>CM054131.1:8656576-11056576 GCA_028751855.1 Ambrosia trifida
GTCCAGCGCCGCGACTTCTTAGATCATTAAACATTATTCTCTAATCACCTCAGACGACATTCAGTTTCAAATTTATATTCCGCTCAACTAAAGCATTACCATATCCGAAAGTTGTATGACTTGTAAGTCATGCATTCTATGTATACCCCCCCCCCCCCCCCCCCCCCCCGCGCGTTTCTCAAGCTAGCTCCTGGTAATCAAACCCTTTTCTTTTCTTATTTCATTTATTTATTAGCATTTTCACATTCCTTATATCCTATTTAATTTTGGAGTTTTTTTTAACTTTTAGATGTCGGTTAAACTTAAGTTGATCCTACCCATTTGTTGTCTACGTTAACATTCGTTTTACGGAAGTCAAATCCCTATTTCTATACCTTGTGACGTACCAGAGGGTGGGGGTTCATCATGCCAGTCATATGCTTTTACTTGCATTGATCCATACAAAAGCTTGCTGAAAACCGTCATTCCAGGATGATTATGAAGGGGAATGATGGATGAAGGCGGCATGCAAAATATCCCCATCTGAATAAAAAGTATACACATTTAATAATTCAGTCTATAATATTAGAAAAAAAATGTGAATCATTTTAATGTTTGAACTTACAGTGAAGCTGTCAGACTCATGAATATGGATATATTTAATTGGTGGCAACGATCGATTGGGCCCATTGAGTTCACTTACGGGACCTGTCCAGTTACGTACTAACTGTGCTTCCTGCTCCAGCCCTACATCTGCAGCTTTGATTTTATCTGGCCAAAATTCAAAGTAGAATAATGTCAAGGTTATACATAACAAAACAACTTAATTAATTAAATGAAATTGGGATAGCATAGCATTTTATATCCATCGACAAAATTTACTTTGCTTATGGAAATATGTGATACAATATTTAGTGCTTAAACCGGTGACATATGTACGCTATTGATTCTTAAAGGGTACAATGGTCATTGAATATGTATACGTAAGAACGAACATATGTGTGCATATGTATTATTGGACAGAAATAAATATCATGTTATATTAGACGGTTTAATGTGTAACTTTATTATCTATATATAGTATTGTAATCCTCTATTATAATTACACAACTACCTCATATATCTAATTCACAATAAATATATATTAATAATAATTACTACTCTATGAACATTTGAAACATCTGTAATTCATTATAGATGTGATGTCTTTACTCTATTAGTATATTTGTTAATAACTTGACAGATATAATTAAAATGCTTAGCATTTCAGTATTTAACAGAAAAAGTAAGAAACAGATATCTAGCCTTAAAACGTTACCTAAGAGGGAACGGACTTTTTCAAGAGCGTCTTCTGATACCGGTCCGGTTGGAGATAGAGATGCTTTACACGCGTTATAAAGCTTTTGAATTTGAGGCATGATTCAATAAAAGAACGCAAAAGCCAAAATAATAATCCCCCTTCTGCGGAGACCTTGTTTCTTGCAAAAGGTTGAAAACGGCGCCAACTGTTTTAATAACTTTAACACACGAAAGCCCCTATGTAAACGTTATTTTGGAGCGAACCAGGATCACAATTTGTTAATTGACTCTTACAATGTTGACCAACTTCACCACAATATATCCACATCTCCATCATATGGTAAAGCAGCCCATGTTCTCACCACTGCATACGCAAAACCAAATTAAAAAATAAAATAAAAAATCCAGCTTAAGAATCAAATCTGTATCAACCTAATTGATTTTACGTAAAGATGTCCACTTTATTCACAGTCACTTATACCATTTTCATCGGTCTCTGTTATACATCCTCACATCACATAATCTAAACGACCGACCAAGGAGGGGTGGCTACCCCCCCCCCCCCCCCCCCCCCCCCCCCCCCCCGCGGTTTTTTGGCACAGTAGTGGAAATTTACGATTTTCGTAGGTAAATTGAGTCAGATTTGGCACTACCGATCGAACAAAATTGAGCCCCCCCCGATTCGAGAACCAAGCTTCGCCCCTAACTAAAACCTAAACGAAAAGGCCCACCATTCATTGAAAAACGATTATGTGAAACGTTGAACACATGTGCACACTGCACAACATTCCAGCATCAGTCGATACCTCAACATACAAATTTCAGTGTTCGCACAAAACCGAAAGAAGCCCATCAATGTACATACCGATATAAACAAACAATTTCATAATTTATCAAAAACTAATCACTTTTGCACTATTAACTGGCTATTGAACAGTGTAAAACAGATTGAATTTCGAAACCAGCATATGATAAACATATAAGCATATATACACAAAGAAATTCAAACTCTTCACAGTAAAATTCAATCAAGATTAAAGATTTTATTTAAAAAACAAAACCCTATTGACCTTTTAGCCCTAAACAACAGATACCCACAAAATTTAACACAATCAACATGTAAATTAAATTAATTTAACAATAATAACTAATAAAGAATCAAAGAATCAGAAGCGTATATCAAAAGCAAGCATCTTTATGTTATATATATAAAAAAAATAAAAAAAAAAACAAAAAAAAAAAACCTTGATCTTAATAACGATAATATGTGCGACACGATTGAAGAAAGAAATAGGAAGGATCTGCTACGACGAAGCAAGGTCCGTGAGGAGCTGACAATGTTGTCCTTGATTTACAGATGAATTCACGAGAATGCCACGTTCCGTCTCTCACTGCATCAACAAGTGGCACTACTATATACGCTATATATATACATCGACATCAAATTATATTTTCTATTTTTACTTTTATTATTATTATTCGTAACCGATAAGAAAAGGGGGCGATTTGTGTTATCCCAGGTTAAGGTTAGGGTTCAAATAGGTGTGAACAGTTAGATATGATATCTAACTTAACCAACCAAACCACTCACCTACTTTCTAAAAATATCTAAAGTAGAAACTAAATAGTTATTGGGTTTTAAGTGTTAAACGTCTCGTGTTTGTGGAATGACGGTGACGGTGTAACCGTGGAGATTTGATAAGATTTTGAGTATGACTGATGGCGCAAATTTGAAAGCTGTGTTAGATACGTGAGTCTGAACGTTACATGAATATTCAATGGTTGATTTGTAATGTACACATTTTGTTTTACCGCGATTTCTTTTGCTTATTAATAGTCTAAAGTAACAAATTTATGACATAAACGCTAGACGGGGTGTATTTAATTAGTCAAATGACTTGACTAGGCTCATAAGATATATGGTTTGTTTTACGTACATTGTTATTACACGTCGTGCGTGTCCTAGCTAGATGATAGGATGCCGTCTGTAAATCACTAGCTAGGTCCAAGGATGAGATTGTTAGTATATTATATGTATATTATATGTATGTCCACAGCTAGTTATTAGTCGGTTTAGGGCCGTTGGCTATCCTAGGTTAAGGTTAGGGTTCAAATAGGTGTGAACAATTCGATATGATATCTAGCTTAACTAACCAAACCAAACCACTAACCTACTTTCTAAAAATATCTAAAGTAGAAACTAAATAGTTAGTGGTTTTTAAGTGTTATAAATATGTCATGTTTGTGAATTGACGGTGACGGTGTAATCATAGAGATTTGATAAGATTCTGAATATTACTGATGGCACAAATTTGAAAGTTGTGTTAGATACGTGAATTTGAATAATGCATGAATATTCAATGGTTGATATGTAATGTACACGTTTTGTTTTACCGCGATTTCTTTTGCTCATTAGTCTAAAGTTACAAATTTATGACATAAACGTTAGGCGGAGTGCATTTATGTGTTGGCTTAACCCATTTATTTAATTAGGCAAATGACTTAACTGGGCTCATAAGATATATGGTTTGTTTTACGGACATTGTTATTACACGTCATGCGTGTCCTAGCTAGATGATAGGGTGCGTCTGTAAATCACTAGCTAGGTCCAAGGAAGAGATTGTTAGTGCATTATATGCATGTCCACAGCTAGTGATTAGTCGGTTTAGGCCGTTGGCTAGATTAGATAACATTTATTGTGTTTTTAGTGTGACAATTTCAAAACTATGATTTAGAGGTCTAGGGAGACTGAGAGGTGGAGAATGAGACAGAGTATAAATATTTTAGTCTCCCCTCAGGTTCAATAGCGTTAGCCATTTTGTTGAGTCTTAAGTGTGTGTATTCTAAGGTGTTTCTGGATTCTTTGCGTGAGATTAATCAAATAGATATTTGATTGAGTTTGTTGTTTCCTATTCATGTATAATCATCTCGCTTAACTATCAAAGTCCATATCATTGTTTTCGCTTTTGATTCGGATCAAAAAACCCGTGGGTTAAGTTCTTGTTCGACAAAGAACACGGTCCTACAGACATAACTAGTAATATTTATAAATTTGTTTTGAATAGTTGTAATGAGTAATAGTTTTTTAATCTTTATTCATTTGTACATAAGTTAAAATAATTTAGGTGGGCCGTATATTTTTGTTTGATGAAATCTACTTTGTTTTACCTTTGGGTTCATTGCACCTGTTCATGTGAGCTGGCTTGCATTAACCAATTGTTTAGAGCATGTAAAATGCCAAATATATTCAGATTCCTTTTGATTTTTTCAGATGACTTGGAGGTTTCAGGTTGAGTGTACACTTCAGGCAAATCATGTTTGTACCTTATTTATCATGTGAGTTATCATTGCATCAAACTCATGTGTTGCAAACTTATGACTTACGAGATGATTTTATTTATGACTTCACTTCAGGCAAATCATGTTTCTGCCTTATCTAGCTATAGTGTATCATGTGAGTTATCATTGCATCAAACTCATGTGTTGCAAACTTACCATATGATTTTATTTAAGACTTTGGGGTATGGGGATGGGGAGGTCTTCGGTGAGCTGAGGTGGAGCTCTCCCCCTTCAGTGCAACCTCCCCGTTCTCCCCGATTTGATAATAATAATATTTTATTATTGCTTTTGTTTTCTTTTATATATAATAATAATATCCCATCCACTAACTCTAACATTATATATAACTAGTGGATTTACCCGCACGTTGCAGCGTGATCTACAAATTGGTTGCAATACAACATTATGATACTTAGGTTTTTTTTTGCCGCAAGTTACGCAAAAAGAATATAAATGTGCACACTATGTTTTAAAAAGTATTCGTAGAAAGAAAAGAAAAGAAATGTGCACCGCCACTTACAACTGATTGCAGTTCACCACAAAAACCATGTACTAATTATTGGCCCAAATCTTAATAAACAAAAGATATGTTACTGTAACTGACCAATATGAACATAAACATCACTCTTGTTTAAGTTGTCCGGTCATTGCATATGTATATAATCGTGTCATTGAAGACACCTTGGTAAATGATAAATTTCATTTACATGGCAAAAGCATGTACGTAGTAATAATATGATATTGTATACAATATCATATGAAGGTCACTGTCCATTTTGAAATTAAAAGTTGTGATTTGTAAGTTTGCAATAGACTTGCCCAACAGCTAAAAAATTACTCAATATAGCCAGTGAGCTAAACCATCTCGTCCACTTTGCCGCTGGGTAGATGCATATATGTGAAAAGGATTTATAATATAAGTATTATTATGGCACACCGATAGCCAAAAAATTCCTAAAACACGAGTAGAATGCAAGTGTGCAACCATGTCGGGGTGATTGTTTTGAATGGTTGAAAATCGGCAATCTTGGTGATGGGTTGGTTAAAAGATGTGCATTAACATGTCTTAAAGTGAATTTTAAGGACTGAAAAGTTGTTGAATGGTAGTGCTTTGACATTATTTTGTTATTTCAGGTTTTGACAATTTAAGAGTGCAAATATGGAGTTTTGGAGATGCTCGGGTGAGATATGGGAACCAAAACAAGTTGGGAAATCCAAATTCAAGAAAAATGGTGGTTTTGGCGTATCCTACGCCACTTTTGGCGTATTCTACGCCATTGGCGTAGGTGGAGAGCAACTGGTCGCGTAGGGCAGCAGAAATCTGATGAGGAAGTTTGGGATTGGCATAGGCTACGCCATTTGCTGTCAAGACTCAATCATTTCCTTAAATCGCTCAATTATGACGGGAATTATGAGAGGAATCAATAAAAACGACTTGCCTTGACCAAGACAAGCATCTTTCATCATTCCTAATCAAGGCCATTCATTCCAATCCATCCTACATTCATCCTTTCATCACCTTCTCGAAGATCCAAGATTGAAGATTGAAGAACAGAAGATTTTGAAGAACTTTATGGCCATGCTTGGCTAAATCTCTTTGTATCACACTTGGGAAGTAGACAATTGAAGATCTAGGGTTTAACATTTGGGTATTTCTTTAAACTATTGATTGTGTGATTGCGTGTTTGAACTATTATGTTAGATTGTGATTAATCTTATGTCGAAGCCATTTTAGTTAATTGATATTTTGCCAATTTCTAATGTCATGAACATGATTTCTTGCTCTAACACAAACATAAGGTTGTATGTTCTAGTGTAATGAAGTATATTATTGTCCATCTTTGAATGTTGATGATTCTTGATCCTAAGCCTATTGAACAATCAATCCGTTAACACCAATTGCATCATAAGTGTTTGACCCATTTGTGAAAACCTTAGACTTCATTCGTTGAAACCCGGGTGTGGTCTTTTTAATCAATTGTTTACAATCCAAATTGCTTTATATTCTTACAATCTAAACTCAATTTTTATTAAAATAAACAAAATCCTTTCAAACCAAAATTCTTAAATGACAAACTGTAATCTTCATAACTAATCTAGCACCTTCATAAACAATTTTTTCTAATCAACTAAGCAACATTCGCTAACCACACGCTCCTTTGATTGATACCCTACTTACCCTAGCTACCTGGGTTATTTAGGTTTTGTATGACCCGTGACGACCGGCTCATCACTTGGTTCTTAAATCCTCAAATATCAACACATTGCTAGACTTAATATCTCTGAATTATTTAATGATGAACCTTGTCATGCAAATAATCCAGTTGTAGCATTTGCGCGTTTTCATAACTTTATCGTATTTGCATTTTAAACCCTGTGTTCGTCTTTTGACGTTTGTAATAAAATTTGCCTTGCATTGGTCGTTACACCTTCATTATCTATGTGTTATTGGTAACTTGTTAATGAATGTGTCGAGGGACGTTGGAAAACGTCTAGGTTTTACGAGGAAAAAAAAGAGTTAAACTTAGTAATATTATGTGAAATTCATAAAAAATGAAAAAAAATATATAGTTTTAGAGTTTGGATGAGTTTTAGTTAGAAAAACTTAACTTTGGTTAAGTTTTATAATGAAATAAGTGTAAAAAAACTAACAAACTAACTGAGGGACCAAACTTGCCAATGTTCAAAAGTTGAATATATATATATATATATCAGATTTCCGGCCGCTTTTCCGGCGACCGGAAAATCTGCTCCGGCGAAGCTGTTTTGGCTTCATATTGGACGTTTTAACAGGAAATTAATGCGGGTATACGTTTCTTCACTTAAACTCATCGTTTTCCCTCATTAATATGGTACAATAACGCGTCAAAAAGGTCGATTGAAACTGATATGGATGAGTAACCGACCGGAATTTTTAAACCTTGCAAAACGCCTTAATCACAAGTCCATTATAAATATCGAGTGTGGGAAACTCTTTCTGCACTCATTCCCTTCAAAACCCACAAAGAAATCCGCGATAAATCTGTTCATAGCACATTTAATTTGCAAGAACAAGCTCGGCTCTTAGAGCTCAATTTGCGACTTCATTACGCATTGTGAGTTCTAATTTTTCATGCCATTTTGCTCTTCATTCATCCCTTAACAAAAGCCCTATGATTCAGATGCATAATCATGTTGAATTGAGGTTGATTGTTTTAGGGATTAGGGTTAGGGTTTATGCTAGTATTTTGGGGAAGATGAAGTATTTGGGTAATGGCTAAAAATATTTAAGTTTCAAGAAATATAACAAATTGGTATTCTAGCTTAGTGGTTGTGAGTGAGGATTGTCAAGAGGAGGACTCAGGTTCAGGTCCCCCATACTACCTGAAATTTTTTGGGGTTTTCTTCTCCTTCTCCATTAGTTCTTTTCCTTTATGTTTTTTTTAAATTAAATATATATTAGTCATAATCTTGAAATATTCATAGAAAATTCATTTATACTCCAAAAATTATGAAAATTTAGGAAAATACTTTAAAGAAAATTATCATATTTTTATTTTCTGGAAAATACATTATTTTCCTATTTTTCTTGAATTAAATTGTTTTAATCATAATTAAATGATTAAAAATTCATTTTAAGTGATTTTAACCTCAAATTTTCTGGAGATTTATTTTTATGTATAATAAACTGAAACAAAATATAATTTCTCAAAAAAAGATTATTTTTGTTATTTTTACTATTTTTAATCATTAAAACATCATTTAAACTCATTAAATATGTTTTAAATACAAATAAATTGAGAGAAAGTATGAAAATAATATTTTCACTAATTTACATCAGAAAATAATTAGTTTTCATAAAAAAACAATATTTTTGGATTATCTCGTGTCTTATCTACTTTAATTTATATTTAATTAGATTTAATATATTGTTTAGTTAAATATAAATAATAAAATCTATTTTGTGGATATTTTCTATAAAATAGAGGATGTTTCTAAACGTGAGATACATAAGTGTTTTGGTCGCTTATTTACTTAATCGTGATATATTCATTTCAAAACTGTTGTTCAAGTTATTGTTAACAATTTCATCTTCCCTATACGAGTCTAGCAAACCCTAATGCCTTAGATGTTGGTTGTCTTAGACTTTTAAGTCATTTTCCTCATTTAGTATTTTATATATAGGTTGAGTTCTTCGGAATTCTTAAGCCTTTACGACGAACTTTCTCGGAATTGATACTTAGCGAAACTGTGAGTATATCTTTTCCCCTTTTTACTGTTTTACTATTTTGGGGTGACTCATGTACCTATTACCAAGTTCTATATCCTTTTACTAAAATAGCAATTCTTATGTGTGTTTGCTTGTGTTATTTTGTGTATCTATGACTTGTCAAATCATTAACCGTTGCGTCCTGGCATTTCAATGAATAGTACTATGGTATATACCCTTGTGACTCTGTTGAGAGTCCCTGTCATTGCTATGTATTACATTACTACTAGCGCATACTATATATATCTGCTTTTTCTTTTATAGGGTTGATTTGACCCGGATACCACTTATTACATCTTGCAAAATAACACACGAATTGCTAAATTTTACCTTACTATATATATCAAACGAATGTACTCACCAATACATTATATGTGTTGACAAATTACTTTGTACATGTTTCAGGTGACGTTTGATCTTACATGCTTTCACGCTTAGGCTGGACCTAGTGCTTAAATAAAAGATTGAATATTTATTTATCTATGTTTGAGATTTTCATTAAGACTTTTGTATTTCCTTTTGGATAATGAATGGTTGTTTGCTATTAATATTTACAATTTAGTCCATGTGCTATTGAACAATCGTCACTACGTGACACCTCGATGTTTCCGCCATTGGTGGGGGTGTTACACCAATCCATTTTCTGCATCAACAAAAATCATTACCCACTGCACCCAATCAAGCACGGGCCCCGATTGTGCTCCTTGCAGACCCTTCCTACCTGCATGTATATATGCATATTATATAGATTTTAAACCAAACATCAATTATATTTCAACTTATATATCTGTTAATTTAAACATGAAAACAAAAGTGCAAACAAGTGTTCTTGTAATGCAATATGTCATATAGAGATCCCGTGGTTGCAAATTCATAAGCTAAGACACGTGTATTTCCTTCCACACAGCTCAACAGGATTTTTGTGCTCCAATGTTGAGACCATTGCAATCTTGAACAAAAAGACAAAAATTATAAAGAAAAGGATAACCTCAATTTGAATAGAAATAAATATACATATATGAGCAAATAACCAAGTCATAGTTATGCTTTATTATGGGTCAAACGACGCCTTTGTCCCTTGCATCTTGGCAACAAGTGAACCCATTGCGCATAGGGTGCACACTAAGTACTATAATTAATGTGTCAATTACAATAAAAGAAGTTATACGGTCAACCTCTAGCTACATATCTCAGTACCTTTCAAATGAATGGTATTTACTTACAACTCGAAAGTTACATGCTGGTAGATAATCCTTCAATTATAGGGTCAACCTCTAGCTGCGTATCCCCGGCCGCCACTCCTCCAGCTAAGGCTCCAGTTAGGATGTTTTCACAATTCCACCTAAAAATTTGAACATTTAAGGACCGTTTAGATATGTATTTGCAAAAGTGATATTGTTATATTAAAACCCCAAATCAAATAATCAGATAATAACTTGGAAAAAGCACATCCAAACACCCTCATAAAGCTAATAGTGGATTTTTTTTCTTAACGGGATTGTATGAACTGGAGATAAGACTATGTGTTAACAAACCATTAGAAGCTAAATGATTTATTAACTACCTTCTTTGCGCAACCTTTGGCGGTGGACCCTCATGGTAAAAGCTTGGCACTGGGTTTGCCTTA
This sequence comes from Ambrosia trifida, assembly GCA_028751855.1. Taxonomy (NCBI): domain Eukaryota; kingdom Viridiplantae; phylum Streptophyta; class Magnoliopsida; order Asterales; family Asteraceae; genus Ambrosia; species Ambrosia trifida. Next base: position 8,667,070 of record CM054131.1, read on the forward strand.
AGTAACAAACTCTTTCTGAGCCGCTTTAGGTTGGCTTCATTTTCTTCATTTTTAACACAAAATATGAACTTCAAACTGAAAATAGATGAAAAAAACTAACTGATAAAGGTTATACAAATTTGACATTAGTTCTTGCCTCCCATTGAATTCTCTACCTCCAATGCTTATTGTTTCTCTAATTTGGAATAAAACTGAAGCAAAAAAGAACGAATATATATATATATATGTGTGTGTGTGTGTGTGTGTGTAGAGAGAGGGGGAGAGATAGGGGGAGTTGGCATCCTTATAACATCTTTAAGAGATGTTAACAGGCCAAAAGATGTTAGCGTACATGTTGAAATTGGCCGATCAAGTAGATTAGAAACATTTTTGTAAATAATTGGTGTAGCATATATGGTTTTGTACTTTTGTTCATTAAAAATACACTTTTGAGCTTTTTTTTACTATTTCCAAACTAATTATCATCTACAAGTTTGTAATCCAAGACAATGATCAATCGACTGAATCATCAAGAACAAAGACTGGACTTGGATATATTTGAAATAATAATTTTCAGACCATGGAATTTCTCCTACCAAAGCAGATCAATAAAAAGACTACACCAACATTAAATTTTCTAAACAAACAGACAATCCTTTAACCAATACCTAATGAACGACATGTATATCATATCATCAATCTATCATAAAACGCCTAAAATTTAATCAACTAATAAAAGCTATAAAGCCTAATTTCACGTGATTATCATGATTAAAATTGAAAACAAACTTGATTGCGTTGAATGATATAAAAAAGGTGCTCTGGTTAGCTTGACTTTAACTCTAGGATGACTTCAATCACTATATTTTAAAGTTTTAAAACTCATACAAGTTTAGCTGAGATAAGATTATTCATTGTGGTAACATAAATTATTATCTTTCATCGCCATTATATGAAATTTGTTCAAAAATATTGTTATCCATGTGTTTATGTAGTTTGGGTGAGTTCCATTTTCATATAAAAGTTGATTATCTTCTAGGGGCATTTAGGGAAGAAAAATAGTAAAATTTAGGAAATTGTAAAGAAACCTTTGGTATGCGATCTTAACCTTGAACAATTTGGACATATTTGTCCACGTCTCTTCCTTTATAATGTAGTATAGATATAGATATAGATAATAATACATATAACAATATAGAAGGGGGAAGGAAGGGCAACCATTTCCCTCATTTGGGGGAGAGAATGTAACACCCCGCCTCCAATATCATCCAATATTGTCTGCTTTGCTCACTATAAGCACACGGATTTGTTTTTGGTTGCCCGAGTGAAAACTTTCGAGAAAGTCACCCATCCTAGTACTACTCCCACAATTGTAATACCTTAGGCATATCTCACATCTCTCGTGGACATGAGAGATCTTGATTCATAAGTAATGTCCTGCATCATAAATCACCAACGCGTTTTGGGCTTAGTTGGCTGTGGAGCGCATGAAAACTCCACAGTTAAGCGTGCTCAGGTGGGAGTAGTACTAGGATGAGAGACATTTAGGTGGTGTTTGTTTTTTCTTCAGAAGTATTTCTGACCTTTTTCGTATGCGCCGCACAGACACGGGCACACATTTGAAATCTGCAAATTGTTTGTTTTTTTGGAAGACCTTTTATTGAAAAAGGTCTTTCTGACCTCTTCTTGATGCAGACATTAACCAATGTCTTTACACATCTTCTCACCTCTTCTCCTCCTCTCATTTCTTCTTCCTTCATTCTTTCTTCTTTCTCTTTTCTTCTTATTCAGTAATCTTCTTCTTCATCGACATCCTTCTCCTCCCTCCCTTTCATCCACCTTCCGTCGCCGCTCCCGCCGCCTTCTCCTCACATCCCCTTCCCCCTCTGCCGCCTTCTCCTCCCCTCGCCTCCACCCTCCGTCGCGGCCTTCTCCCCTTCCCCTACCTTCCACCGCCGCTACCTTCTCCTCCCCTCCCCCTCCCCCAGCACCGGTCATGGCTTTATTGGTAAATGGTATGGTGGGATGGGTTCAAGATAGTATTTTTTTTTCTTTTGTTATTTTGTTTATGTTAATTGATTATGATTTTCTGGGTAAATACTATGATAGGATGGGTTCAAGGCATTATGTTTTTTTATTGTTTTGTGTTTGTGAATTAACAGATCAATGATTTTGTTGGTTAATGGTTTGGTGGGATGGTTTCAAGATAGTATTGTTTTGTTTCGGGTTCTGGGTTTCATACACCCTGTGACATCACATGACATCACATTCTGGGGTATGTGGAAGCCTCCTATTAGTGTATGATGTGAGTCAGGGTGTATGGTTCCTAATTTGTGGGTGTATGATTTCTAAACACCTTTGTTTCTTCTGTGTTTATGCATCTGGATCAAGGTTTTATGGGTAAATGGTTTGGTGGGATGATTTGAAGACATTTTTTTTCCTTTTGATTATGTGTTTATGTTACTGGGATCGTGGTTTTGTTGGTAAATGATATGATAGGATGGGTTCAAGACATTGTTTTTTTTTTTACTTTATCGTTGCTAGTTTTGGTAGAGTTGATGTTGTTTTGTTGGTTGTAAAGTGGGTTATGATTTTAGGTTATGCCACTGACGTTAATAAATAAACAGTCTTCCTATTGCAGACTGCAGACCTTTGGTCCACCTCTTCTTCTAAAGATGTCTGCAGATGTGATTCGCAAACTGCAAACGTTTTACCTCTTAAAAAACAAACAACACACCTTAGTACAACACTACTTCCTTTTCATTTGGCCTTTTTATTTATTACTTGTGTTGTTTAATTAGTAGTGGTCCTAAGTAGTATGTAATTCTCTGGGTGCGTAGTGGGTCTAGTATTTGAGTAATATGCTATAAGAATGATTCGTATGACATTGATTATGTTATGAATTGAATATGAAAATTGGTCTTAAACATTCTCTATAATTCTTCTAGTCAGTGGCGAAGCTTGAGAATTTCGATCGAGGGGTCGGAAGTCACCGGTCACGGGGGTTGAAACTGTATATACCCAAAAAATTATATACGGATACTATATAGTCGAAACTTTTGAGCGAAAATTTTGAGGGGTTGCCCCTTATATGCTCCGCCCACTGCTTCTAGTTATCTGTAATCACCATTCTATTTATCTCAACCAGTTGGTATATAACATTGGGTTTCCTAGAGCTCACCAAGTGCATTGAATCTCAATGGAAACCAACATAATGGCCTGATCATAAATTAGTATCAAATTCTTAGACGTTGACAACACTGTCGATGTTGGATAAACATAGTGTACATATTGTTGTGCTAGATGGTTTAGAAACTTTTTTTTTTTTTTTTTTTTTCGCATGACAAGTTTTAAATTTGTGAGAATTGATATTTACTTCATTACCTCACACATATAGTGTACATATTGCATCTGTAATACAGGATGATAAAAAACAATTATCATCAATAGGACACCATGTTGTAGTTTTTAGTACTAAAAATTTATCAATATTTAGTCAAATGGCACTAAGTTCACTAAGTTGATTGGTGGTTTGTATAAAGTAGAAATAACAAATAACATAGAACATATCAAATGGTGGTAAAATGTATCATATAGCCATATAAGTATTGGAACACCTCGACCTAATTATTCATCCTCATGATTGATTTGGTTGATTATGATGGTTATTTAATAGACATGGACTGACCCTTAAACAAAAGACAAAAACTTGAAAATCATTTTGTTTCCTATTAATCAAAACCTCATCCAAACACAATAGAAATGTCACCGCTAGAATAATATTTTAAAAACTGATAATGCAATGATTATGGTCCAACAATATTACTAGGGGTGTACAAAAAGCTCGTGACTTGAGGCCCGCTCAAAAAAGCTCGAAAAAAGCTCGCTCGAAAAGGCTCGTTTTGTTTTCGAGCCGAGCCGAGCTGGCTCATTTTGTAATCGAGCCGAGCTCGAGCCAGGGGTGTTCAGCTCGTGGCTCAGCTCGTGACTCGGCTCGATGGCTCAGCTCGTGGCTCGGCTCGATGGCTCGACATATGGCTCGACTCAGGCTTGTGTATGTGTAATTAATATATAGATGAAAGTAATATATTTTGGCTCCAAACCCAATTCTAAAATTCAAAATTTGAAAGTCCCACTCATATTACCTATCTACCTCACCCCTTTATAATACAATAAATCTAACTTAGAAAAATAAAAAATATACATGTATATATGTAATTTTATTTTATTTATTTTTTGTTTTTTTATTTTATAAATCTTTGTAAAAAAAATTAAAAAAAAAAACATAAAAGAAAATAACGAGCTGGCTCGAGCCAGCTCGAGCTCGGCTCGAACATTTACGAGCCGAGCTCGAGCTCGACTTTTCAGCTCGAACAGAAAAACGAGCCGAGCTGAGCTGGCTCGTTTAATTTCGAGCTCGAGCTCGAGTTCAGCCTGACTCGGCTCGTGTACAGCCCTAAATATTACATATCCTTTTATTTAGACTTAATTATCAGATACAATTAATTTACACCAGATTTTAGATATCATTAATAAACAAATGCATTCAATTTATTTTAAACGACAAACACCACATACTCTTAAAACAAACATCACTTGTCTGAAACGAGACTTAAACCCTCACTACTTGAGAAAGTTACACCATTACAAGTTTACAATATCTTAATACCGTTGGGCTAGAAGTAATTTAGCGAATCCATCATTTGTCTAATGATTTAAAAACCAGACCAATTATTTACGAAGAAATATAATATTATTCATGATCATGATTAATTGATTGAAGATTGAACCAACCCATAGGCCCATATATCTCGTGGGCTGTAAGCACATACAATAAACCAAAAACTAACTATTAAATGGGCCTGCCAATGACCTTGTAGCCCAATAGTTTACAAGAGAAGTGGTAAGATTTACCCACTTTGTGGGGTTTTTGATCGGGGTGGTCACGGGTTTGACTTTCATTCAATGTTTTCGGAACCGGACGGGACGTCGAATCGGAGTCTCCACCGGTCCACTGGTCCGACCGGTTCAACCGGTCCGGCCGGCCCAATGAACCGGCCCAAAAGTGGAACAAAAACCAAAAAAATAAAATAAAATAAAATAAATAAATAAAAAAACCGGTCCAACCGGCCAAAAAACCGGTCTAACCGGCCAAAATCTCGGTCCAACCGCCGGTCCGGCGGTTCAACTCCCGGTCCGATGCTATGGCGGTCCAACATAGTGACCCGGACCGGCCGGGGGTCGTTTCCCGGTCCGGTCCGGGTTTCAAAACATTGCTTTCATTCAGAGTAGAATTATTTTGACATGAGGGGCTGAACTGGATCCGAAAGGTGTGGGGGCTTCGTATTCATAGGTGTGTACCGTTGTCCGTTAAAAAAAAAACTAATAAATGGGCCTAACAATACATGACCCAATAAAGCCCAATTGGAACCTGTGTTCTCTAATCTCCACCACCTTTACATATCAGTTCTAGAGAGAGAGAGGGGGTAGAGAGAGAGTATAACATAAACATAACAGTAGAGAGAGATGGTGGAAGAAGCAGTGAAACCAGATGACCTGCAGAAGATAATTAGATCATACGGAGAAGAAGATGAACAGCCAGAAGGAGAGATAATCGACGGTGATACTCTATCGTCGTCGTCTTCTTCAAGACCTGGTACGGCCGTAATGCAACACCCACTTGAACAGTCATGGACGTTCTGGTTCGATAATCCCAATGCTAAGCAAAAGCAAGCTGCTTGGGGCAGTTCTATGCGACCCATCTACACTTTCTCTACTGCTGAAGAGTTCTGGAGGTAATTCACTTCTTGAGGATATTATTATTATTATTTTAAATCTTGAATTAGTTTTTTTAAGAGTTCTTGAATTGGGGTTTCATTTTCTTGAAATTTAATTGTGGTTTAGACTTTGTTATTGGCTTAGGGTTTCAAGTTTTTTTTTTTGGTTAGTTTGGTCTTCTAAAATGATGTCTGTATGTTTGGTAGATGGTTTGAGATATGCAGTGGCGAAGCTTGACCCGAAGGTTCGGGGGGTCGGAAGTCACTAGTTTCGGGGTGTCGAAAACCAGTTTCGGGGGGTCGAAACCCTATATTTACAAAATTTTCTATACGAATACTATATAATCGGAACTTCTGCACGAAAATTCGGGGGGGTCGGCCGCCCCCTCCCGCCCCAACTAAGCCTCGCCACTGGAGATATGGGGGGGGGGGTTGGTTTGCGAAAGTAATGGGACCTTAAAACGGAGGAGACCGGACTCAATTTGGGATGAAAATGCGTAAATTTAGACTACTGACCAAAAAAAGGTGCCCGGCCCCTTAAAAGTTTAGTCCCTGTGTGTAGTTGTGCTTTGATATTTAATTTTGATGGAGTTTAGTAGGTTGGTGTGTGACTTATTTTCATATTGGGTCATTTTTTGTATATCGCAAGGCTGACGCTGAAGTTTGATTGGTTGAGTGTGTTTTTGTGTTGGTAAATAGGTAATAGCCATCAGCGTTGTAGTAATCTGAGTCTTAGATTATATTGTTAAGCAAAATGTAGATTCAAAAGTTTGGTTGCAAGTGTTTGCTAACAATATTGCACATGTACATCATGTACATGTATGTTTTATAGTCTTATGGATTAATTTTCTAATCTAGGTTTAAGAAATAATTTAAGAAGGAAGAGCATTGTACTGTACTTGTGTTGTTTCTAGTTTTACAAATTTTTGTTTCATCGTTTAGACCTTGGTCCTGAAAGTTATTCCGTATATTGGCTATTTCTGTATTTTTAGAGAACCAACATGTCTTTATCCTCTTGGCCTTTCATACCTTCGGCTCACTAGCACCAGAAGCTATTCGTTTCTTAACCAGGGTTCAACGGGCTGTCCACAGCAGTAGTTCATCTCCAGGGGGCAGGGGTTTGTATTTGGTAGATTAGGATGTCTACCCTTTATTTTGATGTAATTTGGCAAGTTTAAGAAATGAATTTCAAGTTATTAAAAAAAAAATTCAATTCTATTTTTTTTTTTTGTAATGAATATAAGTTAAGCATTACAAGACATCCCTGATGATATGTGAATCCAGAATATGTATTTGTTTGAGGCTTTATAAAACAACCCTTAAAATATGAATACTGAATTGGAAGATATGTGTGAGTAAATAGTCTCATAAAGTTCGTGTGCATAGGTTTATTATGTATTTGTGTTTCAAAACTGTTGTATTCTAGTATGATATTATTTTACTGTAGTATTGTATTGTTACTTTTTTAGCATGTGTTATAATGTTTCTATAATACATCATAAATTATGTTTAATTTTTTTTTTAAACACAGCCTTTACAACAATATACACCGACCAAGCAAGTTGGCTCCTGGAACCGACTTCTATTGCTTCAAAAATAAAATTGAGCCTAAGTGGGAGGACCCCGTGTGCGCTAACGGTGGAAAGTGGACTATGCCTTTTTCCAAGTCTAAGTCTGATACTTGTTGGCTGTATACGGTACTCTCTTAATGCTCTTTTCGCTATTAGTTCTTATTTTAAGGGTCTTATGACTGCGTTCTGTTTCTAACCTTTATTTGTCTGTACACCAGTTGCTAGCGATGATTGGAGAACAGTTTGATCACGGCGATGATATATGTGGCGCAGTTGTAAATGTCAGAGCAAGGTGGGAGAGAATATCTCTGTGGACCAAGAATGCTGCCAATGAGAGCGCTCAGGTATAAAAACGATTTTGGAGACGGTAATACCTTATGATTTACTGTATTTTATGCAATTAGGTCTCTAGTAATTATTGTCAAATGTTCTTAATTCAATCGAACTGTTTTGCAGATAAGCATTGGGAAACAGTGGAAAGAGTTCCTTGATTACAATGACAACATAGGCTTCATATTTCATGTAAGTTGTTAAGTTACCATTTTGTAATGAAATAGTTGGAGCTCATAATTTTTTTTAACTCACTTTCTAAGCATTTTGTTGCAGGAAGATGCAAAGAAGCTTGATAGAGGTGCTAAAAACAAATACACAGTGTGAGGTGTGCCATGTTTTTGTAGTACCTAAAATGCACAACTTTTAGGTTGACAATAACATTTTTTTTAATTTTTTTTTCCTAATTTTGATGGATGTAATTGACCATCTCTCTTCAGAATTCTGTTACATACCTTCAGTTTTTATTTTAGCATCCTTCCTTCCTTGATATATATTTCGGTAGCCAACAATGTAGCAGTCACATATCTTATAAAACTATTGTGCAGCCAGTGGCGATGCTTTTAAGGGGCGGGAGGGGGCGAGGGGCGGCCGACCTCCCGAATTTTCGCTCAGAGGTTCCGATTATATAGTATTCGTATAGAAATTTTTTGGTATATAAGGTTTCGACCCCCCGAAACTAGTGACTTTCGACTCCTGGTGACTTCCGACCCTCGAAGTTTCGGGTCAAGATTCACCACTGTGTGCAGCAGACAACTTTTTAAACACATGTAGTGAATAATTTAAATTTTAAATAGATGTATAGGTACACATATGACAAAACTATATAAAGATTCATAATATGAGCAAAATTGAAAAGAAAATTGGAAAACCAAGATTTAGTGGTTGGAGCAAAATTGTAGTGTGATATTGAGAGAAAATTAAGGGCCTCCTACCAAAAACTGAGGTCACAAATTTGATCCATCTGAATCCCATATCACACAATTGCAAAACCTGCAACTCTCCATGGTCTACCACCTTTGTAATTTTTTTTATATTTCTCCATCACACAATTCAACATTGTAAAAGAGAGGGAGAAAGAACAAACCTTTTGCTACCGCGTTTAATTCGCTGATCAATCATGCCACCAGGCCCCCATAAGCGAAGGCCTGCCAAGAATAAGAAGAAGGCTAAAAGATCTGGTTCTTCGACCACACCTCACCCTCGTCATGGTATTTTACGAATTTCTTTCTCAAGTTATATATGTTTTTGCTTCATGCACAAATTTTCTTCCATATTTTGCTACATGGGATGTGTTTGTTTTTCTTAATTTTCATCCCCCCCCCCCCCCCCCCCCCCTTAAAAGTGCCATATTTTGACACGAAATGTCTGATGGCGTGCTTATGCTGGTTTCTGTTGTTTTATCTTTATTCTTATCGACATATCTGTGAGATCTATTAATCTGTTGTTGTTGTGAACAATATATTTGGATGGATCGAACTATTATAGGAGAGAGTGATACCGACCTGCTTAACGCTCCTTATCTGGATGCCAAGATGGAGAGTATGGAAGGCAGTTCATCTGGATACGAATCTTTAACAACTGATATTACTCATAAGGCTGCCAAAGAGGAACAAGCTGAAATTCAAATTGATAAAGAGCCGAATATAATAAAACAAACTAAACTTGAGATGGACGAAGCAGCAATGGTTGAACCTGCTACTGTTGCTGACTACTTATCTCGACCATCTGAGTCTTCGCCTGACAAGGAGACCCCCAAAGTCGAAGACTTGGGTTTCAAGACTCCCCCTACTGGTGATCCAGTTACGCCTGTCGATCAATCTTTGGTTGAAGTGGCATCTAAATTAAATAATGATTTAAAGATTCAAGAAAAAGATGATTTGGTAGCAGCCGAAACACCCTTAGAACATACAGTTATCGATGAGACTGATACAAATAACAATCTGTTCTCAAAAGAAATTGAGGTTCAAAAGTCAGGTTCTAAAAGTAACAAGGCTTCTCCAAAATCAGAAGGAAACTCATTACAATGCCGACATTTTGGAAGGAGTAGCGATGATCGTGTAAATGAACTTGTGACACCTGAATGCTCTGAGAAACAGGTAGACTAACTGACTCGTTTTTCTGTTCAATATACGGTCAAATTATACGTTTAAAATTGTTAGTTGGTGATGTGTAGTGGTGATTGACTGATTGGTGTTTAAAAACGTATGCAGCCTCTACTAGCGTCGGCTCCTCCACCGTCTGAAAAAGCTTCATGGAAGAATTGTTGCGGAATATTTGAGTTGTTTTCAGGATCCACTAGGTATAATAACTAAATGACTATAGCCCTTATGGGGGTGTTTGGGATTTTGATTATTCAAAACAGATTATGCGTTTTGGAAAAGCATGGGTGGAGCTGCTTATAGATTATTGCGTTTTGGTAGCCTAAAAAACTGATTATCTGCGTTTTCAAAATGCAATCCCAAACACTAAAAACTGATTATCTACGTTTTCAAAACGCAATAATCTAAAAAATCAGATTTAAAACGCAATCCTAAACACCCTCTATGTTGGATTCCTATTTCAATCCATGACTTGTCATATTTTCGGCCTCATGTTCTTCTCTGTTTTATTATTGCAGAACTTGATCATATCTATTAAGCCAAAGGTTCTTCGATGTTTACCTTTTATTTTCTGCAGTAGATAGTGTGGTGATCTTTAACTTTATAGTACCTGCACATTGTACCTTACATTTTGATGAGTAAATATAACATTTTACAATAAAATTTCACCTTACGACGAAGGCATTTTTCATGTATATGTATATGTATTGATCTAGCTGCTCTAGATCAAACATGTTCTGCCTCGGTTGGTTTAACAGTTAGCTTCGTCTTTCTTATGCTGATGTTATGTTGTGTTCTACTCTTTACATACTCGGGACACATTAGCAGCTATTGTAGGAGTCGAAGGTTTATTGTGAAAAATGACTCCCTTTGGTTCATATATACGGGCTATCTAAATATCCCCAACGACACTTGTATATATAGTTGGGGGTATTCGGATAGCTTAAAATTATGAACTAAACAAGAACTTTGAGAGGAGTATTCTAAGATGTTACATTTCTCCAAAAAGCCTATATTAACACCTACAAAAACCAACTATATATACTATCATGTCATGGGCATGTAATGAGTAGAATAATTGCCTTGTTCATCATATGAGAATGCATAATCTCCTTTTCAATTTCGTGAACCAAAAACAAATATTTATGTAATGCAAACTTATGCACCCCTAAGGCAAACGAATTAGTCTGATTTAAACTACATAAATACCACATGTAGCTATTTAAATTAGTAATTCGTTAACTATTCATAGAGCAAGTGTTTCTTGATTGCATACCTTGATTTTTGTTAGCGAACAAAGTTCATCATCTACTAGACGAGTTGGGATGCTTTCATCCTTGTAAAACTTGCAGGCATGTTCTGGAAAATGACGGAGAACATTATAGTGTAATCTTACAAAAGCATCCTCAACCTCTTGGGCGGAGTGGTCGTGCCCAAGGAATGTGTTGGGGATTTTCTTGGAAAGATGTTGGTGAACATTATAAATTCGTCGGCTATATGATAAACTAAACAAAAAAAAACAAAACATAATAATGAACTAAGGGGTGTTTGGGATTGATTATTCAAAACAGATTATGCGTTTTGAAAAAGCAGAGGTGGAGCTTATAGATTATTGCGTTTTGGAAGCCTAAAAAACTGATTATCTGCGTTTTCAAAACACAATCCAAACACTAAAAACTGATTATCTGCGTTTTCAAAACACAATAATCTAAAAATCAGATTCAAAACGCAATCCCAAACACCCTCTAAATATAATAAAGAAAATAATCTAAATAATAATAATAATAATAAAGATAATCAGAATAGCTAAAAAATATATATTAAGATCTGAAAGATTAAAATACTTACCTCATCCCTCCTAGAAGGTGTTGAAAAAAATCTTCAATCTGGTGTTAAGGACACTCGGCTTCTACGAGTATTGCTTGATGAGATGTTACTTTGCACAAAATCTATTGACTTAGGCAAGTGAATCGCTCATGCGTTGTGTGGAGATCTTTGGTACATGATGGCCTCGTTTTATAGACTTGGTTCGTACTTCGTACAAAAATTACATATTTTGTTCGATGTGGGATAAACCGTTATAATATAATTTATAATCTCCTATAGCAAAATAGCTAAATGGTTGCCCTTATGAGCACAATATAACCTTCTTGAAAGAAACTAATGATCCAATCTCCACACTTATCAAGTTTGGATAGATCTCATTCTATATGTAGTCAAGAAGATCACACTTACAATACTTATATGCTATATTTAATGAATATATGCAATCTAACTACAAATTTAAGGGAAAGATGTGTAACCTCATAGAAAACAAAACATATATCCTAATTGTAAATACTACCACCAATAACTATATGTTGGCTTCTTCACAAATATCTGCAAAAAGAAACATATATATACAGGAGAAATTATGTCAAGCAAGTATTTTCAGCGGATAAGTCATGTTATCAGAGGGTCACCATAACATTAAAGAATGAGTAGTTAAGTACGTTGTCACCATTTTACAAGTATATATGAAATTACTTGTATAAAGAAAAGGAAGAGTAAATAAATCACTAACCAATAGAATGTTGCCATGTGTCAAATAAGATAAAAAAGTTGGGTTACAACCAGTGTTGTAAAACTCGGTTTGGCCTTGTACTCGGCGACCTACCCTGGAGCGATTACTCGGACTAATCGGGGGAATACTCGGGGATCAAATCGGCCTATGCGGGGAGTACTCGGAGTAATCGGCCAACTCGGCTATACTCGGCGACCTACCTTGGAGCGAGTACTCGGGGAGTAATCGGTCAACTTGGCCTTGTTTTGCAACAGAGGACTTGCAACCTATGTTGCTTAGCGCATCCCAACACAGGGGAACGGGCCAGGTTCGGATTTTCCATACTCACAAATTGGACTTGCATTACGTTGGAGGAGATTACATGGCAAGGTTTGGCCCGGTGTGGCGGACCGCCCGGAAGCACAAAGTGGGACCACACACACATACATTGTTTTTGAATTTGTTATATATCTATATCTATATCTATATCTATATCTATACTTCTATATAGTGTATTCTGGACGGGCAACATCGTCATTTCATATTTATTTATATGGGCAAAAATGTAATTTCATTAGATTGGTAAGACATATTTAATACGAAAATTTAATACAAGTCAAATTTCATTTATAAACTCTTTTTTTATTATTTTTGTTTTTGATATATATATCATTGATGCATTTTTTAAGACGATTGTTTTTTTAATTTGACAAAATTACAAAAGTTATCCTTTATGTTTATAGCGAATTGTAAACAATGTCCTTTAGAAACAAAAATTACAGAAAACGTACTTTGTGTTTACAAATCTTTACACGTTATGTCTTTTGACACTAATTCAGTTAACTTTTCTTGTTAAATATGGCCAAGTGGACCCCATGTTAGGGTAGATTAGTCTTTTTACCCATTTATTATAAAAAAATCTTTTTATACATAAAACTATATACACACAACTCTCTCTTTTCTCACCCTTAAGTTTAATCTTTCCCTCACTCTTTGCCAACCGACACTATCACCCACCACCACTATGCCCTCACATGAGATCCCCTTGGTCATATTTTAACGAGAAAAAAATAATTGGGTTAAGGTAAATGGACATAACATATAAGGGTTTGTAAATACAAAGTACGTTTTTTGTGATTTATGTTTTTAAAGGACATGATTTGCAACCCGCTATAAACATAAAGGGCGATTTTTGTAATTTACTCTTTTAATCTTTAAGACGCTCATTAACTTTGTATATACACACACATCTATGTCGGTTCACCTCCTTTCCAGTGCCTCCTCATTGCAGAAACAACTATTCACCTCTTTTCCATCAACACACCCTTTAAACCACCATTGGGTGCGACTGATCACATCTTCAATCACTGTGCTTCTTTCGATATGCCTAATTGGTTTTAACCGGAATTTATTTTCCCTTCCATTTACCAATTGAATCCTACTTTATACCCTTCGCAATAGCATCATGGTTTCTATATGGACGGAGTTGAGAAGAAGACGAGCCAAATCACAGGTGATGTTCGTGTGTCCACAGCCGGTGGTTGAATTTGGAGGTCCTACAAACCAAATTTTTGGAGTGCAATGAGAACACATTAACTATGTGGTAATTGCTTTGATTTAGCTACTGTTTTCATGAAATCTTCTCTGTTTAGGGGTTTGTTTATTTGTTACAACGCATATAGCATTTACTTTTTTAAACAAAAAAAATAATAGACAAGATATGGAGCAAAATATTGATTGTAAGTTTCTTAGTAAATTTATATCAGATTTTTTGTTATTGTTAGTTATTGATGTTAGCAACCATTTATATTATTGGGAAATTAACAATTAAGTTTGGTTAGGTAGAGGAATCAAATATGAATTTTTTGTTTAACACATCATAAAACATGTTTAAATTCAGATACATAGCCTAAGTGAAAATATTCCTTCGGCGATTACTAAGTTAAGGCTAGGCAAATTCTTGATAGTAGAGGAATTCGTACTGTTGAAGTTGATTTGTATACTAATAAAGGAATTTTTAGAGCTTCTGCTTCAAGTGGTGCTTCTTTGGAATATAAGTTCTCTCATGTTTTGTGATTTAGAATAGTTAATTATGTCTGTTAATAGCGGTTGGAGTGATGTTTTCGAGTTATACACGCTAGCAAACTTGGTTAAAAATTAAGAATTAGTAACTTTCGTTGAAATGTAAGATGATATGGTGCTTTTATTATTTACTACTTGCAACATATAAGGAGTCGCTCTAATAAACCAGTGGCCATAGATTTGACCGGATGTTTGACCATGTTAAAAAACATAAGGTGATTTTTATTACATTTTCTTTGATACTATAGTTTATCTCCTCTCAAAAATAGCTAGAGTGCGAACTTCAATTAGATAGAATTAGAATTAGAATGATTTTTGTTGTCTACCTTTTGTACATTGACAATTAGTTAATGGATTTTGATTGTTTAACAAGTAAGGAATACATTTATATTATGCTAACCAAAAAACGATCGGCAACACCCGCTACTGTAAATTATAAATCGTCGACTCTACTGCAACGTGCGAGCTCACAATACAATATCCCGCCCGCATAAACAAATTTTGTACCAGAAACACACGTAGGGGCTCGAATGTAACATATTATTACTTAGGTGCTTTAACCAACCGACATAGATTGTCACCTTACTTTCCTCACCGTTTAGACGGCACTTCAAATCAAGCAGATTACAAACAGCGAGCTGATTAACCAAACAACATGCAGTCCCGCTGCAACGCGCAGGCTCCTGCTAGTATATATAAGCAGAGTGTGATGTGAAGATTTGTATTAGTCATTGACCCCTTTACAATTTACAACCTAATATAACAAAAAAAAGACACCCTTACTTTCTAATTTCTTTTTAATCCTCAAACATTTGACATGTAACCTATTATATCGCCAAACTTCTATATAAACGATATAAATTCACGTTATGACACAGTTTTTTTTTAACGAGCCAGGTCAAATATAAAACGGTTTCATTCTTATTTTTACGTATGATATAGGTTGGTCTATGACTCTGATTTAAATTATGTTCGGAAACGAGTCGGATCAAATATAAAATGTTTTAATTCGACAGTAAAAATTCAAGTTACCTATGTTTCTAACGTAAAATGTTTTTTTGGAAACAAAAGGGTCGGCTCAAGTATAAAATGTTTTCATTCGATAGTATAAAATTGACTTATTGTACATTTCATACGGTTAACGCGTCACATAGCGTGTCGCCACTGATAAACAACTTAGGCGTCGCCGCTGCAATATACGGCCTATGACAACCGTATAGTAATACTTGATAGTTGTAACACCCCGAAATCTTGTTTCGCCTAAATACGCCATTAGGCGTAATTGATAAAGTATCGAAAGCGAATTTAGCGGTGGTTGTTTTAGTCAACGGATAAAAACGAGACTAAAACCCACTACAAGATACTAATCTAGTTAATGTTATAATCTAAAAGCAAAACGAGACTAAAACTTGAGGGACCATTGTTGCCAAATGACAAAGTGGGTTTTATTAATAATAATAAAACAATAAAAACACACACAAAGTGTGTGTGTGTGTGTGTGTCGTGTGTGATGATCAGGAGATCATCTCCTCCAACAACCAAACCCTAAACCTCAAGCTCAATCCAAGCCAAAATCAAGGGGCTTTCAGTGCATGAGCAAGAAACGGGTCATATGGGTCCTAAACTACAACAAGGTACCTTTTATTGGCCGAAATTTATGCCATAATTCGTTTTTGATTTCTATGAAAATCTAGGGTTTTGATACAAACATGGAATTGATGGTTAATATGGGTTACCCTAGTCTTGGGGAGCCTTAAACATGTATAATCCGGTTACAAATCACACTAATATGTGTATTTGATTTTGATCATATGCTTATGGATATGTGTAGAATTTTGGGGTTTAACCTCTAGGTTGAATCAACTTATATCTAGTAATCTTTGTGACTCTTAGGAGTTGTTAATATGAGAAATTAGACTAAGAAGTCTAGATAGCATGATATGGTGATGTTTAGCTAAATGGGTATGCTTTGGCTAACTTAAAACTCATGAAAATCAATTGAATTGGTGAGTGCACACCAAGTGTTTGATAAAATGCTTGAATGAGGAAATAAATGTGTAAACTTGTATAAACATGAATACTTGAAATGTGAGGTTGAGCTAGAGGTAAAATGAATACATGAATGCCATGGATAATGAAAGAAATCCATATAATGTATTCTAACAAAACAAGGTTTGACATGTCCCTAAGTTAGGTACAAGAACTAGGGATGCAAACGGGTCAAACGGATGCAAGCTCAATGCGCATGGAAGCAAGAATGGATATGAGGTAAGTTCTACTTACACTACTAGACTATGACATGGATTAAGTGTTATATATATTGGTATTGAGTGTGTACTAAAGACAAACCCCAAGGGGTGAAATTCATTAAGTGGGTCAATTTATGTGGATTCACAATAAATCAAGGTTTATGAGATTAATTGAAACCATGAGTGGTGACCGAATGGTGAAATTCATCAAACGGGTCAATTAATAATGATATGTAAGAAATGATGTTTTAACCCAAGATGGGTCACTTAAATCATTTGAATGAAGTTGTTAAGCATGTTGTTAAATGGGTCAAGTTTGTGACACTTGAACCATATATAAAAACTTGGATAACTTAGTATTATGAACTACGAGTCTAAACGAGTCAAATGGTGATATCCTCACCATGTGAGTCCAATAATTGATGCTTGTATTTCAAGCATTAAGATTCATGAGGTTAAACGGACCTTGCCATTTGAGTTCCGAGGAATTAATGTGTATATTTAGAAAGCACGCAGGTAAATGCACTTGCGCATGCACGCTTGATGCTAAGAATCATGGAGGATACGCACAAGGTATGAGAATGGGTCAACCCCACCCGGTAAGTCCGTAGCTAATTAAACACCTTCGGGCGAAGCAACATGGGTACTAAAACTACCCACATGAAGTGTGGGTGCAAATCAAGTAAGTTATTTCTATAACTATGTCTAATGCGCGCTAATGCGCTTAGAATCTACTAAACAAGTGAAAACCTGAGAAAGGATGAAAATCTAAGTCCGGAAGGACTTAGAGGCTTTTAAACAAGTCAATGAGTCAAAAACATTGGAATTGGAACAAGAAGTTTCGCCACGAATGGCTAAATCGAAAGATTTGACCATGAGGGGCATTTTGGGGATTTAAAGGATTAATAAAGGTTGATTCTAAGAAACTAAGTCATAATGAAACAAATCGGACAAACGCTTTTGTTGATCAAGTGTATAATGACTTGACAACATAAACTAGATGCATTGCGCATGGTCAAATGGTGTTTTGGATAAGTTAAATGTCTAAAAGGGGTCAAATTGGTAAAAGTCGCCATAAACATTCAAAACTAAGAACCGGATCATGGCGAAATAAACCGGACCATAATTTCAGTCAAACAAAGGCTTATTTAGTCGGCAAGTCATTACTTAGGCTTAGGGAATCATCAAATGCAGTTGCGATATGATTCCCATGCTTAAAAATTACCAAACAAGCAACAGAAGCAGTGACCGGCCGGTCGTGTGACATCCGTCACCCTCGACTTCCATCTAATTAACAATAATAGCCATTCAAATATTTCCATTATAGTCCCTGTGAGTTTCGTCGTTTTCAAATTTAATTTTGGTGCGAACTAAAATTTCATCATTTATATTTATTAATTGATTGGGTAAAAGTTTTAATCAAAAGCGTATGTTGAGACGTATTCGCAAAATATTTTATAAAACAATTCTATTTTTTTTAAAGTTATAAGAAAAAAAAACTTTGAGAATTATAAAAATAAATTTAAGATAAAAACCTTGTTAAAATGTTAGTATCGTTAGTTTTTTTTATAAAGAAGAGTTAACCAAAACATAACAAACCTAACAAGGTGAAACATGAGGGACCGATTATGCAATTTACCAAAGTTTTAAAAACTCAAAAACCCATTCCCTCTTTGTCTGTTTTCCGGCGAAGTTTTATGGCCGGATCCGGCGATCGGAGTTCACTCCGGCAAGCTCTTTATGGGACTTTTAACTCGTTTTAATAATTGAAAAACGTTTCTCCAATGTTATGCTTCAATGTCACACCCCAACCGATGGCGGAATACATCAGGGCGAGACTTAGTGGTAGATTGTTCAAAGACTTCATGACACTAGAATTCGTGACAATATGATTTAAAGATAAAATTTCATTCATAGCATAATTATCGTCTAAAAAGATAACAGAATACAAATTGTTTTCATGAAAAGAGAAATACGACATCAAAATATAGAACTTAAACTAGCGTGAGTTTCTAGTCCAATCCTAAGTAGATTTCTTGAATATCTTGCATCAAACATTTCCTGCAACATGTATAAAATATCCGTCAACACATAAAGCATTGGTGAGCATACTAGTTTTAGTTTACATACATAGTATTTTAGAATGGTTTACTCAAATCTCATACTATAGCATTGCACATACCTATCATACAAAAGACATAACTCAAACCCGCGAGTACCACAGCGTATACCTAACATATTCATGTTAGGCCGTTTAAATCTTAACAATGACCCATAAAGGGGGCGGTGTGCTAGTCCTATAGCGCTATACATGTTAAGTGGGCTAATAATAGTTAATGATTTATGTCTAAGTATCTAAGAATCATAAGCATGGCAAGTAGCATATAAGTATGTTTAATAGATTGAGCATGTGTGTTTATGAATGCATTAGTGTGTTTTGCATATGATACATGTTTACACCCCAAAGTGATAAAGAGTAAAAAGGGGACAAGTATGAACTCACCTTTGGGTGCGTTTTAGCAAGGTTCCAAAAGAATGAGTCTTGGGGAATTAGTTCCTTAGCCTTGGTTAACTAGAATTAAAAAAAATTAAGAGTCTTAGGTTTAAGTTTAGATTATAGATTCACGAGAGTCATGCAAGCCTTTTAGGCGAACCAAAACACAAACCACCATGATAGTGATTCGGATGGTCATAAGAGTCAAGCAAGCCTTTTAGGCGAACCAAAACACAAACCACCATAGAGGTGATTCGGATGGTTAGGAGAGTCAAGCATTGGTAAGGTAGGGATGTATCCACAAACCTTTCCGAGTTATTAAATTAGTAGAGTTTATATAATTTAGTATTTATATAATATAACTTAAAAAGTAGGGTATGGTGACTTAGTTTGGATGAGCCTTGGCCTTCCTTTTGTCAACCATGAACCATAACACAAGTCCCTCCATCATTGAGTTGTTGGTGAACTTGGTTGGTATTATTAACAACTTAGTGCATAAAAGATAATAGAAGATGACCACATTTGAGGCCTCAAATTGGTGCCCTACTCATGTTTATTTGCCATGGCAAATAGGAGAGAGGTCCTAGAGGTTTCCTCAAAGGGTTTGAAGAAGAGGGGAGTGAAGAAAGTAGAAGAGAGGTTGAAGGTGAAGTGAGAAACTCACTTATTCTTGAGAGAATTCTTGAGAGATTTGGAGGTTTAGAGAGGATTTAGAAATGAGCAAGTGTTAGAATGGGTAGGAGTGGTGTATTTATAGTTGAGGTGAAGGGGTTGGGTATTTAATGAATTAATTAGGGTGGTTAGAAGTTAATTAGTGGTAATATATCTTTAAAAGAAAAAATAAAAATAAAAAAAATAAAACCATAAATAAATTAAAAAAAGTGTACGGCCATTTTTGAAATGGCCATTCTTTAGCCAAAATATTATTATTATTATTTTTTTTTGTATTGTTAAATATATATATATATATATATATATATCTATATATATATATGTTTTATTAATAATAAGTATATATTAAGATCTTAACTAAATAAGTTCCTTGTTATAACGCCTAAATTGAATAGGGTAAAAATATAATGGCGACTCGTCATGAATTGGTATGAGTAACATAAAAGAAGCGAGTAACGGCAAGCTTGGAATTTGTTTAAATATAGCATTCATAATACAAGAAAATTAAGAATCACGCGACGCTACATAAAGTTTATAGATTAAGATTAAATGCAATTGATAAAATACATTTACATTGATCATAAGCTCGGGATTACAAGGGTACAAAATGGAAAGATACAAGAATACAAGAACTAGAATGGAAAATACGAAAAGTACAAAGGTTACAGTCTCCCATACTTTAGGAAATTTCGTCTCGAAATTTATTCAAGTGGCTTGACTGAAAAGATGTGGGTACTTTTTCTTCATTTGCTCTTCATGTTCCCAAGTGAATTCGGGTCCATTCTTCGATTCCCAACGAACTTTGACTAGTGGGATACGTTTTCGTTTGAGTTGTTTGACTTCACGATCCGTTATTTCCACTGGTTTTTCGACGAAACGCATAGACTCATCAATTCGTACGTCATCAAGAGGAATGTGTATGTTCCCTTCGGCTAAGCACTTCTTCAAATTTGAAACATGAAAGGTGGGATGGACATTGTTGAGTTCTTGGGGTAACTCGAGCTTGTAAGCCACTTTCCCAATTCGTTCAATGATTTTGAATGGTCCAATATACCGTGGAGCCAACTTTCCTTTCTTTCCAAATCTGACTACTCCTTTCCAAGGAGACACCTTAAGGAGTACTTGATCACCAACATTGAATTCAAGGGGTTTTCGCCGCTTGTCAGCATAGCTTTTCTGACGGCTTCGAGCAGCTAAGAGATTATCACGAATCTGAATGATTTTGTTGGTCGTTTCTTGGATGATTTCGGGACCAGTGATTTGTGCTTCACCAATCTCGTGCCAACATATAGGAGAACGACACCTCCGGCCATAAAGAGCTTCGAAAGGAGCCATTTGGATGCTGGTATGATAACTATTATTGTAAGAGAACTCGACCAATGGTAGATGAGCATCCCAGTTTCCACCAAAGTCGATTACACAAGATCGAAGCATGTCCTCAAGAGTTTGGATCGTACGTTCAGTTTGTCCATCAGATTGAGGATGAAAAGCTGTACTAAGATTAAGCTGAGTTCCCATGGCAGCCTGAAATGTTTCCCAAAGACGGGAGGTGAATCGACCATCACGGTCTGAGATGATGTCAAGAGGAATACCATGACGACAAATGATTTCCTTGGTGTAGATATGGGCTAGCTTCTCAACTTTGTAATCTTCACGAATGGGAAGAAAGTGAGCTGACTTGGTTAAACGATCAATGATTACCCAAATGCTATCATGACCGGATGATGTTCGAGGGAGCTTGGTAATAAAATCCATAGCAATACTTTCCCATTTCCACATGGGGACTTCGGGCTGTTCAAGCAAACCTGACGGTCGTTGGTGCTCGGCTTTTACTTTGGAGCAAGTGAGACATTTGGACACAAAGAGAGCAATGTCTTTTTTCATACCGGGCCACCAATAATTGCGACGGAGATCTTGATACATTTTATCCGCACCGGGATGAATGGAGTATCGGGATTTATGCGCTTCATTCATTATAAGAGTACGAAGGTCATTACGACTGGGAACCCAAATACGATCAAGATAATAAAGAATCCCATTTGCTTTGGATTCCAAGTGTAACTCGGCACCACAAGACATTTCTTCATATAGAGTATTTTCATTGACCGATGTATGTTGAGCGTCTCGAATACGATTAAATAGATCATTTTGAAATTGAGAGCTACGAAGACGGTCGATTTCTCGGATGTTGCATAGAACTGCATGACTTTTTCGACTAAGAGCATCGGCTACTACATTTGCTTTACCAGGATGATAGCGAATTTCGCAGTCGTAGTCGTTTAACAATTCGACCCATCGTCGTTGTCGTATGTTAAGATCTTTTTGATTGAAAATGTGTTGGAGGCTTTTGTGGTCGGTAAATACAACACATTTTGTACCATAAAGGTAGTGTCTCCAGATTTTTAGGGCAAAAACAACAGCACCAAGTTCGAGATCGTGAGTGGTGTAGTTCCTTTCGTGGATTTTGAGTTGCCTTGATGCATAGGCGATGACTTTGCCTCGTTGCATAAGAACGCAACCAAGACCTTGATTTGATGCATCACAATAAACCACGAAATCATCATTCCCCTCGGGAAGGGCTAGAATAGGAGCATCACAAAGCATAGACTTGAGGGTTTCAAAGGCTTCTTCTTGCTTAGGACCCCAAATGAAAGGTTGGGATTTTTGAGTCAAAGCGGTGAGTGGTGTAGCAATTTTGGAAAAGTTGGAGATGAACCGACGGTAGTAACTCGCCAATCCTAGAAAGGAACGAACTTCGGTAGGAGATTTTGGTGCAATCCAATTTTTAACGGCTTCAATTTTGGCAGGATCAACATGAATACCCCTATCGTTCACAATATGCCCAAGGAATTGAACTTCTTTTAACCAAAATTCACATTTAGAGAACTTGGCATAAAGTCGTTCGGCACGTAGGAGTTCTAGAATCAAACGGAGATGTCGTTTATGGTCGTCTTCGGATTTGGAATAGATCAAGATGTCATCAATGAAGACAATCACAAAACGATCCAAATAAGGTTTACACACTCGATTCATTAGATCCATGAATACTGCGGGTGCATTGGTTAAACCGAAAGGCATCACCATGAACTCGTAGTGACCATATCTTGTGCGAAAGGCAGTTTTTGGAATATCTTCTTCGTGGATTTGAAGTTGATGGTATCCAGAACGAAGATCGATTTTTGAGAAACAAGTAGCTCCTTGGAGCTGGTCAAAGAGATCATCAATGCGTGGGAGAGGGTATCGGTTTTTGATAGTAAGCTTGTTAAGCTCACGATAATCGATGCACATACGGAAAGATCCGTCTTTCTTTTTAACAAACAAAACAGGAGCACCCCAGGGAGAAGTACTCGGGCGTATAAAGCCTTTTTCGAGCAATTCTTGGAGTTGACTAGCAAGTTCTTGCATTTCGGAAGGTGCAAGACGATAAGGAGCTTTTGCAACAGGTGTAGCACCGGGTATGAGGTCAATGCGAAGTTCAACAGAACGAGCAGGAGGAAGACCGGGTAGATCTTCGGGAAAGACCTCGGGAAAGTCACAAACGACAGGTATGTCTTTTATGCCTTTTTCCTTGTCTTTGGTTGTTACCACATGAGCCAAGAATGCAACATATTCCTTACGGAGATACTTTCGAGCTTTGGTACAAGACATGAGTTTGAGTCCTTTGGAGGCTTTCTCACCATAGATTTGTAAAGTGTCACCGCTAGGAAGCGGTATACGGATAAATTTTTCGAAACAAACAACTTCGGCACGATGTTTCGCAAGCCAATCCATGCCTACTATGATGTCAAAACTTCCCAATTGCATAGGATTTAGATCTATGGAGAAATCATGGTCATTAAGATTCAAGGTGCAGTTTTTGATAATGAAATCAATAGAGATGGGTTCACCATTAGCGACTTCAACGGTGAAAGGTTCCGATAATTTAGATCGTGCACAAGCAAGTAAGGGTTCAAATTCTAAAGAGACGAAACTCTTATCCGCACCAGTATCAAAGAGTATAGATGCATAAGATCCATTAACAAGGAACGTACCGTTCACAACATCATTTTCAGTTTGAGCTTGGGCCGCATTAAGGTTGAAAGCGCGACCCCTTGGTGGTTGATTTTGAGCCGGAGCTTGAACTTGAGCTTGGTTGTTGCGGGTACATTGAGGAGCAAAATGGCTAGGATCACCACACTTAAAACATGCACGACCATTGCCAATGGCTAGAGGAGGTTGGTTAGCGGCTCGGGGTTGGTTGGCAACCAGAGGTTGGTTGTTTGGGGGTTCTAGGGCCGGTTTTGCAAGTTTGGACAAGGTGCCCATAGCGGTTACAATTGGTACAGAAACGGCAAGTAGAGGTTGGTGGGTGATGAAAATGGCACGTGTTACATTTTGGGAAAGAGCCGGTGTAGGGTTTCTTGGCAGGCACTTGGTTAAGGGGAGTTGGAGCTTGAGCTTCGGTGGATGGAATGGTAACGGCATAGTTTTGGTTTCGGGATTTGCGTTTGCGGTTATTGCTATGGGTTGATGGGGTTTTGGCTTCCTTTGGTTTGTCGGTGGGAATGGTGGTGGTTTGATTGACGGTTTTGGTGGTGTTTGGGATAGTTAAGGTTCCATCTTTCACTTGGTTATCCGAGATTTTGGAAGCTAAACGAATGGCTTTTTCTAGGGTGGTGGGTTCGGCTCCTTCAACGATATCACGAACACTCGTTGGGAGGCCTTTGAGATACTTAGCTATGATTCTCTTAGTGGTGTTGAATTGGTGAGGTACAAGGACAAGGAGTTGCTTGAAACGATTGGTATAGGTTGGGTTATCACCACTGTTTTGCTTGAGTTTCCAAAACTCATCTTCGAGTCGCTCAATCTCTTGTGCGGGGCAGAACTCCTCAATCATGAGTTGCTTGAGTTCCTCCCACGGTAGAGTTAAAGCGACTTCGTTTCCACGGGTGACTCTCTCGCTTTTCCACCACTCGAGTGCCCTTGATTTGAAGACACTAGTGGCGTGACGAGTGCGGAGATCGTCAGGGCATTCGCTATTGATGAAGATTAGCTCGATGTGGTCGAACCATTCGAGCATAGCGGTAGCACCATCATTTCCCGTGAAAGAGTCGGGTCGATGTAGGTTAAATTGCTTAAAGGTGAAGGAGGTAGCTTTGGAGGATTCGGCTCTTGAGTCAACTGAACCGTGAGGGCTTACGGAGGCTTGGATTTTGCTAACCACATCGGGTATGACCTTGGCCATTTGCTTGGCCATGAAAGATAGCATTTTCTTGTTGGTGCTTTGCTTAGAGTTCTTGCTTGACATACGGTTTGACATGGAAGACATCTATAGAATAAACAAAAGGATTATGAGCTTTGATCAATGGTTTATTTGTATAAAGATTGCATTTTGTCTTTGTTTTTAGATGTGAATTAAGCATACAATGCACATAGTGTCAAATAGTTCAAGTAGCATGTAGTTTCACATTGTTTTACAAAGCATAACACATAAATATAAGCAAGTATAGTGCATTTAGACAATATAAAGGAGCTTTAATTAGTGTTGGTTTGCGATTATTAGTATTGTTTGGAGATTGCTAGAGTACTAGAGATGCGAGTCTTGAGAGCCTTTGCGAGTAGTGAAAAAAAAAATCGAATATATGTAGTGAAAACATAGCATGAAAACATCATTGAAAATAATATTAACATAAAATGAGGGGCTTGTTTTAAGCAAGCCATTGGAGTGTTCCGGAACGGAACTTAGACTAACCAAAGTGGTTCGAATTTACCTTTGAGTTTGAAAACATGCTTTGGCCTAATAGGTGGAAATACTATCGCCGACTTGCGGTTAACGGTATTCACCCTTCCAGTTACTACATGTTTCTTGTCATTAGTAAATTTGAGACTTTGGCGAGATTTTAAAAAAAAATATATCAAGGATTGAAACTAGTCGCTAAGTTGCGGATTTCACTCCTATCTTAGCGAGGTCGTTTCTTTGAGTGTGGTTTGTACACTTTGTCCAACGTGGTAAGAAAATTAATTCTAACCTTCGATCGGTAAGTGTCCACTAGAACGAGAATTGTGAAATTTCCACCAAGGTGAGGATATCACTCCTATCTTGGCGTAGTTTCAAAAACACAAAGGATTTACGCGGATTGAAAGTTATCACCAAAGTGAGGGTTTCACGCCTATTTTGGTGATTTTCTTTCGTTTGTGGTATACGAGTGTCTTCGAGTGTAGAATAATCCACCAACTAGGAAGGTAAGTTTTAAAGACCAAAAGAATGGAGTAGAAGCAAGATAGGGAGAATAAGTATATTAAGCATGATAAAAAGGAATAGTCAAAAAGGTTCTTAACTATAGTCTAGGTCAAAACATGGCAATTTTCCTAATTCCCTATAGTCATGGCTCTGATACCAATCTGTCACACCCCAACCGATGGCGGAATACATCAGGGCGAGACTTAGTGGTAGATTGTTCAAAGACTTCATGACACTAGAATTCGTGACAATATGATTTAAAGATAAAATTTCATTCATAGCATAATTATCGTCTAAAAAGATAACAGAATACAAATTGTTTTCATGAAAAGAGAAATACGACATCAAAATATAGAACTTAAACTAGCGTGAGTTTCTAGTCCAATCCTAAGTAGATTTCTTGAATATCTTGCATCAAACATTTCCTGCAACATGTATAAAATATCCGTCAACACATAAAGCATTGGTGAGCATACTAGTTTTAGTTTACATACATAGTATTTTAGAATGGTTTACTCAAATCTCATACTATAGCATTGCACATACCTATCATACAAAAGACATAACTCAAACCCGCGAGTACCACAGCGTATACCTAACATATTCATGTTAGGCCGTTTAAATCTTAACAATGACCCATAAAGGGGGCGGTGTGCTAGTCCTATAGCGCTATACATGTTAAGTGGGCTAATAATAGTTAATGATTTATGTCTAAGTATCTAAGAATCATAAGCATGGCAAGTAGCATATAAGTATGTTTAATAGATTGAGCATGTGTGTTTATGAATGCATTAGTGTGTTTTGCATATGATACATGTTTACACCCCAAAGTGATAAAGAGTAAAAAGGGGACAAGTATGAACTCACCTTTGGGTGCGTTTTAGCAAGGTTCCAAAAGAATGAGTCTTGGGGAATTAGTTCCTTAGCCTTGGTTAACTAGAATTAAAAAAAATTAAGAGTCTTAGGTTTAAGTTTAGATTATAGATTCACGAGAGTCATGCAAGCCTTTTAGGCGAACCAAAACACAAACCACCATGATAGTGATTCGGATGGTCATAAGAGTCAAGCAAGCCTATTAGGCGAACCAAAACACAAACCACCATAGAGGTGATTCGGATGGTTAGGAGAGTCAAGCATTGGTAAGGTAGGGATGTATCCACAAACCTTTCCGAGTTATTAAATTAGTAGAGTTTATATAATTTAGTATTTATATAATATAACTTAAAAAGTAGGGTATGGTGACTTAGTTTGGATGAGCCTTGGCCTTCCTTTTGTCAACCATGAACCATAACACAAGTCCCTCCATCATTGAGTTGTTGGTGAACTTGGTTGGTATTATTAACAACTTAGTGCATAAAAGATAATAGAAGATGACCACATTTGAGGCCTCAAATTGGTGCCCTACTCATGTTTATTTGCCATGGCAAATAGGAGAGAGGTCCTAGAGGTTTCCTCAAAGGGTTTGAAGAAGAGGGGAGTGAAGAAAGTAGAAGAGAGGTTGAAGGTGAAGTGAGAAACTCACTTATTCTTGAGAGAATTCTTGAGAGATTTGGAGGTTTAGAGAGGATTTAGAAATGAGCAAGTGTTAGAATGGGTAGGAGTGGTGTATTTATAGTTGAGGTGAAGGGGTTGGGTATTTAATGAATTAATTAGGGTGGTTAGAAGTTAATTAGTGGTAATATATCTTTAAAAGAAAAAATAAAAATAAAAAAAATAAAACCATAAATAAATTAAAAAAAGTGTACGGCCATTTTTGAAATGGCCATTCTTTAGCCAAAATATTATTATTATTATTTTTTTTTGTATTGTTAAATATATATATATATATCTATATATATATATATGTTTTATTAATAATAAGTATATATTAAGATCTTAACTAAATAAGTTCCTTGTTATAACGCCTAAATTGAATAGGGTAAAAATATAATGGCGACTCGTCATGAATTGGTATGAGTAACATAAAAGAAGCGAGTAACGGCAAGCTTGGAATTTGTTTAAATATAGCATTCATAATACAAGAAAATTAAGAATCACGCGACGCTACATAAAGTTTATAGATTAAGATTAAATGCAATTGATAAAATACATTTCCATTGATCATAAGCTCGGGATTACAAGGGTACAAAATGGAAAGATACAAGAATACAAGAACTAGAATGGAAAATACGAAAAGTACAAAGGTTACATTCAAATCCTTATCATTAAAATGAATTATAACGCGCATATTATTATGTTTGATTCGGGTTAGTGTGTAACCGATCGGAAGTTTAATTGATAAAAAAAAATACGTTTCTTTTTGGCACAATATTATAAATAGATTAAGCCATTCCATTTCTGCACTTACACCCTTCAAAAGCCCCTTTTAACCTTCGCAAAAACAGGATAGAAACGTGGTTGTTCGGCCAAGATATGTGGATTTTTCATCTTCGTGTTCGGGTCTGAAACATGTTTGTAAGTCCGTTCTTTACATGACGTTTTCGTTATTAGTTGTTTCCAAACGAAAACCCCCTTATTACTGGCTTCTATTCATCTTCGTATTGGTCTATTGTAATTGGTACTAGGGTTAGGGTTTCATTAAGATGAATTAGGGAAGAAGACAATGTGTAATTATTTGTTAAATACAATTTTAATTCGATTTACATAACAAACTGATTCATGGTGTAGTGGTTTGATGGGTGTTTCTATCATGAGGGGGTCCAGGTTCGAAACCCACATGAGGCATATCTTTCTCTGATTTTTTTTAATTTATTATTTCATTGTTTATTTCCTTTATTTTAATAATTTAAAATTAATTTAAACTTAGAATATTCATAATAAATTCATTTTTGCTCCAAAAATTATGAAAATTTAGGAATAGCATCTTGACACAATAAAGAAAATTACCACACTTTTATTTTCTGAAAAATGTCTTATTTTTATATTTTTATTGAATTTATTTGTTTTAATAGTATTTAATTGACTAAAAATTCATTTTTAATGATTTTAATCTCAAACTTTTTGAGAAATTATTTTTCATCATCATGAACTGAAATAAAAATTATTGGTTCAGAAAACACTTATTTTTATTAATTTTACTATTTTTAATCATTTAAACATGATTTAATTTCATTAAATCAGTTTTAAATATAAATAAGTTTACAAAAATTATGAGAAAATTATGTTCATTTATTTACATCAGGAATTATTTATTTTCTATAAAAATAGCATTTTTTGATCATGTCTAGTATTATTAGTCTTATTTAGACATCTATTTTATAAATACATTTCCTATAAAATAGAAAATATTCTTATGTTTGAAAGTCTTTATTATCATTGTTGGATCTTTGTGTAACTCATAATTATTTATTTCAATATTGATGATTATTGTATTTATTTATAATAATTAGATAAAGTAATTAACAAAATTATTTTGTCTTAATTATTCAAACATATTTTGAAATAAATATTCAATTGGTAATAATTATATTACTTAAAAAACCATATTTACAAACTTTGGCATAATATAATTTGGATATACAACTTTTATATTAAAAACTCTACTTCCCCAAGTCGATTTAGCAGACCCTAATGCCTTAGACCCTAGATACTTTAGACTCTTAGACTTTTCCTTATTAGTATTCTTACCCATTATAGGTTGAATTCCTCGGAATTCCCATTACTTAGCTCACGACCGCTTAAGTGGATTTTGATCGCTTTCGCAAACAGTGAGTATATCTTTCCCCTTTTTACTGTTTTACATTTTGGGGTGACTCATGTACTTACAATCAAGTTTCTATTTCTTTTACTAAATGCAATTCTCATGTGTGTTTGCTTTATGTTAATTTGTGTGTCTATGACTTGTCAAAATCATTAACCTTTGAGTGCCTGACATTTCAATGAATAGTACTATGGTATATACCCTTGTGACTCTGTTGAGAGTCCTCGTCATTGCTATGTATTACATTACTACTAGCGCATACTATATATATCTGCTTTTCTTTACATTGGGTTGATTTTGAACGGATATTACTTATTACATAATTGCAAATGGTACCGCACATGAATTGCTAAACTCATTTCCTACTACTTTTATTCAAACAGGGTATGCTCACCAATACATTTTGTATTGACCAAATCGTTTTCGTACATGTTTCAGGTTGTTTTGAGATGCATCCTTTAAGCTTTCGGATTTATATTTAGATTTTGATTCATTGTATTACAATTTAGTTAGCAGTTAGAATCGTTGTATTTCATTTCAATGTAATAAATTATTTAATCAATGTATTCAAATTTACACTTTAGTCCATGAGCTATTGAACAATCGTCACTACGTGACACCTCGATATTTCCGCCATCGGTTGGGGTGTTACAGGTCGGGCTGAGTGACCGGCCGCGCGGATTGACAGCCTGACAACCTGATTTTCAAAATTTTATATAAAATCGTAGAAAAATCGTTAGGAGACGTTCTTTATATGCCTGGAAAGCTCTCGGAGCGTAGAACAATTTTTTTTGAAAGTCGAAGTCATATTTTGGGTTTTAGAAGGGATAAAAGCGACCCGAACAGCTGTTGCGCAAAAGTCGCAGCAGTTTGTTCTCCTGAATAAGGGCCGTTTGGCCTGGTTCGTTCCGTTTCGACGTGTAACGACTCTCATACTAGTTTAATTGTATTATCGACAACCCACTAACCATTCTTTGTGTGGTGGTGCTAGGTAAACATTTGATGGACGTCCCGGAGCAAGGATCAAGTCACGAGAAGAACCGAACACGCCCGAACACTCATCAAGCTTCCGCAATAGAATTCAAGGAACTCCCGTTAAAACGGTAAATCCTAGAGTATGTTTTAACTACTAAAATGTAAAAATTTGTGGGAATCAAATATGTATTTGATCTTAATGGTTTGAGTTTATAATAAATATCAAGGTTTTAATCGGGAGTGGTTTAAGTAAGGTCAAAACCCGTAAGATTAGACGTTAATCACGTGATTACGGGTTAGGGTCTTACAATAGTTAAGTTAAACGAGCTTCAAAATGAAGACAAAATGACTTGTTTTTCAAAATTATAATCACGAGTAACTCTATCCTTGCCAATGATGCCATGGCAACGTGGTTGAGGCATCCTGGTTTTACGCATGATGCCCGGGTTTCACTCTCACGAGGAGCAACTCGCATGCACTCTCTTGCGTGGGGTTGGTCTCTGTGAGGTTTTCCAGAGTACGCCATCAAACCTTGATGCCAGCGCGAGCCCGATTAAGACAACATAATCTAGCCGAAATGAGGCAGTGGGCTCTCCGAAAAAAGGGTGCGATTAAGCACCGCTAAATTTAAAATTCGCCTGAAAAAAAAAAAAAAAAAAACTCAATCCTTATTACAAAGGGGTAGAGTTGGTACTTCATATTCAGATAGAGGGCAAA
This sequence comes from Ambrosia trifida, assembly GCA_028751855.1. Lineage (NCBI taxonomy): Eukaryota > Viridiplantae > Streptophyta > Magnoliopsida > Asterales > Asteraceae > Ambrosia > Ambrosia trifida. Next base: position 8,698,480 of record CM054131.1, read on the forward strand.
AGAGTAATTTCGTAAGTTGATTACATATATACTCTGCTGCTGAGGGACATGAAAGTACATTTAAATGATGTTGAAAAGTACTCCACTTCACTCCACACTCTGAAAACCTTTTCGGTTCACTTGCTTCTCCAATCACCACTTTCTCTCTCTAGACACAGACATAGATACGCATACGTGTTCTGTACGTACGTACGTGTACACCTTTCTTTCTATTAACCAAGCACACTTCTCTATTTTCTCTCTCTCTCTCTAAACTCTCTTATCATCATATCATATCTCCTGGAACCTTGATTCATTTATGTGTGTAAAGTTGCAAACTTTTTTTTTTCTTTTTTAACAACAAAGAAACATTTCTGGGTGTCTGTGAATATCTTTTGTAGTCAGGCATTGGGTTGTTATTTAAATGTCGATTATTGCTTTTAGTAGTGTTGGTTACTGCCGTTGCATGTTGTCTTTGGTGTACAAATTTCTTGATTTTATTTGGGATTTTTGTTGGATTACAAACTTAGTACCGATTATTATTATTATTATTATTAGGAGTAATGGAAATAAATAATCCCAACTATTGCTTTTTGGTCGATAATGGTCCCCACTACAAAAATAACCACTAGCGGTTTCAACTTTCGACATATTGACCACCAACATACCCAAACTAAATGAGGCTAACTCCGTTAGGTGGCAAAATGATCCTAGGCAAAATGATCTTACGTGGCATCCTAGGTGGCAAAATGATCTATGTGGCATCCTACGTGGCATGCCACGTCAGTATCACACTAACGGAGTTAGCCTTAGTTAGTTTGGGTCCGTTGGTGGCCAATATGTCGAAAGTTGGGACCGCTAGTGGTTATTTTCGTAGTTGAGACCATTATCGGCCAAAAAGCAATAGTTGGGATTATTTATTTCCATTACTCATTATTATTATTATTATTATTATTATTATATAACAGTTATTGCTTTTTTAATTAGGAGATTTCATTGTAATGATTAGAGTCTTTTTGTGGTTATTTTTGTAAGCTACTTGTAGCATAGAACTGCCATTTATGTGGTTGTTTTGGATATGTGCATTTTCCAAGAAGTTACTGATATTTGAATTTTTAGTTTTTTTTTTTTTTTTTGGAGTAACCGGTCTTCTGTTTGTGTAAATAATATTATTGACCTTAAAAAATCAAAATAACAGACTCAGTGTTTGCAGAACATTTTAAATTTGTATTTATGACTTTAAATGCATACTCAAACACCTTCTTAGATGGTGACTCTGTACTTTAGGTTGTTGATGTCACTATCTACTCTTTATGTATTTAGATATTGAAATGTAAGTTGATTCATATGCAGGTGTTTGTTTGAAACCGATGAGTAAATCGATATATATAATCATAAATCATTGAAGAATGTTATTAATACATACACACATATAGGGATAAGTTTGTTACGAAAACCGGTTTAGAGCTTATGTAATGCATAAGATATTTGTCAAACACCAAGTGTTAGTACACTGTACAAGTGCGTTATGCGGTTCTCTAGTTAGAACTGGCTCTGTAATGTATGTGTCCTTGTATATATGTTACTTTCTTCATGGCAATATAATTTGAACATCTGCTAGCTCACATTTTGCTATTTTCTTCATTCCCTGCAAAAGTCAAAGATTTGACTTTAATTTATAGTTTTTGACCCGTAGGTCGTTCATAAGAGAGTCAATGAATTTCTCAAAGTCAGGGAGAAATGGGATGCTATCCGGATCGGATGATGTAACTCTTTTCTCAAGTTCGTTACCTGTTTTACGTCATGAAAACTGTATGCATCTTCTTGCCTAATTGCTACATTCACTTATGGTCAAAGGGTATAACTTGACTTTTTCTTGGTCAACATGTAGTGATTGTGAATAATGCCGAAAACGACTATCGTCAATCTGTTGAAACCAATGATTTGCTTAACGATCATGCAATTGGAAGCTTGTTACCTAATGAGGATGATCTTTTAGCTGGTGTGATGAACGGTTTTGACTTAAATTTGACTCGTAACTATGTTGATGAGTCGGAAGATTTTGATGTTTTTGGAAGCGTTGGAGGTATGGAATTGGAATATGATATGATGGATAAGTTGAATTTTGGCATGTCAAAAGTAAGTTTGGGTGACGGCTGTGTCGCTAATGGTGGAGCTCAATACAATATATTGAATAGTGTGGGGGGCGTTACAGTGGAACATCCGTATGGCGAGCATCCTTCTCGAACTTTGTTTGTGCGTAACATTAACAGTAACGTTGAGGATTCAGAACTAAGAACTCTGTTTGAGGTAGTTAATATTACACCAATCTTATAATGTTTGACTATATAATGTTTCTTTGACTTTCCTTGACCATTCGCGATAAAACTAACTCTTTTATGTATTTTGCAGCAATACGGTGATATTAGAACACTGTACACTGCATGTAAACACAGGGGCTTTGTGATGATATCTTATTATGATATTCGTGATGCTCGAACAGCCATGCGCGCGTTACAAAATAAGCCTCTAAGGAAGAGGAACCTCGACATTCACTACTCGATTCCAAAGGTTCAAATCAGTCCCTGCCCTCCTTTTTTTTGCGTTGTTTGACATAAGTTATTGTTTTAATAATTAACTAATGATTTAATATTCATTTTGTGACCAGGATAATCCATCTGACAAAGATTTAAATCAAGGAACATTGGTTGTTTTTAATTTAGACCCATCGGTTTCGTGTGACGATCTACTTCAAATCTTTGGCGCGTATGGTCAGGTTAGAGAGGTAATAGTTTCCCTTAATACCCTTATTTACAATGCCATAGTAAGAGACTAAAGTATTTTCTTTAATAAATATTTGTATGTTTGGCACATATTATACGCGATAACAGATAAGGGAGACACCATACAAAAGGCACCATAAGTTCATTGAATATTATGACGTTAGAGCTGCAGAAGCAGCCTTGCGGTCTCTCAACAGGAGTGATATAGCCGGGAGACGAATAAAGCTTGAACCAAGTCGTCCCGGTGGCTCCCGCCGAAAGTAAGCAGACTTCCTTACTTAAATTGATGCTTCTATGTTTGATTATTAGTCATACGACTATAATGAGCCTTAATAATTGTTGTATGAACCTCTGTGACTTAAGCCAAATGTTGAAACCAAGTCATGAGTTCGACCAAGATGACATGCGAACCTTTAGACTACAAGCGGATCCCATGATTGCCAACTCACCTCCAGGTCAAACACTTCTAGTTTTAATATTTATTTTAAAAAAATCGGCGCCCATTAATGTTTTACTAAATTGCTTAGTTGTACACGTTTCGTGCAGGGATTTGGTCACAGTTTGGCAGTCCCATAGAACATAGTCCTTTACAAAGTTTGACCAACTCGCCTGTTTTCGCTTCAATGAGCCCCAACGCTTTACCTGATTTGGTTTCTATTTTGCATACAAAACCAGCAAGAAGATCACCAATCGGCACAGATCATGTAAGAACTTGCTATCTTGACCCAACTTTCTCAAACGGAAATTCAATGCAAGATCACAATTTGAGTCAATTAAACGGGTCAACGCCCGCTTTTGGTGCATCGGGATCGACCACTTCAGGAATCGAAACGCTATCCGGCCCAGAATTTCTGTGGGGAAGTCCCACTAAACCTAGCCATGGGTTTCCGACCACCGGTCAATCACCAACCATGGTTCACCCATTCACAGGCCAACTGGGCCCGTTTCTTGGTTCGTCTCCACCACACCGTCATGTTGGGTCGGCTCCATCTGGGTTCCCGTTTGACCGACATTTCACTCAGAATCATGAGCCTCCCGAAACATTATTCATGAGTCCTCCAGCTTTCGTAGGCATAGGTTCCTCAAATCCTCGTGGGTCTGTGAACATTATGGAAAACAGGTCCCCTGGTTTCAGCAGCATGTCTCCTAGGATGACGGGTCATATGTTTCTAGGTAGCGAACACGAACGCTACCTGGGACCAGGATCCATAGATTTAGACCGCATGAATGAACACGTCCGAAACCGTTGGGTTGATCACGATGTAAACCAGATGGATAACAAGAAACACTTTCAGCTTGATCTTGATAAAATTAGCAACGGGGAAGATAACCGAACAACATTAATGATAAAACACATCCCCAATAAGTAAGGCCTACTACTTTGTCTACTCATTCAAGATATCAACTTTTACGCTTGTATCAAATAAGAATAGAATATGCATTTGGTGTCTTTCAGGTATACTTCAAAGATGTTGCTAGCTGCCATTAATGAAAATCACAGTGGAACTTATGATTTTCTCTACCTACCGATCGATTTCAAGGTATAAAGCTACATATACACACACATAACATTTGTTACTTTGTCCTTGATTTAGTAAAAAAACCGACTGTTCTGACTGCTTTTTGATGCAGAACAAATGCAATGTCGGGTATGCGTTTATCAACATGCTTTCGCCAATGCATATAATCCCGTTTTACCAGGTCTATTTTAGTGACTAAATTTCAACTTTTTTACCTGTTGACCAATATAACCTTAAACTTGCATGAACCGTATTATGTAATTCATGTTTTAGGATTTTAATGGGAAAAGGTGGGAGATGTTCGACAGTGAAAAAGTAGCTTCATTAGCGTATGCTAGAATCCAAGGGAAGGCGGCGCTCGTAGCCCATCTGCAGAATTCCAGCTTGATGAACGAGGATAAACGATGCCGGCCTATTCTGTTTCCATCAGAGGGCTCTGAGAATGTCGATAAGGTAATAAATAATGCAATTGACTTTATAAAAGTCAACGCTTGAATATCACTCTTTAAATAAAAATCAACGTAAATATAGTTTTGATTAGCATTTTGTGTCGTTTTATATACAACTTACAGGAACATCCGTCATCTAGTAGCATGAACATACGAGTCCATCCATACTCGGGGGAGCCACTGGCTAGCCCACCAGATGACGGTAATTGCTAACTGTTAGTGCACGTGGGTCGGCGGGTGCAACGGGAAAGTGGTTAACTTTTGATCGTACATAAGTTATGTATATGACTAGAAAACCCGCGTTTAAGTGAAACCAGGTGCGGGTCGGTTTTGAGAAGAAAAGAAAGGCTTTTTTAGTAGGTTGAAAGAGGTGAATGATCTTGGAATTGTACAGGTGGAGATTGCGGGGTGTAATCTCCTGTTTTTCGCCTCTTGTTTTGGGGTTTGTATGTTGGTTAGTTAGAAGTGATATGCTGCTTTTTTGAGTGTATAACTGTTAGCTGTTAATATGACAGAAATCTAATGTGGTCTACTGGTTTCACTAAATCGGCTGCTGTCTAATCTATTAATTTTTGGTGGTTTCATTGTTACTTGAATGTCATGCTATTGAGGTTTTGGTTAATGGAAGTTTCCCTCTTTTTTCTTCATATCTAAATATTCCACAAATGGTTCAGACGCAAAAGAAAGGGTCGTTCGTTAGAAAATTACAGAGGCCAGTCTTACGATTCTACATTTAAAATTGGTTTTGCGTTGAATACGCCTCTATATGTTAAAATCAGCACTCTTTACCTTTAAGGACTTATATTGTTTGGTATAACCATAGCCTGCAACGATACATAACTCTCTTTGTAAGCTTGACAAGACGAATTTTCATCTGGATCAAGTATATCAATAAGTTTCTTAGCGTAGAATGCTTTTGACTGACGATGAATACAATGATATGAAACAATGCCGAGACCTTTTACAACACTGGCCTGACTCCTGAGGTAAGGTCTTTAGTGCACATGCAGAGTATGCTCCTTTGAACTAGAAAAAGCAAACGGAAAACATGATGTGCGCATTTAAAATCCTGTGATTTCAGGGTGCCTTACGTCTTTCAAAAGATAATCAAAACGACACCTTTTTGTGTACTGCTTGCACAAAACCATATACAGTAAGTGTGTGTGTTTCCTTTCTCCCTTCGGTAGCAACTTGTGTCGTAAGAAATAAATATACAATTGATGAATGTTTCTAGTCCTAACATTTACAATGAAGGGACAAGATTCTTTTGAACATGTACATATCATCTTGTTCAAAAACCGTTTCAACCTTAGCAATTGTTGTAGCTACAAAACTAACTGCAACCTTAGCAATTCTTTTGAACATGTACATATCATCACATGCCTGTGATTCATCCTTGTTGCTTTTGGCACCTGGATAGCCGTTCAGCCACTTCATTCCATGCTGCAAACGCAAATGACTTGAGAAAAATAAAAATTGCAGGTCGAAAACATTGCGCATCATAAAAGTCAGTAATAATACCTGGAAGCTTTTTATAATCAGGATCTATTCCGTTCCCATTTATATTCAAATGATTTGGTGTGACGTATTTCCCCACAGTGACCACCACGCCAGATCCGTCGTGAAGTTCAAATACAGATTGAATCAGGCCCTGATAATGGCCAACAATGTCATCAGATTAACAAATAAATATGTACCACAAGTTTATAATCACAAGATAAAATGTTAAATTGATAAGATTGTTCTATAGACCATGGAAATAGAGAAACATAGAAACATACCTTTCCATAGGTTCTTTCGCCAACAAGAATGGCTCTACAATTGTCATGAAGTGCGGATGCAACCTATAAGGAGTATCAGTGGTTAGACTTGTATCACTAATGATATGGCAAATGTGACCCATTTAAAAAGGTCAAGTCGATTTATTAAAAATGAAGCTGAACGAGGAACAGGTCATATGGGTCAAAGTCGACAAAGTCTATATTTTATCCCTACGCCTCCTAAATGTTTTATATTCGAAGATATAGAGAAATGCTGTTTCACAATCACAAATAGCGTATACATTTAAAAAAACGGGCCAAAAAGAATATTCACAGATCAACCATTGCCAACCCTGACCGTTTTGACCCGTTACCCAACACAACTGACTTGCCCATTTTTCCGGCCTCTAATCATACACATGGTAATAGGAGTGCTCACTATTTCACTTGCACTAGCTGTATTTTTGTTCACCAAAACCTGCATGAAGGAAAAAATAAATAAAAGTTCTTAGGAAGTTAGGATCTTCTTTTCGACAATTAAAAGAACAAAAATTTGAACTCTCTAGAACCCGCTATTCCAATTTATTAATAACGAAGATTAACTTTTCGCATTTGGTAATTGAATTAGTAAACACCAGCTCGTATAATAGAAGACAGATAGTGATGCTGAGTAGATAACGTACAATGACTGGCGCTGTAATAAGAGGCGATGTGTCTGCTACGATACTTTTTACATTCTGAGGTTCCCTTCCAGCAGTGTATATTACCTGCCAACAATCAGTGAATAAAAATCAAATCTCATTTCATAATAATATTTTAATATATGCAAATGAAATAAAAGAATAAAGGAAAACTGCAACAAAATGCAATGTACTATCTATTGTTTCCAGATATATGCAACAAACTTTTTTTAACCATTTGATGCAACATACTTCACATTTCTTACAAAAATATGCACTTTTTACCACTTGATGCAACAAATAGCGAACTTACAGTCTCCCCTTCATTAAGAAATAATTTGGCAATTTCAATTCCCTCCTGTACTAATCCGCCAAGATTATCTCTAAGATCAAGAACAAAGAACGAGGCGCCCATTCCTTGAAGTCTCTTCATCGCTGTCAAAATTTCTCCTTCGAGTTTAGCATTATATGATAATATAAGAAAGCTATTTGTATTTTATAAAAATGAAAATATACCTGTGACCAAATCTTTCCTAGCAAGCGCGTTAAACTCCTTCAAACGCATATATCCAATTTTACTGTTACCATTATCAGTTTGTTCCAACCGATAAAAAACAGGGGTCTTAGCAACGAGCTGCCTTTGGACCTCAATAGACTGTACTGGACCACAGTTTCCATGCTTAACCTAAAAAAATAAAAAATTTAGGCAGACATTTAGTAATTAAATCAAAAGGAGGATAATACATTAATTATTAATTATTAATTAATTAATTATCATACCACGATGTTTACGGATGTTTCACTGGGGCCTTGTAAAATCGATAAAGCTTCAAACGCTGACTTCCCCTTCACATCTACTCCATTGACAGATAATAGTTCATCTCCCTAAAACAGAACTCAAATGAGCTAGTGATAACTAATCAATTAAAACTAACTAGGTTACGAATTGCGAGCACCTGTCTCACACCAGCAGTGTTCGCAGGGCCATCCAAAATGAGTCCTAAAACCTTCAGTTTTACTTCACCGTTTTCGTCAGGAATTTCCCTAAGGTTTACTCCAATCCCGGACATATCATATCTTGCCATCTTTGAGAACTTCAAATAGCAACGGAAGGAACAAATGCCATGGAATAAGACACTGGAAAGTTTGTAAGTGAAAACAACAATCATACATGATATCATACAGAGTACTATAACAAGCATACATGAGAACTTCAAAAACATTTGCACACACATTCACGGTTAATAATCTACATGAACAGGGGCGAAGCTTGGTTCGCCAATCGGGGGGGCCGGACTCAATTTTTTTCGATCGGTAGTGGCAAATCGGCGGCGGCCGGATTAGACCCCGACTAAATTTACCTACGAAAAGCGCAAATTTCCACTACTGCGCCAAAAACCGGGGGGGGGGGGGGGGGGGGGGGGGTGGCCCTCAGCCCCTCACAATGCTTCGTCCCTGTACATGAACATTGCTACCTAAATGCAATATCATCAATCCAGATAGACGAGATAAAGTTTGTAAAAACCGAAAAGTGAGTACCTCTGCAGGAGAAAGAAAACGAGTATAAGGATCGCCTAAGCTCGATAACATCCTCCGAATCACATCATGAGCTTTCGACCTCGTTTGGAGCGACGTACCCAATACATCTTCTTTCTTTTGCTACAAGACAGAGAATTAGATACATCATCAGTATGCATAAACACTAGTTCTACCTAAGAGAGCCTGAGGCGCGCCTAACCACTCATAAGGCGCATGTTTTAAAACCAAAAAAAAGGCAGCAGCTTTTGGTACCCAATGAGCAAAATGTTATATAATTTTAATACCCAATTGATAATAGATGCTTACAAGCCATGATTGAGGAGACCATCGATCGGAACCAAGGAAGCTATCGTTAACAATCTCCCAAGCCTCCTGAACAATGTATTCATTGGTAACCAATTGAGGGGCGTTCTGGAACGTATTATTGTCTGCTATCTGTTGATCTTCTTGAAGACATTCGGATTGAAGGGCTGGAGAAGAAGAGGCGATAGAGGGAGGTGGAGAGAGAGGAGAAGAGAAGATGAGAGTGAAGGAGAGAGCAGCTCCGGTTAGTGAAGAGATTAAGGATGGTTTGTTGGGTAGGGAGGTAGGAGGTTTGTGAAGGCGGTGAGTGGTGGTTGGTGGTGGTGAGAGGGAAGAAGACGGTGGTGGAGTGCAGAGGAAGACCGTCGTCATCTTCTTCACTGTTTTGTGTGTGTGAGGATGATGCTTCAATTTTGTTCGTTGATCCTTGGTATTTTGGGTCGGGTCCCGGTGATGGTTCAATTTTCCGCTCGGTTGTAAATGAGTCGATCGGCTCGGTTTAAAAAAATTGGGTTTGTCCTGTATTTTGAGTGTTATGTGCGTTATGTTAAAGCAGCTTACTAGTTTAATAGTAAATCCCTAAACCGTGAAGCGATAGTCTTAATTTCTTCATCTCGTTAGTCGTCAGTCGTTAATCGTCTCCCACTATCACCCTACGACATAATGTAACACTTGTTATCTGTAATATGCTTATCGTCTGACGGGTCTCATCCTCGGATAGTAGGAATACTGTATTACTTTTATTGGTTATGAACTTTTATTTTAAACTTACAGTTGATAATGGGTTAGATTTATATTGTTAAAATTCATTTTTTTCTTACCATATATACAAATACCCGGTGAGAATTTCATATACATTTCCTTTGTCTTGCCATTATAATTTTGATATAGTTATACATTTTTAACAGCTACAACTAATACATATCATAATAACTATAAAAACTAAAAGTTTAAATCATCAAATATATGTAAAATTCATGATGATATAAATATCAAAAGATAATACTGGAAATGCTCGTTACTAGACTAAGGTTAATGGGAGATAAAACAAAAATTTAAAAGTTTTGATGCATATGTTTCGAGTACTACATACTCCCCCGTATCCATCTCGTATCCGAAAAAGTTTAAAACCAATCTCATACCTAAAAACATGCACCATTACTTCGTTTCAAGTTTTAGTTTACCCACCGAGTTCGGGTCACTTAGGCTAGGGCTGTCTTGGTTTGTTAAGGATGGAGCACACTGCCCCCTTGGCCCGTCTTCGTCTTAAACGTCCTGCAGAGAACGTTTGGGACGAGACCACTTTTATTGTTTTATAAATATATGAACCAATGGGAAGTGGTGTTTTGGATTGTCTTGGTCTGTTAAAGATGGAGCACACCGCTCCCTTGGATTGTCCTAAAAAGGAGGACAGCCCCTTTGCTTACGTGGTAACTTATGTGGCATGGGGGATGACCCATTTGGGTGTCCCCGTACCCAATAGTAGGGATGAGCACATAGAGCCGAATACCGATACCGAACCGAGGGTGTTCGGCATCGGTACCCACAACTAGAAGTTTTCGGTTTCGGTATTATCGGTATCGGTACAGGATCAGTACGGTATCGATATTTTAAGGTAAAATACCGATACCATACCGGTATCGTACCAATACCGAACCAACACCGTACCGTATGTATTCAGTATCAATATCAGTATTGGGTTTAGGGTGTTTTCAGTATCGGGTTTTTTGGATCGGTATCGATTAATACAAATACCGTCTCAAGTTCATCCCTACCCAACAGCCTTACAATACTATTCAAACCCCCTGATACGTACCCACCCGAATAATAGCGCCAGAACAACCTAAACGGGTGAAGCGTGTCACAGACACTTCAACCCTAACAACCCATAACCCACACAACGCTACAATTTCATCTTCTGATTTCCATCCTAATGGCTTTCCCTTCCATTCAGTAAGTAAGACACCAACTCCAATTATACTTCTTTTCTTCACTTATTATTCTGCAATTATCTTCCATTTTACATTCCTTAACTTAATCTCTGTTTTCCTTACAACCCATCCATCTTTTTAATTTAGGGTTTAGTCAGGTGTTCATTTTACTCAATATTTATTGTTAGTTTTTATCTTTGTTCAACATTATTATTTGGGATTTTGTTTAAGTTTCTTCCTTGTGATTTAGGGTTTTAGAAGGGTCTATTATATACTGTTCTCATACAATGCCTGTTTTCTTTTACCTAATTACTGACTAATCTTTTTTTTTTTTTTTTTTTTTTTTAATTTCAGTTCATTAGTCTAACCTGTTGAAAAGATTGTGGGCTTTTGTCTTCTGGATATTGAACAATAGAGGAGCCTCAACAATGGTATGTTCAGTGTTCATTTCCTTTTAGTTATCCAAATATAAGTTGTGTATACATAAGCTATATTTATAAGTGTAAAGATATTGTTAGTAATACTCTAAATCATAGTTATCAAAGGCGCTAGGCACTCAAGGCGCATGGCCTCGCCTGGGGCCTAGGCGCGAGGCGCAAAAAAAACGAGGGCAAGTGATAACAAAAGCGAACAAAGAAAATAAAGTAAAAATGTATTAAAATAATACAATTTTTCATCTAGTTAGTGCCAAAAGTTTTAAAATATTGATGTATTAGTGCATAGAAGTAGTTTTCCTTAGATAAAAGTAGAAATCTGGCTGGAATCTAGCCATAGTTTAAAGAATTTGGCTGGAAACTCTCCAGAATTTGGGAATCTAGTTGAAAGCTGCGCCTAGACCATCACTTAGTGAATTAAAGCGCAATTTCCTCGACTCAAAGCGCAAATGCATCGCCTCGCCTAAAAAATGGGCCTAGGCGCAAGAGGCGATGGCTTTTAACAACTATGCGCTAAATTGGAAATGTTGGCAATGGAATTCATGATAATGTTGTATTTGAACTTTTCAAAGTGACTACTTTGAAAACTGGTAGCGTAATGTCATAATCTATGTGATTTTTGTAAATTTTGTTTTATAATTTGGGGATTGTTACCTTTTTTTTTTTACTTGAAACTTATGTTCACACAGCAAGGGGATATTAGAAAGTGGTTCATGAAACAACATGACAAAAAAGAAGATAACGGAAATGCACCAAAACCTGCAAAACCGACACTCGCGATACCAGGGAAAGTATCAACTGCTAAAGATGCATCCTCGTCCTCACCTGTGAAATCAGTAAGTAGCGGAAAAGGTTGATTTTTGATAAGAAGCATGCATATTAAGTTAATGGTTTGAATTAGAGTGTTATTCTTGTGTTTGTAATCACAATTTGATACGTCAAAGTTGTGTGTGTTATGTTTAAAATGTTTGTTACTGATCAGGTACAAGGAGGTCAAGAAAGTTCAGGGAGACGTAAAACTAGTAAATATTTTGCTTCTGAAAAACAAAATCAGGAAGATGCAAAAGAAGTATCCGGAACCGCATCAAAAAGAAAGGTGGAGAAGTCATCTGCTAATGTACAACCGTCACCTGCAAAGAAGCCGCACACAGTGAAGGATGATGATGACGACGACGATTTTGTTTTACCCAAGACTGGAAAAAGCTCGTCTGATGCGACTCCCAATAAGAAACTGAAAAGTGGTTCGGGTAAAGGAATTCCCAGTCCAAGTACGAAAGAAGAAAGTGATGACGTGGATGACACCCCAGCAACGGCTAAATCTAGTGGAAGAGGTCGTGGCAGAAGAGGAGGGGCAGTTGGCGGCAGAGGTAAAAAGTTGGATGATGATGAGGGCGGTGATGATGAGGATGCTAAAGAGGTCAAGTCTGCTGGCCGTGGTCGTGGTGCAAGGGGTGGTTCGGCGGCAGGCGGTGGTGGAAGAGGTGGTGGACGGGGTGGATTTATGCCTTTTGGTGAAAGAAAAGATCCTCCCCACAAAGGCGAAAAGGAAGTTCCAGAAGGTTCTCCTGCATGTTTAGATGGTTTGACTTTTGTCATCAGTGGAACACTGGATAGGTATACTTTTATTTATTTGTTTGATTAGTTTTGTTTCTAGTTATAATTGTTATTACTAATAATAATAATAATAATAATAATATGTTTTGTGATACCATGATTCTAGTTTGGAAAGAGAAGAAGCTGAAGATCTGATTAAACGCCATGGAGGTCGTGTTACTGGATCTGTCAGCAAGAAAACGGTTAATTGCACACGATCCAATTGACTATTTTTATAACATAACAGTTTATACTCCAATCATTGTGTGACTGACATTTTCTTTTTATTTTATTTATGAAAGACATATCTCTTATGTGATGAAGATATTGGAGGAAGGAAATCAGAAACTGCAAAAAAGCTTGGGTTTGTTATATTGCATCGGCATCTGTTTTCTCATGATTTGTTTTCAATTTTCATATGATAACTTTGTTTAATTGTTATAAAGCACAAAATTTCTCACCGAGGATGGACTTTTTGACATGATTCGTGCATCGAATCGCTCAAAAGTCACCAATAAAGAAGAAACAAAGAAACAAGTGACCAGTAAAGAAGAATCGAAGAAACAAGTGACCAATAAAGAAGAAACGAAGAAACAAGTGGACAAAATGATCAGTTCTGTACCAAAATCAAGTCCTCAGAAAGCAGTAAAAAAGAGTATGTTTTTATTTAATTTCTGTTTATGTATTATGTTATGATTTATAAATCTACAGCTTATTGACAATTTTCTTTAGAGGATGATGTTCGTAAACCTGCTGGAACCGATTCACTACCGTGGACAGAGAAGTACAAACCAAAAGTTCTAACTGATGTTATAGGGAATCAGTCATTGGTATTTTGTCTTCTTTGAGTTTTCCTTACTCGTTAACAATAAAGAAATATCAATAAAATTTGTATGTTTTTAATATTATAGGTGAAGCAGCTTAATGATTGGTTGAAAAACTGGAATGAGAATTTTCTGAGCGGTGCCAGTAAGGGGAAGGGTAAAAAGCAGAACGATTCAGGGGCAAAGAAGGCAGTTTTGTTAAGTGGTACACCTGGCATAGGGAAGACTACATCTGCAAAGTTAGTTAGTCAGATGCTCGGTTTTCAGACCATTGAGGTATGTTTTCCTCATACATATGTTGTTTGTACAACTTTTTGTGGCACAGTTATATAACATACGTTTTTTAGGTTAATGCTAGTGACAGTCGTGGAAAGGCTGATTCCAAAATCGAAAAAGGAATCGGTAGTAGCACGGCTAATTCTATCAAAGAACTTGTTAGTAATCAATCTTTGAATGTTGACATGAATAGGTGAGTATTTATTATTGAAATCAAATATAAAGGATTTTATTATTATTTATTATTATTGTTATTATTTTATGTATCGTTATATGCATTTGTTTTATTTCACTTAATGATGCAGCTCGAAGCATCCAAAGGCAGTGCTGATTATGGATGAAGTTGATGGAATGTCTGCTGGAGATAGGGGAGGTGTAGCTGATCTTATCTTAAGCATCAAAATGTCCAAAATCCCTATTATTTGTATATGCAATGACCGATACAGTCAGAAGTTAAAAAGTCTTGTGAATTACTGTTTACTCCTCAGCTTCCACAAACCAACAAAACAACAGGTTTTGGGATCCTTTGTTGCGTACCATATATATTATATAATTTAAGACCTAAAAATAAAATAATTTTGATTTTTGTGATGAAAGATGGCAAAGAGATTGGCATACGTTGCAAAGACAGAAGGCCTTCAAGTAAATGAGGTACACCTTTTGCAAAGATTTTACAATATGCAAAATAGATCAGTTATAATGCTTAATCTTATTATTTTGTTTATTTATTTTCTTTAAGGTTGCACTTGAGGAACTTGCATCTAGAGTTAATGGAGACATGCGTATGGCTTTGAACCAGTTGCAATATATGAGTCTCTCCATGAGAGAAATTAAATATGATGACATAAGAAAACGACTTCTTAACAGCTCTAAAGATGAAGATATGTCTCCCTTTACAGCAGTTCAAAAGTATGAACCAATCTGCATCATCTTCTTTACAAAACATTATTTATGCTAATTCACATTTTTATTATGTAGACTGTTTGATTACAATGGTGGTAACCTGCGGATGGATGAACGTTTCGATCTTAGCACAAGTGATCCAGATTTGGTACCTCTTATTATACAGGTATTTTTGTAACAATCTATATAATTGGATATTGTAAATAGTTAGGTAGTATTCTAATGTTTATTAAACTTATGCAGGAAAACTACATCAATTACAGGCCAAGTTCGGTTAAAAAAGATGAAAATGGAGTCCAGAGGATGAATTTAATTGCACGTGCTGCTGATTCTATTGCAAACGCGGATATAATTAATGTACAAATTAGAAGATACCAAAAGTGGCAACTCTTTCCAAGTAGTACTTTACAATCTAGTATAATCCCGTAAGTGATGCAAAAAGTTTAAAAATTTTAAAATACACCTTCTGGATATGTGAATAACTATTAATCTTTTTTTTGTTTGTTATATGAAAAGGGCTGCTCTGCTGCATGGAAGCAGGGAAACATTAGAACAGGTGATGAATGCCTGCTTATACCGTCACTTGAAATCTGTCTTTTTTATATTTTCTAATCAGTGCGACATTTTTCATATTCCTGTAGGGTGAAAGGAACTTTAACAGATTTGGAGGGTGGTTAGGTAAAAACTCTACCATGGGAAAGAATTACAGGCTCCTTGACGATGTGCATGTTCATCTGCTATCGTCCCTACAGTTCAATTTGGGCAGGTAAATTTACTCTTCTTGTAACTGCGATCAAAGCTCATATTTTTATTACATAATATTAAATTTATTGATTGTATTTGTTCAACTTTTGCAGGAAAACCTTGTGTCTTGAATATCTCTCCCTTCTCCTCAAACACATGACTGATCCACTAAAGACGCTGGCAAAGGTTTGTATTATTATTTCTACTTGTGCCAAAGAGTTATTTTTAAACTAACATTTTTTTATTATTATTGTTATTATTCTTATTGTCATTTCTTTAATTGTTAGGATGAAGCTGTTGAAAAGGTGGTTGAGTTTATGGATGAGTACTCTATTAGCCAGGAGGACTTTGAGTCACTAATGGCCATGTCTAAATTCCAGGTATGACTACTATTAGGTCAAGATAAGGTAATAGACAGATGCAGTAATAAATTTAACTAGTAAGGTGTAATTATTATGTATTGTTTAGGGGCGTCCAAATCTACTTGATGGTGTTGCACCAGCTGTAAAAGCCGCACTAACAAAGGCATATAAACAAGGAAGTAAGTCACGTGTGATTCGTACAGCGGATTTAATCACACTTCCAGGTATTAAAAAGGCTCCAAAGAAACGGGTTGCTGCCATGCTGGAGCCAATAGATGATGGGGTGGTAGGGGATGGTGATGTTGCACAGAATGATGAAAACAACTCAGATGCAGAGGATTTGGGTATATAAATTTTGTTATGTTTTATTAGTTATATTTTTTATTGTACATATTTGATCATTTATATGATTATTAGTCGCGACTAATATCAGAAGGTACAGGTGACGACGAGGAGGAAAAGCCAAAAGTGGATATTGAGTCTCTTAGTTCCAAAGGTAATTGTTTACCATACGCAAACATGTAACGTGTTTTCTTTATTTGGCGGCAACTCTTTGAACTCACTTGCATATTTTATGATCTTTTTGCTTGTGGTTGTGTAGGAATTCAACTACAAATGGAGTCTAAGGCTACGGGCACGAAGCGTGCCCCTGCAGGTAGAGGAAGAGGGGGTGGTGGTCGTGGTGGTGCTGCTGCTGCTAGTTCTTCCAAACGAAAAAGATAAATGAAAAAATGTTGGTTTTGTCACGCGTTTCGAGTCCAAGTTATGCTTTCCCTTGTCTTTAGTCGTTGGGTATGTAAGCAAATGGCAAAAATGTGAAGTTTTGGAGACAGAATGTGGATATGAAGTAAATTGTGCTTGAATTGCAATGCCTGTGTTTGGATTTTCTCTTGTCATCTTTTGTATTTGAATTGAGAAAATGAATGATTACCATTATCATTTTTTTTTCTTTTTGACAAGCCACCTAGATTGAAAGTTGAAACCAGGTGAAAATCAAACATGAGGCAACAAAATTTAGTCTATCAAAACTGTTATCCGCTTATCAACCGGGTTAAGTTTATCGTTACGTAGAATCAAAATCTGATTTCATAAATGCTACTAAAAGTTTTTACAATTGTATATAACACACTTCAAAATGTTACACCAATGTTCGTCAACCTGCACAACTTGAAGAAGCAACATCTCACATCTTCAAA
Organism: Ambrosia trifida; assembly: GCA_028751855.1. NCBI lineage: Eukaryota > Viridiplantae > Streptophyta > Magnoliopsida > Asterales > Asteraceae > Ambrosia > Ambrosia trifida. The sequence continues at coordinate 8,715,756 of CM054131.1, forward strand.
ATTTTGAAAGTTGTGTGTTTTTTTTTTTGAACGACCAACAAATCAAACCCGAGAATTCTTGGGGAACCCTTTTGACAAATTCAAGCACTCCGAGAGTACCCGAGTTGTCAAACACCAATTTCGGAGAAAACCTGGTAACCCACCCGCCCGTAGGCACGACGATGAAATTACTAGTAAGCCCGTTTGGCTCAATAATCAAACCCAGGATCCCCGGGTCTTCTATCATTGCCTTCCAATGTCTCTCTACCACTACACTGTAATGGTATTGACGAAAATGGCGTGTTTTACGAACAGGATCTAACATTATAACTAAAAAAATTAAAAAAATCAAATTTTAACAAATTAAATTTGTTGATTTTGTAATCTAATTGTTCAAATAAACAGCCAATATACAACAACAACCGAACCCAGGAAATCCCACGAATAGCGACGCTATTAGTAGGGTCTGGGGAGGGTAAGATGTAGGCAAACCTTACCCCTATCTTTAGAGATAGAGAGGCTGCTTCCAGAGAGACCCCCGGCTCGAAAAGAACAAATGCACACTATATATTTATGAATAATTAGGCAATCACAAAACACTAAAAAATAGTGAATGTATAACATACTATAACATACAAATATATTTATATACATCTATATACATACATGCATAGGGACCATCCCTAATTCCTAAGAAATCTAAAATCCTAAAAATCTTTAACTTTAATCCTAAGCCTCCACGAATTCCTATCTTGGACCATATCCTCAGAGAGGTGTAATTCTAACAAATCTTGCCTAATCCGATCGACCCAAGTCAATTTGGGTCTGCCTCTACTCCTCCTCCCCTCCACCGTGAGGTGTTCCACTCTTCTGACTGGGGCTGTCGTGTGTCTCCGCTTCACATGTCCAAACCATCTTAATCTCCCCTCCTTTATCTTATCTGCTATGTTAGCCACTTCTAACCTCTTCCTAAGATCCTCATTTCTAATCCTATCTAACCTAGTGTGACCACACATCCACCTCAACATTCTCATCTCCGCCACTTCCATCTTTCGTAACTGTGTCTTTTTGATGGCCCAACAGTCTGTCCCATACATCAAAGCAGGTCGAACTGCAACCCTATAAAATAAACAGCCAATATAACTAATGCTAAATGTTTTGTCATGACTGAGTTAAATAAAAACCACTACCAAGATAAGGCATTATTTCTCAGATCTCATCAGTAATCAGTTTCCTAGTACATGTAATTGATGGGTAAACACAACCCAAATGTGGGAAATAATCATTGTATGTGAAGAATAATATATATATATCCCAAAACCTTAACCCCTATTCTCATAATAAACCTGATCAACAAACTAGGCCAAAATCAATTAAATCTTCAATTTTTCATCATCTTCAATCCATCTTAGCAGTTAAACCGAAGCTTTCGTGGGCTTGTATCCATTATGATGCGATTTCTGCCATTGCCATGCGACCCGCAAACTCTTTTCTAGATCAGTAAACCGTGCTGACCACTTCAGTTCTCGGCGTATCTTGGATGGGTCACTGAACACCTCAGCATAGTCACCGGGCCTACGTGGCAAATATTCTACTTTAATTGAGGCCCCTGTTGCCTTCTTACAGGCTTCCACAAACTCTTTAACTGATCTACCTATCAAAACAAAAATAATAAAATTGTTACAAAAATAAATGGATAAGTTCGGTATATGATTTATTTAAAAATTAAATTACTAACAATTAAAATTATATATTTTTATAAATTCATATATGAAATGCACCAAAAAAATCAAAACTTTTGTGCCAGCCCAATTTTCCGCATTTGGAAACGTACAAAAAATTAATCGTTTTGACACGAATCCATTTTAACCTCTTACCCAATCCATCCAAAACCTGACCCGCTGACCCAACCTCTCAATTTGACACCACTAATATCAAATTAGAAGTTTACCTTTTCCTGTACCCACATTATAAATTCCAACATTCCCGGGTTTGGCATTTTCAAGTGCTTTTACATGAGCATCGACTAAATCAGTAACATCAATATAGTCCCGTATGCAAGTCCCATCTGAGGTTTTATAGTCTGTTCCTCGAACCTTAAATCACATAAACAGTATCAGATTTTTCAAATATACATAGTTACTAGCATAGTTGTCAAAAGCGCGCATAGTTACTAGCATAGTTGTCAAAAGCGGCGCAACCAGGCGCACCAAGTGCGTTGCGCCCTGTGAGGCGCGCGCCTAGGCACTGAGGCGCACTATCGAGGCTGTTTTCAGGCTGATTTCAGGCCAAATTCAGGCTAAAAGTTGCCTAAACCTCTAAATCATCCTAAATGAGTTATGAACAAGTCCTAAACAACCCTAAAACATCCTAATGTAGCCCTAAACAAGCCTAAAACATCTCTAAAATCCCAAAAAATGTATTTTATACTATGTGCCTAATTATAAAAAGCCCACGTTTTTTATGCGCCTAGGCCCCGGACTCGGCCTATGCGCCTTGAGTGCGCCTAGGCGCTTTGACAACTATGGTTACTAGAGTAAAAAAATACCTTGAGCCCCTTAGTAATTCCACGTGCTGCATCAAAGCACGCACCCGATATTCTTCCATGTTCACGTAATTCGGGCCTTGGTGCTTCACCTAATAGTCCATCTGGATCTGATCCAATCACATTGAAGTATCTGGAATCAAACAAACGGTAAAAAGTCAAAAATGTTATTGATCCAGACGAATACAGTTGCACATTGTTAAAACTAATCATTTGCTAACCTTAAAATCATGACGGCCATATCTGAGTTTCTATGGAAATCCTGAATGATATCTTCCGACATCTTTTTGGCTTTCCCATAGGGATTAATCGGGTGCTATAATACATAACATAAAAACTAGGTATTAAGCAAGATACACGGTTTGCACCTAAAAACGGCGAAATTGCATATACGCCTATGGAACCTGAGGAGTTTCTTCTGTAATTGGCATCGTTTCAGGCTCTCCGTAAGTGGCACATGTGCTAGAATAAATCAGAGTATTAACATTATGTGCTGCCATTGCCTCCAATATGATCAGGGTATTTGACGTAATATTGTGATAATATCTGCATAAATACAAATATTCGGAAAACAGTCAAACATAAGCTATATTCAAAGAGAACCAACATGTTTTTGTGCCCCTGGCTTTTGATACTTTTGGCTCCCTGGCACCGGAAGCTATCCGTTTCCTGACCAGGGTCCAACGGGTTATCCATAGCAATGTCTCGACTCTAGAGGGACAGGGGTTTGTGTTTAGTAGATTAGGGTTCGCAATATAGAAAGGGTTGGCGGCGCAGCTTGTTGCCCGTCTGCCTACTATCTTGATGTAAATTTTTCAATTATGGAATGAAAGTAGATTAAAAAAAAAAAAAAAAAAAAACTAAAGATTAGGAAAATGTGTATTTAAAGGGTCTACCTACTTTAGTGGATCAAGGGTACTCTCTCCAACATATGCAACCGCTGCAAAATGCATCACTGCATCAAATGCATTTTCTGCAAAGATTGTGTTTACCTTTGATATAATATATCAAGGAAACAAACAAGGGCATGTGTAACTCTCAAGAAAATTAATATTTATGTTTAGTAGGATACGGCTTTTGCATCTCCCAAATCAGCATAAATGAACTGAAGTCTCCCAGGTTCAGGAAACAGGCGTTGAAGAACTTTAACAGCGCCTATGTTTCCACGAGATAGATTATCCTATTATACAATTATACGAATTTAGTTTGTAGTATAGTTAAATATCAGTAAAAGACTAACAATAATAATAGAGACATGCCACTATGGTCACACGATACGAGTCTTTAAGAAGGCGTAATGTAGCATGAGAACCGATATAGCCAGCACCTCCGGTTACTAAAACATGAGTAACCCCTGGTTCGTGACGCGAAAACTTCACACACCAATACGGACAATTAAAAACAAATCATTTAAAACACATATAACTAAATCAAAAGGGTCTGTTTACTTACAGGGCTAGGGCTAATGAACGTAGGGGATTGTTTGAGCATATAAATGCACAATGCTACAAGACCTAAGGCAAACACAATCTTTCTTACAACCCCTCTTTTCTTGATTGGCTCTGTATAATCCACACCTATAAACCCAAACAGAAAAAAATAGCTTCAAACACAGTAAATTTTGAAATTAATGTTTTGCAACAAGACCATACGTGGTGGTGTGGCGCCCCAGCCACATCACCGTTAAACCAATACGCAGACGTTAAATCATAAGCAAGGTTTAAAAAACGGAATCAAGCCTCGAGGCGTAAGCCCGAGGCAAAATTAAAATATATATATATATATAAAAATTATATATCTTATAAAAAATAAATACTAACTAGTTTCATCACCGGATTTATCAAAAAAACACACATAAAAAAGACATTGAATGTTGAAATCGACACAAAAGTTTAAAGCATTAAAAAAAAAACACATCACAACCCCCTGAGGCGCACTATCAGCCCTGCATGGCACAAGTACAATAAAACCCCATGAGGCGCCGCCTAACACTCGTTTTCTAACCGCCTTGACTCTTGGTTTTAAAAAGCGCTAGGCGCACAAAAGCGACGAGGTCTAAGCGCATCGCGCGAAGCGCAAAGCGCAAAGAGCGTGGGATTTTCGTACCCGAAGCGCACACTATTTATATAATTTTTTTCATATGTCACGTATATATTCCATGAGTTTTTAGCTTCATTTACCCAAAATATAGCTATAAATAAGGTTTTTATGTGATTTTACCTATATGTACAAGCCAAAAACACCAAGGTACAACATTTTTATGCATAAAAAATACCCAGGTTACGTGAGGCGCGCGCCTCAGGGAAAAAAGCGCCTGAATTTTGACAAAAAATCCCCTGAGGCGCGCGCCTTTGGGAAAAAGACTAGGCGCAAAGCCCTGAGGCGCCCTAGGCTGAGCCTTGATGCGCCTCGCGCCTAGGCGCGCCTCAGGCGCGCTTTTTAAAACCCAGCCTTGACTTGAGGCGCCATGGGCACATCAGCCAAGCCAACAGCGGGCATGAAAGAGAAAAGAGGTGGGGCCCATTAAAAATAAGCCAATCACACATTTTTTTTTAATTTACTTAATTTTTAGTTAAACCACTACATACACACAGTCGTGAACGAGTGTTTTAGTCAAACCCCTAATGCCTACGTGGCAGCGCTTTTTGCACTTTTTAGTTAAATCACGACACTCACTCAGTATAAGAAACTAAAATCACCAAACAGCTGTAAATATCCAGATACAATAAAATGATGCACAACATAAAATTGTATAGGTTCAATGACATGAATGAATGAAACTGTAATTTGTGATATTACCTCCTAAAGCATAGGATCTGGGTGGCCTTGGTTGACTTCTTGGCTTGTTAAAGTTTGACATTTCTATGAAATTATCAAAGGCTGTTGCTTTAATCACTAAGAAATTAACAAATTAAAATACATAGCAAGAAAAGGTCAAAATACTTGAAAAAAAAGCAAAATATAATATAATTTCAAGATCTAAAGATTACCCAGATGAAATTAAGGGATCAAAACACAAATAAGCAATAAAAAGATAACATGTAGGAAATGTAGAGAGATGTACGTATGATGAAGGAAGAGTTAGAACATTCAGGAAATGTCTCTGTTTCTGTTTTGGTTTATGTTTCTCTCTCTAGGGTTTTGAATGATGAGAGAGAAAATGGAGGAGTCTCAGGTGAAGGTGATGATGCCACCTGCCCTGTTCTAAAACTCAAAATTAAACAAGAAAAAGATTTAAAAAGAGAGAATGTCTTTCCAACACAAAATAAAATATCTCTTTGTGATATTTTCTATTCTATGCTCATTTCTTTATATATTTTGTTCGGCAAGTTTTTTTTTTGACGGTTAATTACGACAGCAGACGATCGATTTCGCACTGCCATGACAGCAGCCCAGACCAAGCTCTGCCCCTCAGAACTTACGTTGTCTGAACCGGACCCGCGTCCTCGGAGTATCAGACTTGGTCTCATGGCGTCCTCCCGGAAACCGTACCGCCTCTACACGAACCGATCGCTAGAGTAACGGCCGGATTAAAACCGGAGGTGGCTCAGGAGCAAACCAGGATCAACTGCGGATCAAGGCTCACACCATCATTACCTTGTCCCTCAAATGGGTGTAATGGGGATCGAACCCGGGTCTCACGAAGAGGAGCCCGGGCCGCCTACCACTACTCCACAATTGAAGGACTTTTGTTCGGCAAGTTAATAGCCAAAATCATCCTTGAAATTTACTGGTTATATCTATTTTTGTTTTGTAACGGGATACCTGAGATTTGTAATTTGTTAGTTATTTTCGTCAAATTTACTAACTTTGTTTATTTTTAACATTAATTGGGGATATTTTGGACCTTTTGTTTATATACCGATCCTGTCTATATGCTTTGGTGGAATGGAAGACGAGCACTATTCATCATTCAGTTCCTTCTTTTAATATACAGGAAAATTCCAATTGTTTACTTTCCAGAAATGCACAATATGTTTAGCATCAATGAAACATGGTGAAGGTGAAGCCATGCAATATTGTGACTGTTTAGGGGATTTCTAATTTCATGATGTTGTATGCAATATTGGTGAACAATTTATCTTAATTCAATTGCTAAGCACATAAACACAGAGCTAAGAAAGAGTACATCCTAAACTGCTAAACTGAATAAATTTGGACGGTCCGCCTACTCAACGCTTAATTTAACGATTAATCAGAGATTTATATCATATAAACAAATACATACACATATAAACAGATTTAAACACATAGTCAACGCTAAAAAACGTTAAAAACGACGGACGGTTAATCATGCATCATGTGGTGGCGTGGATAGCCAAAAGACAAAGGGGTACATGCATCATGTGGTGACGTGGATAGCCAAAAGACAAAGGGGTATATGCACTGATCGGGTTTGTCCCGATTGCTAAGTGTTCTGTGCCTTATGTCTAAGGTTTGATACCAAACCACATCGAGCCGGGGGTCTCACTGGAAGCAGCCTCTCTATTCTTAGGGGGTAGAGGTAAGGCTGTCTACATATTACCCTCCTCAGACCCTACCTTAGCTTTGCTATAGGTGGGATTAACTGAGTATGATGATGATGATGATGAGTCAACGCTAAAAAACGATTAATTGGAGATTTATATCATATAAACAGATGCAGACACATATAAACAGATTTATACACATAATCGAGACTAAAACAAGCGGAGACTTAACATGTAATTATGCTCTATGGGCTTAGATGATCCGAGTAGCCATTGGAGGGAAATCGAAATCACTCCATGGCCATTTGTCAGAAAATCCAACATCACCCAAACTGACACAAGACGGGTATGAGCAATGGCAACGAGATGACTGATCGGATGACGAGGGTCCGGTCAAATATAGTATTTACAGTGTTCCTTAGTACCCTTAACTATATAGCTAGTGGTAAGAAGGGTGTTGAACCACGAAGAGTTAATGGTAGATGTTTAAAACTTAGTTAACTAATGGGTCACTTATGAAGATATTACAATTTATGAAGTTTACTATTTTAATTATGGGTATGTTTGACAAAACTAGCTGGTGGTTGGTAGCTGGAAACTGTAAGGTTTTTAAATATATTTTGTTGTTTGATAGAGTAGTTGAAGCTTTTAATAAAATGTATAAAATGACCAAAATAGGCATAATTAAAAGCTTGTAAAGAAGGTTTTATTTTATTTTTAAAATAGAATGGGTATTTGTGTCATTTTACTAATTAAAAGCTTGTAACTAATAGAGTTTTTTCTTAAACGCTAGTACTAGTAGCTTTTCACTATAGAGTTTTTTCCCTAATCTAAAAGTTTCCAGCTCCTTCAATCAAACAAGACTTTTTATTGAGTATGAGTTTTTTCTTAAAAACTTGAAGCTCCTAAAAGCTATTAAAAGCTTCTTGGCAAACATACCCTATGTGAAAGATTGTTTGAGAAAAATGAGCCGCAAAGTGATTCAAGATTGTAAGCAAATTGGTGAATATAATTAGATTGATAATGATTAATTAAAACGAACGATTAAAGATAGTAACAAGATTTGCTTGTAAAAATATTATAAAAACAATCACTCTCGTCTTCTTGGAATTGCAAGCAATTATGGTTTGATAAAGCAACTACATTTGAATTGGAAGTGAACAAATGATTTCAAGCGGATGGCATCAACAATTATCATTACAAATTAATGGATAAAGGTATGGTTTGTTATCAAGAACACGAACAAATCCTAAACTGAATTAAATTTTAATGATAGAATCATCTCAAGAAGTCAACGATACAAGTAATCTTAACATTCAAGAGTGCAAAACAATATCAACACAATTAAGTTCTATAATTCTCAATCAAACGATTACACAAACAATATTTTCTATCAAGAGCAATATTAAAAACCTAGCGCTATGTAACGGAAAAAAAGGAAGAGAAAGCGAATTTAGGAGAGAAAATAAAGGAGGAAAAGAAAATAAATGACTTCATTTCGTGTTCCCGAGTTTGAAGGAAAGGAAAGGAAAAGAAATTAAATACTTTATGTGTTCCTGAGTTGAAAGGAAGAGAAAAGAAAGGTTTAATTTTACAGTTATACACCCATTGGGTATTATAATAATTTAAGTATGAGGGTAAAATAGTAAATGATAAACATTTTATTTGTGTTCCTTTCCCTTCCTTCTATTTACTTCCATTTTGGGAGGAAAGTTTTGTTAAAAGATTTTCCTTCTGCTTCCCTCATCTTTCTTCCACTCCCTTTCTTTAATGAAAATTTGGAACACATCTATTTTTTACTTTCTCTCCAGTTCCTTCTAGTTCTTTCCACCTCTTTCCTTTAATGAAACTCGGGAACATAGTGTAAGAACTCACAATCCTATACCAAGGAATGATTTGAGGAATTTAGCCAAGCATGGTTGTAGAAGACATGTTCAATTCTTGAGTATCTATCTTCAGTTAGGTCAAAGAATTCATCTTGGAAAGAATTGAAATTAAGAGTAGTGATTTGGTGATTAAAGATGGAATCAAAATGTTATTAATGATAAAAGATAAATATTATGATCCCCAAATCCTTGTTATACAAGCTCCTCCTCGTAATCATAGTTACTCTCTCATCAAGGGTTCTGGGTTTCATACACCCATGACATCACATTCTGGGGGTGTGACATTACATTTTGGGGTATGTGACAGCCTCTTATTGGTGTGTGATGTGGGCCAGAGTTTATGCTTTTCTAACTAGGGGTGTATGAATCCTATATACCTCATTAAAAACCCTTAATTCTCCTTTAATTGAGTCAAATTTTTTTTATGCAGCAACATACGGCGTCGGCGATGGCCTAGGGACTTGTTTCCGACGCAAGTTTGTGATTGGCGCAACTTCCGACTGCCTGCGGACAGTCTATGGTGAGGTTAAGTCATCGGCGACGGCGACTTAGGACCCTGTCGCCGACACGGTTGTCCCATCTTTTCCTTGTTTTCGTCATTTCTTCTTCCTTGATCATCCTAATTTCACTCCAACACCCCATTTAGCTCCCAAAATGCATCTAAACTCATCTAGAATTACGAAACATGAACCAAATCAAAGTAGTGCATTTGAAAACAGAAAATCACATAAAAATGCAATCTTAAGCACGGGAAATTGAGGACTTTCAATCATGTATCAACGACCTCGTAGTATTTTCATGGTTGATACATAACATTGAATCATCTATTGTGAGCAATCTGACTTAGTTTCCCATGACTAAATCATTGTGGGATGTGCTCGCAACCACATATAATAGTGGTAAGGACAAACTTCAAACGTTTGACTTACATGTTAAAGAAAATGGAATTAAGGAGAATAGACTTCCACTTGAGGAATCTTGGATTGTAATGCACGGAATCTAGGGAGAGATTGATTGGAGAAATTCTTACCCTATGACCTCACCAATTACATTGCCACTTATAACAAACTTCATATAGAACAAATATTGTTTTAATTCCCGAATGCAATCGATTGATAGAATATCCTCGGAACCACCACCGCAAACAATCGGGAATTGGAGCAGGGTTAGCCACAACTTGAACTGACACCAGTGATGGAGCCCTAGGCCTTGCATCCATAGGAAAAATGTGTTGATCAGATCCTACTTTCAGAAGTAAAGTTGATAAATCAAAGTTGAAATGCAATAATTGTGGTATGATGAAACATACCAAAGAGTAGCGCTTCAAACTCTTTGTTTACCCCTATTGGTTGAATGATGGACACATAAAGGGGAATGGGAAAGCGGTGGTTGCCACCAGCAATACTGGAGACTCCAGTAGCAACGACGACCAACAAAGAAACATTGGCTTCAGAGATATCAAAATGATCATGGACAGAATGATATCAAGTAAATGATCACGAACAAAATGATATCAAGAAAATACACAATTAATGGCGGAAACAAAGATTGTGTTGATTCAAGAACGACGATAAAGCAACTTGCACACGATTATATTATCAAAAAATATTTTATTTTGTCCCACTTTGTAAGATATTGTTTCTTAGACCATGCAACCTTTAAGATATAATAAGGATAATTAGATGAAGTGTTATAAAATTATTGTTATTTAAAACATGACATAAGACAAAACTAGAGAAATATTTCATAAAACATTATATAAGAGAAAACAACATATATTTATAAATATTTATGTTTTTAAAATATTCAAAATAAAACATATACTTATTTGTTTGAATACCCTGTTATCTTGGTTTTTAACATTAATGCAATATTAATTTTTCATCAAGTATATAAATTATTTGTTTGAATACTCAGTTATCTTGGCATTGTGCTATTTTGCCATATACTATATGGATGGATGGATGCATTGCTTATGTAGAACTCGCTAATCCTGCCGTCCCTTGTGTTGATGTCATATTCATATGACACAAGGAATAAAATCTGGGTGTAGTAAAAAGCCCTTGAAATAGACTCATGGAAATCACTTTGTATGCAGCTTCGGTTAAGTGTACTCCATCCCAACTAACATATGTATCTGGATCATCACATAAGATCGTTGATTTATCTCCACATCTTGCCGAAGCATTGTAATTAAACGGCCCTCCACATCCACAACACGCCTTCAAGGCCCCATTTGTGAATCCTGTAATAAGACCTTTTCACAAAGCTGGATTTTGGGCAAAGCATATATAATTCATTAAGGTATTTAACTTGTTACATACCGTATGCATCTGGAGAGCCATAAATTTGCATGGCAGCGTTGTAGTAGTCAGCGTAGATGACGTTAACATTAGGATTAAGCTCTCGAACTTGATTTAGTTTTGTTTTCAGCATTTTATTATGATGTTCACTAAACTTATTTAACTTGGTGAGGCAGCCGGTTTTGGGATCGTACCCTTCCTTATCAGACAAACCAGATACACCTGTTGTCAAATACGAGGAAAAACATCCAATTCGAAAGTTTCCTGGAACAACTAGAGTTTGAGCGCCCATATCAATCAACTCCTGTATTTAAAACGATTATATTCAAATCAGTGTAAATTGAATCATACACTACTAGGATGGTGTTTGGGGTTGAGTTACAAAACAACTTATTAACTTATTGGCTTTTTTCAAAAGCCAATAAGTCAATAAACTGTTTGTGTAAACCAAAAGCACTTTTGGTTTTGGTTTTTCAATAAAGGTTGAAAAGCTGTTTTCAAGAAGTCAGAAATCCTGGCTTTTAACTTTTGACTTTTGGTTATTTTACAATAATAAGTTAAACCATACACTTTTTAAAAAACAACTTATTGACTTATTGATTTTTCCAACCACAAAATCTAATACAAACACTTTTTTAGAAACTCTTTTTCAAAAAGTCATAAGTCAATAATCACTTCTGACCAAAAGCACTTTTGAAGCTAAATAAGCAAATCCCAAACACCCTACCAACTGACAATTTAGGAAAATAAAATTGGTCATACAATATAAGTTTTCTTTCATCCACCTTAAATTTTTTATTGATTACTTTGATGGATCATACTATAAAGGAGTATTGGATTTTAATAATTTTAACTATCAGCTATTGATCGCTACCGGTCACACCTAACGAAATGTATACTCCTGGTCCCACCTTTAAACATATGGCCCGTTGGTGGACAATATGTTAAAAGGTGGAACCGCCAACACACATTGCATTAGTTGAGACTGATAGCGGCTAATAGCTCATAGTTAGGATTATTTGAATCCAATGTTCCTACCATTATAAACATGAACGACATTGTATACCCTATTAATAAGAAACTTGGCTGACCGGATAATCAATTTAGGAAAATAAAATTGGTCATACAATACAAGTTTTCTTTCATCCACCTTAAATTTTTTATTGATTACTTTGATGGATCATACTATAAAGGAGTATTGGATTTTAATAATTTTAACTATCAGCTATTGATCGCTACCGGTCACACCTAACGAAATGTATACTCCTGGTCCCACCTTTAAACATATGGTCCGTTGGTGGACAATATGTTAAAAGGTGGAACCGCCAACACACATTGCATTAGTTGAGACTGATAGCGGCTAATAGCTCATAGTTAGGATTATTTGAATCCAATGTTCCTACCATTATAAACATGAACGACATTGTATACCCTATTAATAAGAAACTTGGCTGACTGGATAATCAATGACCCCCTAATCCCTCAGTTCATGTTGATGGCCAAAAGAAATGTTCAGTTCCGTGAACTTTGGTAGTGACAATTTATATATTACATTGTTTAAAGCATTCTTTTTATATGAGTAGCTTCTTACATTGATAGTCGAAATGATGGTATCAATAACAAGAGGAACATATGATTGGACTTCATCAATGGATTTTCCTTTGGACAATGGTATATTGTAATCGTTACCGCCAATCTCACCCATAAGTATCAAAGAACGTCCAATAAAGCTTTTACAATCTGCCAAGAATCATAATCGATAAGTATACATGACAACTTAAATAAATGAATATCATAAAGCAAAGTAATACCTACAACAACCCACATCACAATCTTTAATTAATCTTTTGTTTTGTTCGTTTAACATGCTACAGATTAGAGTTTAATAATCTTAACTATCACATGTTAATCGTTGTCACTTCCAACTAACCATTTGACCACCACCACTCCCAACTTGCAACTTATATTTCTCTAAAACTAACTAAACCCTAACCCTAACCCTAACCCTAACCCTAACCCAGTTAGTTTCTTTTGCTGACTTGCTACTTTTTAGTTACATGGAAGCTGCCATGTCAGCATGCATGCCACCTCACTAACAAGCGTCATGCCACTAAAAAGTACCACGTCGCTAGAAAAGTGCCACATTATAAAAAAAAAAAAAAAAAAAAAAAACTAATTGGGTTAAGGTAAGGTTAGTTTGGGAGTGGTAAAGGAAAATAAGTTGCAAGTTGGGAGTGATGGTGGTCAAGTGGTTAGTTGGGGGTGACAGCGGTCGACATATGATAATTGAGATTATTAAAATCTAATACCCATTATTAAATAAAAAAACTAACTGAGTTAGTGTTTGGTTAGTTTGAGGGTGGCACAGGAAAAAAGTTTAAAGTACAGAGTGGTGGTCGCCAATTTGATAGTTTAGGGTGGCGACGGCCAATAAGTGATAGTTTAGGTTATCAAAACTCAATTTCCCTTGAAGAAAAGATAAAAATTACGCAAGCATAGATGATTAAAAAGAGAATATTAAAAAAAGGTTCAAAATGGTTCAGAAATAGTTAGGGTCGGGTAGTGCTTTAAAAAGTGTAACCTACTAGGAATATAGTATGAAAAGAAAAAAAAAATCTACCTTTTTGATCATTTCCCAATCAAACTCATGTGATTCATGTTTTGAAAGAGCATATTTACTCCTGTCACATACTTTTAATGTTCTCGAAAACCTTAAAACATATGTAGAAGTAACAAGACATTCACCATACCTGAAGAAGTAGTGTTGCCACAAATAGAAGGCAAAGAATTTTTAAACCATGCTAATTGAACTCCTAAAGATCCATTAATTACAACACTTCCACTCGCTTTGGCTTCAACAAATGATGAATCCATTGCTGTAGAACCAGAAACCGCATAGTTCACTCCTTGTCTTAGTGCCACCGCACTCTCACTCACAGTCCCCCTGATTTTGAAATATGGTCACTAGTACACAAAGAGGCTAAAGATGCGGTTAATTAGGCCAAAAGATGTGGTTCTAGACCCGCATCTTATAGCCTCCCATCTTTTGGCTATATGTCAAAAGATGCGGGTTCAAAAGAACCGCATCTTTTGGCATGGAACCGCATCTTTTGGCCTTATAGTTTTGGCAACCAAAATATTTAAAGGTGCGGGTATAGAACCGCATCTTTTGGTATTTTAAACAAAAAAAATAATTTTTTTTTTTAATTTCAAGGAAATTTCTTTAAATTACCAATGTACACAAATACATATGCCTATAAACGAAAATAATACAAAAAAACAAAAAGTTAAAAGCAATATAAATAACCCATTATAAGTAGATAAAATTACAAAAGTTTCAAACTAACACAAATACATACATGTTAAAAAATGAAAGTGAAATACAATTATTTCCCGAACCAACGCCTTCATACTTGTAACCCGGATCAACGTCTTTAATTCATACTTGTAGCTCGGACCAATGTCTTTAATTCATACATGCGACCGGAACCATAGAAAATTGGCTAATAATTTTGTAATTTCAAACTTGAAGACCTAAAAAGAACCTGTTTTTGATGAATTCCTTTTGGTACCTATGGAGAAGCACCAGCGGGATATGCTGACCACCCACGGTAAACTATACTTCCCCTAGCTGAAAAAAAATTGATGACAATCAGGTAAATTTGTCTAACATATATGTAAACATTTATCCCATTTAGTTATGAATGGGTTGTTTTTTTTTTAATCTTAAGTGAGTTAAAAGCGTTAATTCAAAAGAACGGGTCATAGTGGGTTAAGCGAAGTCTTTTTCTAAATGCATACAAGACAAAAGATACAACCTCCTGAATCATTTATAATTAAATCTTCAAACTGTTATTGCGCTAAGCATTCAACTTTATTTAAAACGGACAAAATAGTACTTACTATCATTTGCGGGTCAATCCGACCCAGCCTTGCCCATACTTTTGCCGCGTTGTGTACCAGTGCAAGTGAGGCACATTGAAAGACTTAGGAAGCACCAAGGGTACGAAGACTGAGAACTCAAAAGCAGACATGCGTTTGGTTTTCTAAAGTGTAGTGCCAGCTAAATTAGGATTCACAAAAAAAAAAAAAAAAAAAAAAAAGAAGCAGCATATGAACATCACAATATTGAAGTTAACAGTGAAAATAACACATAACATTTGCAGAGAACCAATAAACTAGGTGTTAAAAAAAAGAAACTAATAATATTATAAAAATCAATTACTAAAATTATAAAAATCAATTACTAAAAAAGTGATATAGGAAAGAGTTGGCTAATATTCACAATTGACTACCAAATACATTTATAAAAATACAATATATCCTATATATTGCTAATAAAGATCAAGTTCCATACGATTCACTAAAACAAATCAATCAATAACAACTTGTTCATAATCACGTGTGTGTGTGTTTTAATTTTAGGTTAGTGGGGTTAAAGAGAAAGACTTACAAAACCTTGAGTACTCTGATTTAGATGATGATTATCTACGCAAAGATATTTAGACTATTTAGTTATGGGAATGAATCAGCACACCAATACTGCAAAACATAGTGCTTTTACAACGTGGTTATTTGCAAATAATAAAAAATAAAAATTCATACCCTTCTTCCACAGCCTTTAAAGAACACACATCGGTGCCTATAATTCGAGTCGCAATTTGCTAATCTGGATGAAAATTCATGAAGCATCAGTATTGTAGGGTTAGCAACGAACAAGTCAAGAACCCACTAGTATGCAATCAATCAAACAGTTGGTAGGCATCTTATTAGTAACCAAAACATTTCTATACATCATATTCAGAGTCCTCTAAATTGTATTATATGGATCAAATTAAAAAAAAAGGAACAATTAACAGAGTAAAGAACCACTAACAAGCCGTTGCCATTCATTGGTGATAAGGGTAGCAAAACGCAGATGATCTAATGGGGGTGGGGAGAACTGGAGAAGTGAGCCGATTAGGTTAGGAGGAGAGAAGTTAATCTTTGGTGGTGAATGGGTAATCCAAATATTGGCGGGGAGCGAGTGAGCGGGAATTAATTTGGGAACGAGGGATCTTGAATTATTTGGATTTGGGGGAACATATACAAATTAATTATAAACTAATTACAAATCTTTTCACAAAACAAATTAGGAGCATGTTTGGCTCTCCTTATTTCCACCTCCTTATAACTTATAACTTTTCCAAAAAGTTAATAAGTTGCAAAAAGTGTTTGGCAAAAGGAAAAGGACTTTTTGTTTTAACTTTTTATTTGCCTATGATAAGTTGTTTTGGAAAAGTAAAGGAGGAGTGACTTTTTGAACCTCCTTATAACTTATTTGATGGTTATTTACCTACATGCCCTTATTATATCCTTACACCTTCCCTCCTTATACCCTTTTTTGTCATTTTACCTAAATAAGTTAAACCAAACATTTTTTTACAAACTAACTTATCAACTTATTGTTTTTTCCCACCACATAAGCTAATCCAAACACTTTTCTAAAAACTCCTTTTTAAAAAGTCATAAGTTAATAAGTCCTTTTGACAAAAAGTCCTTTTTGCCTCAAATAAGTTTATCCAAACATGCCCTAGAAATTGAACTATATTTTTTAATTAGAGAAAAACGATTAGCCCCTATGTTTGTGAAAGTAACACCTTTAGTCCCTACCTGAAGGGATAAAGAGCCTAATCCTTGCGTGGAAGGCATCCCTAACCCACTTTTAATAAGCTAAGCGCTGAACATACCAGCGTGGATAAAGACTCTAAAACATGGCGCAGAGACATAGTCCGCGGAGGCAAGCATCCTCAGCCCGCCGCCTAAACCCGCGGACCTAGTTTGGCGCAGGAAGTCACCTCAGTTGTGATAACTTCATTAACATCAGCACCTCAGGGGAATCTACGCGTGTACCACCACGTGCGGAATATTCGCCCAACATCTGCTTTTAGTACGAGGTACGGAAGATCAAGAATGAAGGAGATTCACCCAGATCTGGGCAGACTGTGTGCCAACCAAATGGCGACACGTGTCAGGAGTGGTCCAACAACCACTGACGTGAACAGCGACATGACTGGTCCCATGCTTCCACCATGTTGTTGTCTACAGTACTGTACAGACATGCTTACCTGCTGCCAGACGTCACGTCAAACGCCAACAGGTAAGTCAACCATGTTGTGTCAGACCAGCATGCCGCCGGCGCCTAACCAGGGTATTAACCACACGATGATTAGTATTAATCACCGTTATACCCATTGTTTCTTCATTGGCGCCATCCGTACCGGCTAGAACATACTTCTTTTTCATCCTTTAACCCACCCACATGGCTAAACCCGACCCGAACACTGCTATCGCCAACCCAACCGAGGACCTCGATGTCTAACTCGGTGGGAACTCCGGCACGCCAGCCAGTATCACCAAACAACCCACAGCGCATACCCAGAGGCCAGTCTTCGAAGTACATGACGTGGAGAGTGAGGATGACAGTGGCAACACTTATGAGGAGGATCCAAACGCGTGGTTCCTCCGCCAGAACGCCAAAAGCACCGCTAAGTATCAGCGGATGCTAAAGAAACAGGCGAAGAAAAAGGGCAAGTCCCTAACTTATGACTCTCCGCCCAGAAGGAGTCATAAGGACAAAGAGACCGATAACCGACGTAAAGGTCGTAGTGGGGGGCATGGTGGAAACGCCGATGCTCGGGGCTACACCAAACCACGCGGTGAACCAGATGGGTACGAGTCATCTAGCAGCGACTCAGACTACAGTGAACGGGGCCACTCGCACCGTTCACATTCCACGAGCCACAAAACATGGATGATGATTTGGTCAAGCCATATAGACCAAAGTCATTCGCGGAGAAGTCCAAGTTCGTCGCTCGCATCGCGATGGCAAGTATTCCGAAGAAAGCCAAACTCCCCAGCAGCATCGGCAAGTACTGACCGCATTCACAACTTTGAGTGTGTGGGGATGTCAGTCAACTGGCCGGTCCAGGTTTGGTGCCATCTCTTTGCCAAAACACTGACCGGCGCCGCCAGAGTCTGGTTCGATAATCTCCCCGCGGGGAGCATTACGGACTTTGACAATCTCACCAACAAGTTTGGTAACCATTTTTCGCATATGCTGAAACACAAGAAGGACAAGGAACACATACTGTTTTGCCAATGCCACGACCATGAGTCCATCGAGGACTTCATTGTTAGTTTCAATAGAGAGGCCCTCCAGATAGGGTGCGGATAAGAGCTCACACGCGCTGCCTTCTTCCAGAACGTGCGCAGTGGGGAGATCATGAAGTGCCTCACAGGCAAAGGCGGTGTCCTAGAGTCTTGGGACGAGCTCATCTGCACCGCCAAAGTATACACATCACTTGAGAAGTCTTTCTACAGTTATAGCATCCCTGCTTTCCTGGAGTCCCCTGAGCAGCAGGAGCAGGGACAGCAGCACGAGCCTGAGATGGCTGAAGTGTCACTCTACAATCCTTAGCAAGATGCTCCAACTGCTGGCACCAATGACCACGAGCTCGATCACAACTCCCAGAATGATGGAACCCACACATTCATGTTCTCCCCAGGACTTCCAAAGATCGTATAGCAACTCAAAGGTAACCCATAGTATGACATAAGTTCCCAAAACATAAGATTAACGCATGTTTTCTCCCCCAAAAGTAAAGCCAGTAAAAGTGGGGTTGTGAAACTCACCTTAGGTTGCGTTCTTCGAAATAAAGAATAAAAGACAAGTCTTGATAATCCCAACTACCGGAGATCTATCATAAAAGTTTGTGTAAGTGTTTTGACTAATAACCCTAAGGTTAACTAGTCCCCGATTGTCCAGATCATGACCAAGTATGTTTGAAAACGTGTTTGACTGTTAAATTGACACACCAGACTGACCCGACATCCCGTTGGTGACCTATTACATAACTAATCAAGTACATATAGATTACACATAAGGTTCAAGAATAAAATACTTAGTTTGTACCACGAATCGCACATTTGATACTGTTAGGTCGAATCAGCATGAAAGAAAGCTTGGTTCGACCCCAAGAAGTCTCATTCGACCTATTCACAAGTTCATACAACCGAACACATGTTCATTCGAACTTAACACATGTTAATTCGATTCTAACACGTGTTAATTCGACCTAAATCATGTTCGTTCGACCAAATTAAAGTTCATTCGCCCCTTTAAGTTCTTGGTTCAACCTCCAGCGTCTTCATTTAACCCCACGATGGGTCGAATGGAGCCTGGTTCGACCCAGTCTGCATCAAAAACGTCCGAAAACATCACGAAACACAACATTGGGTTGTACCGCGAGGCGTGTGACATAAATTTTGTTTGGAAACAAATTACGTCAAATGTAATATTTTTCATTCGATAGTATAAATTAATCGACAATATAAATTTGAGTTACCATACCCTTCAACGTAAATGTTGTTCGGAAACGAGTCTGGCCAATTGTAGTGCGTATTGTTTGGAAACAAGTCGAATAAAATATAATACATTTTCATTCAACGGTATGAATTCGGATTAATATACGTTTTGACGTAAATTTAGTTTGAAAATAAGTCGGGTTTAAAGACTACGTTTTGATGTAAAAATTAGTATTAAACAAAAATAAAATATAACATCAGTGAATGAAAAGAAATACCTTCAAAATAGTGCTAAATTCGAAATTGTTGAGAATATTAGGAGTAAACTCATTTTTGCAGGTATTAAAGGAAGGAGACCAAAATGTTGTTGGAGCAAAAGATGTGGTTGTTAAAATCGCATCTCTTAGTATGTGCTTTTTAAAACAACGTAGAAGATGCGGGTGTGAGAAGAACCGCATCTTTTGATACAATTTACTTTCTTAAAATAATGTATAAAATGCGGTTTTAGTTTGAACTGCACCTTTTGGTGTCATTTTTTTTTTAATTAGTCTATAAGATGCGGTTGAGGTGGTGAACCGCACCTTATAGCTTTTGTCAAACGCACCTTTTGATCATTTGTGTACTAGTGGGTGGTATCAATGGCAATCCAAGACTCTCCGCTACAAACACATCAACTCATTTATGATGGCTCGACTCAAACCAAGTAGAACAACTAACCAAAGCAATATGGTGTAGCACATGTATGAAAATGTAAACCAAGCTCGGTTTAATTATAGTTTGTAGCTATAGTTTCAACTGGACAACAACTTTCATGATTCAACAATATTTATACCACTATGTAAAGAAACTCTTGTGACCAACTATGTAATTTAACTTCAATTTTATAAATTCTAAGAAAATTTATAACGCATTTAATACAAGTCTTGATGCATAAACAATTTGTTTTTACCATATTGTCCCTCTTGTGATAAAAGGAATTGTTGTTGTAAGCATGTAATTTAACTTTAATTTTGAGACACTCAAGAAAATCTAGAATGCATTTGGTATAAGTCTTGATCCATAAACACCTTATCATTTACCCTTATATCTCTTTTGATATTAATGAAATATTTAGGGAACATAAGATTTAATGACATAAATTCTACAATTATAATTTGTATTTATCTTTATTTATAACTTAATTCCATGACCCCACTGTTAAGACTGTAAGGAGTGGGGGCGGGAGAGAGGGCGGGAGGGGCTTTCCTGGGCGGGAACACCGCCGCCGGTGGGGCGGGAAGGCTGGCGTGGGGCTGGGGGCGGGGAGAGAGTCACCGGCGTGGGGGGAGTAGGGGGGACACGTGGCAGCAGCAGATTGGTCAGTTTTTTTTTTTTTTTTTTTTTTTAACTTTAACACAATATAATATTATTTCCTTCCCCCCCTCTTCCCCCCCTTCCACTCCCCACAATTATTTTCCCCCCCACAAGGGTCCCACAAGTGCCACATGGCGCTTCATCCCCCTCTTTCCCGCCCCCCCACTCCTTATAGTCTAAAAATATGGAATGACCTGAGCTTATACAACTTTTGTCGTAATTCGTAATGAAGGGATATGGTATTAAAACATTACAAATACCATACCATCGCCCACTTAAAACAGGCTTCGTCAGACGCTCATCCGTCCGTTCTACGTCAGCGGATTGTCTTGCGCCCATCCGCCCGTTTTACGTCAGCGGAACGTTTGGCGCCCACAAACCCGTTCTACGTCAGCGATGCTTCTGCTGTCCGACGCGAGCATTAATATTCTCGTTCTACGTCGACGGAACACCTGACGTCCACCCGCCCGTTTTACGTCAGCGGTACATCCGACGCCAGGCGCATAAACGCCCGCCCCTTTTACATAGGCGGGCCAAACATACATCAAGGCTTCCTTGGCAAGCTTCACCACAAGTGGAAGATACCTTTTGGGGCAGCTTTGGGACTCACCCCTGCCCCAACCAAATATCTCTGACATGACAGGCGGCCCGTCAGAGTTCCCCTCCAATCAAAGACCGTTGCCAGTCTGACGAGCAGAAAGAACGATGACGTGGCAGCCTCCCAGCCAAGATATCTTCCTGACGAAGCAGACTTTCTCTGCCCACCTCGAAAACCTGGAAAGCATAAACTATCCACCGACTGGATCCACCAATGGGCAAGCACCACGTGTCCACCGCCCATCAGCGTCCACTTACTGGGCGCCACGTGTACATGCGCCAGGACGGTAACATCCCCCTTAGCATTCTACTTTTTCCTACTTTACTAAAACCCACTTGCACCAAATGGGCTCGAAGGCTTGGGCCGGATTATGGAGACTCCTCTACCTGGGCCGGGCCCCATTAAGGGTAGAGGATGGGCTGAGAAAGTAGGAGATCTTGGTACTATAAAAGGAGGACGCCCTTCTCCTTTTATTGGCATCTGATATCCAACACACTTTCACTCAAGAAGAATACGAACTCTCGTACCTTCTTCAACCCCTTGTTTATTATACTAACGATTAGAGGCCCGGCTCTCCTAATTGGTAGTCTCGCAAATCCTTGGTCTTGCTTTTAGACCCACACGTATTTTATAATCACACTCTCTTTATAAAATACAGTAGAATCACCATACGGATTGTTCTTTGTTAGACGATCCCCGTTTACGTGTTTCTTCATTGGCGCCATCCGTGGCCTTACCACAACTACTCTAAACCCAATAAGCTTTTACAGCCAAAATCATAAAAATGACCTCACCTCCACCAGTGTACACTCCGTCAGGGGTCGTCGAAGACATCACTGACGCCACCCCAGGATCCCACCCAACATCAGAGGACCACAACGACCAACAACCTCCCCTTATAACCCCCAGAAATCTGGAGGCACAACTCACAGACCCAACTCCTCCAACTGAGGAGGAAATCGAGGCACTAAACAATGGCTGGTATGAACGCCAGAGACAAATCCTCGACGCACAACTGGAACGACGCCGACGCACTGGCAAAGCACTCATGGGCTCCTCCTCAAGGCAGCCCGCAAGAACACCGGCACCCGCCCGTCACGGGGAAGGTCCAGGGCAAACCCCTGAGGACCAGGCCTATGCAGAGCGCAACCGGTTTGACGCCGAAGACTACGACGAAAGTTCGTGGGAGGACGATGCCTCCAGGGACTATCGTCATAGCCCATACTACAGGCGGGAACGACTCAACCGCTACAACGACGACGCCACCACCAACCTTTCGCTCCCTTACAGACCAACCGCATTTGCGGACAAGTCTAAATTTACTCGGCGCATCTCTCAGGCACCAATCCCACCAAGACAACGCCTACCGACTAACGTTAAAATCTACGACGGCCTATCTGACCCAGATGACCACCTTGGCATATTCAACCAAGCCGGGGCCGTCATCGGTTGGACTCTACCCGTTTGGTGCCACATGTTCGCCCAGACACTCACCGGAGCCGCCAGGGTCTGGTTTGACAACCTCCCCATCGGAAGCATCGACAGCTACGAACAGCTGATCGAAAAATTTTCACTCCATTTCAGCCAACAGCGTCGCCACAAGCGCGACAAAAGCCAAATCTCTATCTGCAAACGCAGAGACACAGAACCTCTCGAGGACTTCATCGTGCGGTTCAACAAAGAGGCCCTCCAGTTGGGAACCGGGGACGAGGCAACCCGAACCTCCTTCTTATCCAACGTCAACGATGACGGCCTACAACACACCCTAAAAGGGAAAGATGGCGTCCCGGACGCTTGGGAAGAAGTGGTCCGCATCTCAAAACTCTATGCGGGCAACCAGAAAACGATGCGCCAAAACCAGAGAGGGAGTTCCAGCAACAACCGCAGCCGCGACAACAACCGCGCATCTGTCTGTAACCGCATCTTTGGTTCCACCGATGAAGGACGATACTCAACTTCCGGTGACGCTAGAAACATCATCGGCAACAAACAAAGTCGCGACCAACGCAACAGATGACGCCGGAACCAGGATTGGACCACTCTCACCAAAACACCATCCCAAGTACTATCACAAGTCCTCTCCACTGGCGAAGTAACCTTCAAAACCCCAAAACCTATGGGGACAAAACGAAAGAATGTCGACACCACCAGGTTTTGCGACTTCCACAAAGACGTGGGCCACGATACCGACAACTGCTACAGCCTCAAAATGGAAATCGAGGCGGCCCTACGCTCCGGGAAACTTGCCAACCTGGTCAAAAATGTCCGCGCAGGCGGACGCAGGCATGACGAGCCCGATAAACCCATCAAAGACATTAGAACACACTACATCCGCGACGCACACAGCAGGCAGTGCAACATGACGCGCAGCACCAAGCGGAAAACAAACTTCCCCAACATAGCAATCACATCTGAAACAACAAGCTGGCGGGAGGCCCAAGTCCTCCTCCCTATAATCCCAGGGGGCGCTCAGTCAACGACCCCCTCACTATCACAGCACTGTTCGGACACTACCGAACTTACAAAATGATGTGCGACGGCGGCAGCAGCTTCGACATCATGTACCAACAGTGCTTCGATCAGCTAGACGAAGAGGACAAGGCACGCCTACAACCAGATACACCTATTGCCGGCTTCTTCAACGAGGTAATTCATCCCATCGGCAAGTTTGACTTTACAGTCACACTTGATGACGGCATACACAGCCGCTCAGAAGTATGCACCTTCCACGTCATCCCAGCCGTTTCCTCCTATGATATATTACTAGGAAGACAAGGTTTGGCAAACTTCAACTCCACCGCATCAACTCCTCATCAAACCATGGGTTTCCCAACACCCACCGGGATCGCATACATCCGAGGCAATCAAGAATGCCTCATGACAACTCACCCGGCGGACGACACGGCAGCGCTCCCACCAAACCCACCAACTGACGAAAACTGGGTCCTCAACCCAGTTTTCCCCGAACAAACCATCACTTTTGGCCGGACCCTGTCCCCCCAAATAAAGACACATCTAAAACAACTACTGGTGGCGAACAAAGACATCTTCGCATGGCAATCATCAGACATGATCGGCGTCCCAAGACACATCGCCGAGCACCGCCTCAACACATACAAAGACGCGCGCCCAGTGGCCCAGAAAAAGCGGCCACTCGGCCCCGACAGAGTCAAAGCCATGAATGAACAGGTCGATGATCTACTAGACACGGGCATTATCAGAAAATGTAATCACCAAACCTGGGTGGCCAACCCAGTAATGGTACTAAAAAAGAATGGGTCCTGGCGCATGTGCGTCGACTACAAGGACCTAAACAAAGCATGCCCCAAAGATCACTACCCTCTCCCAGAGATCGACTTGAAGGTTGACTCACTCGCGCCATTCAAGTACAAGTACTTCCTCGACGCATATAGAGGATATCATCAAATCCAAATGGCCTACGAAGATGAGGATCGAACGGCGTTCAGAACAGACCGAGGGGTGTACTGCTACACCAAAATGCCATTCGGACTCAAAAACGCCGGCGCAACCTATCAACGCCTCATGGACCAGGTGTTCATTAACCAGATAGGCGTCAACCTTGAAGTCTATGTTGACGACCTAGTCATTAAAAGCACTCAGGAGGATACAATGCTTATGGACATCCAGCGCACCTTCGAACAGTTGCGCAGCATCAACATGAAACTAAATCCGGGCAAATGCTCCTTCGGAGCAGAGGAAGGGAAATTTTTAGGCGTCATTTTCACCAATGGCGGCTTCAAACCAAACCCGGAAAAAGTCCAAGCAATCCAGCGCATGCCATCACCAAACTCGATAAAAGACGTACAGACACTGATGGGACGTCTGGTTGCTCTCAACCGCTTCCTGTCAAACTACGCCTCTAAGTCTTTTCCTTTTGTTCATACTTTACGGAATGTACTAAAAAAACACAATTCCGCTGGACACCAGAAGCGGAGGTAGCCTTCCGTGAAATGAAGCAATGTTTAACCTACTTGCCAACTTTAACAGCACCCTTTCCGAAGGAGCCCCTTACATTATATCTATCTGCGTCAGAAACGGCAATCGGCGCCGTCCTATTAGTAGAACGCAACAAAGTACAAACACCGATCTACTATATCAGCCGCACTCTAGCAGACGCAGAAACCAGATACTCAACAATGGAAAAACTCGTCCTAGCATTAGTCCACGCGTCAAGACGCCTGCGAAGATACTTCCAAGGACATCCAATCAACGTCCTTACAGACTACAGGATAAACACCGTGCTGTCCAAACCAGAACTCTCCGGCCGCTTGGCCAAATGGGCGATTGAGTTGGGTGCACACACCATTGTTTACAAACCAAGGCCCGCGATAAAAGGACAGGTCCTGGCAGACTTCATCGCCGAAATCCCGATTGACAAAATCCAAGACTGCAAAGACGAACAAGACCCCAAGCCCATTCCAGACGATCGAGTAACTTGGTCATTATATACTGACGGAGCTTCCAATGACCAAGGCTCGGGCGCCGGACTTCGCCTCGTCAGCCCCGACAAAACATAATTCACATACGCCGTGCGCCTTGAGTTCCCAAGCACAAACAACGAGGCAGAATACGAAGCATTCTTGGCTGGCCTGCGCCTGGCACACAAAATGGGCGCAAGGCACCTCAACGCCCATGTAGACTCCATGCTAATCGCAGGCCACATGAACGACGTTTACGACGCCAAAGACCCCGTCATGGCCCAATACGTCGACCAGGCCAAGCTCCTCACCAAGAAATTCGTTACCTGCACCATCCTCCACATAAACCGCAGCGGCAACAAAGAAGCTGACGCACTCAGCAAAATGGCCTCCACCGCTTGGCCGCATATGGCCAAAGAGGTACGCATTGAAACCCTACCTCAACCTTCAGTACCACTTAGACAGGTCAATATAACACAGACAGGCGCCGGGTCATGGATGACCCCTATTCAAGCCTATCTAGCAACAGGCACCCTGCCACCTCAAAAAGCGGAGGCTCGAAAAATCCAATACAAATCCCAACATTGCCAACTAATGAATGGGATCCTGTACCGACGCTCATACTTGGGGCCATTACTAAAATGCATAGATGCCGCGACAGCCACCTTACTCATAAGAGAAATTCACGAAGGCATATGCGGGATCCATGCGGGGCCAAGAATGGTCGTCGCCAAAATCATGAACGCAGGATATTATTGGCCGGGTATGCATCAAGACGCCGTCAAAATCCTACGCACCTGCTTCAACTGCCAACAACATGCGCCAAATACCCTGCGCCCCAAAAACAACTTGGTACCAGTCACAGCCGCCTGGCCATTTCAAAAGTGGGCTATGGACCTGGTCGGCCCATTCCCAATGGCCCCCGGAAAGATACAATACCTCATCGTCGCCGTCGACTACTTCACAAAATGGGTAGAGGCCAAGCCACTCGCCTCAATAAGCGCTGAACAAATAAAAAAATTCATCTGGGAATTCATCATTTGCCGCTTTGGCTTACCCATGGAAATCGTCACCGACAACGGCACACAATTCACCGACAAAAAACTCCAAACATGGCTAACACAACTAGGCGTTGGCCAAATTTTCTCATCCGTCGCTCACCCTCAAGGTAATGGCCAAGTAGAACGCATCAACAGATCCTTGGTCGAAGGCATAAAGACTCGCCTAGGGTCAAAACGCACGGGCTGGGTAGACGAGCTCCCACACGTGCTATGGGCACACCGCACCCTCACAAAGACCAGTACCGGCGAAACTCCGTTTAGCCTAACCTATGGTTCCGAAGCCGTAATACCCGCGGAGATCACATTTCCATCACCACGGGTCCTCAACACGGCCAACACAGACAATGACAAAGAACTACGCCTCAATCTAGACCTCCTAGACGAAAGGCGTGACGTCGCCGCCATACGCGAAGCAAACTACAAAAAGAAATTGGAGCGCTACTATAACTCCAAAGTCAAAACTTGCGAATTCGACATCGGCGACTACGTCCTTAGAGACAACTACGCCTCCCACGCAGAACGCCCGGGAAAGCTCGCACCAAAGTGGGAAGGCCCTTACAAAGTCCAGCAAGTACTAGGAAAGGGGGCATATGCGCTAGAAAAACTCGATGGAACACCCATACCTAGATCATGGAATGTAGCGCAATTGCGCAAATGCTACTTGTAAAAATACTTTGGTTTTACACTCATTCTTCTCACCTATGAAGTTAATTTACTCTTCATAACTGATTCGGCGCACTACTCACTTATGAAGTTAATTTACTCTTCATAACTGATTCGGCGCACTACTCACTTATGAAGTTAATTTACTCTTCATAACTAATTCGGCGCACTATTCACTCATCAAACTACTTTAGTCTTCATAACTGATTCGGCGCACTACTCACTTATGAAGTTAATTTACTCTTCATAACTGATTCGGCGCACTACTCACTTATGAAGTTAATTTACTCTTCATAACTGATTTGGCGCACTACTCACTTATGAAGTTAATTTACTCTTCATAACTGATTCGGCGCACTATTCACTTATGAAGTTAATTCAAGCTTCATAACTGATTCGGCGCACTCCTCACTTGTGAAGTTAATCTACTCATCAACAGACGACGCGCAAACACATCAGACGAATCAAACAAGATAGAACAAAAATGATTCATTTCATACCATCAAAAATATTTACAAGGAAAGGAAATTACAAAGCAACCTATTGGGGAGGCTCATGGGCCGTCCCCGAACTACCCGCATCGGACCGCTCCTTCTCCGCCCGTTCCTTCTCCGCCCGCTCCCGCCCAACACGGTCGGACTCCTCCACCCAACGCTTAAACTTTGCGATAGGGTCAGGATCGGCCAGACATTGCCGCACGACCTGCAGCACGGGAAAGTCAATCGCCTCCAGCTTCCGAAGCTGCTCCATCAGCAGCTCATCGGTGTTCACATCACCGAAGGGCTGCTCTTCGACTGGCGCGCTGTAACATCGCAAAATTTTCCCCCAAATATTTTTTTATAAACGCCTTTATATTTTTTTTTTTTTCATTTTATACAAATGTGGCAACGTCTTTATTTTTCCTCATTCACAACTTATGTACATATATATATATATATATAGATTTATATTAATAATAATAATAATAATAATAATAATTATAATTCAGTTTTGTTTAAAAAAAAATATATATACTTAAACTAAAACAATTGCTGCAGCCCACTCCCATGTTTGTTTTTTTTTTTTTTTTTTTTTTTTTTTTTTTTTTTGAAGCCCAGTCTGTCCGGCCCACACAGACCCCAGCCCACAAGCCCAAGCCCAACCCCCCTCTTTATGTTAAAAAAGGGAATAAAATGGTGCTGATGCCGGGTATCGAACCGGACCAACCTCGCACACACCCACACACACTTAACCACTTGAGCCAAGACTTTATTCTGATTTAGTTCAAACCTAAAATATATTTAACCCAACTTTCGCTGCTCTCCTTCTTCTTAGCTGTTACGAAACAGCGAGCAGCAGCAGATAATTATGAATTTTTTTCTTTTTTTGACCAGCTTAATTATCTCAATCAATTCGTAATTGTTCATATATGGCAACAATTCGTGATTACCGGCCTGTCAATCATCTATACGCGTCCAATTACAAGCTAAATCATACCAATTATAATCATTAATCGCGTCAATATTGAATTCAGAGTCAACGATTACCAAATCGAACACCAAGCCCTTTCCCTATAAATTGAACCTTGGCACAGCATAACAACTCGCTCATACTCTCTTCTCAATCTCCAATTCTTCTCCAATCTCACTGTTATTATCATTCTCCTCGTTGTTTGACTTTTGGCTTTGACCGAGCATTCATGAACGAAACAACACTGTGAGTCCAATTATTTTTGTGGGTTTTGTTGGTCGGCATCCACACAATGAAAGCCCTAACATTAATCGGGTTATAGATGTGTGGATCGTCTGATTGTAAATGCTAGGGCTCGTATTCATAAATTTGGGGAAGAACACTAGGTTGGCTTATGTTATTTATATTTCAAAAACGAAAAACCAACACAACTGATCATCCAGATCAGATGGTCCAGACTGTTGTTGTTTAATGAAGGGTCATGGGTTCAATCCTTGTTATGAACAAATATTTTTGATCTTTCTTTCTTTTTCCTTTTATATTACATAACTATTATTATTCTTTTAAAATTCATTTTTAAATACTAAAACTCTTTTATAAATTCTACAAAAATTATATTATGTTAATCTGATGTTAAAGTTTTATCTACAATTTTTATTTTTCTGAAATTCATTTATTTAGTATTTATAATAATTAAATCATTTTTATACCATTATATTTATAAAAATCCATTTATATATCAAAACAATTTTATTAAATTCTCCAAAAATTATCCTGACTTTCTATAAAGTTAAACTTTACTGAAATAATTTTTAATTCAGTAAAATCATTTATTTTATATTTTTAATCATTTTTTGTTAGATTTAATCATAATTAAATCATAATAAATCCAATTTTCATCATTTTTGCACCAAAATTTTATACAAATTATTTTTAACCATTTAGAACAGAAATATGATTTTTAAAATAGAAATTCTCTAATTTTAGTATTTTTGAATATTAAAGTTAGATTTTGGCTATTTATAATAAATAGATTTAATAATCTATTTTAAAGAAAATAATTTTATAAAAATTATTTTTACACTTTAAACACATTCTTGTAACCATCCTAAGTTTAAATTTCATAAAAAGATTTTTGATTATTTATTTACTAAAATTTCTCTCAATTGGCGAACATTTTTAATATTAATCAAACGAGCAATTATCCCCAATTCGAAGCCCTATAACTTATACATTTGTAGACTTGATAGACTTAGACATATTTATTACCTTATTATAGGGTGATATTTGACATATTTGGGCAACACACTATTTTCAAGGAATAACATTTTACCAAGGTGAGTTTACATAGCCCCTTTTCTCTATTTTCACTATTTTTGGGGTGAAACATGTTTAAACATTTTATACTATCATTTACTCATATTTACTTGTGATTCAATTACAACATCATTCTATCATTTGACTGTAACAAAAAGACACAGTACAATCATTAACAATGATCAAGCCGCCTGTTTAGATTATAGCGCTATAGGTCTGACAAACCCATCCCACCCGCATAGACTCAGGGATGATCGATAACAGTAATAACATTTAACTAACTTGCGAGTTAGTCATCAGTCGACACAAGGTTTGGTTGTACAAAGACGCATTGTTGCATGTCGGTATCATACTCTATCATCATACAACCCTGAGTGTTGTACAAACTATTGTTATCAACTATTTCTCAAAAACCTATGTAATTCTCACCAACTTTTGTTGACCCAAACATTTTCAACTTAACATGTTTCAGGTCCTACTTGCTTGAAGAATTGCTTGAAGATATGTGCATAGTTTATTCAATTTGATGTACGAATTCTTGTAGAACAATTGTATGTAATTTATTTAAATCAATTAATGAAAACTTATTATTCTCCATGAGCTACTGAACAATCATCAATACGTGGCACCCCGATGTTTCCGCCATCGGTTGGGGTGTTACACGCGCCATCCTTGCAGGCCAGATACCCCTCCAGCCAGCCGCTGTGAACGCCCGTCGTACGAGCAGCGTCAACAACCTCGGCGATCTGCTCACCCATCTTGGGCGCATTCCAGCAGCGCTCAAAAACCTGCACATCAAACAAAGGTCAAACCAAACAAGAAACAAAGGACGAAGGAAAAAGATAGCAAAACCAAAAAGAAAAATACTTACCGCCGAGATCCCATCAGACATCACCCAGAGCGATCTCTCACAGTAGCCCCTCTGCGCGTCCAACAGAAGCGCTTTCTCCAACTCCCACGCTTCCCGCTCTTTGGCAAGCGTCTCCATTTGACCCTCCAGCTCGGACACCCGACTGGTCATCCGGACCACATCGGCGTCCTTTGCCTTCAGATCACCAACCACAGTGGCATACTTGGAGGAAAGCTCCTCCAACTCCCTTGCCTTCGCTACCGAGACCTTTTTCTCTTCGGCCAAAGCAAGCTCGGCTTTCTGGACAAGCTGACGACGGCGTTCCAACTCGGTATTCACCACCGCCGTCGACTTAGCCCAGGACTTCTGCTTCTCCGCAGCATCAGAGTCCTTCTGGCGCAGCTCGGACTCCAATTTCCGAACCTGCTCCAGCAAACGCATACGAGCCATCTCGTACACTTCCTTCTCCCTCGCCAACCGCTCGGTCTTAGCAGCAACCGACGCCCGCTCATCCAAGAAATCACCCTCTCCTCTGTGCAGGGCATAAAGGTTGCCCAGGGTCTGTGTCAGGTTCATGCACATGTCGGAGAAGAGGGTGCTACGACTTTGAGCCCGATGATACGCGCGCTCGGCCGGCGGCAACGCGTAACTTACAAATTCCTCAGCCACAAAGGGATTGAGGAACCTGCAACTTTCGGTTATACGCCACCCAGGCGTATACACCGGAGCGTCCAGGCGGAAAGCCGGGCCGCTTGAAGACGCAATCGCGCCTTCAACCCTTTGAGACTGCTGGGCTTCAGGCCCACCGCCAGGGAAGGACGCCTCCGCGCCGTCCTTCTCGCTCAAGTCCACAAAAACGGGCCTCTACCCACCCTGAGCACCCATCCCTTGGTTTTGCTCCTTATTAAAATGCACCAGATCCTCGTGCTGTTTCAAAAGCACGAGGCGGCGCTCCTCCTCCTCCTCTTTGGCGGCCACCTCAGCCAAGCGAGCATCTACAGCTCGCTTCCGCTCAACCTCCGCCACCCGAGCATCTTCTGCTCGCTTGCGCTCCAGCTCGGCCTGACGAGCGGCCGCCTCCTCTTCCTCCCTCTTCTTCAAAGCGACTTCAGCAGCGCGCCTCTCTTCTTCCTCCTTGCCTACAACCTCAGCTTGGCGCGCCGCCTCAGCTTGGGCACGCTCCTCCTCAAGCTTCTTCTTCCGCTCCTCCTGAAATTGTTTGACAGAAGGAGGGATAGAGCCTACAAAAAAAAAACACAAGCGGATAAATAACTTGCAAGAAAAAGAAAGAAAGAAAACAAAGTCTCGAAAGCCGCTTACTGCTCAGCTTCTTCAGCGCTTTCTTATAAAACGGCTCACGAACCGGCGCCGGCTCAAGCACCAGATCATCTGGCTTATCACCATCATGAGCCGCCCGCTTCGGCGACGGCCCAGCAGCTAAACCTTCCACCGCCGGTTCCGCCTGCTTCCGCTTGCGACCTACAAACAAAGGACGAACTCTTTTAACACAAAACAGACAACAAGATAAAAAGAAGATAAGGGACACTTACTATCGAGCGGCGCATCCACAACCGCGCGACTTTCGGTCGCCACATCGCCACCATGCGCCCCGGCCGATGATGATCCACCCACCGCGCCACCTGTAGACCGACGCGTACGATGTATTAAATCAGACGACGGGTCACTCGACTCGTCATCAGATAAAAACACATAATCAACCCCCTCCGCCGTCTTAACAGACAACGGGTCAGGGTTGATCAAAAAACCTACTTCAAGGTTAGAGCACGCACCTTGAATAGGGCCGGGGAACAGGAAGTTCTCCATCATCTGCTCCATCTCCGAAACCCCCCCCCCCCCTCGGGCACCGCCACGTACATAGTCTTCACAGACCGGGCGGCAAAGTAGTCGAACAACAAATCCCCTGCGATAAAAAACAAAAGCATAAGATACGAGGGGAAACAAATATGATTGGACGCAATAGTAGACACTTACCCTCCACAGAAAGTGGCCCACCGTCCGCCGCAGGCGCCACATTATATCCCCCCCTCACGCCCAGACGGCTCATACCCAGCAACCTCAGAACGCCTTCATCCAACTTATCCAAGTCATCTAAGCGACTTGGGTGCGCAGAGAGATCCTTAAACCATTCCTCCTCCTGGAAATCCTTCACTACCTCGAAGGATGGCACCTTCTGCCCAGGACGAAGCTCCAGCTTCGCCATCTCCACCGGGATAACCTCCTTCTTCACAAAAAAGAAGCACCTCTTCCACTCCCGAAGAGTTTTTGGAGAACTCCTCGGCACTACCAGGCTTACACTCTTGGATCTCTCTACGAAAGAGACCCAGCCTGTCTCTTTCACTTCCAGCTTGTAGAACACATTGAAATGTTCAAACAACGGCTGCCTCCTCAGCGACCGCCAGGTGCCCTCAAAGTGCATCACCCTCATCACCCCAAAATGGCTCATCTGAGAGACATGCACTCCATATCTCTGAAGGACAGAGATGAAGAAACGGGACACCGGCAGCCGGAAAAGACCCTTCTGAAAATATGCCTCGTACAGACATATTTTCCCCTCCGGGCAGTCAACCGGAGTCTGCCCCTTCTCCGGCAGCTCCGGCTCCCATTCACGGGCAATCCCATACTTATGAACCAAGGCCCTGAACTTCTCCTTGGACCAGGAGATCTGGGCATCCTTAATCGACAACTCCACCTTCTTGTCTTCAGACGACATCTTCAAAAAATAAAATTAACACGAAGGAAAAGTGAAAATTGCTTGATCGGAATAAAGCAAATCACCGGAGAAAGTTTAAAGAATAATTGAAGAAAAGAAGAGAATGAAAGAACTCAAGGATGGGGACGACTATTTATACCCATCGCATTTAATGCAGGTAATGATGACAGACAGGCTTTTCGCGCAAGGGTCCAATTACAGGGAGACACGTTGCACAACCCACGTGCCAAAACGGCCCACGCGCCGCGCGTGTCTCACTCGCGAGACGGTTGTGCTACCCCAGCTGGAAGTAGATGTCGATGATCGACACGTGTACGCCCACGTTCAAAAACCACCATCAACAGCTGTCCCCACTCACCAGATGTAAGACACGTGGCGGCCTAGCAACTCAACAGTCGTACTAACTGTCAGACACGATCTCCAAAGCAGGTGTACCAACCGTCAGGCACGTCTTTTCAAATTCAAAACATTCCCGCCTTTAATTTACACAAATTCCAAAGAGACAAATTCAATACGGAGTAAATGCAGGCGCAGACTGCGACAAAAAATGACTTTTCACAACCTCTGGCCGCGCAAACAGGCTCAACGCCTACCTTGGCTCAACGCCTGCGCGCCAGAGCGAAAATTTTGAAAAAAATCAAATTTCACAACTTCTGGCCGCGCAAAGAGGCTCAACACCTGCGCGCCAGAGCGAAAATTTTGAAAAAAATCAAATTTCACAACTTCTGGCCGCGCAAACAGGCCCTACGCCTATCTTGGCTCAACGCCTGCGCCCCAGAACATAACCAATGCGCATCCCGTCATACGCCCACATCTTGTTCAATGTGCGCGCACCAGTTGACGAAGAATAAACACAAAACACACGTCCACTTTGGTACATGAAAACCCAGTGACAACTGGATGTTACTCAAAGTACACATGTGAAATCAAGTCCAGCACTCCCCAAAGACACAGGTCAGCACTGGACTGGGGGGACTTGAAGGGATATGGTATTAAAACATTACAAATACCATACCATCGCCCACTTAGAACAGGCTTCGTCAGACGCTCATCCGTCCGTTCTACGTCAGCGGATTGTCTTGCGCCCATCCGCCCGTTTTACGTCAGCGGAACGTTTGGCGCCCACAAACCCGTTCTACGTCAGCGATGCTTCTGCCGTCCGACGCGAACATTAATATTCTCGTTCTACGTCGACGGAACACCTGGCGTCCACCCGCCCGTTTTACGTCAGCGGTACATCCGACGCCAGGCGCATAAACGCCCGCCCCTTTTACATAGGCGGGCCAAACATACATCAAGGCTTCCTTGGCAAGCTTCACCACAAGTGGAAGATACCTTTAGGGGCAGCTTTGGGACTCACCCCTGCCCCAACCAAATATCTCTGACATGACAGGCGGCCCGTCAGAGTTCCCCTCCAATCAAAGACCGTTGCCAGTCTGACGAGCAGAAAGAACGATGACGTGGCAGCCTCCCAGCCAAGATATCTTCCTGACGAAGCAGACTTTCTCTGCCCACCTCGAAAACCTGGAAAGCATAAACTATCCACCGACTGGATCCACCAATGGGCAAGCACCACGTGTCCACCGCCCATCAGCGTCCACTTACTGGGCGCCACGTGTACATGCGCCAGGACGGTAACATCCCCCTTAGCATTCTACTTTTTCCTACTTACTAAAACCCACTTGCACCAAATGGGCTCGAAGGCTTGGGCCGGATTATGGAGACTCCTCTACCTGGGCCGGGCCCCATTAAGGGTAGAGGATGGGCTGAGAAAGTAGGAGATCTTGGTACTATAAAAGGAGGACGCCCTCCTCCTTTTATTGGCATCTGATATCCAACACACTTTCACTCAAGAAGAATACGAACTCTCGTACCTTCTTCAACCCCTTGTTTATTATACTAACGATTAGAGGCAATTCGGATTGTATTTTTGCTTTTTTAACACCCCTAAAACAAAGTATCCTTGAGTTAGTATGAACCATCAAACAAACAATCATAAACAACTTTGTTACTACTATTTTGGGACACTTAATCTAGACCCAAACCTTTCAAACTAACAATCATATTAAACACTATTAAAACACCATCATAAGATTTTTCAGATAGATGGGTACATAAGTTACCTAGGAAATCAATGATGAGACGGCCATTGGAGCAGCGTCCTGTGGACTGTCCGACGAAATTTTGGCCGTAAGGGGGAACACATGGAAATCGTGCATCGGATACGGATGCCAAATGTTTTAGGTTACCTGTGTCAGCAATGGAGTCACCAAAGCTGATGATGGATGAATAACATCCATTAACATACAACCTACCACTCCATAGAATTACCAACAAACCTGCAAATAATTTGGAGTTTGTAGAAGGCGCCATTGGATACTTCTATAGTACTACACTTGTAGTATTAGCATTGGCTGTAACTCATTCCACATTATATAAACCAGACGTCAATTATTATATGTTTTGAGGTGGGACAGTATGAGAAAAAATGTGATGAAATCTGTAGGAGTGACTAAACACGATTTCATATTGATAAAATATAAAAAAGTAATGCGTGAATTACGTTGCTACACTACACTATAGATTACTTATATTATGATTTTCCATTTCTATCATGTTTTTAATTTTTATTATTATAAATTTCTGTCTCTATCATGTTTCTTTATATATACCTATATTATATTATAAACGTTTTTGGCACCCTAAATAGAATTATAAAATTAATGTATTTAAGTAAACTAGTATTAGGGCACTTGCGTTGCAGCAGGCGGGTCAGTTTTTCCCCAGAGCGGGTGGTTTGGTGGGTTTTGGTTACCCATGTACATGCGGGTGGACACCTAAGACGTGTCTTCACCTAGAGGCATATGAGGTGCTTTTGTAACCAATTGGTGAGTACTCCGGGTAGTCGGGACATCGTTTGTTGACCGTTCACAATTTTTTTTACAAAGAGCATTGACAATATAACCTCCATCCCCCATCCAATTAATTTAACTAGATATACGTGGTGAATGGTGGGTAGATATGGTGGCGAGGTATGACTGAGATGGTGGTGAGTGACGAGGCTTTTAAAGGTTTTTTAAATTAATGGTTTTCGCACATAAGCCCATCTCATTAAAATTTCTACATTAGCCAAAAAAAAAAAAAAAAAAAAAACTAACTAGGTTAATATTGGTTTAGTTTGGGAGTACCAAGGGAAATAACTCAATAAGTTATAAATTTGGAGTGTTGATAAACATTTCTTAAGTTGACAATGTTATCGACCAACAACCTAAAGTTATGGTAATTTAAACCCAATAACCCGTAAATTGATTTTTAGTAACTTTTTTGTCATTTAATGAATTTCCATTAATGACTTTTGTCATTTAAGTTAGGGTACTCAGAATCCATCCATAGTCGTGGAGTGGTGGAGAGGCCTTATGTTCACTTAGGTGATCAAGGGTTCAATTCTCATTTCCAACATTATGGTTTGGTATCCGGGTGAAGATCGAATACGGGTGGCGCCGGTTCGAATATGACGGGCGGCGAGGTTTTACCGAGTTCTAAAACACTGTCGTGCCTTCAGGCGGGTGGGACTCGGGTTTCCGCGCATCGGGAGAAGGCGGGGGCTGCTGGAGGTTGAGTAGTCGATTCTCGGGCACGGCGCCCCGCAAGGGTGGTTGCCACACAGTTGTTCGCCGATAAAAAAAAAACAAATAGAAGAGTTGCGTAATAACTTTGAAGTCTTGAAGACTTTTAACTTTTAAGCCGCCAAATTCCTGTTTGGCTTGACCGATGAGTCATCTAGATAGACTTTTGAAGCCAACGTCACGATTTTTGGCCAACATAATATTTAAAAATACGATAAAATGATCAAAATATCCGACTCAGTTCAGTTTGAGAACGTGTGACATTTTAGTTCGTTCATTAATATAGGTGAACGTTATAATTTAATATGTTTAGAGTTAATAGTTGGTCATGTTTCATAATTGTATGAGGTCAAGATTTATTTTTTAAGCTTATCTTATTTCAAATATCCATATTTTATTTCTTAACTTAAAAATATTAGTTAAAAAAAGCAATGGTTTATAACATAATATATTATCTATAATTACATTATAAAGGAAGAGTGATGTACAATGTTGTCATTTTGTTATGGGAACAAGTTTTGTAGCTAAATATACAATTTAATAAAGCTTATTTGATAAGGGTAAATTAGTCACTTATAGGTATATTAAGACACTTACAAGGTTATCATTGTAATTTTATCCACCCTCTTTAGTTAAAATATAAATATTGATTCCATCTTTACCCTCACATACCCTCTTACATCCTCTTGTAAGTTGTAACCGATCCCATCAATGACCAGAAATTAAAAAAAACCAATCAACCGTCACCGATCCTTTGCCCTTCGTTTCCACCTTTTTAGTTGTAAAGAGTTCTGCATACAGATAGCAGCAAGTGAGAGAACTTAGAGAGAAAGGGAGTGTCATGAGAAGGGCAGCTGATAACCGGAGGTAAGTTAACAAACCCTCGCACATAAGCCGCCATCTCATTAAAATTTCTACATTAGCAAAAAAAAACTAACTAGGTTAATATTGGTTTAGTTTGGGAGTACCAAGGGAAATAACTTAATAAGTTATAAATTTGGAGTGTTGATAAACATTTCTTAAGTTGACAATGTTATCGACCAACAACCTAAAGTTATGGTAATTTAAACCCAATAACCCGTAAATTGATTTTTAGTAACTTTTTTGTCATTTAATGAATTTCCATTAATGACTTTTGTCATTTAAGTTAGGGTACTCAGAATCCATCTATAGTGGTGGAGTGGTGGAGAGGCCTTATGTTCACTTAGATGATCAAGGGTTCAATTCCCACTTCCAACATTATGGTTCGGTATCCGGGTGAAGATCGAATACGGGTGGCGCCGGTTCGAATCTGACGGGCGGCGAGGTTTTACCGAGTTCTATAACACTGTCGTGCCTTCGGGCGGGTGGGGCTCGGGTTTCCGTGCATCGGGAGAAGGCGGGGGCTGCTGGAGGTCGAGTAGTCGATTCTTGGGCACGGCGCCCCGCAAGGGTGGTTGCCACACAGTTGTTCGCCGATCAAAAAAAAAAGTTAGGGTACTCAGAACATCATTAGAAATATTAACTTTTTTTTGTGATTTAAGGCTGTGTGATTTAAGGCTGTACATTGTGGCTCTCAGTGACTACCGTCGTGAGCCACCGACGTGACTTTAAAGTAACCCGGTCACGTCAGGCTGTTGTGACTGGAGGTGAGCACCGGTGCGATCACAGCCTACAAATCCAACCCAAATTTCTTTCTTAGCGCCGTGAGCATGCTCGCGTTGTCTCACTCGCGTCGGGTTAGCGTGGGGCTGTTGTGGCTGCTCGCGCCTGGTCGTTCACGTGTCCACATCACACAGTCTAATGAATTTTCGTTTACGCTCCCATTCTATCCCCAACGTTGGCAACACGCTTTTAAAGCCCCCGCCCCTCCTCGCAATGCGTGTGGCTTTAAACTAGTTTTTATAAATAATATAGGAGTGATGCTTAAATTAGATTTAATTTAAAAATATTCTATAAATAATTTTTTATTATATTATACTATAATAAATTTTAAACATATTTTGTTTCTCTGATGTAACTTTTTAAATATGATAAAATTAAAAGTATACAGTTGCGACGTGGTTATTTGTATTCGTCTTAATACAAATATTGTTGTAACACCCCGATATCCGATTTAGACTAAAACTTGATAAGACCATGTGTAATGGAAGCAAGATTGGGGCATTTTTGGGGCAAAAAACGCCCCTACCTGATTTGTACACCGCCCCTCCTCCTGAATTGGGGCGTTTTCAAGCCCACCAAGGAAAAATCCACGGCGTGGTTTTTGTATACATTCCTTTTATCACTATGTATATATTCCACTGGTCTTGATAAGTTAAAGGCCAATGGACATTTACCTCACAATATCATGAATCAACAAGATTAACAAGGCTTCCAGGACGCAATTCCCTCACATTGGACAATTCGACTACAACTCTCATCTTGGCTTGACGAGCGTGTTATTTTGCATAGTCATTCTACTGTTGTGGCGAAGCCTCGTGTCCATGGCCACATGTGCCACTTCTCTTGGTCTTATTCGCCCGGTCCAAATGCCTAAATTCAAGGTATTCAAGAATCTCTCGATTGTCCAACATGACGAAACGTGACCACAAGCCTTCTATCACAGCTTATACCTATATTCCCATAAGCAAATATTAGAAGTCGCGGCATAACTTATCTTACTCGTGCCCCTTTAACTTCAAATTCTTGCCCAAACTACTTCCCGAGGTCTCTTGCATGACACCTAGGTGTATTCACATAGACATTTAAGTATTGGTTGTTAGTCGCGATTTCAAACAACCACAAGCATTTATTAAGAAGTATCTATGCCACGCTTATCTATAATTATTCTAACGAGGTCGAGCCTCATTGTGACATTCTGTCAAACACTTGGCGGGCATTTTTTTGCAAGCTTTATTCGTTGACCTTTTAGACTACAAGGAATGGGATGTGAATGCTCTTAGATATGTAATGATGCTTCAAACTTTCTAGCTAGCAACTTTAGAGGTATGGCTAATAATTCCTTATCTATTTAAGATACGATAAAACTTAATTAATAAAAAGTCCATTATGTAATTTTATATTTCTTTTTTAATAGCTAAAATCAGGAAGCTATGCTCCATCATTTCTCCTTCTTTTATGCGTAAAATAAAGAAGTTCGTTATTGATATGAGGTATAAAGTAGTTAAACAAGTTGTATTCTTATTTAACATTTGTGTTAATCACGTCATCTCAATATGTTAAACACAATAAAACATGTTTTGTCCGCCCTACTTAGAGGTGATCAAACTAATAAACGATGAAAAGATAGCCGAAACTAGTAGAAACTGAACTTGCACTAATGTAAAATTACAAAATATTATAAAAGACTAAAGTTTGATTGCGTTCACTAATGAACTTGCACCAATGGTAGTAACTTTACAAGTTCCAACACATATTGTAGAGATTGTTGAAAACTTGAAAACCACAAAATAGAGTGAAAGATCATCTTGTTAAGTTATATATTTTATATACACCTGGAAAAAACGGGTGGGTCGAGTCGGTTGAAGGTTTGGGTAAGAACCGGTGCGGGTCAAACATGTCTTTTTAAAAAAAAAAAAAAAATGGGTCAATTTGGTTTGGGTTTGAATGGGTTCGGCTTGGAAAGGTTTCCAACCAAAAATATATACAAATGGCTGGTTTGAAATAAGATATATTTTACATGTTAAAATTAAAAAAAAAATGTAAAAATTGCAAATAGGAAATTGATAAGTATTTTAATAATTGAAAAGTAAAAACTTAAAAAATCAACAAAAGAAGTGTTATAAGAAAGCAAACGGTTGCACTTTAGAGGAAATTGAAAACCATAACCATAAGGAGGAGAAGAAGTAATTTTGTACTGCCTCAATCTGACGCCGCCCAATATGTCCAGAATGACCCAAAATCAAGTGTATGGGCCAATTTTGTATGCTTATTTATTGTTTTTATTATAGCAACTACTAAAAATCTAAAATGGGTTTGAACTTTAACTCTATACATTAATAAAAATGTTTGCCAATGATCTCCAACCCAGCTGGTTTGAGGTAGGGTGGGTTTTCCCTTAGGGGTTTCCATCATGGAGGTAGGTCACAGGTTCGATTTATGCACACCACAAAAAATTCTCCGTGACGATTTGAGCTTAGGCAAGGAGGACACTAGTGTGTGGGTAGGGATTCGAACTTGAGACCGCTAGGTTAGGGTTGTACAAAGATTTCCACTGAACTAAGCCTTCCAAAAAAAAAAAAACATTAATAGAAATGTTTAACGCAATGAGATATGGAAAGAAAAACAAGAAAAGCAAGAACGATTATGGGGGGTTGGTGATAGAAAAAGAAAAAGAAAAAGATAAGGTTGCGAAAGAGAGTACGATTCGTACAATGACCAATATTGAAGCAATCTTAAAACTCGGGTCTTCAAACGTCTAAAATCATCCAGTTAGGCAATGATATAATCATATAGGGTGGGGTTAGCGTACAAAGGATATGTTTTGTGAGAATGATTAAAAATTGATATTTAGACACCATTTTTTGGACTTAGTAATGATGTTTTGGATTGTATAGGCTAAAATAACACCAAATATAACAATTTAAAACACAAAAGCAGTTTATTTTCGGCTTAAAACTTAAAACACCATATCAAGAACATGTGTTTAAATTATTGTGTTTTAGTTGTTTTTTAAATTCAATGGCTATACTACATCACATTTTGTTATGAATTGTTGTGTTCGTTGTTTTTCTAGTAAAAACAACCTAAAACGTCATTGCCTAAATCCAAAACATGATGTCTACATTTCAATTCTTAATCCTTCTTACACTTATCACGAAATATGACGTTTATACTCGAACTTTTACCTAATCATATAAACACTTTATTTTGCATATTTATAATGTTGTGATAGCTCAGGTATTCTATATTCTATATATAATTAAAGGTTGTCTTGCCTTAGGAACAGTACATGTATATCCATCGTCCGTTTTTGATCCAACGGTCCAGTCTTCTTAATCCTTTATTATTTTATTCTTAAATGATCCATCTCTTTTATCTCTCTCGCACACAGTATCAAGACCTGCTTCCCCCTCTCTATCTCTCTCTCTCTATCACGCACACACAGAGACTCACAAACATCATCATCATCATCACATCTGGATGGGCTGACGAGTGATTGTTATCGCCGGCGCAACAACTTCGAGCACTTGCAGATTGAAGAAGGGAGTGGGAATGGTGGAAATCGATGATGACGATGGTCGTCGTCACAGACGATGCCGAAGATGGCGACTGTTTAGCTACAGTATATCAATTGCACAGATTTAGCATGATATTTACGGTATTGCCATTGGCCTATGATTTCTTACACCAGCCTTATGATGTAGAAGATGAAGAGTAGAGTAGTAGTGGAAGACAAAGAGAGTGTCCGTTTGAAGAGCAAAGTTGTTGAGAGTTTCCGTTTGAGGATAACGGTGCCGGCGACGACGGAAGGAGAAGAACAATGGAGTCAAAAAATGGAGAATCTTAGGCGGCGACAGCTAGGTTGTGCGTGCTAGTGTTGTAGTGGTGCCGTGGTGGTGGCAAGGTGGTTGTTTTGCGGTGATAGCTTTGTGGTAGGGTGGGGGTGGGTTACATAGAAAGGGATGCCTTCAGTGCAGATGGTTTTGTGATGAAGACTTTAGCAAAGTGTTTGTACAAAAGTTTGTTTCTAATGGCTCCATTTTAGAAAGGGTGAAATTGACATTCTATTGAGCTCTTATTAATGGAATTTATACTCATTTTCTA
Organism: Ambrosia trifida; assembly: GCA_028751855.1. Taxonomy (NCBI): domain Eukaryota; kingdom Viridiplantae; phylum Streptophyta; class Magnoliopsida; order Asterales; family Asteraceae; genus Ambrosia; species Ambrosia trifida. The sequence goes on from CM054131.1 coordinate 8,759,119, forward strand.
TCTTTTTAACATACAAAGTTTTCATATATTAAATTACAAGTTATAACCACAATCAAGTTTGTTGTTTTTGTCTTTTAACTACACGGTAAAAGTTTTTTCTTTTTGTGTTTTGTTATGAAGACCGAAGAGAAAGAGGATAAAGGCAAAATTAATTGATAATTGATAACACTATAATGTAATGCAAAGTCGAGTGTCTATAAAATGCGAGTACCAACTGATACGGACTTAACAACACCGTTTTTGGTATGGGATTTCGTTTTTTTGCTTCTTGATCAATGGAAAACACGTGTTGATTGTTATGCCGAGCACTGGCATTGCACTGGTATGAAAGCGCGCAGCGAAGCGCGTGATAGTTTTACTAGTTTGAGATTATAATTTGTAATTTCAAGTAGAATGGTTTATATAATTTTGCAAATTTAATGAATGCTTAACTCTTTTTTATATAAAAGAATAGAAACTTAATTAGCAGCTTTTAAAATAGAAAATCGCTGAAAAAAGTAAAAGAAAAAAATAACATTTTGCGATCACAAAACGGTCGCAAATGTCGTTTTGCAAGTTTGTAATGGCACCGGTGCCAAAACATACAGCAGGGTCGCAATAGGGCAATGGCGATCGTTTAGCAACAGAAAGTGCGGTCGCAAAAAAAAAAAAAAAAAAAAAATTCTAGTAGTGTCTAGAGCACAGTACTGATTTCCAATTCCGATTCCGGGTCTAAAGCACCCATTCAAGACTCAAGACTAAACTGATTTCCAATTCCGACGATTAAGGGTCTAGAGCACAGTACCCCTTGCGGGGTCGCTAGAGCCGACCCAAGACTTTTGGAGGCCCTAAGAGAATTGGAAAGTCGGGGGCCCTTTGAATAAAGAAAAAAATTGCAAAAATCAAAATGCAAAACTGATTTTTTTACTCAATCGCAAATCACACTATCTATACAAATTAGTATATTACAATAAAAAATAGTCGTTACCCAGATAATCATTGTTTCACTTGCTATCGAGACATTGAAAAACAATTAGTGGCGATTGATTACCCTTAATTTCGTTCATCATTTAACTACCAATAGCCATTCAGGTTTGTTTGTAGTTTGCGAGGTCGCGATTAATGAGGATAGGAGATGAGGATGCGTTCAAGAAAAAAATGATCTAACCATTAGTTCTTCAAGTTTTGCATTTAGACATTTTAGCTGTTTGGGCTTTTATGTCTTTAGTTTTTTTTTTTAGTGGCAAGCTACGTTTTTTAATTATTAGTTTGTTCAATTTAGGCTAAATACACATATAATATATAATAGGGAAATTGGATTTTAACACCCTGAACTATTGACAATTGGCCGCTGACGCACTGAACTACAAAATTGAACAACACCGCACTGTACTTTTAACTTATTGGCCTGTATCACCCTCAGACTAACCATGGTTAATTTTTGCTAACGTGGCATGGTGATGTGTCCATTTTTGCTGATGTGGCTTGGGGAATTGGATTTTAACACCCTGAACTATTGATTATTGGCCGCTGACGCACTAAGCTACAAAATTGATAGATTTGAGCTTGGTTCAAGAGTTTCAAGTCTAGTTGTGTCTGATTTGGTTTGTGGTGAATCATTTCATTAACATACACATATAAATGGTTAACAAGTTTGATTTGTTAACCATTTATATCTTTGTGGTGAATCATTTTGTTAACATACACATATAAATGGTTAACAAATCAAACACAAACCAAATCAAACACAAACGAAATATCTTCAACTGTAATTATTGTCCAAAATGATTCACCACAAAGATGGATCTTGGTCCAATGATACAAAGAACCTAATGACCGAACAATACAAATAATCGAACTACAGAAGACAGAGATGATGACTTGAAACTCTTGAACCAAGCTCAAATCCATCAATTTTGTAGTTTAGTGCGTCAGCGGCCAATAATCAAAAGTTCAGGGTGTTAAAATCCAATTCCCCATGCCACGTCAACAAAAATGGACACGTCACCATGCCACATCAGCAAAAATTAACCATGGTTAGTCTGAGGGTGATACAGGCCAATAAGTTGAAAGTACAGTGCGATATTGTTCAATTTTGTAGTTCAGTGCGTCAGCGGCCAATTGTCAATAGTTCAGGGTGTTAAAATCCAATTTCCCTATATAATATATAATATATGAAAAAAATAAATAAATAGAGGCCCTTAATTATTTTTTAGGGGCCATAGGCTTTTACCTGATATACTAAGTCTGTCGGGCCGACCCTGCGGGGTCCAAATGGTGGAGTCCCTAGCATAAGTATAGTTGCCAAAAATCGATTACCTTAGTTAAGAGCCATTAGAGCTCGCTTCTAATTGGTAGCAATCCGCTGATCATTAGTAACTTAGGCTATCCGGTGTACAGACGCCCAAACCCCCCGTCCACCCATTTTTGCCCCGTCCCAGACACGCACACTGCCCCCTCCCCCGTCCCCCTTGAAACGAATCAGACGCACCAATCAGCTATTTTCTTTTCTTTTTCTTTTTTTTTGAATTGAAAGTTAGTTTTTTTGGCCAATCAACATTTTAATAATTAATTATTAATAAAAGGGGGCGGGTTGTCTCCACATCCATGGTATGTCTCAACCAAGAGAACATGAGAGCCATCCTAGGTGGCATTGTGTAACATTTTGAAAATATTAAATTAATAAAATTCCCGTTTTTATTCATTCAAGTCCCATTCACATTTATTTTATAATATTATTACACTAGATAATTGCCCGCGTTACACGCGGTTCACCAACGTACAATTATTTTGAGGGGTAAAACATATAAAAAATGTAGCAGAAATATTTTATTAAGATTTAAAAGCAACGAATACACATTTATTCAAATATCGCTGAAAATTTCCTTAGAAACAACATTTTTTGTTTTAGTCATCACTTCCCATCAGCATCCAGTATAAGTAAATTAAAAGCGTTTTTTTAAAAAATTTGTATGTAAAAACGGAATATAATTAAATATTAGTCATATTTTGTTGAATACACTTATTGGGAACGATTTAACACTTACCAAATGATAAGATTATTAAGAAAAAAAATAGCACCGACAATGTGAAACAAAATACCAGAGTACTAAAAATACAAAATTCGGAAATAAAACATAAAATATGACTTAAAAAAAATTAATCATCAAACAATATTAATAAACCCAATGTTCTGCAAAGCCTTGTTATGTTTTTTTCCATCAAGATGAGCATTTAAGTTCGTTTGACTGGTACACCTGACTTGACATATACCACAATAGAATACATCATCGCCATGAGCGTGTGCAACCTAAAAAAAATGAATACACAAATAAGGCATATATTTTTACGTATAATAAATATATATATATATAAAACTTATATATATATATATATATGTATTAAACGTAATATATGGATTAATATTATAAAATACCTATTTGTACGTATAATAAATATATATATATATATATATAAAACTTATATATATATATATATATATATATATATATATATATTAAACGTAATATATGGATCATTATTATAAAAAAAATGAATACACAAATAAGACATTTATTTTTACGTTTAATAAATAAATATATATATATATATATATATATATATATTAAACGTAATACCTTGGCTTGATGTTTTTTGCCGTTAACATGTTATGCATATTGGGCATCATCCAAACATTGGACGTCACAGAGTTGACAATAATTAACTGGTTGTAGAACTGCACCGTTGTACACCATGTGAGAGAACCTAATATCCATGACTACCTATAAAGAGCAAACCGATTTTTGTCAGTATCTTCAAATATTTTTTTTTTTAAAATTTTAATAAACGAAAATCGGCCACAATTGTTACATAGAAACTTTACAAATTAAAAAAGAAGCCGATAAAAAAACAACAACAAACAGAATCGAAAATAATATGTGTATTTTAGAACATAAAACCTACTGTATAATCGAAAAAAGCAGAAAAAAAAACAACAATACAAATAAAGTAAAAATATAAAGCGGATGTTAAAAAAAAGATATAAAAAAAAATCGATGGTTACAAAATAATACCTTATTACAAAAAAAATCGACGGTTACAAAGGCCGTTCCAAAAAACCGATGGTTACAAAATGTGGTCAAAGAGAAGTAAATGCGTATTTATATAGATCTTAGTTATTCTATATATTTTTGTTAACTTCATATTTTTAGTAATAATTAATTATAATATAATTATGGCAATCATATTTTCGGAAAGTTATTAAAAACCTACAATTTTCGGAAAATTATTAAGTTTATATTTTTAGTAAGATTAATTATAATGTAAATTTAATATAATTAACTATAAAGTACCGTTTTTTAACATATTGAAAAAAAATAAAAAAATTATATAAAGTAACCGTATAAAAAAATAATTATAAAAATTAAATCGAGGGTTGCACTAAGTTGCCATTTTTTAACATATTGCGAAAAATAAATAAAAAAAATAAAGAAACCGTACAAAAAAAATTATAAAAAATAAATCGAGGGTTGCGAATTAATACCTTATTTGAGTATCCAATGTATTTGATTATAGATAATAATATGGTTAAAGAGAAGTATAAATGCATATTTATATAGATATTAGTTATTCAATATATTTTTGTTAAGTTCATATTTTTAGTAACAATTAATTCTAATATAATTATGGAAATCATATTTTCGGAAACTTATTAAAACACCTCAATTTTTCGGCAAATTATTAAAGTTAATTCGCAATAACTTTTTATTTTTAGTAACATTAATTATAATATAAATTTAATATAATTAACCATAAGTTGACGTTTTTTAAGATATTGCGAAAAAAAAAACAAAATATATAAAGAAACCGTATAAAAAAATAAAATTGTAAAAAATAAATCGAGGGTTGCACTAAATTGCCGTTTTTTAACATATTGCGAAAAAAAAAATATATAATGAAAAGTACAAAAAAAAAATTATAAAAAATAAACGGAGGGTTGCAAATTAATAAAACGTTATTTGAGTATCCAATGTATTTGATTATAGATAAGAATATGGTTAAAGAGAAGTATAAATGCATATTTATATAGATATTAGTTATTGAATATATTTTTGTTAACTTCATATTTTTAGTAACAATTAATTATAATATAATTATGGCAATCATATTTTCGGAAACTTGTTAAAACACCTCTAATTTTCTAGTCAAAAAACTTATTTAATATGGTTAATTACTTACCATGATTAAAGGAATTTCAGGATTTGAATTTTTTGGTGTAATTACAATTCAAATTTTTCGAAAATTTGAATTTATGGAGATGTAGCGTTTTTTATTTTTAGCAAGTGTGTAATTACAAAGAATTTTTATTTAAAACTGTTTATTACTAACCTTAAATACTTACCATTATTAAAGAAATACTATTTCAATTTTAAAGTAAACGAAAAAGTCAACTTAATTATATTTACATTTTTTGATGTTTTTTTTTTATTAAGTATGTAATTACAATACACTTGTTTAACTTAATTGTACTATAGCAACTTTGTAATTTTAACATAATCTTTCGTCATAGTACTTATAATTTTATATTAAAGTAACTTAAAAACGTTTTTTTTAAAAAAATGTTTGTAAAAACAGAATATAATTAAATATTAGTCATATTTTTTAATGAATAATTTTTTAAAAAAAAATTTTAAAAATCGAAAATCATTCATTAATGTTTCGGTCAAAGTGTTTAATAACTTTCCTAAACACTATAATCCAGATTTTTAATTTTTTTAATAACTTGCCTAACATTGTAATCCCGATTTATAAAATAAAAAACATTTAATGACTATTCTATTTTTAAAATTTAAAAAAGAAGAAAGAAAAATCTAACCTCGTATGCAAGACGGATGCCTTTGAACACCTCACCAGCTTGTGAATTCTTGTTAACATTAAATCCACAGTATTAAACGGATTATTATGAAATCATGAAAGAGAAAAATCTTATAAACAATCGGAAAAATCTGGAAATAATTATAACGAAACAACAATATATAACAGGAATCGTATGAAAAAGCAAGAAAAAATCGTTACCTTGAAGGAGAGAGACGAAGAACATGAAACCTAAACCCCCAAATCTGCAAAATTATTTAAAAGCAATCAACAATACAAAAAAATAGGTTAATATCAACCGAGAAATCCACCCCGTCGTTATCCCAGAACCAAATATCACGGCTGCCAGAGATTTTGACAATGCTGAGAAGGCGTAACAGCTCTCCATACTTGCCCCAACTGGTACTATTAAAGGTTTTACCCCTCTATTTCCAGACCCATTGAATCCCATTAAAGATAACATCCATGAATCTTCTTCCATCCATGTTAAAAACCTTTATGTTTGATTACATGAAAATAAGTGATTAAATGTTTCAAGACAAATAATGTAATAACCTCAAATCTTGCACAGCATGTGAAAATGAACATTGTAAAACTTAATACATTAGTTAATCTCTTAGACGCGCAATAAGTTTGAAAATTTTATTTGTGATGCGTATGAATTAAATAATCAGGATATGCATACTCCATTATAGTGCCCTCAAATTTAAATAAGATATGGAGGAAAAAAAACATTGCTAGACAGAAAGAAAAAGTAGTACAATTTTGGAAACAATGCCTTATTTTGAAGGTGTGATCGACCCACCAGTATCACCACTATGTAAGCCTCAACCTCATGCTCTTCCTCCCTGCTCCGCCTTCCACCGCCGCTGGTCGGAGACCATGGCCGCCGAGTTCCTCTCACCATATCTTTCTCTCTCTAGTTTTATGTGTATGTGTGTGTTGTTGAAAGGAAAATAATGGGCAGGCAAATGAATTTTGAGTTTAAATTGTTTTAGGTAAGTTAATTAATTCAATGAGAAGCTTTGACCAAATCATAATGAATTACCTAATTTAATATAATTACCTAATTTAATATAATTAATGAATTTTGATTTTTAGAAAAAACGAAAATTTTATAAAATCCCACAATGAGACACTTGGCATTATTTGATTGGTTACACAATTGAGGAGCAACATGGGAATGCCAAGTGTCCTCATGGACTTTCGTTTATTAGGTATATAGATTTCATTCCTATAATTTTTAGACAAATCAGAGTTATTAAATTTTTTTTTTATAAACACAAACTTTGCTTGATAAAAACTAAATATTTGAACCATCTTTATTATATATATATATATATATTTAGTAATAAAAATAATAATAATAATAATAACAATAATAATCTGATTTTAGTAGGATATTGTCATTTTTCCAAACCCAATCCATATCTTTCTAAGATCCGGCCCATCCAGTCAAGCCCAAGTTACTAAGCCCAACAGCAACCCGGCCCAAACTCCCTTGTCTTCCTCCTTCCCTTCTCTGCAGCGAAACAGAAGAAAAAAAAGGGGGTTGCAGACCAGACTCGAACCCTGGTCACTTACTGGGTTGAACTTTAACACGAACAACACAACCACTACACCACCTTGGTGTTTTGTGATTATTTCAGAATCGAATAATACAAAAGCCTTCTTCAAAATCTGTTGGTTAACATCTAGAGTCAAAACCCACTTCTAACCAACATAGAACTTGGAAATTACGCGCCCATGATCTGTATTTGGAAATAATTTTGATTGATTCTTGGCCGATACGTTCGTCCTCATCGATTACAGCTTGTATTTCGTGTAATCATTCCTAAATTAACCCAATTAGACGCGTCCACCTTTAATTCTTTGGTCAAATTTCCAATTCGACAAACCGATCTGTTATACTATAAATTGATGCACCCTTTATACCCTACAAGTGCCGAAAAACACACACCCATTCTCAAATCTTTCTGTTGTTCGCTGAAATTCGCCTAATCAAAGTCGTTTGACTTTTCTGTTGACCCTCCTAATCGAGTTCTAAACCTTCTGTAAGTTTCAATTGTTTGCATGTTATTATTCCCTGTTATGAGCCGAGTAATATCCCTATAAATTATGGGGTTATTGGTTGTTAATTGGTTTGATTTAGAAACTAGGGTTCTTAGTTTATAATTGGGGAAGATGACTTAGTGTCTTTATCGTATAAAAAGCTTTCAAATCGAATAAAAACAACATCTGATCTGCAGCTCAGATGGTGGAACGTGTTGTATTAGGAGGCACAGGTCACGGGTTCAATTCCTGAACCCACCATTTTTCTTTTTTTTTTTCCTTCTTTTCCTTTATTTATATCTTTATATAAACTTTAAAAATGCAAATAAAATAGCAATCAAGATCTATAAATCCTACAAAATTGTATTTTCTTTAAATAACTCAAAAACTTCATCTTACAAATTTTAGTTTTTCAAAAATTATTTATTTATTATATATAATAAATATTACAAATTTATTCTATTATAATTATAAAATTATATAAAATTATCAAAACGATTTTATAAAATTTCACAAAAATTATCCTAAACTTATAAAACAATAAACATTCCAGAAATGATTTTTATTTCTGAAAAATCATTTATTTAATATTTTTAATCGATTTTTGTTATTTTAATCATAAATAAATCATAATAAATCCATTTTTCATTATTTTTACATCAAAATTTCACATAAATTATTATTAATCATTTAGATCAGAAATATAAAACTTTTGATTCGAAATTTATAAATTTTAATATTTTTATATATAAAGTTTATATTTTGTCAATAAGTATTAATATATATAAATATTCATTAATTAAGAAAATAATTTTATAAAAATTATTTTCACAGTTATTACATTATAATACAACTACCTTTAATTAAGATTGGTCAAAAATCCTTTTTATTATTTCTCTATTTATTAAATCATTAACAACTAATCATTAATCAGTTATCAATCCCCAAATTAGGAACCCTAGAACTACTTGTAGACTAGAAAACTTAGACTTATTTTATTGTCTTGAACTTAGGGTATACTTGGAATCGTTGTGCCGCATTTATTCTATATCAAGGAATTCAAAACTATCATTAAGGTGAGTTTACATAGCCCCTTTTTCTGTTTTACATTTTGGGGTGAAACATGTTTAAACATTTTATACACTATCATTTACTCATGATTCAATTACACTATCATTTACTCATTCTATCATTTGACTGTAACAAAAAGACACAGTACAATCATTAACATTGATCAAGCCGCCTGTTTAGATTATAGCGCTATAGGTCTGACAAACCCATCCCCCGCATAAATTCAGGGATGATCGATAACAGTTACACTTTTACTAACTTGCGAGTTAGGTCTCAGTCGACACAAGGTTTGATTGTACAAAAGACGCATTGTTACATGTCGGACTCATATTCTATCATTACTCATTATTATACTTCAACTATGATTGTTATACAACACATTGTTTTCAACTATATACAAAACCTATGTATTCTCACCAACTATTTATAGTTGACCCCCCCATCTTTTCAACTTAACATGTTTCAGGTTTATATGCTATTGAAAGTTGTACAAGTCTTGGAACACATAGGAGCTTTGGACCTAGTTTATATTAATCATTTTTTTTTTTGTAATCTCTTCTTGTAAGATGAATTGTAAATTGTTAAATATTATTCAACTTTCATTTAGTACCATGAGCTATTGAACAATCATCACTACGTGACATCCCGATGTTTCCGCCATCGGTTGGGGTGTTACAGATTGGTATCAGAGCCATGGTTATAGGGAATTAGGTTATTAGAAAAATAATCTAGTCTATAACCATAGGATTATAACCAGTATTTGCTCCTTTTACTTGCAATTCTCTATCTCCCTCCTACTTCTTATCCCTACTCTAATCCCTACAAGAAGATTGCTCTCCATCACTGGATCTACTAATAGGACAAAATCCTCAGGTTTAGCCTGAACCACCTTGAGATCTCGTCGAAGTTCTAGATTTTAATAATGAACACATGCAATCTGGAAGGGTGAACGCCTGTATTCTGAGTTTTCTGTCTAGGCTGGCATTGCGCATATATCCCAATCAGACGAGGGATCCGGATGCCTACCTGGGAATTCTCGGGATGAGTGTTCACTTATAGGCTAAAGCATGTCTTCACTATGTTATTAAAATCTAGAAGTTTTGATAAGTCAACGTTTTCGTTTATTCGTTTTAATTAATGAATAAATGATTACACTCACTTTCCTTAAACTAAGCTCTAAAATTTAAAAATTTACAGGTTAAATCAATCTCATTTCATAACCACCTATGGATTTCACAATCACACTTCACCTTACCATCTTAGCCACTTTTTAAATATTCAACACCCTACCCAAATCATATTATTTCATTTCTCCACATGTTACTTTTTTAAAAAAAAAACTATAACCTCATACCTTTGCACAAACTAAAGATTTCTAAATCTTGTTGTATTTTCATTACCTAGTAACTTTACAAAGTACATATTTTTGTCAAAAGATGTCCTCGGACTTAAATTCAATTGTTTATTTATTGACGTAACAAACCATTTTCTATATAATGCTTTAGAAATCACTTAATAGAACCTTGATCTTCAAAACCTAATGTCATGTTTGGAATCTCCAACTAACGGGAATATTTTAATCAAAGCCCACTTAGCTTGCACTATTTAACAACTTTTGCTTTATGTACGAAATCAATTTTGAAAATATTTTTTTTAATCCATAGGAATAATATCTAGTCTCTAAATTCTCCATCGACACTCACTCATTTTCAACCTGTTCAAATTTTAAAATATTTGGCATATACCACAATCATGTTTTCTTATACACTTGATTATAATCTTTGATCCAAACCCCAAAATTTACATTGCTACATAATCTCCTTACTATAAAATAAACTCTTTATCAACTATCTTCACATTCACTATCTCTCACAACCTTGATTCTGCTTCAAGATTTTTCATCATCCTCTCAAGAACTAAATTCATATCCTTCACCTTCTCACATATGAGCTAGTTACCCATGATAACCAAACTATTGAAACTTGATTGTGTGTTGCATCAAACATAATCCTTAGTTATACATGAGGATTCGACTATCTACCATATTTGAACATTTGAAACTAGAATTCATGGAATATAAACTATTTGCTATAGACACACCTAGAGTCATTAACCTTGTCTAGGGCAACTCTATTACAACTCGTATGCGATACTTGATACTTGATTGCTTACATGTACATATTATCAATTTGCAATTCATGTATGTAATAATTGGTACACTTAATCAAACAACTGATAGAGGATAAAGTACTTGCTCAACAGTTAGTTGAGTATCAAATAACCTACTCAACGATTGGTAGAGGTCATCATGCCTTTTCAACAGTCGGGAGAGGCCCTACAACCTGCTCAACGACTGGTGGAGGCTATCGAACCTGCTCAACAATCGGTAGAGGTTTCTACTCACTAACTCGTAGGAGTCTTCTTCCTGCTCAACAGTTGGACTCATTAATACAAAGGTTCAAGCACAGGATTATTTTACATGTGTGTTAGAGTCATAGAAGGACACAAAACCCTAATGTAAGGTAAATTGGTGATTGCGGTCCGGAACGTAATCACGAATTTACAGGTACGTTAAGGTAGTGTGAAATTCTAATAAGGTTTTAGTAGTTCATTTGGTTTTCATATAGCCAATCAATTCATGCATTTCTTATAAGATTCCTAAAACTTAAGTTTAGTATTTTGCTAGATTCTTATGCTTCTTGCTACATCAGACGAACCTAATCCAATCCTTAAAACTCACATCTCAAACCTCTTATCCAAATTATTCGAAACAAATTATTCTATTACCTATAAATTCATGTCATGTCTTAACACAAATTTTCCAGACCACACTTGTCCTAATTTCTACCCAATCACCTTCAACCCTGTGTTTTCAATAAACTTCGGGACGAAGTTTCTAAAAGTAGGGGAGACTGTAACATTTTGAAAATATTAAATTAATAAAATTCTCGTTTTTATTCATTCAAGTCCCATTCACATTTATTTTATAATATTATTACATTCCATTCCTATAATTTTTAGACAAATCAGAGTTATTAAATTTTTTTTATAAACACAAACTTTGCTCGATAAAAACTAAATATTTGAACCATCTTTATTATATATATATATATATATATTTAGTAATAATAATAATAATAACAATAATAATCTGATTTTAGTAGGATATTGTCATTTTTCCAAACCCAATCCATATCTTTCTAAGATCCGGCCCATACAGTCAAGCCCAAGTTACTAAGCCCAACAGCAACCCGGCCCAAACTCCCTTGTCTTCCTCCTTCCCTTCTCTGCAGCGAAACAGAAGAAAAAAAAGGGGGTTGCAGACCAGACTCGAACCCTGGTCACTTACTGGGTTGAACTTTAACACGAACAACACAACCACTACACCACTTTGGTGTTTTGTGATTATTTCAGAATCGAATAATACAAAAGCCTTCTTCAAAATCTGTTGGTTAACATCTAGAGTCAAAACCCACTTCTAACCAACATAGAACTTGGAAATTACGCGCCCATGATCTGTATTTGGAAATAATTTTGATTGATTCTTGGCCGATACGTTCGTCCTCATCGATTACAGCTTGTATTTCGTGTAATCATTCCTAAATTAACCCAATTAGACGCGTCCACCTTTAATTCTTTGGTCAAATTTCCAATTCGACAAACCAATCTGTTATACTATAAATTGATGCACCCTTTATACCCTACAAGTGCCGAAAAACACACACCCATTCTCAAATCTTTCTGTTGTTCGCTGAAATTCGCCTAATCAAAGTCGTTTGACTTTTCTGTTGACCCTCCTAATCGAGTTCTAAACCTTCTGTAAGTTTCAATTGTTTGCATGTTATTATTCCCTGTTATGAGCCGAGTAATATCCCTATAAATTATGGGGTTATTGGTTGTTAATTGGTTTGATTTAGAAACTAGGGTTCTTAGTTTATAATTGGGGAAGATGACTTAGTGTCTTTATCGTATAAAAAGCTTTCAAATCGAATAAAAACAACATCTGATCTGCAGCTCAGATGGTGGAACGTGTTGTATTAGGAGGCACAGGTCACGGGTTCAATTCCTGAACCCACCATTTTTCTTTTTTTTTCCTTCTTTTCCTTTATTTATATCTTTATATAAACTTTAAAAATGCAAATAAAATAGCAATCAAGATCTATAAATCCTACAAAATTGTATTTTCTTTAAATAACTCAAAAACTTCATCTTACAAATTTTAGTTTTTCAAAAATTATTTATTTATTATATATAATAAATATTACAAATTTATTCTATTATAATTATAAAATTCTATAAAATTATCAAAACGATTTTATAAAATTTCACAAAAATTATCCTAAACTTATAAAACAATAAACATTCTAGAAATGATTTTTATTTCTGAAAAATCATTTATTTAATATTTTTAATCGATTTTTGTTATTTTAATCATAAATAAATCATAATAAATCCATTTTTCATTATTTTTACATCAAAATTTCACATAAATTATTATTAATCATTTAGATCAGAAATATAAAACTTTTGATTCGAAATTTATAAATTTTAATATTTTTATATATAAAGTTTATATTTTGTCAATAAGTATTAATATATATAAATATTCATTAATTAAGAAAATAATTTTATAAAAATTATTTTCACAGTTATTACATTATAATACAACTACCTTTAATTAAGATTGGTCAAAAATCCTTTTTATTATTTCTCTATTTATTAAATCATTAACAACTAATCATTAATCAGTTATCAATCCCCAAATTAGGAACCCTAGAACTACTTGTAGACTAGAAAACTTAGACTTATTTTATTGTCTTGAACTTAGGGTATACTTGGAATCGTTGTGCCGCATTTATTCTATATCAAGGAATTCAAAACTATCATTAAGGTGAGTTTACATAGCCCCTTTTTCTGTTTTACATTTTGGGGTGAAACATGTTTAAACATTTTATACACTATCATTTACTCATGATTCAATTACACTATCATTTACTCATTCTATCATTTGACTGTAACAAAAAGACACAGTACAATCATTAACATTGATCAAGCCGCCTGTTTAGATTATAGCGCTATAGGTCTGACAAACCCATCCCCCGCATAAATTCAGAGATGATCGATAACAGTTACACTTTTACTAACTTGCGAGTTAGGTCTCAGTCGACACAAGGTTTGATTGTACAAAAGACGCATTGTTACATGTCGGACTCATATTCTATCATTACTCATTATTATACTTCAACTATGATTGTTATACAACACATTGTTTTCAACTATATACAAAACTTATGTATTCTCACCAACTATTTATAGTTGACCCCCCATCTTTTCAACTTAACATGTTTCAGGTTTATATGCTATTGGAAGTTGTACAAGTCTTGGAATACATAGGAGCTTTGGACCTAGTTTATATTAATCAATTTTTTTTTTTGTAATCTCTTCTTGTAAGATGAATTGTAAATTGTTAAATATTATTCAACTTTCATTTAGTACCATGAGCTATTGAACAATCATCACTACGTGACATCCCGATGTTTCCGCCATCGGTTGGGGTGTTACACATTGAGACATGAACATTTTCATGTCTCCACACCCCATAGCCTAGTGATCAATATATATTACGCGAACTGATCAGTAGCAATTGAGCGATCAATACTAACCACACAATATATAGATTACTTAATCATTTATTAGATTTATAAATTACTTTTTGTTTGGCATGTATAATGCCCACACTTATATTCTATTGACCTTTGTTCTTTAACGCATCATAGCTAGCTATATGACTATGATGAATCATCAACATATTCAAGCTTGCATTGCTTATATATAACTTGATAATGCAACTTCAGTTTGTGTTGTTGATGTAGGACATAACCGATAAAAATTGGGTGCAGTAAATGGCCCTTGAAACAAATTCTTGAAAATCACTTTGTATGCCATCTCAGTTAAGTGTATGCCATCCCAACTAACATAAGTATCCGGTTCATCACATACAGTTGAACATGTATCTCCACACTTCTTGTTTGTGTCGAAATTTAACGGCCCTCCACATCCACAACATGCCTTCAAAATCCCGTCATTTGTAAATCCTGCGCGCAATAAGACCCCATTTACAAAGGTAAACTTTACTTGTATTATACTCTTCCAAGTTTATAACATGGTACATACCATATTCAGATGGAGAATGATAAATTTGCATGAGAGCATTGTAGTAGTCAGCATAGATGATAATTACGTTAGGGTTAAGCTCTCGAATTTGATTTAATTTTGTTTGCAACATTTTATTGTGATATTCAACGAACTCATTTAGCTTGGCGAGACAACCGGTTACAGGATCATACTCTTCATTATCATACCCATATGTCGTCAAAGACGACGGAAAGCATCCAATTGGAAAGTTTCCTGGAACAACGAGAGTTCGAGCCCCCATCTCAATCAACTCCTGTACATGAATCAATATTGTATAACGACAACTTAAATTGTGTAATGCTAACAACATATATTGATAGAATCAATTCATTTCAACCAGGTTGCAATATTAGTTTTAACATCAATCAATCTTCTTTGTCACATAAATTTTGAAAAATGTGATTTATATTATATTGTTTAAAAACATGATGTAAATGATTTGAGTAGCATCTTACATTGATTGCTGAGCTGATGGCATCTATAACAAGAGGCACATACGGTTCAATCTCATCAATGGGTATTCCGGAAGATAACGGACGATTGTAGTCATTACCACCAATTTCTCCCATTAGTATCAAAGAACGCCCAATGAAGTTTTTGCAATCTGTTTGCAGTCATAATCAAACAAGAATTATTGTGAAAACCTAGTTGATCAGAGTGACTTGTTGTAGTGTTTGACTTGTCGGCTGACAAAAAATATTTTGTGACACTCCCAACTTTTCACGTATTTTTCCTCGGCGATACCATACTAACTAAAAATTAACTTGGTTAAAAGTTAGGACTGTCACAAAACATTTCCTTGATTGAGACTATTGTCAGGGACGGATCAACAACTATTATTAAAATTAGTCTTTTATTTTTCTTTACTTGTACCAATCCATCGATAAAAGCTTCTATATGGTGAAACTTTTCCTAATTATTGTTGTTATAACTCCTGTCACACTCATTAATATAAATTTTATTGTTTTTACTTTTTGGGTTGATAAAAGTTTCTTTATTAAACAAACCTGAAGTGTTGCCACAAATAGAAGGTAATGATTGTTTAAACCACGCTAACTGAACCCCTAAAGAAGCGTTAATCGTAGGACGTTCACTCCATATGGCTTCCATAAACGATGAATTCAATGCTGAAGCACCGTCCACCGCGTAATTCACTCCTTGTCGCCCCACAACGCCTCTCTTCTTGATGTTGAAATATGGCGGCATCAACGGCAACCCAAGAGCCTCGGCTACAAAAAACCATTAGAAAACCAAAGCATTATGTAATGTATGAAAAAATGAAACCCAAAAAATAAGGGCTTAGAGAGTTTAATTACCTAGGAAATCAATGATGAGACGGCCATTGGAACAACGGCCAGTGGATTGTCCGATGAAATTTTGGCCGTAAGGGGGAGTGCATGAAAATCCTACGTCGGATATGGAAGCCAAATATTTTCGGTTACCGGTGTCAGCAAGGGAGTCACCGAAACTGATGATGGATGAATAACATCCATTAGCATAAGGCCTACCACTGCATAACACAATCAAGAAACCTGCAAAGAATATGGAGCTTGAAGGATACCCCATTAGATATAATATTATTCGTAATTAATGTTTCCTTTTAATTTGCGAATGGCCATGGTTAACTTACTACATTATATAAACAACCAAGCATGGAGACTGTTGCTGTTACTGTATGTCACTCTTACTTATGGCCATCAATTATTGGAATAAACTAGTGGAAATACCCACATGTTGCAGCGGGTGTCTTGACATAATAGAAGTTTTCATTCCGCAGAAAAGCCGTACAACATTGCGGCAACGACAATTTATAACGTGGCACATGCAAATAATCATGCCCTTTTAACCGATGTCATACCGGGTGATCATATAAAAAGCCAAACACATAGTCATTCAATATTCATACATAGATCGCTTGCAAATGTTGAATAGACCAGCAACCCACTTGATGAATCAAACACCATTAGAAAACATATCATGGTATTTTTTTCACGAATCGTTAACATATACGATTTCCATTTTTAATCAAACACTTTGGAAAGAATATATATGTTTAGTAAATTATATTTTTTAACGTTTTCATTTTCATAGCAAGTAAGAGTTATCAAAAGTTACTTTACGTTTTGAATTTTAAGTCAAATATATGATTTTTAAAGCTGAACCATGAAAATTATAACAATATTTTAACTTCAGAAACTAGTGTCCACATTATGGTATTGATTGTATAACTCAACATGCGTATCAATTCTTTCTTGTCATAGATAAAAGAAATACCCGTTAGTTTAGATCTTGAAAACAATATATTTAACTTTATAATGTCAAACATAGTGTCATTCAAACTCAATGGGTGCATTCAACTATTTCATTCAATATCACAAAAATAAAAAAAAGTACAAGTTGCTTTTGCAAATAGGGGTAGTATTGGTATAATTTTCATGACATCTTGGGTATAAAACAAGGAACTCTTCATATGTCATCTTAAAAATCATAGTAAATTACTATTGTAATCACATTTGGCTCTTTATAATGTAGTATAGATATAGATAATAGTGTTTATGCTTACATTTACATTTACACTTGTGTGGTATAAGTATAAACAAGGCCACATGATCATTTTAAGTGGGTTCGGGTGCCGAATCACACTTTGATAAAGATATTGTTTTAAGTGGCGGATCTAGATCATATTTCAAGGGTAACGTCAAAAATGTTGTTTTGCCGTACTTTCATGCAATGTAAATGTAACAAAAGTTTTCAATACCGGTCTCCGGCCTCGAGCCCGGTATGAAAGGTAGCAGACCTTATCCCTACCAACAATATATATCACCCTCTAGGTGTGAGTGCTATGATACAACTTTAAGAGTAAAATTAGAAAAAAAAAATCTTTAAAGTTTCAGAAATACAACTTTTAATATTCATGACATTATCTATTAAATCATACATTAATTTTTCGTAAAAGAGGCTGATAATGTTAATATTTTGAAGAGAAAAAAAATGTAAAAAATTTGTGGAGGTGGGCCTGTCAAATCCGGGTGAGTATAGTAGTAGTAATGAGAGGCCTAATAAAGAATTCAAGAAGGATGAGGAAGATATGTTTAGGCTTGACCCAATTATACGGGCAATGGATTCTAATGTGGTCAAGTCTAGGGGCCAGCCCAACTGCCTTTGTCAAATTCTTTTCAATCTCTGGTGGAGGAAGTCGAAGTAGAAGGTCCAGATTCAGCTTTCAATTCAGACTCTTTGAACAATTCGGCTCAGTTGGAAAAGGAGGTTCTTGGTAAAATGGAGTTGGGAAGTAAGTTAGGTGTTCGGTTAGAGGCCTTCGAGCACTTGATAAGGGACTCGATTAAAGGACAAGGGTTTCAATCAGGTTTGCCATGAATTATTTATCCTTAAAAGTTAGAGGGATTCAGGTGGTTGGAAAGCCTGCGTGGGTTAAAAGGTTGGTGGGAAAATATGGGGTTGATTTTCTAGCTATCCAGGAGTCGATGTTAACCATTGATAAGGTTTTTTATTTTGATAAAATTTGGAGTTCAGGGGTTTATGGTGTGGACTCGATGTGTGCACATGGTAAATCGGGAGGGTTGATTAATGTTTGGAATGTGAAAAAATTCAAAAAGATTTCTGCAGTTGAAGATAGGAATTTTCTGTTAACAACAGGGACCTTGGTAGAGGACAGGTCGATTATTAATGTCGTTAACGTGTATGCGCCCCAAAAGGCGATGGAAAAGGGGTGTTATGGGATCATTTAAAGGGTTTAATCCAGGGAAGTAACGGTATGGGTGTTTATTGGTGATTTTAATAACGTTAGATGGAAGGATGAGCGAAAAAAAATTCTAAGCTTAATAAAGGTATGGAGAATGATTTTAATTTGTTTATCGAAGAGGCCAGTCTGCAGGAGTATATTATGAATGGTAATAGATTCACGTTTATGACGGGTACGGGTTTGGAAGTAAAGATGAGTAAAATTGATCATGTTTTGGTTT
This sequence comes from Ambrosia trifida, assembly GCA_028751855.1. NCBI lineage: Eukaryota > Viridiplantae > Streptophyta > Magnoliopsida > Asterales > Asteraceae > Ambrosia > Ambrosia trifida. Next base: position 8,778,273 of record CM054131.1, read on the forward strand.
GTCAAGATTTTTTCAATAAATGGCCAGGTGCTTGCTTGAGAGCACTGTTATTAGATCATTGCCCCATTTTGTTGGCATTGGCCGATTATAACTTTGGCCCGAAACCATTTAAATGGTTTAATTCATGGCTGGATAGGGAGGGGCGTGAAAAGGTGGTTATATAGGCGTTGGAGAAATGTAATTATGACGGTCCTGATGTGAAAATTCAGAAAAATTTTATTGCAGTTAGGGGGGCTTTAAGGGTTTGGTGGGAAGAGGTTAGTAAGAAAGAAGATGAAGATGTGAATGTTTTAAAAGAGGACATAGCAGATATTGAGAGGCGGATGGAGGAGAGGGATTTAGAGGAGGATGAGATGTGGGTTTGGGAGGAAAGCAAGAAAGAGTTGGAAAATGATGTGGTTCAAAAATCGAGATCTACACCAAAAGTCGAGAGTTAGATGGGCTATGTCGGGGAATGAGAATTCAGCCTTCTTTCACCGTTTTATTAAAGGAAGGAAGTTGTCTAATGCTATTTCGGGTTTGGTGGTTAATGGGGATTGGGTTTCAAAGCCGTCCCTCATCAAAAGGCAGGTGCTTTGGTTTTTCAGATATCATTTTAAGGAAGCTTACTCTAATAGACCCAGTTTATTGTGTGATAATTTGAAACAGGTCCCGCGAGAAAGCATTGATGCATTGATAGCACCGTTTAATAAGGAAGAGATCAAAGAGGAAGTTTTTGATTGTGGTGCCGGGACCTGACGGTTTTAATTTCAGGTTTATTATGCATTTTTGGAGCGTTCTAGAGGATGATTTTTTGAAGATGTTTGAAGAGTTCTTTGATTACGGGACGATCAATAAAGGGTGCAACACATCTTTTATTACATTGATTGCTAAAACCAAAGTGCCAATGGGATTAAAAGATTACAGACCGATCAACTTAATTGAAGTTATTAGCAAGATTATTTCCAAGGTTGTGGCTGGCAGAATCAAAAAAGTTATTGGGGACGTGATGTGTTGCAAAACACATATCTTTTCCAATGTATTTTGTATATTATTTGGTCAAGTTTTAACTCGTTTCGTGTCATTTTTATTATGTATTTATTTATTTTATTATTTTATAGGTGTTTGGAGAAAACGAGCTCAGAATGAAAGAATTTTAATCAAGACACCGACACTTGAGAGCCGGTGTTCATGAACGTTGGAGCGTAAACGAGGAATTTTGGTCGAGCCAAAAACACTCGAGATGTGAACTTGGAGTATACTACTACTACTACTACTACTACTACTAATAATAATAATAATAATAATAATAATAATAATAATAATAATAATAATAATAATAATAATAATAATAATAATAATAATAATAATAATAATAATAAAATCGTAAAAGTCTCATGACCTTATTGTCTTGTGGGGGCCAAACAAAAGAAAGTCAAAGGAAAAAATAAAACCCTACAACTATATTATTAGAAAGGGAATTGACAGAAGATTATTATAAAAAGAGGAGGGCAAATATGGAGAGAGATTTTCTATCGAAGAAGATAGAACAGCCGCAAAGAAGAAGCAAATTTAGGCATTGATCGACAACTGATTTAATCAAAGTAAGGAAAGCTTAGAACCATTGGTGAAGGCTTGGGTTTGTTTATCTAAAACATTAGTTTTGGTTTTTGATTACTTTGTGTTTTTCAACTACTTGATACTATGTTTTATTATTACTTTGAACCTATGTTTTCATTGATTTCCATGACTATGAGTAGCTAAATATTTAGTGCTACCTAGGTATTGATGATGGGTGACAATTGAATATTTGTTTTCGCTTTGGATCTATGTTATGTTTTGGTAAAGAGTTTTCTAATAAGGTTTCTTTTGTATATGCGTGCTTGATATCTGATGACGTGGGTAGCCCAAAGCAAAAATAATAAACAATATTACAGAACTATGCTTAAAGGGTTGAAAGCTTCAACGGTTCAAAAGGCAGGAGTATCCTAAGTCAAAAAGATGACTTGTCCCATCACCTTTTCATCGTGTAACACAACCAGCTGCTGATGGAGTAACAGCACTGAACAGACCACAGGTCAATAGCCACCGCCGGCTATTAGTGGATTGTCCTTTTGTTGCAACAAGGTCCAAGATAATATGCTTTCCTCTAATAGAGAGTCCACCCCTCTATAAATCAGACTTGTCTTCACAAGATCTGATCACACCATCTCACATCACTTACACTCTAAACTTCTTATTCCTTTGGTCCTCACACGTGGAGAGAATATTTCTCTTCACTCGGATCTTTAGAACAGCCTTTTCTGGTTTAGAGTACATCTCAAACCAGAAACCAAAAGCATTAGCAACAATAAAATTATCTTGAACCTCCTTCTACGTTTGCAACGTAGAAGGACACCACAACCTGCGTTAGGCAGATCAGAACCCTTGAACCTCTGAACCCTTCCTGTGACTCAGAACCAACGTTAGACAGTTATTTGTTGTAGCAACAAGTTGGCGCCCACCGTGGGGCTGCGCCATTGTCTTTACAAAAAACCAGTTGTGTAGCTCCGACTCTCTCATTGTCTGACCCTGAGTCTCAAGAAGAGGTCAATCAGATCTCTCCAAGCACATATCAGACCTCTTCGGCCAGATCTGTGTCTTTCTCCACTCCAGGAGGCACTCCGGCTAGAACTCAGTCCCCACCTGCACGTCCTGGGTCGACAAACTTGCAGACTCCACCCCCCACTCGTTCAGGGGTGTTTTCTCCTCTCCCTGATCTTGCACAGACTCCCCAACGCATAGATCTCACCCCTGAAGGAGTGGAAAGAAACTTCCTGCAGCTCAGATCCCTTTTAAACCAATATGTCATGAGGGAAAGGGACAAAGGAGTCCGTCTTCGGCTAGATTATGGCGAGGAAGAGGAGGTGTCACTCTCTCCTGGACCTCCTCCTCCTCTAACTGCCACCTACGGTCACAGATCATTACTCGGGAACAGTAATGCTGGCCCCAGCAACACATTCCCTACCTCTCGGTATGAAGCAAGGTCCAGTCCTACTGCCTTCCCACTGTTTACCACCCAAGCTGCCACCACCGGTGCCCCACTTGGGCAAGAAGTCACCTTGGATCAACTTTTACAATCACCAATAACCAGTATCCCACCACCGGCAGCCACTTCATGGGAACAAGCCATGGCTTCACTCCCCATGGCTAGAAACGCTTCCATGAGCATCCCCATGGTAACTAGCAATGTAGCAGCAACCGAAAACCTCCAAGGTTTCAACCTCATGCCCTATATGATATCACAAATGATGGCCAACTTCCCTTGGCAGCAACTTATCAGTCAGGCCATCGCTGCTCAACAAGGAAATCCGGGTGGGGTAACCAACAACAGGGTGGAACACCCTGTCAACCAACCCTACAAGCCAAACAGCTTGTCCTGTTTTTCACCGGAGATAGCAGACTATGATTTCCCCAACAAGCTGAAGATGCCAGCTCATATAAAAACATATGACGACACTGATGATCCGGAAGATCACTTTCAGATCTTCTCGGGGGCAGCTCGAATCGAAAAATGGGGTGATCCCGAGTGCTGTCTCATGTTCATGCAAACCCTTGTTGGATCTGTACAAATTTGGTTCAATGGCTTGCCAGCAGGAAGCATCCATACCTTTAACGAACTAGGTAAAGGATTTCTGGTCAACTTCTCACAACAGAGACGTTGCGTCAAGGATGCAACCGTTATCTTTCAAATAAAACAGAAGGACGATGAAAGCTTGAAAAGCTTTATTGAAAGATACAAGAAAGAGGGCCTTACCTATGTTGGTGCAGACGAAAAAATGAAGGTTGCAGGGTTCATGAACGCCATCAACTCAAAATAGCTTACCAGGGAGTTTAACAAAAGTCTCCCTAAAACCCTTGAAGAGGCCTTAGAAAGAGCCGAGGCATATATCAGAGGAGAAGAGGCTGTAGACATAAAAGAGCAAAGAAAAAGGGCTTCTAGCTGGAGAAGCAACAGCCCCACTCGAAAAAGAGGCAACTACGGTACCTATGACAACAGTTCCAGAAGGTCTGAGTCTCGGAGGTCCGATAGCAGGAATCCTCCAAGCAAGGATAGAAATGTAAACTTTACAGCCCTCTCCAAAACTCCTCAGGAAATTCTGGCAACAGAAGAAGTCAAGCACACCTTTAGACCCCCTCGTCCCTTGCCAAAGAGCAAAAGAAACGAAAACTCCAACCAGTATTGTGAGTTTCACGAAGAGAAGGGACACCACACCAACGACTGCTTTCAACTTAAAAAGAGTTTTGAAGAAGCCGTTAGATCTGGGGAACTAGCCCACTTGGTCAAAGGTGTCAAAGAAAACATAGCTGATGGCAAAAAGAAAGATGTCGCCATGGTGTTTGTCGAAAGTGAAACACCAAATAAGCGACAAAGGTTGGAGGATTGGGAACGTCAAGGCATCTACTTCCCTTGTACCAACGAAGAAAAACATTGTGATCCACTCGTCCTTGAAGCCTTCGTGGGTTCATGCAAAACACAAAAAGCCTACATAGATACCGAAGCTGCTACTGAAATCATGTTTGCAAAATATTTCAACCTTCTAAGCTCCGAAGAACGCTCCATGCTCCAGCCAGCTGAAGCCGCCATCAAAGGCATAGCTGACATACCCATCAAGCCCTTAGGCGAAATAGTGCTCGATGTAACCTTTTCTGATGGACAAATGCAAAGAACTGAACCATTAACTTTCGTTGTCCTGGACCTACCATCCAGTTACGATGTCATCATTGGCAGACCAGGTGTGGTAGCCTTCGATATGACCGTTTCCATCAGCCGAAAGAGTGCCAAGTTCCCCACTAAAGAAGGAGTAGGAACCCTCCAACCATCAATCTCCGTGTTAACGGTTGTCGAAGAACAGAGCAAACTCGGTCTTAGCATCAACCCCAAATACCCTGATCAAAGGATACGGGTCAACACGGCCCTTCCCAGGGAAATCCTTTCAAAGCTTGAAGCATTGCTAAAAGACAACGTCAATGTTTTCGCTTGGTGTCCAAGTGACATGACGGGGATCCCACGTGAGTTTGCTGAGCATGAACTCAAAGTTCCCCAAAACATCAAACCAATAGTGCAAAAGAAAAGAAGCCTTGCTCCAGAACGAAGCAAAGCAGCTTGCCAGGAGGTTGACAAATTGGTCGAAGCAGGAATCCTTCGAGAAGTCAAATACCAGTCCTGGGTTGCAAACCCAGTAATGGTTAAGAAACCTGATGATTCATGGAGGATGTGCATAGACTTCAAAGACCTCAATAAAGCTTGTCCAAAGAATTGTTATCCTTTACCAGAGGTGGATTTGAAAGTTGACTCGTTAACAGGTTACCTTTGTACCTAAGAACAACTTTTAAGCTATCCCAACACCTCCAAAATTGTTTTCTTTCACATAATGCATATTTACAAGTTAACCCTTCAACAGGTTTCCCCTTCAAGTGCTTTTTGGATGCCTATAAAGGTTATCACCAAATACAGATGAAGGAGGAAGATGAGGAAAAGACTGCCTTCCATACTGACAAGGGTATCTTTTGTTATAAAAAGATGCCCTTTGGTTTAAAAAATGCAGGTGCCACTTACCAAAGGTTGGTTGACAAAGCCTTTGCCAAGCAGATTGGCAGAAACATGGAAGCGTATGTGGATGACTTAGTCATCAAAAGCAAGACTGAAGACCAAATGCTCACGGACATACAAGAAACCTTCAACAACCTCAAGGAAATCAACATGAAGCTAAACCCTGTCAAGTGTTCCTTTGGTTTCGAAGAAGGAAAATTCCTGGGTCATGTTGTAGGGAAACAAAGCATAAAGGCTAACCCGAACAAGGTTCGAGCCATCCTCAACATGAAGTCACCGCAAACCAAGAAGGAGGTGGAAAGCCTGAACGGCAAACTTGCTGCCTTGAAACGTTTCGTGTCAAAACTAGCTGAAAAATCCCTACCTTTCTTCAAGACCCTCAAAGGTTGCACTGACAAGAAAGACTTCAGGTGGTCAGAAGAAGCCTTCAATAGCATGAAACGTTATCTGGCTTCCCTTCCCACCATTGCAGCACCTGAAGCAGGGGAAATGATCTCTGTCTATCTTTCAGTTACTGATGAAGCCTTCAGCGCTGTTCTCACTATCGAAAGAGAGAAAGCTCAGGTACCTGTTTATTTCTTCAGTAAAACCTTAAAGTTAGCAAAGGTCAAGTACCCTCCTTTGGAAAAGTTGGCCTTAGCCCTGGTACAAACAGCCAGAAGGCTTCGAAGGTACTTTCAAGCACATCCCATACAAGTAATCACTGACCAACCTATCAAGAATGTGCTTGAAAGGCCTGAAACCTCGGGGCGACTAGCCAAATGGGCTGTTGAGCTAGGTGAACACAAAATCACCTACGTCCCAAGAAAAGCAATAAAGGCACAAATACTTGCTGATTTCATTGCTGAAATTCCAAGGGTAGAGACTGCCGAGGTTAACATGACCACAGACGAACCCATTGATCCCGAAGCCTGGAAGCTTTACACAGATGGAGCTTCCAGCGTTGAAGGCTCAGGGGCTGGTCTTATATTAATCAACCCTGAAGGGTTGGAATTCACATATGCCCTTCGTTTGGAATTTCAGACAACAAACAACAAAGCAGAATATGAAGCCCTGATTGCAGGACTCAAGCTTGCAAAAAAAGATGACGGTTCACAAGCTTCAAGTGTTCACTGATTCAGTACTGGTCTCCAGTCAAGTGAACGATAGCTACATTGCCAAAGAATCTAACATGAAAAGATACAAAGAAAAAGCCAAGGAAATCATGAACACTTTCCAGCATTGCAAGATCAAACAGGTTCCAAGGTCCCACAACAAGAAAGCTGACGCCCTAAGCAAGCTTGCTTCGTTGAATTTTGCCCACCTTACTAAGAAGGTATTGGTTGAGGTGATCAAGCATCCTGCCATATCAGAGCTAGAAGTCCAAGATGTCATTACTGAAAACGAACCAAGTTGGATGAATCCGTTTATAAGATTCCTAAAAAGAGGTGAACTACCACAAGACCCTGTTGAAGCTGAAAGGGTCCGAATCAAGTCCAAGCAGTATACCATCCAAGACGAAATACTCTATAAAAAAGGGTACTTGGCCCCACTGCTCCGATGTGTTGGTCCCGAACAAAGCAGGTACCTGATTAAAGAAGTTCATGAAGGAATCTGTGGAGCCCACTGTGGTCCAAGGTCAGTCATGGCAAAACTCATGAACCTGGGATACTTCTGGCCTTCCATGCATCGTGATGCATCCGAACAGCTGAAGAGATGTGAAGCCTGTCAAATTCACGCCCCCGTCCCCAAAAGCCCCAAGCATGACTTAGTGCCTGTTAATTCAGCCTGGCCGTTTTACAAATGGGGGATGGATATCGTTGGACCCTTCCCACCAGCAAAGGGAGGGGTCAAATTCTTATTAGTGGCGGTTGATTACTTCACAAAATGGCCAGAAGTGAAGCCCTTGGGGAAAATATCAGGAAAAAAGATAATCGAATTCGTTTGGGAGAACATCATTTGCCGGTACGGCCTGCCTGGGGTGCTCGTCACTGATAACGGCAAGCAATTTGCAGAGAAACCATTCAGTGTTTGGTGCAAGGAGTATCGAATAACACAAGTCTTTAGCTCTGTAGCATACCCCCAGTCGAACGGCCAAGTCGAAAGAATGAATAGAAGTGTGGTTGAAGGGATCAAGGCTAGATTAGGCCGACAAGGAGGAAACTGGTTGGAAGAATTGCCAAGTGTTCTTTGGGCAATTCGAACCACCGAAAAAACAAGCAACAAGAAAACTCCTTATAGCCTTACTTTTGGGTCTGAAGCAGTTATACCTGCTGAAATCGGAGTCACCACGCCGCGAACCTTTCATGTTGACATCCAGGCAAATGAACAAGAAACATTGCTCAATCTTGATCTCTTAGAAGAAGCCAGGGACTCAGCAGCACTTCGAGAAGCTCAATACAAACAAAAGATGGAGTCCTACTACAACGCCAGAGTTAAACATGAACGATTTAAGCCAGGTGATCTGGTCTTAAGAAACAACGAAGCAAGCAAGAAGGAAAGTCAAGGGAAACTAGGACCTAAGTGGGAAGGCCCCTACACCATCCTAGAATCCCACAAAGGGGGGTCCTACAAGCTGGCAAGCATGGAAGGCAAAAAACTCCCCCGTCACTGGAACGGCAAGAACCTTAAAAGGTTCTTTGTTTAAGTTGTAAGAAAATGTTGTTCTCTTCCAAGCAATGTAATGTTAACGTATCGAATGAATGAAAGGATCACTAGATCCTCTTTTGGAAACTTTGTCTTTCTATCCTATGTTCAGGTTGAGAACCTTGCAAGAAACTCCATGGTAGGGACCATGTAAGGGGATGAGCTCCCAGGCCATTTCGCTCAATAGGTTCGAAGGATAAAACGGACCTATATAAGGGGTGAGTTCCTAAATCAATCCAACTCCATGAGATAAACAAAAAACACTTTTATAAATCTCATAGACAGGCTTGAACAACCTACACCAACCGTTCCTTAAGTTTAGAAAACAAACTTACGAAAACATACTAAAGCACTTATGTAAGTGTATATAGGATAGGTGGTGATATGTTTGCCTAGACTACCTTAAGGAAGAATGACTGCAGCATTCAACCTTTGAAGGTGCTACCGGATAAACATTCCCAAACAATAACAAAGACAAACACACATAAGAAAAACAAACAAACAAAAGATGAACAACCATACATACCTAACAACAACCTTAAGGGCTTAACATTTCAAGGCTTCTAACAAGCCAAATAGAAGATCATTGTTTAAAGGGCAACATAAAGCCCACAACCACAAGAAAACCCCTAAGGGTCCCCACAAAAGATAAAGTGTTTAGAACACAACCACAAAGTTAATTGTTTACAACCCAGCTGCTAAGAAAGCTACGAATAGGGAAGTTTTAAGCATTGTTACCAGAACCAGAAGGCTTGGAGGCTTCATCTTCATTTGCAACCTTCCCCACCTTTGCCTTCTTCGATTTCTTCCCTTTCGTCGGAAGCTTCTCCATAAGACCACCAGCTTCAGAAGCTTCAACACTAGTATCTTTGGAAGGAACTTCACCAGCATCCAAAGTTTCATCGCTATCACCAGAATGAGTCCTTTTCCTTGAAACAGACTGAAGCACCTTAGCAGAGACCACCTCATTCAAACCAGCAGGCTTCAGTTCTTTCAACTCCTTCAAAGGTTTCCCATAGAGGGAAGACACTTGGGAAACGTAGGGATAAGTTGAATGTTCCATCTTGAGGACTGTCTCTTTAAACACATCCAAGGAATCAGGATGGTAGAAAGGAGACTCTTCCAAGACTTGGCCAGACTCATGAGCCTTGAACCTTGCAACGAAACCAGCATGCTTAACTTGGATCAAAAGTTTGGTGTATACCTCGCCAAGGGCAGAGTTGAATTCAGCAGAGTGGAGAAGATATGTAACAACTTGCTGAAAGCCTTCCTCTATCAGCCACTTGTTATCATCCAGGATAGCAGCAAGGGAACCTTCTAACCCTTTCTTCTCATTTTCAAACGCCTTCTTCCCTGCTTCCAAAGACAACCGATCCGCTTCAACCTGAAGTCTAGCAGCCTCATGCTTGGCCGTTTCAGCCTCATGCCCTTTCTTCAACTCATCAATCAAAGCAATCAGAGTGACCTCCTTCTGAGCATACTCTTTGGCATCTTTCTTCAGGGCTGCAATAGATTGCTTCATCTCCCTCTTCTTTTTAGCAAACTCACTATATTCACTCATCTTCTTCCTAAACCTGCTAATCCCCTCCGGTAACATAGCAGCCAAATTACAGGTACCAACCATCATCTTCGTCAAAAGGGCATCATCATCCAACCCCTCCAAGCAAGCCTTGGCACCAGGGGTAGCAAAATGTGCCAATACCTCCTCACAGACAGCTGAAGACTTAAAACTATCACTGGGTTTCACATTCCAACCCGGGACATACAACCCTTCCTCATCAAAGCTCGTTGAGCCCTCATTACCCTTCACCATGGTAACCTTAGCCTTATTACCCTTGCTCTTCTCCCCAGCCACATCAACAACGGTGTCATCCATGGTCTAATCTTTCTCCTCATCTAACTCTTCAATGTCATCACTAACAGTCAATGCTTCAGATGCATCAACAGGCTTAGCAGCCTTCAGCAAACGCCTGCTAGACCTCCTAGTTGAAGCCTTTGACGAACTGGCCTTAGAAAAACCTTTGACATTAGGGACAGCAACATAGTTAGTCCCATCATACCTTCCCTTCTCATACTTTGTCAAGGCATCCTCACCCTCTGCTGCTTCAGCATCTTTGAAGACAACCCCCGAAGCATCATCTTGTTTGATAAAGTCAAGAGCCGACATAACTACAATAAAAGAAAACAGAACATATAAGCAAAGAAGACAAAAAGGGAAGTAAGCAACAAAAAGCAAAAGGTTCATACCCCGATCACCCTTCATCACTACAGGATCTCTACCCGGTTTGTCCCAACAGGTGCTAATACCACACAACACTAAGAAAGGCTCACCAAATGGACGAAGCCTTGAAGGACATACTCTAAGAGCTATTAAAAAGCTATGATCTAACTCAGATTCTGAAGGCTCCCCTTCATTAAGAATGGCATCAGGATGTCTCCACACCGGTTTATAAGGAAAAATAGAGTCAGAAACCCAAAAGAATCTAGTTTTCCATTGACCAACGGTTGTAAGATGGGAAGAAAGCAAGTTAGTTTCTACTGACGATCCCTCAAAGGTGAACCAGTCACCATTCTTAGCAAGACGGAAGAATCGCCTGAACATTAACAGAGTAGGATCATACCCTAACGCTCTACACAGTCATTCAAAATGCATAATACGGCCAACGCCATGGGGATGAATCTGACCAAGAGAAACCCTATAATACTCGAGAACATTCAATAAAAATATGGAGAATGGATGACGAAGGTTTGAAAACTCAAAATGCCGACAATACAGAGCAATAGACCCAGACGGACAGTCAGATACATCAAGTTTCTTACCCGGAGCAACGGGATTAAACGACAAATCTATGTCCCATTCATCACAAAACGCCTCCACCTCCTTTTGAGAAAGGGAGGAAACAGTGATGGCCATGTCCTTTTTAGCGCCCATAGTGCTTCAAAGGATGATCGGAAAACAAAAATAAAGGAAGAAGACAAACATGCTTTGATCGGAGGAACGAAACCCTAATCAGATGGATGAATGATAGAGAGGAAATGTTGAAGAAAGAAAAAGAGTAAAGTAAAAATAGTGAATTCAGAGGGTTAAAAAGAAAAAAACAAACGGTTATTTAATTCAAAAACAAACTTCAATTATGACATGCAGTAAAAAAACAGCTGTGCGACTGCCACATGTCACATCAGCAGTCTAATCACAATTAAAACTGCTAAGTAATAACCGCCCAAAATACAGCGAAGCATTGAACCCTTCAAGCAAAAGCCAGACTAAGCAAACAGTCAGAAGCTTTCAAGCTACGCCACCAAACCTCCTGACTTGGGGGGCTGATGACGTGGGTAGCCCAAAGCAAAAATAATAAACAATATTACAGAACTATGCTTAAAGGGTTGAAAGCTTCAACGGTTCAAAAGGCAGGAGTATCCTAAGTCAAAAATATGACTTGTCCCATCACCTTTTCATCGTGTAACACAACCAGCTGCTGATGGAGTAACAGCACTGAACAGACCGCAGGTCAATAGCCACCGCCGGCTATTAGTGGATTGTCCTTTTGTTGCAACAAGGTCCAAGATAATATGCTTTCCTCTAATAGAGAGTCCACCCCTCTATAAAATCAGACTTGTCTTCACAAGATCTGATCACACCATCTCACATCACTTACACTCTAAACTTCTTATTCCTTTGGTCCTCACACGTGGAGAGAATATTTCTCTTCACTCGGATCTTTAGAACAGCATTTTCTGGTTTAGAGTACATCTCAAACCAGAAACCAAAAGCATTAGCAACAATAAAATTATCTTGAACCTCCTTCTACGTTTGCAACGTAGAAGGACACCACGACCTGCGTTAGGCAGATCAGAACCCTTGAACCTCTGAACCCTTCCTGTGACTCAGAACCAACGTTAGACAGTTATTTGTTGTAGCAACAATATCTGAATATTAATACTTGTTTTGCTAAATTCTAGTTTAATTGATTTCATATCTTTTGATCTAGGGTTTTGTAAGTATCGTAGACTTGGTGTTTTTGATATATTTTGTGGTTGCTAGACGTAGTAAACCCTATAAACAAGTTAATTAATTATTCAGTAATTTAGCATTCTACCACATTTGAGACCGAGAGGAGATTAGGTGTTAGCGTGTCTAGCTTGGCAGGTATTCGGGACCGTGCTCTACATGAGAGTGAGTCACCCCTAGCGTGCTTGTTTTGTTAGCATCTTGTGTTAGAAACATGTTAGAATTACTATCCCTTGCATCCCTTACACATCCCGGATGTATTGTTTCTGAGGGGGCCGAGAGGACATTCAGATTTAGGATACCTTAGCATAGTTTGGAGAGATCGAGAGGTCACCTGAACCCGAGACCGGTGAGTTTACACACTTCCCTAGATTCAGTATTGCGACATGTTGGAGAGTGATTCGCGTTCCAGTGTTGGTCTAGTTTAGTGTATCTTAAGATCCCGATAGCCAAAACCCATTTATCCAATCCCGAGAGTTATAAGTCAGTCACCTTGATTCTTACCTAGGTAGCCATTTTCTCATTACTTGATCTTATCCAGTTCTACTTGTTCGTTTTCTTTGTTGAGTTGCTCGTATTTTATTTACTTTAATTTTATATTTTTTTGTAATTAATTAAATCACCATCACTTCAATTTATTAGACTAGGACTCGATGAAGGTTTAGTACCAAGAGTCGCTAAATTTGTGTCCACGGTTCGATACTCGGACTTACTTGTTTTACTACTTTTCGACCGGTACACTTGCCGGTAGTGTGTGGTTTAGCAGTTTTTCTGTTTTTAAAACTTGACCAATTTAATTACTACACATTTAACACATCAAGTTTTTGACGCCGTTGCCGGGGACACAGTTCACTTTCGAGGACGACCCGAGTCGGGGATCTAGTCATGTTAGGACAAAGAGGATTGGTGAAACCACTTTTGTAAACCTTAGTCTAATTCACTTCTGTCATTTTGGCTAAGTATAGAAGTACTGAAGAGAAGACAAGAAACTGCTGATTAGAAGATATGAGAAGTGCTGAAGTTGCAGAAGTTCTGAAGTCCAAACCAGACAAGTTCACTTCAGAAGTACTGAAGACAAAACTACTCTTCAGTAGTTGTCCTTCATCAGCACTTAGCATCAGATATTTCCCACCGCCTTTTTGCATCAGTAGTTTATTGTTTAATATTACTTTTAGCTTTATTTGATTGATTCAATGTTGCAACTTGTGCAACTTGTTTCTGCTATTTCTGTACTTGCTTTTTGGCAAGATACATGTATGTAAACGTCTATAAATAGGAGGCTTCAACCTTCTATTTTAGACATTGATTTTTAACAGAAAAATCCTTCAAACACTCTCATTGTTCTATTCCATTTCTGTATTTATTGTGAATCTGTCTAAGTATCTAATTCTCATTTACAAGCTTAGATTCATAATAAATACTTTGTCATTTATTAGTTTCAAACATCAAGGGGGAGTTATAACTCTGCCTTAGTATCAAAAGTGTTGCTTTAACTTATAACATTCCGCTGTGCTTATAATCTGATTTACAAGGACTTGCTAAACACTTAAGTGTCAAGATAGCAAGTTCTTACTTAGCATAAAAGAGCAAACTGATCCAACAATTGGTATCAGAGCATTGGTTTATCTGATCACATATCAATCTAACAAATTGAGAATCAGACACAAAGCTCTTATTGATATTCAATAAAAAGATCAAAAGTTCACTTTTTATCAATATCCATCACTTAAAAGAGTCATCTGACAAATCTATACTCTTTAAAATGGATCCACATAATACTGGTTCTGCCACCAAACCTGCCATGCTTGTGAGAAATGAGTACAATATATGGCAAAAGAGAATGGCACATACCTTGTCACAAACCAACACAGGTTGTTGGAGATCTGTGATATATGGTCCTCACAAACCAGTAAACATAAATCTTGAAACTAAAGAAGGGATTCCAAAGGATCCCAAAGACTATACAGATGAGGATTTCCTAAAACTTGAGCTAGATGCAAAAGCATTCTCTATGTTGGCAATGGCTCTCCCAAATGAAATATACTCTGGCCTTTTACATTGTGAAAGTGCCAAAGAACTTTGGGACTGTCTTAAAGAACAGTTTGGAGGAACTGAAGAGGTGATTGCCAACACCAGAGAGATTTTAGCTCAACAATATGAAACATTTGCTTATATTAATGGGGAAACTTTGACTCAACAATTTGAAAGATTCTCCTCATTAATCTCTGAGCTAAAGTTAAATGGTCAGACCTATACAACAGTATCTATGTTACATAGATTTTTAAGGTCTTTACCTGACAAATGGGAAACTTACTCCATTGTCTTAAGATCCTCACCAGATTTTAGCTCCCTCACTCTTACAAAACTCCATGGGAGATTACTTACTTTTGAGAGAGAAATCGATCAAAAGAAGAAATTACAAACTTCTGGTAAAACTGCTGATGACTACCTACCAGGTAGTACAGCACTTTTGGGACAAGATTCACCAACTTGTTCCTATGGATCTTATGACAATATTGACATAACCACTGGGATCTCATCAGAAAGATCTTTCCCAGGTTATGACAATGATGACCAAAGTCAAACTGCTGATAATCTATGTTTTATCATGGATGATTTGAAAAATTTTAGCAGTGATGACTTAGAAGAAATGGACATTTTACACCAACTGGCCATGCTAAGCATTAAAACTAACAAGTTTTATAAAAGGTCAGGAAGGAAATTTCCAGGATTGACCAGTAATACAAAAATTGGTTTTGACAAATCTAAATTGAGATGTCACAAGTGTCAGAAGTTGGGACACTTTGCTAGAGAGTGTAGAAGCTCTAGCTTTAACCAATCACAATCTGGAAATAACTATAACCCCAATTATAATAGGAACAATGGAACTCAAGGGAGTGCTCATTTTGTACAGGCACAAGCTCCTCAACAGCAATATATGCCTCATGTATAATATGTTCAAGTGCCTGCTCAACAGATGCAGAGCCAACAATCAATCCCTCCCTTTCCAGCTGCTCAACTTCCTCCACAGCCTCAACAACCCCCTCAACAAAGTCTCTTTACCTCAGGGTATGTTGACTGGAGCAGTCTCCCTTATGACACCACAGAGTGCAATCCTGATGCAGACAACAAAGTGTTTGACATCAACTGGGGAGAACCAGACAATGGCAGAAAGAACTTTGCCTTAATGGCATTTGAAGGCTGTACCTCAAAATCTGCATTGTCTCAGGTATCAAAAGAATCTTTGACAAAACTTTGCTCAAATTCTTGCAAAGAAACTTTTGCTCTCATAAGAGAGACAAATCTGCACCTACAAGGCAAAGCCAATGATTTAGAGAGAAAATACACACAGATAAAATGTGATTTAGAAAGAAAACTGTGTGCTAAAACAAAAGAAGTCTCTAAATTAACTGACTCTGCTATTGAAACCCAAGCACAAATCAAAATGATGCTAAATGACCTGGGAGATGTCAGACAAGAGCTTGCTGACACCAGGATCACTTGTGAAAAATGGGTGGAATCTTGTAGGGGGTATCAACTATTGCTAAACAAACAAAGTGCTTCAAATGTGAAGTTTGGCATAGGATACCATCATGTTGAAACACCAACAGATTTTTCTCCCAAAACTACTGAAGATGGGAGAAGAATTGTTTCAAATGAAACTTCTGAAGGGAAAGAATGCACATCTTTCCATGAAAACTTTCTAAACAGAAATCCTGGCATTTTTAAAGAAAGTACTTCAGAAGTATTTACAAAATCTGACAACAAGCCATCAGTAGTTTCATCTACATCAGGAGTTGAGAACCTGAAAACTACTGATGAGCAAAATCTTTTCACAAATGTCAGAAATTTGCCTTTAGATCAAAAACAAAAGGCAAAAGAATGTGAAATTTGTGGCTTGTTCAACCACAAAACTGAATTTTGTAGATACAGAAAAGGAATTCAGTTCAATCAAAAATTTAAACAATAGGTTGTGGGAAATCAAATCAGAAATGATTATGAAAAAGTCTTTAAACCCAAGAAACAACAACCTGAAAACACCTTTTCTCAGAAAAAGATAAAATCTCAACCAAAATCTTTTTCTCAAAATTCCTTGTCAGTAGTTAGACCAGAATCATCAGCAGTTTCACAAACTGCTGAGATTCAAAATCTAAAGAACATGGTAGAACTACTGATGACCAAGGTTGATGGTGGTCCTAAAAAGGATACCACCATGGTTCTTCATGAAAAATCCATTGCCAAAAAGACATGGATTTCTCAACCTGGTCAAGAACAAACTGTAACTGTTCTCAAGAGCAAACCCAAAGCCAAACAGGCTTGGGTTTCCAAATCTAACTAATTTGCTTTTATGTGCAGAGAGTGTCCAGGGGCTTGAACAGCATATGGTATGTTGATAGTGGAGGCTCTATGCACATGACTGGATGCAGATACCTGATAAACAACTTTATCAACCAAAGAGAAGGATCTGTATCCTTTGGGAACAATGCTAAGGGATATGTGCTAGGACATGGCAATGTCTCCTCTGGCAAAATACAGTTTGACAAGGTCAATCTGGTGGAAAACCTTGAATACAACTTGCTGAGTGTGTCACAAATGTGTGATAAAGGATATTCTTCCTTTTTCACAAAGACAGCATGCAAGATCATCTCACCAGAAGGCCAGAAGTTGATAGAGAAGATTATAGAAGATCATACTTTGCTGATTGCCAAAAGATGTGGCAATGTCTATGCAGTGGACATTGAAAAAGACAAAGTATTGAACAACACTGCCTGTTTCTTCTCAAGGGCATCAACTTCAGAAACAGATCTCTGGCACAGGAGACTTGGCCATGTGAACTTTAAAACCATAAATAAAGTCACAAAAATGGGCTTGGTCAGAGGTCTACCTTTGAAAGTATACCAGTGTCAAGAACACTGTGTATCCTGTTTAAAGGGAAAGCAGCATAAGTCCTCCTATAAGTTTATTGAAGAATCAAAAACAACTGCATGTCTTCAACTACTCCATATGGACTTATTTGGACCTGTCAAGATTATGAGCCTTGGTAAAAAGAAGTACTGCTTAGTCATCATTGATGACTACTCAAGATTCACATGGGTATTCTTCTTATTTTCCAAGGATGAGGCTGCTGAAATCATCAAGTTCTTCATTCTACAAGTAGAGAAACAATATTCTCTATCTGTCAAAACCATTAGAAGTGACAATGGGACAGAGTTCAGGAACAAAACTCTGGATGAATTCTGTTTGTCTAAAGGGATTATTAGACAATACAGTGTTCCCAGAACTCCTGAACAAAATGGTGTAGTAGAAAGGAAGAACAGAACATTGATAGAAGGAGCAAGAACAATGTTAGCTGATTCTGGACTGCCATTATACTTTTGGGCAGAAGCAGTTAACACATCCTGTTATGTTCAGAATAGAGTTCTTGTGGTCAAGAGACATTCCAAGACTGCCTATGAAGTTCTTCATGGCATGAAGCCCCTTATCTCCTTTTTCAGGGCTTTTGGGTGTCAATGTTTCATCTTGAACATCAAGGAATCTATTTCAAAGTTTGCTGCCAAAGTTGACTCAGGTTACTTTCTTGGTTACTCTTCAACTAGAAAAGCCTACAAGGTTTTTAATTCTCACACCAAGATAGTAGAAGAAACATTGAATGTCAAGTTCAATGAGTCAAAACACACTCTTATTCCAGCACATCCTGCTGAACTCTTTGACCTTGACAACTTTCACTTTGGACCTGAAAAGACTGTTACTTCTTCCAAACCTACTAATTATGGTGATCAAAGGTTTGAAGATGAGGATCCTGCACCATGGACTCCTCAAACAGTCATTAAGTCAACTACAACACCATCAGAAGTTTTTCAAACTTCTGATCAAACAAATACTGAAGGCCAAACTCAAACATCTGCTTCAGCACCTGCAACTACTGAAGAAGCTCAAACTGCTGAACCAGATATTATAGACCTCAGTAGTTTGTTTGAAGAACAAGAGCCACCTACACCTGTCAGTGGTTTACAACAACTGATTGAGCACAGAGATCATCCACTTGATCAAATCATGGGTGATATAGCTACAGGTGTTCTTACCAGAAACCAGCTCTCCAACTTTTGCCTATTCTCAGCCTTTATTTCACAGTTGGAACCAAAGAAGTACCAGGAAGCCCTCAAAGACAATAATTGGGTGCAAGCTATGCAAGATGAACTGCTTCAGTTCAACAAGCAACAGGTCTGGGAAATCTGTCCCTTACCTCAAAACAAGCAACCAATTGGTACAAGATGGGTTTTCAGGAACAAACAAGATGAAGCTGGTATGATAATCAAGAACAAGGCAAGACTGGTAGTTCAAGGGTACTCTCAAGAAGAGGGAATTGACTATGATGAAACCTTTGCTCCAGTTGCAAGGCTTGAGGCCATCAGGTTATTTCTGGCCTATGCCATTTCCAACAAAATAAAAGTTTATCAAATGGATGTGAAAAGTGCATTTTTGTATGGTAAAATCAAAGAGGAGGTGTATGTCTGTCAGCCACCTGGGTTTGAGGATCCTTCTCATCCTGAGTGGGTGTACAGATTGGACAAAGCTCTTTATGGGCTCAAACAGGCTCCAAGAGCCTGGTATGATACACTCTCCACCTTTTTACTCAAAAATAACTTTACAAGAGGTGCCATTGATAAAACACTTTTCATTAAACATGTTGGAAATCATGTCTTACTTGTTCAAATTTATGTTGATGATATCATTTTTGGTTCAACAAACACAAAACTGTGTGATGATTTTAAGAAACTCATGCAATCAAAATTTGAGATGAGTACCATGGGAGAACTGCAGTACTTTCTAGGACTGCAGATCAAACAACAAACAAATGGAACTTTTATACATCAATCAAAATATGTTAAAGAATTATTGAACAAATTTTCTTTAAATGACTGTAAATCATGTTCCACTCCCATGACACCAATCACACAAGTTGAACCTGATGATCAAGGAAAACAGGTTGATCAAACCATGTACAGATGCATGATAGGTTCCCTTTTATACTTAACTGCTTCTAGACCAGATATTATGTTTTCAACATGTGTCTGTGCTAGATATCAATCAGCACCAAGGGAATCACACCTTATAGCAGTCAAAAGAATTTTCAGATATCTGAAAGGAACACCAACACTGGGAATTTGGTATCCTGCTTCAAGCAATACCAAGTTATCAGCTTTTTCAGATAGTGACTATGCAGGGTGTAAGATGACAAGGAAGTCAACATCTGGTGGTTGTCAATTCCTGGGTAACTGTCTAGTGTCATGGCAATCAAAGAAGCAAACATCTGTTGCAACTTCAACTGCTGAAGCTGAATACATTGCAGCTGCAAGTTGTACATCACAGATGCAATGGATCCAATATCAACTTCTTGATTATGGAATCAAAGAGACCAAGACACCTTTGTTTGTAGACAGCAAATCTGCCATTAGCATCATTCAAAATCCGGTACAGTTCTCAAAAACCAAACATATTGAGACCAGGTACCATTTCATAAGAGATTGCTATGAAAAAGGCAAGATTGAGGTGAAGCATGTAGCAACAGCTAATCAAATAGCTGACATCTTCACTAAGCCCCTTGACACATCAACATTTCAGAAGTTAGTATCCATGCTTGGAATGCTAAATTTGTAAGTGTTTACTTTATTTTTATTTTTATTTTTATATGCATATCAGTTAGAATCCAAGTTAACACTTGATTCTACCCAACTCTACATCAAACTTCTACATCAATCACTACTGTTATGCATAAATCAAAATTTTCTTTTTCCTTTTTCCATCCTTGATTCCATCCTGTTTACCTTGGTGGAATCCAAGTTAACCTTTTCCATCTTTTTTCTGGTTTTCACTTACAAATGACAAAAGTCTGCAACAAAACTTCTGAAAAACAAACTACTGATTAAACAAAAATCAGTATGAGAGAAACTACTGATGAACAAAAATCATCAGTATGGGATAATTTTCTGAAAAAGTGTGTAACTTCTGATAAAATAACCTTCAGAAGTTATGAATAAAGTATTTATAAAAACATTTCTCATCAGATGTTAAAACTACTGAAGAGAAAATGGGAACTACTGATAAAGTAATCCTTCATCAGCAGTTTAAGTCAAAAGGGCAAATCTGACTTTTCCCATCATCAGAGGTTTGACCTAATCAGTTTAAAACCTCTGATAAAGAGATTTTTAACCAAAGGCGGTTTTAAAACTTCTAATAAAGAAGATTCAAGCGGTTAAAACTTCTAATAAATATCTTTTCTAAACACTTATCCTTTCAAACTCAAAATATCCCTCCTTCTCTCTCAAAACCTATACCTGCAAATCCACTGTTCGATCAAACACCCAAACCACAATGGCTCTAGTTCTAAAACAGGGACACAATCAAAGGGCCTTCCTTGAAAAACAAGAAGGCTGGTCCCAATACGATGAGATCATTGATCTTGTCGTCAAATCCCAATATTTTACTGCTCTCACAATAAACCCACCAATTCACACTGAAACTCTGAATGAGTTCTGGGCAAATGCTGAGACGGTTACAATGGGTGATGAGGTCATTTCCCTCAACTCAAAGATAAAAGGGAAACAACTGACCATCACACCAGCCACACTAGCAACAAGACTGGGTCTGGATGATGTAACTGCCCCTGACCATGTTGCTAACACTGATATTCATCTAACCATGACTGAGTGTGGTTATCAAGGTACTCTCTCCCATGCTACAATATTCAAAAAATATTTTGAACCAAAATACAAACTTTTGTTTCATTATATAATTATGTGTTTGAGTCCAAAAACAGGGTCTTATGACCAGATGCCCTCCACTTTTCAACCCATATTTCATTCCATTGTGAATGAAACTAAATTCAGGGCATCAAAACTATTTTTCAATGAGTTGGTGTTACATCACAATAATACCAAGAAAAAGTTTTTGTTATACCCAAGGTTCATTATGCAATGCATAATAGGGGGACTGGGTAATGAGGTGCTTGTGGGAAAAATTTCAACTTTAAATCCTTTAACATCACAAGCATACTCAAGGCATAACAAACCGGCTGCCTGGCCAGAAGATGATCAGGGAGAACAACAACAAGTCCCCCTGAAGCCCACATATTCCAAACTCACCCCACCTAAAGCCAAAAAGCCCAAGCCAACAAAAACTGCAACCCACCAACCCAAAAGAAAAGCTGTTCAGGAGGTTGAGATGCCTGAACATGCTCATGAGCATTCTGCTCTTCAAATAGATGAGACTGAAACACCCTCTCAGTCTCATCCATCTCAAACCCCACCAAGAGCACCCATAACTGTTTTATTCAAAAGAAAAAGACTTAGAAAAACATATCAATCACACTCTTCTTTTGAAACTGCTGAACAACAACTTTCACCACCTATTGCCCAAACTACTGAACCAACCCCACAAATTTCTGAACAAGAGGCAATAGAAATTGCCAAACTTCTCTCTGGGCTAAAAGAGAATGTCCCATCTGATCATGTCAGTCCCCTACAACCACAACAAATAGGGGACATAACTACTACATCAGACATGGATGTGGACATCTCTAGCCCTATCCCAAGAGATGAGGGTGGACCAGAGTCTTTAAGCCCAATTTTAGAGACTCTTGGGGCATCTGAGGCTGCTACTACTCAGTTACCACCCAGTGGTGGATCTGAGGATAGAAGTAACATAGCTAAGACCTCAGATGTGGCAACTACTGATGAAGGCTTAATGCCTGAAGTAGGAAATCCTCAGTACCAAGAAAAAGAGGTTCATGAGAGAACTGAGTTGGGCTCAGCTCATGATTTAACTGAGACAGTCCTCATTGAGGGCAACATCAGGGATTCAGATGATTCCATTAGTTTGGATGATGTTTCACACACTCAAACTACTGAATTGACGGCACTTTCTGAAGGTCCTGTTTCAGGGGTATCCAGGCTCAAGAAGCCAGTCACCCCTGCACAGGTTAAAGCCCACTCAATCCCTAAAACCCCTAGAGTGGCATCCTCTGTACAACATGAGGATCTCCCAAAAACACCCCCTTCACAGCAAATGCCTACCCAATTCCCTGGGCAAACAAGCATAGACCTGAACCAGCTATGCAGCCCAGAGGGTCCCCTGTACCACATGATGAATACACTCATCAAAAATCACTTCCAAACATATACAGCTGACTTGGAGCTGTCCATCAAGAACCAATTTGGAGTGATCATAACCAAGATGAACGATCTGTCCAACAAAATAGACTTCAACAGCAAACAGATTGCTCATCTTCAAGGACAATTCTCCCAACCCTCTGCTTCAAGGGTTAAAATTGATGAATCCAAAAAGGGGGAGAAGATCAGGGAACCTAAGGAGTCATTCCAAGCCAGGATAAGGGCAAGAGTGGCACTCCTTGAAAGAGATCAAAAAGATCAGGCCAGGAAAGAAAAATTGGCCAAACAGTTTGGTGTCTCAATAGAAGAAATTGAAGCTGCAGAGAAAGAAGATGAGACCCAAACATCTGAAGAATCCCTAAGGCACAATGAAGAAACTTCTGATGACCAAACTTCCGATGAAGAATCAGAAAGTACTGAAGACAATCCTTCAGTAGCTGACAAACCATCAGCAGTTGTCAGCACATCAGAAGTTAACACTTCCAAACCTCAAACAACTGAACCTTCCAGAACCACTGCTCCCATTCAACCAACATCTGATCCCATCAGGCCTACATCTGTTACAACAATGACTGTATTAAACCCTTCTCCTATCTCTCAATCAGCTGAACTATTAGAGAAGAGCTTAATTGCAGCCAACAAGAAGGCCAGAGAAGATCAGATTTGGAAATCTCTGGAAGAAAGGGATGATTTGGATTTAAGCCATGAAGAAAAACTTCAGGCTTATGCAGCTGAACTACAAAGGCAGGCTAGCCTTGATGAGATTGCTGAACAAGATAAAAGACAACAACTGGTGTCTTACATTACCAAGAACAGCAAGACCAAAGCCTTTACACTCAAAGGACTCTCTATGCAAGAGCTGACAAGAAGAGCACAACTGCTTGCAGACAAAGTGGCCACAAGCAAAGATGGAAAGGCCAAGAGAGCCCAGATAAAAGAAGAGTTAGTAGCAGAAGGATATGGTTCAAAAGCCTCAGTATCCAGATGGAAAGAAGAAAGACTGATGGATACTTACAGAAAATACTTGGCTGCCAAGGCTGCAAATCCTGAGAAGTTTCAAACTGCTGATCCTTCAAGATCAGTAGTTAGAACTTCTGGTGTATCTAGAAGAACTGCTACTCAGAAGAAGAAGGCAGAGGACAATGTCAAAACTGACTTCAAAATGGTACTACTTGAAGGAAGTTCAGTAGTCCATTCAGATTTTGACATTGAGGAGAAACCTCTGTTAACACAATTCAGGGATCCTTCCACTTTTGCTTATCAAATACAAAAGACCATCAAAGAAAAGCTGCATACCAAAGTAGTGACTGAACACCATCTCCCAACTGTTCAGATGCCTGATATGCAACAACAACAAGGAAGAGAATCCCACCTGAGGCTATCTGAAACTGAAGACATCCAGCACTCAGGACCATCAACCCAAGGGACAAGTCTGGTTCCCTATTCTTCTGACTTTAACAAGTCAAAGATCCCTATCATCAGATGGTCACTTACTGATAACAACTCAGTACTGTTGACAAGAAGAGACCTCTCAAGCAGGGCTTACAAGAAGATCAGTGATCTGAAGAAACTGTCAACACAAGACCTGCTCACAATTCAACATCTAGAACCACAGAGAGGATCTCTAACTGATGGTCAGTTCAACCAGCTCAAGAACACCATGTACAAAGAGATATGGAAGATTGTTCAAGACAGAAGAAACACATAAGGAATTAGTAAGGTTTTGGCTTCATCAATCCAGGGGGAGATTGTTAGGACAAAGAGGATTGGTGAAACCACTTTTGTAAACCTTAGTCTAATTCACTTCTGTCATTTTGGCTAAGTATAGAAGTACTGAAGAGAAGACAAGAAACTGCTGATTAGAAGATATGAGAAGTGCTGAAGTTGCAGAAGTTCTGAAGTCCAAACCAGACAAGTTCACTTCAGAAGTACTGAAGACAAAACTACTCTTCAGTAGTTGTCCTTCATCAGCACTTAGCATCAGATATTTCCCACCGCCTTTTTGCATCAGTAGTTTATTGTTTAATATTACTTTTAGCTTTATTTGATTGATTCAATGTTGCAACTTGTGCAACTTGTTTCTGCTATTTCTGTACTTGCTTTTTGGCAAGATACATGTATGTAAACGTCTATAAATAGGAGGCTTCAACCTTCTATTTTAGACATTGATTTTTAACAGAAAAATCCTTCAAACATTCTCATTGTTCTATTCCATTTCTGTATTTATTGTGAATCTGTCTAAGTATCTAATTCTCATTTACAAGCTTAGATTCATAATAAATACTTTGTCATTTATTAGTTTCAAACATCAAGGGGGAGTTATAACTCTGCCTTAGTATCAAAAGTGTTGCTTTAACTTATAACATTCCGCTGTGCTTATAATCTGATTTACAAGGACTTGCTAAACACTTAAGTGTCAAGATAGCAAGTTCTTACTTAGCATAAAAGAGCAAACTGATCCAACAAGTCATTTTATTGCTTTCTTAGTTTGGTAGATTTTTATTTTTAATTTTATAAAAAGAAAAAAAAATGTGTATCTGCTATTTGTTTTTCTTATTCTAGTAGAGTTTTAGTTTCTATGTGTGCATAGGAAGTACCCCGTTGCAGGCCTAAAACGTTTTTGCCCACCAGATAGATCACATAGAAATGGCTGCACGTAGGACTGTCGCTGAACACATCAGCATTACACCCACTCACATCCGGTCCAGTATTACATTACCCACTGTTGAGTCGAACAACTG
The DNA here is from genome assembly GCA_028751855.1 of Ambrosia trifida. NCBI lineage: Eukaryota > Viridiplantae > Streptophyta > Magnoliopsida > Asterales > Asteraceae > Ambrosia > Ambrosia trifida. Next base: position 8,803,389 of record CM054131.1, read on the forward strand.
GACCATTGAACCCACTCTGATCAACACCATATCTCATTCAGTTCAGTTTCACGGCATGCGTGATGAAGAGTATGTAGCACCTTCCAGCTTAATGGTGTCACTGATGACGCCATTCGTTTGTGTTTGTTCCCATTCTCACTTACTGATCAGGCCCTCACTTGGCTGGACTCCCTCCCACAGGGAGCCATCACCTCTTGGATTGATCTTCAGCGAAATTCCTGCAGAAGTATTTTCCCCCTGCTAAAACTGCCCATCTTAAAAATCTTATCTATGCCTTTACTAAGCAGTCAGGGGAGTCCTTCTATGAGACATGGGACAGATTCAAGGCACTTTTGAATAAGTGCCCTCATCATGGTCTTGAGGACTGGAGAGTCGTGGAGAAATTCTATACTGGAGTTTCTGACGCGACCAAAATATTTCTTGAGTCTACAGCAGGCGGTAACATGATGAAAACCAAAACCGCTGCTGAATGCCTTGAGATGATAGAGGACCTATCCACTAGCACGTACATTGAGCCTGGCTCTGGGGGCGTTACTGCTGACCCTAAGAGTATACATTCTTTTGAGAGTAGCATTGCACTAGCCGCCCAGGTAGAATCCTTAGCTAAGGTCATGAAGGATATCCAGGTTAAGATTAGTGCTAAGTGTGAGATTTGTAGAGGGGGTCATGAGACCATAGATTGCTACTTAGGTCCCAGTGAGGAGTTGAACTATGTCCAGAATTCAGATCAAGTCCAAAGTTACAACTCTAGATGGCAGAGTGTAGGAGATCCTAAGTCTGAGATTAGTGAGTTAATAAAGAAAAGTGAGGGGAATCAGGCTAGGACGAATAAACTCCTACAGACCATAGTGATGCAGTGTGAGACCCGTTATCAGGAATAACAAAAGAAAAATCAGGAATTTGAGCTACTATTTAGGAATCAGGGGTCCACGCCCAGAGTTTAGAGAGGGTCATAAGAGAGTTAGTTGGTAAGATGACCAGGAATTCGACAGATGCTCAGGTAAATGTGGTGTTCACCGAAAGTGGGAAGAGCACGGGAGTTGATCACCCGATGTCGATAGAGAGTGAGGTAGTTGAGGAGGAGAGTGTCGATGAGGAGATTAGGGTAGAATCTCCGGGCAAGGTGCAACCCACTAGGCTAGACCCAGCAAGTACCGCACAGCCCAAAAGTAGGTTGAAGGAGAAACAGTTTGAGGAGGAGCCTAAAAAGGTTTATGTTCCACCTGCCCCATATGAACCAGTACCACCCTATCCTAGTAGGTTGAATAAGAGTGAGCACTTAGAGCAATATAGGCACTTCATTGATTTGTCTAAAGAACTTAAGATTAATGTCCCATTCATTGATGTTTTTAGAGATATGCCTAAGTATGGGAAGTTCTTGAGGGAGATGTTGTCCCGCAAGGAGAAGTTGAAAGAGCTTTCCCATGTGACTCTGAGTGAGGAGTGTTCGGCTGTCGTTCTTAATAAACTACCCGAGAAGATGACTGGTCCTGGGAGTTTCACTATCCCTTGTCACATAGGTGGTTTGACAGTTAGGAACACCCTCGCTGATTTAGGTGCTAGCATTAATCTCATGCCCTATATCATGTTTAAGAGATTATATCTTGGGGAGTTGAATCCAACTAGGATGTGCTTACAGTTGGCTGATAAATCTGTTAAGTACCCCCATGGACATTCTAGAGAATTTGCTAATAAGGGTGGAGAGCTTCGTGTTCCTCGTTGATTTTGTCGTACTTGATATACGGGAGGACGAGCATGTGCCATTGATCTTAGGATGACCCTTCTTACGCACCGCAAAGGCATTGATCGATGTCTCGGAGGGTTGGATTACAATGCGTGTAGGGGATGACTCCATCACTTTTGGTGTTAATAGGTCTAGGGAGAGTATGAGTAGTCAGGTCGAATCTGTGTGCTTTCTTGGCACTTTCATGTCACATGTCGACCGATGCATTGACTACATCTGTGGAGCAGACTTATTAGATAGGCGGCACCAAACAGAAGAGAGGCAGGAGGTAGAGAGAGACTGTAGTTCCTGTGGAGCATGATCCAGGCTCTGCAGCCGGTGAGCCTCCTGATAGGTTAGAGGTAGTTAAGGTTGTTGAGAGTTCTGAGGAGGTGTTGAAGGAGCCCTCGGTTCATATTTTGATATCCCACGAGTATGAGAGTGAGCACAAGATAGATGAGGAGAATAAGGCACTGTTTAAATCTAGCCTTGAGGTAGTGAATAAATCTAAGTGTGGGGATAGGATCCTGATTCACCACTCGCATTTAAAAATATTTTCTGATGATCTTAGATTTAGGTGGAAAATATCATGCATTGGGAGAGATAACATTAGTAACATGATTGATTTACATGAGGATGGTGTAGATATCCTCGTTGATCCAGGTTAGAGTGCTTAATAAAAGAATAGGATCATGGGTGAGAACCCGAATTTGTAGAGTTTGTATTTAATTTTATTTTTATGTGTTTATTTTGTGTGTTTGCATTTTTGTGTTTTTGTTTCGTCTTATTTTTGCAGAATGTTAAACTTGTCTTTGGCGCGGAAATATTTCATCCATACGAGGTTTGATGTTGGTTTTATTTTCTCTTTACACAAAAAAAAAACATTTAAAAAAAGCCACATAACCTCCACCATTATCATTATCACCCGCCACTGACCACCACCGTGCTGATCCAGGTATGTTTTCCTTGCTTTCTTTTATTTTATTATGTTTCGTGTAATTGAGTCTTGTATTTTAATTTATTTGAGTCAGTTTTATCTATTTTCATTTGGTCGAGTCTTGTGGGATTGCAATGGCCTTTTCATTGCTGGATCTCCTCCACCTGTACTCAATCTCCATTCGGGTGAGGTCGATCATAAAATTACTTTTTTGTAAACAGGCATCTCACTTGTCATTGAGTCATTTTACTTTCATTTTTTTTAGTTTATTTTTGCAGGATTCCGACTATGGCCGCGGAGGAAATGTTATACGGCTGTAGATGATGGACGGACGGGACACTTTTTGTGAGCTATCACCACATATTCCAGGAGAGTTCGTTCCATTTATTTTGTTGTTGCTATATATTTTTTTTGTTTCTTCTAGTTTAGTGTATCTTAAGATCCCGGTAGCCAAAACCCATTTATCCAATCCCGAGAGCTATAAGTCAGTCACCTTGATTCCTACCTAGGTAGCCATTTTCTCATTACTTGATCTTATCCAGTTCTACTTGTTTGTTTTCTTTGTTGAGTTGCTCCTATTTTATTTACTTTAATTTTATATTTTTTTAGTAATTAATTAAATCACCATCACTTCAATTTATTAGACTAGGACTCGACGAAGGTTTAGCACCAAGCGTCGCTAAATTTGTGTCCACGGTTCGATACTCGGACTTACTTGTTTTACTACTTTTCGACCGGTACACTTGCCGGTAGTGTGTGGTTTAGCAGTTTTTCCGTTTTTAAAACTTGACCAATTTAATTACTACACATTTAACACATCAGGACGTCATATCTTATTCGCCACCAGCTTTTATTAAGAGAAGGTATATTTTAGATAGGCCGCTTGTCCTTAATGAAATCATTGGATGGATAAAGAAAAATAGGAAACATGTTTTTCTCCTGAAAATTGATTTTGAAAAGGCATATGATAACGTGAGTTGGGATTTTCTATTATCTATTATGCATCAGATGGGATTTCCTCCTAAGTGGTGTCTTTGGGTGAACGGGATTCTTCAGTCAGCAAGATCTGCAGTGCTCGTTAATGGGTCCCCTACGTTTGAGTTCCAATGTCAAAAAGGTCTTAGACAAGGTGACCCATTATCTCCTTTTTTGTTTCTGATTGTTATGGAGGCTTTGGCATGTATGGTTTCTAAAGCTTGTAGGGTGGGGGAATTTGAAGGAGTGAAGGTGTCAAATGGAGGGCCAATAGTTTCTCATATGTTGTATGCCGACGACGCGTTGATATTGGGTTCGTGAAATAATGTTAATATGGAAAAGACGAATAGACTATTACGGGTTTTTCATTTGTGTTCAGGGTTAAAAATAAATATTCATAAATCGGTGCTTTTTGGGTTGGGTGTAGGAGATTTGGAAGTGGACTCCATGGCTAATCTTTTGGGATGTAGAGTTGGAGTGTTGCCTTTCGAGTACCTTGGTATTAAAGTGGGTGCCAACATGAACCGGGTTTCCAATTAGGAACCGGTTATGGGTTCCATCTGGAATAGATTAAGTTCTTGGAAGGCTAAAATTTTGTATATAGGGGGAATGCTCACTTTAATCAAATTGGTGTTATCTAGTCTTCCGGTGTATTATATGTTGTTGTATAAAGCTCCGATGGCAGTGATTGACAACATTGAAAAGTCCATGCATCATTTCTTGTGGCCCGGAGGTAAAGATGGTAGAAGTATGCATTGGGTTGCATGGGATGTTGTTACAAAACCAAAAAAGCATGGTGACTTGGGTATCTAAAAATTATCGATGTTAACACAACGCTCTTAGCGAAATGGGCTTCGAGATTGAAAAATGAGGATAATAGTATATGGAAAAGAACGGTTGAAAGTATTCATGGGGTTAGGAACCGGTGGGTGTTCTTGCCTATTAAAAACGCCTACCCGGGATGTTGGAAGTCAATTGGGAGATTTTTAGAGGGCCTTGTAGTTAACGGACAAAGTTTCAAGTCTTTGATTAGAGATAGACTTGGAAACGGAGAGCGTCTTAGATTTTGGAAAGATTTATGGTTTGGTTCGATTCCTTTAGTGGAAAGATGGCCGAAACTTTTTGAGGTTGACTTGATTAAAGATGCACGTGTGGTTGACAAATTAAACAGGCTGGGAAATTCAGCTTCTTTAGCTGAAAATTGGACTGTTCAAGCTGCTTCTGTCGAAGCGATTTCTGAGCTACAGGATTTGTACTACATGCTGTCTCAGGTTCGTGTTAATGGTGGAGCAAATTCGTGGACTTGGGGCATAGATGGTAGCGAATTATTTTTGGTAGTTACAGTAAAAAAATTGGTTACATACGGGGCGATTTGGGCTGCAGGTTCAATATATGCAGTGGGAGACGTGGCTGCCAATAAAGATCAACGTTTTTATTTGGCGATTGGAGTTAGATCGTATTACGACCCGTTTGGCCTTGGTGAGAAGGAGTATTAACATCTTGGATACCACATGTCCGTTATGTGATACATATGAAGAATCGACACAACATCTTATGGTTAGATGGGGCTTTGCTTTTGGCTTTCGGAGTAAAGTTTGGAGTTGGTGCAGAATCCAAACCGGGTATGTAGATTCGATTGAAGCTCTGCTGCAAATGGGTTTTGTGTCGAACAAGTCTAAGGAGGAAAAAAGGATTTTAAGGGCCATTATGATGATTTCTTGTTGGGCGATTTGGAAAGAAAGGAACAAGAAGGTTTTCCAAGATGGTACGCCTAGAGTCGTTGAGGCTGTCGCGCGAGTGAAGGCCTTATCTTTTATTTGGTTTGGTCATCGATCTAGATATAAGAACCTTAATTGGAATGATTGGGCTAAGTATCCTATGTATATATTGTAAGGTTTTTCGGTGGGCCTTTTATTGAGGTCTTGCCTGTGCTAATGAAATATACCGTTCAAAAAAATCTATACTTACTATAATAGGAGAGTCGTGAGTGACATGAGAAAGCTGAGTTGTCAACCAGAGAGACAGGCCAACAATGCGCGTGTGATGCGAAAAGTGATGTCATTAATCAGCTTAAAATATTCAGAAAAATACGTGGGCCACTTCAATTTACCACTGTTGTTCTCAACAGAGTCTGTTTGTTATTAACGAACAAATGTTTAGACTAAATGTAGCTGACGCGTTAAGTAGCCGATGTTATGCACATCTGTTGTAGTTGTTAAGGCCCTAAGTTTGAATTTTAAAAGGGAATTTCAAATTAACATAGGGAAACGTAGCTCATTAATTCCTTATATAAGCACATAACAAATTCAACCATTCGTAATATCAGCTTTGAATTTTCTAAACAAAGATTTTCAAATTTCCCTTTTAAAAGATATCTTTAAAATCATGTCAATGTCAATGGACAATGCAAAAAACGATCTTAGTTTTATTCGTGATCTTAATCCTGCTGATATTCATTGATGAGCAGGTAACATTTATAACTTGGTTTTCTTTTTTATTCTTGAAGACATGCTCTATTCTGAATACTTTGTGCTTTCTGTTAATCGATTTGCAGGGTGATAAGATTCAAGGTTTTATCAAGGCACCTTTCATGCAAGTTTTTGAGAGTCAACTTGAAGAAGATGTTGTGGTTGTGATATTTAAGTTTGGTGTCGATGAAAACAAGGACCTCTACAAAGTCATAGCACATGAATACAAAATCAATTTTTATCATTGTACAACTGTGAAACATGTTAAGGGTTGGCAAGGTGTTGACTATGGTTTCAAGTTCATTCCTTTTAAAGATATTCTTAACGGAGTAGCTAAGAATCTGTTGAGCGTTGGTTTGTATTTTATTTTTTATTTTAGAACAAACTTTTATATACTGTTCAGTTGAATATTGTTGCTTTAAAGTTAACAGTTGTTTGATAAAATTGTGTTTTTTATTTTTATAGTGTTGCTGGAAGTGTCATTTGGTGTGGGGATTTGGATGTGTTTGAACGAGCTCCTAATGAAACCAAACGGATGAATCTTGATATTCGAGACTAGGAGTAAGGATTCCTTAAAATTTTTATATTATACATTTTTTTGGAAAAGTATTATTTCTCCTTTTCACACATCTGACATTTAATAAAAATATTCTATTTTTAAGGTGAGTCTTATGTTTCAATAGTCGAGAACAATCATTGTTAGAATTGCAAATTTAATTTGTGTAATAAATGGTATGAAGAAGTTAATTCTTGATTGACTGATTTATTTTTTATGTGGAACATATTTATTGATGTAATAAATTATCTCTAATTAATGTATAGTATCAAATTTTGTGTATGTTTTACATCTATGGTTTTGTTGTTTTGTTGTAGAGGTACGATATTACGATGTACATTGTGGAACTCTTATGCAATACAGTTTAAGGACTTCATTTCTAGCAAGAATTTCAATGATAATGTAATGGTTGTTATGCAACATGGAAGGGTTAAGGAGTGGAACGGTAACTTGTGTTTCTTTGTTGTTATTTTAAAAAAAATATTATTACAAATTAATACACTAAAGATATGTATTTTGTGAAAATTTTAGATCGAATTACTGTTCAAAGCGATAAGTTTGGATTTTGCCTCTTTCTCAATCTAGAAATAGATGAAGTTGATGACCTAAGGAGGAGGTACTATGTATTTATATTTATATAGGCAATTTTACATTTTGTTTTAGCTAATAGATGTAATTGTTTGCACATTTTTATAGTTTTATATTGAAACAAGAACAAGAGTCTGGTTGTACTTCCCAAACCGTTCTTTCTTCCCAGACTGTTTATCCATTGCGTCAAGAATTTATAGTTGGAACACAGAAGAAGCATGTTGATGAACTCATCGAGATTCATGAGGTTTCAATATTTTATACATAGCTTGGATATTTGTTGAGTTTATTATATGTTTATTTTCTATAAAAGTATATATTGTATATATAAATTGTGTTTGCAGCCGATGTCTTGTGTTGTGGTTGTAACTATAAAAGTATTGAAGAAAGTTATGGTTGGTTTTATGCTGCCTGCTCGAAGTGTTACAAGAAAGTTTTAAGTAAAACAGAATATTTGCATCATGCTGAAGAAGTATGTGAAGCAATTCTGAAATTGTCTGCTACTGCGTTGGTTTGTTGAAAATGCCGGTGTGAATGTACTTCCGTTACCACAAAGTATGTAAAGCAGTAGATATATACATTTTTTTTGTTTCCAGATTGTTGATTTCATTTGCTACAGGTTTAATTTTTAGATAAATTATGTTTTATTTGTTTTAGGTTCAAGTTGCAGATCAGGGTTCAAGATGAAACTGGTAGTGTATCATTTGTGATGTTTGATCAAGATGTGATGATGATCATTGGAGCTGCTGCATGTGATATTAGGGAAAGGCAGTTGAAGGACAATGACACAAACAGTTTGCCGCATGAGTTGTCTCGAATTGTTGAAAAGAAATTGGCTTTCAAGATTGATGTTTCTGATTACAATCTTACAAATGACTACCATGTATGTGTACACTGAGGCCAAAATTTTTGATGATCCTGTTTTAATTGAAAAGTTGGTTGACGGAAATGAGAATGTAGATGATAATTCTGGCGAGGTATTTATTCAAATTCTTTTGTAATAACTATTTATTTTCAGTAGGGGTTCAAATCTGTTATATTTATTTGTGTATATGATCACTTTTTAGATCGGTTAGGAAGGTTGTGAAAACAAATCCGGTAACCTTTCAGAATCTTCGCAAGTTGGGTTTCAACTTAGGTCTAAGGTAAGTATGACTTTGTCAAGTATGTCTAAGTTGTTGCTACACTTTGTATTCTTATGTAACATTTTATTAGTTGTTTTGTGATTTGCTTGAAGGATGTTGTGTGTGTTGATGTTGATGTGGATTCTGCCACAAGTCTCAATGGAAAAAGAAGTGTTGAAGATTCTGATATTGTAAATGTTGATGAGCAAACTTCTAAAAGCAAAAGTATGAAGAAGAAGCCAGTTAGGTTCAAAAGTTAGGAGGGAAATAATTAGCGTATTCAAATGTGTGTGTAGTCTTTTCAGTGATAAGTTTTTGTTAACATCTTTCAAGTTCAAACATATGTATGTAATGTTTCTACGGACTGTTTTAACAACTTTGGATGAATATATTTTTGTTAACAGCTGTTGTTTAACATTTGTTGTAGTAGTAGATGATGTTCTTTTAATTTCATCTGTTTTAACTTCTGTTATTCAATATCTATTCAACCAATAGGGTCTAGACTACTGTAGAGCTTTTCACAGTTACCAAGTTGAACAAATGTTGTGGTTATAGAGTTTGCACTTCTGTATTCGAACCTGTGATTGGAAAATTGTAATGAATGACAGTTGTTTTGTGAACATCTGTTGACAAGTCATCAGATATTGTATACCTTTCAACATAGCATAGTCTTGAATACGAAAGTTTATTATTACGACTTTGAAATTATGGAATTTCAATAATAAGTTTTATTGTTATGTACAATTTTTGCCATATCTGTTGACAAGTCAATAGATGTTGATAAAAAGTATGAAACAGGTGATTATAACAAGTTAAGTGAGTTATATGTAACTATTCAATTTTGTTTCTTTAAAATATTTTAGTTACAATGAGTAAATTTTATGTGTGATTCCACCACTCATGCTCCAACCTCTTAATCTCTTCGCGCGGACAGTACTCAGCCTTCAACTTAATCACAAACTCTGCCCAAGGCATAACATTGGCTTCCCCCAAGCCAAGTGTCTGTGTAGTAGTGTTCCACCACGTCAGAGCGGGTCCCTCGAAGGTTCCCGTAGCATACTCCACCCAATCAGCAGCTGGGCATTCACACAAAGCAAACACTGACTCAATATTCTCCAACCACCTCAGTAGTTCCACGGCTCCCTTAATACCTTGGAAGTTGTGGGGCTGACAATCCTTAAACCTCTTGTAGGTTCACCCAGACTACACCTGATGAGTACCTCCCAGGGTCTGCTGAGCAGCCTGGAAGGCAGCCAATGCAATGTTCAGCTGCTGCTGCATCATGTTGTTCAACTCCTCCTGTGTCATGGTGATGTTTCCACCACCTCGACCACCGCCTGCACGACCACCGCCGCCACCACGGTGATGAGAGGGTGTTTTACCATGTTAAGATGTATTTAATTATCTGTTTTTGTGTGATTTATATCATAAAACATGGTTACTTTGAGATTGTTGGTGAATTACAGGTGTACGGTGCTTAAAAGTACTAACTAAAGTTTATTGGAAGGTTTCGGGAGAGGGTAGGAGAGGATTGGATGCATTTTTGGAGAAACTAAATGGATCTTAATTGAAGATATTAAATAATGATGTGATAAAGCGGGTCAGCAAGTTTTTGGTCCCAGAGCAGGGCTATGCCGGGGTCGGAAAAGTTGCGAATTTGAAGGATTTTTACCATATTTAAAGATAACTTCAACCCCAAAACGAAAATCTCTGAACCCTAGCCGTTTTTCACCTCCCAAACACACTTTTCATCATCCCAAACCTCAATCCAATCAATCCTTTCATACAATAATCATTCCAATCATCCATTGAAGATCATAAGATGAAGATGAGCGGCTAACCACTTTTGTAACCACCTCCGGGTGTATGGTTCGTTTGTAAAACCCTTTAACTTGTTTAATTTGGTACTTGGGATTGTTTTTCACTTGTTTGAAGAATATTTGTGGTTTAAATCATTTAAATAATTCATTTGTGTTTCAATTGCTTATCTTTTTTATCATTCGCATTCGGTTTTCTTGCATCGTGAGCAGTTTGATAATTGGGAGGGTAATTGATACTTGTGGGTTGGTAATTGAATTGTACAGGTTATTATTAAAAACTTGTGTTCGGTTATCACTTGATTTGAATCGTTCAACAAAACCATGTCTATGTGGTATCCTATCATTTAACCAGGTTTGGGTGAATCATAGAACCAGAAGCTCGGAGGGGGTTATTTCTTTAGTATTATTATTTACAACTTTTTTCAATCGGTTTTCTAAAATTCAATTTAATACAAAACAATTAGGCTTTAATCTTATTAGTAAATTGACAAAACTATACTTTCCACCAATTCCCTGTGGAGACGACTCAACTTCTACTTTACTACTTATTTTCATTTGTTTTTATCCATTGAAGATCATATGATGAAGATGGGCGGCTAACCACTTTTGTAACCACCTCCGGGTGTATGGTTAGTTTGTGAAACCCTTTAACTTGTTTGATTTGGTACTTGGGATTGTTTTTCACTTGTTTGAAGAATATTTGTGGTTTAAATCATTTAAATAATTCATTTGTGTTTCAATTGCTTATCTTTTTATCATTCGCATTCGGTTTTCTTGCATCGTGAGCAGGTTGATAATTGGGAGGATAATTGATACTTGTGGGTTGGTAATTGAATTGTACAGGTTATTATTAAAAACTTGTGTTCGGTTATCACTTCATTTGAATCGTTCAACAAAACCATGTCTATGTGGTATCCTATCATTTAACCAGGTTTGGGTGAATCATAGAACCAGAAGCTCGGAGGGGGTTACTTCTTTAGTATTATTATTTGCAACTTTTTCCAATCGGTTTTCTAAAATTCAATTTAATACAAAACAATTAGGCTTTAATCTTATTAGTTAATTGACAAAACTATACTTTCCACCAATTCCCTGTGGAGACGACTCAACTTCTACTTTACTACTTATTTTCATTTTTTGACCGACCCAACGACATCGATCACACGGCGTCCCCCAGTACGTCCACCGTTATGACCAGACATGTTCTGCCAAAACATGGAACATTAACGGTTATACTTCAACTATAAACCTTGAAAACAAAACTAAAGAAATAACAAATTCAACAAACATACATGTTGACAACTATAATAGCGGGAACCACAAACACGGCAGTAAACGCAAACGTCTTCCTCAAAAGATAAGCATAATGACGTAAAAGCATAATCGCAATCAATGTCTTGGCTGACACCATCTGGAAAAACACTTGATTGCTTGAGCTAACGCCTCTATCTGTTAACGGTAAAATATTCACAAAAATACTACATCAACCATGACTCAAATTAAGCAAACACACAATTTGAACAAACAAAAACTAAGTAGCATTAATCAATCGCATAAATGGCTTTAAAAAGCAAACACATACCTATCTTGACTTTGATGCTTTGAATCTTCAACCGTTGGTAATGATACAACTAATATTTTCTTTTGATTGTAAGAATCTTCCAAAATCAACAACGTTTTCAACCTAAATACTCCGGTTGCTAATGAAGCAGACAAAATATTGACGGTTATTGAAAACCAAACAGATAAGCTTTATTGTTATTGTTATGATCGATTAGAATTTGTTTACCTGATACTTGAATCCTTCGATGTGAACGTGAGTGTGAGAGAAGCATCTGTTATTATGATTTAAGAATTAAGAGAAAGCAGTTAAATATTTGAGAGAGAGAGAGAGAGAGAGAGATATGATACCTTTATATAGTTGTGTAATGGGGTTTTGATTTTGAAATTTGAATTTGAATTTCGAGCTCAAATTTAGAAGCAAAAGTCGTATGAACCTCTGTTAAAGCAAGTGGCAATATTTAATTAATTTATTACGAACCGTTGTTCAGACACGTGGCAATATTTAATTTTATTTTTAAGCTGAAGAGTGACACCACCTTTATCATCAGCAAGGCATTGTTGGCCTATCTCTATGGATGCCACATCAGCTTTTTTAAGCATTCTTATGTCAGTCACGACTCTTCTATTATAGTAAGTATAGATAATATTGATATTGAGATGAGGTGAGTAGATATGATTGGTTAGAAATTAAAAAAAAAACATGTACCCCACGCCATTTGGGCTAAAGCTCAAAAAAAAAAATTTACTACGAAAATATACCATAACCGAAAATAATATTGAATTGAGACCTAATATACATATGTTTAGCAAGAAAAGTTGAAGACCAAAAAGAAGCCACATACAAAAGATGATGGTGGTTACAGTTTGATCCTATGGGAGCCTTCTAGGTTTGAGAAAACTTTAAGTACTCCTAACAAATGAACTTTTAAAAATAAAGAAAAAGGTAGAAAAATTCTTAGATCATTGATTTATTCCTAACTAGAACTTGTAAAAAAAATAATTGCACTTGAAATAACATGAGAAAAACACAAAAGCATAAACTCATTTAGGACGGCTCAGCTCAAACCATGTAAAACAACTTGACCAAAGCAATATGGTCGTTGTGGACATCCTATTTCTGAAAGCATGTATACTATATTGGCATTTGGTAAAACATTATCTCGTCAAATTTTGACCGACAAAAAAACTATAATAATTTGTTACATCTAAATATGAATGACTTAAGTACGTAATATACATGGCTATTGGATTGTGTAATGTTAAAAAAAACATTGAAATCATGTAGATATTAATACACATACAAGTTTCATCAACAACATGTATATACATCTAACATATACCTTTTATATATAGTCTGTTAGTCGGTCTTAACTAGAAAAATAAAAATGTGCATACATAATTAGAAATAGGTTTTATGAGTTATCGAGTATTGATTTTATACAAAAACAAGTTAGAAAAACGACCACTTCCTTTTATAGTACACATATTTTATCACTTTATATTAAATATTTTTCTATCACATTAACCTCCTTGAAATATCTAGTTATATGATAAAGAAAATATCACGTCACCATTTTTTGTATTCGGGGAAAGCCACTTCTATCAAACTGTGGAAACTTTGTGTTGTTTATTTTAAATCACTTATAGCACATTTGTTGAGGGTCTAAAGTTTTCTATGGGAGACTTGGGTTCAATTCCACTAGCTACATTTGGAGGACATTGGTGGATGGAAAATGAGGGATGACCCGGCCATTAGCTTGGGTTCGAGTCCTGATCCCGACCGGTTTTACCGATTATTTCACTGTCGTGCTTTCGGGCGGGTGAGTGGTCGGGTTTTCCCGGGAATTTGTGGCAATTGGTGGCCCGGGTACTCTCGAGTACCTGATTCGTCAAAAGGTGTCCGAAAGTGCTCGAAAATTGATTCGTTGACCGTTAAAAAAAATATCCTTAGGACCCAACCACCATCAAACACTTGCACAGTTGCACCAATTATTATTTTATAAAGAAAAGGGTGACAAATAGTAACTATTTTGTCATATCCGGAGGATTCAGCCACCATTAAACTTTTTTTCTTTATTTCTTCTTCCCAATCTCCATGTTTTTAATTTTTATAAATTTGTCTCGAAACATTTTTAATTTTTTACTATTATTTTATTTATTACGGTTATGGAAAGTATTATATGTAACAGGGTGACGAATAATAACTGAATAAACGTGTATAACGGTGATTAGTATTAATCATCGTGGGGTTTTATACACGCAGGGGCGAAGCTTGTTTCTCGAATCGGAAGGGGCAGACTCAATTTTTTCGATCGGTAATGGCAAATCGGCGGGGGCCGAACTCAACCCGGACTCAATTACCTACGAAAATCGCAAATTTACACTACTACGCCAAAAGAACAGGGGAGCCAGGGCCACCCCTGGCCCTAAGAATCCTTCGTCCCTACATACACGTGTTCGCTCAGGTACAACCATTTGCTCACACCGGTGGCATAACCAAAACCGTACTAGAAAATTGGGCTTTTGTCACCACATTTTCGGTCACATAATGGTAGCAATTGCTCTGTAGCCACCATTTTACAACCGAAAATGCGGTAGCAAAAACACCTGTTGCTCTAATATCACCAAATAGCTACCACTTTTGTATTATGCTACCATATTTTTGTCAACAGAAAAACGGTTAAAACTATTGCTACCGCTCCTATAATGTTTTAGGAAGGTCTTTTGCTACCGTTTTGGTACCACTTAGCCACCAATATTGCCATCAATTAGACACCATTTTTATTGAAAATTTACACTTTTTTTTGTAACCGATTTTGTACCATTTAGTTTGCAACCATTTAGTCACCATTTTCATTGAGAATTTACAACTATTTAGCCACCACTTTCATTAAAAATTTGCTACCATTTAACCACCACTTTCATTGAAAATTTGCAACCATTTAGCCACAATTTTCATTGAAAATTTGATACCATTTAGCCACCACTTTCATTGAAAATTTGCTACCATTTAGCCACCACTTTCATTAAAAATTTGCTACCATTTAGCTTTGCTACAGTTTTTTTTCTGCTTTTTAATTCAATTACATTTCAAGAAAACTATTTTATATATAAAACAATCAAATAATACAAAATCTCAATTTATATAAAACAAATTTGTTACAGTTTTTCCAATTTTAAAATCATATAAAAGCTCAAATAACCGAAATTATCCATGAAAACATAGGGTCTGTTTGGTATGGGGTAATGGAATGGACGAGGTAATGGAATGGACGAGGGAATGGAATGGAGAAGGTAATGGAATGGACAAGGGAATGAAATGGATTACCATTCCATGGTCTTGTTTGGTTACACGTAAGAATGGAATGAATCATTACTTTGTATTGTTTGGTATGAAGACAAAGACAAATGAATAAAATCAGCGGTGGTGAGTGGTGGTGATGGGTGGTGGTAGAGTTAGTGGTGGTCGGTGGTGGCGGCAGCGCCGACGACGGTGGTGGTAGTGGTTGTCAGTGGCGGTGACGACGATGGGTGGTGGTGGGTGGCGATGTCTGATGGTAATAGTAACGGTGACGGTGGTGGTGCTCGGTGGCGGCGTCTGATGGTGATAGTAGCGGTGACGGTGGTGGTGGTGGTCGGTGGCGCGCGGGTCGCGAAAAGGAGTGACGGCGACAGTGAGTGGCGGCGACGGTTGGCGATGGTGGTGGCGGTCGGTGGGTGGCAATGGTCGGTGCTTGGTGGTAGGTGGTGGAGGTGGAGGTGGCGGTTGGCGGTGGTCGACGGTGGTGGTGTGGTCGGTGGGTGGCGACGGTTGGTGGTCGGTGGCGATGGCGGTGGTGGTGTTGGTTGTAGTGGCGATGGGCGCTAGTGGTAGAGGTGGGTGGTGGTAGTCAGTGGTGATGAAGGGTGACAGAGGGAATGGAATGGAAAAAAAATAGAGGGGTTGGATGGAATGAATATGAGGGTTTTTAGAGGGAATGGAATGGAGGAGGTAATGGATAATTCCATTACCTTGACCAACCAAACACCTTTTTTTCATTCTATCGTAATGTTCCTTTTCATTCCGCCTCTCATTACTGCGTACCAAACGCTACCTAAGTGTTTATAGCCTATTTTCGACCCATAGTTGTCAACATAGCTTCAATTTGTGTCATTCTATTGAGCATAGCTTCTTTATCCGCATTATCTTTTTCTTTCTCAGCCACCAAGCCCGCAATAATTCCTTTAAACCTTTCTTTATCTTCATCTTTTTCCTTAACAAGCTCTTTGATAACCATGTTTAACTTTTCAATCTACAAAACAAGCAATGAATAGAATCAAGAAGTCGGAATTAACAAAAACTAATAACGGGTCAAGTGAGTTACACAATAACATAATCCAATTGTGAGTAATTCTAGTGCTAGAAGCTAAATAACATGTTCTGATATATTTACATACTATTACAAAGAAAAAAAATTTACTTAAACAATCTGCAGAGATTGTCTAATCAACTCAATAAGAAATTCCTAAACATTCTCAATACATCAAAGGCGAAATATATTTATAAGTAATAAGTAATATCCAATTAAACGCGAAATAGATTTATAAGTAATAAGTAACTAGATTGATTCCCCGCGCGCGGCACATCAATTGTAGGACATTTGAGGGATTTTTTAAGTTTTAATATCATAATATGTGTAACATGCTTTTTGGTGCATATGAAAAGGCAAAAAAAAAAGGTGGTGCATACAAAATTGCCGCAATTACATGATTGGCTATTTTAAAAATTAAGATTAGTTGATGTCAAAAAAGGGAATTGCGGCTTCTAGCCCTACCAAGGTTGGGGACACACAGGGGGCGGGGACACCTCAATTTTCTATTGATATCACTGCCCCCCCACCCCCTATGCGCATTCCGCTTCTTCAAAAGACGCTAAAGAAGACTCCATGTAAGTAGCTCCTTTCCTTTGTAAATTCTTTGCTTTTGTTACTTGGATTTTAACTTCCTTTCTTTTATTTGCAGTGGTGGCGCCCAAGGTTGTTCCCTTCTCTACTCCGCCGACTCCCACTGAGGAGGAAGTTGCCGAGGAGGAGAACAAGAAAGAGGAGGAACGCCTTTGGAAAGAGAAGGAGGAGGTTCAGGCCAAGGCACGGGTCGAGGAAGCCTTGAAAAAAGCCGAGGAAGAGAAGGCAGAAAGGGAGCACCTCCGTCTGGAGGAACAAAAGTTTCAGGCGGAGAAGCTTCGTCTAGAGAAGGAAAGGGCAGAGGCGGAGGCCAGGAAGCGGGACGATGATGCCTCTAAGAACATCGTGCTGACCACCCCAGCGGGAGGCGCTGGGGATGGTAAGGACACACTGGGCCGGTAGGGGAGTGCAACGCCCGGTCCGCAGGGCAGGGGACCCTCGGGTTCGCGACATTAAAAGACTCCCCCAGGGGGTTGGCTGGGAAATCTGGGGAGGGTGGCGCCTCAAGCTGGACGGAGGGCGATTCAATCTGGCGCCCCCATTGGTCCCTTGTGGTGGAGGTAGTTTCTTCCCACGAGAGGGCTTATCAAGACAGTCTTGACCGTCCATCTCTCATTTATGACATATGTGTCAGCCAGGCACTACAGTTGGTGGCCATAGATTCCCTCTGGAGGCGCGATGCTGCTTTCCAACGCAACATCGCCCAATTCACGGCTGAGAAGGCCACTGTGGGTGAAAGGGAGGCCAAGTATAAGGCTGATATAGAAGGGTATCGTCGTCGCGCCCACGAAGCAGAAGATAAGGTTAAGCTCTTGGAGAAAGACCAGGAGGCGGCGTAGAACAGGTGGACTGACTCTTGCAGTCGCACCAACGAAGAAACCTTGAGGCTGAAGGAGCGCATACAAGTGCTATAGCAAGAGAACTCTGATCTTCATGCGGCTGCAGAGAATGTGACACCCGGCAAATTCGGTTAACTTTCTACAAACACTTCCTACTTACCTTGAGTTACTTTTATGTATATAATTTAATTCGTATGAATTAAATTGGTTAAATATATACGAAACGATACGAACAGATAACTCGGTTAATTTTCAGAACGCACACACGACTACTAGACCCCGAACGTTGGTGAACGTCAAAACAAATAATCATAAAATAACTCGTTTGATGTTATTTGCAATTATTTGGAGTTAGTTTGGATTAATTGTTATTTGGTGAATACGCAATTGGGTCCGTAACGGGCACTAGACGAACTAAGCATTGTAGATAATTATAAAATATTTGGGTTAAATATTTTATAGATTTATTACTATGTCAATATAAATTGTTCCACGAATTTATTTAGAACTAAGCGAAATGAAATTGTTACGCACTATACGAGACTAAGTCCGTAACCAACTCTAATGGGACCGAGTGTCGTAAACTAACTATAAAATATTTGGGATAAATATTTTATAGAATAATTATAACTAGTGGATATCCTGGCGCTTCGCACCGGACATTTCAGTCGGTATAATTTTTATTCGTTATGGTACCGGTGAAAAAGCCGTAAACATAACTATATAATCGGTGTATTCAAGCAAAGTAACAGATGCACGTTGGCTCCTCAATGAAAGTTGTTTCGTCCTCTTCGTCGCGACGTCGATCTAGTCACTCCGTTTGTACTCGGTTTTCCGCCAAAGATCAAAAGCCGGTAGCCGAATCAACATGCATAAATCTTTAGCCGTCACCATTCCGTTGAAAACCTAAGAACCTGAATCATCGTCGGCAATCGCCGGCACCCGCCATTGTCTTCTTTTTCGCCGTCGCCACTGATGACTTCTCCGGCGCAAACATCAGCAGCCGCGAATTGCGCGAGTTGGCAAAGCTTTCGCACTGTTGAAAGTTTTGTAGGCGAGGTGGTTGGCTGGGTTTGTGAGCAGCTTTGTGACGAACTTTTGTAGGCGGTTTGCATGTATGGTCGGCGCAAAAAATTGGTGTAACAATATGAATACTTTGGAAGTGTGGTAGGCCAAATACAAAAGCGTTGAAAACCACTATTGCACCGACTGTTACGATTTAATATATATACTAATATATTAATTATTATATAATTGTATATATATACATTTAGCAAATGGTTGCAATAGTGTTTTAACGGCACAATTAACGGCGTCGTTTTATGTACGCGTGTTATCCTTTGCTTTGTCTTTTTGGCCGGTGGCCTCGAATCCACCACCTGCTTCTTTTGCTTTCATCTTTGAAGTTCCACAAGACACC
The DNA here is from genome assembly GCA_028751855.1 of Ambrosia trifida. Taxonomy (NCBI): domain Eukaryota; kingdom Viridiplantae; phylum Streptophyta; class Magnoliopsida; order Asterales; family Asteraceae; genus Ambrosia; species Ambrosia trifida. The sequence goes on from CM054131.1 coordinate 8,822,345, forward strand.
TGCTTCTTCTCATACATGTAAACCTAGAGAGAATCCTGTTTTCCCTGCCCACATCTCCGCCCAATCTCCACATCCACCGTCGTCCACAACATGTAACCCCGCCTCTCTCTTGTCATTTTAGTCTTCGAACTCTTTCGGGTTTGTCAACGGAGATTGGGTCGTCTTAAAGCAACACTGGTGGTATTAAGAAAAGAAACATCACATTTGAATAATGAAAATAGCATATCATGGGTCTTTTTTTCCATGTTACTGAAACTGCCCAAGTTTAGCTTTTGTGTACGGTTGATGCCTAATTTGTAGCAGATACACTCCCAGAGATGGGAGACAGTAAGTCTGACGATGTCGTCGGTAGGAAGAGGCCAGTAGTGGTCAGGTCAGGTGGTGGTGGATGCTCGCAATTGTGGGATGTAAAAGCCTGAAAGGGATGGCGTATTTTTGAGACGTTCGAACCGGGCTATTGGTGATACTACAGAGACTGCTTTGAGGCTAACAGCGTGGTGTGTTGGATACGTCCCGGCGCCGCGGGGTAAGATACTAGTATATTTTTTTTTGATCGGCGAACAACTGTGTGGCAACCACCCTTGTGGGGCGCCGTGCCCAAGAATCGACTACTCGACCTCCAGCAGCCCCCGCCTTCTCCCGATGCGCGGAAACCCGAGCCCCACCCGCCCGAAGGCACGACAGTGTTATAGAACTCGGTAAAACCTCGTCGTCCGTCAGATTCGAACCGGCGCCACCCGTATTCGATCTTCACCCGGATACCAAACCATAAATGTTGGAAGTGGGAATTGAACCCATGATCACCTAAGTGAACATAAGGCCTCTCCACCACTCCACCACTATGGATTGATGTAAGATACTAGTTGTATATATATACATTTAGCAAATGGTTGCAATAGTGTTTTAACGGCACAATTAACGGCGTCGTTTTATGTACGCGTGTTATCCTTTGCTTTGTCTTTTTGGCCGGTGGCCTCGAATCCACCACCTGCTTCTTTTGCTTTCATCTTTGAAGTTCCACAAGACACCTGCTTCTTCTCATACATGTAAACCTAGAGAGAATCCTGTTTTCCCTGCCCACATCTCCGCCCAATCTCCACATCCACCGTCGTCCACAACATGTAACCCCGCCTCTCTCTTGTCATTTTAGTCTTCGAACTCTTTCGGGTTTGTCGACGGAGATTGGGTCGTCTTAAAGCAACACTGGTGGTATTAAGAAAAGAAACATCACATTTGAATAATGAAAATAGCATATCATGGGTCTTTTTTGCCATGTTACTGAAACTGCCCAAGTTTAGCTTTTGTGTACGGTTGATGCCTAATTTGTAGCAGATACGCTCCCATAGATGGGAGACAGTAAGTCTGACGATGTCGTCGGTAGGAAGAGGCCAGTAGTGGTCAGGTCAGGTGGTGGTGGATGCTCGCAATTGTGGGATGTAAAAGCCTGAAAGGGATGGCGTATTTTTGAGACGTTCGAACCGGGCTATTGGTGATACTACAGAGGCTGCTTTGAGGCTAACAGCGTGGTGTGTTGGATACGTCCCGGCGCCGCGGGGTAAGATACTAGTATATTTTTTTTGATCGGCGAACAACTGTGTGGCAACCACCCTTGCGGGGCGCCGTGCCCAAGAATCGACTACTCGACCTCCAGCAGCCCCCGCCTTCTCCCGATGCGCGGAAACCCGAGCCCCACCCGCCCGAAGGCACGACAGTGTTATAGAACTCGGTAAAACCTCGCCGCCCGTCAGATTCGAACCGGCGCCACCCGTATTCGATCTTCATCTGGATACCAAACCATAAATGTTGGAAGTGGGAATTAAACCCATGATCACCTAAGTGAACATAAGGCCTCTCCACCACTCCACCACTCCATCACTATCGATTGATGTAAGATACTAGTATATATTATCTAACATTTAACTATAAAAAAATACCATAACATTCAAAGTTATGTGATTGCTAAACGACAAAAATAATTAATGATGCGTGTTGGTTGTTTTTTTTGGCGAGAACGTTCAAAAAAAAAAAAGAAGAAGAAGCAACAGATCATGATTAAAAAATACTCCCTCCGTCCCATTTTAAATGTCCCACTTCCAAAAACACACATTTTAAGAAATTATTTGTTTGTATGTGGTAAAATGACAATAATATCCTCAAAAGTGGTGATTGTGTTTTGTCTTTTATGGGCAAAACTGGAAATTACATTTCCATTTTTGGAAAGGGACATTTAATTTGGGACAAACAAAAAAGGAAAGGAGGACATTTAAAATGGGACGGAGGGAGTAGAAGCAACAACTCATTATTAATGAGTCCGTAACCAACTCTAATGGGACCGAGTGTTGTAAACCAACTATTTATAGACGCAACTAATAATGATTAAAAGATGATTATTATATGTTTCTTTTTTTTTTGAACGGCCAACAAAATTTTCATTCCAAAATGGCTAGCAGGATACTAGCCGCACCAAGCAATGTACATACACCAAAAACAGAACATCACAACTAGATTACCATCCTATTCTATGAACATTAAAACCACGCCAAACATTCCAGTCAAGATCCAGTTGCTTCGCGCGGGTCTTGACCCATAACCAGCTAAGCGATTTGATATCCCCAACCGTACGTTGAACGGAACACTGGACATTATTAAAAACCGCTTCATTCCTGGACTTCCACACACACCAGAGGGTAGTAAGACACACGGCATGTACCGCCTTCCTTCTTTTCACAGACCCGCCTACAAACAGGAGCAGATCCAAAATGTCTCTAATTGGTTTGTAAAGGAATAAAATATATAAAATCATAGGGTGCATGTTATAGCAAAAACTTTGATATTTATGTGAACCCTAGATCTTAGAACCTTGATGTTGGAACTTCTATGATGTATCATTTTGATCATGTTATGTAACACCCCAACCGATGACGAAAATATCGAGGTGCTGCGCAGTGACGATTGCCCAACAGCTAATGGCAACTAAATAAAATTTCAATAGATTATTTAAAACATTTACATACAAATCAAATAAGTTCAAACAACAATAACAGGTTTAATTTAATTGAATCTAATGCTTCAGCTCCTATGTGATCCACAAGCAATGTTAACTTCCAAGCAAAACTGAATACCTGAAACATGTTAAGCTTGAAAAATAGAGGGGGTCAACTATAAATAGTTGGTGAGAATACATAAATTTAAAATAACATTTATGAATACTCCATGTAGCAATTATTATGACAAAAAAAAAACAATCAGAAATAGTATGTGTGAACATGATCTACTGGTAGCTCAAGTCATTGTTTTGTACAATCAACCTTTGTGTCAACTGAGACCTAACTCTCAAGTTAGTTAAATACATCTCTCCATCTCTGCTTGGTTCCGGGCAACAGTGCATTTCTCTGCAGCCAGCTCTTTGGACAAAGCATTAACACGGCTCTCAAGACGAGAAATGATACCGCCCTGGGAATCATTAGCCCGGAGCAAATTCGGTTTCTCCTCCATATGACCCGTAACCATCCGGGCTTTGTCGCCCTCCAATTTCTCTATAGCCACTTGCCGAGATACCAACTCTACCTCAGCCTCTGCCAGCTGTTTGGCCAACCTTTCATTCTGGGACGTAAGAGAGATTTGCTTATCACGAATCCCCAAAAGGCTAGCAAGATCAGCTCGCCATCGACGAAGAACCTCATAAGAAGCAGCAGTGTAACACACACTGGAACCCAGCACATTTTCAGCAAGCTGGGCATTATCCAGCCCCTGCAAATAGGACCTTTCTGCCGAGGGGAAGGCATGTTCTGACCAATGACGAATGACGTCCGAATGTATCAAACGACTCGACTCAGCAATCTGCCACCCTGGCGTATAACGAACATCTTTAAAAGACGGCCGCCAATTAATACCAGGAGAATATACATTGGCCGGCATCTCACTTACACCAGATGAACAACCATGAGACGGTGAACCCCCGGTACGAATCCCACCGGGAAATTGGATGGGATTTTTCTGCACATCCCGTAAAAGCCGGGAGAAAGTTTGCCCAGCCACAAAACTAGAAGTTACAGAAGGTCCAGCAGGAGAAAACACCGACTTCACAGATACAGGGACCGAAACGCCGGGCAATGACAAAGAAGGGGCCGCAACAGCCTCTGATGCAGGAGCCTGCGAAGAAACAGAAATACTGATCACAGGTACCGAGGACTGAGCAACGGTACTAAATGAAGGAGATGAAGTAACAGCAACAGTTTCCTGGGTACTGCTCCCAACAAAGTCCGGAATGACCTTCACGGCATCAACTAAGGATGTAGTCACCTCTTCAGATCCAGATGGAGGCAGACTGACAGCTATCCTTTCACCTATACGCAATAATCAAATAGGGAATTAAAAAAGGGGCAGAAAACAGTACCATAAACAAGAGAAGGAAGGATCAAATACTCATAAAGGGATTTTTTTCTTCAGCTCCAGCATTTGTTTTCTCTTGGCTAACAAGGTTTCAACACCAGGAACAGCAGCGGCTTTTCTTTTCTTTGATTTATCCTTTTTCTTCTCCGCACTCACATCACCCTGTGGCGGAGCAACAGTGATAGGATTCGCGTCAATAGGATCCACAACATCTTTTCCAACATCCAAGTGCACAGACACCACCATAGATACAGACGAACCAGCAACTTGCTCTAGGACAGGACCAACAAGGGCAGGAATAAGGAAATTAGAAACCGTTTGACTAAGAACGTTAAGTTCATCAGGACCTAGTGGATGATCATGTTCTACCAATTGAGGCGAAATTTTCGAATCAAGAACATCAAAATATTGCCACGACCCTTGATCTTCACGCCGATACTCCGGAAACACAGTTTCATCTACCCATATCCGGCTCATACCAACAGCAACCAAATCCCTCTCCGGAATAAAAGTACATTCTGTAGGATTGTTGGTCAGAGCAAGATATAATGGATCCTTCTCATAAACAGAAGGAAGAGGACACTCGTCGGCCAATTTAGTTTTGGCCTCTGGATACCTAATTGGGGCCTGGACAGTAGATCAAAGATAAAATTAGTGGTCGGCAGTCGAAAGTGAGAAAAAGTAAAGAACTCCCCGTATAAGGTGATTTTGCCTTCTTTGAGAGGAAAGGCTCGGTCATCTTTACCCGGGAGCATCGGTCCCCACTCCAAAGGAATCTGATAGTCACTAATGAACGAAGGAAACAAAGGCCAATTATAGGGTATATCAGACACATTCATGACGACGCGTGATGAACTTGCCTTGGGAGCCATTTTCAAAAGTAGAGAAAAACGGTTGAAATGAGATTATTTGCACAAAAAAAGGTCCTCTTATACAGAAACAATGGGGACGTTTTAAATTCAAATACAACAACGCCAGGTGTCCACTCCCTAGGCACTCATACCATTTATGAGGATGATTGATGCGACGATTATTGTAATTATTACACCACGTGTCTTAGCCATAAAACACGAATCCCAATTTGGATTTAAACTACCCTCTTTTTTCGATTTTTTCACGTTTTTTCTATTTACAAAAAGTTTAGTAATATTCACACGTTCTTATCACTAGACTGGGGGGACATGACGAGGTAGGGCCCAGATAAATCTGGCCCATACCGCATTAACATAACCCCAATAAAGAAAGACCCAACTAACTCGAAGGAGTCAAATTGGTCAACATAAATAGTCAAATAGAATTAATGCAATAATATTCAAAAGGCGAAATCGATGGAATGACAATCATGCAACAATACCTCCTTTCGCAGAGAGAACGGGAGAAGAGCAAAACAACAGCTATAAAAGGAGGATGAAAGGTAAAAGCAATTCATCTCATCATCTCTATTCTCACTCTTACTACATTTTCATTTACCAGAAAACACTACTTATTCTCACGCCGGAGGGTGGTCACAGGGTTACCCCCAATCCTGTGGCGAGTCCTAACGGTGTTCTCTTTTGCAGGAGCTATCTTTACACTCACTTTGAACGAATTGGGAAGATCTTTTTGTATCATCTAGAAGATTCAGAGCATTACCCAGGTTCTTACTTCTTCAAATGGTCTTGGTGTCAACTGTATTCTCAATAGTTAAGCCCAACGATTATGATTACAGCAAGAAAATAATGTACTTAACGCACGTCTCAGCTGTAAACCTTGTGCTTCCAAAAATAAAAAACACAAAATCAAAGGGTATGTTACTTTTACTTTCTATTGTCACTTCGTGCATGCAACAGCTTCCAGCCAATTTATAACCCAAATAACAATTTCCATTCACTAACCCAACTAAGTCGATAATTATTCAAGGAATAGGGGAAAAATTGAAGAAAAAAAACCCAAATGCAGCGTTCGTAAGCCTAATCGAAAGCAATGACCGGAAGTCCGGAATAGCAAGATTATGTATACAAATAATAGACTGTTACCTTCAACGATGTGATTCTGGATGTGGGGAAGGATATTGCTCAGTGGTTGAAGCAGAGATTATGAGGACGATGTACCAGCGGAGGAACGCAGCGGCTAGCCAACTCAAAGGCGGTGGTGGTCATGTTCCCCGGTCACTTGAAACCCTATGATGAATAAGCAGAAAAGAAACCCGGTCACTTCCACTAAACAATCGAATCCATTTTTAAAATCATTGATGGTTGTTAATTGGGACGGTTTCAAATATAAATTGAGATGGTGAAAAGAATGATTGAAGAAGAATGAATTGAAGGACTTGTTAACACAAATTAGACGTTTGGAAATCATGGCTCTTGATTACTTAAAACGTTTCAATTTACTCACGTAGACAATAAGCAATTGTCAGAATTACCCTAGTAAACTTCTTAATTGTCTTGTGATGCACCAATCTACCCTTCTAAATTGTCTTGTAATCCTTTGTACATATTGTTTCAAAACTTGTACTCCTAGCAAATTTACTTTTGTATCCATCACTCTTCCTTAATAAGATACTAGATAGACTAGACTAGATAGATACTAGATAAGTCAATTTAAAACATCAAAGTCATTTGAAAACGGGGTAGGTTTGTAAAATTGGATGAGATCTTTGTTAAAAATAATGGTGGTTTGCAGAACTAGTGAAAATTTCGATAAAAAAATAGTAATTGCTGATTTTGAAATCAAGGTATATACGATACAAAGATTAGGGTAGGAATATTAGTAGTCAAATCAATAGCTTTTCAAAACAATAGGGTTAAAATATTTGCAGTTTAAATCGATAAGTTTTCAAACAGGAGGACACAAGAAGTAATAAGGTTGTAATGTTTATGTGACAGGGAGATTCATGAGGTTTGGAGCAAGGCTAGAAATAGTAAAACACATATGACGTAAGGGATCCTTGCAAAAAGAAGCATGTTTGTGATAGACACAAGGATCATGAAACTCAGTCAGGGTGATATCAACAAGCAGGGGAATGAATTTTGTAACTCAAGAATTAACACAAAGTATGAAGTTAGAATGAAGCTTCATAAAATAATATGAAGCTCAATCCTTTGAATGAATTGAAATCAAGGAAGTAGGCACCAAGTCTAGTAATAGCCTATCTTCCTTCGCAACAACCACCAGTAATAGCCTATATTCCTTTGCTAAAGTTGGATCCGGGTTATGGATTGGGTTTTTATGAGATGTTTTAGGGGTTTTCTTTGGGAATGTTGTTGTGGATGGATTGGGTCGGATCTGAAACGGGGTTAGAAACGCTGAAGGTTGTTGTGGATGGGTTGGGTTCAGAGATGAAGATTGTTGATTCGGATACTGGTGGTTCGCTTCCGAGGAATCAACGTGGTGAGATATGCATTCATGGTGATCAGATCATGAAAGGTTAGTTGTGATTTACTGATTTGGATGTTGTGGATTGTTGTTCATTGTGTTGTTATTGTGTTTAACAATACTTTGTTGTTAAAAAATACATACTCCTTTTCAACTTTTCTCTACAAAGTATTATTAAAAATCTGATTTGGATGTTATGATTCACTTTTTTACTGATGTTGTGGTTTACTAATTTGTAGAGAATATAAGGTTTGAATATTTTTTATTAATACTTGGTGTTGTTAGTGGTGGTGGTAGTATGGTACCAATGGTGGTGATTGGGACTCGATTTATTGGGAATGAATGTTGGCTCTGGTTTTAATGGATGTGAACCACTAGCGGGGATGTCGGATTTAATGGAGTTTCATGGTGGTGGTGGTGGTTTAGGGTTTATAATTGCAGGTTGTGGTGTTGGGGTTGCATGTGGCAGGTCGGTGGTAGAGGTGGTGGTGTGGCCTGGTGGTGGTGGTGGTGGTGGGGATGGTGGGGTGGGGGTGGTTATTGAATAATGTAAGTGATGGTGATGATAAAGATGATAAAGATGAGGGCATAAGTGTCATTTTGTTGTCATGTGGGTCTACATGACCAAACTTAACCACAAAAACTAACCAGGTTAGCCCTTAAGGACAAAACCTGCAAGATTTTTTAACATAAAGGACGATTCTCATCAATTTTGAAGTTAAAGGACAACCACTGAAAAACGCTGTAAACATAAATGACGATTTCTGTAATTTTTCCTTGTTTTAATGTTATAACCCTAGTAAAATTCTTCCTAAGTCAGCGATAAAGGACCACCTTGTGAGTAAACTTAATACCATGATCCTACTTTAAAAAAATATGGAATAACCTGAGCTTATACAACTTTTGTCGTAAATAGTTCAATATTATTTTCAGAAGAAAAATTCAACTACGGATCAACAAAATAAGTGTTGATAATGTGCTTCAGTCAACAATAGTCAACATTCATTTACGTTTTATAAAGTTTTAGTCAGTTTGTGTAATAAGGGAAACTTCAGGGGCCAATTGTGACAAATATGTAGCAAGTTAAAACTAACTCTCTGGTTAGTTAATTAGGGCTCAGATTGCTATAAATATGGGATTGATCATGGCTGATGATCATTCACAATTCTTGTAATCGTTTCTTTAATTCCTTTCAATACTTAATAAAGTCAATCGTTGAGAGTGTTAATTGTTCTTATTGTTCTTAATTTCTTGATTGTTTCTTAACAAGTGGTATCAGAGCCACGTTAGGCTCGATTATGAGAGATTAGGGTTTCAATTAGGGTTCTGATTGAAGGAGAAGAACAACCATGGTGTCAACGAAGTTCGAATTAGAAAAATTCGATGGAAAGAATGATTTTGGTTTGTGGCGATTAAAGATGAGAGCCCTGTTAGTGCACAATGGAGTTGTTGGTGCATTAAGGGGTGAAGAACACCTACCAGGAGATCTAACTGACAAAGAAAAGAAATATATTCTTGAGAAAGCACACAGTGCTATAATATTGAGTTTGGGTGACAGGGTTTTAAGGGAGGTGTCTAAGGAACAGTTGGCTGCAGGGGTTTGGGCCAAGTTGGAAAGTCTATACATGACCAAATCCTTGGCAAATAGACTGTACCTAAAGAAAAGATTGTATACTTTTCAAATGACACCGGGAAAATCAATTGAAGATCATACAGATGAATTCAATAAACTGGTGCTGGATCTTGAGAATATAGAGGTCACCATTGATGATGAGGATCAGGCAATCTTGTTCTTGACATCTCTTCCACAAAGTTTTGAACACTTTGTGGAGACATTGATGTATGGTAGAGATACACTCACCATGGAGGAGGTTTTGGCTGCCCTGAATTCAAAAGAACTCAAGAAAAGAACTGATTCAAAGGAAGAGTTTGGTGATGGGTTATTTGTTAGAGGAAGACCTGATCAGAGAAGTAATCAGTCCAAGAATAATGGTTCCAGATCAAAGTCTAAGATAAAGAGAAGGTGTTATATCTGTAACTCAGATAAACACTTGAAAATAGATTGCCCTAATAAGAAGAAGAGAAAAGAAAGTGGGAACACCAGATATCATCCTAATTCATCTCCCTGATGGATCTCTTGAGGGTTATGACAGTGTTGATGTACTAGTTGTAGTTTCAAAAGGGGTTGTCAAAGGGATTTGGATTATGGACTCTGGTTGTTCACATCATATGACCCCAAGAAAGGATTTCTTTGAAGATTTAAAGATGGTGAGACTTGGAAGTGTACAGTTGGGGGATGATAGTCCTTGTATGATTGAAGGAATTGGGACTGTGAGATTAAGACTTGCAGGTGGAACAGAGGTTCTTCTTTCAAATGTAAGGTACATTACAAAGTTAACAAAGAATTTGATTTCATTGGGAACACTAGAAAAGGCAGGGTATTCTGTGACTTTGAAGAATGGGAAAGCCAAGGTTGTAAATGGTTCTATGGTTGTCTTGATTGGAACTAGACAAGACAATTGTACATATACACTGGATACAAATGTTGTTCAAGGTTCTACTAATTTAGTAGAGCAGAATCAAGTTTGTGACAGTGTATTATAGCATAAAAGGTTGGGGCATATAAGTAATCAAGGGCTTATTGAATTAGAAAAGAAAAAAAGTGTTTAAAGAGTACAAGCATGTAGATCAAGAATTCTGTGAAACACTGCATTCTTGGTAAAGCTCATAGGGTAAAGTTCGGAAAGGGTATTCATTCAACTAAAGGGGTTCTAGACTATGTGCATGCTGATTTATGGGGACCCGCAAAGACAGAATCATGGGGAAAGGCAAGGTACTTTTTATCTTTAGTTGATGACTTTTCAAGAAGAGTGTGGGTATTTGTTTTAAGACACAAAAGTGATACCTATGAGAGGTTTAAAGAATGGAAAGCACTGGTTGAAAATCAAACCAATAGAAAGATTAAAAAGCTTAGAACTGATAATGGGTTGGAGTTTTGTAGTTGGTGGTTTGACAAGTATTGTAAGAGCAATGACATTGCTAGACACCTGACTATACCAGGTACACCTCAACAGAATGGCCTTGTTGAACGTATGAACAGGACATTGCAGAATAAGGTGAGGTGTGACAATCTGCACCTTCAACTTTTGTAAATGAACACAATTGGTCCCTCAACTATTTTAAAATGTTCGTTTTAACCCTTGTAGTCTAAAAAGATCAAATATAATTATAAGTATACACGTTTTATACTCACATTTACACCCGAGCACCCATCCTCTGCAGCTGTTACTAGTCTTAGACTTGATTATGGTCATTTCTGTTTCGAATTCGATTTTAATGCACAATTAAGCTCAACATAATGATGATAAATGTTGAACCTTTCAAATTCCAACCATTAGTAGCATTTATGATTTGTTTAATGATGAATTAAGCCAAAAATTAATATAAAAAACTAGTTTCTTGACCCATTTTCAAGGTCACCAACAATTCAGTTGTTACTAAATCCCACCAAATATTCATCTCTTCTTGTCTATCATCTCTGCGAAGAAATCTTTGATCATTATCTCGTATTATTGGCGAAATTGGAAGCTTATTGTTCTATTATTCAGTTTTCTTTTCTTCTTAGTTAGACTAGCTACGTTGTAAGTTTTTCCAATTCCTTTTTGCAATACTCTTAGCTTCCATTTGTAGGTCAAAAGCCCTATGTTTGTTTTGTCAATTATAGTCTTTAAGGGCTTCAATTGAATTTCTAAGGTTAGGATGTTCTTAGGAGTATTTGGGATTTTTTTAATTAAAAATCTTTTGAACTTTAGAAGAATTCATAACTCGTTATTATTGACCTAAAAATTATGAAATTTGACATGGTGATTCATATGGCTGATTAGGAATTTTAGAACTCAGTTTTGGCATTTTAGGCATTATATAATATTTTTAGTGATTTTTATATGTTTTAAACATATTAAATTCATATTAAATCAATGATAATGCGTTGGTCATGAAAATTGGTGAAAATATTTTCCATTATATTAGAACAATTTTCATAACCATTTTTCTCAGTTTTAACATGTTTTCACATGTTATCATTTTTTTATTTTATTTTTTTGTTTTAATAAGCTTTAATCAAGTAAAATTTATAATAAATCTATTTTAACCCCCAAAAATTCTATCAAAATTATTTAGGGAAATTCTAAGTTGGTAGGTTGATGTTTCATAAAAACTTTTATTTTTCAAAGTGAATTTAGTTTATTTATGATTTTGTGTAATTATTATTGATATAAAAATAATAAAAGACTTCTTAAATATTATTTCAAATATTTTTTTATGAATTAAACTTAATATTATTAACCTTAGAAAAATGCATGTGTTAGAAAAACCAAACTTATAATTTTTTTTTATAACACATGATAGTAAAAAGAATTCATAATTTTCGCCATGTTCGATAAACTTAAAAACCCAAATATAGACCTAACATCCTAAGTGCCTTAGAATAGAAACCCTAGACACTTTTAAGTTTAAATACTTATTTTGGGAACACTTTAAACTTTAGGTTGAACTTTTGGATTTGCTCGCTTATGCTCGCTCACTTAGTGAAGTTACTAATTGTCGAATGTGAGTATATCTTTCCCCTTTTTACTATTTACTCTTTTGGGGTGACTCATGTACAATTATTACTAAACTTATGTGTATTATTTATAACGCAATGTGCTTTTTGATATGTTTTGTGTGAATTGTATGAACGATTTGTCAAAGTCATTAACCTTTTGGGCCGCACCTAACAATGAGTAGTACTACGAATTATATCCCTTGTTTGACTTACGTGAACGAGTTAAGTCCTTGGTCATTGTTATGGTTTTTCTTGAACGATGTGTGAACGATTATTGAACGATTTGAGGCTTGATTTTGACCCTTTTACATATTACAATATCATGGCACATAAATTGCAAAACATTTTTCTATTATATGTATTCAAACAGGGTATGCTCACCAATACATTTTTGTATTGACCAAATTATTTTCGTACATGTTTCAGGTTCTTATGAGATCACTTTTAAGCTTTTGGAACTTAGGCTTAGATTAAGATTCACTGTACTTTAGTTTAGATTGCTACTTTCAATTGTTGTATTTCTTTCAATGTAAAAAAAAACTATTCCATTTAATGTATCAAAATTTACATTTCTAGTCCATGAGCTATTGAACAATCGTCACTACGTGACACCTCGATGTTTCCGCCATCGGTTGGGGTGTTACAGATTGGTATCAGAGCCATGGTTATAGGGAATTAGGTTATTAGAATGCCTTTTAGCCTAGTCTATAACTAAGTTTACTTTCACGAGTCCTCTCGTGTATATTCTTCTTATCTTTATATTTTCTTTTAAGATATTTTCGCTATGATTTCTTCTTGTTATTCCTTCGGTATTTTGCTTAGAAAAGAAGACACCCGTATTTTACAAACGAAATGATATCACCAAGTTAGGAGTGACATCCATACCTTGGTGTTTAGTTTCACTCCTCTAGATGTTATTTATCCTAGGAATATAACTTTGAGATAGGAGTGACATCCACACCTCAAAGAGTATTTCTTTCAAAAAGAAATTTAACCACTAAGCTGGGAGTGATATCCTTAACTTAGTGATTGGTTTCATTCCACAATAATTTTCAATTTTGAAATAACATCTTTGAGTTAGGAGTGAATTCCACATCTCAGGGATCTATTTCTACATCTCGTTTTTAATCTCGCTAAAGTTTTGAAATTCACTAATATCCTCATTTACACAATACTAATTTACGCCCAGTTTAGGGAAGCCTATTCGCCAGATTAGAACACACTTTATATACACCTTGTGCCTTGAAACAAGAGATGTCTTAACGATCCTTACAATCAAACGATCTTTCAATGTATAAATTTTGTAAAAGTTTACAATTAAAAGGTTTCAAGTTACCTAGTCCTAACGGGTAACACTTAGATTTTCTCAACATTTCATAACAATTAATTTTTTTTTCGACTTTTCAACCTACAAGTTAAAGAAATGTTTAAATACAGAAAATTCTATTTTTAAAAAAGTTTGTCAAGGCATCTGGGATCATTCACAACCTTCACGTCATTTTAAATATTGGTCTTTTAAAACACATTAGATTTACACATACTTCATGAAATGGTTTCATTTTGCATTTTATAAACTTGTATTGCATATTTTACAAGTCAAATGTAAACCCTTTATTTTCATATGGCGTATCCAATATATGTTTTCGGAAGAAACTTGCAACTAATAATAAGCCTTATAACATTTTTCAAACTCGACTCCTCGTAAACACATATCTACGAAGATTTTTCAAATGAACCAGTTTTGAATCTAAAACACACTTCGGTTACTAAAAAGTTATCCTCATGCATTACTACCATTCTTTCAACTATATCACAAAGATTGTGCAAACTACATTTTTGATAAACGGAAATTTATCCTATTATACTCGCACACTTTCAGTCGCAAAACTTTTGGTTTAAACAATGGACATACCCTCTTATCCGAATGTTGCTAAATGTCTTTTATAGTATAACGCATATATGTAAAATTACAAGATTTTAACTCGCATGCTAGTAGGCTATACACCTGTTCCGTGCACACTCATCTGCCATAAATTTCATTATTTTATTCTTGCACCATTTTTATTCATAGTTATTTCTAACACGTTAGTTGTGATTATTTTCACATTGCCTATTTGCATTAATTCAACTCGTTTACTTTCATTTTGTGCGATTGTGCGATTTACTCGATTTACGTTATACTATTTTTTCAATCGAAATTCTATGCTATACGTATATACTTACATGAACGCATATTTGGTATGCATATTTTTTCTATTGTGAGCAAAACCCTGTTATACTTTACATTATTTTGTTCATCGTCATGGCCAACGAACATACTAGTTGATAACTCGTATGGGATCTAAGCTAGTGCCCACGTACGACTCGGATTAGAGTATTTATTTAATCCGAGGGGAACGGTGTAAATCTCAGAGTTTATCAATATAGGTGTTTAGAGCCCAACGATGGGAACAAAAGTTACCGGTTAAGGGTGAACCCGAAAGGGAAGAACCTCTAACCATATCTATTACTTACCTGTTACTCTCATTACGGTTAAAGGGTAAACCCGAAAGGGAAGGACCTCTAACCATGTCATTGTTTCATTGCAGTATCAATTACTTAGCATATCCTGATTGCACGCATTTGTTTCTAGTATTACTTAGGATAGGGTTATGGAAAAGCATAACACCCTAGTGTAAGGTAAATCGATGATTACGGTCCGGAACGCAATCATGGGTTTACAAGTACATAAGGGTGGTGTGTAATTCTATTTAGGTTGTTGGTAGACAATCAGTACGAGTCCAAAGTATCAGGAGTGTGGTGGGTTAGCTGCGGTACACCCTATATATAAGCATAAACGATACATCGGGAGCGGGCTAGGAGTTTGACCAAGAACCTACCCATTACTACCTTTTCATTAGATTGTTGACTAATAGCTAGCATTTCAATAAGAATATTTTACATAAGCTTCAATTAGTTATGTTGGAGCCTTCCTTGTTGAACATCTCTACAGAAAACTTTAAACTTGGTATAAACTTACACTCTCTGTTAGTCGAAATCATGTTGCCGGTCCTTAATAAAGTTCGGTCAGAAACCTTTCTAAAGTAGGGGAGACTACCTTCATCAGTGCCTTTCCCCTCACCAGTTACACATTCCCAGAACCATTCACACTTAAACACTTATATTTTTTTATCTCGGGTCAACAGTCTAACATTTTGAAACTTTTACTTTGAGTATTAGACAACTACTTTAAAATTTATCAAAATATAAATGATGTAATATGTTTAAAAAAACATACTTGGTTTTTACATCACCTTCTGTTTCATAGGAACCTCCACTTGAAAGGAATTTCGGGACGAAATTTTCTAAAGTAGGGGAGACTGTGACAATCTGCACCTTCAACTTTTGTAAATGAACACAATTGGTCCCTCAACTATTTTAAAATGTTCGTTTTAACCCTTGTAGTCTAAAAAGATCAAATATAATTATAAGTATACACGTTTTATACTCACATTTACACCCGAGCACCCATCCTCTGCAGCTGTTACTAGTCTTAGACTTGATTATGGTCATTTCTGTTTCGAATTCGATTTTAATGCACAATTAAGCTCAACATAATGATGATAAATGTTGAACCTTTCAAATTCCAACCATTAGTAGCATTTATGATTTGTTTAATGATGAATTAAGCCAAAAATTAATATAAAAAACTAGTTTCTTGACCCATTTTTAAGGTCACCAACAATTCAGTTGTTACTAAATCCCACCAAATATTCATCTCTTCTTGTCTATCATCTCTGCGAAGAAATCTTTGATCATTATCTCGTATTATTGGCGAAATTGGAAGCTTATTGTTCTATTATTCAGTTTTCTTTTCTTCTTAGTTAGACTAGCTACGTTGTAAGTTTTTCCAATTCCTTTTTGCAATACTCTTAGCTTCCATTTGTAGGTCAAAAGCCCTATGTTTGTTTTGTCAATTATAGTCTTTAAGGGCTTCAATTGAATTTCTAAGGTTAGGATGTTCTTAGGAGTATTTGGGATTTTTTTAATTAAAAATCTTTTGAACTTTAGAAGAATTCATAACTCGTTATTATTGACCTAAAAATTATGAATTTTGACATGGTGATTCATATGGCTGATTAGGAATTTTAGAACTCAGTTTTGGCATTTTAGGCATTATATAATATTTTTAGTGATTTTTATATGTTTTAAACATATTAAATTCATATTAAATCAATGATAATGCGTTGGTCATGAAAATTGGTGAAAATATTTTCCATTATATTAGAACAATTTTCATAACCATTTTTCTCAGTTTTAACATGTTTTCACATGTTATCATTTTTTTATTTTATTTTTTTGTTTTAATAAGCTTTAATCAAGTAAAATTTATAATAAATCTATTTTAACCCCCAAAAATTCTATCAAAATTATTTAGGGAAATTCTAAGTTGGTAGGTTGATGTTTCATAAAAACTTTTATTTTTCAAAGTGAATTTAGTTTATTTATGATTTTGTGTAATTATTATTGATATAAAAATAATAAAAGACTTCTTAAATATTATTTCAAATATTTTTTTATGAATTAAACTTAATATTATTAACCTTAGAAAAATGCATGTGTTAGAAAAACCAAACTTATATTTTTTTTTTATAACACATGATAGTAAAAAGAATTCACAATTTTCGCCATGTTCGATAAACTTAAAAACCCAAATATAGACCTAACATCCTAAGTGCCTTAGAATAGAAACCCTAGACACTTTTAAGTTTAAATACTTATTTTGGGAACACTTTAAACTTTAGGTTGAACTTTTGGATTTGCTCGCTTATGCTCGCTCACTTAGTGAAGTTACTAATTGTCGAATGTGAGTATATCTTTCCCCTTTTTACTATTTACTCTTTTGGGGTGACTCATGTACAATTATTACTAAACTTATGTGTATTATTTATAACGCAATGTGCTTTTTGATATGTTTTGTGTGAATTGTATGAACGATTTGTCAAAGTCATTAACCTTTTGGGCCGCACCTAACAATGAGTAGTACTACGAATTATATCCCTTGTTTGACTTACGTGAACGAGTTAAGTCCTTGGTCATTGTTATGGTTTTTCTTGAACGATGTGTGAACGATTATTGAACGATTTGAGGCTTGATTTTGACCCTTTTACATATTACAATATCATGGCACATAAATTGCAAAACATTTTTCTATTATATGTATTCAAACAGGGTATGCTCACCAATACATTTTTGTATTGACCAAATTATTTTCGTACATGTTTCAGGTTCTTATGAGATCACTTTTAAGCTTTTGGAACTTAGGCTTAGATTAAGATTCACTGTACTTTAGTTTAGATTGCTACTTTCAATTGTTGTATTTCTTTCAATGTAAAAAAAAACTATTCCATTTAATGTATCAAAATTTACATTTCTAGTCCATGAGCTATTGAACAATCGTCACTACGTGACACCTCGATGTTTCCGCCATCGGTTGGGGTGTTACATGAGGTGTATGATGATTGGTGCAGGTATGCCAAAAATGTTTTGGGCTGAGGCAGTCACAACTGCTGCCTACTTGATCAATAGAAGCCCATCATCTGCCATTGGAATGAAAACTCCCATGGAGATGTGGTCTGGTGAAGTTTCTGAATATGAAAACTTAAGGGTCTTTGGTTCATTGTGCTATGCACATATTAAACAAGACAAGTTAGAGGCAAGAGCAGAAAAATGTATCATACTTGGTTATCCTGATGGTGTTAAGGGATAGAGAGTATGGAGATTAGAAGATGTGAGTCCCAAAGTGAAAGTTAGCAGGGATATAGTGGCTTTCAGAGAAGATTTGATGTATAAGGATGTGGTTGGTGACAAGAAACTAGAAGATAAAGTTCTTGATGAGAGAGTTAAGATTGAGGTGGAGAAAACTGATAATCAAGATGATCAGTTAAATAATGAAAGTCCTCAATCACCTTCTAATAATAATAATAATAATAATCCTAAACCAAGTGTGGCAAGGGATAGAACAAGAAGGAATATAGTAAAGCCAATCAGGTTCAGAGGTGACAATGAAGGTATCTCAGCATATGTGTTCAACATTGCTGAACAGGAGGATACCACTGAACCATTGACTTTCAATGAAGTTGTGAATTCAGCTAAGAAAGATATGTGGTATAAAGCTATGGAAGAAGAAATGGACTCTTTGCAGAAGAATGAGACATGGGTTCTAGTAGACAAACCAGAACATTAGAAACTTGTAGATTGCAAATGGATCTACAAAGTTAAAGAAGGCATTCCAGGTGTAGAAAAGCCCAGATTTAAAGCCAGATTAGTGGCCAAGGGTTTCACGCAAAGAGCAGGAATAGATTACAATGAGATTTTTCCCCTGTTGTGAAGCATACCATAATAAGGGTAATTTTGTCAATTACTATTGTCAAAGATATGGAACTGGAGTAGCTTGATGTGAAGACTGCATTTCTTCATGGTACACTTGAAGAAGATATCTATATGAAACAACCTATGGGGTTTGAGGTAGAGGGACAGGAGGATAAGGTATGTTTGCTCAAAAGATCACTGTATGGTTTGAAGCAGTCACCTAGACAGTGGTATAAAAGGTTTGATGAACATATGTTGAAATGTGAGTTCAAGAGAAGCTGCTATGATAATTGTGTGTATTACAAAGAATACAATGAAGGTCAGTTCATATACCTTTTATTGTATGTTGATGACATGTGAGGATAAAGGGCAAATAGAAGAAACAAAAGGTTTGCTTATGAATAAGTTTGAAATGAAGGATCTTGGGGCTGCTAAGAAGATCCTTGGTATGGAAATTGAAAGGGACAGAAGTAGAAGAATCATAACATTGACTCAAAAGTCATATGTTAATAAGATCTTGTCCAATTATGCAATGGAATCCAGCAAACCAGTAGTTACACCACTTGCTCAACATTTTAAGTTGTCTGCACAAGATTGTCCTTGATCGCGTGTCGAGTGCTAATCAAAAACTATTTTAAAAACAACTCCTTAGCTACAAGGACTGCAGTATAGGGAGTAGGGTTGTCGAACCACGAGGAGTATGTGGTTAGTGTTGATAGCAATTTTATTAGTTAAACTAATTAATTAAAAATAATTTTTTATGAAGTAGAATATTGTCGTACTTGCAAAAACTGAATTATATTGATTTGAAAAGAAAACAATAATAATAAATAAATAACTCCCTCTAAACTTCAGGTTCTAGGTTTCACACAATTTTCAGTTTATAGATTGGGAACCACATAGACATGGTTCTGGAAATTAGTTAATTAACTGGTAGCACAAGTTCTTGTCATCAAACCCTATTAACTACCCAATTTGCAAATATCAAGTCAACCCTCTTTAGTCACCCAACCCGAATCTAGGTTTTGTCATCAACCGAACGAGTTGTAAAGAAAGAACTCAAAACATAAACAAATTGTTTGAACTAACTAATGCATCAATAATGTTAAGAAGTTTGTCATCACAAGCAAAACAATATCCAATACTGAAAATAAATAGAAAATGTGTAAAACCTAATTGAACCGTTCGTTTAGAGGAAGTCACAAAAGCCTTAGCCTACCATCTTGATCAATGAAGCTTCTTCCTCCCTTTGTTTTCTTCGTGCGATCATGTCCCTCCTCGAATAATAATCCGCCGTCCCCCAGAAAGAATACTTCTAATATTGTTTTTTTTCGTCCAATCATCACCTCTCCAATATGCGTCACCACATTTCTTTTGGGCCTTAAAAATGTGAACCCAAGTTCACGTTATTTTTTTCTTTCTTTATTCTATTTTATTATTATTATTATTATTATTATTATTATTATTATTATTATTATTATTATTATCTTTCAACTCGGGTGTTCTTCGTTCGACTAAAATTTCTTGTCTACGCCTCAACGTCCATGAACACCTGCTCTTAAGTGTTCGTATCTCGATTAAAATTATTTTGTTTTGAGCTCATTGTCCACGAACACCTACAAAACACATGTACACTATTAAATAACTAAACCCGACTAAAAGTACACAATAAAAGACTAAAATATATACAAAACTAACATATTAACAAGGTGTTTTCACCAACACATCACACCCCCACACTTATCTTTTTTCGTCTCGAAAAAATTATATGTATACTTTGCTCAGGACATTATCACAGACTAGCACCCCTGTCAGCCCATCATGCCTTAGCTAAGGTCCAAGGTCATACCCCATTTACAGATCAGCATTAGATGTGTTAATTCAGCAAGTGAAATTGATTTCCATTTAAAAAAAAATTTACCCGACTAAGCCTAACATGCTTCCGGTTTTTATTTTCATGCAACACACCCCTCACAATTTTTCACTCCACTCGGTTTAATATCTGGACTAGCATGTAATGCGCTAGTATTATTCACTCAAAACCAAAAATGTAACTCTATTATCATAGGCTTGTATAACAATCACACCTTAATCGTAGGCAATGCACGTATCTAAAGGTCTTACGGGTTTTGGGCTTAGGGTAAAGGTATGATAGATTTGGCTAGAAGTGGCTAAAATAAAATGGTGAGACCAACATGATTGACAATCCTTATTCTCACAATACACATAAATAAACACAACTTTGGGCATATTTGACCCATAACACATACTTCTGTTTTTTTTTCTTTTTCTGTTTTTTTTTTCTTTTTCTTTTTTTTTTTCAACTCACATATATCTTTTTTTTTATATGAAAACAATCACTTAACACTTTGGATGTCATCAACACTTGGTAAAGGTACTGGTTTATTTGGGTAACTTTATAGGTTTAACAAACGAAAGGGTATAAGGCTCAACATTGGCTACTAAGGGTAATATTTTGGGTAAACGGGTAAACACAAACAAATAAAGGTGGGTACCAAAAGAAAAAGGGAAATCCTAGATTGCCTTTACCATCTACGTGCATATATAGTTTACAACCTTAGCATGTATCAAATTACACAAGTTCTGCAACAGAGAAACATTTGGCCTACTCTCAACAAACGAAAATGTAAATAAATAAATCTATCATCTAGTAGGCTCAAGATCTCACAAAAGTGGGGAAATGGGTTACCGATGTGTGCATGCATTTATTACCAATAGCTTGTTAAACCTAGTCAGGCAATTCTAAATTTTTTTCTTAAAAATACCTGCTGAAAACGGTTCATATTACTTTTCCACAAATTAGACCATGACTAAGGATCTACTGCCAAAACAATCAAGAGACAACTGGTACGTACTAAAAAGACTGCTTTACGTCTGATTAGAATGCTTTTTAAGAACAATTTTCAAGACATTTTCAATTATTATTTTTTTTGATTTTTTTAGACTCAATACTAAATAAAAACGAAGTTTCCCCACCCCCACACTTGAACGACACATTGTCCTCAATGTAAGATAGGGAATAAAATAAAATAGAAATAAAAATAAATAAATATATAACAATAAAAGGAACAGACTCCCCTGGATATAGGCAGTGCGCGTATGAGTCTCTGCAGTTCCTCCCAATCGAGCCGTATAGCATTTGATTCGCGGCCGATAAACAAACCTGTAATATTCTACACAACTATACAAACTCTACACATGAACATACCACACACATCTACTCATGGTGGTCTAGTGGGATGTTTGTGTCCCCACACCTCCAAGTGTGTGCTCCTCCTACACCCAGGTAACTCTTCCACGGTTCTCCCTATTAGCCCCAACAATGCTAACTTTTCCTTCTCACTATCTGGTTCAGGTGGCTTCTTAGCCTTCTTCTTCCTTCTCCTTCGTTTTCTCTTAGTGTTATTCTTGCTCACTAGTTCCATCCTGTCAATCACAAAACATTCTTTCTTTTCTTTTCCATTCTCCTTCACAGGAGATCCACTTTTGTCAGTTTTATGATTAGCAGTATTAGAGAAAACCTTAAGACTCATCTTCTTATCCCCAAACCTCATCTTTACCGTCCCCTCAACACAATTAATAATGGCTTTAGCAGTAGCCAGGAACGGTCTACCCAGAATGACAGTTGGTTGTGTGTTTTTAACACAATCAAGCACTAAAAAATCTACCGGGTAATAAAACTCTCCAACCTTAATAATCACATCCCTTACAATCCCCCTAGGACACGAAGGAGTTTGATCGGCCAACACCACAGTTGTGTTGGTTTTCTGCAATGGACCAAAATCATACCGATCATATAAACTCCCTGGTAGAATACTTACACTAGCTCCCAAATCCAGAAGCGCTCTATCCACTTGAAAATCACCTACTTGTATAACAATAATAGGCGCTCCTGGGTCTTGGAGTTTTGGGGGAAGGGTACCTAACAACATGGCATTCACACTGGCACTTAAATCTAACTGTTTAGGAAGTTTATGCCGTCGTTTTTGGGCACTCAATTCTTTCAGACACTGAACCTGATCAGGACATTCTTCAATTTTATTTATTAACGGTAAATTAATTTTGACAGTTTTAAAATTTTCCCACTTCTCATCCTTCGGTGGGTCCCGTTTTATTAAATCTTTTCTCTTGGTAGGATCTAATAAAGCCATAGGAAAGGGTACCTTTTTCACCTTCTCACCCCCACACATAGCCTCATTAGACCCACTCTTCACGTTTTTACTCTCAAGATTTAATTTGAAATTTTTTTCTTGTTCAGGTTCAGACTCAGATTCAGTGTTACACTCCTCCACCATTCCCTCAACAAACTTTGGTGGAGTACTGTCTACACTACCTATTTCAGAGGTGGGGAAAATACTTACCGCGTTGATGTGCAGACTTCTGGAGGAAGACTGGTGAGCAGGATTTAGTGCAGTATCACTAGGGAGTTTACTTGGGTCTCTCCCTGACATCTAAGCAGCTAGTTGGTCTACCTGTTTTGACAAGGCTTCCACAGTCTTGTCCCGCACTTCATTATCCTTCCTAATTCCCTTAACATCCTCCTGGATTGCCTTGATAGCTTCCAGAATCAAATGTAACTGATTACTGCTTCCATCTGAAGTGCCCTGCTGTTGGTTCCAGTGCTGCTGCTCATTTTCACCCTGCACATGAGAATTAGAAAAATTAGGATTTAATTGGTTATTCGGGTTACCATACCTGAAATTGGGGTGATCTCGCAGTCCAGGATGATATGTATTTGAATTCATGTCATACTGTTTTCTTTCTCCATAGACTTGATTTATCTGTTCACCTGCTTTTTCCTGTCCACCTGCACATTCAGCTGCAATATGACCCAATTCATTACATTCAGTGCAAACATTAAAAGCACTACCTACCTTCACCTCATCACTTTTTCTTACTCTCAACTGGGCTACCTGATTTTCTAAGATCAAATTCTGATGCTTAAGTTTATCTATCCTCTTTTCAGCTTCATAATCAACAGCCCTAACAGAAGATGATCTAGATTTCCTACTAGACTGTGCTTGTCTCTTAGAAGTTGCACTCATCCTCTCTAAGTACCCCCAATCTATAGCTATTGTGTTAGTGAAAAAAGTACCATTGCTAATAGCTGTTAGATCCCTAACCTCATCAGGCAATAATCCATCATAAAATGCTTTAATAAGTTCCCAAGTCTCAATGCCATGATGTGGGCACTTCCTAAGCAACTCCTTAAATCTAGTAAAGGCCTCATGAAATGTCTCACCTGAATTCTGCTCAAAGGCTCTAATTGCTTCTCTAGCCTCAGAAGTCTTACTCATAGTGTAATACTCTTCTAAAAACACGTGCTGCATTTCTTGCCAAGTAAAAATGCTACCTGGGGTCAGGGTTACAAACCACTGCCTAGCCCTATCCTTCAAAGTGAATTGAAACAACATAAGCATAACCTGATCCTTAGTAAACCCAGCCCCTCCTACAATGCTACAAATAGACTCAAAAGCTGCAATATGTAAGTAGGGCTCCTCTGATCTCTTACCATAAAACTCAGGTAGGTGGCCTAAATAATCGGGTTTAACCTCAAAAGCTCTACCATTCCTACCTACGGGTGTCACTACAGCTGATGAATTAGACATAATGACTGGCCTAAAGTGACTATCTACTCCACCCCTAGCTGGTGCCCTCTGAACAAGCTGTGGGACACCATCTACAAACTCTAAATTACCCCCATATCACCCGCATCAAATTGTGGCACACCTCTTGGTACCTGGTTATTTACCCTTTGCCTTCCAACCCGGTTCCCTTGATTAAATTGACGTACCTGATTACGTGGGACTGGACGCCTAGGATGCAAGTCGAACCCATCCTGATCAAAATCATCATACCTGACATCGGCACATCTGCCGTCATACTCCTCATGCTCAGATTCTCTGTCCCAGTCAGTCTGCCATGTACTGTGAAAACTTCCCTCATCAAATTGTTGAGGGGTGTGATGCAGCTGTTGGTTTCCAAAGTTTTGTTGCTGCTGTGGTATGACTGGTCGGGTGTTTCGGGCAGGTTGGAATTGTGGTATTGGTGGTGAGTTTTGTGGTTGAGGTGGTATAGGTGGAATAGGTGGTGGTGGATTCTGAAGAGGTAGATCCTCATGGATGCTGTGATGGCTGTGAATACTCATGGTGTGATTAGGGTGGTGAAGGGATCAGTTTCTTCTGGCGGTTCTCTCAATCTCCGGATCAAAAATCAAAGGTGATGTTTTCCCCGATCTTCGTGTATGGTGCATACAAGTAAAGTAACCTGCACACACAGAAACAAGAATACCAGAGTAGTACTGAACAAAGAAATATAACTAAATAAAAAACAAAAAGTAAATAAAAAAAATACTATTTAATTTTTTTTTTTTTTTTTGCTTTTATTCTAAAACTAAAGACAACTAAAACTAAAAACACTAAGCGCACGCACTCCCCGGCAACGGCGCCATTTTGATCGCGTGTCGAGTGCTAATCAAAAACTATTTTAAAAACAACTCCTTAGCTACAAGGACTGCAGTATAGGGAGTAGGGTTGTCGAACCACGAGGAGTATGTGGTTAGTGTTGATAGCAATTTTATTAGTTAAACTAATTAATTAAAAATAATTTTTTATGAAGTAGAATATTGTCGTACTTGCAAAAACTGAATTATATTGATTTGAAAAGAAAACAATAATAATAAATAAATAACTCCCTCTAAACTTCAGGTTCTAGGTTTCACACAATTTTCAGTTTATAGATTGGGAACCACATAGACATGGTTCTGGAAATTAGTTAATTAACTGGTAGCACAAGTTCTTGTCATCAAACCCTATTAACTACCCAATTTGCAAATATCAAGTCAACCCTCTTTAGTCACCCAACCCGAATCTAGGTTTTGTCATCAACCGAACGAGTTGTAAAGAAAGAACTCAAAACATAAACAAATTGTTTGAACTAACTAATGCATCAATAATGTTAAGAAGTTTGTCATCACAAGCAAAACAATATCCAATACTGAAAATAAATAGAAAATGTGTAAAACCTAATTGAACCGTTCGTTTAGAGGAAGTCACAAAAGCCTTAGCCTACCATCTTGATCAATGAAGCTTCTTCCTCCCTTTGTTTTCTTCGTGCGATCATGTCCCTCCTCGAATAATAATCCGCCGTCCCCCAGAAAGAATACTTCTAATATTGTTTTTTTTCGTCCAATCATCACCTCTCCAATATGCGTCACCACATTTCTTTTGGGCCTTAAAAATGTGAACCCAAGTTCACGTTATTTTTTTCTTTCTTTATTCTATTTTATTATTATTATTATTATTATTATTATTATTATTATTATTATTATTATTATCTTTCAACTCAGGTGTTCTTCGTTCGACTAAAATTTCTTGTCTACGCCTCAACGTCCATGAACACCTGCTCTTAAGTGTTCGTATCTCGATTAAAATTATTTTGTTTTGAGCTCATTGTCCACGAACACCTACAAAACACATGTACACTATTAAATAACTAAACCCGACTAAAAGTACACAATAAAAGACTAAAATATATACAAAACTAACATATTAACAAGGTGTTTTCACCAACACATCAGTCCTCAAAGTGTTGATGCTGAAGAAAGAATGCAGAATGTTCCATATGCTAGAGCAGTTGGAAGTTTGATGTACCTAATGGTTTGTACAAGGCTAGACATTGGGTATGGTGTTAGTATTGTTAGCAGATACATTGCTAATCCAGGAAAGAAATATTGGGAAGCAGTGAAGTGGATCCTTAGGTACTTAAATGGAACTAAGGAAACTGGATTGGTATTTGGACAGATTAATTAGGATGAGCCTTGTATTTTGGGTTATGTGGATTCAGATTATGCAAAAGATCCTGATAAATGCAGGTCAATCACAGGATATGGTTTCAAAGTTCTTGGAAGTCTAGTTAGTTGGAAAGCTACTCTTCAACATGTAGTAGCTTTATCATCTACTGAGGCTGAATACATAGCTTTAACTGAGGCTATAAAAGAAGCTATGTGGTTGAGAGGATTTGTGATTGAACTGGGAATTGAAGATGTTAAAGCTGTTGTTTTATGTGATAATTAAGGGGTTGTGAAGCTGTCAAAGAATCAGCAATTTCATGATAGAACAAAGCACATAAAGGTGAGGTTGCATTTTATTAGAGATGTTGTGCAATCAAAGGAGGTTTATGTGGAAGAAGTTAGTACAAATGATAATGCAGCTGACGTGATGACCAAATCGCTTCCAGGATCAAAGTTTTAGAAGCGTTTAAAGATTTTTGGTATGGTTGACTTGAGCAAGGTGGAGATTGTTGATAATGTGCTTCAGTCAACAATAGTCAACATTCATTTACGTTTTATAAGTTTTAGTCAGTTTGTGTAATGAGGAAAACTTCAGGGGCCAATTGTGACAAATATGTAGCAAGTTATAACTAGCTCTCTGGTTAGTTAATTAGGGCTCAGATTGCTATAAATAGGGGATTGATCATGGCTAATGATCATTCACAATTCTTGTAATCATTTCTTTAATTCCTTTCAATACTTAATAAAGTCAATCGTTGAGAGTGTTAATTGTTCTTATTGTTCTTAATTTCTTGATTGTTTCTTAACAATAAGAATAAGAAAAAGGTAAACTTTTCTAAGTTTGTGGGTAAGCTTTACCCAATAATAAAAGAAAATGAGTTTTAAAAAATAAAATATATGACGACGAATCTCGGATGGACTTTACATATAACTTTTATTAACGAAACAAAACGTTAAAAAATTAAAGTTTCAAAGCTCATCGGTACTGTCACAAGTGGTCAACGGTGATATTTCATTAAGATCCATTGTCAATTCATTTGTGAAGTCTTTACTCATGATCGGATTTTCCACAGTTTGTATTTTCAACGAGGGATAAGTGACGAATGTTACCATCATTGAGTCTTTTGATTTGTGAACTCAAAACAAAGTTGTGTTCAAACTTTTAAGGGGCGTGATCGAGATTTTGCCTACAAATTACACTATTTTTTTTAGGGAGAGGGGGGGAGGTGTTGTAAGTCTGCCATTGCAGGTTAGAACGGTTATTAATCGGTTCAAATATTTGACTAAAGTTGTTATTATTTGGTTCTGTTATCCAATTAAACCGGCTATTATTGATTATCCGAATAAGCAAAATTTGTGGAACCGAACAAGATCGAAGTCCACAATTTGGATGCAAGAACAAAACAAAAAAAATGAATTCACAATTCGGATCGTATTTTTGCTTTTTTAACACCCGTGAAACAAAGTATCCTTGAGGTTAGTAAAGACGTGAGCAAAAAAACCGACCCGAACCGGTCCGAGGAAAAACCGGTTCCTACACAAACCGGTGTGATTCTATATACAAACTGCCGGTCCTAGCATCGAACCCACATATTTTGAAGAGGAACCGAACCGAACCGGTTCCTACACGAACCGGTTCGTGAACCGATCACGGAAACCGGTTTGGAACCGGTTTTGACCGTTTAAAAAAATCTGATCGTTATAATTGACCGTTGGGCTCGATTTTTTAACTTTTTGACCGTTAATTTGCACCAAAAATCACCATTTTGCCATCCCGAGTTAGTATAAATAGGTTTAGATGTTTTGGGTTGATCACAACACTCAAAAACGCAAAAAACGAACCCGAAAACCAAAAAAACGCAATAGTATTCGCTTGTTTTTTTTCCGCTTTGCTTCTTTGCAACATTCCATGGCTTCATCAAACCCATCTCAAACCGGTTTCTCAAACCAACCCACCATTGTTAGTATTCTTGAAACGACACGAAACGCCGTACTATTTGGACAAGAAACCGGTTTTTTCGACTTGTGTCTTTTGTCGAATGGAGAAAAAAAGGCGTGTTGTAGAAACTGTGGTATCTTTCTCCAACCATAAAGCTAAGTATTGCAAGATTGTTAAAGAAATCATAAAGCTAAGTATTGCAAGATTGTTAAAGAAAATCCGCTCGAAAGTTCTCAAACGACTATTAATACTCAAGGTGGGATTTTTCTTTAGGACTTTAACAAGGTTCAAGACCGAATGGCAAAGTTTGTTATTCAAAAAGCTTTACCTTTCAACCACTTCGACGATCCCGAGTTGACAAGCTTGATTCGTGACACGCTCCAACCTCGATATAAACACGTAAGTCGATTTACTCTAAAACGCTATTGTTTGAAATTATGGAAACAAGCAAGAAAAGATTTAATTGTATTTTTTTCAAACTTACAAACCGGTGTGAACTTAACCACCGATGTTTGGTCGGCACCTCACGGTTTACCGGAATCGTACCTTTGCGTCACCGCTCATTGGATTGACCCCGGTACGTGGCAAATGATGAAACGTACGATTGCGTTTGAGTTATTTGAGTATCCACACACCGGCAAAAATA
Source organism: Ambrosia trifida (assembly GCA_028751855.1). NCBI lineage: Eukaryota > Viridiplantae > Streptophyta > Magnoliopsida > Asterales > Asteraceae > Ambrosia > Ambrosia trifida. Next base: position 8,851,446 of record CM054131.1, read on the forward strand.
TATTTTATGTTTTAGACCATGTAATACAAACTTTTCACTTACAAAACAAAATATTTTCAATGTCGTTCGACAACGCATCAAACAATAACGTCGCGGTTGAAAAATTAAAATTAAAATATAATCCGATTTGCAATGGTATTTTTTTCATACTCGATGTGTTGCACACATTATTAACTTATGTGTGCAAGATGGGCTTGGAATTCCCATTGTGGAAGATTTCAAAAAAAAAATTCGATTTATGTTACATGAAATTTTTAAAACAAGTCGCGAAAGATATAGAAAATATAAAAAATATTGTAACGATACGAACCGTCCCTTTTTAGGTCCGAATTGGGACGTGCCGACTAGGTGGAATTCAACTTTTACAATGTTCGAAAGTGCCTTGAAACAAAAAGAAACTTTACAACATTTTCATAATAGGCTTGCTAGGCATGGTAAAGTAACGGAATTTCCTAATGAGGGTTGGGATTGTATTGAACAACTTACGGAATATCTTGAGGTTTTTAAAAACGCTACTACAAAATTATCGGGGTTTATTATCCAACTAGTAATGAAGCATCGCAAGAATTATATTTAATGGTTCAAACAATATATAATTTTGATGAAAAAAATGAGTTGTTTGAGAAAATTATACCACCAATGGTTGAAAATTTTCTTAAATATTTTGAAGAAATCCCACATGTTTTTATGTGTGCATTGGCTTTAAACACGTGCTTAAATGCTACGGGGGTTTATACTATAATCGATGAAATAAATATGGTTTTACGTTTTTATATTTCAAAACCAAATTGGTCACAACTCATGAAAGATACTTTTGATAAAGATTTCCAAGCATTGTATGATACTTACTTAGAAAAATATGGTCCCAACTTGCAAATGGGATCAATGGGAGGGGAAGGAAGTCGTGCTAGCTCGAGCTGGGGTAACCTTAAAATTAATTTGTTTAATATTGTCAAAGACCAAACGGCTAAAAGACAAAGGGGTGAGGCCCCAAATAGCGAACTTGCAAGGTATAAAGGCTCAAATTTTACGGCAACTTTCACACCCAACGAATTTGAAAATTTTGATATCTTGGCTTGGTGGAAAGGAAAACAAACCGAATTTCCTATCCTTTCCGCTATAGCCCGTGATCTACTAAGTGTCCAAGCTTCTATGGTAGCTTCGGAATCGGCTTTTTCTCTTAGTGGCAGGGTGCTATCGATACGAAGAACAAAATTAAATCCTGAATCGTTGGAGATGTGTATATGCTTAAAAGATCACTTGGACGCGGTGGATCGAGTACAACATATAACTTCTCTTGAAGACCAAACCGAACTTGAACAAAGAATACATGACGAAGAGGTCGAAGAAGGACTAAGTGAACCCCTATCGGACGAGGAACTCGCATACGATGCTTCGTTGCGCCAAAGTAGTTCGGATGAAGCTTAAAAAAATTGATTGTAGTATTTTATATTATGTTTTTATGTATTTCATTTTCCTAGTTTCTTATTTCGAAAACCGAAAAAAAATAATAAAAGTCGAATTTTTATGTTTATATTTTTTCTTATCGCCATTTTCTTTTTCAAATTGTGCGCGAAAGAACCGATTAAGAACCGAAACCAAAACGAACCGAAACCGGTCTCCGAAACCGGTCTTACGAATCGACAAAACCGGTCCAAAACCGAACCGGTTTGGAACCGAAACCGGTTCGACCAGGAACCGGTACTGTAGCGAACCGGTTTGGAATCGAAACCGGTTCGGCAAAAAAAACCGGTTTGCTCACGTCTAGGTTCGTATGAAGTCCATCAAACATACAATCATAAACAGATTTGTTACTATTTTAGGACCCTTAATCTAGACCCAAACTGTTTCAAACTAACAATCACATTAAACACTATTAAAACACCATCATAAGATTTTTCACAAAGAGGGGTACATAAGTTACCTAGGAAATCAATGATGAGACGGCCATTGTAGAAGGCGCCATTGGATACTTCTATAGTACTACACTTGGGGTATTAGCATTGGCTATAACTCATTCCACATTATATAAACCAGAGTACCAGACGTCAATTATTATATGATTTTTTTGAACGGCAAAACTTCTATATATAGAGAGAGAGAGAGAAAAACCAGCGGCTGGACACATACAACACGACACCAAAACAAACGCAACAACCCCAACTAAAGACACGGACCCAGCCCCACAACAGACTACTGATTACAACATCGACACAATATCAAAGTTAACCCAATCCTCCCAAGAGGGAGTCGGGACACTAGCTCTACAACTTATCCAAACAAACGTGTCTTCCTTGATCAAGTCAACGCATTTCTGGACCGGTAGAACTTTATTCTCGAACACCTTCAAGTTTCTAGCGAACCGAATTCTCCATGTGGTCGCCATAGCAATCATAATAACCACTTTCTTCCACCTTTTGCTTCCCGGCGCCTCAGAAAGAATTTTGACCAGATCGCAGAGCGTAGCAGGACTGTCCCGATAGGCTTAGCAAACTAGGCAAAAGCCTGGGGCCCCCAAAAAATAAGGGCCTCCATTTTTTATTTTCTACTTTCTTCATGTATTACGTGTGTATTTAGTCTAAATTAACAAACTAATAACTAAAGACATAAAAGACCAAACAGGTAAAATGTCCAAACCCAAAACTTGAAGAACTAATGGTCAAATCCTATTTACTTGAAAGCATCCTCAGCTCATATCCTCGTTATTTGCGACCTCGCTAATTGCAACCGACATGGATAACGATTGGCAGAGAAATTATGAGCGAAATTAAGGGTAATCAATCGGCACCAATGGTTGCTCAATGTCTCAATATCAAGCAAAACAAGGGTTATGCATGTAAATACTTTTTTTCTCGGTAATTCTAATCTATATATGTGGTGTTTGCCAAAAAAGGATCAAATTTTGATAATTTGCTACAAAAAAGTTAACATACAAAAACACAAGCATATATTATCTTATTTTTTTTATATAAAAAAAAGAATAATATAAAAAAACACTTACCAATTTCGGGATCCTCCGAAACGTCAAGTCACGCACATGTGAGTGCGTAGTCCTCGTCTTTGGACCAGTTTTGGTAGACCGATTTTGAACGACTCGTCGTCGCATCTCCCTTTTTTTGTGGGATCGTTTTTTTCGTTGTGGCTCCGGTTCGGGTTGTTGCTCGGGTTTGGGTTCGGGTTGTGTGTCCAGCACGATATCAAGGTCCGGTTCTTGGTTGGCTTGAGATCCCGACATACGCCAACGTTAAATGCCATGTTATTTGTGTAACCCATTGGACCTCCATTAAAATTACAGGGCATGTTGAGAAGTTGAGAGAAACCAATCGTGTTCGAGTCAAACTCGTTTAGGTTGAAGGTTGGTAGCGGTTGCGTTGTGTTTGGGCGAATGGCGTTTGGGTTACTTGGGTGAGATGGAACACCGAACGGGGTGCGAAATGATTGCATTATAGTATTTTGGGTGTGTAAGGTTGAAAGAAATTTTATAAAAAAAGAGAATTTTTATAAAAATAAGGAAGAAGATGAAAAAAAAAATGGGTGTGAGAGGTGTGGTTTAAATATGTAATATTGTGTAAATTATTTTATTTTATTTGTTTTAAATCGAACGTTGCAAATATGACCGTTGGAGAAGAATGAATGCACTAATGTAAAATTACAGAATATTATAAAAGACTAAGGGGTTGTTTGGTAGCCTTTTAATGACCATTCAGAGGCTACCTCTTAATGGTTCATAACCTCTGAATGATTAAGAGGTAGCCTTAAGTCTGAATGGTTAAGAGGCAACCATTAAGATGTTACCTCTTACCATTCATATTTAAGATTATATCTTAACCATTAAGAGATTATGAACCATTCAGATGTAGCCTCTTAATGACCATTCAGAGACTACCAAACATCCCCTAAAATTTTATTGCGTTCACTGTTCAGATTTTTATGCATTATTGGTAGTAATTTACAAGTTACAACACATATTGTAGAGATTGTTAAAAACTTGAAAACCACAAAATACACTGAAAGATCATCTTGTTAAGTTATATATTTTATATACACCCGAAAAACGGGTGAATCGAGTCGGTTGAAGGTTTGGGTAAGAACCGGTGCGAGCCAAACGGGTCTTTTTTTTTAAAAAAAAAGGTCAATTTGGTTCGGGTTTGAATGGCTTTCCAACCAAATATATACAAATGGCTGTTTTGAAATAAGATATATTTTACATGTTAAAATAAAAAAAAACGTAAAAATTGCAAATAGGAAATTGAAAACTGATAAGTATTTTAATAATTGAAAAGTAAAAAAATCAACAAAAGAAGTGTTATTATAAGAAAACAAACGGTTGCACTTTAGAGGAAATTGAAAACCATAAGGAGCAGAAGAAGTAATTTTGTACTGCCTCAATCTGACGCAGCCCAATATGTCCAGAATGACCCAAAATCAAGTGTATGGGCCAATTTTGTATGCTTATTTATTGTTTTGTATACACAGTGGCGAAGCTTGACCCAAAGGTTGGGGGGGTCGGAAGTCACCGGGGGTTCGGAAGTCACTGGTTTCGGGGGGTCGAAAACCAGTTTCGGGGGGTCGAAACCCTATATTTTCAAAATTTTCTATACGGATACTATATAATCGGAACTTCTGCGCGAAAATCCGGGGGGGTCGACCGCCCCTTCCCGCCCCTACAAACCTGCGCCACTGTGTATACATTAATAGAAATGTTTAACGCGATGAGATACGGAAAGAAAAACAAGAAAAGAAAGAACGGTTATGGGGGTTGGTGATAGAAAAAGAAAAAAATAAGGTTGCGAAAGAGACTACGATTCATACAATGACCAACATTGGAGCAATCTTAAAAGTCGGGCCTCCAAACGTCTAAAATCATCCCGTTAGGCAATGATATAATCATATAGGGTGAGGTTAGCGTACAAAGGCCATATTTTGTGAGAAAGATTAAAAATTGATATGTAGACAACGTTTTTTGGACTTACTAATGATGTTTTGGATTGTGTAGGCTAAAATAACACCAAATATAACAATTTAAAACACAAAAGCAGTTTATTTTCGGCTTAAAACTTAAAACACATGTCAAGAACATGTGTTTAAATTATTGTGTTTTAGTTGTGTTTTAAATTCAATGGCTATAATGCATCACATTTTGTTATAAATTGTTGTGTTCGTTGTTTTTCTAGCAAAAACAACCTAAAACGTCATTGCCTAAATCCAAAACATGATGTCTACCTTTCAATTTTTTAATCCTTCTTACACTTCTCACGAAATATGACATTTGTACCCGAACTTTTACCTAATCATATAAACACTTTAATTTGCATATTTATAATGTTGTGATAGCTCAGGTATTTGAGATTATAATTTGTAATTTCAAGTAGAATGGTTTATATAATTTTGCAAATTTAAAGAATGCTTAACTCTTTTTTATATAAAAAAAATAGGAACTTAATTAGCAGCTTTTAAAATAGAAAATCGCTGAAAAAAGTAAAAGGAAAAAACATTTTGCTATCGCAAAACAGTCGCAAGTGCCGTTTTGCAAGTTTGTAATGGCACCGGTGCCAAACCATACAGCAGGTCGCAATAGGGCAATGGCGACCGTTTAGCAACAGAAAGTGCGGTCGCAAAAAAAAAAAAGTTTTCTAGTAGTGAGGGTGTCGAATGCACACCCATTCAAGACTAAACTGATTTCCAATTCCGACGATTAAGGGTCTAGAGCACAGTACCCCTAGCGCGGTCCAAATGGTGGAGTCCCTAGCATAAGTCTAGTTGCCAAAAATCGATTACCTTAGTTAAGAGCCTTTAGAGCTCGCTTCTGATTGGTAGGAATCGGTTGATCATTAGTAACTTAGTGAGCAATATTAAGCGAACTGATCAGTAGCAATTGAGCGATCAATACTAACCACACAATTTATAGATTACATAATTTTTTTTTACATAAACTTGTATATGTCATCTTTTCATTAAAAACAAAGGATAAATTACATAAGGACAGTAGGTAGGCGGGCAACAAGTTGCGCCACCGCCCCTTTCTGGATAGATTTATAAATTAATTTTGTTTGGCATGTATAATGCCCACACTTATATTCTATTGACCTTTGTTCTTTAACGCATCATAACTAGCTATATGACTTTGATGAATCATCAACATATTCAAGCTTGCATTGCTTATATATAACTTGATAATGCAACTCCAGTTTGTGTTGTTGATGTAGGACATAACCGATAAAAATTGGGTGTAGTAAATGGCCCTTGAAACAAATTCTTGAAAATCACTTTGTATGCCATCTCAGTTAAGTGTATGCCATCCCAACTAACATAAGTATCTGGTTCATCACATATAGTTGAACCTGTATCTCCACACAACTTTTTTGTGTCGAAATTTAACGGCCCTCCACATCCACAACATGCCTTCAAAATCCCGTCATTTGTAAATCCTGCGCGCAATAAGACCCATTTACAAAGGTAAACGTTACTTGTATTATATATACTCTTCCAAGTTTATAACGTGGTACATACCATATTCATATGGAGAATGATAAATTTGCATGAGAGCATTGTAGTAGTCAGCATAGATGATAATTACGTTAGGGTTAAGCTCTCGAATTTGATTTAATTTTGTTTGCAACATTTTATTGTGATATTCAGCGAACTCATTTAACTTGGTGAGACAACCGGTTACAGGATCGTACTCTTCACCATCATACCCATATGTCGCCAAAGACGACGGAAAGCAACCAATAGGAAAGTTCCCTGGAACAACGAGAGTTCGAGCCCCCATCTCAATCAACTCCTGTACATGAAACTATTATATTCGAGTATGTGCGAATTTAATTGTATAATACTAACGACAAATTTGTGTAATGCTAACAACATTGATATAATCAATTCATTTCAAACAGGTTGCAATATTAGTTTTGCTTATGTTCACATCAACAACTCAACCGATGACAATTTTGAGGTGTCATAGTATAAGAAAACAACTCAGCTTCGCTTACGGTTGTGCGCATATAATATATATATATGTGGTTCTAAGGGTGCAAAAGTAAAGTTGCACTAATTTTAACGTTACTTTACTAATTTCGTAAAAATAACGTTAAAAACGACGGACGATTAGTCATGCATCATGTGGTGGCGTTGATAGCCAAAAGACAAGGGGCACATGCAGTGTTGTAGAACTCGCTAGGCGCTAGTCGGCCGGTAGGGTACTGACTAGGGACTAATCGAGATTAATCAGGATTAATCGGGATTGGATTTATATATATATTTTCCCAAATTTATACATATATAATGCTAATTTTATACCTTATATGTATAAATTTAGAGTTTAGACGTCAAATATAAACTAGTAAATATGGAAGGGAGTTAAATATTAAAATACCTAAACTTAAATAACCCTAATCACTTCCCTCGTTCACTATATCCCATTTTTTATTTCCCATTCCTTTTTTCACACAACTAGGGTTCATGGAGTTTCATCTATTTTGCTTCCAAATCATAGATTATCATCCAATTTTAAGGTAAGAACTTGTTTTATTTGATCGATTTGCTCCAGTTTTGACCCATTCGAATTCATTTTTTATATAATTTTGAGTTTTAGGTCCGACTAATCGGTGATTAATCGGGACAGCGGTTAATTGAGTGATTAGCCAAAAATTAATCAGTAAAGTGAGGACTAGCGCTTAATCACTGATTAATCATGCATCATGTTAAAAACGACGGACGATTAGTCATGCATCATGTGGTGGCGTTGATAGCCAAAAGACAAGGGACACATGCACCAATCGGGCTTGTCCCGATTGCTAAGTGTTATGTGCCTTATGTCCAAGGCTTGATACAAAACCACTATCGAGCCGCGGGTCTCACTAGAAGCAGCCTCTCTATTCTCAGGGGGTAAAGGTAAGACTGTTTACATCTCACCCTCCTCAGACCCTACCTTAGCTTTGCTATTGGTGGGATTAACTGAGTGCGATGATGTTGATAGTATAAGAAAACAACAACGCTTTATACTTTTATAAAATAAAACCTTGTCTGCCAGAATATGGTTATCAAACTCCTTGTAGTTATGTTGATTTCTGGAGGTAACATCAATCTTCTTTGATCTATTAGCTAATGTATCACATAAATTTTGGAAATCGTGATTTAAATTTATATTATATTGTTTAAAAACATGATTTAAATGATTTGAGTAGCTTCTTACATTGATAGCTGAGCTGATGGCATCTATAACAAGAGACACATATGGTTCAATCTCATCAATGGGTATTCCGGAAGATAACCTATGATTGTAGTCATTACCACCAATTTCTCCCATTAGTATCAAAGAACGCCCAATGAAGTTTTTGCAATCTGTTTGCAGTCATAATCAATCAAAAATTATTGTGAAAACCTAGTTGGTCAGAGTGAACTAATATCATTAGAATTAGGAAAATTGGATTTTCAAATTCCAAACCTTGACTTGTTGGCTAACAAAAAATATTTTGTGACACTCCCAACTTTTCACGTATTTTTCCTCGGCGATACCATATTAACTAAAAGTTAACTTAGTTAAAAGTTTAGACTGTCACGAAACATTTCCTTGATTGGGATTGTCTTAATTATTGTTATAACATATTCTGTCACATTGACTATTTAAACAAACCTGAAGTGTTGCCACAAATAGAAGGTAATGATTGTTTAAACCACGCTAACTGAACCCCTAAAGAAGCGTTAATCGTAGGACGTTCACTCCATATGGCTTCCATAAATGATGAATTCAATGCTGAAGCACCGCCCACCGCATAATTCACTCCTTGTTGCCCCACACCGTCACTCCCCTTGATGTTGAAATATGGCGGTATCAATGGCAACCCAAGAGTCTCGGCTACAGAAAAGAAAAAAAAAAACATTAGAAAACCAAAGCATTATGTAATGTATGAAAATATGAAACACAAAAAATAAGGTCTTAGAGAGTTTATCTGGGATTTCCACTCAACTAAGCCTTTAAAAAAAGCGTTTACCTAGGAAATCAATGATGAGACGGCCATTGGAACAGCGGCCAGTGGATTGTCCGATGAAATTTTGGCCGTAAGGGGGACCGCATTCAAATCCTACGTCGGATATGGAAGCCAAATATTTTCGGTTACCGGTGTCAGCAAGGGAGTCACCGAAACTGATGATGGATGAATAACATCCATTAGCAAACAGCCTACCAGTGCATAACATCATCAAGAAACCTGCAAAAAATATGGAGCTTGAAGGATACCCCATTAGATATAATATTATTCTTAATTAATGTTTGCTTTTAATTTGTGCATGGGATGGTTAACTTACTACATTATATAAACAACCAAGCATGGAGACTGTTGGTTATGGCCCGGGTGCCCCAATGATGAATTTGATATTATAATTATTATATAAACAAGTACAGTAATTAACATATCATATTATATAAACAAGTAATTAAGTAAAATGATTATGAGAAAAACGAGATAAACATTTATACGAGTAAACAATAACCACTGTATTAAAATAATGATAATTAATTTTTTCAATTATTGGTATAATTACATAGATTTGGTTTCATTATTTAATTTTCGCCTAAGATGTGCCTCTTGACTTTGGGTGAAGATCATGAGCTTCATTTTATTCCGAAATCTGGTGGTGTTCGGCGGCAGCAGGTTTCATTTTCGCAGCTGTTAGAGGAAGTGAAGATCATAAGCTTCCTTTAGGTGAAAAATGTGGCCAGGATGGTCGACATGTCTTGGGAATCATGGCGTAAGTTTGACACGGCAAGAATGGGATAGTTTTTTCGGTTTTTGTGTATGTAATTGTTGCCATGAGGCTTTATCCGTTAGGCGGACAATGTATCTTGTATGCGGGTCGTTTTTGCTAGTATCTTGCTAGTCTCGAATAAAATAAAGTTTTGTTGGCCGTTAAAAGAAAGATGCACCTCTTGACTTTTGTGCAAGTGTCTCTCTTATCAATTCAATTACCGTGCCAATGATTTTGTAACCGGGATAAATATTTTAAGAATAAAAACAAAAATCTATATCTAACAAAATTAGTAAATGACAACGTAATATGAAACTAATTTATCTTTTGTTGTGGAATATAGAAATTGTTGACAAAATGTATAGCATAGTAAAATCTGTGGCCATCAATTATTGGAAAAAATAATAGTGTTTATGTTTACATTTACACTTGTGTGGTATAAGTATAAACAAGGCCACACGATCATTTTAAGCGGGTTCGGGTGCCGGATCATACTTTGATAAAGATATTGTGTAAAGTGGCGGATCTAGATTATACTTCAAGGGTAATGTTAAAAATGTTGTTTTGCCGTATTTTCATACAATGTAAATGTAACAAAAGTTTTCAATACCGGTCTCCGGTCTTGAGCCCGGTACGATAAGGGCTGATTGAACTAGTAAACAATAAATGTTATGTGCCGATGTTAAATCCGGTAAATACTGATTCAAACAGTTGTACTGGTCTTGTTAATCTACAAATTTGATTTTTAAATTTTTAATAGATTTCCGATATTATTGAGATTTACCTTTCGTGTGTCAGTTAAAAAGATGGAAAAGACTAGAAACCTTTAATTAGAAAAATCTTTAAAGTTTCGGTAATACAGCTTTTAAAATTCATGACATTATCTTTTAAAACAACTACTCACACAATTTTTAAACGGAATTAATTTTTATACATTGTATTTTGGGATACTGTTCACCTTTATAAATATTTTAATATTTTTGTTAGTGGTTGTGAGTGAGGAGAGAGGAAATATAATAATAAAAGTTGAAAGTATGAAAAAGTATTTTTTGTTTAAAAATGACAGAAAATTTTAGGATGAAATAGTAATTTTTGTATAATTTGAAAGGTGTTTGGATGCTCAAAATTGTTAAATACTATTGCCACTACACAACAAAATTTACGGATATATAATTCACCAACAGACCGACCGAATAAAACCAAAAGGAAAGAAAAGAGAAACTATTAAATGAAGTTCGTCAATAAAAATTGAACTGTCACCAAAAATATCGGATTGCCTTTTAACCTTTATTTTCTTTTTGTATTGGTCACCACAAATATCCGATTGCCTTTTAACATTTATTTTTCTTTTTTTTTTATTGGTTGCCACAAATATCCGATTGCCATTTTTTTTTTAAATAAAACTTTAATAACCACAACTTGAAGAGCCTTCAAAGCAAGGACCTACGAACATACAAACTAAAAAACATCAATCCATTGGACATTTATACCACCTTTTCCAATCGACATCTTTACATCTAAACCTATTACGAAACCAGAAAAACGTCGTAGATTTTATATTTTCCACAATCTTTGCCGGTCTCCTCCTTTTATTATTGAAAATTCGATCGTTACGTTCATTCCATAGCACCCAAATAGTAGTGTATACAATGCCTCTTAAGATGTATCTTCTAACTTTCGATGACGCCTGAGTATCCGGTAGCTGAAGAAGATCCACGACATCAAAAGCAAATCCTTGACTAAGCCGGCACCATCTCTCTATTCTACTCCACACCTCTTGAGATAAGGCACACCCAGTGAAAAGATGTAAAGAAGTTTCCATTTCCCCTTGGCAAAAAACACAATTCGAATCTTGGATCGGCACTCCGCGTTTAATAAGCTCGGCAATAGTAGGCAGCCTATTTCGAGCAACCCTCCAAACCATAATTTTACATTTTAGCGGAACCCAACTCTTCCATTTAATCATAGAATTATTAGCGGTCGAGACATTGTTTGCCAACATTTCCTTGGCCGAAGAGACTGAGAACAAGCCATCTTTTTCTATGCTCCATGTCCAACGATCTCGACCACCTCTCCAATGGAAGTCATAGATATCATTGAGAAGACTATATAACTCGGAAATCTCCTCCTGCGTAGAAGGGACCGCACGCCAATCCCAATGTAAAACCTTCGTGTTATTCACCAAAACGACCCGCTGGGAAACCTTAACCCATTTGCATCTTTCTATTGAAAAAAGGCGTGGATAAACCACACGCAGCGAGGCTTCCCACAACCAACCATCGCTCCAAAAAATTATAGAATTCCCGTCTCCTACATCCCCAATGAAAAAAGAATTCAGAGACATACCATCTTGGTTCTTTGACTCGCCCACTTCAACAATATACTTCCAACACCCACTAGACGACGCCATACAAGGAAGCAAAGCCCATGGTCTACTCGAACCATGGCAACCCAAAATAATTTTCTTCCACAAGCAACTACCCTCATTTTTAAATCTCAATGTCCATTTTAACAAAAGAGCATCATTCACCTCTTGCAATTTGGACACTCCTAACCCCCCCCCCCCTATTTTTTGGAGTAGTTACAACATCCCAAGCCACCCACAAAATTTTTTTATCATCATTCGTCCCCCGCCCAAAGAAAACGCCTCATAATGGCCTCAATAGAATCGGTCACAGCCTTGGGAGCTTTATACAAAGATAAATAATAAACTGGTAAACTTTCAAGAACCAACCTTATAAGAATTAGACGACCACCTATAGACAAAATCCTTGCTTTCCAAGAAACGAGCCGATTGCGAACAACTTCTACAACCGGATCCCAACTCCTAATCCGAGTCATCTTCGCCCCTACTTGGATGCCAAGATAGGTAAAAGGAAAACTACCTCTCTTACATCCCAAAAGGTCAATCATGCTATCCACTTCGGGATCATCCACCCCCACACCAAAAATATTAGACTTGTGTAAATTAATACGAAGGCCCGAACACAAATAAAAAATGCGGAGAATCCTAGCAACACTGGTAATATTATCTCTAGACCACTCCCCTAGAATGAGAGCGTCGTCGGCATAAAAAAGGTGGGTTATGTAACACCCCAACCGATGGCGGAAACATCGGGATGTCACGTATTGATGATTGTTCAGTAGCTCATGGTAAATAATAAATTTCAATAATTGATTTAAATACATTACATACAATTGTTCTACAAGAATTTGTACATCAAAATGAAAAATACTAGATACACATCTTCAAGCATTAACTCTAATCTTCAAGCAAGCTATAACCTGAAACATGTTAAGTTTGAAAATATTTTGGGTCAACAAAAGTTGGTGAGAATTACATAGGGTTGAATAAAAATGTTGTACAATTCGAGTGTCGTGGCTAGTCTAGTCCATATGTGAAAACAAAACTATCAGGTAAATTGAGTGCATAATCAAACCTTGTGACTAGAATATTGTGGTCCATCCCATACGCATATGGTTCACTCGATTATGTTATATGTTCGATAACAATCACCCACGCTACCTATGTAGGAGGTACACGTATCCGGGTGGGATTGTCAGTCCAATAGATCTATCATTGTATACCGTCGGCTGATCATTGTTAATGATTATGCTAGAATAATGTGCTTACCCTAGTAATGTTTAATACATAATGCAACATAGAATAACACATAGACACTTATGATTGAATTGTAAATTGAATGTTGTAACATGTTTCACCCCAAAATAGTGAAATGAAAAAGGGGCTATGTAAACTCACCTGATAAGCTAGCAAATATTCACAAAAGTTGACGTTCGTGTTGTGAGAAGTATCCCAAAGAATTTCCCTAAATTGTTCAAATGAAAACTTTCAATAAATTGTTGGACTTAGGCTAAAGTTTAGGATTAAGTAGAAACTAGGGATACTAGATCTAATTAGGGGGTAATTAGAGCTTTTGATAGATCATACGTTTTATTATCTTATGAAAATAGGGTGTACATATTTTATGGGTCAATAAAAAATGAACTAGTTGAATGAAAATAATGGTACTAGATAACATCTATGTATAAGTTTAATAGGACTCATGACAGATAATATGTACTACTATAAGTAACAAAAAATATATATATATATATATATATATACACGTTTAAGTTCATATATTATTACCAGGACCTAACTCATCTTGATTATATACTATCATATTATTAATATGGATATCAAGTTACAAAATACGTGCCAAAAATAAAAATAATTGATTTGACATTGAGAGTTTAAAAGAATGACTAATTAATAACACACCTAAATTAGATTCAATTATATGACAATCATCTTTTTATTTGAAGATATATGTAATATAAATACTGTAGGTGTGAAGGAAGTAACGGACCAAAATCCAATTTTTTTTATATATATAAACCGATTAGATCTACATCTATATTGATTTTTTTTATGTATATATAAAAGAATCTCCATGGCGCACTATGATTAAACACACATGTGAAATTTACCAACAAAATATTTTGTGAACATGAACACAACCAAAAGTAGAGTGAACTACCTCTAGCGAGCAGAAGAACAGAGCCATATAAGACTGCGTAGTTCACGGTGTACCACGGCGACAAAACTATGCGCGATGGGATGTGGATGTGGTCGTGCGACTGGTTGAAGGATGGTAGCGTGGTTCACGGTGGCCGACCAAGGAGTGCACCGTGATGGTCTAGTTGGTATGGATTGATGTGTTGTTTCGTCTGAGCGGCAGTGGTTGAAGGTTTAACAGAGGAGTTGTAAGAGAAACTGTGAAATTAAAGTGTATCCCCTTTCATTTTACAAATGAAGTTACAACCTAAATATACAAGGGTCAAAGCACAATCAATGAATGTGATGAAATCATGGCTGAAAATAAGGACAACACAAAAGTGGAAAACACACTACCCTTCTAAAATCAATAAATCTTCAAAGAAAATGGTGGAGTAAATTATGGACTCTTTTTTTGTGCTATCAAAATTAATTTTGTCATCTAGTTGTTTTATTATATATATATATATATATATATATATATATATATATATATATATATATATATATATATATATATATATAGGGGATTGTTATAATAAAAACCCTTCAAAATGAGAAAACCATGTAAACTCATTTGTGGCCATTGATTAAACTTGATGGAGGGTCTAGATTTAATCTCTATATTAAAATCCAATAAAGTACATTAAAGGAGGAGAGAGGCATTAATAAGGGTATTGTAGTAATTGACCATCAAACTCTGTTGGTTACTGCATGCTTGCAGAAACCGTCACATCATTCCTCTCTCTATCAATAAGATCTCCCTCTCTCTTATTGCATATACAAACCTCCAAATTTCAAAAATCCCCCCAACCCCTGTTCTCTCTAACAGTCCATCGAGAGTGGTTGTTCATCAACAAACAAGATTATTTGAAGAAACCAAAAAAACAATTACTGATCAACCATCAACGAAAGGATGGCATCGTTCATGGGGAGCCTATCGTCGTTTGCTCGACGGTTAGGTTCGAAGAAAACTTCAAAAAGGTATGTGTTTAATGTTTTTGATTACCATTGTTATTCACTGTAAAAAAGTTTTGATGGTTCTCGAGTCTGGTGGAGTAAATTACTGGTATCGAAGTTTTTGAATTTGGAATAGTTGATATGCCCTGAAATGGGGGTTCTGGAAATTGTTTATAAGAGTATGAATAATTATAGGGTGGGGTATCTTGTGAATGGGGGCCTTGTGAATGTGACATACTCATGTTGAAAAATGGACATATGGCCTGAATACCTTGATACTTTGTTTGAAACAGGAAGAAAAGGAAAGTGATCATTTTGTCTGATGATTCAAAATCAAAAAGACGTGGTAAACGAACTACAAAAAAAACCACTGACCCCAAAGAAGTAAAGCGTCAATTAGGTAAGTATTACATATGTTATGGATATTAATGATTGAGGATATTTTCATTTATATGCTGCTGTGCTTCTATTTGTGTTTGTACTAATCCTGTATTAATGATGATATGTTGTTTAGAATGTAATTATGTTTTCTTAACTGTTCTGTTATTAGAGTATGATTCGGACACACCGCTTGTCAATTTAAAAAAACGGTGTAAAAAAGTCGTCAAACATTGTCCGAATGATGATCCAGGGCCGTCTAGGGGAAAACTACAGATGACGAGGAGGGTGGAGAAACATCAGTTGAAGCGTCTGATGATAGTGATGCGGAGTTTTCCGGGACTGCAAAAAGTGACGATGATGAATCAAGCGTGAAGCCACATAAGGGTAAGGGTCAGTATTGAAAATAGATTTTAAATCCATGTTAAGTATATTACTATGCCTTAATTTCCGAATTGTTGTGTTTTGTGTCAAGCAGAGAAGCCGTCGTTCTTTTCTAATCGTCGCCTTCGACAGGCAGCGAAAAATAAAGGTATGTGATAAGATATGTTTTCGATTCTTTGCCCGTTACGTATGTAAATCAGTTTTATGTGATGGCGTTCAGCCATATCTCCTGATTTCTTATGTTTTGTAGAAGCAAACAAGAATATAGCATCTGGAGAAGTTCAAACAAAAACAAAGAAAGGTGGATCAGTTCACATAAATTGATATTTACATTGCTATAGTGACTAAACAGTTAACACCTAAAATGGTTACATGTGTAACAGGTGAAGAAGTCATGCATGTCTATGATGTGTCCTCGAGCTCACCAGTTAGGATGACCAGATCAAAAGCACGAGCGTTACAGATTTCACCTGAAAAACCAAGGGCCAAAAATGCCAAACCAAAGAAGGCAAACAAACGTAAGAGGGCAGAGAAGTTGTCGAACGATAGCATGAAGCCTCGTAAGCAGCGCAAAAGGTCGAAGTTGAACGAGTGGCTGGGAATACGTACTAGGTCATCACCAACACAGTTTACAAGGTGCATAAACATACTAAGCGACGAACAACGACTGGCGGTGAAGGAAATGGGTTTTGGCCGGCTGCTGAGTATAAAAATGGATGGGATACCAGCAAAGTTAGGGCATTATGTTGTGGATAACTTCGACCCAGATAGTTTGGAGTTGACCTTGCCGTCTGCAACTCTTAGCATTGACGCTGAAGTCGTACACAAGATACTCGGTATTCCAATTGGAGGGGTGTCTTTCAATGCGCTAGAGAGTAGGGACGAACATGATGAAGGGATAGCTAAATGGAAAAAGAGGTACCCGCCGAGCAGATTTATATCTCCAAAACAAATGGTTGATATGATTGAGAAAGAGTCCAATGGTGAGGATGACTTCAATTTCCGAATGGATTTTATAATGTGCTTCTATACTATCATGGTTGATTGCCACAAACAAGGCAGTTTGAAGGACAACATACTAGACTATCTGACGGATGACTTGGATTTTGCTGGACTTGACTGGTGTGAGTTAGTAGTGGAGGTGCTTAGGAGTTGTAAAGTTGGTTGGAGGCGAGACAGTTTGGATCCACCTTTTACAGGGCCGCTAACCTTTTTGACAGTAAGTTAATTTTTTACGTATGTTACATATTCACTTAGGTACTACTGACCGTATTTGTTTTCTTGATACTAATCATGTATACGACATCTATTTTGCAGCTTTTGTACGTGGATAGTTTTAAATGCAAAGGTGTTGATGTTGATTCTTCGGTGGTTCCTATGAGTTTCTGGACATTCCAAAGGTTAAGAGACAGGGAAAGGATTGAGATAAAAGAAGGGGGTTTCGGAAGGGGTACTTTGAAACCGTTAACTTCGTACGAGGGTGTGAAGCTTGGAATAGATGAGCCAAGCATCGAGGTTTGTAAAATATTATGTATTACAACAAAACATTTCATGTATTCCCCGTATTACATATTTATGGCATGCTAACAAAAAATTACCAAACAGGAAAGGGTAGCAAGTGTGGGGGATCTCGTCGATGTTTTGATTAGAACGAGAAAGAGGGTTGAATCGGCCATCTGCAAGTTAGATGAGGACTATCCAGGTAGAAAAGAAGTTGTTGCTGTCAAGGCTAGGTATGGTGAGTTCATTAAAGACATGGGGAAGGCGAGTGAGGTCGAAGCTGTTGCGCGTGTAAATGCTGATGGAGAAATCTCCTCTGTTATAGCTGCCATAGGTAAATGTACCACCATTGGTAAGTGCAAGTTTGATGTTTAAGCACAATACCCAATTTTGTTAAATATAAATCCATTGAACGTCTATATCGAAAAATTAGCAGATAAGGCTGAACAAAGCAACAAAGGAAAAGCAGTCGAGGATGATGTGTTGAGTTTGGGTGATTCGCCGCTAAACAAGTCCCCAATCACACGATCAAAAAAGAAAAGCGTTGGTGGCACGTTGGATGAGGCAGGGGCATTGGAAAGTCCGATTCTAAGCCAATACAGGAAGAATCTGCATGACAGTGCAAAGCAGAAAAATGATGGTTCCAAAACAGGTGCTACATGTGTTACACACATTAGGAACATTATGTTTAACTGTTTATGTATTTAACACTATGCACATTCCATTCATTAGGAAGCATTGTGTGTGACTGTTTATATGTTTAACATACGTAACAGGAGATGAAGATCTGGCCAGGAATTTAACCAACAAATTTTCTGAGGTTAGTGAAGACGGGCAAAATGAACAGGATGTAGCAGGACAATCAGGGGGACTAGAAAAAGAAGGTACGTAAAATATAGCTAGGGTAGGTTCGGTTACATACGCATAGGTCAGCGGGTGGGGAGAATTTGTTAAGATTGTAATGTTATGATCTGTTATAGATGTCGATGCCAGCAGACAAATTGCTGAAAATGTGTTAGGTGATGTGTTTCCCACTTGCAATGAAGAGGAATTGGTGAGCACACAACCCTTGGGTGCAACACAAGAGGCCGAATTAGGTAAATAATGGATTCTTTTTTATACACGTGTAAAATCGTAATAAACCACAAACTGAAAATTAACTAGCTGTTAAATGTTAATTAACTTTAAGCACGGGATAATATTGTTGTTTCAGAACTGGATGCACCAAACAATGAGATTGAACAGGAGGTTGTGACCACACAAACACAGGCAGCAACACAAAGTGAACCAATAGGTATGCCGGTTGACTGTTATAAAATTGCTAATGTATACATCGGTTTTATGATTGTTATCTGGTTACGTATGTTACACAGTCTCCTCAGGCGGCACTCCAACACATGAAGCTACTGGTGAAGACAACAAAGATGACTCAAGTGTGAAGGTGGGAGACACAAAAACAGATGAACAACTGCAAGAGGAGAAAACAGGTATTGTTATAAAAACCATATATATCCACAACTAAAGGCTGGTATAACGCATCGCCAAACATATTAATCATGTGTTTTAAACGTTGTATTTCAGGCGATGAGAAAATTTCAACAAGCGAAGCAGATGTGCACACAACCAGTAACAAAGAGTCAGGTATGATATTGTAATATTTATAAGTACATGGATAGCTGATTTGGATGTGTGATAAGTGGGCTCGTGCGAAAATGTCCTACAGAAGTACAGCCGGACAGGGCAGAAACTAGTGATAGGGGTGATAGGGGCAAGCAGGTTGCTGAGCCGGGGGAAGATACACAAGCAGGTATGCAAATAAAACCAAATTGAAATACGTCTATAATCCACAAAAAAGTCCACATATTATTTGGGGTAACACATGTAACATCGCAAAATTTTCCCCAAAATTTTAATACATAAAAAGCCCTTATATATATATATATATATATATATATATATATATATATTTTATTACACCTTTATCATTAATATTATACAAATGTGCCTAAGTCTTTATTTATCCTAACTCACAACTTATATACATACATAAATGTATATAAATAATAATAATAATAATAATAATAATAATAATATGATTCTAAATTCTTTTTTTTTTCACATACAAGATTTTTTTTTTTTTTTAAATAAAGCCTTGAGTCAAATAGTCAAAGTCCTAGTCAAAGTCTTAGTCAAACAGTCAAAGTCTTAGTCAAATAGTCAATTCATCATAAAACCTTACTTTATGATGTTGACCAATTTTAATGGCTAATTGACTCCAAAACTAGTATAAAAACCCACCTATGACCCATTATACCTTGCATCTCTAAATCGATTGTTTCAACCCGATTAAACTTTCCCTCATACCTTTCTTCTATAGTCTATTACTTCTACAATTGAAGCTTTGATTATAAGCTCTTGTAATTGGCGAATTGGAAGCTTGATATTCGTTCTTTTTCGTTTCCTTCAATTTGGACTAGCTACGTTGTTGAGTCTTTGGGATTCGCCTCGCATACATTCACAACACATTATTCTATTTTCTTTACGAGACATAACATTTTGCTAAGGTGAGTTTTACATAGCCCCTTTTCTATTTATCACCGTTTTTGGGTTGAAACATGTTACAACATTATTTATGCAATTCAATCATCAATGTGTCTATGTGTATTTCTATGTTGCATTATGTCTTGAACATGACTAGGGTAAGCACAATTCTAGCATAAACATTCATCAGCCAAACGGTATACATTGATAGATCTATTGGACTGACAATCCCACCCGGATACGTGCCTCCTACAAAGGTTGCGTGGGTGTTTGTTACTGCAATATAAACGAGTGAACCATGAGCGTATGGGATGTACCACAATACAACAGTCACAATGGTTGATTATGCACTCGATTTACTTCTAGTATGTTTTCACATATGGACTAGATTGCCATGACACATGAATTGCACAACAATTTTATTCGATTATCAAAACCTATGTAATTCTCACCAACTATTGTTGACCCAAAATATTTTCAACTTAACATGTTTCAGGTTCTACTTGCTTGAAGAACTGCTTGAAGATGTGTGCATAGTTTTACTCAATTTGATAACAATTGTATGTAAATTATTTAAATCATTTAATGAAATCTATTATTTACCATGAGCTACTGAACAATCATCAATACGTGACATCCCGATGTTTCCGCCATCGGTTGGGGTGTTACAGATTGGTATCAGAGCCATGGTTATAGGGAATTAGGTTATTAGAAAAATAATCTAGTCTATAACCATAGGATTATAACCAGTATTTGCTTCTTTTACTTGCCATTCTCTATCTCCCTTCTACTTCTTATCCCTACTTTCATCCTTACAAGAAGGTTGCTCTCCACCATTGGATCTACTCTTAGACTAATAGGACAAAATCCTCAGGTTTAGCCTGAACCACCTTGAGATCTCATCGAAGTTCTAGATTTTAATAACGAACACGTGCAATCTGGAAGGGTGAACGCCTGTATTCTGAGTCTTCTGTCTAGGCTGGCATTGCGCATATATCCCAATCAGACGAGGGACCCGGATGCCTACCTGGGAATTCTCGGGATGAGTGTTCACTTATAGGCTAAAGCATGTCTTCATATGTTATTAGAATTTAGAATCTTTGATAAGTCAACGTTTTCGTTTATTCGTTTTAATTAAATGAATAAATGATTACATTCCTTATATTACCTCATTGTCCTTCATTTAACCCATATCTTATTGAACATTCATTACCTAAATCACTTCCGTAACCGATGCCCTAAACTAAACAAAGATCAAGATCCTCCAGCTACCTAACCGCAAGTCTCACCATTTGACTATTGGTTGCTTTTATTCTATGTATTGACGCTATTTGATTCAAGTAATAAAATATTTGTCTGAGAGTTGTTACATGGTGCATGATTGTTTGAATGTGAACTAATTATATAAATCTATACAACTACAACTCATATACTGTGCTTGTTATACTTGCTTGCATAAACATGTTATCAATTCGCAACCTATGTGTATAATAAATGTTGCACTTAATAGAGGTCATCATGCCTTTTCAACAGTCGGGAGAGGCCCTACAACCTGCTCCACGACTGGTGGAGGCTATCGAACCTACTCAACGATTGGTAGAGGTCATTATGCCTTTTCAACAGTCGGGAGAGGCCCTACAACCTACTCCACGACTGGTGGAGGCTATCGGACCTGCTCAACAATCGGTGGAGATATAGAAGGACGCAAAACTTTAATGTAAGGTAAATTGGTGATTGCGGTCCGGAACGTAATCATGAATTTACAGGTACGTTAAGGTAGTGTGAAATTCTATCAAGGTTTTCAGTAATAACCAATTATAAACTCTAGTTACCTGGTAGTTCATTTAGTCTTTCTATAGTCAATCAACTCATGCATTTCTTTTAGGAGTCCTAAAACTTAAGATTCTTATTCTCCTTGCTATTTCAGATGAACCTAATCCAACCCTTAAAACTCACACATATCAAAACTCTTACCCAAATTATTCGAAACAGTTTATTCTGTTACCTATAAATTTATGTCATGCCTTAACTCGAAACTTCCTAAACCACCCTTGTCCTAATTTCTACCCAATCACCTTCAACCCTGTGTTTTCAATAAACTTCGGGACGAAGTTCCTAAAAGTAGGGGAGACTGTAACATCGCAAAATTTTCCCCAAAATTTTAATACATAAAAAGCCCTTATATATATATATATTATTACACCTTTATCATTAATATTATACAAATGTGCCTAAGTCTTTATTTATCCTAACTCACAACTTATATACATACATAAATGTATATAAATAATAATAATAATAATAATAATAATATGATTCTAAATTCTTTTTTTTTTCACATACTGATGACCTGTCGTAAGGGTCATGCAAAACCTAATTAACCTATGTAGTTAGGGTAAATAGGGTATCAATCCAAGGAGCATGTGGTCAGTGAATATTGTTTAGTTGATTGGAAACTATTGCTTATGAAGATGCTATATAACTTATGAAGATTGCATTTGGTTCATTTAAGAAAGTTTAGTTGGAAGGAGTTTTGATTTATAAAAATTGAAATAGAAATGTAATAGAAAAAAAATAGTAAACAATTTAGATTGTAAGCAATTTAATTAAAAGGATCACACCTAGGTTTCAACAAATGAAGTCTAAGGTTTTCACAAATGGGTCAAACAAATGTAGTGCAATTGGTGTTAACGGGGTGATTGTTCAATAGGCTTAGGTGTCAAGTTTCATCAACATCAAAGATGGACTAAACTACACTTCATTACCTAGAACATACAACCCTATGTTTGTATTAGAGCAAGAAAACATGTTCATGACACTAGAAATTGGCACAAGATCAATTAACTAAAATGAATTCAACATAAGATTAATCGCAATCTAATACAGTTAATTCAAACACACAATCACACAATTAAAAAGTTAAAGTAATACCCAAATGTTTAAACCCTAAAGCTTCAATTGTTTACTTCCTAGGCGTGATACAAGGAGATTAGCCACTCATGGCCATGGAACTTGATTCTTCAAATAAGCGGGTCTTGAATCTTGAAAACCTCAATGATAGGATGGATTGGTAGTGAAAGATATGATGAAAAATGATGATCTTCAATGATTTTGGTGTAATAGGGTGATATTGATTGTGATTTGGGGAGTCAAAGATGATGATTATGATCCCCAATATATGTTTTTATCACTCTCCCATCGAAATCCTGGTCAAACCAATCATAAAGTCCCTTAAAAATAGCTTAAATTCGAATTTCCATGTTTGTTGACCAGTGACCTGAGTCGCCGACGCGATGTTGTGGAGTCGCTGACGCTCTGGAGTCGCCGACGCGCTGGACAGGAGTCGCCGACGCGCTTGTGTAGCTGACTCCACTTCTCACTGTCTACGAAGTGGTAGACTCATGATCCTCTGAGTCGCTGACGCGCTGTAGTGGAGTCGCCGACGCGCTGAACAACTTTTGTTTCTTTATTCCACGACCATCTAGCTCCGTATAAAGTTCCCAAAATGCTCCAAAACACACCTTAAGCCTCATTAACCTGCAAAATACAAAATCTAATCAAAGTAGTGTGTTCACGACTATAAAATCACATGAAACATGCAATATTAAGCATGACAAACCTTGAGTTTTCACCCGCGTATCACATCCCCACACTTATCTTTTTGCTTGTCCTCAAGCAAACTTATTACACTTTCACAATTCCAAACACAAAACATATTCCCCATTCTCAAAGAGTTAAGGTCTAATGTCATACCCGGTTCCTATGCCTTCTACAATCAAGACTACCCAACTTCCAATGAATATCTTTTCAAAATGCAAGTGGTTACCCAAGATTAGCCTACCTTCTAAAGTAAACAAACCACACACATATCCCTCACAATATTCTCTCCACTCGGTTTAATTGACTAGTATTGATGTACTAGAATATATATGGTACTCTCAAAACCGATTATAATGCATATTGGTATATGCTTGCAACTGAATCGCACTTCCCCAAATTTCTCAAAAGCGAACACGAGTCAAAAGGTCTTTAAAAGGGTTGTAACGTGGCTGGGCAAAGGGTGTGGAATGGGATGTTTTTTAAAAGTGACTACAGTGATGAAAATTCGACTATTAAAACATCAAACAACTAATCAAAAAGAACAAACAACTACTCAACTATAAGGCAATGTTACGCCTTTTTATTCAATGACTATTTACAATATATTTTTGTAGTTTTCTATAATAACTTCCACTCTTTTTTGATGCTTTTCAAGCTTTTTTTTTTTTTTTTTTTTTGAGACTTTGCTCTTTTTCAATGCTTTTGCAGTTTTTTTTTTAACAAACAACTAACAATAATAACTTTAAACTATTTACAACACAAAGGAACAACCTACAATCAAATTTTCATCACTCGGGTTTAAAGTGAAAAAGGCTTATGGGTCAACTGGGTTGATATGGGTGGTCAATTGAAAAATGTTTAAGGCTCAAGATTGGTTAACTAAGGGATATTGAAACGGGTCAGGGATGAAAATGGTTTAAAAATAAAAAGGTTTAACCTAATGCCTTAATCATTCTTATGTTCACAATTGGTCTAGGGCGGTAAACGTATTAAAGGTGCAAGTTCTACCGTATGCAAATATATTGGCACACTCAATTCAAAGGAACACAACATGCAAAATAGATAGAATTTTATAAAGTGTAACATGTTGTGGTGGCTCAAAATCTCACATGGAAAGATGGGTAGGTATATGAAATATGTGTAGTAAATCGACCTTTCAAGCAAACTACTCCTAAATAACCACCCATAATTCTTTTTACCAAAACTAGTTGAGAGTTATCATGCGAATTTTTCAGAACCTGACCATGACAAAAGACCAAAATGGTTCATACTGTCCCGTGTTGACTTAGTTACTTGCGTTCTTAGAATGCTTAAACAAGGACTTTTTTTTTTTTTTTTTTCAAATTTCCTCCCCCATCCCCACACTTAGAGTCCAACATTGTCCTCAATGTGTAGAATTTAAATGGTGGATTTCAAAATGCTTAAATTTTCTCACCCTCCCCCAATTAGAGGCCGCATTGTCCTCAATGTGTAGGAAGAGACTAAAAGCATGCACGGGAATGTGATAACCACCCACAAAGATTCACCTAGTTCAAAATAGTACACAATCCACTTATTCCTAACTAAAGAACCAAAAATAGAGAAATGAGGAGAGGTGCACCTGGTTTGATTTTTAAGCTCCATGTTCTTCGCTTTCAACAATATGCTCCATTCCATTGTGAATGAACCTACAACTCACAAATGTGTAGAAGCATGCTTCTCACAAAAGAAATTAAGGGTTGCTGGTTTATTATTTGTTGAGATAATGGGATTTGGTTGTTGTTTGAAATTAAAATCAGATTTTAATGTGGGTTTGTTGCAGCCCGAGTCGGTGACTCAGTGACATGGAGTCGCTGACTCCTTAAGTTTGGGGTCGGACACTTTGTAGACAGCAAGAAGTTGAGTCTAGTGCAGAATGGAGTCGGTGACTCAGGTTGTTGGAGTCAGCGACGCGGTTTTTTTTTTTTTTTTTTTTTTTTTTGTTGGCTTCACAAACTCAAGTAACACCTAAGGACAAACATTTTTTTCAGAATTGTATATTTTTCTCCCCCTCCCCACACTTAAAAATAAACATTGTCCTCAATGTTTCAAAATTGAAGGTTGATACTTATTAAAAGATTTATTCTGAAAAAACTTTGTAGAGGGTGTGAACAATCAATCCAAAACAACTCAACTCCTATCATTCAAAGACAAACATACACACAACTTTTTGATTAAAGGAACGGAGTGCACCTGATTAGTAGTCAATAATGCCCGTTCTTCAACCTTTTCTGTCCAAGCTGAAAGCTCCTTTCCTCCTCTTTTCTTGTCACCTACATCAATTCTTACCCTTCTCTTTGACATCAATCAGAAAGCATTTGAAGTACTTATTCAACAAAACAAACATACTAGACTAAAACATAAACATACACAACTCACGCACACATACAAAACACTCAACATAAATAAAAATGATCATGCCCACATGAATAATATAAGAAGGGAAAGAATACATGGACCTGATCAACGGGTTGCCTCCCGGAAGCGCTAAGTTTAAGGGTCTTCAGCCAGACCGAATACACCACCCTCATGGTGGTCGAGTGGGATGTCTTCTTCCCTCCGCCTCTAAAGATGCAACCCTCCTACATTCCGGTATGTCCTTTAAGGTGTTCCTAACCGGGTCAACCATCTTTTCTATTCTTGTTTCATTGTCCAAATCAGGCGGTTTCCTCCATTTCGTCTTCCTTCCTTTCATTGTCCTATTCTTGACTGCTCCAAACCTGCCAACCACACAAAAATCCTCTTTTGGGTGATCCTCTTTTACAAGAGGGTCACCACTATCAAAAATGTCATTTTTGGGAAATTTGTTATCAACAACCGAGTTAGACAAATTTGGATATACATTTAAACAGAGCTCACGGTCACCAAATTTCATGCTTACCGCTCCATTAGCACAATTTATATTAGCATGTGCAGTTGCTAAGAACGGCCTACCTAGTATAACGGTGGGTTGTGTGTTTATCACACTATTTACATAGTCTACCACCAAAAAGTCAACCGGGTAGTAGAAATCCTCTACTTTCACCAACACATCATTCACCATCCCCCTTGGATGCGTGAGAGTCTGATCAGCTAACACCACCATGGTGTTAATTTCATGTATTGGACCAAAGTCATATTGGTCAAACAGACTCCCAGGCAATATACTCACACATGCTCTAAGATCTAGGAGCGCCCTTTCTATTTTAAGCTCTCCAACCTGAATTGGAATCAATGGGGCTCCTGGATCTTGAAGTTTAGGGGGAAGAGCATCCGACAAAACAGCATGAACATGTGCCCCTAAATGTTTAGGCAACTCGTTGTGCTTGTTTTGGTTGCTCAACTCTTTCACACATTCAACATGAGCAGGAACTTTTTCAATTGCATCAATAAGTGGTAAATTTATTTTGACTTGTTTAAAATTTTCCCACCTCTCGTCCTTTGGTGGGCTCCACTTTGACACATTGTTTGGGTCTACTAAAGCTGCAGGATATGGGATGGTATTAGTCTCCATCCCCACACTTGTCTTAGTAGTCATCTCATTTAAGCACTTTTCGCAAAAAGATTTTTTATAATTTTTAACTTCAAAATTATTTTGCGAAATATTTTCCTCTTCCTGCTCATCATCACTATCAACCTCCTCCACCACACCATCAACAAATTGTTGTGGTGGAGTTGTTTCATTACCCACAACCTTATCATTCGAAATAAAACTTACCGCGTTTATGTGTACGCTTTGAGTGTTCTTTGAACTCGATGCTTGATGTTGTGGGTTTATTGTTGTGTCACTTGGAAGCTTCCCAGCGCTTCCTCTCAATTGGGCCATTTCTTCCGCCAATTGACCCACTTGTTTTGTTAAGGCCTCGTGAGACTTATCTCTCACCTCATTCACCTTCTTCATTTCCTTGATGTCATTGTTGGAGTCCTTCATCATATTAATTAGTGCATCCAACTTTGAACTCAAGGACTCATCACCACCTTGACTTCCCGACGAATTTCCTTGATTGCTTGAGGAGCCGCCTTGGTTGTAACCCCGTTGGTAATTATTGTTGTACCCTTGGTTACCACCTTGATTGTAGTTGTTTCTTTGGTAACCACCTTGATTACCACCTTGGCGACCTTGATATTGCCCACCACCGCTTTGATTACCCGATTGAAAATTCGGGTTCATTTGATTAGAAGGATTACCATACCTAAAGTTAGGATGGTTTCTCAAGCCCGCATGATAAGTGTTGGAGTTCATGTCATACTTCCTTTCCCCATACACTTGATTCACTTCTTCGGTGGTTTGTCCCATATCACCGGGGCACTCACTAGCCTTATGCCCCAAATCTCCACAATTATCACAAACAGGGTATTGTACCGATGATACCTCCCGTTTCCTCATCCTTGCCAACTCTTTCTCCAATTGAGCAATCCGGTCCTTAGAACTTGAATCTGCATCGGGAAGAGATTTAGAGACCGGGTGTTTAGTTCTTCGATCAGCTGCCTCCTCCGATTTTGAATTCTTCGCCATTAACTCCAAAAAATCCCAATCTTCTTGCTCCGGATTAGACAACAATGTTCCATTGCTAGTAGACTTGAGATATTTTCTTTCCTCTTTGCTCAATCCATTCACGAAACTACTAACCAATTCCCAAAGGTCGATGTTGTGGTGCGGGCATTTCCGAATTAACTCCTTGAAACGAGTGAAAGCTTCATGAAGTGGTTCCCCTTGTAACTGTTGAAAAGAACGAATCTCTAGCCGCACCGCATCTGTTTTAAAACTGGGGAAATATTCATCCAAGAATACTTGTTGCATTTCTCCCCAAGTGTAGATGCTGTGTGCGGGTAAAGTGAGGAACCATGTCTTTGCTTTATCCTTGAGAGAAAACCGGAATAACCTCAACTGTACTTCATCTAATGAAAAATTATGACCTCCCATAGTACCACACATTGCTTTGAATTCGGATAGGTGATCATATGGGTCTTCATTAGCCATTCCATGAAAATGAGGAATGATGTTGATGTAGTTGGGCTTGCAATCAAAGGATCTTCTCCCTGGAGGTGGTGGTACAATAGGTGATTCGTTCTCAGATGCAAGTGGTCTAAACCGACCATTGACTCCTTGCATTGGAACTGGGGGCCTTCGTCTTGGAGCATTAACTTCTTCACCTCTAGGTTGTCTTCCCTCATTAGGTCTTCTTTCTGTTCGACCCACAAAATTTTCACCCCGGTTTTGGTGAATGTTGGGAAATTGGTGCCTTCTTGGGTTTTGTCTTGGTTGATGATTATTAATGACGTGATTGTAATAACCGTCATTACCCCCGTTTCGATTTGCACCCACGTTAGAACTATTATCACCGTGATACTCTTCCTCATCCCAATAATCATCACTAACATTTCTGTAGCCCCAATCCTCATCATCCTCATTGTAATCCCTTTCAGTATATTCATCTTCTCCCGAATGGTCGGAATGAACACTAACTCTGTCTGATGATTGATAACTTGGTACACTGAATGGGTCATCATCATTAATGTTCGCCCTCAATTCTTCAATATTCTCAACATAATCTTCATATCCGGCTTCATTGTACCGATTGACCGGATCAAATGTGGGATTGCCACGGTTAGACATGGAGGGACCTTGGTTTACATTTTGGGTGTTGGGATTTCGGTTGTGAATTGGTTGGTGAGGTGGGTTTTGTTGGGTTTGATTTGGATGAGGTGGAGTGGGTGGTCTTCTATTTTCACCTGAACGGCGAATTGGGTTTGAACTTGCCATTTGAACGGTTTCAAAAGACAAAGGTTGACGTACGGGTGGTGTTTGGGAGTTAGAAGGAATCGGCTCCTCTAACCGGTGTTGTCGATTTCTTCTTGCTACTCTCTCGATTTCTGGTTCAAACACTAAAGGAGATGTCCTCCCCGAATGTCGTGTACGCATGCACTACCTGTAAACTGCACAAATAACACACCCCGCGTAACAAGGAAAAGTAGAGAATAAACCAAACAAACAATTAAACAGATTATCACAATATCAACTACTCAATAAACACTAAGCGCACTAGCTCCCCGGCAACGGCGCCATTTGATGACCTGTCGTAAGGGTCATGCAAAACCTAATTAACCTATGTAGTTAGGGTAAATAGGGTATCAATCCAAGGAGCATGTGGTCAGTGAATATTGTTTAGTTGATTGGAAACTATTGCTTATGAAGATGCTATATAACTTATGAAGATTGCATTTGGTTCATTTAAGAAAGTTTAGTTGGAAGGAGTTTTGATTTATAAAAATTGAAATAGAAATGTAATAGAAAAAAAATAGTAAACAATTTAGATTGTAAGCAATTTAATTAAAAGGATCACACCTAGGTTTCAACAAATGAAGTCTAAGGTTTTCACAAATGGGTCAAACAAATGTAGTGCAATTGGTGTTAACGGGGTGATTGTTCAATAGGCTTAGGTGTCAAGTTTCATCAACATCAAAGATGGACTAAACTACACTTCATTACCTAGAACATACAACCCTATGTTTGTATTAGAGCAAGAAAACATGTTCATGACACTAGAAATTGGCACAAGATCAATTAACTAAAATGAATTCAACATAAGATTAATCGCAATCTAATACAGTTAATTCAAACACACAATCACACAATTAAAAAGTTAAAGTAATACC
Source organism: Ambrosia trifida (assembly GCA_028751855.1). NCBI lineage: Eukaryota > Viridiplantae > Streptophyta > Magnoliopsida > Asterales > Asteraceae > Ambrosia > Ambrosia trifida. Next base: position 8,881,768 of record CM054131.1, read on the forward strand.
CAAATGTTTAAACCCTAAAGCTTCAATTGTTTACTTCCTAGGCGTGATACAAGGAGATTAGCCACTCATGGCCATGGAACTTGATTCTTCAAATAAGCGGGTCTTGAATCTTGAAAACCTCAATGATAGGATGGATTGGTAGTGAAAGATATGATGAAAAATGATGATCTTCAATGATTTTGGTGTAATAGGGTGATATTGATTGTGATTTGGGGAGTCAAAGATGATGATTATGATCCCCAATATATGTTTTTATCACTCTCCCATCGAAATCCTGGTCAAACCAATCATAAAGTCCCTTAAAAATAGCTTAAATTCGAATTTCCATGTTTGTTGACCAGTGACCTGAGTCGCCGACGCGATGTTGTGGAGTCGCTGACGCTCTGGAGTCGCCGACGCGCTGGACAGGAGTCGCCGACGCGCTTGTGTAGCTGACTCCACTTCTCACTGTCTACGAAGTGGTAGACTCATGATCCTCTGAGTCGCTGACGCGCTGTAGTGGAGTCGCCGACGCGCTGAACAACTTTTGTTTCTTTATTCCACGACCATCTAGCTCCGTATAAAGTTCCCAAAATGCTCCAAAACACACCTTAAGCCTCATTAACCTGCAAAATACAAAATCTAATCAAAGTAGTGTGTTCACGACTATAAAATCACATGAAACATGCAATATTAAGCATGACAAACCTTGAGTTTTCACCCGCGTATCACATACAAGATTTTTTTTTTTTTTTAAATAAAGCCTTGAGTCAAATAGTCAAAGTCCTAGTCAAAGTCTTAGTCAAACAGTCAAAGTCTTAGTCAAATAGTCAATTCATCATAAAACCTTACTTTATGGTGTTGACCAATTTTAATGGCTAATTGACTCCAAAACTAGTATAAAAACCCACCTATGACCCATTATACCTTGCATCTCTAAATCGATTGTTTCAACCCGATTAAACTTTCCCTCATACCTTTCTTCTATAGTCTATTACTTCTACAATTGAAGCTTTGATTATAAGCTCTTGTAATTGGCGAATTGGAAGCTTGATATTCGTTCTTTTTCGTTTCCTTCAATTTGGACTAGCTACGTTGTTGAGTCTTTGGGATTCGCCTCGCATACATTCACAACACATTATTCTATTTTCTTTACGAGACATAACATTTTGCTAAGGTGAGTTTTACATAGCCCCTTTTCTATTTATCACCGTTTTTGGGTTGAAACATGTTACAACATTATTTATGCAATTCAATCATCAATGTGTCTATGTGTATTTCTATGTTGCATTATGTCTTGAACATGACTAGGGTAAGCACAATTCTAGCATAAACATTCATCAGCCAAACGGTATACATTGATAGATCTATTGGACTGACAATCCCACCCGGATACGTGCCTCCTACAAAGGTTGCGTGGGTGTTTGTTACTGCAATATAAACGAGTGAACCATGAGCGTATGGGATGTACCACAATACAACAGTCACAATGGTTGATTATGCACTCGATTTACTTCTAGTATGTTTTCACATATGGACTAGATTGCCATGACACATGAATTGCACAACAATTTTATTCGATTATCAAAACCTATGTAATTCTCACCAACTATTGTTGACCCAAAATATTTTCAACTTAACATGTTTCAGGTTCTACTTGCTTGAAGAATTGCTTGAAGAATTGCTTGAAGATGTGTGCATAGTTTTACTCAATTTGATAACAATTGTATGTAAATTATTTAAATCATTTAATGAAATCTATTATTTACCATGAGCTACTGAACAATCATCAATACGTGACATCCCGATGTTTCCGCCATCGGTTGGGGTGTTACAACACATTTGCAGGAATCTCCTGGATTATTCCATGTATGTCGACACCGGATAGCAACGATGCGCCAACTTTTAGCTTTGGCTTAACACAGGCAGAACCAGCAGATCAGGGGGAGTCAGGTGTGAATTCACTTCTTAAAAATAAAAAAATATAGAAATGTTATATAAATGCTCTGTGTTTTTAACAGTTTTTAATGCTTATCTTACAGGATCTGTCACAATGTCTCAGACAATGGAACCTGGTTTGAAGGACCAACCAGGTGAATCAGGTATCAACTCTATATCTTAACAATGTTGAACTGCTGGATCGGATCAGTCAGCTAATGAAAGTTGTGACGTACGTTACAGATGGTGGCGGTGTGGCTCCAAATGAAAAGACAGTTTGCCAGGACGTTGTCGCATCAATGGTGTATCCGTTGGTGCAACCTGTGAGTTCATATGACGCACAGACTCAGGTTTACAATGAGTATGCCCCTAGTGGAAATCTGCAAGAAGATGACGACAACATGACCTTGGCGATGCATCAAGAAATGATCGCCAAGATGGATGCAACCAAGAGAAACCCCCTACGTGAAAGGAATGTGACATACGTTCATAAGTCACCTTTTCACATAAGGGGGGTAAATTTGGGAGAGGGGGTGACGAAGGATGATGATGCTGTGTGGAACTTTGTTTACAAGGACGAGGATCCGTTGAATATGTTGTGTGGTTCTGAGGAAAGAAGGAGGGTAGCCATAAGTAATTGGTAAGTAACATGAACAATGCATGTGGTAAATAAGTTCTTGAACTGCTGTAACATGTGTAACTGGTGGCATTTTGGTTTCTGTTTTTTTCAGCATAGAGCATGGAGAACAGGTGGAAAATGTAGACATACCAGATGATGAAATAGATAATGCACTTGCCAAGTAAGACCATGACCAATGTTTAAACTTATAAGACTGCTTCAAAAAATTTATCTTGGTTAACATGTGTACAGTGAGGTGTTGTTCAAAAGTTTATGTGACGTGGAAGCCACACGTAGCATGATCAAAACTTTGAAGCCGGGGAAGCAGGTGATGGATGTGATCATTGACTGTTGGGTGGATGTCTTAAACTACGAGGAGAGGTTAAAATCGGACGGGGCCCCTCTTCGTTTGTTTGTAAGCACAACCGCAGTGGTAAGTTATTTAAAAAGACAACATCGGTTTACGTATGTTATGAAAACTGGTATTGATTTTTTTTTTCTAACAAAAAAAATAGGTTCCATGGATGCTTAATGATACCAAGTGTGATCCGATCCGACGAGCTTCGCGGTTTTCAAACGCGATGTCTGCCGCAGTGCCGGCCTATGAGACCAACCGTGACTTCAAACGATATGATATCGTCTTTTTCCCGATCCTTGAAAGGGCCCACTACTACTTATTGGTCTTTGAGCTAAAGAATATCGCCATAATGCTGATTGATAATGACAAAAAACGAGGGAGGCGAACATGCAAGGATCATGCTGACTTTCACAAAAAGGATACTGTGCACAAATATGTAAGTTGTTTTAATCACTTTTGAAAAACGTAAAACATTGGTCATTTAAAGCAAATGTTTCTTTCGCTGATGTATTGTTTTTGGGTTTCATGATCCATGATTATTGCAGAAGCACATGTTTGTGGAGTTCCTTAAAAGCATCAACCATCCGAAGGCGGGAAAGATCGGAGGGGCGGAGATACATAGGTTGGATGTAGAGTGGGGAACGGCTGGTAATGCCACAGATTGTGGGGTCTTCCTAATGAGACACATGGAGAGATTCATGGGGCTTCATGTACCGTTTGAATGCAATTTCAGTAAGCATTGGCGCACTAAAGAAGGCGAGATCAACAAGCTACGTTCGAAGTACACAGCGCATATTTTGCGTTCACCGGTTAACACAAAGAAGGGTGAGGTGGAAGCTAGGGCACATTTGAAGTGAGGAGGAACGTTCGTGAAGGGGGGGGGTTGTTTAACTGTGTATGACAATTATGTAGTGTTTAAAACTGTTTTTTGGGTGATAATACACCTAACATACTGCTGGGTTCTGTAACATAACTTAACTAGTATGGTCACTTGTTGAACACCTAACTGTGTTGATTATAATATTATTCTGTTACGTATGTAAAAGTGTTGTTAGCAAATCTGTTACATACATAACAGGTGCCTACATGGTTAGGTGGTACGGTAATCTGAGTGTTATGGATATTGAGTTATAGGTTAAATGATTAAGAGAGGGTTAATATGTTATTTGACTACTTAACAAATCTGTTACATACATAACAGGTGCCTACATGGTTAGGGTGTGACGGGACATACCATACTAGTCTTAGAAAGGTAAGATGTTTTTTTATGAAAGAAATGGTAACTGATATGGAATGCAACAAGTATTAAAAGTGCATAATTATAACGGCTCTGTAATCCAAAGTCATGCACATACTGTACACTGACAAAAAATATATTTACACAAAGAACTTCTTACACATTTAGCAATATTTCTAAGAGTTATAGGAAACATCAGGGAATTTTGACATACAAAAACTAAATAACCAGAAGTACCAACCGATCAAATACCAAATATGGTGTTTGGTGAAATCAACTTGTTACACATGTAACATGAGGGTTTCTTATGTCTATGATTAATATTCACCCCCAATCACCTTGGCTACACAACAGGGACTGTTCAATACCCCTGGTTTGTGGGGCACAACTGACTTGTTACACATGTAGCAGAAGGTTTTTAACAGAAAACCCTAAAAGACAAACAAGTTGCAAAATGGGTACAGGACAAGTGTTAAGGTATAGGGGGCTCAAATGTGTTATTTTACTATTTAACAAATCTGTTACGTACATAACAGATAGCTACCTGGTTAGAGTGTGACATACCATGTTAGTCTTAAAAAGGAAAGCTGATTTTTGATGATAGTAATGGTAATACATATGGAATCCAACAAGTATTAAAAGTACATAATTATAACGGCTCTATAATCCAGAGTGATGCACATACTGTACACTGACAAAACTATGTTGGCACATCTAACTTCTTAAACATGTAGCAATAATTCTAGCAGTCATAATAAACTTCAGGGAATTTTGAAGGAGAAGAACTAAATAACCAGACGTACAAAACCATCAAATGCCAAACTGATTGAAAATTAACCGGTTACACATGTAACATGAGGGTTTATAATGTCTCGGATTAATATTCACCCCCAATCACATTGGAAACACCACAAGGGATGTTCAATATCACTGATTGGTGTGGCACAACTAAGTTGTTACACATGTAGCACAATGTTTTTAACAAAAAACCCTAAAAGACAAACAGGTTTAAAAATGGGTACATGACAATTGTTAAAGCATAGGGGTTAATATGTTATTTTACTACTTAACAAATCTGTTACATACATAACAGATAACTACATAGTCAGACTGTGACATACCACACTAGTCTTAAGCAAACACATGATAATAAAAAACTACATAGACAGCTGATGGTTGTGAACATCGTTAAAACGAATGACTTTAAACAACGAACCTCCACAAGTGATTGACACTAACACATGCGCTTGGCAATTGGAAAGGCTGAACGAAGTTTTACGGGGTTTAACAGAATATTCAACTAAGGTGTCAAAGGTTTTGTTAAACTGAGATTTACCATATTTGCAACAACGCATGTACTTGTGTGTCGGTTCCCCCATCCAAACCTTGGTTTGTCCCTTCTTAACTGAAAAACCGGCCTGCCTGGCATATTCTTTGTACATGGACATTGCAGCCTCAAACGTCGGGAAAACCTGACCAATAGCAGGCAAATACCGGGGGCTAACATTGGGGATCCAGAATTGGGTGCCGTTCGGGGTTGCAATAACATAGTACGGCTCAATGTCTTGGTTTTCACCTGTTAAATAAAAAACAGGTTAGATTTCTATATTTATAATCCCCTTATGTGTTACATACGTTATAAGTCTATTCTTTAACACAAAGCATGTTGTACCTAAAACATATAAGACACAAAAAAGGCTATAAAAAATATATATTCAAGTAAAAAAGTTGGTAAACCAAAACAGTTTCTATGTAACACATGTAACATATATAATGTAGATTCTCTCCATGGTTTAAAAAATTTCTGCTTTGGCCAAAAAATAGCTTTCACCACACACTGCTATGACCAACACAAAGAGCATGATAGTAAAGTCAATGTTAGGCAAAAGTTTCTTACCAGACTCAACACCTACATATATCTCTTCATTCCCTCCTATTTCATTTACATCAACAGGATCCCCTCCATCAACATTCCTCAACAAAGATGAAGACCCAGCTGAGAAACCAAAATTAAGGCCTGAAAACAGCAAAAAAAATATAAAACATTACAAAACAACCTAAAACAAAATAACTAAAAACCTTAGATAGTAGTAAAACCATTAAAAAACATCCTAACACTATATAACCCTGTTAACAACAAAATTTGGAAACTTTAAAAAAACTATAACTAAATCAGTATAACTATGAGAAACACTATAAACATGAACAAACAAAAAAATGCTACTTTCTAAATTATATAAAAACCTGCTACAAACCCTATGATCATAAGCAGTGCTATAAACAAAGTAGGAAATATTATATGATCGGCGTTAAAAAAATCATATAGAAACCTTGAGATCCAGTATCATCACTATCATCCTCTGTTTCTGATACAAAATCAGACGGTGCATGGTTATTCACGGAATCCAAGATCATTGAATGTGGCTTGATTTGAGGATTCGATTCCATCGAATGAAAGAGTTAATGAGGCAGGAAGAACTTTAAGTGAACTTATTGAGGTTTCAGGGAAGTTAATGAGAGGAAGAAGACGGCCCAGAAGAAGACATCTGTGTTGGTGTGGGTTATTGAGAGTGGAAAGGGTGGGAAGGTGTATGGGAAAAGTAAATAATAATGATCTAGACTTTAGTACAAATCAGGTGTCATAAAACATTGAAAAAGCAACCAAAGCAAATGTCTAATATACCCTTTCCCTCCCAAATAAAACATAGTGAGGTGGATTAATTAGAACCACTAGTTAGGTTTCCATGGTTTTCTCATTTTAGGGGGTTTCTCTTTTCCCTTTCCCCTATATATATATATATATATATATATATATATATATATATATATATATTCTTTGTCACGTGAAGAATGAATGGCAAATTTGTCATGTTATTTTTTTATTATTATAATTTGTTATTATTATAGTAACAACCATTTCGGTTTACATTACTAGCATCTGTCTCCCAGGGTACAACAGCCGAAGCAGTCTGTACTGTCGAAGAAGGCTACGCGCCCGAGGTTACACCCGGTAAAAATTGTAGTGTTAGAACTTATGAAATTTAGTATAAAGTACTCATCTCTATGTAACCAACACATGAATGAAGTCTTTATTCTTCTTCAAGAACCCTTCATGTATTCATATATATTCTTTTTCTAGTATCAAATAAGGCACATAGTCTACTAATTATACAAGCGTTAGGATTGTGAAAAGTTTCACTTTATTAGTCATTTAATTAGAGACTTAAGACTCTAATAGAGTAGGTTTTTCTATTAAAAAGGGGGTAGCGGCGCAACTCGTGGCCCGTTTACCCGCCTCCCATTTGTAAGAGTTGTCGGTCTTATTGTAAATTTAAAATAAATATTACATCTAAGACTCTAACGAAACCTCATCAAATGTCATTAAGAACTCTACTCAAGAGTTTCACCATATGAAGAGTTTTAATATTAGTAATTTTAATAAATCAATTCCCATTCACCACTTTATAATTTTCCAACATGCCAGTTATGCTAGCCTGATTAAATTTAACATAAACAGTTCTTTGAAACACAGTTTTCTTTACTTGGTTTAGTTTTTTATATATTTATATGATACTAATTGTCAATAAAAAAATGTGGGTTAGGATGATGAATGATGATGATGGGATCTTGCTTGAATAATGATGTTGCTGGTTGACGATTGTGGAGTCGCGAAAGCAAGATTAAAGGATTAAGGGCTCGGGAGTGGTTGAATACACACCCCTTTCATTTGGAGAACATGATGTTATTTTGATGGTTGTTAAAAGAGTTAGGGGCTGTTTGTTTAGCATCTGAATGATTCCATTCAGAGTCTACCTCTGAATCGGTCAGAGGTAGATGTGTTTGGTTCACTACAGCGGTACCTCTTAATCATTCCATTCAGTCTGAATGTTACAGATTTGATAAGTCTCTGAATGAAAATCTTTACAACTTCACCCTTGCAACCCATATCACATCACAACATTATCATCCACTGATCTTCCACCACCTTGCTTATCTCGTCCTTTATAGTGTCGTACAACCACCAGCTGCCGTTGTCCGCACCCCTCCTCATCCGGCCGCCGTCGTCGCACAACCACCGGCCACCCAACCTTCCTTCTCTCTTCCCTTTCTTTTTCCCTCTCCTCCGCACCCCTGCACCCGCCACCCCTCTTTCTGTCGCCTTCCTCCCTCCCTGGTCCCTCCGCTTCCGGCACCACCTACAATCAGCAGGTCCGTTTTTTTGGGTTGTAAAATGAGAAAATGGATTATGGTTTTGGGTATTGAATAATGAAAGGTAGGTGTTTGTATGAATGGAGATCTTAGATGTATGAATGGAGGTGATGATGATGATGATGAGAAACTAGGTGAAAGAAAGAGGTGTGTGTGGAAATGGAATCGTATGTCAGTGCGTATGTGTTTTGATTGAAGAAAAAGAAACAAAAGTAGGTAGGTAAAGAATAAAACATTTGATTTTTATAGTTTTTATAAAAATAAGGTGAGGGGTAAATTAGTAATTTTATAGAGTTATTCAGTGGTTTAACCAAATACCAGTTACTGGTTCAGCACTTACTGGTTCAGACCCTCTTATCCATTCAGACCTCTTACTGATTCAGCACTTACTGGTTCAGCACTTGCCAAACAGCCCCTTAATATGTTGTTTTTCATTATGGGTTGTTTTACTTTGTTGTAAATTGGGCATTTTCTGAAAATCTAACTCTTTCTTCTTTTTAAACCAGATTTACCTCTGGGGCCATCATGCTGATTTTTTGTTGTAATACTTATGCTTCCGCATCGTTGTAAAATACTTTTTGGTTGTCTAAATTTTAAAGTGTTACATAACTCATGCAACATATTGAATTTTTTTTTTTTAGTTTAAATGTTATTGTTATTGAAATGTACTAGATTATTGTTATTATCAATTTTGTCTAGTAGCACCACATGCACTGTGACATCTATCTCAAATAGTTTCATATTTAGGTTACCAATATTATATAATTTCCGTTGATGACTTTAGTCATTTTGACATGGATGTATGAATGTATCCTTTAACCCATCACTCGCATGCTATTGATTCAATTTGTCACTTTAAATTCTATTTTTATTCCCCCTCAAACACCTAAATTGTGACTGTGATACATAACTGGTTCAAATGATCAAGTTTAATACTGCAGGATGGAAGTAGCTAATCAATGTGAGTGTACAAAAGGTATAACAAAGGTTGAATTTCGTTTCTAGTTTCTACCGTGAGGGGAAACTTTAATTTAACTTAAGAACAATTAGATGTACAAACTCCAAAGTTTTCCCTACATACATCATGGGAGGATGAAAGAAATTTAATAAACTCAAGTACAACAAGATCAAGGTAGGTTTAAACATAGTTTATATTCTAAGCAGTGGCGGCGAAGGATAATGGGGTCAGGGGTCCCCCTGCACAGTGGTGGAAGTTTGCGGTTTTCATAGGTAGGCGAAGGATAATGGGGGCCAAGGGTCCCCCTGCACAGTGGTGGAAGTTTGCGGTTTTCATAGGTAATTTAATATGAATTGAGTCCGACCTTCACCGATTTGATCTTCCGGCCTCCATCGATAGGAAAAAATTTAGGTCTTGTGATTTTAACTGTCCCTTGGGATGTTGATGTTTTAGGACATAACGAATTAAATTCGGGCGTAGTGTATGGCCCTTGAAATATACTCTTGAAAATGTGCTTGTATGCTGCTTCCGTTAAATGTACACCATCCCAGCTAACATATTTATCTGGTTCATCACACAAGATCGTAGATACATCACCACATCTTGCGGATGCATTGTAATTAAATGGCCCTCCACAACCACAACACGCCTTCAAAGCCTCGTTTGTGAATCCTGCAATAAGGCTATTTTTTAACACTAGATTTGGTTTTACCATCTTCAATTCATTTGATTTTATAACATGTTACATACCATATTCATTCGGAGAATAGTAAATTTGCATGGCAGCATTGTAGTAGTCCGCATAGATGACAACTACATTTGGATTAAGCTCTTGAATCTTATTTAATTTTGTTTGCAACATTTTATTATGATATTCGCTGAGCTCATTTAACTTGGTGAGGCAACCGGTTATGGGATCATACTCTTCTTTGCCAGACAGACTAGTCACTTCAATTGTCAAATACGAGGGGAAGCATCCAATTGGAAAGTTTCCAGGAACAACTAGAGTCTGAGCCCCCATCTCAATCAAATCCTGTACTTATAACTATTAAAACCAATCCATCACAAGTTAAATCATCCACTACTAAATAGATTGGCAAAACTAAAACATGCAAACCTTGTCAAGTGAAGGTAAGGCTATATGTTTTCTTACATTCACCTTGACTATCTATTCGATGACAATATGGGGGTCATACTATTAAAAACAACGATAGTGTATACCCTTGTTGATAGGCAACTTGGTGTACCAGACCAATGGACCCCCTCCAGTCTTGACAACGACCAAAAGATAATCTAAATATTACATTATTTAAAACATGTATTGTGTTATTTGAGTAGCTACTTACATTGAGTGTCGAGATGATGGTATCAATAACAAGAGGAACATATGATCGGACCATATCAATGGATTTTCCATTGGTTAATGGAATATTGTAATCATTACCACCAATCTCACCCATAAGTATTAAAGAACTTCCGATGAAATTTATACAATCTGCCAACAATTATAATAGTGAGTAGTGATTACTAAGAACAAAAATGTGAATTAATATATACACATGAATAAAAATAATGGTGATTAAAAGACAGACATATCAAATTAATATTTTGTCTCATTAAGTTTTAAGTGCTTAACTTATTATATTGAACCTAATCGAACTAACCCGAACCCATTTAGACTAACCCCAAACTGACAAATTTCATGTTAGCTTTGTATCGTATCGTGTCAGAAATTCACACCCTCATTTGAAATGTATAAAACAAAATTAAAGGTTCTTTAGACGAAGAAAACAAAAGATATCAACTCCTGAAGAAAAAAAAAGGTTCACGGAATATTAAGTTTGTGTTGTGGGATGGCTCTAAAAGGAGTTTAAGATGATAAATGTTACCTAGGGTGTTAATCGAATCGAATAACGAATTTTTGAATTAATCAAATCGAATTTTTTGAAGACTTTTTTTTTACCGAATTCGTATTCGATTCGAATTTGATTAAAAACTGACCAATTCGATTCGAATGCGTATTCGAATAAAAAACTCAATTCGAATTCGATTTGAGTTCGTATTAGAAACTCAAATTCGAAGCGAATTCGAATAAATTCGTTTAAGGTTAAGACTTAAGTTATGGGCTTTAGCTAAGCTTGGGCTTGGTAATGGACTAATTTATGACTTAGGTTAAATTTATAGATTAGCTTAAGTTCTAAAGTTAAATGTGTGTATATAATTATAATTATATATATATATATATATATATATATATATATATATATATATATATATATATATATATATATATATATATATAGGGTAGGGATCCTAAGAGAACCAACCTCTATTTGAGAACTGAGAGAACCATTCTGGGCCACACATTTCATATAAAGGCAATTTTTTTTTTTTTTTTTTTTTTGCTTTAATCGCACATTTTTATGCAAGGAATTTTTTTTTTTTTTTCATTTATACATATGTGTATATGTCAATTATACATATGTGTATATAGCATTTTTCAGCTATACATATGTGTATATTTCAGTTATACATATGTGTATATTGCATTATACATATGTGTATAATGCAATTATACACATGTGTATACTGAAAAAAATACAAAAAAAAAAAAAAAAAATCTTACATATAAAGCAACGATTTTTGCAAAAAAAAAAAAATTGCCTTAGAGAAATGTGTGGCCCAGAATGGTTCTCTAGTTCTCAATTTGGGGAAAGGTTCTCATTTGAACCAAATCCTATATATATATATATGTATTATTTTTATTCGAATTTCGAATCGAATCTAATTTAAAATCATAAATTCGTATTTGATTTGTATTCGAATTACTGGACTCGAATTGAATCGAATTTGAATGCAAATTCTTGATCATCGAATCAAATTCGTGCTAATCAAATCGAATTAAATCGAATTTCAATTTTTTTGAATTCGAATCAAATTCTGAACACCCCTAATAAAGATAGAACAGTTCTACAGTGACTCCAAATGATTTGCTAGAAAATTGGATGCCTTAAGTTGATTGGCTGAAAAAATGGTGATGCACATGAGGCCCTGGCTTCTGATTTTGGGCCTGTTTGGAGTTGTAATGAGACGACCCATTTACTGATTTAGGCCCAATAAAGTGGCTGACTTAAATGGGTTGCTTGCATGTTTAGTCCCAAGATTAGGTAACTTGTAATTTTTGTACGGTTTGTTAAATAGTGTACTTCTCCGTCGCGCTTTACACGTAACATGTACCGCGAGTATTTTTTTTAAGCCCACGTGAGAACAACAATCACTTAATATTATCTTTTGTGTCCACAAAACCCTCCAAGCAATAGAAGCTCCCACAGTGACGCGCGATCTTTAACGTCCACCAAACCCTCAACGCAACCGGAGCTCCCGCCGCGAAGCGCGGGGTAACAGAATCCCAGTTTAACTAAAAACATTGTGGGATATCCATATTCATACGTTAAGAAAAGAGAGTCAGTTTAATTTTTTTGTAATATCTAATAACACTAGCTGATTATCCCGGGAGTGTCCCGGGTTGAAAAATCTAATACGACTTAATAAAAAAGGATAAAAGAAGTAAACAGTCTCAACCACTTTTAATGCTAAAGAAAGTTGTTCTAATATTTATACTACGAAAAGGGGCTCTCATGCTGCGTTCCCAACAGATTAAAAAAATCTCAAGCTCTTTTAATATGAACATGGGCAATTCATATATGTAATAGTAGGTTTAAAAACATATATACTATCATAACACGATTAATATTTGCCTATATATGATTAATAAATCACCTAAACACATGTGTTTTTTTCTGCATGAACAAAAACTTATTAAAAAAACATTTTTTTTGTTTTTTGTATAGTACTATGGTGCTCGTTGTAAAGATAATAAAGAGATCGTTAATTTGGTGTAAAAAATTGTTTTCAAAAAAATGTCATACATAAAAGTTACTAACGTTTAAAAATTGTGAGTGGAAAATACGGAAAAAATTAAGATAAAAATATTTGAAATTTTAAAATAATAATTAACATTTAAAAATGTGAGAGGAAAATAAGGAAAAGATATTAATTAACATATTTGAAATTTTAAATTAATATAGATATAGATTTTATTTTAAAAAAAAAGAAAATAAAAATTTTAAAAATTTATCTTTTATTTAAAATAATAAATTCAATACTATCACCTCAAAGTGCCACATGGCACATTCAATGGGAGGTTGAAGCCTCAATTCTTTTATTATAAGTTATAGATAGATTATGGAATACCTAAAAAAAAGTTAGATTAATTGTTTTAGATTTATTAGAAACAATTTTAAATAACATAGTTTTAAATACAAAAAACAAGTTTAAAAAAACCAACGATTTAGGAAAAAAAAATAAAAAATTAGGAAAATATTTTATAAAGTACCCATTTTGTTAAATAATTTTTGCAACTACACCCTTTTAGAAAAAAAAAAAAAAAACTCCGAGAAGAATGTTCAGCTTTTTAATAATTGACCAAATAAATTAAGGTGATTCCTTTTTATAAGGTCTTTTAAGTCTAAAAAGAAAACAAGAACAAGAGACAACCACCATACCTGAAGAAGTAATGTTGCCACAAATAAAAGGCAATGATTTTTTAAACCATGCTAACTGGACTTCTAATGATCCGTTAATCACAGCACTTTCAAGGCATCTGGATTCAACAAACGATGAATCCATTGCTGTAGAACCTGCAATCGCAAAGTTCACTCCTTGCCTCAGTGCCACCGGGTTCCCACTCCCAATGATGCTAAAATATGAAGGTATCAATGGCAATCCAAGACTCTCCGCTACAAAAGAATAAACTTGTTTACGACTACTGAGCTCAAACCATATTAAACAACTTAACAAAAGCAATATGGTCATTGTGGACATCCCATTTCTGAAAGCATGTATACTATATTGGCATTTTGTAAAACATTATCTCGTCAACTTTTGACCGATAAAAAATTACAATAATCTTTTACATCTAAAATTCTAAATATCAATGATTTAAATACATATACCCTACTTTTTACGAGATCAAGTACTAGACTACATCATTATTGACCAAGTAAAACAATATATAGCGCGCGTGCACGCGCGCGCGCGCGCGCGCGCACACACACACACATATATATATATATATATAGATATCTATATATATATATATATAGGATTTGGATCATTTGAGAACCACTATTTAGGGAGAGAACCAAAGAACCAAGTGTGAACACAAAAATCCCTCCACCAAAAAATAAAAAAAATAATAAAAAAATTATATAACCTAAAAAAATAAAAAAAAGTAAAAACACCAAAATGTTTTTTTAGTGTTAATCTTTCTGAAAAAAAAATAAAAAATACAAAAAAATAAAAAAAAAACAAAAAAATGGCCTTTTTTACGTCATATTTACGTCATATAACGTATGCACATGTGCATTTCACTATTAGAGCACACTTTTGAATAAATTATCAATTGCCATAATGAAATGATCATTTAAATGGACGTGATATGATATATAAGTGGAAAAAAAATTATTCTATGATCTTTAAATAAACGCGAAGTGCATTTCACTATTATAGTTAGGTTTTTTTTCATAGGTTTAGCTTTAGGGTTTAGTTTTTAGGTATGATGGGAATGGGGTTAGGTTTTTTGGGGTTGTTGGTGAATAAACTTTAAAAAAACCCTATATAAAACTATAAAATAAGATAATTGTACTACATGCACATGTGCATTTCACTATTATAGTTAAGTTTTTTAATGGGTTTAGCTTTAGGGTTTAGTTTTTTGGTATGGTGGAAGAGGGGGTATCTTTTTTTTGGGGGGGGGGGGGGGGGAGGGGGGGATGGGATGGAGCGTTTTGGTTTTTGGGGGGTGTAGGGTTAGCTGCACATGTGCATTTCACAATTAGGGGGAGGGGGGTTGGGGCGGTGTGGGGGATGGGGGGTTTAGGTTTTTAGGGAGTGGGGTGGGTGGGTTTAGGTTTTTAGGGGGTGAAGGTGGGGTTTTTAGGTTTTTTTTTGTTTGTGTTGACAATGGTTCTCTGGTTCTCTCCCTAAAGTTGGTTCTCGTATGATCCCTACCCTATATATATATATATATATATATATATATATAATAAACGAAAAGGGGTATGCCACATGACACTAGGTGATGCATTCCCACCCCGGGTGATTTCCCTCTAAAAGTCTTTTACCCTCTTATGTGCATGGCACATGCACTTCTTTCCACACTTTTAAACGTTTATACCTTTGATATATGACAATGTAAAAAAAAATACATCAAATTAACGAGAGTTTTATTATTTTTCCAACAAGTATTATTGTGTTATAAAAAAAGGGAAAAAAACGACTTTTTTAGTGGGTTTTTGTTCATACAGAAAAAAAAACACAATGTGTTGAGATAATTCATTAATCATGTTCAGTCAAATTACTAATCATGTTAAGATCATATATATATTTTTGAACCTACTATTAAATATAAGAACCCCCTAACTATATATATATATATATATATATATTCACAAATGTAATCAGTTCTTTTATTTTACAGCAACAAAGTTAATGACAGGTCATTGTTAATTAAGTACATAATGTGCATGACTACTAGATCGTGTAATGTTAAAAAAAAAAAAAAAAGAAGCATTGAAATCTTGTAAATATTAATACACATACAAGTTTCATCAACAACATGTATATATATTTAACATATACCTTTCACATACTGCATTAACTAGAAAAATAAAAAAAAAATGTACATATATAATTAAAAGTAAATTTTATGAGTTAGCGAGTGTTGATCTTAAAAAAAATCTGAAAAAATTACCTATTTTATCAATTTATATATTAGATTTGTCTAGAGTAATCTAGTCATATGATAAATATCACGTCAGCATTCTTTGTGTTGTTTATTTTAAATCAGACATATCCGAAGGACCCAACTACCATTAAACACTTACACCAATTATTATTTTAATAAAGGAAATTGAATTTTAACATTATTGGCCTGACACATTGAATTACAAAACTGTTCATCCATACTGTATTTTCAACTTTTTAGCTTGTGTTACTCTCGAACTAACCATAGTTAGTTTTTGCTAACGTGATCATTTTTGCTGATGTGACATAGTGACGTCATCATGAAACATCAGTAAAAATGGCCACGTCACCATGCCACATCAACAAAAAACTAACCATGGTTAGTCCGAGGGTGACACGGGCTAAGAAGTTAAAAGTACAGTGTGGTGGTGAACAATTTTGTAGTTCAGTATGTCAGCAACCAATAATCAATAGTTCAGGGTGTTAAAATTCAATTTTCCTTTTAATAAATGTAACAGGGTGACGAATAATAACTATTTTGTCATTTTCTAAACTTTTTTCTTTATTTCTTCTCGCCCAATCTCTATGTTTTTTCAATTTTATAAAATTGTTTCAAAACATTTTTCATTTTTGACTATTATTTTATTACGGTTACGGAAAGTGGGAGTATATCTGTTTGGTGTCCACCTTAAGTGAACCTGTTCACTTGGAGAGCTTCTATCAACAAAATTGCGGTCAAGTTGGAGCTGGCTAAGAGAGGTATTGGGGTGCAGAGTCACATTTGTTCGAACTGTGGGATCAATGCGGAATCAGTGAATCATTTGTTGCTGCGGTGCTTGTTTGCCAAAGCTGTTTGGTGGGATATTTTTGTGTGGATCAGGTTGCCATTCCCTCACTCTGCAACTGCTTGTCTTGATGTCTTGCGGTACGTGGATAATCATCTGGGGTCTAAGGAGTGGAAGATGCTTATCGGCGTTGTTATTCATGCCACCCTGTGGTACGTGTGGAAGGCGAGGAATGATAGAGACTTTAAGGGTATCAATACCTCTATAGAAAAAACGGTGGATAATATAAAGGCTAACACGTTTATTTGGCTGCAATCTAGATCAAAGCTCAACAAATTAGATTGGAGTAGGTGGTGCGATTTCAACATTAGGGACGTCATTACTTGATTATGCTACGTTTGTAGTTGTGTTTTTGTCTTTGTTTTTGTTGTTAATGTGGGTTTTACAGCCTCGCTGGCCCGTTTCCTTTCTATATATGATAGAAATTTTCGCCGTTAAAAAAAATGTAACAGGGATGTCGAATAATAACTATTTTGTCATTTTCTAAACATTTTTCTTTATTTCGTCTCTTTCAATCTCTATGTTTTTCAATTTTATAAAATTGTTTCAAAACATTTTTCATTTTTGACTATTATTTTATTACGGTTACGGAAAGTGGGAGTATATCTGTTTGGTGTCCACCTTAAGTGAACCTGTTCACTTGGAGAGCTTCTATCAACAAAATTGCGGTCAAGTTGGAGCTGGCTAAGAGAGGTATTGGGGTGCAGAGTCACATTTGTTCGAACTGTGGGATCAATGCGGAATCAGTGGATCATTTGTTGTTGCGGTGCTTGTTTGCCAAAGCTGTTTGGTGGGATATTTTTGTGTGGATCAGGTTGCCATTCCCTCACTCTGCAACCGCTTGTCTTGATGTCTTGCGGTACGTGGATAATCATCTGGGGTCTAAGGAGTGGAAGATGCTTATCGGCGTTGTTATTCATGCCACCCTGTGGTACGTGTGGAAGGCGAGGAATGATAGAGACTTTAAGGGTATCAATACCTCTATAGAAAAAACGGTGGATAATATAAAGGCTAACACGTTTATTTGGCTGCAATCTAGATCAAAGCTCAACAAATTAGATTGGAGTAGGTGGTGCGATTTCAACATTAGGGACGTCATTACTTGATTATGTTACGTTTGTAGTTGTGTTTTTGTCTTTGTTTTTGTTGTTAATGTGGGTTTTACAGCCTCGCTGGCCCGTTTCCTTTCTATATATGATAGAAATTTTCGCCGTTAAAAAAATGTAACAGGGATGTCGAATAATAACTATTTTGTCATTTTCTAAACATTTTTCTTTATTTCGTCTCTTTCAATCTCTATGTTTTTCAATTTTATAAAATTGTTTCAAAACATTTTTCATTTTTGACTATTATTTTATTACGGTTACGGAAAGTGGGAGTATATCTGTTTGGTGTCCACCTTAAGTGAACCTGTTCACTTGGAGAGCTTCTATCAACAAAATTGCGGTCAAGTTGGAGCTGGCTAAGAGAGGTATTGGGGTGCAGAGTCACATTTGTTCGAACTGTGGGATCAATGCGGAATCAGTGGATCATTTGTTGCTGCGATGCTTGTTTGCCAAAGCTGTTTGGTGGGATATTTTTGTGTGGATCAGGTTGCCATTCCCTCACTCTGCAACCGCTTGTCTTGATGTCTTGCGGTACGTGGATAATCATCTGGGGTCTAAGGAGTGGAAGATGCTTATCGGCGTTGTTATTCATGCCACCCTGTGGTACGTGTGGAAGGCGAGGAATGATAGAGACTTTAAGGGTATCAATACCTCTATAGAAAAAACGGTGGATAATATAAAGGCTAACACGTTTATTTGGCTGCAATCTAGATCAAAGCTCAACAAATTAGATTGGAGTAGGTGGTGCGATTTCAACATTAGGGACGTCATTACTTGATTATGCTACGTTTGTAGTTGTGTTTTTGTCTTTGTTTTTGTTGTTAATGTGGGTTTTACAGCCTCGCTGGCCCGTTTCCTTTCTATATATGATAGAAATTTTCGCCGTTAAAAAAAATGTAACAGGGGTGTCGAATAATAACTATTTTGTCATTTTCTAAACATTTTTCTTTATTTCGTCTCTTTCAATCCCTATGTTTTTTTTCATCTTTTTAAATTTGTCTCAACATTTTTCATTTTTAACCCCTTAATACCATAAACTTTTTATTTTTTACAAATTTCTCGTTTGATGTTTTGCTCAAAATTTTACGAGTTAAGACTTTGTAAAGCGCGTATGTGGTTCAACGTTTTTACGTCTATTTCTCCCTCTTAACTACACCTTCGCAACGCACGAGTCTTAGCTCGACTTGATTATATTATTTTCTTTTACATTTCAGTGTAGTTTTTACGTAATAACACGTCGCAACGGACACGTATGGTTCCATGTTTGTAATGATCCCGTTGAAAACACGCAAGTCCTAAATACTAGCTTCAAATAAGTATAGTACTTTAATATATTACTATTACTTCCATCAGTTTTTATATATATAACAAGAAATTATATTAGTTTTTAGTACTATTAATCCTCATAAAAATGTCTTTTTCAGCCCCTATTATGACCACTTTGTATAAAAAAAAAAAAAAAAAAAAAAAAAAAAAAAAAAAAAAAACTTAAAATTAAACAACATCATCCGACTATAGAAATCAAAATATGAAATAACCTGAACAAAAGAAAGATTTGTTTTAACATTCTAAAATAGACATATACAACTTTTTTCGTAAAGCGTTAAATACTATCATCATTCATCGGTAGAAAACAAACTTTTAGTTATCAGCTAACTTAGCAATCAAGAAACTGAGTTTTTAAATATATGTCGGTGATGACGAGTATCCAATCGATCCTTAAAAAAATACTTTATATTTTTCATTAGTTCAACAAAATATATAAAAAAAACAAACTAAAAAATTAATACTCATTGATACTTTGTTGGTGATACACCACTAAAGTGGTCATTAGTGATTTGTCCGGTAGATCCTTAGTTAATACGTTTGCAAAGACTATTTCGCATGGTTTGTAATTGTATCAATCTAGACCCAAACCAACAATCATATAAATAAATTCATTACTAGTTTCGGAAATAATTACATGGAGATAACGGGCAGGCGGACAACAAGCTACGTTGTCACCACTTTCTGGACGGCAAACCCTAACCTACTAAACACGAACCCATCCCCCCCCCCCCCCCCCCCGAGGTCGAGACACTGCTATGAATAACCCGTTGGACTCTGGTCATATTGAACACTACAAAAAAAAAAAAAAAAAAAAAAAAAAAACATCTCACATAGACAGAAAAAGAGGAGTTACCTAGGAAATCAATGATGAGACGGCCATTAGAGCAGCGACCAGTTGACTGGCCGATGAAATTTTGGCCGTAAGGGGGACCACATGGAAATCGCACTTCGTCGAAATTGGAAGCGAGTTGTTTTAAGTTCCCAGTGTCAGCTATCGAGTCACCGAAGCTGATGATGGATGAAAAACATCCATTAGCATACAACGTACCACTCCATAACACCACCAACAAGCTTGCAAATAATTTGGAGCTTGTACATGGTGTCATTGGATATTATTATTGTTCTAGTGTTTATTTCCACACTTGGGATACTAGCATTGGTTAAGTGATGGTAAGGATATATAAAGGCAACAAATATAGTAGGTGAGCGGGCCCGGCCTATTCGATGTTGCTTTGTTTATAAATTATACAAACAAATAATGTAGACACGTACCGTGAAGAGATGTGATGGAACTTGTACCGGTAACTAAAGAAGATTAAAATATGGAAATTTTAAATGATGTTGCGACACCTAACATATAAGAATTTTGAATGGTGTACAAATTTGGCTTTCTTAAAATCCGGTTGGATTATTATAAACCGAATTGGGTTGGAGAGCAAAAAAATAAAAAAAAGTTCGATAAAAACCGGTTCGGGTTGTAAACCAATTTAGAAGGAAAATGTTAACCAAATCGATTAGGGTCGGGTACAAACCGGTTTGAAACAAAAAAAAATGGTTTTTGACATGTTTTCAAATCGGATCTGGTCCAAACCGGTTTCAAGGATCGAGAATACGAGTTGGTATATGAATTGGCTAGTTGGGTTGGGTAATTCAAACCGGTTTTTTGCTGAATTGGGTCGGGTTATAAATCAATTTGACAGGCCCAAAAATTCAAAACTGGTTTTTTTGTAACAAATTTTGTAGGGATCAGGTTTAACAGTTTTAAATCAGGGTTTTACTCTGTTTGATTTGGATTTGGCCGGTTTCAAGGTATACGGTTACAAACGTATACACATTGACGCAGCTCTTAAGGGGCGGGGAGGGTTGGTCGACCCCCCCTCTGAATTTTCGCTCAGAAGTTCTGATTATATAGTATTTGTATAGAAAATTTTATGTATATACGGTTTCGACTCCCTTAAATTGGTTTTCGACCCCCCGATTTAGTGATTTCCGATCCCCCGAATTTCGGGTCAAGCTTCGTCACTGCGTATACAACCCTACGTTTATAACTTGCTATTGACATTTTTCACATACTCCTCCTGGATGAGGTTGCATCCTTTTTATTATTGTTTCATTATCAAATCAATTTAATCAACTCTCAACACACTCACAACACCATTTTAATGCATAATTATTATTTTTAAGGTATAACTTGCTATCGACACTTTTCACATACTCTTCATGAATCGACAACGCTATTTCCAATACTGCAGTCCTTCTAGCTAAGAAATTATTCTTAATATAGTTTTTTATTAACCTTTTACACGCAATAAAAATCGAACAAAAAGTAGATACAAAGACGTTAAACCACGCATGCGCATTTTGGCGTGTTAACTCGAAAACATTCGATCGGAACGTAAAACACGTGTGTTGTGATGAGACCGTTAAGCCCCAATAATAGACGTTAAAACACTGACCCACAAAAGTGCGTTGCAACGTGTTTACTCGCAAAATTTAGGCCGATTCATAAAACATTACCGCTAGAAGAATAACTAAGTTGAAACGACATCTGTTAATATTATCATTAAATGTATATAATCTTTTGTCAGTGATATTCGCACACCTTATTCTCTAGCCTTATGCTCTTTAACAGCTAGCTACATGGATATGAAGAATCAAACAATTAGGGAAACAATTTAAATTTGATTTTGCTTTACGTCCAAAGGATTAAAAGTATCGTTGTTTCATTTTTATCCAGATCTCTAAGGTGGTGTTTGTTATTTCCCCATAAGTAATTCTGACCTCTTTTGTCTGCACCGCATAAATGCGCGCAGATGTTTGGGGTCTGCAGATTGTTTGTTTTTTTGGAAAATCTTTCACTCAAAAAGATCTTCCTGACCTCTTCTTCATACAGACATGGACCTACGTCTTCTAACATCTTCCCACCTCTTCTCCTCTTTTTTTGTTCTTCTTCTCTTCTAAGCTTCCTCTTTCTTCTTCTCCTCCTCTCCCCTCTGTCGTTGCTGCTCCGCCCTCCTCGCTCCCGTCCGCCATTATTGCAGCCATGGAGGTTTTATCCTAGTTGTACCGATTGATTTTTACAGATCTGAGCCTCATTCTCTTTAACAAAAGTGTTTTTTTATTATTCATCTATGAATGTGTTTAGTCTACTGTTTTAATTACTAGAAAGCCATGTGCTAGTGTGGAAAAAGTGTATTTATATATTGCAGAGTGTAGCTTCTTGTTTTCTTGTGGAATTTTCAAGATTGTTGCATTTGTTTTTTTTTAAACAGATAGATGAAAAGAAACTTATGATGTATATAGATGGTTAGTATTAGAGATGCACCAAATTCTAATTGTTATAATTGTATATTTTGGATATGTATTTCCATGTTAAAGTCATAGTCAAAGTCTTGGACAAGATCATAATCAAAGTTGTTATTACTATTTAATATTTGTAGGTTATGTCTTTCTTCATTGTATATATATATATAGTGTATGAATGATAAATAAAACGTGAGTGATCATTCTCTTATATGGTATCAGAGCAGTGTTCCTGATCCTTGGAACAATATGCTCATCATCTCCAATCTTCCGCAAGAAACTCCAAACCAAAATCAAACCCCCAAAATCAAAACCAAGTCACCATGTCAAGAAGACGGGGGCTCAAACCAAAACAGACTGCCATGTGAAGGAGACGGTAGTCCAAATCAAAACCAAGTCACCATGTCAAGAAGATGGTGGCTCAAACAAAAAAACAGACTGCCATGTCAAGAAGACGGTAGTCCAAATCAAAACCAAGTCACCATGTCAAGAAGACGGTGGCTCAAACCAAAAAGGGTTGCCATGTCATGGAGACGGTAGTCCAAATCAAACAAAAAAAAGGTTGCCATATCACGGAGACGGTAGCTCAAATCTAAACCAAAACAGGCTGCCATGTCAAGAAGACGGTGGCTCAAATCAAACAAAAACAAGCTCCATGTCAAGAAGACGGTAGCTTAAAACAAACCAAAACAGGCTGCCATGTCAAGAAGACGATGGCTCAAATCAAACAAAAACAAGCTGCCATGTCAAGAAGACGGTAGCTTAAAACAAACCAAAACAGACTGCCATGGCAAGAAGACGGTAGCCGAACCAAAAGCCAAACAAACAAAACAAAATTGTGAGTTTGAAATAATGGTGGCTCACAAACAAAAACAACTCCCTTTTGGCTCGAATGATTCGAATAACCATTTAGGAAAATCAAAGACACTTTTTGTCAAGTTGAATTTTGGATAATCCCACTATTCAACTTGAGGTGGAGTGTTAGAAAGAGAGGATTTTTAGGGATCAGTCTTGCATCATTTTCCTAGTCAAAGATCCATATTACAAGCCTTTAGTCAAAGATCTCAAGTCAAAAGTCAAAGTCTTGATCAAGGTCATAGTCAAAGTTGTTATTACTATTTAATATTTGTAGGTTATGTCTTTCTTCATTGTATATATATATTGTGTATGAATGATTAGGGGTGTAAATGACACGTAGCGGCTCGAGAGCTACCCGGGATCGGCTCGGTAAAAAGCTCGAACGAGCCGAGCCTTAACGAGCCCGAGCCTGAAATATGGCTCGTTTAGTTATCGAGCCCGAGCTCGAGCCCTAGAAACAAAGCTCGATTGGGCTCGCAAGCCTAAACGAGCCCAAACATAATTATAAGTTTTTAATATATCTCTTATAATTTATAGCCCACATCTCCAAAGCCCAGGTCCTTATTTCATAGGCCCATTTAATAACACTCGCGAGCCGAGCTTTTGCGATCTCGAGCCGAGCTTTGAGCTCTTTTGAGATTGTTCTCAAATCACCTCGAGCCGAGCCGAGCCGAGCTCGAGTTTTTGATTTTGCTAGCGAGCCGAGCTCGAGCTCGAGCTTCATAAAACCATAACGAGCCGAGCTCGAGCCCAGTCAAGCTCGGGCTCGGCTTGGCTCGTTTACACCCCTATGAATGATAAATAAAACGTGGGTGATCATTCTCTTATATGGTATCAGAGCATTATCTCCAACGAGAAAGCTCTTGATCCTATCAACATGGGAACCGTCGCCCATCACCCCTAAATTTCTTTTTAGGCTACTGCGATCCCCACCATGTCTACCTAAAGCTCCCTTTCTTCAACTATTCCGTGAACACCACCACTCTAAAATTCTTTAAAACATCCCCTACCATTTTTATCACCTTTCCAACATCTTTAAAACTCACATGACTACCAACATCTTCAAAACTTCGATCTCATCCCCTTAACAAGCTCTATCTACCTCACATTATTACACTTTGTTACTCCTTCAAAGTTCAAGCGTAACTTATTCTCTTTCTGCATGGTTTTGCAAAACCTAAAATCCTTTTTTGTGCCACAACCTTTATGTTTCGGACAAACTGTACATCTAATCTTCTATCACCTATTCCGCTTACCCTCTGATCATTCTTCTCTATTTCCCTTTTATGGCTTTTAACCATCTTTATTTCATCCATATAAGTGATTCACCAATTCTCTGCTATTCATGTTCTTCACCTGCAATATAAAAAAAACACAAAATGTATTTTCTCTTGGTTCATCTGCTTAATCAACTTCATCTTTCTTTACATCTTCAACTTTATCAACTTCTTCTCTTGCTCAAACAACGACACCATCTACTTCTATACAAGATTGGATTTATTCCAAGGCCGTCCATCTTGCGGGGGCATATTAGAGATGCACCAAATTCTAATTGTTATAATTGTATATTTTGGATATGTATTTCCATGTCAAAGTCATAGTCAAAGTCTTGGTCAAGGTCATAGTCAAAGTTGTTATTACTATTTAATATTTGTAGGTTATGTCTTTCTTCATTGTATATATATGTGACAACCTGCACCCTTCACTTTTCATAAATGTGCATAATTGGTTCCTCAACTATTTCAAAATTTTCATTTTTAACCCTCGTATTTTAATAGGACCAAAATTCACAATTTAATAAAACTTATAATTTTTATAAGTAAAAGTATGCACGTTTTATACTCACATCTACACCCGAGCACGTATGTTTCAGACCTTGATACTCAAAGCCCTTACTTTTTGGTTCTAAAACAACTTAGAAACAGAAGGAAACAAGTCTAGAACTTAAAATTGATTAAATTAGAAAAATTATTTTTTTAGCCCTCTCGGTCCGCTGAGACAGTCAAACAGTCAAAGTCCCAGTCAAAGTCTTAGTCAAAGTCCTAGTCAAAGTCTCAGTCAAAATCCTAGTCAAAGTCTTAGTCAAAATCCTAGTCAAATAGTCAATTCATCTTAAAACCTTACTTTATTGTGTTGACCAATTTTAATGGCTAATTGAATCCAAAACTAGTATAAAAACCCACCTATGACCCATTACAATTTGCAGCTCTAAATCAATTGTTTCAATTCGATTAAACTCTCCCTCATACCTTTCTTCTAGAGTATATTACTTCTACATTTGAAGCTTTGATTATAAGCTCTTGTAATTGGCGAATTGGAAGCTTGATATTTTTTCCTATTCGGTTTCTTTTCTTCTAAATTGGACTAGTTTCATTGTTGAATCTTTAGATTGCTCGCATTTTCACGCTCGCTTAGTCATCTAGTCATTTGGCGAAAGTGAGTATTTCCTATCCCTTTTTTGCTTTTATTCACTTTTGGGGTGTTACATGTACACTTATACAAATTACAAATACAAGTTCAAATTTTTACAATACAATTCTAGTACTATGTGCATTTGCTTACAAACGTGCTTTATGTTTAGACATTACATGTATAATACATTTGTACTTAGTGAAATCATTAACATTGTACAAGCCGACATTAACATTGGATAGCGCTATTGGATTGACAACCCGCCTAGGTTGATTCTCCCCCTTTTTCATCGGAGAATCCATGGTCATTGTTAAGTTATTATCCAATTATTTGGATAAGTACACCGCCGTTCATTTAGTACATTATACAGTCACAGGATTGATTTCGCTCATTTGTATGATACATAGTTCACATAAATGCACTGTAGCTTGCACTTGAATTGTATACCATTTTCCAACTTACTATATGTATTAAAACTAGGAATGCTCACCAACATTTCATATGTGACATCCGTCACTCTCGACTTCCATCTAATTGACAATATTAGCCCTTCGAATATTTTCCATTATAATCCGGATAAGTTTCGTCGTTTTTTAATTTAAGTTTAGAGCGAACTAAAAATTTACCATTTATATTTATTATGGATCGGGTATAAGTTTCAATCAAATACGTGTCTTGAAACGTCTACGCAATGGGTATTATAAAATTTTCAAGTTTTGTAAAAGCTTAGAGTTTAAAAAGTTAAATATAGATAACTTAGTTAAGTTTTATAAAGGAAAAATTAACTAGATATAATATAAACTAACTCAAGGGACTTGTTTTGTCAATTTCAGAAAGTTCAAATAAACTCTCCCTCTCTTCTCCTGGCAGCCACGTTTTTTCCGGCCACTCCTCCGGCCGGCGAGTAACAGTTCCGGCGAGTCTTACTCTCGCGAGTTTAATGCCGTTTCAACTTCTACTTAACGCCAAACCGTTTCTCCATCATCAATAAAGAGTTTAGGCCATTAAATAGGATATTAAACGCGTTTAATAGTGGGTTTTAATCGGAGTTAAGGGGTAACCGCCGGAAAATCTTTAATTCGTTTGATGTTTCGTTTTACACAACCTCATTATATAAACGTGTTACCATTAAGTTGCTGCATCATTTCCTAACACAAACCCACGAACAATACGTCTTAAACGCGTCTGAAACGATTCCAAAAGTCGGATTTTTGTGCGGGTCTTGAAGCTTCCATATCTGTCCTTAAACACCTTTGTGAGTCTAATTATGTTATGCCGTTTTGTTCTATTATTGTTCCTTCATAAAAGCCCTATGGTTTCTTGGTCTCACCTTGTTGAATCGGGCAGATTAAGGTTTTAGGTTAGGGTTAGGGTTTGGCTTAGATAATTGGGGAAGAAGATGACATTTCTTATATGATTAAATATATAATTGTTTCAAATTATAATCAACTTGGTGGTTTGATACAATGGTTGTGTCTTCTAGTTGTTACTGAAGGTGCTCGGGTTCGAACCCAAGCACCACCACCGTTTTCTTTCTTGTTTTTTCAGCATTTTCTCTTTGTTTCCATTTATTTGGTAAATCATTATATATATAATACATATAAACTTAGAATATTCATATTAAATTCATTTTTGCTCCAAAAATTATAAAAATTTAGGAGTAGCTTCTTGACACCTTATAGAAGATCACCACACTTTTATTTTCTGAAAAATGTTTTATTTTTATATTTTTATTGAATTAAATTGTTTTAATCATATTTAATTGATTAAAAATTCATTTTTTATGATTTTAATCTCAAAATTTTTGATAAATTATTTCTAATGATTATGAACTGAAATAAAAAATATTTGGTTCAGAAAACATTTATTTCTATTAATTTCCCTATTTTTAATCATTTAAACATGATTTAATATCATTAAATCAGTTTTAAATATAAATAAGTCTATAAAAATTATGGGAAAATTATTTTCATTAATTTACATCAGAAATCATCCATTTTCTATAAAAATAGCATTTTTGGATCATGTCTTGAATTATTAGTCTTATTTATGATTAATTAGACATAATTAATAATTTATTTATTTGTACAATTAAATAACTATTTTATGAATACTTTTCTTATAAAATAGAAATGTTTTATGTTTAAAAATTTTATTTACCATTTGTAGATCATTGTGAAACACATAAATATTTATTTATACATTTATAATATTTGCATTTATTTATAATAATTAGTTAAAGTAATTAACTAAATTATTTGGTCATAATTATTCAAATATATTTTGATCTAAATATTTAATTGGTAAAAATTATATTACCTAAATCATATTTACAAACTTTGGTATGTTATTTTTAATATACAACTTTTACATTGATTCGACTAATCACAAAAACTCTAGTTCCCCAAATCGACTTAGCAAACCCTAATGCCTTAGACCATAGTTACCTTAGAATTTTTAGACACTTCCTTATTAGTATTCTTACACATTATAGGTTGAATTCCTCGGAATTCTCATTACTTAGCTCACGACCGCTTAAGTGGATTTTGATCGCTTTCGCTAACTGTGAGTATATCTTTCCCCTTTTTACTGTTTTACTATTTTGGGGTGACTCATGTACTTACTATCAAGTTTATATTTCCTTTTACTAAAATAGCAATTCTTATGTGTGTTTGCTTGTGTCATTTTGTGTATCTATGACCTGTCAAATCATTAATCGTTGCGGCCTGGCATTTCAATGAATAGTACTATGGTTTATACCCTTGTGACTCTGTTGAGAGTCCTCGTCATTGCTATGTATTACATTACTACTAGCGCATACTATATATATCTGCTTTCTTTTCATAGGGTTGATTTGACCCGGATACCACTTATTACATCTTGCAAAATAACACACGAATTGCTAAAGTTTACCTTACTATATATATCAAACGGATGTACTCACCAATACATTATATGTGTTGACAAAAATTGTTTTGTACATGTTTCAGGTGACGTTTGATGTTTCATGCTTTCACGCTTAGGCTGGACCTAGTGCTTAAATAAAAGTTGAACATTTATTATTTATGTTTGAGATTTATATTAAGACTCTTTGTATTTCGTTTTGAACAATGGAAGTTATTTGCTATTAATATTTACAATTTAGTCCATGTGCTATTGAACAATCGTCACTACGTGACACCTCGATGATTCCGCCATCGGTTGGGGTGTTACAGATTGGTATCAGAGCCATGGTTATAGGGAATTAGGTTATTAGTAAATGCTTTTGACCTAGACTATAACTAAGCTACCCATTATATGTTTTCTTTTATCCTCATATTTCTTTAGATATATTTTCTCCTTTTACTTTTCGTTATACTCGGAGAAGATTTTTATTCTACAAATGGAACGAAAACACCAAGTTAGGAGTGATATCCATACCTTGGTAGATAGTTTCACTCTTTATATGTTTTATTTATTTATTTTATTTATCTTGGAATATTTTCCTTTTGAGATAGGAGACGTCCAAATCTCAAGGAATCTATCCCTCCAAAAGAAACTTAAATCACTAAGCTAGGAGTGAAATCCTTATCTTAGTGACCAGTTTCACTCCATTATATTTTTTACTATTTGGAAGTATATCTTTGAGTTAGGAGTGAAATCCACATCTCAAGGATATATATATTTCCATATCTCAAGTTCCGCTAGAGTTTTGGAATTTATTTGTGACGGGGCACGTGCAATCTGGAAGGGTGAGCGCCTGTATTCTGAGTTTTCTGTCTAGGTTGGTAATTCACATAAATCTCAATCAGACGAGGGACCCGTTTACCTACCTGGGAATTCTCGGGATGAGCATTCACTTATAGGCTAAAGTACGCCCCCACAAGTCACTAATAATATTTCAATTACTTTAGTCAGTCAACAGTTTCTTTGGAAATACTCTTATATCTCGTTTTATACTTGGTATTGTTTTTCATTTGAAGTTTTATCATGATTTTCTTTATTGTAACACCCCAACCGATGGCGGAATCATCGAGGTGCCACGTAGTGACGATTGTTCAAAAGCACATGGTACTAAAATGTAAATATTATTGAATAAACCAGAATTGTCTTACATGATAATGGAAATTACATTGTCTAAATGAAATGTAAATATGGAAATGACTGAAATAAAATAAAGCACTAAAAGTCTCTTGCTAAAGCATTAGATCAAACTGCACCTGAAACATGTACAAAAATAGGTTTGGTCAACATAAGAAATGTTGGTGAGCATTCCTAGTTTTGATATATATAGTAAGTTAAAAAGATATACAATTCAAGTGCATGCTACAGTGCAAATATGTAAACTATGTATCATACAAATGAGCGAAATCAACCCTGTGACTGTATAATGTACTGTATGAACTGTAGTGTACTTATCCAATAAATGGATAAAAACTTAACAATGGCCACGGATTCTCCGATGAAAAAGGGGGAGAATCAATCTAGGCGGGTTGTCAATCCAAATAGCGCTATCCAATGTTAAGGTTGGCTTGTACAATGTTAATGATTTCACTAAGTACATACCACATGTATTGTCTAAGCATAAAGCACGTTGTAAGCAATGCACATAGTACTAGAATTGTATTGTGAAAATGTAAACTTGTATTTGAAATTTGTAATAGTGTACATGTAACACCCCAAAAATGAATAAAAACAAAAAGGGGATAGAAAATACTCACTGTTTACGTAATAGCTTGTAATGGAACTGGACAACAAAATATGCGTTGGAAATATTCCAAAGAATCAACCTAAAGAATTTAATAATGTGTAAGGAATAACTCTAGGATACATGGAATTCTAGGGTTTCGAATTGGGGATAAACGTTTATTTGATTAATAAATAAATTGTTTATTAAAATATAAGAAATTTAATAAAAAGTCTTTTTGTAAAATTTTAAGTTAAACATTGTCACAACATAAGATTTTGGTTATGAAAATAATTTTTATAAAATTATTTTCTTGAAAATAGAATATTTACATTAATTATTTCAAATTGTCAAAATATGACTTTAATATCTAAAAATATTAAAATTAAAGAATTTCTGAATTAAAAATTGTATTTCAGTTCTAGATAGTTAGAAATAATTTATATAAAATTTTGGTGTAAAAATATTGAAAAATGAATTTATTATGATTTATTTATGATTAAAACTAACCAAAATTAATTAAAAATATAAAAAGGCTGGTTTTTCAGAATTAAAAATATTTTCTGGAATGTTTAAGAATATACAAGTTTAGGATAATTTTTGTGAGATTTAATAAAATCGTTTAGATATTTTTATAGAATTTAATAAATTTAAATGAATAAACTTGTATTATTAATAATATATATTAAATAAATATTTTTTGAAAAACTAAAATTTGGGTGATGAACTTTATCATTTGAAGATCCTATGATAATTTTTGTAGAATTTATAAAACACTTTTAGTATTTAAAAACTATTTTAAGAGATTAGATATGTTAAGTATATATATATAAAATGGCAAAAAAAAAAATATGTTGGTTATGGGAATCGAACCCTGGCCTCTGGCCGGTTCGAGTTTTATCACAAGTGTGGCCACCAACTGAGCCACACCCTGAGAACGAAATATATTGGATTAAAATTGATTAAATAGATTTATTAGGTTAAAGGTTAAATGAAAGAAAAAGATTTGTTGTGTGTGGGATTTGAACCTTGGCCACTGGCCGGTTCGTTCCTATCACACGCGTGTAAACCAACTGAGCTACCTCAGTTGGTTGTGTTTTCCTTTATTCAAATAAATTATATACACCATCTGATTCAAGTGTTCTTCCCCAAATATTATCAAATCGTGCCCTAATTATCAAATCAACATAATTGGTGATCATTAGCCCCTGAATCTTTGGGGCTAATGATCACAAGGTGCCGAAAGATGGAACCCACAAAAAAAAAACTTACAATTAACACGTTGGCCGGGTCTGCGAGTTCGAACAAGAAAGTGCCCCAAACACGATTAAAACAGCTTCAATAATGGTTTTAAAACAGAAATTGAGTGTAGGGAAGTGATTATCGGCGAGTAGGGATGGTGTGGGCACGTTCAATTTATAGGGTAGAGGCCCGGTTGTGGATTAGGCAAGTTTTGACCAACGTTTAATATAAACGCGTGAATAGTCTCAATTAAGGCATGATTGTTGTGATTGTTGACTGGAATGATACGTTTGAATGATATTTACCAAGATTAATACATAATTAAGCTTAATTAGTTGGTCAAAAAAAAAAAAAAAAAGAAACATTCTGTTGCTGCTGCTCGCGTACAGGGAAGAAGAAGAGAGAACAGCAGGGGTGTTTTTATACCAAGCGAGTCAGGTTTAAAACCAAATAAGAGCGTGGCTCAGATGGTTAAGTGTGGTGTAGTGTTGTGGCTCCTGCCCGGGTTCGAGTCCCGGCAGGGGCACAATATTTTTTTTTCTTAAACAGATTAAAGGGGAAGGAAGAGTGGGCTGCATGCTGGGCCAGCTGTTGGGCTCAGGTAGACTGGGCCGAAAACAAACAAGGATAAGGAAGTTGGGTTTTGGGGCTTGGGTTAAAGGTTATATATATAGTTTGTTATAGTTTTAAAAAAATTTACATAACTATAAGTCTGAATTTTTTTATTATTATTATTATTATTATTATAATATAAAAGAATAAAAAGTGACAAATGTCACATTTATGATGTTCATAAATTTTCTTAAATCAATTTATATATCTCATGTTATGTGTTACTTGTCTTGATATAAACTATGGCGTTTCCAAGATTATTTTTTTTTTTTGGAATCAAATCTCATAATTATTGTTCACTTTTGTAGATGTCTGATCGCGAATCTCGTAAGAGAGCCTCGAAGCGTCAGGCTAAACTGAAATCTGATCAGCGTATCGCGACCATGCTCAATGACAAGTTGGAAACACTTGTTCCTAACATCATTAATGCTATTATTCCAAACCTTAACCTGAACGGTAGCTCGAATGGGAACTCTAACGGGAATACAAATGGAAATGGTGGGGCTAGTGAGAATAAGTGCACTTTCAAGCACTTCAACTCTTGTCATCCCAACAAGTTTAATGGCACTGAGGGAGCCACTGGGTTACTTGAATGGTTCGAAAGTATGGAGAATACGTTCATTAATAGCGACTGTCCAGACAACCTACGTGTTCGTCATGCCACGGGTGTTCTTCAAAAGAGAGCGCTTACTTGGTGGAATGGTGAAAAACATGCTCGAGGGACAGAAGCT
The DNA here is from genome assembly GCA_028751855.1 of Ambrosia trifida. Taxonomy (NCBI): domain Eukaryota; kingdom Viridiplantae; phylum Streptophyta; class Magnoliopsida; order Asterales; family Asteraceae; genus Ambrosia; species Ambrosia trifida. Next base: position 8,914,977 of record CM054131.1, read on the forward strand.
GCTTTAGCTATGTCTTGGGATGATTTCAAAATCGCCATGACTACTGAGTTCTGTCCTCGTAGTGAGATGAAGAAATTGGAGGATGAGTTCTATCACCTTAAGCAGGACAGTGGAAACAATGTTCCCTACAACAACCGTTACCACGAGTTGAGCTTACTGATTCCTCGTATGGTAACTCCGGTATCCTTGGCTATTGAGAAGTATATTGAGGGACTGCCACCTCAGATCCATGATTCGGTTATGGGAAGTAAACCTGCTACTGTAGAAGATGCCATTCGTCTCGCAGCATCTCTTACTGACAAGCATGTCAAAGATGGTACTCTAACTCGTAAGGGTACTAAAAGACCTACTGAAACCCCTGCTACCACTGAACCGTCTCAAGCGAACTCTGTCTCTACCTCTAGTTCCAATAAGAAACGAAAAGGTGGAAACCAGAACTATGCTGTTGTTACACCCCTTAACCAGGTTCCTGTTGCAAACACATCTACTGCACCCCAAACTCAAAAGGTTCAGGGAAACTATTCAGGTTCGCACCCTAAATGCAATTCATGCAACTTTCACCATCCAACTACTTGACCCTGCTATAAATGTGACACTTGCGGCAAAGCAGGCCACACTGCTTCTCACTGTCGGGAAACTGAACCTGGGAATGCTCAAAACCAGAGGACTGGTCAACCAAGAACTTGCTATGCTTGTGGTGATCTTAACCACAGGCAAGATAGGTGTCCTCATTTAACTGCTTTTATTCAGTCTCGTCAGCAAACCCCAGCAGTCCCAGCAGTTCCAGCAATTCAAGCAGCTCCAGCCCGTGGTCGTGCTTTCAACATCAATGCTAACCAAGACCAAGCTACCAACGACGTTGTTAATGGTTACATTTCTGACTACTAACTTATATGCTTCGATTTTGTTTGATACCGGCGTGGATAGGAGTTTTGTCTCGTTAGAAATTGAACCTTTGTTTGCTCGTATTTGCCCTCACCCTACCCATCCTTTTACCATGGAGGTTGCTAGTGACAATCTTATTCTTACAAAATCTATGGTCTGTAATTACACGTTGAATCTAAACGATTATAACTTTTATGTAGATCTTAAGAATATCATGAATCGAGTTTTTTTTAAACCTTACTTGAACCAATACGTAGGTGGTTTTCGTCGATAACGTACTCATATTTTCCACAACCAGAAATCTTCACTTGAAAGAAATTTCGAGACGAAATTTTCTAAAGTAGGGGAGACTGTGACATCCGTCACTCTCGACTTCCATCTAATTGACAATATTAGCCCTTCGAATATTTTCCATTATAATCCGGATAAGTTTCGTCGTTTTTTAATTTAAGTTTAGAGCAAACTAAAAATTTACCATTTATATTTATTATGGATCGGGTATAAGTTTCAATCAAATATATGTCTTGAAACGTCTACGCAATGGGTATTATAAAAATTTCAAGTTTTGTAAAAGCTTAGAGTTTAAAAAGTTAAATATAGATAACTTAGTTAAGTTTTATAAAGGAAAAATTAACTAGATATAATATAAACTAACTCAAGGGACTTGTTTTGTCAATTTCAGAAAGTTCAAATAAACTCTCCCTCTCTTCTCCTGGCAGCCACGTTTTTTCCGGCCACTCCTCCGGCCGGCGAGTAACAGTTCCGGCGAGTCTTACTCTCGCGAGTTTAATGCCGTTTCAACTTCTACTTAACGCCAAACCGTTTCTCCATCATCAATAAAGAGTTTAGGCCATTAAATAGGATATTAAACGTGTTTAATAGTGGGTTTTAATCGGAGTTAAGGGGTAACCGCCGGAAAATCTTTAATTCGTTTGATGTTTCGTTTTACATAACCTCATTATATAAACGTGTTACCATTAAGTTGCTGCATCATTTCCTAACACAAACCCACGAACAATACGTCTTAAACGCGTCTGAAACGAGTCCAAAAGTCGGATTTTTGTGCGGGTCTTGAAGCTTCCATATCTGTCCTTAAACACCTTTGTGAGTCTAATTATGTTATGCCGTTTTGTTCTATTATTGTTCCTTCATAAAAGCCCTATGGTTTCTTGGTCTCACCTTGTTGAATCGGGCAGATTAAGGTTTTAGGTTAGGGTTAGGGTTTGGCTTAGATAATTGGGGAAGAAGATGACATTTCTTATATGATTAAATATATAATTGTTTCAAATTATAATCAACTTGGTGGTTTGATACAATGGTTGTGTCTTCTAGTTGTTACTGAAGGTGCTCGGGTTCGAACCCAAGCACCACCACCGTTTTCTTTCTTGTTTTTTCAGCATTTTCTCTTTGTTTCCATTTATTTGGTAAATCATTATATATATAATACATATAAACTTAGAATATTCATATTAAATTCATTTTTGCTCCAAAAATTATAAAAATTTAGGAGTAGCTTCTTGACACCTTATAGAAGATCACCACACTTTTATTTTCTGAAAAATGTTTTATTTTTATATTTTTATTGAATTAAATTGTTTTAATCATATTTAATTGATTAAAAATTCATTTTTTATGATTTTAATCTCAAAATTTTTGATAAATTATTTCTAATGATTATGAACTGAAATAAAAAATATTTGGTTCAGAAAACATTTATTTCTATTAATTTCCCTATTTTTAATCATTTAAACATGATTTAATATCATTAAATCAGTTTTAAATATAAATAAGTCTATAAAAATTATGGGAAAATTATTTTCATTAATTTACATCAGAAATCATCCATTTTCTATAAAAATAGCATTTTTGGATCATGTCTTGAATTATTAGTCTTATTTATGATTAATTAGACATAATTAATAATTTATTTATTTGTACAATTAAATAACTATTTTATGAATACTTTTCTTATAAAATAGAAATGTTTTATGTTTAAAAATCTTATTTACCATTTGTAGATCATTGTGAAACACATAAATATTTATTTATACATTTATAATATTTGCATTTATTTATAATAATTAGTTAAAGTAATTAACTAAATTATTTGGTCATAATTATTCAAATATATTTTGATCTAAATATTTAATTGGTAAAAATTATATTACCTAAATCATATTTACAAACTTTGGTATGTTATTTTTAATATACAACTTTTACATTGATTCGACTAATCACAAAAACTCTAGTTCCCCAAATCGACTTAGCAAACCCTAATGCCTTAGACCATAGTTACCTTAGAATTTTTAGACACTTCCTTATTAGTATTCTTACACATTATAGGTTGAATTCCTCGGAATTCTCATTACTTAGCTCACGACCGCTTAAGTGGATTTTGATCGCTTTCGCTAACTGTGAGTATATCTTTCCCCTTTTTACTGTTTTACTATTTTGGGGTGACTCATGTATTTACTATCAAGTTTATATTTCCTTTTACTAAAATAGCAATTCTTATGTGTGTTTGCTTGTGTCATTTTGTGTATCTATGACCTGTCAAATCATTAACCGTTGCGGCCTGGCATTTCAATGAATAGTACTATGGTTTATACCCTTGTGACTCTGTTGAGAGTCCTCGTCATTGCTATGTATTACATTACTACTAGCGCATACTATATATATCTGCTTTCTTTTCATAGGGTTGATTTGACCCGGATACCACTTATTACATCTTGCAAAATAACACACGAATTGCTAAAGTTTACCTTACTATATATATCAAACGGATGTACTCACCAATACATTATATGTGTTGACAAAAATTGTTTTGTACATGTTTCAGGTGACGTTTGATGTTTCATGCTTTCACGCTTAGGCTGGACCTAGTGCTTAAATAAAAGTTGAACATTTATTATTTATGTTTGAGATTTATATTAAGACTCTTTGTATTTCGTTTTGAACAATGGAAGTTATTTGCTATTAATATTTACAATTTAGTCCATGTGCTATTGAAAAATCGTCACTACGTGACACCTCGATGATTCCGCCATCGGTTGGGGTGTTACATCATATGTTGACAAAACTTATTTTGTACATGTTTCAGGTGCAGTTTGATCTTAGTTCCATAGCATTGGATTTTAATGCTTGCTTTTAATAATTTATTTCAAATTTCATGTTTTGTTCAGACTTATGTATTTTTCCCATTTCATCCATGTAAGACAATTTAAATTATTCAATAATATATTTACATTTTAGTACCATGTGTTTTTGAACAATCGTCACTACGTGACACGTCGATGATTCCGCCATCGGTTGGGGTGTTACAATATATATATATATATATATATATATATATATATATATATATATATATAGTGTATGAATGATAAATAAAACGTGGGTGATCATTCTCTTATAGTTAGTTGCATATAAAACAATGAAATGCTGTAATTGTTTAGCTATTTATGGGGTGCAGATATGGTTTGATTCATAAGGGAAGTGTTAGTTATGGTTATGGTAGGTTGTTTTATGGTGAGTTGTGATGGTTCACGGTAGTTATGGTGGGTTGTGGTGGGTTATGGTTATGGTGGGTTGTGGTGGGTTATGGTTAAGGTTAGGTTACACTGCAGACATTAACAAACAAACAGTCTTTTTCTTACAGACTGCAGACATTTGATCCACCTCTTCTCCTGCAGATGTCTACAGTGTGAGCCACATACTGCAAATATTCAATCTCTTCAAAAACAAACTACACCTAACTTCATAAATTCTCCCTGTAAGTATAATCATGTCAAACTTGCAAGTTTAAAAAAAATCAGATTCATTTTCTTTAAATATTAATAAAAATAACGTTTGTTTATTAATAGATAGGATAATTCAACAATGTCAAAACTTTCAATTTTTATCCAAGAATTTTGATATTTAACATTTCCGAATCTCATTCTCAAATCAGCATTTAATTTTCATTAATGGATAAAATTTTAATTTAATTAAACTTAACTATTGACCAACATAATTCAAAACTTTCAATTTCAGATTAAAAACATAATTTTGAAAGCAATCATCTTTTAGAATTCAAACTACAAAATTTTAACTCAACTTGTAATTGCCACGCCAAATTTCATATTTTTAAGACAAATGTTAACAATTGTATATGCTCACAAATTACATAATATTTCATTCTTTTTTGGAAGGCACACAATATTTTATTCAACCCCCTAGTAATACATAAGTAATATATATATATATATATATATATATATATATTCAAGCTTGCACCGCTTATATAGAACTTGATAACTTGATTGTCTCTTGTGATGTTAGTGTTTTAGGACACACAGAAAAAAATTTGGGGGTAGTATATTGGCCTTGAAATAAACTCTTGAAAATCAGTTTGTATGCTGCTTCCGTTAAGTGAACTCCATCCCAACTGACATATTTATCTGGTTCATCACACAAGATTGTAGATTCATCTCCACATCTTGTGGATGCATTGTAATTGAATGGTTCTCCACTTCCACAACACGCCTTTAAACCCCCGTATGTGAATCCTGCAATAAGACCAATTTTGCAACACTAAATTTTGGTTTTACCATATTCAATTTATTTTACTTTATAGCATGTTGCATACCATACTCATCCGGAGAAAGGTAAAATTGCATGGTAGCATTGTAGTAGTCCGCATAAATGATGATGACATTAGGATTAAGCTCTCGAATCTGATTTAGTTTTGTTTGCAACATTTTGTTATGATATTCGCTGAACTCATTTAACTTAGTAAGGCAACCGGTAATGGGATCTTGCGCTTCCTTATCAGACACACTTGTCACACCAATTGTCAAATACGAGGGAAAACATCCAATTGGAAAGTTTCCTGGAACAACTATAGTTCGAGCCCCCATATCAATCAACTCCTGCACTTATAACGATTAAATTAAAACCACAACAAATTTAATTATACACTACGAAATAGACATGTGGAACTATAACTTGCAAACATCGTCAATTAAGGGGAAACACCATAAGTTTTCTTACATTCGCCTCAATTATTTTATCGAAGACAATTTAGAGTTCGTACTATTAAAAAACGACGTTGTATACCCTTATTAATAGAAAACTGGGTTGACCAAATTATCAACGAACCCCTTATAGTCCTATTGATGACCAAAGGAAACATCCTTTCGTTGTGACGTGAACTATGGTAGTGATAATTAATGAATTACATTGTTTTAAAACATATGATGTGTTATTTGAGTGGCTTCTTACTTTGAGTACAGAGATGATGGTATCAATAACAAGAGGAACATATGATTGAACCTCATCAATGGGTCTTCCCCTAGATAATGGAATATTGTAATCGTTACCACCGATTTCACCCATAAGTATCAAAGAACGTCCAATGAAATTTCTACAATCTGTCAACAATTATAAAAGTAAGTACTTTGCATGTATAAAAGAGAATAAAATGCTCATTTTATTATGTAATTTTTAAATATTAAAATACGAAAAAAGCAATGGTAGTTTAAAAATCGTGAGGGTAGTTGGTTTAAAAATCAGCAATGTGTTTTAAATGAATATACTATGTTTTAAAATTTGTAATTACTTCAACTCTTAAAATGTAAAACTACTTTTTTGTCTTCCTTATATGTTTTATAATATAGTGTGTTTGTGAGTGTGTAGGCGGTCGTTTTTTTAAGAACTCTAAATTTTGTGCAAACACAAGAACTCATGAAAAACCAGTCAAAGTCAATTTTTTTTATACTAGCATGATTGTTATTATTATTAAAAAATAGTTTACTATGTAATTAATTCATTTATTCTCTCAAAACACTCTTAATAAATTTCTTGCATATGTGTAAGTAATTTTTTTTACACATGTGTAAAACGTTTTTATTTACGAATACATGTAAATTCAAACATGTAAATTTATTTATTTTAACATTGTATCTTAACAGCAGCGGCAACAACAACCACAACAACAACCACAACCACAACAACAAGTGTAAAGAAAAATTGAATTTGAATGGTTTTGACCAAGTTCTCGTAATTCTCACGAAATACATAACTTCTCATTTTAACCGTACCCGTATGTGTGTGCATACACATATACATATGAAAGGGCAAAAATGATAGGAAGACTTGAGTAAATCACGTTTTCAAGGGTGCAAGAGTAGAGGCGACTAAATGATAAAAAAAGGAATTTTCAAAAAAAAAATGATAGCATAAAGTTAAATGAAGATTGAAGTTAAATGAGTTAACTTTAAAACTATCCAATGGTTTAAACTTTAAATAACATAAAGTGCGATGTACAAGATTGGGGTTGTCGAAAGAAGATTGGAGGTGTGCCCAGCATCTTTATAATAATTGACCCTATAATATTAAGTGATTCCCATTTGTGAGGTTTTTAAAGCCTAAAATACACAATGGCTAGAATCAACATGACACACCAAACGTACCTAAAGAAGTAGTGTTGCCACAAATAAAAGGCAATGATTGTTTAAACCATGCCAACTGAACTTCTATAGATCCATTAATCACATTACTTCCTTCGCATCTGGCTTCGACAAAAGATGAACTCATTGCTGTAGAACCCGCAATCGCATAGTTTACTCCTTGCCTCAATGCCACCACACTCCCACTCCCCTTGATGCTAAAATATGGTGGTATCAATGGCAATCCAAGACTCTCCGCTACAAAAACATAAACTCATTTTCGACACTCTGCTAAAACTAAGTAAAACGGCTTAACAGAAGCAATATGGTCATTGTGCACAAACAAATTCGGAATACATGTATACTATTTTGCTCAACATGATCTCGACAACTTTTGACCAATTAAACGAAATATAAATATACATCATATTATTTTGAATTTATTTCTAAAATTGTGGTAACCTTACGTTATTATTTTGAATTTGTTTTTACTGTCATGTGCATTTTAAATAAGTGTAGTACTTTAAATATCATTATTACCTTTAGTAGTTGTAATATATCATTATTAATTTTTAGATAAGTTTAGCTTTACATATATAACAAGGAAATATGTTTGTTGTTAGTGAGATTGTTCCTTGTAAGAAAACTAAAAACTCTGCAATAAAAACACCCCGATCCGACTATTAAAATCAACATATGAAATAACTTGAACAAAAATACTAACAGAGGTGTCAACGTGATACGACCACTAAAAAACAAAATTTATTGACATATAATTCACCAGCACACCAACCGAACAAAACCAAAGGAAAGAAAAGAGAAGCTACTTTTATAAAGTTCTTCCTCAGGCTAAATAAAAAATTGTTGGTCACCACAAATATCCGATTGCCTTTTAACATTTATTTTTTCTTTTTTTATGGGTCACCACAAATATCCCGATTACCATTTAACAGTTATTTTCTTTTGGTCACCACAAATATCCGATTGCCATTTAACATTATTTTTCTTTATTATCTCATGGCTTGTGTCTTCTCTGATGTCTAAGCGATGTATGTTTTGTTACCATTAACGAAGGCCCTCCTCTTTGTGGTGTGGTTCCAAATGGAATATCCTTAGGGATGGTTTGGTTCAAATACTCTTTAGGAGAGAGATAAAATTCATTTATATTACATTATAAAGAGCATGCTTATATGGTTATGATAGTAATTTTGTATGTTTTTTTAAAATGACATATGAAAAGTTTCTTACTTTAGACTTAAAATATCATGAAAATTCTTTTAATACTACCTCTATTTGCAAAAATAACTTGTACATTTTTATCATAACCCCCAATTTATAATTTCACATTATTTAGTAAAAGGTTTATTATCTATCTATCTATCTATCTATACATATAATAAACCAAAGCCATTTTAATGACATGGCATTCAAAGAGGGTATTCTCTTTATTGAGTGTGTCATGTGTCATCCCATGTGGCAAGACCTTTATTTTAGAAAAATAATAAATTAAAATTTAAAAACAAAATTATATTTTTATCTCTAATGTTTCATCCCATAACTTTTAAACGTTAATATTTTTTATACACGAGATTTTTTTAAGAAAAAAATTACACAAAATTAACGAGCGTTTTATTATCTTTCCAACGAGTACCATAGTGCTATATAAAAAACGGAGGAAAAAAACGATTATTTTTTGTAACCCGACAGGTATTGTGTCAGGTATGGAATTAGTTTAAAAAAAATTGTGAGTTTGGGTCGGGCCTGAGATTAGGTGATACCCGACCAAATTACCCTTTTTTATATTAGAATGTGATAACTTATGAGATTTGTTAATATCAATAATAATATTCATTAATCATATATTGGCAAGTCATTAATTATGTTGTCATATTAGATATTTCAACCCGGGACGCTCTCCAACACGTAATTGCTATGTTTTCTTTTTCTACCATATTCTGAAATAGCTCAAATCTTATTGTATGCAGTTAAAGACCTTTGACTGAATGTATTGGTGCTAAACAATCTATGTCCCCTTGAAGTGCTTGGGATCTTAATATTCTGTTTTAGGTGTTGATGTTGTAAGGTGAAATGGATCTTTTGGTATTTTTTTTAAAGTATTTAATGTAAGTTGATACATAGATGCCATTTTTATAGTTTATATACTTCTAATTTTATTCACTTAGATTTCTCAACCCGGGACGCTCCCGGGGTATAAGCTAGTGTATTATGTATAACATGAGTTTAAACAATTTAAAATGCTGTAAACACTTGTTAAAAATGCTTATACTGTATGACTTTTTTTCTTTTGATTAATATTAAACTAAAATATATTTTGGTTGACTTCTAACTGTTCAACCCATTTCGTTTTACATTATATATCAAGCTCACTCACACGATCTGTTAGAGACAAAATACGACTATAACTATTTCTACATTTTAAACTTAGCCTTTTATGATGTTTGTTTTAATTTAAAATTAGTGGGCTAATTAATATTTCTATTCATAATTGTCAGGTTTGATGTAGTTGTAAGTAAAGTAATTTTAATCAAGATTTCTAACTCTATGGTGTGTGTACAATAATCAACAAAATTGGATTATTTTATTTCAGTCTCAATCTAAGGTGGGTAAAATAATATAATTGAGTACCGCATTGTAAATTGTTACCGTGGCGGCAAAGCTCGGGTTTTTTACTAGTATTACTAATTAGCAAGTGATTGGTGCTTTATCATGTTGTACATTATGCTTATAAGTTGTAATATGTAAAAAAGGTTGTAGTCTTTGCATGGTGTACAAATATTTAAAGCATGATGTTTTTAAAAATTTAATTAATTTAAATATTACTAATTAACAAAACATTGTGCATTGTTTTGTTGTACTCTACGTTTTAAAGGTGTTTTATGCATAAAGTGTTTATGCTCATAGGTTTTTGGGTTCTATCCACTAATTTATACTCCCACTGTCCCTAATTAGATCTCATGGGACCCACAAATACATAAATTAAGAAATGACAATAATATCCTCAAATTATTATTTCAAATCTTTGATTGTCTTTTGTCTTTTGTGGGCAAAACTGAAAATTACATTTTTATTTTTAGAAATGGACATTTAATTTAGGGTAACAAAAAGTAAAAAGATAGACATTTAAAATGGGACGGCTGTATCCTTTTTACCCAAACTTTTATATATTTTATAATTTAAGCCCAAAACTTTTTTACTTTCAACTTTAGTTCCCAATACTTTTTATATTTTACATTTTTTGTTTCAGTTTAAATTTTGCGAGTTAACACGCGACAAGAGGGTGTGTGTGCGGTTCAACGCTTTTACCTACGTTTTTGCGTATACTTTCTATCTTTCGCAAGTTTTAGTTTTACATTTCATTCTACTAGTTAACACGCCACAACTTCGTGTATGGTTCAATGTCTTATGTATATTTTTCCCATTTGGCAGGCCTGTCGCAATACGTCTATTTTGAGCGGGTCATAAATCGACTTAATTATTCTTTTTTTTTTGTTTTATGTTATTAGCATGACGTAACAGGCGTGTTGGGTTCTACGATTTTGCGACTGCTTTTCATTTGGTGTTATTTCTTCCTTTTTATTTAGTTTTATGAGTTTTTCATGTGTTGGTGGTTGATGATGATGGTGTGACATCTGTACTACTTGACATAGTTTTACTCCTCCGTCGCATGGGGGGGGGGGGGGGGGGGGGTTTAATAAGTAATACTAGTTCTAATGAAAATGTGTATTCTATTTGATTTGTAAAATCAGGTACGGGATTAGGATTGTGAAGTTTTGGTTAATGAAAATATTTATTCTAATTATGTTAGCTACACCCCATTGAAGATTGTGTGGTTTTGGTTACTCTACCGCTATCATTAATGTCCATCATATCTAATCTTATCACTAATCAATGTTCATCACTTTTAGTCAACATCTCTAACCTTATCACATCCTGTTTTGGTTATTCTTTATGAGCGTCCGATTTCGATATGTGCTTCATCAAAGGTGGTCGATTTGTGGTTGATTTTGGCTCGTCTAACAATTATATGGCTCATTTATTGGATTAATCATATCGCTACAAGGAAATCAATGATGAGAGGCATATGCTCGGTATTACTTCATCAGGGGTAATTTTGTAGACATAACTTACGAAAGAATCAAAATCATCTAATGAAATTGGAACTAATCATATGTATTGTGTTCGGTTAGTAAAATATTGTGTTATGTTGGTAAAATTAGGTTAAAAGTGGTAAAATTACCAAATTATGAGGTCGCTATATATATAAACTCAATGTACCTAATGGTATTTTTATCATGTTTTTAAGATGACAGGTTAAGAGTCATGGTGTAAATCCCTAATCTTTTCCATCATTCTTCCCTTTGATATCGTTCTTCATGAGTACCATGAGCAGGAATTCCTCTGTAAAGATCTAACCATGCTTCATGAATGAAATACCCAATTCAATGCTTTCATCGGTTACGAATTTGGCTTTAAACACCCGGTTCAATGCTCACCCAGCGATTGAATGGAATTCAATGCCATTGAAGTCTGAAGATGAAGCGTCTCGCCTTCACGCACAAACCATTAGGCCATGGGGTATACCTTCACACCAAGAGTGTTAACGGTGACGTGGCATGTTAACTTTTATTGTGCACCACTCCCTTCCCATGTTAAGGAGCATTAAATTGTCACTAAGTTAACATGTTAACATGATTTAAAAGAGAGAAAGTTAAGGGATGAGGTAGAGTTAAGGGGCGTTAAACCATTTACTTGAAGTGAGCTAGTGTGAAAAGAGACAAAATGAAGGATGTGGAATCTAGGTGAAGTTAAAGATGGTTAGAGTATACCCCATGACCTTATCGATTTATTCTCCATTTCAATCAAATTTCTTCTTCCTAAAATATGTATATAAACCATTTCAAATCTCATTCTTCTCATCAGTATCTCTCATCCACCGTCTCTACGCCACCATAACCGCCGCCATGCATGGAAGACGGTTCCGGCATGAACACTGTTCAAAGGTGATTCATGTTTGACGATGAGTAAGTCTTGCTATTACTTTCTATTTAACTTCAATTGATTATCCAAATTTGTTTTCGTTTACTCGATTAGGTTTATTTTGACGATTTTTCATTCAGTGTTAGTATTGATTGTTACATCTTCGTTTTTTATAAGCCAATGATTCTCGTAGTTCAACTGTTACCAAGCTTTGCTTTGAGTTGGTTGCTTTCATGTTGTTCATATAATGGTTCATGATTTACGAAAAATGTTTTTTTTCTTGTGAGTTAACAGTTTTAGAGGTTTTTCCCTTAAAAGAGCAAATTATGAAGATAACTGGATTCACCAAAATTGGCAGCTAGAGTTAGCGGGGTTTTTTTTTATAATTATCATTATATATATTTGTTTAACATCTATGTTGATCATTGGTTATTGGTTTTAAAGATGACTTGTATATATGGCTAAGCAGTTCAAAGATGATTAAAGAATCGAACGTTACAATAGAGCAGTCAACTGATGTAAGAGCATTCACAATAGCTTCTGCATATTTTCTCCATAATTACTCTAAAAACACTACTTTTTTCTCACTTTTTCAATTAAATAATATTTACTCTATACTTTTATCATTACCTTTTATCTCTTCTCTACTCACAACCACTTTCAAAAATATTAAAAAATTATGAAGGATGAACAGTTCATATCAAATACAGAGATGAACAGTAACTTCTCTATATCCTTCACTCACAACCATTTACTACCCACATATCAAAATATGGAGGTTTCTCTCACATAAATATGCATAACCTACTATAAATGCTCTAAGTGTCCCTAAATAGTATATCATTAAATCTAATTGGATGAGTTTTTTATATATATTGTTACTACTCAATCGTTCTTCATGAATTGACACATTAGTTGTATTAGCAAATTAGTTTAAAAACAAATTACGTTAATCTCGTCGCGCAACGTGTAACAATAAAACATACGTAGCGCGTGCATTCCCACTAGTTTACTATAATTACATATTTGGCGAGCCTATCACCATCGTTGTTCATCCATCAATGTTAGCCATCTTATGCCTAACCTATATTTGTCACAGTTAGTCACCATCTCTAACAAACAATAACAATGAACACCATCATTTCACATAGATGATAAGATCAAGTAGTTACCTAGGAAATCAATGATGAGACGGCCATTGGAGCATCGGCCTGTGGACTGACCAATAAAATTTTGGCCGTAAGGTGGAACACATGGAAATCGTACATCGTCGGATATGGAAGCCAGATGTTTTAGGTTACCCGTGTCAGCAATGGAGTCACCGAAGCTGATGATGGATGAAAAACATCCATTAGCATACAACGTACCACTCCATAACATGAACAACAAACCTGCAAATAATTTGGAGCTTGCAGAAAGCACCATCGGATATTATTGTTCTTGTGAACTTTATCGTGCATTATCTCAACACGTTTATTTATATAAAGAAAGAGGCCTCAATTATTAAATGTGAAGTAGGTCCCTATTTGATGTTGCCCTGACACAAACCAACAAGTGATGATATATTGATATTGTACCGATGAGTGAAAAAAAATCCATATAGGTTATAAAGATAAATATGTGAACAATGTTGTGACACCTATTCACCTAACAATATGAAAACTAGTGTTCAACCAAATATTTTTATCAGTGAACATGTGATAAACTTTGTACTTGTTACTGAACAAGATTTCATATAAATTAATATAGAATAATATCATGAATGATGTTACTACACTAATTTCAAGTAGAGTGTCGTATCTACAAATAATATGTGGTTAATATTACCGTTTTGTTTGACTATGTCAAGTAACACAAAAGAATTTGCTTGATTGTGAATTAAACTAGTGTTACCCTATCACAATAAAATCAAGAATCATAAAACAAAAATATGAAACAAGAAACAAGCAATCGCATTGTGACAACCTGCACCCTTCACTTTTCATAAATGTGTATAATTGGTTCCTCAACTATTTCAAAATTTTCATTTTTAACCCTCCTATTTTAATAGGACCAAAATTCACAATTTAATAAAACTTATAATTTTAATAAGTAAAAGTATGCACGTTTTATACTCACATATACACCCGAGCATGTATGTTTCAGACCTTGATACTCAAAGCCCTTAATTTTCGGTCCTAAAACAACTTAGAAACAGAAGAAAACAAGTCTAGAACTTAAAATTGATTAAATTAGAAAAATTATTTTTTTGCTCTCGCGGTCCGCTAAGACAGTCAAACAGTCAAAGTCCCAGTCAAAGTCTTAGTCAAAGTCCTAGTCAAAGTCTCAGTCAAAATCCTAGTCAAAGTCCTAGTCAATTCATCTTAAAACCTTACTTTATTGTGTTGACCAATTTTAAAGCCTAATTGAATCCAAAACTAGTATAAAAACCCACCTATGACCCATTACACTTTGCACCTCTAAATCGATTGTTTCAATTCGATTAAACTCTCCCTCATACCTTTCTTCCAGAGTATATTACTTCTACATTTGAAGCTTTGATTATAAGCTCTTGAAATTGGCGAATTGGAAGCTTGATATTTTTCCTATTCGGTTTCTTTTCTTCTAAATTGGACTAGTTTCGTTGTTGAGTCTTTGGATTGCTCGCATTTTCACGCTCGCTTAGTCATCTAGTTATTTGGCGAAAGTGAGTATTTCCTATCCCCTTTTTGCTTTTATTCATTTTTGGGGTGTTAGATGTACACTTATACAAATTACAAATACAAGTTCACATTTTTACAATACAATTCTAGTACTATGTGCATTTGCTTACAAACGTGCTTTATGCTTAGACATTACATGTAGAATACATTTGTACTTAGTGAAATCATTAACATTGTACAAGCCGACCTTAACATTGGATAGCGCTATTAGATTGACAACCCGCCTAGGTTGATTCTCCCCCTTTTTCATTGGAGAATCCATGGTCATTGTTAAGTTATTATCCAATTATTTGGATAAGTACACCGCCGTTCATTTAGTACATTATACAGTCACAGGATTGATTTCGCTCATTTGTATGATACATAGTTTACATAATTGCATTGTAGCTTTGCACTTGAATTGTATAACATTTTCCAACTTACTATATGTATTAAAACTAGGAATGCTCACCAACATTTCTTATGTTGACAAAACCTATTTTGTACATGTTTCAGGTGCAGTTTGATCTTAGTTCCATAGCATTGGATTTTAGTGCTTGCTTTTAATAAGTTATTTTAATTTCATGTTTCGTTTAGACTTTTGTATTTTTTTTCCCATTTCATCTATGTAAGACAATTTAAATTATTCAATAAGATATTTACATTTTAGTACCATGTGCTTTTGAACAATCGTCACTACGTGACACCTCGATGATTCCGCGCCATCGGTTGGGGTGTTACAGATTGGTATCAGAGCCATGGTTATAGGGAATTAGGTTATTAGAATGCCTTTTAGCCTAATCTATAACCAAGCTTACATTCACGAGTCCTCTCGCGTTTATTTCTCTTTATCCTATTATTTTCTTTCAAGATATTTTCGCTATGATTCTTTCTCGTTATTCTTTCGGTGTGTTGTTTAAAGAAGAAGATACTCGTATTTCACAAACGAAACGATATCACCAAGTTAGGAGTGACATCCATACCTTGGTGATTAGTTTCACTCCTCTATATGTTATTTATCTTAGGAATATATCTTTGAGATAGAAGTGACATCCACACCTTAAAGAGTATTTCTTTCAAAAAGGAACTTAACCACTAAGCTGGGAGTGATATCCTTAACTTAGTGATTGGTTTTATTCCACAATCGTTTTCAATTTTGAAATACATCTTTGAGTTAGGAGTGAAATCCAAATCTCAAGGATCTATTTTTGCATCTCGTTAAAGTTTTGGAATTCACTATTGATGGGGCACGTGCAATCTGGAAGGGTGAGCGCCTGTATCCTGAGCTTTCTGTCTAGGCCTGGTATTTCGTATAAATCCCAATCAGACGAGGGACCCGTATACCTACCCGGGAACTCTTGGGATGAGCATTCACTTATAGGCTAAAGTACGCCCCCACAAGTCACTAGGAAATTTCAAATACTTGAGTTAGTCAAAGTTTCCTATGGAAACAATTCCAATGTTTTATATCATTAATATTCATATATGTTTATCATTTGAAGACTCAATTTAATCACTTGATGTTTCATATGCTATTATTTATTGATCATTCGATTTTGAGTTCCTTATCATCATTATTAAAACTTTTTTTGTTCGATATATTATCGCATTAAAGCTTACACTATTTCACTTATGCTCATGATTCTTACACTATAAGGTAATACTCGTTTTGCGTTAAAACATTTTTACCCATGACTTAAGTTTTAAACTCTGTGTTTAACTTTGATCACATCCTGATTTTAGGAATGTTGCGTCATCATACAATTAAAAATGAACATGGTTTTTCCAAACTTATTATTTCAACCTGTTTTATACCTTAATGTTTACAAACTTACTTGATCGAAGTCACAGTCTATTCTCATATACCTAATACTAATATTGTTGCACCCAGTCTCCTAAGCCATAGCCAACTACCATTAGTTAGAACTTCTTAGTCAGACTAAACTCATACATAAATGCCTACCTACACGATACGCACTAGTACACTACTCTCTAAAACGATTAATTTGACAACTTATTCTATAAGTCTTTTCACAAAGCCTATTCGCCAAATTAGAACACAAGTTTCATACACCTTGTGCCTTGAAACAAATAGCCCGCTATGAGCCCAAAGAGATGCCTTAACGATCCTGCAAATAAATGATCTTTCAATGTATAAATTTCGTAAAAGTTTGAAAATTTAAAAGGTTTCAAGTTTACCCAGTCTTAACGGGTAACACTTCGATTTTCTCAACATTTCATAACAATTAAAATTTTCTGACTTTTCAACCCACAAATTAAAGAAATATTTAAATACAGAAAATTTTATTTTCCAAAATTCGTCAAGGCATTTGGGATCATTCACAACTTTCACATCATTTTAAATCTTGGTCTTTTGAAACACATTAGATTTACACACACTTCATGAAATGGTTTCATCTTGCATTTTATAAACTTGCATTGCATATTTTACAAATCAAATGTAAATCTGCATGTTTTCATATAACGTATCCAATATATGTTTCAGGAGGATTTTGCAACTAATAATATACCATATAACACTTTTCAAACTCGACTTCTCGTAAACACATGAAAATGTGTACCTACGAAATCTTTTCAAGTGAACCTGTTTTGAACTTAAAACATTCTTCGGTTTCCAAAAAGTTATCCTCGTACCAGTAGACTATACGTCTGTTCTGCGCACTTTCATTTACAGTAAATTTCAGTTTTTTTACACCATTCTATTTATAGTTACGTTCGTACATTATCTTATTATTTTTGTATTATTCTTTTCTTGGTAGTTATTTTCACGCGTTATTCGCAACTATTCTCGCACTAGTTATTAGTAGTTATTCTTACAACACTATTTTTGAGCATTAATTTAACTCGTTTACATTCATTTTGTGCAAATTGTGCGATTTACTTGATTTACGTTATGCTATTCTTTCAATCGAAATTTTATGCTATACTTATATACTTACATGAACACATATTTGGTATGCGTATTTTTTTTTTGTTTTGTTATGAGCAAAACCCTGTTATACTTTACATTATTTTGTTCATCATCATGGCCAACGAACATACTAATTGATAGCTCGTATGAGATCTAAGTCAATTCCCATGTACGACTCGGTTCAGAGTATTTATCTAACCCAAGGGGAACGGTGTAATCCTCAGAGTTTATCAATATGGTTGTTTAGAGCCCAATGATGTGAACAAAAATTTACCGGTTAAGGGTGAACCCGAAAGGTGAAGAACCCCTAATCATGTCTTATACTTACACATTAATCTCATTACGGTTAAAAGGTGAACCTGAAAGGGGAAGAACCTCTAACCGCATCTTATACTTGAGCAGTATCTACTACTTAACACATTTTGGTTGCACCCTAGTGTAAGGTAAATCGATGATTACGGTCCGGAACGCAATCATGGATTTACAGGTACATGGGGGTGGTGTGTGATTCTACGTAGGCTATTGGTAGACAATCAGTACGAGTCCAAAGTATCAGTAGTGTGGTG
This sequence comes from Ambrosia trifida, assembly GCA_028751855.1. Classification (NCBI taxonomy): domain Eukaryota; kingdom Viridiplantae; phylum Streptophyta; class Magnoliopsida; order Asterales; family Asteraceae; genus Ambrosia; species Ambrosia trifida. The sequence continues at coordinate 8,933,467 of CM054131.1, forward strand.
GGTTAGCTGCGGTACACCCTATATATAAGCACGAGCGATACTTCAAGAGCGGACTAGGAGTCTGACCAAGAACCTACCCATTACTATATCTTTATTAGATCGTTGACCAATAGCTAGCATTTTCGATAAGAATGTTCTTACACGAGCTTCAATTCGACTTCTTAGAGTCTTTCTCTGGACCATCCACACAGAAAACACAAACTTTGTATACTCTTACATTCTCTGTTAGTCGAAATCCTGTTGCATGTCCTTAATAAACTTAGGTCAAAAACTTCTCTAAAGTAACGGAAGCTACTATAACACTGCCCTGCCCTCACCAATTACATACTTTTCCCAAACCTTGCTCATTATAAACTCTTAATTCTCTAACCTTTGGTCAAACTTTAAAGATTTTAAACTCTTATTTTGGGTATTAAACAACTACTTCAAACTTTGTCAAATCATAGCTGATGCATTTCTTAAAATCTACTTGTATTTTTACAAATGTCTTTTGTTTCATGGAAACCTTCACTTGAAAGTAATTTCGGGACGAAATTTTCTAAAGTAGGGGAGACTGTGACAACCTGCACCCTTCACTTTTCATAAATGTGTATAATTGGTTCCTCAACTATTTCAAAATTTTCATTTTTAACCCTCCTATTTTAATAGGACCAAAATTCACAATTTAATAAAACTTATAATTTTAATAAGTAAAAGTATGCACGTTTTATACTCACATATTGTAACACCCCAACCGATGGCGGAAACATCGGGGTGCCACGTATTGATGATTGTTTTCAGTAGCACATGGTATAATATAAATTTTAAATAATTTATTCAAACATAATATCCAAAATGTGAAATAATGTCTAAGAATTCAAATACATAACATCAAATAATAACTTCAAAAACTTCAAATAAACTTCAAGATATATCCTCATGCTAACTCAAGCCTCAGCTTCATTGTTACCTGAAACATGTTAATTTTGAAAGTATTTTGGGTCAACATAAGTTGGTGAGAATTACATAGGTTTTTGATGATAAATGAATAAAATGTTATGCAATTCATGTGTCATGTTAATCTAGCCCATATGTGAGAACATATTAGAAATAAATCGAGTGCATAATCAACCCTGCTGACTGTTATAAAATGATACATACCATACACTTATGGTCCCAATGAATATGTTATGCGATAACAAACACCCACGTAACCTTTGTAGGAGGCACGTATCCGGGTGGGATTGTCAGTCCAATAGATCTATCAATGTATACCGTCGGCTGATCAATGTTAATGATTATGCTAGAATGGTGCTTACTCTAATCATGCTCAAGACAATATGCAACATAGAAAACACATAGACACATTGATGATTGAATTGCAATGAAAATGTTATAACATGTTTCACCCCAAAAGTGGTGATAAAAGGGGCTATGTAAACTCACCTTAGCAAATGTTAACTTGTTGAAAAGATATGATAATTGTGTTGCCCAAAGTGATTCCAAATATTACCCTATAATGAGGTAATATATAATAAGTCTAAGTCTATATAAACTAATATGTGCATCCTAGGGTTTTGATTTGGGGATAATCAATTGTTAAATTTAATTTAATAATGTTAATTAAATAAAGAAAATTGGATAATTAATGAAAAATAGTCTTTTTACAAAATTTGAGTTTTGAGTGAGCACATTAAAGTGTTTGAAGTAATAAAATAATTTTTATAAAATTATTTCATTTAAAATAGATTTTTAAATCTATTTATTTATAAATAGTCAATTATTAACTTTAATAATAAAAAATACTAAAATTAAAGAAATCTTATTTTAAAAATCATAATTCTGTTCTAAATGATTAAAAATAATTTGTATAAAATTTTGGTGCAAAAATGATGAAAATTGGATTTAATATGATTTAATTATGATTAAATCTAACAAAAATTGATTAAAATATAAAATAAATGATTTTACTGAATTAAAAATTATTTCAGTAAAGGTTGACTTTATAAAAAGTCAGGATAAATTTTGGGAAATTTAATAAAACTGTTTTGATATAATAATGGATTTTTATAAATATAATAGTATAAAAATGATTTAATTATTATAAATATTAAATAAAAGAATTTCTGAAAAATAAAAATTGTAAATAACACTTTTATATCAGATTAAACAATTATAATTTTTTTAGAATTTATAAAATAGTTTAGGTATTTTAAAAAGAATTTAAATGATTAAAAGGATTAATATATATATATAATTATTTGTTTGTTTAATAAAAAGAAAAGAAAAGAATGGACAAAAACCCGGTCAGAGCCGGGACTCGAACCCGGGTGACCATTGTGGAGGGTCAGCGTCTCAACCACCTGGCCTAGGCCGGTGGTTGTGATGATTCTGGTTTCAATTAAAATAAATACAATAGCGAAAATCAGTTTTATCCCCAATTATAAACGCGATGAACCCTAGCTTAACAATCAGATGATTCAAGCAACAATAGCCCGATTAATGTTAGGGCTATTGTTGCTGGGATGCCGAAGAACTAAACCCACTAAAAAAATTAGACTCACAGTGCTTGATTGATGTTTATGGCCGGGTCAAAGAGAAAGTCAAACCACGAACAAATTAATCAAATACAGAGTGAATTAGAGAGAAATAGGGATTGAGAGAGAGTTGTGAGCGATTAGACAAGGTCCAGAATGCCTCAATTTATACTAGAGGATTAGGGTTAGGGTTAATTAGATAGTTTGACTTTCCATATAATAATACGCGTCTAATTAATCAAAATGGGTCAACGATGCCGTGTAATTGAGGTGTAATTATGTTATATTGGGCCGGTTAATGCACGAGTTTGCCAAAAATATATCAATCACTCGTTAATTCTACGGATTGATCAACAAGGAATCCCACAGTTGACTTTCCTTGTCAACTGTGGGGATTTAAACGCGCGTATAAGATTAATATAAATCCGGGTTTATCACAAGGAACTGGCTAGCCCAGTTGGTTGTGCACTTGTGTTGGTTCGGACCGGCCTTTGGCGCGGGTTCGAATCCCGGCCAAGGCAGGTTATTTTTTTGATTTAATATACACTCACACACATATATATAATAATATATATAGCATTAGGGTTCCATAAATGCGACAAAAATAATAAATGCAAAGGTGAATAAGAAACTTGACGTTTTTATTAATGTCGGTGCGTAACGTACAAGTGTTTAATGCGTAATGTTACAGTCTCCCCTACTTTTAGGAACTTCGTCCCGAAGTTGGAGTTGGAGAGTCTGGTGGAAAAAGATGCGGATACTTCGACTTCATCTGGTCTTTACGCTCCCAAGTGAACTCTGGGCCTCGTTTAGATTCCCAACGAACCTTAACGATCGGAATACGACTGCGCTTGAGTTTCTTGACTCCAGTGTCAACAATCTCGACGGGTTTCTCGATAATGTGCATGCTTTCATCAATTTGCACATCCTCAAGAGGAACATGAAGGTTCTCATCCGCTAAGCATTTCTTGAGATTCGAAACATGGAAGGTCGGATGAACATTGCTTAGCTCGGGTGGAAGCTCAAGTCTGTAAGCCACTTTCCCAACTCTGTCAAGAATTTTGAAGGGGCCTACGTATCGAGGAGCTAGTTTTCCCTTTCTACCGAAACGAATAACTCCTTTCCAAGGGGATACCTTAAGTAGCACAAGGTCCCTAACTTGAAATTCCAAGGGTTTACGACGTTTATCAGCATAACTCTTTTGGCGACTTCGAGCCTTGAGAAGATTATCCTGAATAAGCTGGATTTTGTCTGTGGTTTCCTGGATTAGTTCGGGTCCAGTAATACGAGCTTCACCAACCTCGGTCCAACAGACAGGAGAACGACATTTCCGACCATAGAGTGCCTCAAAAGGAGCCATGTTAATGCTGGCGTGATAACTGTTGTTGTATGAAAACTCAACCAAAGGAAGATGAGAATCCCATGCGCCACCAAAATCGATGACACATGCCCTGAGCATGTCCTCAAGTGTCTGGATGGTTCGTTCAGTCTGACCATCCGTTTGAGGGTGATAAGCAGTGCTCAGGTTCAACTTGGTACCCAAAGCATCTTGTAGAGATCCCCAAAAGTGAGAGGTGAAACGACCATCGCGATCAGAAATAATGTCCAAAGGTATACCGTGACGACATACGATTTCACTTACGTACATCTTTGCCAACCTTTCCACGGAATACTTCTCGCGAATAGGTAGAAAGTGAGCGGACTTGGTCAAACGATCGACAATTACCCAAATACTGTCAAAACCTTTGGGTGTGCGAGGGAGTTTGGTGATGAAATCCATAGCTATGCTCTCCCATTTCCAGACAGGAATCTCTGGTTGTTCAAGCATACCAGATGGTCGTTGATGTTCAGCCTTAACCTTGGAGCAAGTGAGGCATTTTGCAACGAAAAGAGCAATGTCTTTCTTCATACCAGGCCACCAATAAGAATAACGAAGATCTTGGTACATCTTGTCAGCTCCAGGATGAATAGAATAACGAGACTTATGAGCCTCGTTCATGAGAAAAGTACGAAGATCATCACGGTCGGGAATCCACAGTCGGTTAAGAAAATAAAGGAGACCATCGGGTTTGGTTTCAAGTTGAGTCTCAGCACCACAAGACATTTCATCGTACATGTTACCTTGGGTGACTGAGGTGTGTTGAGCCTGGAGAATGCGATCTTGGAGATCGGTACTAACTCTAGCACATTGGAGTTTGACACGCTCTTTACGACTAAGTGCGTCAGCCACAACATTCGCCTTGCCAGGATGGTAGCAAATTTCGCAATCATAGTCGTTAAGTAATTCAACCCAACGTCGTTGCCTCATGTTAAGATTCTTTTGGTCGAAGACATGTTGGAGACTTTTGTGGTCCGTGAACACCACACATTTGGTCCCATAGAGATAATGTCTCCAAATCTTGAGTGCAAAGACAACAGCACCCAATTCAAGATCATGGGTGGTATAATTTTTCTCGTGAATCTTGAGTTGTCGAGACGCATAAGCAATAACCTTTCCTCGTTGCATGAGAACACAACCAAGTCCTTGGTTCGATGCATCACAGTAGACCACGAAATCATCATTACCATCAGGTAGAGATAAGACAGGAGCTTCACAGAGTTTCAGCTTAAGAGTTTCAAATGCTTCCTCTTGCTTAGGTCCCCACTCATAGGGTTTACCCTTGTGAGTTAAGGTAGTGAGAGGAACAGCGATCTTGGAGAAATTGGCGATGAATCGACGATAATAACCAGCCAACCCAAGAAAAGAACGGACTTCCGTTGGAGTGGTAGGAACACTCCAATCCTTCACAGCTTCGATTTTCGCAGGATCAACATGAATTCCGTTCATATCAATGACATGTCCCAAAAATTGAACTTCCTTAAGCCAAAATTCACATTTGGAGAACTTGGCGTACAGTTGTTCTTTCTTTAAGAGACTCAAGATAGAGTGAAGATGTTGCTCGTGATCGGATTTTGACTTAGAGTAAATCAAAATATCATCGATGAAAACGATCACGAATTTGTCGAGATAGGGTCTACAAACCCGATTCATCAAATCCATAAATACTGCGGGAGCATTGGTCAAACCGAAAGGCATAACCATGAATTCATAGTGACCGTAGCGAGTACGAATAGCTGTCTTGGGAATATCTTCATCGTGGACTCTAAGCTGATGATAACCAGAACGGAGATCAATCTTCGAGAAGTGGGTTGCTCCTTGAAGTTGATCGAAGAGATCGTCAATCCTAGGAAGTGGATAACGATTCTTGATGGTGAGTTTGTTGAGTTCACGGTAGTCAATACACATCCGAAGAGAACCATCCTTCTTTTTAACGAATAAGACAGGGGCTCCCCATGGAGAAGAACTAGGGCGAATGAACCCTTTATCAGAAAGTTCCTGTAATTGACTAGCAAGTTCTTGCATCTCAGAGGGTGCAAGACGATAAGGAGCTTTAGCAATAGGATTAGCACCAGGAACAAGATCAATACGAAACTCCACTTGTCGAGCAGGAGGCAAACCAGGTAAATCCTCTGGAAAGACTTCAGGATAGTCTCGAATAATAGGAATGTCTTGAATACTTTTGCCTTTGTCCTTCTTCTCTATCACGTTAGCTAAGAAGGCTGTATACCCCTTTCGTAAGTACTTTTGGGCAGTAGTACAAGACATAAGCTTAAGCTCACCACAGGGTTTCTCACCATAGATCTTCAAAATCTCACCAGATTCGAGAGGAATGCGTATGACTTTCTCGAAGCACAGAATTTCGGCACGGTGAGTTGACAACCAGTCCATGCCTACTATAACATCAAAACTACCAAGATGCATGGGAATAAGATCGATAGGGAAGGTATGATCATCGAGATTCAACAAGCAGTTACGAATAATAGAACCGATCGAAATAGACTTCCCGTTAGCTACCTCTACCACAAAAGGGTCTTCTAGATTAGTGTGGGGTAAGTTAAGTAAAGGTTCAAACTTTAGTGACACGAATGACTTATCAGCTCCTGAATCAAATAATATGGATGCATAGTGGTTATTAATGAGAAACGTACCATTCACCACTTCGTTGTTGTCACGAGCCTGATTAGCGTTGAGATTGTAGGCGCGACCTCGAGCACCTTGGTTCTGGTTGCGGTTCTGGTTTTGGTTTTGGTTTTGGTTCTGATTTTGGTTTTGGTTACGGTTACGGTTAGGGCAGTTGTTGATGTAGTGATTAGGGTTACCACACTCGTAGCATTGACCACGAGCAGGCCTGTTGTTTTGTTGGTTGGGAGCTGGGTTGTTGTTGTCTTGGGCAGCAGGAGATCGGCAGACGTTCACCAGGTGACCATATCTTTGACACTTAGTACAGAATCGACATGGCACCTGTGTGGGGTGGTGGTACTTGCAAGTGTTGCACAAAGGGTGAGGTCCGGTGTATGGTTTCTTGGCTGGGTTTTGGGCGGCAGGTGGAGTAGCAGCAACCATATAGTTTCTAGCCTTGCGCTTCTTGTTGCTTGAGGTCTCAGGCTTGACTTCAATTGCAGGCTGTGGAGTATCTTTGGCAACAGTCTTCTTAGTGCCCTTGCGAACGAGAGTACCGTTCTTCACATGATTATCGGTAAGAGTGGCCGCAAGACGTTTGGCCTCTTCCAGAGTTGCAGGATTTCTACCCCAAACAGTGTCCTGGATTTGCATGGGCAGACCACCGATGTACTTCTCGATGGCTACCGGCAGAGGAGTAACCTTGTGTGGCAACAATAAGCTAAGCTCATGAAAGCGGGTGTTGTAGGCAAGATTTTCCCCACTATCTTGAGCCAAGGTGTGAAACTCATCCTCAAGCTTTTTAACTTCATTTCGAGGACAGAACTCCTCCTTCATGATCTCTTTGACCTGGTCCCAAGTCATAGCAAGAGCAACCTCGGCCCCACGAGTACGCTTTTCTTCATTCCACCATGTGAGTGCTCGTTTATGGAGAACACTCATGGCGTAACGAACCTTGAAATTGTTGGGGCACTCACTGTTGATGAAGGTATTTTCAATACCCTCAAACCATTGGAGAAGTCCAGTAGCTCCTTCTTCACCGCTGAACTTTGGAGGGTTACAAGAGTTGAAATGCTTGAGGGTGCAAGCTTGGGGTCCATTGCCATTGCCATTGCCATTGCCATTCCCGTTCCCGTTGTTGTGACCATTCCCATTCAATTGGATGACCTGAGCAAGTAAGTTGGGAACCAGAGTTGCGATTTGTTGCGCCATTTGTTGAGAAATGATCGCAGCCAGTTGAGCATCGACCCCATTGTTGTTGTGGTTAGGAGCTTGGTCATGGTTGTGGTTATGGTTATCACCACCTTCTTCGTGGTTCTCACCATTGTTGTTGCGAGTGCTGCGACGAGGAGGCATGATCTGTAATAGACACAATGAAATGAATGAGAGTTTATATAAGGAATGTAATCATTTATTCATTAATTAAAACGAATAAACGAAAACGTTGACTTATCAAAGATTCTAAATTCTAATAACATATGAAGACATGCTTTAGCCTATAAGTGAACACTCATCCCGAGAATTCCCAGGTAGGCATCCGGGTCCCTCGTCTGATTGGGATATATGCGCAATGCCAGCCTAGACAGAAGACTCAGAATACAGGCGTTCACCCTTCCAGATTGCACGTGTTCGTTATTAAAATCTAGAACTTCGACGAGATCTCAAGGGGGTTCAGGTTAAACCTGAGGATTTTGTCCTATTAATCTAATGGTGGATCAGGATTGCAGCAGACAATTAAGAGTAGTCACATGTAGGTTTAGGGTTGTAGGGCATAGGATAAGGATAGGATTAGGGAAGCAATTAGGGTTACAAGTAGGAGAAGCATGTACTGTTTTAGTCCCTAAGGTTATAGTCTAGATTATTTCTAATAACCTAATTCCCTATAACCAAGGCTCTGATACCAATCTGTAACACCCCAACCGATGGCGGAAACATCGGGGTGCCACGTATTGATGATTGTTTTCAGTAGCACATGGTATAATATAAATTTTAAATAATTTATTCAAACATAATATCCAAAATGTGAAATAATGTCTAAGAATTCAAATACATAACATCAAATAATAACTTCAAAAACTTCAAATAAACTTCAAGATATATCCTCATGCTAACTCAAGCCTCAGCTTCATTGTTACCTGAAACATGTTAATTTTGAAAGTATTTTGGGTCAACATAAGTTGGTGAGAATTACATAGGTTTTTGATGATAAATGAATAAAATGTTATGCAATTCATGTGTCATGTTAATCTAGCCCATATGTGAGAACATATTAGAAATAAATCGAGTGCATAATCAACCCTGCTGACTGTTATAAAATGATACATACCATACACTTATGGTCCCAATGAATATGTTATGCGATAACAAACACCCACGTAACCTTTGTAGGAGGCACGTATCCGGGTGGGATTGTCAGTCCAATAGATCTATCAATGTATACCGTCGGCTGATCAATGTTAATGATTATGCTAGAATGGTGCTTACTCTAATCATGCTCAAGACAATATGCAACATAGAAAACACATAGACACATTGATGATTGAATTGCAATGAAAATGTTATAACATGTTTCACCCCAAAAGTGGTGATAAAAGGGGCTATGTAAACTCACCTTAGCAAATGTTAACTTGTTGAAAAGATATGATAATTGTGTTGCCCAAAGTGATTCCAAATATTACCCTATAATGAGGTAATATATAATAAGTCTAAGTCTATATAAACTAATATGTGCATCCTAGGGTTTTGATTTGGGGATAATCAATTGTTAAATTTAATTTAATAATGTTAATTAAATAAAGAAAATTGGATAATTAATGAAAAATAGTCTTTTTACAAAATTTGAGTTTTGAGTGAGCACATTAAAGTGTTTGAAGTAATAAAATAATTTTTATAAAATTATTTCATTTAAAATAGATTTTTAAATCTATTTATTTATAAATAGTCAATTATTAACTTTAATAATAAAAAATACTAAAATTAAAGAAATCTTATTTTAAAAATCATAATTCTGTTCTAAATGATTAAAAATAATTTGTATAAAATTTTGGTGCAAAAATGATGAAAATTGGATTTAATATGATTTAATTATGATTAAATCTAACAAAAATTGATTAAAAATATAAAATAAATGATTTTACTGAATTAAAAATTATTTCAGTAAAGGTTGACTTTATAAAAAGTCAGGATAAATTTTGGGAAATTTAATAAAACTGTTTTGATATAATAATGGATTTTTATAAATATAATAGTATAAAAATGATTTAATTATTATAAATATTAAATAAAAGAATTTCTGAAAAATAAAAATTGTAAATAACACTTTTATATCAGATTAAACAATTATAATTTTTTTAGAATTTATAAAATAGTTTAGGTATTTTAAAAAGAATTTAAATGATTAAAAGGATTAATATATATATATAATTATTTGTTTGTTTAATAAAAAGAAAAGAAAAGAATGGACAAAAACCCGGTCAGAGCCGGGACTCGAACCCGGGTGACCATTGTGGAGGGTCAGCGTCTCAACCACCTGGCCTAGGCCGGTGGTTGTGATGATTCTGGTTTCAATTAAAATAAATACAATAGCGAAAATCAGTTTTATCCCCAATTATAAACGCGATGAACCCTAGCTTAACAATCAGATGATTCAAGCAACAATAGCCCGATTAATGTTAGGGCTATTGTTGCTGGGATGCCGAAGAACTAAACCCACTAAAAAAATTAGACTCACAGTGCTTGATTGATGTTTATGGCCGGGTCAAAGAGAAAGTCAAACCACGAACAAATTAATCAAATACAGAGTGAATTAGAGAGAAATAGGGATTGAGAGAGAGTTGTGAGCGATTAGACAAGGTCCAGAATGCCTCAATTTATACTAGAGGATTAGGGTTAGGGTTAATTAGATAGTTTGACTTTCCATATAATAATACGCGTCTAATTAATCAAAATGGGTCAACGATGCCGTGTAATTGAGGTGTAATTATGTTATATTGGGCCGGTTAATGCACGAGTTTGCCAAAAATATATCAATCACTCGTTAATTCTACGGATTGATCAACAAGGAATCCCACAGTTGACTTTCCTTGTCAACTGTGGGGATTTAAACGCGCGTATAAGATTAATATAAATCCGGGTTTATCACAAGGAACTGGCTAGCCCAGTTGGTTGTGCACTTGTGTTGGTTCGGACCGGCCTTTGGCGCGGGTTCGAATCCCGGCCAAGGCAGGTTATTTTTTTGATTTAATATACACTCACACACATATATATAATAATATATATAGCATTAGGGTTCCATAAATGCGACAAAAATAATAAATGCAAAGGTGAATAAGAAACTTGACGTTTTTATTAATGTCGGTGCGTAACGTACAAGTGTTTAATGCGTAATGTTACACATATACACCCGAGCATGTATGTTTCAGACCTTGATACTCAAAGCCCTTAATTTTCGGTCCTAAAACAACTTAGAAACAGAAGAAAACAAGTCTAGAACTTAAAATTGATTAAATTAGAAAAATTATTTTTTTGCTCTCGCGGTCCGCTAAGACAGTCAAACAGTCAAAGTCCCAGTCAAAGTCTTAGTCAAAGTCCTAGTCAAAGTCTCAGTCAAAATCCTAGTCAAAGTCCTAGTCAATTCATCTTAAAACCTTACTTTATTGTGTTGACCAATTTTAAAGCCTAATTGAATCCAAAACTAGTATAAAAACCCACCTATGACCCATTACACTTTGCACCTCTAAATCGATTGTTTCAATTCGATTAAACTCTCCCTCATACCTTTCTTCCAGAGTATATTACTTCTACATTTGAAGCTTTGATTATAAGCTCTTGAAATTGGCGAATTGGAAGCTTGATATTTTTCCTATTCGGTTTCTTTTCTTCTAAATTGGACTAGTTTCGTTGTTGAGTCTTTGGATTGCTCGCATTTTCACGCTCGCTTAGTCATCTAGTTATTTGGCGAAAGTGAGTATTTCCTATCCCCTTTTTGCTTTTATTCATTTTTGGGGTGTTAGATGTACACTTATACAAATTACAAATACAAGTTCACATTTTTACAATACAATTCTAGTACTATGTGCATTTGCTTACAAACGTGCTTTATGCTTAGACATTACATGTAGAATACATTTGTACTTAGTGAAATCATTAACATTGTACAAGCCGACCTTAACATTGGATAGCGCTATTAGATTGACAACCCGCCTAGGTTGATTCTCCCCCTTTTTCATTGGAGAATCCATGGTCATTGTTAAGTTATTATCCAATTATTTGGATAAGTACACCGCCGTTCATTTAGTACATTATACAGTCACAGGATTGATTTCGCTCATTTGTATGATACATAGTTTACATAATTGCATTGTAGCTTTGCACTTGAATTGTATAACATTTTCCAACTTACTATATGTATTAAAACTAGGAATGCTCACCAACATTTCTTATGTTGACAAAACCTATTTTGTACATGTTTCAGGTGCAGTTTGATCTTAGTTCCATAGCATTGGATTTTAGTGCTTGCTTTTAATAAGTTATTTTAATTTCATGTTTCGTTTAGACTTTTGTATTTTTTTTCCCATTTCATCTATGTAAGACAATTTAAATTATTCAATAAGATATTTACATTTTAGTACCATGTGCTTTTGAACAATCGTCACTACGTGACACCTCGATGATTCCGCGCCATCGGTTGGGGTGTTACACGCATCTAGATTCGAGTTTGATAACACTATATGTATAATTGGACCCAATCACTATACTAGTGAGCATCATTGTATAATTGGACAACCATCAGATACGTCGATCATAAGACAGATCCTTTAACGACATTAAAATGAATATTCAACGAAGTATGATGGGTCATAACATGTTATCAACTCATTGCCCGAAAATCTATATTATTTATGTTATAAAACATTTAGGAAGGATACCTATAAAATTTAAGTAATTACAGCCATTTATGCTTATGATACAATACTTGATTAAGTTCTTAACAGGGCAAACTAGTCTTTTCAACACCATCTTCCATAGAACTTTTAAAGAGTAATCAAATCATAAGAGTTATGTGTTAACATCATGAATATTATAGGGTTGAAAATGTAATTTTGAATTAAAACAAAATGGCTTCATCTACCTTTATAACAGCTGAAAGAAGGCATTGAATTTATTAAAGATTTAACCGATGCCATTCATAATTGTTTTCAATGTCTATCATATCATGAATCAACACTAGAAATGGAGAGGTGTTAATTAATGGATTTATGACCATCATAAACGAGAGTTTTTTTTCATGAACTGAACTAGTGTTGGTGGAAAAAATATTTACCAAACTAGTGTTTGTTGAAAACTATTTGCCAAATAAGTGTTTTCCATTTATTTTGTATTTACCTTTTCTTTTTAAGCATACATATGAAACTTCTTTTTAATATTTCTAGTTAATTAATCATTTTTTTATTTTTTTATTCTTCTATTATATGTTAATTTTTTCAATCTTCGAGTATTTTTTATTTTTATTTTTAGTTAATCAACCCATCATAGTATTTTTTTTTTTTTGCTAGTATTTTTTCTTATTATTTTTTTAGTTAATGACCGTTCGTGCAGAATGTGGTTGGATGTTTGTTCATGTCCTATTCATGTAATAAATAAACGTACGAATATGAACACATTTTTTATTCCTTTGATTGAATGAATAAACATGAACACGTGTCTCGTTCGTTCATTCATTTATTTCCTAACAATTGAGAACGTAGTGATATATTATAAGTAATAAATTTTATGAAAGAATCAAATATGATTTACAAATATTTAAATTTTAAGATCATGATCTGTAAAAATATATGAAAATGTGTTAAAAAAAATTAACATGTGCATATTTGAAATGAGAGAAAAACAGGAATGGAGAAATAAATTGTGTGACGGCAATGTTAAATGGCAATATGTACCAATTCTCTTGTTTTATAACAATTCGTTTAAACGAATAGGCATAGACAATGTAAATGAATGAAAATAAATAAACATAATTAAACGAACAAGACACATGTTCGTCATTGTTCGTTTAATCAAAGGAATACAAATTGTATTCACATTCGTACGTTTATTAAATGAAAGGGATACGAACGAACTTCCAACCAAATTGTGCATGGATAGTTCATTGATGTTTGGTTCGCTTGTAGAGTTGGTGTTGTTTGAAGAAGAAATAATAAGAAAAAAATTACTAGTAAAAAAAACTATGATGGGTTGATTATAGAAATAAAAAAATTAAAATAAATGCTCGAAAATTAAAAAAAAATGTAATATATAATAAAAAAAATAAAAAATAGAAATAGATTAATTAACTAGAAATATTAAAAAAGAAGTTTCATATGTTTGCTTAAAAACAAAAGGCTAGAAATAAAAAATAAAAAAATAATGCTCAAAGATTGAAAAATTTAATATATAATAAAAGAATATAAAATAGATTAATTAACTAGAAATATGAAAAAGAAGTTTCATATGTTTGCTAAAAAACAAAAGGCAAATACAAAATAAATGAAAAACACTAATTTGACAAATAGGGTATGTTTGGCTAGGAGCTTTTAAGAGCTTTTAGGAGCTTCAAGCTTCAAGCTTTTAAGAAAAAGCCCCTACTTAATAAAAAGTCTTGTTTGGTTGAAGGGGCTGGAAACTTTTTTGTTTGAGAAAAAACTCTACAGTGAAAAGCTACTAGTAGTAGCTTTTAAGAAAAAGCTCTACTAGCTACAAGCTTTTAGTTAGTAAATGACACAAATACCCATTCTATTTTAAAATTAAAATAAAAACCTTCTTTACAATCTTTTAATTATGACAATTTTGGTCATTTTATACATTTTATTAAAAGCTCCAGCTACTCTGCCAAACACCAAAATATATTTAAAAAGCTTGCAGCTTCCAGCTACCAGCCTCCAGCTAGTTTTGCCAAACATACCCATAGTTTTCAAGAAACACTAGTTTGGTAAATATTTTTTCTACCATCACTAGTATAGGAGAAAACGATTAGTTTTGGCTATTTAATCCATCCAAATCACGTTTAACCACAAAGTGATAGCAAAAACCTTCAAAGAAAGCAAAATCTACTCAAATCCACACAATTCAATAAATTATTCATCATGTGCACACACAAAAATGCAACATCGATCTAATCACACACCATTTTTTTTTTGAACGGCCAACGAAATTTAGTAAGAACTCCCTTCGGAGTCCCTACTCAGTCAAATTAGGACCCCTTCCATCAGGTATAGCCAAACATGTAAGGGAGCTCCTGGTTTCACCAACTCCATCAGTTCTGAGAAAAAACAGACTATCCACACGCCCGAAAGCATGACAATGGAATAGTCGGTAAAACACGGCGCTATCAAGAATCGAACATGTGACCTTTCAGCCATGGGTCTTCTATCACTGAGCCTCCATACCACTCCATCATAAAGTGATTGGTCTAATCACACACCACTGCAAATAGAATCACATTACTAACGATCCTGGCAATATTTAAACAATGTCAATCTCTTTTGCGAAAAAAAGGAAGTTGCAGATCAGATCACGAGCAACAAAACCGAGTTTTGGAAGCGAAAAAGTTGAAATTGTTTATCCATCATCCATGAACCAAATTTGATTGGGATTTTAGGCGATGAAATGATGTTTGTGCATCTGCTGAATTGTTCATGGTTGTGTAATAACATTTTTGAAGGTTTTTGCGTCATCTCATCTTCGTAGGGTATGGCAATTTATAATACCTCAACTGGACGAGTAAGATGTTTTGAATTCACTCAATACGTTTTTTTACTATAAAAAATATTAAACACATTGATTTAAACTAAAAGCATCGTTCTTCATCTCTGATTTGTTCGTCTTTTTTCTTTCTATGTTCGTGCCACCGCAGGTCACAAACAATCGTCGCCCCTGTTACGCCTCTACTCACGTGTGTCACATGCCACCTGATAGCCAAAATGTCACACCCTGACAAATTCCACATCGGTCGTGGCCAGGAGAGATCCTTGGTTCATATGTAATTCAATGTCTCTTAAATCACCAACGCGTTTTGAGGCTTAATGTTAGTGGATGAGAAATGAACTCCACAGTTAAACTTGCGTAGGTGGGAGCAGTACCAGGATGGGTGACCTCCTAGGAAGTCTCCACCGGGACAACCATAAACAAAAACCGTGAGCTCTAGATGGGCAACCCCATAAGGGCAAAGCGGACAATATTGGTGGTGAGAGGGGCCGAATGTTACACAAACCACATCAAATTCAAACGTACTAGCCGTTGCGAATGTCATCACATATATGGAGCAAATCGGTTTGTCGGGTAACCCCAAGGTCAGCTGCGTGCAAAAAAACTAAGTCGCCATGTTTTAAGACCAATAACCCCATGTGTCTATTAAGTGTTAACTATTTCCCTAAGAGCACATTTGGCTCTTCATTTTCTCACCTCCTTATGACTTATGACTTTTTTCAAAAAGTCATAAGTTAAAAAAAAAAGTGTTTCAGTGATGGTTTGAAAAGGACTTTTGGGGCTTTGAATAAGGTGAAAATGAGATAAGTCATAAGTTACAATTTGTGACTTTTGGGATTAAGGAGAAGAGGAGGTGAAAAATGAGATAAGGAGATGGAGAGCCAAACATGCTCTAAATGTTAGCATTGTGGGGTTCCGATTTTATTTCCTCTATGAATCGCAAACAAAGGATGAATGAAATTCAGAGTGAAATTACCCTCTGTTTATCTCTATTTTGAGGAGTAAACAATTCCAATGCTATTTCAATTGTGGCAAAACTGAGAGGCGTATGTGGATTCTAAATTGAGTTCAGGTGATGTATCTGTATCTTAATTATTCAATTTAGATTTTGCCCAATGTATAGACCGGGTGGTGTTTTTGTATCCCGTGAAAAAAATCCGTTCAAATCCGCTGCCAATTCTACTTTTTTAAGGTTTGATTAGTTTATGTTTTTAACTGTTGTCACTGTTTCCATATATATATTTTCTTAATGGTATAAACACAAATAAAAATAAATCAGCAAAAAGATAAGTTATTTATGATCGTTTTTTTTTCATTAAAAGTTATATTATCGCATTAACAATGTAATATTTATATTGTTAAAAGATGGATATGGAAGATATGAATGAGTTAAGATGAAATTATTATTTGAAACATTTGGATGATACTTGAAAGAAAGATAATGATGGGAGGAGTTATAAAGTGAAGGGTGGTGAGGGTTAAAATGGGAATCAAATGTTTAGTTTGTGAATAAAGGGATAAGTCAAATTACCTAAATATCCCTATAAACATCTTAACTTTGCTTTAACGGATAAATATACCCTCATAAATAAGCTTCACTACATTGTACATGTTGAATTAACAGTTGTTTGTGTGGCAAAATTACTATGTGGTACATCTTTGGTACTTTATAATGTAGTATAGATATAGATATAGATATAGAAGTATAGGTATAGATATAGATATAGATTATTTTTTAATTGTTTATCTTTATTTTTTTATCCTTTTAACATATTTTACAATTTAACCTCAAAATTATTTACTTTCAACTTTAGTTCCCAATATTTTTTATATTTTACATTTTTTGTTTTGGATTAAATTTTGCGAGTTAACACGCGACAATGGGGGGTTGTGTGTGTGTGCGGTTCAACGCTTTTACCAACGTTTTTGCGTATACTTTCTATCATTCGCAAGTTTTCGTTTTACATTTCTTTCTACGAGTTAACACAACACAACTTCGTGTGTGGGGTTCCGATTTTATTTCCTCTATGAATCGCAAACAAAGGATGAATGAAATTCAGAGTGAAATTACCCTCTGTTTATCTCTATTTTGAGGAGTAAACAATTCCAATGCTATTTCAATTGTGGCAAAACTGAGAGGCGTATGTGGATTCTAAATTGAGTTCAGGTGATGTATCTGTATCTTAATTATTCAATTTAGATTTTGCCCAATGTATAGACCGGGTGGTGTTTTTGTATCCCGTGAAAAAAATCCGTTCAAATCCGCTGCCAATTCTACTTTTTTAAGGTTTGATTAGTTTATGTTTTTAACTGTTGTCACTGTTTCCATATATATATTTTCTTAATGGTATAAACACAAATAAAAATAAATCAGCAAAAAGATAAGTTATTTATGATCGTTTTTTTTTTCATTAAAAGTTATATTATCGCATTAACAATGTAATATTTATATTGTTAAAAGATGGATATGGAAGATATGAATGAGTTAAGATGAAATTATTATTTGAAACCTTTGGATGATACTTGAAAGAAAGATAATGATGGGAGGAGTTATAAAGTGAAGGGTGGTGAGGGTTAAAATGGGAATCAAATGTTTAGTTTGTGAATAAAGGGATAAGTCAAATTACCTAAATATCCCTATAAACATCTTAACTTTGCTTTAACGGATAAATATACCCTCATAAATAAGCTTCACTACATTGTACATGTTGAATTAACAGTTGTTTGTGTGGCAAAATTACTATGTGGTACATCTTTGGTACTTTATAATGTAGTATAGATATAGATATAGATATAGAAGTATAGGTATAGATATAGATATAGATTATTTTTTAATTGTTTATCTTTATTTTTTTATCCTTTTAACATATTTTACAATTTAACCTCAAAATTATTTACTTTCAACTTTAGTTCCCAATATTTTTTATATTTTACATTTTTTGTTTTGGATTAAATTTTGCGAGTTAACACGCGACAATGGGGGGTTTTGTGTGTGTGCGGTTCAACGCTTTTACCAACGTTTTTGCGTATACTTTCTATCATTCGCAAGTTTTCGTTTTACATTTCTTTCTACGAGTTAACACAACACAACTTCGTGTGTGGGGTTCCGATTTTATTTCCTCTATGAATCGCAAACAAAGGATGAATGAAATTCAGAGTGAAATTACCCCCTGTTTATCTCTATTTTGAGGAGTAAACAATTCCAATGCTATTTCAATTGTGGCAAAACTGAGAGGCGTATGTGGATTCTAAATTGAGTTCAGGTGATGTATCTGTATCTTAATTATTCAATTTAGATTTTGCCCAATGTATAGACCGGGTGGTGTTTTTGTATCCCGTGAAAAAAATCCGTTCAAATCCGCTGCCAATTCTACTTTTTTAAGGTTTGATTAGTTTATGTTTTTAACTGTTGTCACTGTTTCCATATATATATTTTCTTAATGGTATAAACACAAATAAAAATAAATCAGCAAAAAGATAAGTTATTTATGATCGTTTTTTTTTTCATTAAAAGTTATATTATCGCATTAACAATGTAATATTTATATTGTTAAAAGATGGATATGGAAGATATGAATGAGTTAAGATGAAATTATTATTTGAAACCTTTGGATGATACTTGAAAGAAAGATAATGATGGGAGGAGTTATAAAGTGAAGGGTGGTGAGGGTTAAAATGGGAATCAAATTTTTAGTTTGTGAATAAAGGGATAAGTCAAATTACCTAAATATCCCTATAAACATCTTAACTTTGCTTTAACGGATAAATATACCCTCATAAATAAGCTTCACTACATTGTACATGTTGAATTAACAGTTGTTTGTGTGGCAAAATTACTATGTGGTACATCTTTGGTACTTTATAATGTAGTATAGATATAGATATAGATATAGAAGTATAGGTATAGATATAGATATAGATTATTTTTTAATTGTTTATCTTTATTTTTTTATCCTTTTAACATATTTTACAATTTAACCTCAAAATTATTTACTTTCAACTTTAGTTCCCAATATTTTTTATATTTTACATTTTTTGTTTTGGTTTAAATTTTGCGAGTTAACACGCGACAATGGGGGGTTGTGTGTGTGTGCGGTTCAACGCTTTTACCAACGTTTTTGCGTATACTTTCTATCTTTCGCAAGTTTTCGTTTTACATTTCTTTCTACGAGTTAACACAACACAACTTCGTGTGTGGGGTTCCGATTTTATTTCCTCTATGAATCGCAAACAAAGGATGAATGAAATTCAGAGTGAAATTACCCTCTGTTTATCTCTATTTTGAGGAGTAAACAATTCCAATGCTATTTCAATTGTGGCAAAACTGAGAGGCGTATGTGGATTCTAAATTGAGTTCAGGTGATGTATCTGTATCTTAATTATTCAATTTAGATTTTGCCCACTGTATAGACCGGGTGGTGTTTTTGTATCCCGTGAAAATATCCGTTCAAATCCGCTGCCAATTCTACTTTTTTAAGGTTTGATTAGTTTATGTTTTTAACTGTTATCACTGTTTCCATATATATATTTTCTTAATGGTGTTCATCTTGGTAAATTATAAGCTACGTAAATTGGTTGACCAAGCCACCACGGCCCGTACACCACCAAGCCAAATAAATTGTTTAAACATTTACCTGCTGACATAACAAATAAAGAACACCGCCACCATCTGTAGCATCTTGCCGAATTATCAACTACGAAATTATACTCGTAAATTATCCAACCCACAACATCACGCCGTATCAATCAAATACATCTTACTATCTTATTATTGTGACCAAATAACAAAAACCAACTAATGGCACGATCAAAATAGTGTGTCTTTCAAGCATATTCAAATCATTCATGCAATTTAACGGGGTTGGAATTGGAATTCGCATAAGAGCTGTAATTTGATTGGAATTTAGGTATGTTCATTGCAAAGAATTAAATGAAAATCTAAATGGAATTGATAATTCCTTCTTTCGTTGAATTTAACAAAATAATAATTAAAATATACATCTCAATTCATCCGAATATAATTTTATTAAATGAAACGGTACGTAACCAAAATCCATACCTTGTCGTAATCACAATAATATATTGAACTTCTGATAAGTCAAATAAAATAATTTAATTAACAGTCAATGTCGACCGAATCACAAAATTGTCGGTGACCTGTGTTTGTCTCTTTTATAGTTTTATATTTCTTTTCATCGATAAATTGCAAAGCCCAAATAAACTTGATTTTATTTCATAGAAGCCCAGAAATTGCGTAAAGCCCCGGACTGTCTACAATGGATCCCAATAATTCTTTCTAATGGGTTGATTAGCTCATGGGCTCGGCTTTTTTACTCCGGCCCATCGAAAGACCATAGTGGCCTGCTCATATCTATAATCTATAACTTATTAATGGAGGCCTCAATGTCACGTGGCATCATGTGAAGTTTTCTTTTAAATTTACTTATTTTGTATTTTTAAATAAAATCTATATCTATATTATCTTAAAATTTCAAATATGTTAATTAATATCTTTTCCTTATTTTACTCTCACATTTTTTAAATGTTAGTGAACTATTAATTATTTTAAAATTTCAAATATCTTAATATAATACCTAATGAGAGTTAGTAGATAAAATGAATACGAAATACTTTAATTGATTAATAGTTACCAGAAAGGAGATTGTAATGTTCATCTAGTGTAAGGTATTTTTTTTTGTGAATTATACAAATTTAAAGGGCCCCTGACTTGTATTTTGCTTAGGGCCTTCCACTACTAGAAAAAATGTCTTTCTTGACACGCATTGCGTGTCAAGAAAAGGGTCTGATGACAAGAAAAAAAACGTCAAGGATGGCGGTGTCATAAATTTAAGATGACATATTTTCGCGTGTCATCTATTTATGACACACATTTATGACAACATTTAATTTTTTTTTTTTAATAATAATAATAATGATTGATAGATAAACGTAAAAAATTACATCAAGATAGCGGGCAGACGGGCAACAAGCATTTAATGACACACGTTATGAAACTTTTTAATGACACATTTTTATGACAGTTTTTGTTGACATTTTTTCAACACATATTATGACAGAATTTTATGACGTTTTTTTACGTGTCATAATTTATTTGTCTAAAAAAAATTTCTGTAAAATTACATATTTACCCTCCTGGATTTATAACCATTTTATTATATGCAAAATAATTAGCAAACTAATAACAAAAACATCATTTCATTATATAATCCGACCATATTTATCAAATTACAAACTAATCCCATTCGTTTAACGTTAAAAAAATATTGTATTGACATTACATTGCTTTCAAACAAACAAGTTTGGATCATTTGAAAATAAATGTTGCGGCGTAGCCTGACCATTCTTCGCGCACGGCATCCATGTCTTCATCCTCGTAATGATCCGCTTCTCCCCCAACCTGAGACAACAATAAAATTAATACATTAATCAAGGCTGACCAATTATTTTACATAAATCATAACGCATGGCTACGTTTATTTTGCCATAACTTACATTGCCTAATATTTCGACTCCTCCTTGCACTATCTCTTTCATGAATTTCATGACGTAAAAACCACATTCTGTGATTCCTGGCTGGCATGAACACTACACATTAAAAAAATAAGAAAAATATTAAACCTAATTAGAGAATATTGTGACATACAAATCGAGTCTGGGTGTCTGATTAACTTATATAAGATACCCCATTAACTCTGAGTCTCTGATTAACTTATTTTAGATGAACCAAAAACTGAACAATTAAATGCTTCAAATTATTGCTTAACTATAGTGGTCATCAATCAATTCTATAAGTGATTGACTTCTTTCATTATTTGAATAAAAATTAAAATAAATACAATACTATCTCCCTCTTCTAATAAAGGAGTAGCTAGGGGGACACTTGTCCCCATCCTAGAGCTCCTCATTATAATTGTACACATGTCAATCTGCTGGTTAGTAACCCGGGTACCCTAAATCCTATCCAATGACCCGATTCGTATTTCTATAACCCACAGATAACACATATCGTTCATCAACAAGCTCTCATCACGAAACCCTAACAATCCATCTTCTTACACATCGCTGCCTTCAAACCCTAACAATCCATCTCTTTCATTACACATCCTGCTACTCTATTATCATCCTAAACTCAAGAATGCTAACCCTAGCAGATCTCTTTCTTCATATCGGTCTCTCCCACATGAATCTGTATCTCCATCGAAGCCGCCATCAACGACCAGATAAGTACCTTTTCTAACTTTCAGTTTCCATTCCATGTTTCAATTTCGTCTTTTTGTTTATTAAATCTTTCAGATCCGTTCTTTCGTTTTTTGTGATTCAACTCTTCATAACGACGCAAAACTTTTTTAAAATTATGTTGATTGTTTCAAAAGGGCTTCGTTGATTGATTCAGATCCATTGTTGTTCTTCAAAACTTAGGGTTTTGATTTGGTATTTTAGTAATGATTCTTTATGATTTTTCGTTTTTTCTTTTCAATTGGATATATCCTGTTTCTTATTTTTTTAATCCGATTTGTATGTATAGAATACGGATTTGTATACTGATACTCTCTAATTTTATGTTAAACATAACGTATTCTGTACATAATACATAATATATGTGTTAAAAATTTGTATGTACATATTCGGATTTGTTTCGAATGCTCGCTGGGGTATGTATACTTTGTCCCAACTCCCGATATGTTTTGTGTGATATAAAATACAACTTTGGTTTTTACAGATATGTGATATGGTAGCTGTTGCTCGCATTATAAACGCTACTCTTGTAGTGCCAGAGCTCGATAAACGATCATTTTGGCAAGACTCTAGGTTCTGTTTTTTTCTCAACTTTGAAATGATTTATTTTTAGTTTTTGGTATTTGGATACTTAAAATTATGCAAAAATGCAGCAAATTCTCTGATGTATTTGATGAAGATTATTTCATTACTTCGTTGGCTAATGACGTAAAAATAATCAAGAAACTTCCTAAAGAATTGAGGAACACCACCAGAGCCGTTAAGCACTTTAGAAGCTGGTCGGGGATTGAATACTGTGAGCAAGAGATTGCAAGCTTGTGGGATGATTATCAGGTGCGCGTGTATATGTTTTATTCGGCTCTTTAATGTTATAAAAATACTAAAAATGAATACCTGATTTTTTTTAATCTCATTTTAGCTTATTCGTGCAGCGAAATTGATTCAAGGTTAGCTAATAATAACCTTCCTCCTGATATCCAGAAACTGCGTTGTCGTGCATGTTACCAAGCTCTGCGCTTCTCGCCACACATAGAAGCAATGGGAATCGGTTAGGTTATTGTTTTTTGTCCGGCTGAAGGTGATTTTGATACGATTAGAGAACTCTTGGATTCGATAGATGATGTTTGATGAGAGGGTGTTTTACCATGTTTTAGTATGTGTAAGTAGGTGTTTTTAAGTGATTTATATCATAAAACATAGTTACTTTGAGAATGATTGGGATTTGCAGGTACTTGAGGCTTAATAAAGTTAACTGGAGCTTAATATGAAGGTTTTGGAAGCTAGACAAGAGGTTGGAAGTTCATGGATGCAATCCCGGCGCAACACAGAAAGTTTGGGAAATTTGGTGCTCCCCAGCGCAAGCTGAGAAGGGTACCAGCGCAAGGTGCGCTGGTCTTGTCTGACCTTGCGCCCCTGCCAGCATAAGTTACGAATTTAATGGTTTAAACCCTATAAATAGATAATTATGCTCCCAAACGAAAGGATACTTAACCCTAGCCGTTTTTAATCATTCCCAAGGTGTTTTTCCCTTAATTAATCATTCCTAATCATCATCTTAATCATCAAATCATGCATTCAATCTCCAACAACACATCAAGTGAAGATCTTGCAATGGAGATGAGCGGCTAAACATCTTTGTAACCACCTCCGGGTGTAAGGTTTATTTGTGAAACTCTAACTCTTGTTTGGTTTGGTTTATGGATTGTCTTTTAATTGTTTGAAAGATATTT
Source organism: Ambrosia trifida (assembly GCA_028751855.1). NCBI lineage: Eukaryota > Viridiplantae > Streptophyta > Magnoliopsida > Asterales > Asteraceae > Ambrosia > Ambrosia trifida. The sequence continues at coordinate 8,957,712 of CM054131.1, forward strand.
GTGGTTTGAGTTATTTAAACAAGTCACGTTTGTGCAATTGCTTATCTTTTAGTCATTCGCATTCGGTTTTCTTGCATCGTGAGCAGTTTGATTAACGGGAGGGTAGTTGTTATTCGTGGGTTGGTAATTAAATTGTACGAGTTATTATTAAAAACTTGTGTTTGATTATCACTTAACTTAAACCGTTCAACAAAACTATGTCTATGTGGTATCCAATCATCTAACCAAGGGTAGGGTGAATCATTAACTCGGAAACCTGGAGGGGGTTACTTCTTTAATATTATTGTTTACAACTTATAAAATTAGTTTTCTTAAAACTCAAAACAACCAACAAACCAATTAGATTTTTAATTTACTAGTAATCTACAAAACTATACTTTCCACCAATTCCCTGTGAAGACGACTCACTTCCACTTTACTACTAATTTTCATTATTTTTTATTGACCCAACGACATCGATCAAAATGGCGCCGTTGCCGGGGAATTGGTGCGCTTAGTTTAGTTTTTAGTTTATTACTCTTTATTTTTTTTATAACAATCGAAAAAAAAAGTAGTTTATATTTCTAGTTTAGTTTAGTTGATTTTGTTTCTTTTTATTTTGTTCAGTATTACACTGGGTGTGTTAGTTTGTGCAGGCACAGCGAAATTCAAAGACACCATGATAAGGTGGGTAGAAGATGACCCATGTGATTGTTGCGGGAGCCCGTATCATTTGTTTCACGATTGTCCAGTGGCCCGTAAGAGGATTAAAGCGTATAGGGAACAACAAGATCGAATCATATTCGGTTTCAAAAATCATGGAGGCTCACCCCTATCATCCTCGTATCGTCAGCCACATTCAGCAAACTCCTACGGCTATTATCAGCCAATTGATGTGTATGAAAGGAGTTCATTTAATCAAAGGAAGCTACAATATCAGAATCGTCAGCAGGGGAACCAAAGAAATTTTCAAAGAGAAATGCATAATCAAGGCTATCAACAAGGTCCGCATTTTGATTATGAGGAAAATTGGCAAGATCAAGGAAAGCATGTGGAAGAATTGGTTGACTCGGTTGCTTCGTTTAAAGATACACTTATGGAGTTCATGCAGGAGATACGGAAAGATCACGAGATTCAGGACAAGATGCATGTGGAATTGGTAAAGCAAGTTAACCAATTAGCAGAGGAAATCGCAGATTTAAAGGCTATAAAAAACAAGACTACACAAAATCCTTCGATTCCTCAAGATTTCACAATAGACTCGAGTATGGTTAATGATGAGGTGGTAGATGAGCCTATGGATTTTCCGAACCAAGAAGTTGGAAAAGAGGTTGTAGAGATCAATACTATGACAATTCTCACAGTCGTTGAAGAGCCACATGAGGACAAGGTTGTGCCTGAGGATGATGATGTAAAAGAAGTGGGAATGGAACTTGCAAAGCACGAAGCTGGTTATTTAAATCATGTTAAAGACATAACTCAAATTCCCGCGGTTGTGATAGAAGAAGCCATACAAGAGGAAGTTACAAACCTCAAAAAGTATATGACATCTTGTGTACAACCACTTGCAGACATACCATTAAAGATTGGAAAATGTGCAGATACACCTCCTAAAGAACCAGTGAACCAGGTAACTCTTGCATATTCTAACCACCCTCTTATATTTATTATAAAAACCGAAAAAGTTAGGGATGATGGTTCGATTAGAAAGAAGAGGAAGGTGAGTTGGGAGGACCTTGGTCAAATTATTGTGAAGAGGCTCTTTAGTGATCCTACAAACGTGTCTAGGCTAAGAAGGAATGTGAAGTCTCGACATGTGAACTACCGAGCATACATTGGAAACTCGGTGGGTAAATGTTCACTAAGACCACCATGAGAGATATAGCAAGTATGAAGTCCGGCTGAAGACTCATAAACTTAGCGCTCTCGGGAGGCAGCCCGAGGTATGTGTTTTATTTTATTTTATTTGTTTTGTGTGTTTTTGTCTGTTTCATAACCATTGCAGCAGCCAAGTGTGGGGAAGTTATGCGAACATAATAGGTTGGGAGTATTCAATCGATACGCATCAGAGTCGATGCACGTTTGATGGGGGAGTGAAAGTTCACATAAAGAGACTCAAGAATATCATAAAGAATCGCAAAATCAGGTCCATGTGCTCCTCCCTTTTCTTTCGTTGTTGCGTGTTTATGAAATTTGGTGGTGTAAACATTTTTTTTTATGTAGGTAATGGTTTATCTTGTTCATTTAGTATGTGAGTTTTCGTTACTTTTGGGTGTTAGTCTGCTTGGGTTGGTAGGGATTAGATTGAACATGTTGAGTAGTGAAGGACTGAACACCATACATTGGGGACAATGTATCCCAAGTGTGGGGATGGGTGACCCTAGGATAGTTGGGGGGAACACTTACACATGTGTGAGAAAATTGAGAAATTTTTGAAATTTTAGTTTTTGAAAAATATGAATGAAAAAAAAAATTCTCGCAAAATGTCACCTTTTTCACTTGATCAGGCCCAAAAGCCACGTTTTCAGTTGCTAACGAGTCCTTTGCCGAGTATGAAAAATGAGACCCTTGATCATGGTCATCCCTTTAAGTTTCATGAGAGTTTTTCTGACAAGTGTTTTTATGAAAACTGAAAAGAGATGCCTAACTAGGGGTAACATGCTTTTAGGAATTGCATATACTACATGTCGGCAACCTATATCCCTACTTTGTGAGATTTTGAGCCTACTAGATTGATAGATCTTGATATATATGTTCATTTGTTGAGAGTAGGCCAAATGTTTCCTTGTTGCAGAAGTTGTGTGATTTGATACATGCTAAAGTTGTAGGCAAAACATGCACATAGATGAGAAAGGCAAATTAGGAATCCATTTGGTGTGTTTGAAATCATTTGTTCGTGTTTTGTTGACCCATTTATCCAAAAATTACCCTTAGTAGCCCATGTTGAGCCTATACCCTTTCATTCAATTAAACTTATGACATCACCCAAATTGACCCGTTTACCTTTGTGTAAAATTGATGACATCCATCGTGTTTGTGTTTTGTTCAAGTGTTTGAGTTATATTCAAGTTGTGAAAAAGAAGAAAAAAATATATAAATGAGAAAAAAAAAGAGAAAAGAAAAAAAAGAAGAAGTATGTGTTATGGGTCAAATATGCCCAAAGTTGTTTGTTTAGTGTATTATTGTGTAGTATGAATAAGGATAGTCATTCAAGCATGTTGAAACCTTTGTTTTTAACCCAATTGTTAAGCGAAATCATTCCTACCTTTACCCTAAGCCCAAAACCCGTAAGACCTTTCGATGTGTGCATAGTTTACAGCTTCGGTGTGATTGTCATATAAACCTATGATAACAGGGTTACATTTTTGGTTTTTGAGAGACTTATACTAGCACATTACAAGCTAGTCCAGATATAAATCGAGAGAAGCGAGCATTGTGAGGGGTGTGTAGTATATGTGTATGATGACAAGCATGTTAGGCTTAGTTAGGCAAGTCTTGATTTTAAAATGTGCAACACTTGCTTGTCAGTCTGTCAATCTCGATTGTGTAAGTCTATGAGATGGGTATGATTCAGGGCCTTGAAGAGTAGTTTCGGTATGGGAATTGCAAGTGGCTTGTTAGCAAAGCGAGTAGTGTTTTGTGATGGTTTGATTGGGGACAATCAAATGTAAGTGTGGGGATGTGATGAGAGGGTGTTTTACCATGTTTTAGTATGTGTAAGTAGGTGTTTTTAAGTGATTTATATCATAAAACATAGTTACTTTGAGAATGATTGGGATTTGCAGGTACTTGAGGCTTAATAAAGTTAACTGGAGCTTAATATGAAGGTTTTGGAAGCTAGACAAGAGGTTGGAAGTTCATGCATGCAATCCCAAGTGAAAGTGTGAAGAAAAGAAGAAATTTCGAGTTGGAGCGCAAGGTAAAATGCCTTTGAGCGCACGTGCTCTGATCCCGGCGCAACACATAAAGTTTGGGAAATTTGGTGCTCCCCAGCGCAAGCTGAGAAGGGTACCAGCGCAAGGTGCACTGGTCTTGTCTGACCTTGCGCCCCTGCCAGCATAAGTTACGAATTTAATGGTTTAAACCCTATAAATAGATAATTATGCTCCCAAACGAAAGGATACTTAACCCTAGCCGTTTTTAATCATTCCCAAGGTGTTTTTCCCTTAATTAATCATTCCTAATCATCATCTTAATCATCAAATCATGCATTCAATCTCCAACAACACATCAAGTGAAGATCTTGCAATGGAGATGAGCGGCTAAACATCTTTGTAACCACCTCCGGGTGTAAGGTTTATTTGTGAAACTCTAACTCTTGTTTGGTTTGGTTTATGGATTGTCTTTTAATTGTTTGAAAGATATTTGTGGTTTGAGTTATTTAAACAAGTCACGTTTGTGCAATTGCTTATCTTTTAGTCATTCGCATTCGGTTTTCTTGCATCGTGAGCAGTTTGATTAACGGGAGGGTAGTTGTTATTCGTGGGTTGGTAATTAAATTGTACGAGTTATTATTAAAAACTTGTGTTTGATTATCACTTAACTTAAACCGTTCAACAAAACTATGTCTATGTGGTATCCAATCATCTAACCAAGGGTAGGGTGAATCATTAAATCGGAAACCTGGAGGGGGTTACTTCTTTAATATTATTGTTTACAACTTATAAAATTAGTTTTCTTAAAACTCAAAACAACCAACAAACCAATTAGATTTTTAATTTACTAGTTAATCTACAAAACTATACTTTCCACCAATTCCCTGTGGAGACGACTCACTTCCACTTTACTACTAATTTTCATTATTTTTGATTGACCCGACGACATCGATCAATGTTAATTTTAATGATATTGATAATCGGAGTGAGTTACATGCGAGTGCTTGCCAACTGTTTTGTGATGGTACTTGGTTGTTGTTGAATGGAGGTGTTGAAGACTGAAAATGGTCCTAAAGATCAATGGGTAGCACCGTAAGGTTCTTTTTATTATTTTATCATTTATGCTATTTATTTTTTCATAAGGTGTTTATATGCTTAAATCGAAAGAGATTTGAAGACTTAGTTATCAGCGGCCTAAATTCCCTAATTAAATGTTTAGTGGTAGATGTGTTGTTGAAGTTTCTTTATGCTTATAATATGGTTATATGAGTTTTACTTTCATTATGCTATTTATTTTTTATGCTTATACCATGTCTTGATTATAGACCTAATTAGAATGAAATACCCAAATTTATACAGACTTGGAAGCTCAGATTCATTCTCTGTTGCAGCAGCCAAAAAATGGATGCTCAGATCATACGGCAACAGTCTGGACTGCAGAATCGTATGGTGTAAATGGTTACCTTCAAAGTGTAATATTTTCAGTTGGAGGGCGATATCGGAGAAAATCCCTACAAAGGTCGCTTTGGCGCATAGGAACATTGCTATTTCTGTTTTGGCGTGCCCGTTGTGCAGCGAAGACATTGAAACAACTGTTCATTTGTTTACAGCGTGCAGATTTACATGCTGCGTTTGGCAAGCAATTGCTTCATGGTGTCGTCTTCCTCCCATTTTCGCCTTTGATACAACTGATTTGTTCCAGTAGTGAGTAGCTTGAAGTCAATCGCCACTTGAGGGCGCCTAGAGTAGAAGGTAAGCAAATAGAATTCGTTGTTAGTGTTTCATTGTTTGAGTTGGATTGTTTAGTAAACATTTTTTCGATGCATCAGCATATTCATCCTTGATAAAATGTTCATATTATTGATAAAATGGTTTAAGTTTGTATTGAAAAGGTTGACTTTTGGATTTTGTTCTTTGCTTTTGGCATAGGTAGGTTATCTTCATCTGTTATTCAGTATGATGTGGTTTGCTTTTCTAAAGGTACTTCACAATTTGGTTTGTTTGAGTTATCTTTTGTGTACATTAGGAATTGTTAATCTATAGTTGTTTTGCCTATCATTAACCTCTCATGTTTTGAGTTACTTATTTTGATTCAACAACATTATAGATTTTTAACCAACGACATCGTTTCTGTATTCTTCACATAACATTTAGGCATTTAGCTTAAGCTGTCAATCTATGAAATTTGGTTGAACACTTGCATAATCAAATATATCAACACTTTAATGACCCTGTGGAAAGAAATAGCATGTTTGGTCGAAAAAGATGCGGTGGCATGTACTGAACCACTGTTGCAAATGCAGAGAGACACGTAATGCATTTATATTGTATGATCATGAATGGCAGTCACTTGCAATGAGGATAATAATGGTTATATTATTAATGTTGTAAGCTATGAACTGAAGTATGTACTTATCATTTTAGACTATAAACATAATGTTATTGAATTGTCAAATTATATTGTGTTCAACTTTTATATCCATATGGATTCCTTTGTTGCTAACCTTTTCAACTCTCTATCGATTTGTTTTTGAATATTTGGTAAATATTGTCATTGAGTATGTGTTTTTCTACCTTATTATTTGTTTGATTTCATTTTTTTTTTTTTGAATTTAAAACTGACTTGGGATGGTGTATGCATATTTTAGTTTGTGACAAAATTGTAACTGGTCATGTACAGTTAATTTTCGTCATTTGAAATAAGTATAAATTGTTTTCTTTAATTTTCTAACTTTAAAAGTAACATGCTTTAATTGTAGGTATTGCCTCAAGAATGGTTTAAAAATAATGGATTGAAAAAAAATGTGTGTCAAAATTATGGATATGGATGGTTGTAAGTGGGATATTTGTTTTGGCACTAACTACTTGATAGGCTATAAAAGATATAGTGTTCATGGATAGAAGACATTTGTTATGGATAAATGATGGATTTCGGTGATGTTCGTGAATTCATGTTTTTCGAAATAACACATGTTATTTCTTACCTTTTTTTAAATACTTTCATAGATATTTATCTTTTTCTAAATGCTATGTCTTTTATAACGTTTCGGCTTCAATTTAAATATATGGTTTCTTTTTTTTTTTATCGGCGAACAATTGTGTGGCAACCACCCTTGCGGGGCGTCGTGCCCAAGAATCGACTACTCGACCTCTAGCAGCCCCAGCCTTCTCCCGATGCACGGAAACCTGAGCCCCACCCGCCCGAAGGCACGGCAGTTTTATAGAACTCGGTAAAACCTCGCCGCCCGTCAGATTCGAACCGGCGCCACCCGTATTCGATCTTCACCCGGATACCAAACCATAATGTTGGAAGTGGGAATTGAACCCTTGATCACCTAAGTGAACATAAGGTCTCTCCACCACTCCACCACTATTTAAACTATATATTTAAGAGTTTGAATTTTCATGCCGATTCTTCTTTAATTTAAATACTAATGTTGAACAAAGATGGTAGAGTTACGAATCAAATAGTAAATTTTTGTACAAAGAAATATTCAGAGGTTTATGAATAACTTATTGAGATGTTAACTTACCATTGTTAACTTACCATTTTTTTTATTTAAAGTTAATGGAACTTTAATACTCTAGGGTTTGGTGCTCATTTTAAATTGGAGGTTTGTAGTTAAATGGTTAAGAACTGTTATATAGTGTGTTAACTTTTTATACTAAAAAATGTTGACATTGTATTACCAATATTTCGTAAGTCCAACTTCTTTATTTCCATGTTTCTAATACTTTAGTTTTTTTAAAGTAAAATTTACCATGTTCAAGTTAACTACGTATTTTTATTTATTTTGTAGCGTATGAAGAAGATTTAGGCTGTTAAGAATGGTTTGAACAAGAAGAAGTTAACAGTTACTGATGGTGATGGTGGCAGTTGGTATGTAGCTGTTGGTGTGGAGCATTCAAATGCAAACGAACGTTATTATATTCAAGGGATGATGTATGTGAAAGCAGTAAGGAACTGAATGTTGGTGATGAATTGCATTTCCTATTCTTTAAGAAAAAATGTTTGTTCTTGCTGTCCAGTGTAATTAGATGAGGGGGTAATTAGTTTAGTTTATTTGGTTTTCCCTCTTGGGTTTGAATAATACTTGGTTGTTCGACTTTTGAAGATCATGAATAGTTATAAATTAAGTACTCCTGCAGGATTACTGTGAATGTAGTATCTCGTGCTCTTTTGTTTTGCTATGGTTATGCTTATCAGTTTTTTGTATATACCTATTATATTAGATATAGTGCAAGAAATTGTTAAATCATTCTAAATGTGTTATGAAATATTGGACGCAGAAGTGAGAAGTGTTAAAACATAGAAACTCAAATTTACATGTATGTAGTTTGAAATTGCTATGAATCTTTTTAAATAAATGAAAGTAATTGTTGAATTATTTTTGGGCAACTTATTAACATATATGAAAATAATACTAAGGATTTTGGCTCTCTTAAAAAAAAATAAAATAAAAAAACGTATCACATATCACCTATGGAAAAAATTATGTGCACGTTAATAGTTTAATTGTTTACGACAAACTATTATTTTTTTAAAGACTTTTAGCCTATTTTCTCTCTTCACGTTTTAATCCTTTGTTAAAACTATAAAGTTTTATATATTGGTTTTTTAAGCTAATATACAATCTTTAAAGTTATTCTCTTTCATATACAATCTTTATGTTTTTATGTGAGTGCTTTTTAATTCAAATAATCTATGTTTTTATGTTAGCATGTTATGAAATTCCCTATTGGAACCAATTTGTGCAGACTTCTTTTGATGTTGAAAATTATGTGTGTTATGTGTGTTGTACAACCTCTTTTAAGAATATAAACATCGACCCTTTTTAGTACATAATATGCGCCTTTTTTACTACGGACAACGGAACTGATACGCAAACCTAATGTGCCACTCGCTCAATGCGCGACCAGGAATTGTAATGCGTAAGTTCGAATAATTAAAAATTGTATACTACATTTTCATTTTATTATTTGTTTTTTAATGATGTCAAATCAAACATTGTATAATTCATATATCATTTATTGGGTAACATTAACTTTTTTATGATATTTTTCAAGTAACCAAAAATTCATAGGAATTGTAATAGGTAACTAAAACTTGTATATATCTTTATAAAATAACTTTCTCATTAGACTCGGGATGTACCGGGTGTACACCCGAGTCTCTAACCTAGTGATATAAATAAAGGAACTAAAAGTCAGGACAAGTTATTTTATTTATAGCAAAAATAAAGGTATGTCACATATAATGGGCAAAAGACATAACAGTAAAGTAGGTCGCCTTTGGTTGTTTCCAATTAACGCTCAATTGGAGCAACTAAACAGAAAATAGCGCAACAATATTCAATTTTTATTCTAAATCCAGTTGAATAATTAGTTTGGCAAAAGTTGAAGCAGCTAAACAGAAAATAGTTCTTAGGTCGCATAGCCAATAACAACTTGATTCCTCTGCTACATATCTATGTTGCGCACTAGACGGAGGGATAGCGCCTCACAAGCCACAAGTGAGTCGCAGATTCAGTCGAACGCGCGTGTTACCACCAAAAATCATCTGGATTCTGGACCAGTTTAAACATGTCTAAAACCCCTAAACAAGCCTGGAATTAACTAAAACAACCTAAAGTAGCCCTAAACAACCCTAAAACATGTCTAGAACCCCTAAAAATGGTATTTTTATATTATGTGCCTCACCTAAGAAACCTTCGCCTTTTTGCAGCCTATTCGCATTAAGTGCGCCTTGTGTCTTTGACAACATAGCTACACATAACTAATGAGGTTACTTCAAAATCTTTGAAACGTTTAAAGTTAACAATTTTCTTAACAAAACCTGTGAGTGATGGCATCAAATGCCAACAATGTTTCTGGACTCAACTCAATTCAAAACATGGACAACAATAGTTTTATTATAACACTGGTCTTTTTGAGTTTCATTTCTCAATTCTTACTGTAACAACCAAGCCAAATTGTAACCTGGGGTTTTAAAGTGGGTTGCCAAAATCAGTATAAATGGCAAGTTTGTTTCTATGTTTCTGCCAACTTTTGGTTATTTAGATTAGAGAAACTTCTACAGCTATACATATATGCAGCATGCATGCAAATATCTAGGGTAATGTATATAAATAAATGCTACAGCCGATTGGTTACAAGTAACTTATTGTATTATGTTCACTGTAAAACTAACACATTATGACATTTTTAGTAGTGGAAAGGAAACATACCCATTCGCCTGGGCAAAGAGAGCGATAATATTTTGCAAATTTATCACATTCAGAAGCATCTTCTCCCTTTGCAGTGACGCACCTGATAATGTACAAATTAATACAATTAAATAAAAAACAGGAAAAAATGAAAGAATTAAGGAAGCAGTTTCATAATATCTTATTTGACCAGTATGGAGTAAAATAAAGTAATTATGCACGCATAATGCGTGACAGACTCATTGCGCTGATGAAAGCGCATCACCACAGCTGTTGCTTTGTGTTCACGTGATTCGAGGATATTGCTTCGATTTCGCATAATGTGCCCAGTCGCATAATGCTCTCCAATAACAACATTCTCTGTTTTGTCTTTTTTTCAGCTTTTTGGAAATGGGTTTGGGTTTTTTTAACAATTAATATTACAGTATGTTTGATTTGGACCATTATGGTTCTTAAAAACTTTTTTGTAGCTCTAGAAATATTTTAGTATGCTTCATTTGAACCAAAAAGCACAAACCCTATCTTCCTGTTACGTGAGTTTATTAGTTTAAGTATGTTTTTTATAAGTTGTTAGTATAATTATTTTTTTTAAAAGTGCATCGCATACGTGATGCGCTCGCACCGCACATCACGCATAAGCTTTTTGGACTAAACACATCGGAGCGCATCGCTCAATATAAAAGTAAGATTGTAACAGCCAACTTCACAGAATAAACAAAAAAAAAGAAGAAGAAGAAACATTATGTGCTGAGATGATTCACAGTAACAAGTGATAACATTGTTTTCTTACGTGTTTATTCACCAACACAAACAACTATAAGTAACTGTTTTCTCTATATTACTATGAAACAAAGAAACATATTAATGTTAATGTACCGGATATTGAGAAGATACTTGTCATTATTAGCAAACAATGAAATATACATATATGTGTGTCTTTGATTTGTAGTTGGAAATCGATAATCTCCAGGTGCCGTTTCTAGCTGTAAGAAAAAACAGCCGTCTATTTTTATAAACATACTTTCAAATTTTAAGTTAGATCCTCTTAAAAGTACCAACATTATGTTTTATGAAACCAGCATCGACTTAAAGAGTACGCAAAACATAAATAAGTAAAAAAGAGTAATGATTTCGACCCATTTTCTTAGAAATGAACTATTAGAAAGCGAAGAGTATTTTCTATTTTACTTTTAATACATGCATCCCTAATACAGTATATTAGATTATCCATGGCAAAATGTGTAATTATATTTGTAAAATTGAACACTCCCTCCATCGCAAATTTATTGTCCAAATTACCATTTTTATTTGTCCCAACATATTCGTCCACTTTTATAATGGACAGTTACATGTTACTGATTTCACTTGTTCACCATTTTTATAAAAGTTTGCAACTTTAACAAGTCAATTCATATCTTGAGTGCATGAAGGGTATAGTTAGCATTCGCCTAATTTAAGTCTAGATAAATTGTGCATATCTTAGCTTGTGTTTTTTTGTTTGTTTACAGTTATGACATAAGGAGTATTTATATAAATATAAACTAGGTTTTTATCTTGCGTGCGCGTTGCGGCACGTAGCGGTTCTCGCTTTTAATATGACGTTGAGTCGTTGATACAATGTTGTCGATACAATGTTGACATGTTTAACATATACAATCTTGACCCGTTACCAACGCGTCTACCACTAAAATCAAATGAAATACCGGTTTTTTCGATAATATATTATCGGCTAAAGTTCATGACTCCAGTATCTGAGTCAATATTTGTATGAAATGTAAATTTTAGCATTTAACCGAATAGGCGTTAAATGACTTGCACATTACCACTAAATGTTTTCTAATGCTATGGCATATATGAAAGAATCTTGACATATAAATCTACCCTATGCTGTTCATTAGTAACAGAAATGTGATTTTTGTTTAAGAAGGCTTGCCATTTATGTCTCTAATTCAAACATTCACATAAACATGAACCTATTGCCTAACAAATTGTAACTCAAATGTGTAACGGAACTGACTATGAAGGAAATGAATGGCCTACCACTGGAGAGAGATAAGGAGGAAGGCGAGGAAGCGCCCCTAACAGTTGGGTCAAGACTTTTTGTAAAGCGCAAGACAAAAAAGAAATATATGACTCACTCGTGGAGTGGACTGGAGGATGACATAGAAGATGACTCAGCAACAGGTGGCAGCAAGTGAGGATGACATGAAGGATGACTCAGAGCAGGTGGCGTAATGACCAGGTCTAGGCAGACCTGGCACTATTCATCATGTACCTGAAAACATAATCACAGAAAGAATTTAGTTACAACATATTCAAAACACATATATAAAGGTCAATGGTGAAAGCAAACTACATCTTGTTGCAATGCTATTTTTAAATTTTACCATAATATCCTTTGCTTGTGTTGGTATTCTCAAAATTGTTCTTGTATATCAACTATTTTCTTCATACATCAGATTCGGTGACATAGAATGCAATAACAAATTTAAACACAAAGATTTTCATCAAACACCTTATGTGTATTAACATAACATAATCAAATAAAAACTCCCTACTGAAATCTATTTGTGTCAATAACCCCATGTGGGATGTTTCATTCAGTCAAATAAAAAATCTACACAAACTAAAACAGAGAGATTGACAGGTGTTCGCCTTAACAGCACGGGCTACAGCTGACCGGAAAAGACGCAGCCTCAAAGAGGAGACAAACACGGTGAGTTGTTATACTCTGTCTCCATGCCTGCTTATGAGATTTAAACGTAAAACAGAGAGATTGACAGGTGTTCGCCTTAACAGCACCAAGGATGGACGTGTGTATACCATTGGCATATGAGGCGACAACCACCAAAAGAAGCCAATAAGAGGCTGACACCACCACAAAACAACTGTTCATGGAGTTCGAAAATTAACAGATAGGGTAATTATAACTTTGAAATTGAACAAACCCTGTTTCATGATACCAGCCCAACCTGTTGTGATACATTACCAACCTCTACTAGTGAATAATACTCTGGTCCAATGACACTTACCTTAATCTCAGGTGTTCCATCAACAGTGTTTTCCGAACACACAAACACGAACCGGAAAACAACTTCAAGCTAAACAAAATCCAAAATAATACTCTACACAAACAGTAACCACCATATTCATATCAACATGTAAAAACAAACTAATTGAGCCTAAAATACCTAAAATAGGTCACAAACTCACAATGTAACCACAATATAACAACAAACTGAATCTAACAAGGAGAGATCCAAATAACACAAATAAGTGAATAACAGCATAAAACCTCACAGCACAACACATCTAACCAAAATTAAGCACAAATTAAGTTCAAACAACAAATGTGAGACTATAATATCCAAAACTGACCCTATATACAGAAGGAATTGGAACTTACCGAGCACAAACAGGTCAGAATTTATCCTCGAGACAGGAGCCGAAGAGGTGTAATGTGGATTCCTAGATGAACGAGCCGACGAGCAGGAGCAGAACGAGGTATACAGCGAGCAGGAGCAGAACGAGGTGTACAGCGAGCAGGAGCAGGAGCTGAACGAGAGAGGGATGAAGCGCCATGTTGCATTTGTGGGACCCATGTGGGGGGGGGAAATTGTGGGGAGTGGAAGGGGGGAAGAGAGGGGAGAAGGAAATAATATTATACTGTGTTAAAGTTAAAAAAAAAAAAAACTGGTCAATCCACGCATGCCACGTGTCAAAGCCCCTTGCCCCACGCCAGTGAACTCCCCCCCGCCCGCCCTCCTCCACGCCATAGCGGCGGCGGTGTTCCCCCCCTTCCCGCCCCCACTCTGGACACTCTTAGGAACGAGCAGATCATTAGGAACGATTTGAGTTTGAGAGAGGGATTTGATTAGGGTTTGATTTGAGAGGGAGAGGGGTTTTATGTGAGAGAGGGAAGACTTATGGAAAAGCGTGGGGGAGTGTGACACAAAACAATGACACGCGATTTCAAAACCGTCATGTTTTTATATCTTATGACAGAAAAGTATTGACACGCATAAAAAACGTCAAGAAATTATCATTTGTTTTCAAAGATGACATTTTTTTATGACATGTACTTTTGCATGTCATTAAATATGGCATGTCATTAAATATGGCATGTCATAAAAAAAGTGTCAAGGAAGGCCCTTTTCTAGTAGTGTTCAAAATCGTTGGATCGGCTCTGCCTGTATAAGACACGATAAAACTTGTTAACTAAAAAGTACACTATGTGATTTTTTACTTTTTTTAAATAACTAGGTATTTCACACGGCGCGCGTTGCGGCGCCTTTTTTTTCTTCCCTATTTATGTTGATGTTTACTGTACATGTACAGGATGATGGTAAATTTAAGCATGACAATAGAATTGGCAGCATCTTGTGGTTTAAAGTTGAAACCAGGTTAAATAGGTTTGGATCTTCAAACGCGATCTCTGCACCAAACCTGCAAGAGAACATTTCCATTTGTAAATTAAAGTTCCATAATAAGCAAAACAATGTTGAATGCAATTGATTATACTAATAGTACAACACTCGGGTCTTAACAATCAAAGCAACATGCAATGAACCTTGAACCTCTAAAAGAGGGGGTATGAGATTCTTCACATGTTGATGGGCATGGTTCTCCCTGCAACTAAAAAGCAAACTGTATAAAAACAAAATAAGAAGTGTAGAATAACAAATAACATAACAAAATTAGAAATAAAAATAGGAATAACAAAAAAAGCTAAAAAGTAGGATCATATACCCCCAAATCACACCAAGTGCCAAAGTGAAGCAGACTTTGTGCAAATAGGACTTGTGGATCTGTGTTTTTTTTCTTTATTTCATTAATAATAAAAACCATTAAATCTTGTGAGTAGGAATAAAAAATAGTAAATTGAACCAAATATGTAAAACATAAATGTCAAATAATAAACTGAACATGAATTGTAAAACAAAATGTCATCATTTCGTTATTATCTCCATATCAAGATTCACTCTATTACATTCAAGTGTTGCGTGTTGCTCTAGCATAGGAATAATAAAGAGAACATCAACTTTAACACAAAAATATCATGATGTCCATATCAAGATTTGTTGGCATTGTAACACTTAGACTAGAAAAAATGTAGATTCATATATAACATAAACAAAGTAACTTATATTTATTGAACACACCATGGAAGCAAACCCATGCCTTGTTATCATAAAAAGTATGTAGCATAAAAGTATTATGAGACAATAAGCTTAACCAATAATGGAAACAAAGCTACACATGGCTGATGATTTTTTATCAAGATTTTCACCAATGATCTTCAGGTTGTTAAAACTAAAGGGATGCATAACTGGTTTATGAATCATTTTACCAGCAAGCACAAAACCAATATTATATGTGGTAAAATTACCTAGCCATTGACTATAACCCATTTGTAGATGATTCTTGTGTCTGCTTCAGATGGCAAGCTACTGCACACAAAATAAAGAAAAATACTTAATTTTGTTGAGCAATGCAGAGTTGAGTAATCATGAAGTGTCTCATGGTATTATTTTTATGATTTATAAGTCGTCCAACTATTAAAGGCAATGATCTTTTTTCTTCTCTCTATAAAATGGTGGGGCCGAACACCTTCTTCGCCGTGTATCTAGACCTCACAATGACGAAGTTCGTTTCTTTTCCTTTCAGCATAACATAAGGAAGGCATATGGCGTGATGCAACTATAGGAAATCTTATGCAACTTGATTCATATAGTATATAATGTATTTATTCAATATTAATTATCCAACAAAACAAATCTCAATACTAAATGAATACTTCTTACTTGTTTGTTGATAAGAAGAGGGAAAACAAACATAAGAAGAGGAAAAACAGACATAAGCTTTTAGTCTTAATAAACGATTCACTATTTTCGGTCAAAACAACTATATGACCCGGGTGGATTTGGCCATACGGCCAATATGTTGTTTGAGTTATACAATCCATGTCTCAAGAAGTCGCCTGAATTGCACAACCCATATGGGTTCTGTTTGAACATGTATCACTTTCCCCACTGTTGATAAATGAAAATCATTTGTTTTTTTTATTATACTAAATAAATTAAAATATTGTTACTTATCGTCACCTATAAAACTTATACATGTGATTCTAAGGTCTTACCTTCAAAATAGTTGAAGACAATCCAAGTTGAAAACATTGTTGGTGTAGTTCTCTAAAGCCGTTTTTATTTTAAATCCTTACCCACATATGAAGGTGATGATAATCTCTAATGGTTTCTTGTCTTTCGCTTCACGGTTCACAGCTAAAGTCCTGCGCCAATTTTAAATCATGGGTCAATTTTAAATCATGGATATTTAAGATTGATTCAATGTATTAAATACAGGTTAAAATGCCTTAGAGTTGGTGATAATTACTTACCATGACAACCTTTTTTTTTTCAAAGCTCAAATTTTTATATATCTAAAATTTACATGAACCGCAAGTATTGTTGATAGTAAATGCTTACCTATGTAAAAGATCATGTCAAAAGTTGAAGAACTCCTCTTTCTAAATCTCTCACTTTCTGATGCATTTGATTAATACTCTATTCATCTCAAATATTACGGTTTCTTCCCACATTTGCATTTGCATCACAATCACACCCAAAAGTCTAGTAAATGAAGATGAATTGAAAGTATAAATTGAATTGTAAATGAAGAAGACCCGTAAATAAAAATGAATTAAGTGAGAGTACCATTGAGACAAGTCTTCAAAGTTTCAGTGGAAAACAGTTGACACTTTGCAATTCTGTCATCAAAATGGTAACATATCTGTGTGAGGTGCATCATGTTCATAAAATGAATGATTTCAATCAGCAACCGAAACTGTACTCACTAACACATTCCAACTATGAGATTGTTCAACAAACATGACAACTATAATACAAACCGGCCAAAGACGATGCCAAACGCAGATGGAGACATGCATAGTTTAGAAAACCAACACCGTAGACGACTTAAGAGAAAGAATGTTGTAAATCGGTTGATTCACCTCATTTTCAATCTCTTCGACTTGGTCCGTAAAACTCTCCACGATGGGTAGATTTTAGCCTGAAAACAAAATTACAAATGTTTAAATCCATCTAATCCCTATGACGGCTCTAACATCAACAACCACCACCATGTACCGAACAACCACCGTCACCACAACATACTCCATAAACGTAGGCCGTCACCCTTGAGCGTACCAACCGTCACCATTACTAATTAGAGATTATTATTAGCAGAAATAGAAGTGGGTATGAGGATTTAACCTTTAAGGTCGGATGTGGCTCAATCGGAACCCATATCGCTGCACATCGTCGTCGTTGTGTGCCGCCTTGGACCACCATAGATGGTGGTGACCGGAAGCTTTCCCTCAGATCTATCTCTTTCTCTCTCTGCTTTCTGTGTCGTCTTCTCTTTCTCCGATAGTTTCCATCCTCTCGCGGCCACTCGCTCTACCTCTGATTTATCTCTGTACTACCTCTGTATAAGAAGAGAAAGAACGCAATCGTCAATCAGGGATGTAGAAATAGGGAAAACAGATTGTGGTGCAGGTTGTAGCTTCAAAAAAAACCTTATTGATGGTGTGCACTGCACCCATTCAGTGATTTCACTTAATTTGTACCGATGAAGGTGTTGTGAGATATTTGGTGTGTGAAGAAAGAAGTGGAAGATTGGAGAAAACGGTGGGGGTGACTATGATCAGATCAAAGCCAGGGGAAACAGGTAAAGAGGTTGACGAACGTGGGTAGGGTTGGGCAAACACACGTGTCATGAGAACTCTGAGATGGCAAGCACGTGTCCAGCAAAAAAATCAGTTTTTTTGGCAAAATACCGTTTAACACGGGATTCGACCCTGTACCATCCCAATACGAAGCAAACCATTTCACCACCGAGCTACAGCCATAACATCTTATCAGATTTAATAACTAATCATACTTATTTGCAAAAAACCGATAATGAAAATCACTGTTCAAATAGTTTGAACATTTATATAGTAGAATTAGAATTAAGAGGCAAAGATCCTTCATTTCCCTTTTTTGGTATATAAAACATAAAACTGTGTTATAAACATGATATATAAAGTAGTTAAACAAGTCGTATTCATGTTTAAAACTTGATTTGTTCGCGTCGTCTAATACGTGTTAAACCTGTTAAGACACGATTTGCCAGCCCCAATTTCAACTAGCATATGTATTTGGTTCGTCACACAAGGTTGTACATATATATATCTACAACTCGTTAAAGTGTTGTAATTAAACAACCAGCTATATGCACAACACGCCTTAAAAATTTCATTCATGACCCTTGCAACAAGACCCACTTTGAAAACCTAGAATTTATCGCCTTGTCAGTATCATATTCATTCAAGTTTACAACAAGATACATGCATATTCATCTAGAGAACAATAAATTCGCATGACAAGAGTGTAGCAATCATCATTGATGATAACAACATCAAGATTATAAGACCATGGGTAATGGTTAATGTCCTTTAAGGGGCGTTTTTTGCCACATCATCATTATAATGCCCCTTCAAAGAATGTGTAAAGGTTAAACTCTTTTTTAATGCCTCTTTAATAATTACTTCCCTTATTTTTGTCCTATTTAGGCATTATAGTAGATATACCCCTCCTTCTTCATGCCCCTATAATGTCCAAAGGGATGGTGTTAAAGGCGTTATCAAGCTCATTCATGCCCACATAATACTCATTACACATGATCTAATCTTTCTTGTTAGACCCACATTTTGTTAAATACCATGGAAAACATCCAATTGAAATTTTTTATAGAACAAGAGTTTAGCCCACCTATCTTAATCAACTCATATACTTAAAACTATTATCTCCAAAGCAATGCAAGTTTGATTTATCATCGCTAAAAGGCAATGATAGAATCAAAACTTTCAACATAGGATCGCTAGATAATTTGTCTATACCTCAACTTCTTGGCAATTTAAGAGGTTTAACTAGAAGAAAACGATGACATTGTATACCATGCTAGAAAAAATAGTTTGCCAACCAAGGAATGGCAAAATAATTTTATCTATTTTTAATAATGGGATGCGTTAAATACACGGATGGTCCATGAGGTATACACTTATTGCATAAATGCCCCCTTTATTATGAATGGTCCCAGAGGTATACGATTTTGCATTCAGGTGGTCCTTACCCACTCTCGTTAAATTTTTTGTTAAGTATGTGTAAAATGTCTATTTTTCCTTCTAAAAAGACAAAACAATATAAATTCAAGTGGGCCCTATCCACTGTCCTCCTTCCACGATATCCACTGTCCTCCTTCCACGATCAGTCAATACTTACTTTGATCACCACCACCATCAGCTCCCCAAACCACCACAATCGCCTTATGTCAGCTCCTCCCCAAACCACCCTAAACCACCACCATCAGCTCATGTCTACTCCGGTGACCTGAAACATATTTCCCCCTATAGACTCGTCTCTTCTATTTCAACCAACAAAATTACTAACCTGGTCCACCATTCATGGCATTATATACTAAGGTCACCACCACCGTCCCTCGCCCCCTTTCTTTTGAAGACCTATACACCACTGTCTACCATATCAATTTTCATATCTTGCCAACCCTAAATCACCACCATCACCTAACAAAACCACCACTGTCACTTCCTGAAATCACCACCATGACCTCCCGAGAACATCGTGCTGTGAACTTAAACTACTAGCGCTACACCGTACTGTGAACTCAAACTACTAGGTGCTCGGTGGTGGCATCGCTAAGGTGACAGTGGCATGTTAGCAGGCTGTGATGTTGGTTGGTTAGGTAAAACATTGGAAGGGGGGGTGTTGGAGTGTTGCAGACGTTGATGATGATGATGTTGATTATTTTAAGTTTGAACTAACTTAACGTAGATAATAGACGGACGTTAGGGCTAAGGACCAACAATGTTATAAATTGCATACCATTAGAAACGTATAAGAAATTGAAAAGTTTTAAAGACCAAAGATGCAACAAACGGATATCACAGGGATCATCCGTGTAATCAAGTATAATGGGTTTAAAGGGGAAATAAGTAAAGTACAAGGAATCAAATCAAGAACTCAACAAGATAAACAGATATCTAGAAATAGTTTGAGAGAGAGAGAGAGAGAGACAAAGAGAAGGTTTAGAAAGAAGAGAGAGAAAGCTTCTTATTATAATAATAATAATATCTTTCTTCTTTTCTTTTTCCCTGGTCGTGGCGAACTTCCATTCGAAGCAATAATTACTCTCCTCTTTCATTCCACTCTATACTACTGACACGTATTATCCTCACACACCCAACGACGTCGTTAGATCTGATTATGGGTGACGGAATCCCACCGGCGTCAAGGAAGATGGTCCTCAGTTTAAAGGAGATAGTTAACGGCGTTACCGAAGCTGAGATCTATTCTACCCTTAAAGATTGTAATATGGACCCTAATGAAGCTGTTAATCGCCTCCTCTCTCAAGGTTTACTTTTTTTTTCTTTCAATTTTTTAATTTATTTTTTTATTGTTTCTTTAATAATATAATTCGATTGTTTAGATTTTTATATAAAAAAAATTGAAGTGCTTTTTTTGGTTTGGGATTATAGATGATTGTGTTTAATTTAATGGAATTGATTAATCAATCAATAATGTTTGTAATATTTGATTTCTAGGGTTTACGATTTTTCTTTTTATGTTATTTATTTATTTATTTATTACAGAAACCATAGTTTTTGTTTGAATAATTGATGCTTTTTTTAATCTTTTGTTCTCTGTTTGTGTTTTTTGATGAACTGATAGAGGCATATTATGTGGATATTTTCTTGTATGTCAAGGAAGATATGCAGCTAGTAATTGCTATTGTGAGGTTATGAGGGTTATTTAGGTGCCTCCCACACAAAACAAGCCTTAACGCCCGTGACTGGGATGGTGGAGGTGCCCTTGGCGCATAGTTGTTAATAGCGACCGTAGCGAATAGCGTAGCGTAGCGCTCATGTGTCGCTATATGCTTGATAGCGACAAATAGCGAGATTTTTGTATTTTTTTTTCTTTTTCTTTTTATTTTTTTGGTAAAATATACATGTCAAATATCTCTAAAATTTTCTTCTAGTGTATCGCCAAACATGAAATAGCGCCCGCTATTTCATCGCTATCCCTACATAGCGTATCGGTAGCTTGTCGCTATCATCCGCTATTGACAACTATGCCTTGGCGTCACCGGGATGGTGTAAGGGGCGTTAATGTGCCCATGTGTCAAGGGGCGTGAGAGCGCAGCACCTGGCCTGACATTGGCCAAGGAACGGTTAACGTGCCCATGTGCAGAGTTTGTAAGGAATTTCAGTTCGGCCTTGTGGATTACGAAACTTCTTTTAATAACGGATTGTGAAAATGGCATATTTTGTTTTGATTTAGCTTTAGTTGAACTTTAAGTTTTTAAGATCCGTGTTGATGTCAAAGTTAAGTTCTAATCTGCATACTATTGATTGTTTAGATCATTTTCACGAGGTGAAGAGCAAACGAGAAAAGAAAAAGGTACATGGCTAAAATAAATTTTAGAATTTTGTTATTTATTTGATTTGCTTGTATCCATATGTATATAGTTTTTTGCAATGTTTCAATCTACTATTAATGTTATTTGTACATTTGAATTTTGAGTAGTTTATCTTGGTTTAATTTGCATTCAGGTCAAGAATACAACAGAATCCAGACCTCGTGGTGGTGGTGGTAGCGCTTCAAACCGGGGAGCTAGAAGTGGATATAGTGGGTCAACCCATTTCAACTCTTCTGGTACACAATATGGGAAATGTTATCTAGTTTTTGCTCGTTTCTGTATGAATATTTACACACTGAATTTTTAGAGTCTGGTGGATTTCAAGGGAAGCCTACATACAAGAGGGAAAACGAAAATAATTCTTCAACGTTTTCAAGCGCACCAGCTTCTAGAGTTGCTCCACGTAATGCAAATTGGCAGCCTCCAACTTATAGGTTAGTTGATTTGATTTTTTTTAGTTTAGTTGATTTGAGTCTTCTTATTTTAAGGATTTAGTTATGGAGTTTTTATCGGCTTCGCTATAACAGTGATTCACTTGGGTACGAAAACAAATCAGCAAGTGTCACTGCTGCTGATGGTGCATCATTTTCACAACCAACTTCTGGATATCAACCTGCTTGGTTGGGCGGTCCTGGTCAAAAGTCAATGGCTGACATAGTCAAAATGGGTAGACCACAGAACAGCGATTTTTATACGACGTCAAATCCTTCTCAACAGAGTATCAATCACAACACTGTTCTGGAGAAAACTCCTGAATATGATCATGTTTCACCTGATGATGATGATGATTGGCCTTTAAGTGACCAGCCACAAGAAGAATCTGGTTTGGCTTCCGGTCAGTCAAACTATCAAACCAACGAATTCTCGGACGATGAAACAAGCGAGGTTGAGGCTGAAGATGAAAGTTCTGATGAAGATCAAATTGAGAACCATGCGGGTCCTGCTTCTGTGACTGAACCTCATTATGATAATGCCCCTTATGAGCACAATGAAGGTAATTACTTTGCTTTACCTTTTCTGTTCGGTTAATCTGTCCATGCCGGGTGAAAATTACAAGTATAACATTTGAGCTTCAAAAGAGTTGAAAATTTATTGGGAGAATTGCAAACTAATCTTTGTAATTCCCCTGTTTCAGTTGAAGAAGTAGATGCATCTGTATCAGCCGTGAGTGCAAATATACAACATCTTAGTTTACAAGAAGAAGAGGACACAGTACAACCTGAAGAGGATGCCCCTTCTTTAGTAATTCCAGAGCATCTGCAAGTCAACACTGCCGATTGCTCGCACTTGAGTTTTGGAAGCTTTAGTGCAAATATAAATACTGGGTTCTCGAGACCTTCATCTGCTGACCATTCTGAACCTATGTATAATCTCTTTACAAAATCACTTGTCGGTTTAGTTTTGATTTATTTATATTCTCATATAACTTCTCTTTGCAGCAATCATGAGTATTACGATGACGGTCCTACACGAAATATAACAGGAGCAGAGGGTTACGAGTTACCTTCTCCTTCACAAACGTCAGTAGCGAAACAAGAGGAGCCTGAAGTGACACATGGAGGTCAAAGTCAATATGGTTTCCCCCCACCATCACATGCTCATACATTTGAAGTGACACATGCCAGTGAAAGTCAAATTTCTACACCCTTTTTGAATGACATGGTAATAACTAATAAGGTCTACAGTTCATAACTTCGTATCTCATGCGTTTACTAATATTAATTCTCTCTTTTGACTATTCTGCAGCAGGCTGCAGCAAATGGTAATCCTATCAGAGAATCTGACCTGTCATACTCACAATTTTCAGTTAGTCAATCGATGCCTTCTAGGTATGCTGACTCAGCATCTTCCATCAGCGATCCAACCATATCTATGGCCGAGGTACTGGGCCTGCTGGCGACTGCGTCAAATTAAACTACTTGAACAATTTTTTATATTTCTGTTACGAACTTTAAGAAATGTAACTTTTGTAAGCAGGCGTTGAAGAATGTAGGGCTTTCATCATCTCAACCACCACAGCAGGCTCTTTCTACAGGAGCTGCTGGTCCACAACACCTTCCTGTGCACCCTTACTCGCAACCTACCCTTCCTTTAGGACTATTTAGCAACATGATTGGGTACCCATTTTTGCCCCAAAATTATCCATATATGCCATCTGGTTTTCAACCCACATTTGCTGGAAATAACACGTATCATCAGCAACTAGCAGCTATGCTCCCCCAGTATAAGAACAGTGTTTCTGTCAGCAGCTTGCCTCAGTCTGCAGCTGTTGCTTCTGGTTATGGTTCGTTTGGTAATTCAACAGCAATTCCTGGGAATTACCAAGTTACACCACCTGCGGGTCCTACAGGATCCACGATGACCTATGATGATTTGTTGAATGCACATTATAAAGACAACAGTCACTTGCTCTCTCTCCAGCAGGTATTCTCCTTTGATTTTGTTAAAGGGCACGTGTCACTAAACAATAACCAAGTTTAAGCTTCTTTTTCAGTTATGTGATTTTTCTAAAGAAAAAGTTTGTCGGCATCCTGCATTACGTGTACTACTGTTTGCGTTGGCTATAGTGCCATGCCTTACTGATGTTGTATGAATGTCATCAAGTGTCAGTGTGTCACTAAACAATAACCAAATTAAGCTTCTTTTCATAACCTCTGTTTTCATAACTTTACCAGAATGAGAACTCTCCAATGTGGGTACATGGAGGTGGTTCACGGACAATGCCAGGGGTTCCAGCCAGTGCTTATTACAACTTGCAGCAGTCTCAGAACCAGCCGCAGCCAAGTGGGTTCAGGCAAGGTCAGCAGCCTTCACAAAGTTACGGCGGAGCAGTCCTTAACTACCCAGATTTCTTCCAGTCACAGACGGGAATATCACAGGAACACCAGCTGCAGCAGAACCCTAGGGATGGTGGGTCCCAGGGACAACCGAAACTGCAGTCACAACAGCTATGGCAAAACGGGTACTGATGGTAATCAAGGTTTTCCAGGGTCATGTTTGTGCCTTGAGAGGTTGTATGTCTTTCATGGTCGAGTTGTAACGTAGGAATATGTGGTGATCGTGGTTAGTGGACTTTGTTTGTTTCATGGGTTTGGTTCTTCATGCTCTTATGCTGCTAAGGTTCTAACCCCCTTTACTTATCCAAGAAATGACAACAAAGGTCATCTTTTTTGGCCTGTTTCTCTCAAACACCACCACTGAACTGCAACTCTTAAACAGACTGTTTTCTTTTTAAAATTATATTGTGATGTTGAAAATGCAGCCATGCATGGCAGTTTTTAAGATCAAAACGGGTCAAGATGGTCGAATTATTTGAACTATATTAAAATACAGACATTTTTGAACCCGACTTATTATAGGTGTTCATATGTCAAGGGCTGGTAAGGTTTTGCTCGCTGTACCGAATTAAACTGGGCATTTAAAGAATCAATAAAAAAATAAAACATTTAAAAACTTAGATAAACATAAATGGGCAACATTATGAGAATGTAACATCAGTACTAATATGTTTATGATCGTTTTTAATGAATTATTCATAATACTAAAAAAATAGACAAAGGAGTGTTTATGGACCACAACCAATTCAATGGAGTTTGTCACTTTATACCATGTTTTAGTCACTTGTCATCCTCTCTTCATAAGATAATGTGTAGTTGTGTACACATACATCTACATTAATCTATCTATATAATAAATGAAAACACTAGGGTTGAATCCTAGATTTTTAGAGGGTCTTGAAGGATCCAAATCCTAAATGGGGCTCCAAGACTAAGTCTTATATAAACCTCTTTTTATTTAGTTTTGTCAACATCCATTTGTATGTTACAACATCTTCCTCCTTCCTATCCTACTAATTCCTTTCTCATTCCTCATTCCTCTCTCATTGTCATTTTTGCAAGGTATGTTCTTCATCAATCTTAGATGAATCTAGAAAATGTTTTTGAATCTTTTTCTGCATTTTTATTATATTGATACATAATGTTTGCAATCATCTTACATAAAAGATAAAAACAATAGGATTGTATCGTTATTTTTATACAAAGACAAATGACAATCCTATATCTATCAACCTTCTACAAAATATGTGATTATCAACAAGTTTTCGATTATGTTTCTGACCCTTTACAAAATATTGTTTGTCGATTATGTTTCTGACAATTTTTGAAATCCATCCACATCGGTTTACTAACATATTAAACCAAACAGAATCGTTTTTTTTTATTAAAACCATTTGATAATCTGTTTACAATCAACTCTCTGCTTTGGATGTAATCGATACGCGAGTAATTCTGCTCAGCTTTAATCATTGAATATATGATTGTGTTTTTTTAATAAACAGATTGCAATTGAAATCGGTTTTGAGTATGTGTGAATATAAAAAACAATTATATAAAAAAAAAACAAAATACCGGATTTCATAAAACAAGATAATTAAAATCAGTTTTTAGTATGAGTGACTTTATGTATATTTTAACAAAAGTTTGTTTTTTGCATACGAAGAACAGGATTTCATTAGGACAAATAACTTCAATATGGCTTATCACAAGGGTGACAAATTCTTCAAGGTTATTCATGACCCTTCCGCACGAGTTTTGGTATGACGTTTCTAATATTTTTTAAGTAAAAAAACCTTATTTGTTATTATAATGTTGGTTTTTACGTGTTTGTGCAGACATTGCCTAAATCCATGAACAGGTTTTTGTTATCTAAAAACTTACGAAACAACATTAAAGTTTCGACATACCATGGTCAACAACTTCTTATTAATTTTAATTTAAATGTGTAATTATTCACATTGACTAAGATTTAATTATGGTCAAATCAATAAATGAGTACGACAATGTGTGAATCAATAATCATTAAAATTTTGTGTTTTTTTTTTCATTTGGTATATTGACATGGAGATGTCTAATTTTACCGAATATTTAGTATGTTGTAATTGTAACAATATGTATACGTTAACCCGTGGTGGCAATACGGTATAATTTAGAATACATATTCACAACTGAATTTACTCACAACATTCATAATGAATTGATAAATGTAATTGCGAAATTTATGGTTTCCTTATACAATAACAAATTTACTTTGAATACGCATTTACTTGTCCAATTTTCAAGCATGTTAGTAAAGCATATAATAACATATAAAGAACATTTACTTAAATAACATTTAATAGATAAAAAAAACACAACTAGGTATAATCCTTGACATGCGGCATTAAAGGTTTCAATCATTGTTTTTGACTAAATTCAATCAATACATTAATTTATAACAATAATAACAATTCTAATACGGATGCTAATTACCCTCCACTCTTTCATCCATTTCTTATTATTGAATTGATTCAATACCTATATAATGCTTTACATAACATGTAAATAACATTTAGTTTAGTAACATTGAATAGATCAAAAAAAAATCACAAATATGTACAATCATATAAATTCGACATTAATGGTTTAAATGCTTGACTTTGACTAAATTTAATCAATACATTAATTTATAACAATAATATATAAGTGGTAATTCGAATGCTAATTACCCTCCACTCTTTCATCCATTTCTTATTATTGAATTGATTGAATACCTATATAATGCTTTACATAACATGTAAAGAACATTTAGTTTAATAACATTGAATAAATCAAAAAAAAAATCACAACTAGGTATAATACTTAAAATTCACCATTAATGATTTCAATGCTTGACTTTGACTAAATGTAATCAATACATTAATTTATAACAATAATAACAATGCTAATTCGGATGCTAATTACCCTCCACTCTTTCATCCATTTCTTATTATTGAATTGATTTTTTTTTTTGAAAAGAAAATTTCATTAACAAACGACAGGCCTCTAATCAAGACCCGCCCCACCA
Source organism: Ambrosia trifida (assembly GCA_028751855.1). NCBI lineage: Eukaryota > Viridiplantae > Streptophyta > Magnoliopsida > Asterales > Asteraceae > Ambrosia > Ambrosia trifida. Next base: position 8,985,196 of record CM054131.1, read on the forward strand.
ATTACAACATATACAAGGGGTATTTAACCCAATCAATCCAATCGACATCCTTAAATCTAGAACGGTACTTCAACCAAAAAAATGAACAAGTTTTCACACTAGCAACTATCTCCATCACTTGAGGTGTCGAGTTTTGAAACACCTTTTTGTTTCGCTCCTTCCAAATCATCCAACAAGTAATCATGATGATGCCTCGCAAGATCTTCCTTTCCCATTTCGATTTTTTATCCACCACTTGGAGCTCCAACAAATCAGAAATAGTACTCGGCCACCAACCATATAATTTGGCCCAATTCCAAATATAATTCCAAACTCCAAGCGAGAATACACAGTTAATGAAAAGATGAGTACCTGTTTCATCCATAGAACTACACAGAGGACATAGGGGGTCAGGGATATTTACATTCCTATTCAGGAGCGCCATTCGAATCGGAATGCGAGAAAGCTCTAATCTCCAATTAAAAATATTAATCTTCAAAGGTATCCAAGTCTCCCACTTCATACTCTGGTTCGAAGGAAGAAATCGATCTTTAAGCAGCCATTTTTTAACTTCTGCCACCGAAAATAAACCATCCTTATTCGGCGCCCAACTCCAACTGTCAAAAGCCTCATTGAACTGAACTTGCGAGATGACAAACAAAACATCTTGTAATTCAGATACAGCCGCTACAGTCTCTGTCTTCAAGTTCCAAGAACCTGCAATAACTACTTCATTTCCAACCTGCATCAGCCGATCGTTAACAACAGCATCCTTAAACTTATCCTGCGCGTAGAGAGTTGGCCAACGAATCATAAACGGCGTGTCACCGAACCACACATCTTTCCAGAACTTAATATCCGCCCCATTCCCTAAGTTACCCCTGATACAATTTTTAAACAACGAGTCACTAACCACCAACCTATCCAACATCCTAACAATGTTCTTCCAACACCCGGTATACACATTCTTAACCGGAAGAAACGACCAACGTCCTTTCCCTCCATGAATGCTTTGGATGACCAAACGCCACATACCAATTTTACTACTTTTGAAGCGAAAAGCCCATTTGGCAAGGAGAGCCGTATTAACATCAACAATCTTGGCCACGCCCAATCCACCATTCTTTTTGGGTCTAGTAACCTTCTCCCAAGCAACCCAATGAAGCGCTTTACCCTCCCTACCCCCGGACCATAGAAATTTTCTCATCATCTTCTCAATTTCCTCCACTACCGCCACAGGAGCTTTAAATAGAGAAAGATAGTATACCGGTAAACTCGAAAGCACCGACTTAATTAACGTAAGACGACCCCCCATAGATAGAAGTTTAGCTTTCCAAGACTTTAATCTATTACGAATAGACTCTAAAACCGGCTCCCAATTAGAAACTCTATTCATATTAGCTCCAACTTTTATCCCGAGATAAACAAAAGGAAGCTTCCCAATTCTACAACCCAACACATCCGTCATACTATTTACCTCCATATCCTCCACTCCCAACCCATATAAAACGGACTTATTAATATTAATTTTCATACCCGAACAAAGATGAAAGACACGAAGAATACGATTAGTCTTTTCCACATTCTCCTTACTCCATTTTCCAAGAATCAATGCATCATCCGCATAGAGCATATGAGAAACAACCGGGCCCCCACCATTCACTCTCACACCTTCCAACGTACCTATATCAATAGCTTTAACAATCATACAAGCTAACGCCTCCATAACCATAAGAAACAGGAACGGAGAGATCGGATCCCCTTGCCTAAGACCTTTATGGCACTTAAAATCATAAGTGGGCGAACCATTGACTAATACCGCTGAACGAGCAGACTTAAGGATCCCTTTCACCCATTTGCACCATCTAGTTGGAAATCCCATTTGTGACATAATGGAAATAAGGAAATTCCAGCTCACATTATCATAAGCCTTTTCAAAGTCTATCTTTAACATAAACACCTTTTGCTTGGTTCGCTTAACCCACCCAACAATTTCATTTAGCACTAGAGGCCCATCCAAAATATACCTTTCCTTCAAAAAAGCCGATTGAGTATCCGAAATCACCAACCCGATAACCTTCTTCAATCTACCAGCCAGCACCTTAGAAATAACTTTACTGATAACGCCTATTAAATTAATAGGTCTGTAGTCTTTAAGATCTACCGGAGTTTTAGATTTTGCAATTAGAGTAATGAAGGAAGTACTACAAACATCACTTATCACCCCAGAGTGGAAAAATTCTTCAAAAATTTTCATGAAATCATCTTCCAGGTGCTTCCAAAAATGCGTAATAAATCTGAAGTTGAACCCGTCGGGACCCGGGGCCTTATCCGCACCACAATCAAAGACAGCCTCCTTAATTTCTTCCTTTGAGAAAGGATTAATTAACATCTCTTTGCAATCGTCCGGAACCTGCTTTAAATTTTCACAAAACAAAGAAGGTCTATTAACACAATCCTCCTTAAATAAATTCCTATAATATCTCAAGACCTCCCTTTTAACAATAGGAGGTTTTGAGACCCACTTTCCATCCACAAAAAGCCCCGGAATAGCATTTGCCGCCAACGTCCCTTTGATGCAACGATGAAAAAAGCCGGAATTCTCATCACCATTCACCGCCCAACTAACACGAGCTTTCTGCTGAATGTCACGATTTTTAAACAAAAGCATTTTTTCCACCTCTTTTTTACTCTCTTCCCAAATCCAAATCTCCTCCTCCTCAAGAACATTTAGATTGAATACCTATATAATGCTTTACATAACATGTAAAGAACATTTAGTTTAATAACATTGAATAGATCAAAAAAAAAAATCACAACTAGGTATAATACTTAAAATTCGCCATTAATGATTTCAATGCTTGACTTTGACTAAATTTAATCAATACATTAATTTATAACAATAATAACAATGCTAATTCGGATACTAATTACCCTCCACTCTTTCATCCATTTCTTATTATTCAATTGTTTGAATACCTATATAATGCTTTACATAACATATAAAGAACATTAGTTAAATAACATTGAATAGATCAAAACAAATTACAATTACAACTAAGTATAATGCTTGACATCCACACTTGACTTTGACTAAATTCAATCAATACATAAAGTTATAACAATAATAACAATTGTAAGTCGAATCCTAATTACCCTCCACTCTTTCATCCGTTTTTTATTATTCAATTGATTGAATTCCTATATAATGCTTGACATAACATATAAAGAACATTAGTTAAATAACATTGAATATATCAAAACAAATTACAACTAACTATAATGCTTAACATACGGCTGTTTTGCTTTGACTACTTGACTTTGACTAAATTCAATCAGTACATAAAGTTATAACAATAATAACAATCGTAATTCGGTTCCTAATTACCCTCCACTCTTTAATCTATTTGTTATTATTGAATTGATTTAATTCCTACATCAATACCTATATAATGCTTGACATACGCCATTTAATCAATAAATGATTGACCTTGACTAAATTCAATCAATACATAATGTTATAACCTTTAAAACAATGCTAATTCAAATGCTAATTAACCGCCCACCATTTCATCCATTTCTTATTATTCGGTAAATTCAATAACTATATAAACAAGTCAAACCAATTCACATACGATTGTAATAAGACACGTTGGAACCACTTTGAGTAATCGCAAAGATATATTATTAGGTTAATTTCTGTTTCTCATATTTAATTACTTAAACATTAGTTATTTTGATTTTGATTTGTTGTTTTATTGAAGTCATATTTTGGTTTTTACATCATTTTTTCCCAGTTAACAAGATCAATGGCTGCTGTAGATGCAAATGAGTTTACAATGGTTAACCAAATTCATGTAAACCGAAACAGTGTGGCGTTAAAGCTAAAGATTATTCGGGTTTGGCGTCTACCCGATCGTCGCAATCCTAATGATGTGTACTCAATTGAAATGATCCTATGTGATGAAAATGTAAAAGTTAACAACACGTTTTTTTTTATATCCTATTATTTTTAAATTTCATAACTTTTTTTTAATTGTGATGCTTTTAATTTTAATGTATATCAATTATCTTATTTTTTTTATAATCAACAGGGTGACAGGATTCAAGCGAATGTATTTAAGCGGTTGTTTTTTAAATTCGAGAGGTTTCTGATTGAAAATTCTTCTCTTATTATAAGAAATCCAGGAGTTGGGGTCAATTCCTCTAAATACAAGTATGCTCCAAACCCAAACAAACTCTGCTTGAATATGAATACTCAAGTTTCCGAATATCATGGTTTCCAAGGTCCAGATTTTGGTTTCTCTTTTGTGCCCTTTCAAAGAATTCTGGATAAGGAGGTTGATGAATATGTTACAATAGGTATATTTTCGTTCTAAAGTTTTTTTTTTTTATCACAACCAAACAATAATAATAGTTTTATAAGTTATCTTTCATTAATGTTTATTTTATAATTGATCTTAGATGTTATTGGACATGTTAACAAGTTCTTCAGCAATGATGATAAAGAAAAAAAGGTTGTCGCTGATAAAAAGAGGTTAACAATGGAAATTCAAGATATCGAGTATGTATTCTTTATTTATTTTTTTTTTGTTTTTTTTTTTGCATTTTATATATAAAAAAAATTACGTACCTTTATAAATTGTTTATTTATTTTTTACTAAAATAATTTGTACTTTTTTGAAGGGGCTTGCGCATCTATTTAACGTTGTGGGATAGTTATGCCATGGAGATGTCTAAATATGTTGCAACTCATCAAACAGAGAAAGAATTTATAATAATAATGCAGTTTGGCCGTTTGAAGTTTTATAATGGTTGTATAATGTTAATAAATATATATAGTTATATTTATATTTATACATACATTATATTTTGCATTATAAATTAAGTTCTAACTTCTAAATTTTCTTTTTATTAAATAAATAAAATATTTTTTTCCTAATTTTTTTTATAGGAAAACCGTATGTTTCTAACTCTTTTGGAGATCGCGTTAGTCGACTGTTCATAAATGGAGATATTGAAGATATAAAGCTATACAAAAAAGGGTATGTACTATTACGTTTTTCAATACGAATTACACAACCTTTATAAACAGTCTCAATAAATATGTAATGTGTATTGATTAAATTATTTTTATCAGGTTGGTTAAGAAAATCGCTGATAATCCTTCCTCTTCTCATCAACCATATGGAACTTCTATGTTTTGCTCTGATGAAGATGAATTTGTCCATAACACTCCTTTTAGTAACATTGGCGACATTTGTGAGATTCAAGAGGTAAGTATAATGTTCATACTTAAATACGATATTTATAATTAAATATAAAAAATTGTAATGAGGTTAAAATTTTAATTTTTATTTAATATTAATTTCCATTGTATACCATATACTATCTTATTTTGGTAACAAACTATAATATTCATACAGGCGCAGGCTTTGGTATTATTGGGTACTATTAAAGACCTGTTTACCGAAATTGGCTGGTACTACATGGGATGCCCCAAATGCACCAGAAAATGTAGTATTTGAGAATCCGGTTAGAAACCGAATTCATGGATCGAATACGCATAAACAACTTGGTTTCAGACGGGAGATTCGAGACGAGACAGAAATACACGATAACAACGTCATCACAGATTCGTATTACTACAGAAACGGTTACAGACACTGTCATCAGTAGGATAAACATCTATCTCGAGGCCGGGGGAGGTCGGGCATGACCTCCCCCTTGAGAGCATTCAAAGTACAAACTCAAATCACCAAATAAACAATAACACATGAGATTGCTATTTATAGTACAACACCCAAGAGCCACCTTCGCCCCTTTGGAATGGTCGAATGTGGAATATTTCCACATTCGCCCATTTGTAATGGTCGAACTTGGCTTTGGTATTGTCCTATATTATACAAATGCGTCAGATCCATAAAATGCCCTTATGGATCACCACAATCTCATATAACACTATACAAAGACTCAACCCTAGTCTATTCGACAGTGACGTCCACAGAAAGTACATCAACAATCTCCCCCTTGGACGTTGCTGGCGAATCCACAAATCTCTTGCACATCAACACATTCTCCTCTTTGAAAATTCCTAGCATCTTTAGTCAATAATTGTTGAAGTATCAGACACATTGTTACATCAACAATCTCCCCCTTGACTGATGCTTCACCAAGTTTCTCTGAGATCCCGTATGATAAATCAATCATGTTCTTGAGTAACTTCATCTGTTCGACAGAATACAAGCCGTAGACGAGTGGAACAAGCAATCAGAAGCTTTCATCAGGAACTACCAGTACTAATTGAAGGACTTGAAATGCTTCAGAAACTGAAGTTTTCGGCGGGGCCAACAATATCTACCAATAGCTCTTGAAATTCTTCAGGACTGTGATCTTGAAACTTTCGTTGAACCTACGTGCCACATGACTCCTACTAGGATACCTCATTACTTTCAGAACATTGAAATCTCTTACTTGATTTCCTTCTTCATAACGACTCTTTTAGAACAAGTTCCTTCAAACATACAGGAACTGGGTTGACTGTTCTCTTCATGCGGAATAAAATCTGTTCTGTTTTTGGCCCATAATAGTCATTTGAATCTGATTATCATACTGTTGATTCTCATGACTACCCCACATTAAAACTGTTTCATCATCATCAATTCTTCAACAAGTTTGGGTAAACCTCATCACCATTCTTCCGAAAATCTTCAAAAATTGCCTTATTCGAAATTTTTTTTAGGCTTTAAATTCTACATTCGCCCCTGGTACTTCTACATTCGCCCACTTTTGTTGACCCGAAGGTAGAATAGTAACCAGAATGTAAAATAACACTTGACCCTTTCCACATTCGCCCAAAAATAGCTACTTTCGCCCACTCGACTTCCACCTTCGCCCGCGCGATCAATCGAATGTGAACATAGTCACCCGAATGTGGAAAATATTATCACAAAATTCCAGGTTCGCCCAAAATCTCTCCACGTTCGACCAAAAAATGTTACCTTCGCCCAGTAACATTCCACATTCGCCCACCCGACTTTCTAAAAGGGGCGAATGTGCAGACTGAACGTGTTCTTGATCAATATTTTCTTCAAATCAGTCCACAATCACTCTAATCCTTTGAATTTGATGATGAAACTTGTTCAGAAAGGTGCGGAAATGAAAACCTAACCCTCGAATTCACAAAAACATGAAGAAATCACATGATTTCAGGTTCAATTAAGAATCTAGGGTTTCTAGGGTTTCAACCTTTCAATCAAAATCTGAATTTTACGTCTGAAAACATGAAAAACGAGCTGTGATTGATTCAAACGACTGTTAGATCGTTCAAATCGGTACCACGGCTCTGATACCAATTGAGAATCCGGTTAGAAACCGAATTCATGGATCGAATACGCATAAACAACTTGGTTTCAGACGGGAGATTCGAGACGAGACAGAAATACACGATAACAACGTCATCACAGATTCGTATTACTACAGAAACGGTTACAGACACTGTCATCAGTAGGATAAACATCTATCTCGAGGCCGGGGGAGGTCGGGCATGACCTCCCCCTTGAGAGCATTCAAAGTACAAACTCAAATCACCAAATAAACAATAACACATGAGATTGCTATTTATAGTACAACACCCAAGAGCCACCTTCTCCCCTTTGGAATGGTCGAATGTGGAATATTTCCACATTCGCCCATTTGTAATGGTCGAACTTGGCTTTGGTATTGTCCTATATTATACAAATGCGTCAGATCCATAAAATGCCCTTATGGATCACCACAATCTCATATAACACTATACAAAGACTCAACCCTAGTCTATTCGACAGTGACGTCCACAGAAAGTACATCAACAGTATTGATTATATAATCAAGCAGGTTGGTGAAGGAAGTTCAGATTTTGAGGAAGAAAAGGTTTACGAGTGTTTGAATGATAGTTGTAGTGCCAAAAAAGTTGAGCCTACACCAAGGTCGGATATATTTTTAACATCTATTATAATTTTCACAAATATACTTTCATTTCAACCCAACTTAGTTATAAATTTTTGTTGTTTTTTTTCAAATTTTTTTTCTAGGTTTAAAATTCAGGTTCGTGTGCAAGACGTTAATGGTGCTGTATCGCTTACGTTGTTTCATCGTGACGTTGCACAACTTATTAGTAAAAGTGCTTCTGAATTGCTTGAGTTGAATACGGTATTCCATATTTTTAACTACATTTTAAGTATAAAATTATTTTTAATAATTCCTTAATTATAGTTTTGTAATAATTATGTATTTGGTTATTCCTTATATATAGGTTGGTGATACAGTTGAATATCCTGAAGAGATTAAGACTTTGTTAGACAGAGAGTTTGCTTTTAAAATATTTGTCTCTGGGTTCAATTTAAACAACAAATATGATGTTTATGGTGTAACTAAGATTACTGATGATCCAACAATTATCTCGCATCTTAAGAAAAAGTTGTATGTAGGACAGGTACATATTCGAATTCCATTTCACATAACTTAGCAAATTTTATTTATGTAAGACTTTATTACATTTCTAAGTTTTTGCATATTTTTTTTAACAGCCTGCTGAATCAGAATCACTTCACACGTCTCTCATGGCAATGCCGTCTAATGTTATTTCTGTTTCCAAGGTACCATTTGCACAAACACTTATATTCATAGTAATACATTTTACTCATTTTTTCTTTCATACACAATCACTGATGATTCTGATACATATGTTTGTAACTATTTTTTGTTTAGGAATCTGACACAGGCGATAATGATACGCCAATTTCCATTGTTGATAAGAAAGTTTATGCTGAAGGAGAACAATGTTCTATCAGTTCCAAGTATCAAATGGTTAAGCGTAAACTGATTGACGGGATCTCTGATGATGAAAGCACACCAATTCCTTCAACTAAGATTGGAAGTGGTGGTAGTATGGAGTAACTTAAAATTACGTTGAGCCTCTCGTTTTCCTAAACCCAAAATGAAGAGGATTTGTTTTCTATGCTTATGGTCAACCAGTTTCATTGCTTTATGTTTTGTTTTTTTAATAATTTTGAACAATTTCTACTTTGTTATTTTCTCTTTATACCATGATATGGTTTCCTCTTTTTATTAAGTTTCATAACGATCATAATATTTAATAAATGCGTTTGCTTGATTGATAAGTATGTTTTCATCCATTTGAATATTATGTTGAGTATATATAGATACAACTAGATTGGTGGATGTACTCATCAAACATAATTTTCAGTTTTATTTTTGTATGATTCATATCTAATTAAAACTAAAAGATTGTAACATAAATGTTGTAAATCGTTTCAATTTTTTTACCGAAATATATTGTTGTGATACAAGGAAAAATGGATCGGCCCAATATGTTACTAAAACAATCCCATATAAAATACATAACATACATATTACATAACTTATTGGGTTGAATGTTTATTATTAGCCATAGGCCCGATTGTTTTACTCTTAATGTCTGATTCAGCCCAACAACAATTGGTTTCATTATATACCTACCTAATTGATAATTGTTTCACTTTTTCATATTTTTCGGTTCTCCCAAAAAACTACTTTACCAATATGTAAGTAACCCTTGATCTTCTTCACTTTTAAGATATTTCGATACTTTCAATAACTTGCAGACTTCATGTTTAGAAATATGGTACATTTAATAAATTTGAATATCTTTTTTTAGCTTACTTGGACCATGGTGATCAGAATGTCACTTGTGAAGATTGTAATGCTAGACTGTGGAGCTGTGAATCTACTAGAGGGCTTAATAGAAGTAATACTAAAAAAAATTTCTCTCTGTGTTGTGGTTATGGAAAAGTTATGCTTCCTCCTTTTAAGGAGGCGCCACACAGTTATAAAGAGTATTTTAATGGAGTTGATTCTAAAAGCAAATTCTTTTTAAAGAACATAAGACGATTCAACTCTATGTTTGCATTTACATCCATGGGTGGAAAAATTGATAGGTCTATAAATCATGGTAATGCTCCATTCATCTATCGTATAAGTGGTGAGAACTACCATGCTTTGGGAATTCTTTTACCATCACGTGGACAAAATCCAGTATTCTCTCAGCTATACATATATGATACTGAAAATGAAGTTTCGAATAGAATCAATGTTGTTGGGTATGTTATTTTTTTATTGTCTTTTGTAGAAAACTTTAAGGATTTTTAAGTACTTTCGATTCTAATGTATTCATTTTATTTATAGTGATGCAGATGAGGAATACTCATCAGAAAAGGCCCTTGAATTTCAAATTGTAAATGAATTGAAAAAAATGTTGGATGCCAAAAACTCCTTGGTGAAATCTTATATAATGGCAAGAGATTGTTTTCAGAAGAACCCTGATGCACAAGTCAAGCTTCGATTAAACGGAATGAGGAAAAAAGATGGTAGAACCTACAACCTACCCACGGTTTCTGAAGTTGCTGGATTGATAATTGGTAACCTTAATGAAGAAACAGATAAACATGACATTGTTAATGCCTCTTTAAGTTCATCATACATTTGGCACAAATGCACTGTTTTAGAGTTAACAAAAAATATGCGGTTGCTTTCTGGAAGCTGCAGTTCTGATATTGAGGAAACTAAAAAGTTTGCATCTTGGCTTCTGGACATAGGAGAAGGAAAGGTTGATACAATAAGTGATGATCAAGATGTTATTTTGATACCTGATGACTTACTTATTTCTCAATCTTCGGATCCTGTTTCTGATTTGATTGCCTTTGTTTATCCTTCACTTTTGGATAACATCCACATTCTGACTTATTTTCAAGATCGAGCTATATTGGCACCGAAGAATGAAGTTGTTCATGAAATTAATGATATATTACTTTCAATGTTTCCCGGTGACGAAGTTGAGTATCTAAGTTCGGATAGTGTTTGCCAGTCTGAAGATGTGAACAAACAGGTTGATGAAAGATTAGTTTCTCCTGATGTCCTTAATGGTCTTAAGTTTTCTGGAATACCAAACCATCGTTTGGTTTTGAAAGTTAGCGTTCCCGTAATGTTACTCAGAAACATTGATCAGAAAAGTGGTTTGTGCAATGGGACAAGGTTACAAGTTGTTAAAATGAGAAAACGTGTCATTGAAGCGAAAATCATATCAGGAAGTAACATTGGAATGCGAACTTTTATTCCAAGAATTACTTTATCCCCCTCAGATAAGAAAATTCCTTTTAAATTTAACAGAAGGCAATTTCCACTTGCTGTTTCTTTCGCAATGACAATAAACAAAAGTCAAGGACAATCCTTATCCAGAGTTGGGTTGTATTTGAAGGATCCAGTTTTTTCACACGGGCAGTTGTATGTTGCGCTTTCAAGGGTCAGAAGTCGAGATGGACTTAAGATTGTTATAGTAGATGAAAATGGTGAATTGACGAACAAAACATCAAACGTTGTGTACAAAGAAGTCTTTCAGGATTTATGAATAATGTGAGTAATTTTTATGCAATTTTTTAATTATCTTTATTGACGTTATGTATATACAACTTCAATAATAAAGTATTATTTTAAACTTTTTTTGTGTGCTTTGAACAGTGCGTTGCATTTTGTCAATAAACCAAGTTATGTACTAATTACAATTACATTAAAAATAAAAATATGATAAAAAGTCATTTACAAAAACATAATGTATTCATACCTTTGTTATTTTTTTCAAAACTTTATACTTTGGTTTAGTACTGATCATAATGGGTAATCGGTTTTCATTACTAACGTTACTGAGGGCTTATAAAAAATATCCACTTTGACATGAAAACTGTCACACCCTCAAAATCCACTTGCGAAGTTTTACCGCGAGGCGCATGACAAACCAGGATCCAAACCAACGATCACAATAAACAAGTCTAAATAAATATAAATGCAATTTCAAAACATAGTTTAAAATCCCGTTTACAGCGGAAGCTTATTCAAAACAGTATCTCAACAGTGAAACAATAGTTCAACGTTTATAAGACCATGCAACCCTAGTTAGACGCCGTGCAGACGCGTGCGCCCTAGTCCAGTCGTGCTACCTTAGCGACCTGAGAAAACATGTAAAAGTTTACGTATGCACAAAAATGCTGGTGAGTTTACAGGTTTTGTATCCAAGTACCAAGTCGACCTGTCCATACTATAACAAATCGAAAACCAGTGTACGCTAGCTAGGCGTATGTTTTGTTACTACCACGATTGGAAAACCATTACTAACTCGAATACCAGATGTTGTGCCCGAAAAGTAAACCAGTTGTTCCTGTTTGAGACAATATGCACTCGCCCGGCCCTCCAAGCCGACGAGCGGGGTTGGTCACTCCCAATAGCGCTATTCACATTTCCCCGTTGTGCAAACCCGCACATTCATGGTTCCCCCCGGGACTTCCAAAGATCGTATAGTAAACCATAGAAACCCATAGTATGACAGTAGTTACCAAACATAAGTTTTAACACATGTTTTCTCCCCCGAAAAGTGAAACCAGTTAAAAGAGGGGCCGTAAACTCACCTTAAGTTGCGTTACTCCTTAACCCGAGTAAACTCAGCTGCTATGCTAGTCCCGTAAAGCGGCGACCTAACATATGACAGTTACAAGTACTTAGACTAATAACCCGCAGGTTAATTAGTCCCTAGATGTCCAGACCATAACCAAGTTCGTTTGAAAACACCGTGACTGTTTAACTGACCCAAGGTACAAGACTCGACATCCCATTGGTGACCCGAGACTCCCCGTGTTATGTTTACGCTCTCAATCATGAAATCATGCAATCACACTTAACATACGTTAACGCACAACAAATTATAGCACATAGTTCACGTATCACCGAATTACATCCAAACATATGTTACCAAGTTATTAGATATGTTACGGGGTTCCTAGCATGTTACTACATGTCAAATCGGGTCTCGGAATGCTAATTTACACTTACAGCAGCAGTACACGCGATTAGGAAAAGTAAACTAGCATTTAGGACTGATTGCATATAAAAACTAGCAATTAGGACTGATTGCATATAAAAACTAGCAATTAGGGCTGATTGCATATAAAAACTAGCAATTAGGGCTGATTGCATATAAAAACTAGCAATTAGGGCTGATTGCATGTAAAAACTAGCATTTAGGGCTGATTGCATATAAAAACTAGCAATTAGGGCTGATTGCATGTAAAAACTAGCAATTAGGGCTAATCGCATGTAAAAACTAGCGATTAGGCCCTAATCGCATGAAAGACTGGCGATTGGCCTCCTAATCGCCTCTAACATAGGCGATTAGGATTGCTAATCGCCTGTAACCTTGTTGTTCCAGTTTTTCGCGCCTTTAACGCTCCAAATCAGATCCAGAACGTGTGTAACCACCCAATATCATCCCAAACACTATCCTAAACATGTTTCAACTAAAACCCTTCGTTTTGCCTCGTATCATTAGCCCTGCATGCAATCACGTAATCCAAACACCATTCACATAGCATGCAATCATCACACTAACATGCGTAACCATTATCCTAATAATCAATTATTCAGATTTCATAATCATAACATCAATATTATTCTGATCTAACAATAATATCATGTCGTTCATTCATCTTGATTCATAAAAACCCTAGCTTTCTAATCATAAACACACATAACACAAGTATACTAGTTAGAATCCGATTATCAATACTTATTAATGATTTTCAGAAAGCTTTTCCGTTTTAGAACAGGTCTGGACCATTAGGGATTGAATGAAAACGTTTATAAAGATTCATGGATGGAAACCAAACCTTAGAATTGTGAAAGAATGATGGATTAAGCTTGAAACCTTGTGTTTTGATCAAAAATCGCGTTCCAGAGGTTGTGTGTGTGTTGGGGCAGGTTATGGGACGACTAGGGTTTGTATAATGAAGTTTATGAGGTCAAGTATGGTATTTATAGTCGTTTTTAGTCGTCCAGCACGTAACACGCGATTATGCAGCCCTTACACGCGATTAGGAAGCCTAATCGCATGTAAGTTCATGCAATCAGGGCCAAATCGCATGAACAGTCATGCAATTGGTCCCTAATCGCCCCTAAGGTCCCCCAGTCGCCCCTCCTATAGGCGATTGGGCTATCCTAATCGCCTATAGGGGCCTGTTCCGTGTGTTTTGCGCGTTAAACCCCGTTTTAACATATGTTAACACATATTCACGTACCGACAAGTCACATAATGATTGTAAACACATAACACTTGTAAATACACATATTCACACTCGTTCACCAATTCCCGGGACTCGAGACTTGTATGTTCCGTATGCCCTGACGATCCTACAAATCGTCACCGTTTGTACACTTGGTTAAGGACCGACATCTAATGAACCTCTAGACCAACATCCAATGATCCTCTAGACTAAACCGATAGTTCCCGAACCATAACCCGACTTAACTAACCCAGTTAAGTACAATATACGCGTGACTCGCTAAGGTAGACTTTCATCTAGACAACGTTGTTAACCAGAATTTGCCGGGTGTCACATCATCCCCACGTTAAAAGAATTTTCGTCCCGAAAATTGCACAAGTACCAAAAGAACAAAAGAAATAACGAAGGGAACAAACAAAAGATAGAAACCAAAAGAGAGATTTACCCGAGTTGTCACAAAAACCATAGTTATATGTTAGTTTTACTTTTAATACTCATTTAATATCAACGCATGACGTTTATATAAGAAAAAAATTTCAGGCTAACCGTTATTTTTAACACTTTACGTTTGTAGCCACTAAACTTGAACAATACAACTCTTAGTTTCATATAATTTTTTTATTTACTATGGTTTGCACCGTGGGTTCCCACGGGTCTCAAACCTAGTACAGAATAGACTAAAACTCCCAACGGCCCAACTCCCACCACTTACCATCAACTGTTATCACTTTGTGATGACTATATGTATTGATGCTTATCTTCTTTATCAATGACCGACTTGTTAACATGACATTGACCAACTCTGTTAGGGTTTCTTTACCCTTCATTGTTATTTTTAACTAAAACAAAAAAAAAAGTTGGCCGATTTATCTTTTCACACCAGTATGTGTAATATTAAAACAATGACACTTTAAATCTTTAATAGTGTCCACATGCACATGCTAAGTTGCACCCATTGTATGTTAACGTGCATTGCCCTTATCTTTTAACGTGCACTGCCCACTTTAATATTGTCAATGTGCTAACGTGCACAACCCTCCTATGCTAACGTGCACCGTCCACTATTTTGTTAATGTGCACCAATATTTTTAAAACTGTTTTTTTTTTGTAAAACTCCTTTTTTTCCCTGTAAAACCCCTTTTTATTTGGTACATGGTACTGGGTTTTTTTTTTCTTTAAAGGGATGAACATTTGGTACCAGATCCGTTATAGTAATATTTTTCTTTATCGTGGAGAACTGAACCTATACTTTCTTAATACCGGTAATGATACCGTATTTGTTTTCTATAATTTTCTCAACGTGAAGTATAAAATACATCAAAAATGGAGTTATATTAGCAACAAATCTTTTATTCAGTAACGTTAGCCTTTCTGTTTCGGTACGTAATGAGTTCAAACCACGCCCCGTAGCAACGCCTTAGTAACTATGGCTCTAGTTTTTATAGTTTTAAGAAAACATTGTGGATCAAACTTATTCTAATAAACATGAGAAGATATGAATCCGAATAATCACACTACATAACCAAAAGAAATGATAGACTAGTGTGTACTTAATCACCACCTTCTGGTGGAATGGTATGGAGACCTAATGATAGGTGACTTAGGGCTTAATGATCACAAGTTTGAGCCTTGAAAAATACCAGGTTTTACCGATTATTCACTGTCGTGCTTTCGGGCGGGTGAGTAGTCGAGTTTTCCTGGATTTGTGGAGCTGGAGGACCGGGTGCCCCATGAGTAGAGGTGAGCAAATAGGTTTTTTTTTTGCCGAACCGGTTTCGGTTCCAAACCGGTTCGCTACAGTACCGGTTCGGTTTTGGACCGGTTTTGTCGATTCGTAAGACCGGTTTTGGTTCGGTTTCAGTTTCGGTTTGTTTCGGTTTTGGTTCTTAATCGGTTTTTTCGCGCACTTTTTAAAATCGTATAAATTACATGAAATTTAACTTTTAATAACTTTTAGGGTTTTTTAAAGAAGGAAATTGAATATTAATACAAAAAAAAAACAATGTTTTATTTGTGTTTATGGCCAAAAAATGTATTTTTTTGAACCGGTTTCGGTTCGGTTTCGGTTTTTTACCGGTTTCGGCCGGTTTTTAGCGATACCGGTTTCGGTTTGGTTTTGAGATTTTTTTAGTGCCGGTTTCACGTGAAACCGGTTTTGACCGGTTTCGGTTCGGGTCGGTTTTACCGGTTTTTTGCTCACATCTACCCATGAGTGTCCTGAATTCGTCATAAAAGGATTCCTATGGGAGCCTGTAAAGACTTTGTTAACCTTAAAAAAAAAAAAAAAGAAAAAAAAAAAAGTGTGTACTTAAAAGAAACTTAAACATATATTAAAAAAGTAAAACACCGCATATATTCCAAACAAAAAGATTTTAGCAGCCAACCCAGGAGTTAGCTTTACGACCACTAGAATACACTCTTACTTGTTCGAGAGCTGTGCTAGTAGCGTATATTGGACCCTCGGCTTTACATCGACGGACGGAATTACTTCCGGCAACCAACCGGTCCACATTCTCCGACGAACCACCGCCGTTAATAATCTCTCTCTAATTTCCTATCTAAGGTACGTCAGCAATAGCATCACACTTCACACTCCACTGTTTACACACATATGCAATTAATCGGTACAAACTTACTTTCCTTTTATGTTAGGGTTTATCCAATTAATTGGTCGAAACATATGGATACGTCATTAGATATTGTTGCTGATAGCTTTGCACTTCATATTGTTAACATAATCGAAACTGCATACGTTGATTTCTATGAACAATAACACTTCCTGATGCGTAGTTTAGTAGATTGAGCATTAACCTCACTATTAGGGCTGTTCACGAGCTGAGCCGAATCTGAGCGGAGCTTTGCTCGTGCTTGGCTCGTTTACAAACCGAACCGAGCGGAGCGGCTCATTTACAATCGAGCCGAAAACCGAACGAGCATTCTTTGAGCGCAAGTTTGTCTGGAGCGGGAATCGAGCGGAGATTAATTTGGACGATCATAAAATTGGGATGTTTCCTTCGATGTTTTCATTGTCGGGTGATAATAAGGTCGGACTGTCCAATGATAACACTAATATTGAAATCCCAGTGTCCGAAGATTAGGCTTAGATTGAGGCTGGTGCGGCCATGAGCATATGACAAAGAACAGTTGTTGCATTGTGATGTAGGGTGATATCAAGCGACAATTAGCGATGAACGACTAATAACGTAAAGAAGTCAAGATTGTCACCTCATTACTTATGGTTTTACTATTAAATCTAGTGTTAAATTTTTTATTGAGTTAAGTGGGCTAGTTATATTTTGTTTGCATATACTGAGTCAAATCCAATAGAATGCTATATATAAAGCCATAAATTTATCTGTAAATTGTGAATATATTTATAATTAAATATATAATAAATAAATAAAAATTTATTCAAGCCGAACTGAGCCGAGCGTACCTTTGCTCGTGCTTGGCTCATTTACAAACTGAACCTAGCCGATCGGCTCATTTACAACCAAGCGGAAGATCGAGCGAGCATTTTTCGAGCATTTTCCGAGTGACCACGAGCGGCGAGCGATTTGAACAGCCCTGCTCACTATGTTTACAAGTTCAGGTACAAATAGGAAAACAGTATTAATATGAAATAAAACAAGTGTTAGGATCAAATATCAATAGATTTAACGTTATATAGGGGGATTGTTTGATAAGAATTTTAATATGAGAAGATAAAAGAAGAAATGACTTGATACAATAACAGGAAGATCAGTGAAATCTGAATAAGTTAGATTTACAGTTGATTTGTATGTATTTCATACCTTGTCTCATGTGAAATACAGCATGGATGGCATCCGATCCAACCATCGTACGCCTGATGACAAGGGGGAACAGAACAAAAACCGTAACAATAAGGAATCCATGTCATGTAGTGAGCTTTGGACGGATGGACTCTTATGTGCTTTTGAATATGTTAAAGGTCCAAGAAAACCAGTTAGGTCAAGGTCGAAGTCAAACGCAAATCGTCATAAGACTCATAACATGAAAAAACATGATGATGGTTATTCATCGGAACCGACTAATCTTACGGAACACATGAGTGAAAATATGATAGGAAAACTGGATGTGAGTCATTGGATCCCAATTGGCTGGGCCAGAATATCCGAGCTTATTGAATCAGTGCAAATTCATGCTGGCTGGGCCACGCAGGAGTTTAATTTTACGGACGATGAAGATGATCTCACAATTGCAGAACTAGCCGCCCCCTACTGGGAGCGACCAGCTGGACCTGTGTGGTGGTGCCATGTGGCTGCAGACCATTCACACGTTGGTTCATGGCTTAATAACGCTTCATGGTTACATCCTGCGATTAGTATTGCTTTGAGAGATGAAAGCCGGCTCATAAGCGAGAGAATGAAACATCTTTTATATGAGGTATTAACTATTTTGAATTTTGAGATTCTTTAATTGTTATAGCTGTGAAATGTTTGATTATGGTCAAATCTTGCTTAGGTCCCGGTCAGAGTTGCTGGAGGGTTGTTGTTTGAACTTCTTGGTCAATCAATTGGTGACCCTTATATAAAAGAGGATGACATCCCCGTTGTCCTTCGTTCATGGCAAGCACAAAATTTCTTAATAACCGCATTGCACCAGAAAGGGGACACATCAAGTTTAAACGTATTAGGTGTCATAGAAGTTCAGGTTTTTTACCATTTGCCATGAGATTTTTAATATTAATCATTTAATCTTTTATTTATTTTCAGCTTATCGGGTAATCATATATGTAGGAACTTCTTTTTGCTGGTGGTAATAATGTTCCCCGGACAGTACATGAAGTTATAGCCCTCTTGGCCAGCCGGCTTGCACGGTGGGATGACAGGTCGGCTGATATATTCGTTTTAAATTTAGCTGGTATTCTTTCAGTTTTTATTTAGTTATGGAGTATTTTAATTTTTAAAATATGTAAAACATACAGATTATTTCGGAAGTCTATATTTGGTGAAGCTGATGAAGTAGAACTGAAGTTCATTAACAGGTACTTCACGCATGATATAGTCTCAAAATATGGTTATTGTGGATAAGTTATTACCCCTAATTTTTAAGACATACATATTTGTTAACACAATATCTAAATAAAATGTATGTTATGGTATTCACTACTAAGCGTTAGCACCTAAACCCGTAATCTGCTACAACCTTATGAATTTGAGTATAAATATTTGCTTTCGTGTCTCTTGTAACTAATATCCAACATAATATTTAAGTAAATCACTAATGATAATCCCCATACATGGACCAACATCTACTGCTATGGTCTTGCTAAGAATGCGCTTTTCCTATGGCCGCTTGGCTCAATTATGTTTCCGTCGGACACATGTTACACACACATTGTCTCCTATGAAGTCTTGTGAGTTCACATAGTAATAGAGTTACCACTAAAATCTTAAAATTTAGTACAGACAATAGATAAGTATTAGAAGAACTGAAGAAGTGACCGCGAGGGTATTTGTTCCCTTAAAAGTGACCAATATATCTTAAAATTTCTAGGAGCTTTTTACCAAAATATATTTTATCTATTTCATATATGTTCATTTATAATTGCAAGGGATGCCGTTTCTCATATATTTCATAATTCATATACTTTGTCATGCCACAAAATATCAAAATAGAGTAATCTGTAACAATATTGTATCTTGAAATAGGAGAAACAATGAAGATTTGAACCTTTTCATTGTAATACTCAACCAAGAAATCAAAAGATTATCACAACAGGTTTGCCATGATTTAAACCTTTGTTTGACTTACAGAAAGTTAACGATGACTTTTAGTTCATGAAATTTTATTTTGCAAGGTTATTCGAGTCAAATGGTCTTTGCATGCAAGGGAAGAAATCGTATTTGAATTTCTCCAACACTTGAAAGGAAATACAACCAAAACTTTGCTTGAAGGAATACGAAAAAGTACAAGAGAAATGCTTGAGGAACAAGAAGCAGTTCGTGGTCGCTTGTTTACAATTCAAGATGTCATGCAAAGCACTAAACGGGCATGGTTGCAGGTTTGTCTATCGTAATATATATATATAGTTTAATAAATTATGTTGATACTTTACCCTTCAAAGTCATGCTATTTTTGCTTCAAGATTGATTATTTTCAAAATTCTTTGAATAATTCCTCAAGAATTAAACACATCACCATACAAACACATAGATGTATATTTGGTTACAGTGGATGTTAATTAATCGACTGGTTTAAAGTAATAGCTATTTTTTCTATCTTCTCTTTAAGAATAGGTGGATATCACCTTGTGTAATCTTCTCTCTAAGTTGTTAGAGATCACCAATGACTTTTCTCTAATCACACTTGGTACTCACCAACGAAACTGTCT
Organism: Ambrosia trifida; assembly: GCA_028751855.1. Taxonomy (NCBI): domain Eukaryota; kingdom Viridiplantae; phylum Streptophyta; class Magnoliopsida; order Asterales; family Asteraceae; genus Ambrosia; species Ambrosia trifida. The sequence goes on from CM054131.1 coordinate 9,005,674, forward strand.
TAATTGCTCTTGGTAGGGGTGGTCAATGACTTATCTCTAATATGGTAAAGATCACACCACTCACAAACACATACAAGTGTTTGAATGAATGTGGATCTTGCTAATCTATGATCTTGCATCTATTGTAAAAGATATATTAGGGACATAGATCACCTAAGAATGATTTAGGAATCTGGAATTTTCAGTATGCAAGAGGTGCGTCTACGTGTTGGTGGAAAGGTTGCTTAAATAAATATATAGAATAGTGAGTAAGCTTTGGATAAAGTTGGTCAAACTTACAGTCATTTTAGTTAAATTGTTTAGGCCTTTGTTAAGGTATGCAACACTCATCCAGAGAGTTTTTTAGCGCATCAGTTGACCATATCAACTTACAAAGATCCTTGGTTTGGTTTGTGTAAGTTAATATGTTCAATGCATAAAAGATGTGTTCCGGGCATGGCCAAAGTGTTTTTCATTTAGCCTAAATAGTCCAACACATATCACCATGGTGGGTTCGCCCTTTTAAAACATCTTCATATGAAATCCGAAGATTCTCTGTCAAAGACTTACGGTTTATAAACTTAAAGTTGTGAAAAAAACAGAAAATTGCTCGAATAGCCCCTGTGGTTTACCCCAATTTCACCTATAGTCCCTACCTTTTCAAAATTACAGATATAGTCCCCACATATTGACATCGTTTAACTCAGATAGTCCCTAGAGGGGATGGAGGTTAGATTATCCGGTTACATGGGTGTGAAATGACTAAACTACCCTTGTTATAAAAAAATAATTAAGAATTTATGTGGGACCCACCCACTTCATCTTCCCCCTCACCTCCACAAACCACCACTACCACCCTCTCTCTGCATACACAAAGGACACAAAATCTAAAACTTTCAGAATTTAAAATTTCAGGCACACTAATCTAAACTTATCTAAAAATTTTGTAACACATTTAAATTCAACTTCTCGTTCGAAAAGAGGCCGAAAAACTGTTGGGCGTCCAACTCTCCGATCTGGATCTGGGTAGCAAGCGGTTAGTTAGACAAATCGTTGAGTCCTTTCTGCTGCTGTCTGCTCTTCCAGAAGAAAAAAGCAAGGTTGAAGAAGTGCAGACGGAGAAACTTTCTGTTGATGATCCAAACAGTGGGTGTGATGATGGTTGTAGAAATAATATTATTTGTAGGGTGAGTTCTTGAAAACCCACTGTTAGATTTATTTAGTTTTTAAAAAAAAAAATATATATAAAAAAGAACTTGATGAAATGAATTTAAATGTGTTATAAATTTTTTTGATAAGTTTTGATTAGTGTGCCTGAAATTTTGAATTCTGAAAGTTTTAGATTTTGTGTCCTTTGTGTAAGCAGAGAGAGGGTGGTGGTGGTTTGGGGAGGTGTTAGTGGTAGCCAGCCTAGTCAGACCTAATCGGCCCTCGTCAGCCGTCATTGGCCGGCCAAAAATCAATGACTCCAGCAAGATTCTGGCGAAAACCTGTAAATTCTGGTCAAAACCTGTAAATTCCGGCAAGTTTCCAACCAAACCATGTAGATTCTAGCAATTAATCATGTATGCTTTAAAAAAATGGGTCGAGGAGGGGTTAAAACATGTATACTTAAAATATTTATATATAAAAAACTGAAAATTACATATAAAAATCCCAATCCGATTAATCGCTAGTCCTCACCCCACCGGCCGACTAGCGCCTAGCTAGTTCTAAAACACTGATGTGCACATTTTTCGTTTTCTCTTCAATTTTTGTATGTGTCTAGGTTTATGCATCAAATTTGTTTGAGATTGGGTTAAGAAGATATGATTATTATAACTACCAAGTACCACCTATATCACATTTCTTCATTTTTGTTATCATCAAGAGAGGTGCATATTACATGTATTTGATGTATGCAGTAACACATGCCTTATAAGATTTAACGTATTAAGAGGGTGTTTGGATGTGCGTCTTAAAATGTAAAATGTTATATTAAATAATCAGGATTAGATAAAATTAACTAGTAAAACGGATGTGGAAGATATTGTTTGGATGTTCTGCTTTTAACAATTCAAGTGTTTGATACCTTGCTGGGATGTATGGGATTGCTTATTAAGCTAAGCTGCTTATGTTTATTTTTATAAACAAAAGCAGCTAATCAAATCATTTCCATTCAAAAGAAAGATAAATCAAATCACTGCAAACAGCTTACAAATTATCACCTTAACGATAAGCTTGTAAGTTTGAATCCACCGAGAATAATCAAATTGAGATAAGCAGCCGAGATCTGTAAAAATGAAAACAACCTATTTCACCCTACGCATGAACACTTTTCTTGATCCAAGCAGTACTGTTTTAAAAACACGCTAAGCGGATAAGCTGTTAAGCTGTTTAAATAAGCAAAATCCCAAACACTAAGAATCAAATAATGACAACTTTTTTTTTTCCACTATTTTCAGGATCAAAGCACAAGAGTAACACACAATCTAGCTGTGTTTGGTGGGTGTGGCCTTGTTCTGTCAATCATCACAGGATTATTTGGGATTAATGTCGACGGGATCCCAGGGGCAACAAATACACCATATGCGTTTGGTCTATTTTCAGGCATTCTGTTCTTTATAGGAATAATCTTAATTGCAGTTGGTTTGTTATACTTTGGACTAAAAAAACCAATCACTGAAGAACAGGTTGAAGTGCGGAAACTTGAGTTGCAAGAATTAGTCGACATGTTCCAGCATGAAGCCGAGACTCATGCTCAGGTTCGAAAACATGTTTCAGGAAACAACAGAATGCTAAATGGTGCAAACTATGTTGTCATTGATTAGAAGAGGTTCATTTGGAAATCTAAAACTTAATTGCATAGTTATTAGATACAAAATTTTATATAGATTATATTACAAACACTGAGAAAATGTATAGCCTGATCGTTACTTGTTATAAAAGGTTATGTATGTTCATTGTAATACTGCACCATTATGATGTTACTTTCCAAAATTAAATGGCCGATTAAGGGGCTGTTTGGTAGCCTCTTAATCATTCAGGTCTGAATCATTCAACATTCAGACTGTTTGTTTCAGCATCTGAATGGAATGATTAAGTGTTGAACCATTAAGCTAATAAGGGATACTGAATGATTCAGCTTTTAACCATTCAGAGCCTCTTAACCATTCAGACCATCTTAATGATTCAACACTTAATCAACCAAACAGCCCTTAAGACGAACATTAATGTCTTCTAATTTAGTAAACAAGCGACAATAAATCCATTAACAGTAAGCAAATTTGGCGTTGAACGATATTAGAACACTGGTCGATCCTTAAGTCTTGACCTTGTAAATACTCTTTTATCTCAAGGAGAGAACGTCGACTCACTGCCTTTACATACATGCAGCACGCCTGCACATACTCTACAGAAATATTAACTCGACTTGCTCTCACACTGAAGGTTTGTAACGAGTATGTAACACTCGTGGCAAGGTTTTGTCACGTCTCACAACATTCGGTCTTTCAAACATGTATGAAGACTAAAATCCGAGATCACAAAGGGAGATTGAGTGTTGCACAACAAGTGTCTTAACAGTAATATAGTAATATGTCGTTTTTCATCTCCATTCTAGTCATTGTCATACCGGTCTTAATGGTGTCATATTACAAACATAAATGGCTAATTAAGACAAAGATTAATGTTCTTTTTAGTTTATTAAAATACTTAAGATGTAATAGTTTAGATCTTAAGATTTTATGCCTAGTAAAATCTCACCCATAGCAAAGCTACTGACAGGGTCTAAGGAGGGTGGGATGTAAGCAAACCATACCTTTATCCCGAAGGATAGAGAGACTGCTTCTAGAGAGACCCCAGATCCACGGAAACTCTATCTGCACATGAAAAGTAGGTTAAAAAAAATTCTTCAAACTATATAACAACACGGAGTAGACATAACCGAACTAGAGTACTACCGATAAGAAATCACACAGACACACACAAGATGAAGGTAACATGAGAATACCACTAAAAGGAAAACTAAAACTAAGATAAGGTACGCCGAATGCCAATTATACCCCCTCCCCAATGTAATGATAACGGACGTTTTTCTTGTGGGTCAAGTCGTACACCTTATTCAATTGCCTATTCATCGTGCGATGATCACTTGATAATTCAACAACAGGAAGATCTAAAACCGACATCACAAACAATTTCATTATTGCGACAAATGTCATTCTTAATCTGTTGTTTCTCATCAAAACTTTGTAATTATATATATCATCGAATAAAACACACTTAGGTAATTACAATATCCACAATAATTGCAGTATTATAAATTTAAAACCATAATAATAATAATAATTAAATTTCTTTATTCACAAACTCATCATAATAATAATAATAACTAGGATTCTATTATCCCGCGTGTTGCGACGGGAGTTCTTGTTGCGTTGAGGGTTTGGTGGACATTAAAGATTGTGCGGCGCTGTAGGAGCTCCTGTTGCGTGGAGAGTTTCGTGGGCATAAAAGATAATATTAAGGACTGTTATTCTCGTGTGGGCTTAAAAAAAATAGTCGCAACTAAAAGCTAAAAGTTTGGTGGTCAAATTGGAAGAAATGAAAGTACATTAGTTAGTAAGAAAGTTAGTCGTCAAAGTTTGGTGGTCATTTAAAATCCTAAAAGCTAAAAGTTTGGTGGTCAAAGTATGAAATCCTAAAAGCTAAAGGTTTGGTGGTCAAATTAGAAGGATATAAAGCACATAAGTTAGTAAGAAAGTTAGTGAGCAAAGTGCAATGCAAGTTTAAAAAAGTTGGGTGGTTAAAGTTTGAAATCTTAAAAGGTAAAAGTTTGATGGTCAAAGTTTTAAATTATAAAAATTAAAAGTTTGGTGGTCAAATTGAAGTCAACAATAAAATTAGTGGCTTCTTTTATTTTTTTAAATGTAAAAAACAGCTGCCGTCAGAAGCAGCCATTCAGAGGCTTTTGCCTCCGCAATCAACCAACCCAATCACTTTATTGTAGAATAAACTTATTAGATACTATCATATTAATTTCGTTATTCACAAAATGTTCATGGACTCAACATGTCAATTAAAAACTCCAAGGAAAACATATGTAACATACGTAACGCTTTTTACGGAAGATAATTACGGAAGATAATATATAGCTTGATTCACACGTTCGCATCCATTCACATCAAATCCTAGGGTTCCTTTTAATTAATTTTACTTAATTTGGTACCTTTTTTTTGCGTTCATCACAACAGGTTCGATCCATTATCTTTTCTTCCAATAATATTGTTTCTTCTTTCGTTCATAACAATTTCACCTCTCGATTATTATTAATTCATATCATTTATTCATCTGTTGACTTTTTATCTTTTTAGGGTTTCGTCAATCGGTTATTATTTCCTTCCAAATTAATCATCTTTTTGTTCATAGATCAATTCATAACAATATTATTCATCCAAATTGAATAGCTACAGTGTTTTTTATATTTATTATGTTTCTGTTACCTGATTTTGTATATTTTGATGTTTTTTGTGCAGGAATTGTGTTTTGTGAAGTATGGGAGAGAACGGAAGACGACAGGCTAATAAGAGGGATAGAGAGAGGGATAGGGATAGGGATAGAGATAGAGATAGGAATGATAATAAGAATCAGAGAAGACGAGGGAACGAAAGAGACGATAGAAGTAATAAGAATTATAATCATAATCATAATCATAATAATAATAATAATAATAATTATAATAACAATAATAATAGATATGATAAGGATAGGGAGAATGGTGAGTTGGTTGTGTATAGGATATTATGTCCGGATCGGTTTATCGGAAGTGTGATTGGGAAGAGTGGGAAGGTTATTAACTCGATTAGGCAAGATACGAGGGCGAAGGTTAAGGTGGTGGATCCGTTCCCGGGATCGAACCATAGGGTGATCACTATTTATTGTTATGTTAAGGAGAAGGCGGATATTGAGCCGGATGATGAGCTTGGTGATATCAATCCGATATGCCCTGCGCAGGATGCGCTTATAAGGGTGCATAATGCGATTGCTAATGTGGTCGGATCAGGTGGTGATTCGGATAAAAAGAAGTATAAAGATAAGGAAGAGTGCCAGATTCTTGCTCCGTCTAGTCAGTCTGCGAATCTTATTGGGAAAGCTGGTGCAACTATAAAGAGGTTAAGAAGTAAGACGAAAACGAACATTAAAATTTCTCCTAAAGATGTTAGCGATCCTGATCATTCGTGTGCTATGGAATTCGACAACTTTGTTCAGGTTGGGCTTTAGTAAATCATAATTTAGTAAATCATAATTGTGTTGTATTGATTATTTGTTTTTTGACACGTTGTTGAATTTATTTAGATAACTGGTGATCCGGATGCGGTGAGAAAAGCACTATTTGCGGTTTCGACAATTATGTACAAGTTTCCCCCTAAGGAAGATGTTCCTCTTGAAACATCTGTTACTGAAGCTCCTCCAAGCATCATTATACCTTCTGATGTACCGATTTTTTCTGCTGCTGGGCTATACCCAAACGTGGATCCATATGTGCCCTCGAGATCTGTTGCTTCTGTTCTTGGTGCTTCGCATTTACCAGAATTTCAAGGTTATGCAGATTCAGGGAGCCAATGGCCAATTTACTCTTCTGCCCTCCCTGTGGTTTCTGGATATCCTGGTGCGTCTATATCAGGCGAGTTAACCGTAAGGGTACTGTGCCCATTTACCAACATTGGACGTGTTATCGGAAGGGGTGGCGCCTCTATTAAAAGTGTCCGAGAAGCTAGTGGTGCTCGTGTTGAGGTTGATGACACTAGACGTGATGAATGCATTATAACAATCCAAGCAACAGAAGTATGTTCTTCTGTTTTGATTTAATCACTCATAAAGAATTAAAGATACATTCTTTGTTTTCTTTCATTCTCGATCTTATCATATTGTGACATTTTTGCAGTCATTGGATGATGTAAAATCAATGGCAGTCGAAGCAGTTTTATTACTTCAAGGAAAGATAAATGAAGAAGATGAGGAAGATGTTTCCATCAGGCTTCTTGTCCCTTCTAAAGTCATCGGTTGCATTATAGGTAAAAGCGGTTCAATCATAAATGAAATTCGCAAAAGAACTAGAGCAGATGTTCGCATATCAAAAGGTGATAAACCAAAATGTGCAGACACTAATGATGAACTTGTTGAGGTATATTCATTAGTTCGTTTACTGTTTTTACGTTAATTCCGTTGATCTTGAAAGCTTTTTATAACATATACTATTCTAACATGTAGGTGATTGGAGAAGTAGGCAGTGTGAGGGATGCGCTTGTTCAGATAGTTCTCCGCCTCCGTGATGATATCCTAAAAGATAGGGATAGCGGTCATAACCATAACCCATCTACAGGGAATGATTCCGTGTATGCCAGTGGAAGTGGTATTCCTGCACCTTCAGGTTTACCTAGTGTTTCATCACTGACTCCTTTGGGTTATGAGCACAGAGGTGAAACAGGGAGTGGTTTGGGCTTGCTTTCGTCAAGCTCCATATATGCGGTATGCTGCAATGTCGAATCATTATAAATTATACATCTTGTGGATTATATGTCATATGCTAATTGGATATGTTTCTGGTTACAGATGAATGACAGTGGGTATGGATCTCTGTCTTCTTATTCTTCAAAGCAACTCTATGGAGGGTGAGCAGTTATTTTCGCAAAACATCAGCCATAGCATATCTTTGTTATTATTGACTCCTTTTGCTTTTGCTAATATGATCTTTATGTTGATCAGATTGCCTTCTTCTGCCTCTGAGATGTTGATCCCTGGCCATGCGGTTGGCAAAGTGATGGGTAAAGGTGGAGCTAATGTAGACAATATCCGGAAGGTGATTTTCACTCCTTTTGTATATATTCTTTTGTTTTATACATTATAAAATTAGAGATATTAATTACTAAAAAAGATCATTCGATTTTTTGGTTATCCAGATATCTGGGGCTGCTGTGGAGATATCTGATTCCAAATCATCCCGGGGTGATCGTGTGGCTGTGATTTCTGGGACATCTGAACAAAAGCGCGCAGCTGAAAACTTGATTCAGGCTTTCATATTGGCCACCTAATTATAAATTGAAGGTGAATTATGGTTTAAATCGTGGGAATTGCTCTTACCAGTAGTCTCTTTTAGGGTTTTCTTATCATGAAATGGATCTCACTCTCTTGGGTTCCTTCTGCTGGAGTTATCTTTCCTTAATATCATTCTGGAAGATTCATCAATGGCTGCTTGCAAGATCCTGCTATGATTTATCTTAGGCTCCATTCAGCGCCACTTGTCATAAGACTTTTATCAGGACCTTTTCTTTCTCCCCCTACTCTCTTTAATAAACTCCTGTTCTTTGGTAGTGCGGATTCTGTCTTTGAAATGTTATTATGCTCGTGCGATTACTTTTCTGTCGTTGTTTTAACCATGGTAATTGATGTTTTCTGAGTGTTTACTCTTGTTCTTGCTCTCTGAATCTCCGGTTAATCCTTTCTTTAACTGCTACGTTCTTGAATGGTAAGCTTCTTGATCTTCTCCATACCCCTTGATTTGGTGTTTTGGTATACATGATCTTGAAGCAGAAAATTATGTTTGCTAAGAATACAAAGTTCACTTTTTATATAGTAATCAAATGCAAACTTCACTTGAATCTTTCACCGAATTTCTCCATGTTTTGTGAAATTTAACTAATCCTAAATTTTGGTGACTTCATCCTATCTGGTATGGCTATTACTTGTGAATTTATTCGCATCTTGCTTACAGGATCCAATCTTGTATTGACCTAGTCCATTGTGCAATATTGATTTCAACCTTTTTCTTTCAATCACATGAACTGTATAGTAGAATGGGCCGAAAATATTTATACCAGCCAGGGCTCTTATGAACTGGATCGCCGGGTTATAAATAGACTCTGCAATCCAACATGAAACTCCTCTGGTCAGATCTTGTGTCTGCTGTTCCTTTGAGGATCAAACCCTTACATGTCAGATGATGCTGCCTTGCTGTTCTGAAATGTTTGGGGAGATATCAGAGCCCAAATAAACTGCACTATGTGATCTTAGTTGTGTATTTCCCATTTGAGAATATCTTTAGGATTTTAGAGCCTCTTCCGTTGATTTTACCTAACCATGTGGGCGTTGGTGGGGGCGGTGTTTTGAACACCGGACGGCTCTTACTGGGATTCGGGCATGGGCCAGGTTTGGTTCGTTGGGCTTGGATTACTTTTGAATGGGCTGGTCAGCTTGGGTTGGTTGGGCGGTCATACCGGTTACCCGGATTTGTGGTCGGATCGAGTTTTGGGCCTTTTTTTTTTTAACTTATGAGATTCAAACTTGACATCACTCATAGTTTAGAAATTGGTTTAAGGGGTTGTTTGGTAGCCACTTAATAATTCCATTAAGAGGCTACCTCTGAATCAGTCAACATTAAGGGGCTGTTTGGTTGATTAAGTGCTGAATCATTAAGTGTTGTTATGTTGACCTCTAAATGGTTAGTCATCTTGTCTCACATTGGTAGAGGAAGTAAAAATGGATTCATTAAGTGCTTAATGGTTCAGCGACATCTAAGTCTTAATGGTTCAGCAACATCCCAAGTCTTAATGGTTCAGCCTTCACCATTCCATTCAGATGCTAAAACAAACGTGTTGAATGAGCTGAATGCTGAATTATACAGCGTTGTATGATTCAGAGGTGTTCTGATATAAGTGTGTTTGATTCACCAAAAAGACACATCTTAATCGGACAACAAGCCTCTTATTTATCAAGTTTCAAAATGATGTTTCCCTTTAGCTGTGTTCATAACACCCACTAGGCCGCTCAAGCACCACCTCCTCAACCCACTAACACTTCCTACACCTACCACCACTATATTAGTGTACTCTTATTGGTTCAGTAAGACTTAGTGGCTCATTATAATGTCTCATTTGCACGTTAAAGAATTTGATACCATCTCAAATATATTTAGTTCTTTTTTTTTAAATGTTTTCAGTTTTTTCCCTTAAGAAACCAATACATTTTCTTGTATTGAACTTTTAATTTCTTAAACTATATAACTTTTAAGTTAGATCTGAATATTTTTAAATTATTTGTGACGTCATTCGGTTCTTGATTTCGGTTGAAGTGGTCTCACTAGTGAACCAGCAAGGTGTCCAGTTCACTTATGAAAACATTCGGGTTTACTTGTATAGGAGCGCATAAAGTGTAGGACATGGGGTCGTCTGAATTTCTGTGTGTGCTAGTTAGGTGTAATAACTTGGATTTTGACACCCATTCATCGCTTGTTGATCTTAACTGCACCTTAATATAATATTCTTTGTTATAAACTACTATGTCTTTGTACGTGCCACATCATCAAATACGAGCTTTACCAATATCGCAAAACAATGTATAGTGAGGATGTTGCACAAAATATGAAATGGATGACCCTGGAACAAGATTACATGGCAATTGCTTTTGAAATACTTTGTGCATTACGAAAATGTCGGTGGTTTCACTTTTGCTCCAGGAACTCGTATTTCTTATCAGTCATTCTGCAGTGGGTCTCACAATTATGAACTAGTGGTTAACTTGTTTCTAAAAGGCATATGGAGCTTTAACGCTTTCACGTTCAGAAATATGAGATGCAAGGTGCGGCGTGGGGTCTGAGCTTTATGCACATGAGGCGTAGCTCTATGTACAACAAAAACTGTCTCTCTCTCGTCTCTTTTACGTATCAGCCTTTTTCATTAATTCATGATCGCTTTTCAACATTTTACATATCAGCAGCCTCCTCCCCATTTGACCAATGTATAGCCTCACGCCCTTGTGCCGAACCAAGGTAGTTAATGTGTATGATGAGTGATAACAATTCATCACCATCAACCGTTGTAGCCAACTCTGAAACCTGGTTAGATTTAGACATTTAGTGATTTTGTAGTCCTTTAATATTTGGTTAGATTATCCGTTGTCGGCCGCGAGCGAGTAGGCGCGAGCCACAAACTTCAATCTCAAGTAACCCGATCACTTGACCCCGTTGTGGCCGGAGGTGAGCACCGGCGCGACCAAATCACCTCTCTCCTGTTAACGCACGCGACCACCGTTGCCCGTGCTCGCGCCGTGGCTGTTCGCGTGGGGCTGTTGTGGCTGGGGGTAAGCACCGGGATGAAACCTCGCTCGCGGCCCACAACGAACAGTCTTATGGGTCAGTTTGTTTCTTTCAAGTGCTACAAGCAACAGTTTGGAATCAGGTGCTTGTCACATCAGCATGTAACAACCCCAGGTAGAGTAATTAGATGACCTGGCAGTAGTGTTCCAGTATTTATTAATTTTTGTGTGTTTGCTTCTCCACCTGGCATTGTTTCCAGTTATGTATTGTTGTTCAGTGGTGTGTAGTTCATATACTGAAATACTATAAACTCTCAACACTCAGTGTATGTATGTGCATTTTAATGTATTAAATAAATAGAATTATTTGCTAAAATTTAAGCATTAGCTCATCGGCCAAACTTGTAATTAAGCTAACATGAGATGATTAAAATTATAAGAAGTTAACAATATTGCTTGAGTGAAATGGGCAAGAGAAGGAGATCATGGGACTCCTTTCATGGAACGATTAAGAATAAAATGAGCAGAAACAGATTACAAGGTTTGAACATAAAAGGCTCACGGTGGCACAGTGCACAAACTCAGAAGGCGATTAAGCGTATTATGCGAAAAACTTGAAAACAGTGTTGTGATTCAGCTGTAAATATGAATTAACTCGTTGAATAGTCAGGAATTTGTTAACTTCGTAAATTTTGGTTGACTGCTGGTCTGGTTGCTTGAAATGAATCATGAAATTAAACGGGACACTTGTGAAATTTAGTTATCAGTTGGTGACTTTCTTTTTGTATTTACGTAAGTTCGAAAAGAGAAAAGAATAATAACTATATCGTAAGCTGGTAACTAAGTTTCATAACTGTTCCATTTTGGCCAATTGGTTTTAAGGATGGTGGGTGTGGAGATGGGCCTTCGAGAGAGGACTATCCGCCACGTCATCAGGAGGGTAGTTCTCCACAAGTGGACCAGCCAATACATACACACACATATTTGCATCCAATCACATGGCTTGTATCAATCGTCCCATTGTGGACGTTTTGTCTGATCCTCCACCGGCGGGGGCGGTGATGACGCGGCCGATCCGAACGCTCAATAGGTGTTTACTTACAATGAATACACCTAAGTTTGCTCCTGCATGCACATAAGAAGACCTAACCAAACAATGCAGAAGATTAAAAGATTGTGTGAACTTATACGGTTCCACCAGGACCCTAAACCCAAAGTTGCTCCACACTAAGGCTGTACGGTGTGGTCATGGAGGTAGAGGGAGCATGGAGCGACATGTGGTAGCCACGTCAGTTCCTTTCCAACCCTCAAAAAACCACGGGGTGGTGGTGTTAGACCTTGATAAATCAAACTAGGTTTCTAAGTTATTTATTTATGTTATCTTATCTGGTAAATATTAATGATACTTATCCTAGATTAACAACTTATAGTATAGATTTAATATTAAACATAACATACGGTTATGTTGGTTGGTACAAAAGGCGACGCCTCATGTAAATGGTTGTGTAAACATTGGACAGTTTTGTCCGAAGAGTTGCCCCCTTTTCAACCGTCGTTCCAGCCAAATAACCACCACCAACTGCATGTATATATAGTGTATGTATTGTACCATTTCAAGTTACCAACAGTGGCGAAGCTTGACCCGAAGGTTCGGGGGGTCGGAAGTCACCGGGGGTTCGGAAGTCACTGGTTTTGGGGGGTCGAAAACCAGTTTCGGGGGGTCGAAACCCTATATTTTCAAAATTTTCTATACGGATACTATATAATCGGAACTTCTGCGCGAAAATCCGGGGGGGTCGGCCGCCCCTCCCCGCCCCTACAAACCTTCGCCAGTGGTTACCAAGACAATAAACAAAAGTCCTTGTTTCTGTCCATCTATCCGCGAGTTTTCTTGTGCATAATATCATCATCTTTGATCTTTGTTTGTGTGTTTAATCAGTGTTAGTGCGTTATTGTTTATAATTCGATCAAGGGACAACAATGGTGGTGTGGGAGAGTGGCATGGAGGAGTTTTTTGTTTGTTCTTTTTTAAGAAAACAACCAATCACAATCATCTATAATCTAACAACCATCTGTCTCGCTCTCACCTTTGCCTTACACCAGTGGAGATTTTCAAATCTCAATAGGGGGTGGTGTTGGTGGCATAGAGGGGCTGCACACATCCCTTCCACGCCACCACAACGTGTGGTATAAGATGCTTCACTTCCCGCATACAACCCACCTCTCCACCTGCAGTCATTTTTAGTTTATTAATTTTCATGTTTAATTGTTTTCATGCATGCATCCCAAGTTTTCTTTTTATTAGGTTAGTTTATGTTTTAGTTGTTCTTGTTGCCACACGTTTCCTTATTTGTATTTAAGACTTGAGTCAATTGAGCTTAAAGAAAGAATGGAGAAAAGTTAGGCAAAACTTGCGTTAGTGAACGTAACACGATTTCAATTGGTGAAGTGATAGGTCGGTCCGGGCAATAGGCAAAGATATTATTCTGTTGTCATCCAATTTGACTGGGTTGTCTTGTCTGTCGCTTTCTTATGTGTGCCAATCTGACCCACTTGAATTTATTGTGCAACCCACATTAGGCCCAACTTGATACTAAAAAACTAAAAAGTCCAAATTGCATCCCAAATTCCCAATGCATGTTCTTAGGACATGTTCCCAATGCATGTTTATGGATTGATGCGGTTTTACATTCGGCTCGCTCTTCGGTCCTTGTAAATGGGTCGCCCACACATGTTTTTCAATGTCAAAAAGGTTTACGACAAGGGGATCCACTATCTCCTTTCCTTTTTCTTATTGTGATGGAGGCCTTTACGTGTTTGGTTAATAAAGCTTCGGCGGTGGGTGTTTTTGATTGTTTACGAATCGGAAATAACGGGCCTTTACTGTCTCACTTGCTTTATGCGGATGACGCTCTCATTGTGGGGAGATGGTCAGTGGGGAACTTCAAAAACATGCTCCGTGTTTTACGTATTTTCCATCTATGTTCCGGTTTGAAGATTAATCTTCATAAATCGCACGTATTTGGAATTAACAGTTCGGAGGAAGACATTATTATGTTAGCTGGCCTATGCGGATGTAAACACGGTATTCTTCCATTTGATTACCTTGGTATAAAAGTTGGTGCCAATATGAACCGGGTTAAGAATTGGGAAGCGGTCATCAATAAGTTTAAATCCCGTCTTAAGTTGTGGAAGGCAAAGTTTCTTTCTATTGGTGGACGACTTATCCTCATAAAGTCGGTTTTATCTAGTTTGCCTATATACTACTTCTCGCTCTACAAAGCCCCGATTAAGGTGATTGAAGATTTAGAAGCTATAATGAAGCGATTTTTATGGGCGGGGGATGAAAATGTGAAGAAAATCCATTGGGTGGCTTGGGATATTGTTACGGCTTCTAGGAATCTAGGGGGTTTGGGGGTCGCTAAACTCGTTGAGGTAAACTTGTCGCTTCTTGCCAAATGGGTTTGGCGTTACAAGATGGAACCTTACGGTTTATGGAGAAAAACTATAGACGCTTGTCATGGTCGTAATAAAGTGTGGGAGCTTCTTCCTTGTAACAAATCTATCTCGGGAGGGTGGAAAGCCTTGGTCTCAGTTTTGAGCACTCTGGAGGTGGATTCTAATAAAATCAGCACTCAGTTTAAAGGCTTAGTAAGGAATGGAAAACAGATCAGGTTCTGGTTGGATATATGGCACGATGAGTCTCCCCTTAAAGATCTCTACCCGGATTTGTTTCGGCTTGCAGTAGATAAACAGGAATCTGTTTTTGAAGTTTGGAACAACGGGTCTGCAGCATTGAAGTGCAGATGGAAACGTGATATTACTACTACAGCAGAAATTCTAGATTATGCACAGCTTTATTCGAGTTTACAGGGCCTGGTTTTAAGCGATGAGGAAGATCGTTGGAAGTGGGAAAAGAATGGTGAAGGTGTGTTGACCGCTGCTGATTTTAAGAAGCTTTTGATGATAGATCGAGTTCAAAACAGATCGACTTGCTTGAAATCGATTAAATGGGTTCTGCTAAAGATTAAGGTTTTCATTTGGAGGCTTGAATTGGATCGTGTTCCTACCCGTGTGGCTCTCCTCAGAAGACAGATTAATATCCCAGACCCCTCTTGTGTCTTGTGTGAAGTGGAGGAGGAATCTGCTATCCATGTTTTCACTGGCTGCGGTTGGACGTGTGGTCTATGGGCGGCGATAGGTTCGTGGTGCAGAATAGGTCCGATTTTTGCTTTTGAAGTTGGAGACTTGTTGAGGATTGCGGACGATAAAAAGAACAAGGATGCTAGAATGATCATTCAAGGTATAATATATGTTTCGCTCTGGGTAGTGTGGATGGTTCGGAACGACAAGCTTTTCAGAGGTAAGGATCCTAAAGTTTCGGAGGCCGTGGCGAAAGTCAAGTCCTTATCTTTCATTTGGTTAAAGACTCGATCTAGTTTTAAGAATTTAGCTTGGAAAGATTGGGCTTTGTATCCTATGTATTGTTTGTAAGCTTTTGTTGTTCCGGTCCTTGTTTTGAGGACCGGGCGCGTTTCTAATGAAGTTCACCTTTCAAAAAAAAAAAAAAAAAAATCTAGCTCATCTCCTTTATTTTCTGTTTAATTAAAAAGTTATAATTTTTAACTTATAACTTATCTTATTTTCAATACCCAAAAACTCTTTTTTAAACAATTACCAAAACATTATTTTTCTTTAAGAAGTTAAGTTACAAGGAAAGGAAATAAGTTTACCCAAACATGCACTTAATGTGGAGGAGAGATGGAGGGTCGTTTTGGTGACGGGTAGAGAGGGGAGGGGTGTTTTATTGAGTATTTTTTTTTTAAAAAAAATTGTGAGAGGGGCAAAACACGTAAAGAGGTGACCTTATGCGTTTTTGAAGCTTTTCATTGTAGATGCTTTTACCGTTCATAGATCTTGTGTAGATACACGATGCATCTAACATAAGATTTGCGTAACAATATCTTCAGGGTCACTAGCATCTCAACATATTTAAAAAATATTTCATTGAATTAAAAATTAGACCTATTAAACAGAGTATTAAAAGAAAATAAAGTTATATTTTTCATTCTATTTTATACAATTTTTTCTTGAGTTTTCATAAATAGTAAATATTGTACATGCTTAGTAATTTCTCTCTACACGTGGTGTTATTGTTAGATTTCAAAAAATTAAACCCGTAAAAAAACTTTAGCATTGTTAGATTTTAATTTTCATTATGTATTTGTAATGAAGTTTGAGACACTTCGTATAATTATATTAAAGTTAGTTTGATCATCTTTTTTCATATGGCTCGACCCAATGCAGCCCGAATCAGTCCAAAAAAAAATATATATTTATAATGATAGCAAACTATCAACAAAAAAATCCACTCCCCGTGAAAAAAAAATTCTAGGTCTGCCACTAATACTGTTTTAAACACTATTTAACTCACTTGACCGGAGGTCATGTGGAGGTTGAGGGTTCGATTTCGGCCGGAGCCATATTTACATGTGGGGGTTCCATCTTGGGAGATCCCCAATCCAGGCGGGATGAGTAATCAGTACAGACTGTCCCAGGGTGTTAGTCGGAGCTCCACCGGCTACACCACTTGCCATTCAAAAAAACAAAATAAAATAAAAATAAAAACTCACTTGACCCATCTAGATATTGACCATCTGATTATATATATATACAATTAGCAACTTGGGTCACCTCTAAGAGTCACAACCCTTCATCATTACTTGGCACCGTTTCACAAATTAGTTAGTTGGGTCACCTCTAATAGTCACCACCCTTTATCATTACTTGGCACCGTTTCACAAATTAGTTAGTTGGGTCACCTTTAAGAGTCACCACCCTTCCCCATCACTTGGTACCGTTTCACAAATTAGTTAGTTAAGTCACCTCTAAGAGTCACCATCATTCCTCATCAGTTGACACCTTTTCACAAATTAATTATCAACATTAATCTCCTCTAAGAGTCATCACTCTTTCCTGCAATTAACAACATGGGCAACTTCTAAGAGTCACCACCCTTCCCGTCCCTTCCCACCGTTAAAGTTAAGAATTTTCGCACTAATCCGATGATACTAAAACATTCATAATCAAAATCCCGCCGCAAAGCGCGGGCAAGCGCAACTCGTTATGAACAAATACAACTTTAAGAACTAACTACGTAAGGAGATACATGAACTCCGTGAGGAACACCAATGCTCCCAAGTGATTTTGATTATTTATGTGTTGTAATTCAGGTTACTTTTCTGTATTTTATATACTTTTAGATCAAGAACTATTAAAATAAAAGTGGGTAAAAATTGTCATTATTAATTTATTAATGCACCATTAGTAGTTCAATCCTGATCATGTGGCCTAGTGGTAAAAGGGCCGGTTTTCTCTTTGGGGGAGCCGGGTTCAATTCTCACGGGAGGCATGTGATGGATACCCCCACCCTTGTGGTGGGGTAGGTGGTTGGGAAGTGATGGAGAGACCCTTGACCCTTGTGGTCATGGGTTCGACTCCTGATCCCTCCAGGTTTTACCGGTTCACTACCGTCGTGCCTTCGGGCGGGTTTGTGGGCCGGGTTTTCCCTGGAACAGGAGACGGGTGGGCCGAAGGGCTCTGTCCGTACGGACTAGAGGCCGTCTGGGGCCCCTTTCAGCCATTGGGGGCCGCATACAGAGTACCCGGTAATACTTTAGTTGATCGTTAAAAAAATAAAAATAAATAACATTAAAAGAATGGAATTTAGATTTTAGACTAAACACCATTTTAATAAACAAATATGTGAAAAGCAAAAACTGAGAAAAAGAAATCTCACAACACACAAACAAACCATTGCATTGCAGGCAATTAAAAGTTTCAAAATACAAAGTAAAGGAAGAAAAATGTCTGCCTAATTCCTCCAAAACAATCATTGCCAAATGCAATTCAATGCAACTGCAAATAACTTACTATCACCATTCACCTACACAGATACAATTTGTCATGATAGAAAGTTTTATCACATTTTAACACCCTAAAATCTGATTTCTCCATCTTCATTACCTGTAAAAAAACAACAAACTTCAATAATTCAAAGCAAAAACTGATAAACTGCATGCTACAATAAGTTATTCAACTTTATATATGTGTCAGTGAGTAGGGAGCACCCAAACAGGAATTCTTTATAAAATTACAGATTAATTTGAAAGGTTAACTGTTAGCTAAATCTGTGGTGCAATGCATGGCAACAACATAACTGACAAAAGTAAATGAGGGTGCATTCAACAGTTATATATATGTATGTAGATGCTTTTGTTGATTATTTTATCATGGTAAAACCCTGTTGATTGTTGCCAACCACCAATTCCAAAACCCTACCCACCTTTAACCACCATTTTTAAACCTATCATCATCTTAGACCAAAGGATTGTAGGTTGGTTTAAAAAAGCGTGAGGCACTCCGAGACGCGGGGCTTAAAGCGCGAGGCGAGAGCTTCACGTATGTGAGGCGCCCTATGTTTTAAAAAGCGCGCTTCAAGCGCACTTAAGCGCAAAGCGCACCTAGGCGCAAATCCGTGCGCCTTATGTAACCCTAGGCGAGCAGTGTACGAAAAGCGCAAAAAGCGCAAGAAAAAAAGCGAGAAAAGCGCGCTTTTTGTACACATGATGTTTTTGTGCTTAAAATTGTTATACATGTAGCTAAAAAGGTTGTACATTTTAGTTAAATCATATATATACCTTATTTGTATCTATATTTTGAGTAAATAATGCTAAAAACCTATAGCATATATAAAAAAATTATATAATTGTCTTGCGCCTCGCGTACGAAAAGCCCACCGCTTTTACGATTTGCGCTTTGCGCCTCGGTTTTAGACCTCGTCGCTTTTGTGCGCTTTGCGCTTTTTAAAACCAAGCGCCCAACTTAAAAAAGAGTAAAAAATATATTTATACAAACCAATACTCATATTCTACTTGTTAATTATTCTTAAAAACAATAACATAATTATAAGACACACTTAAACACGTAATTAAACATACATTGAAGTCGAACCACACTTGAAAATCTTTGAAAAAAAAAAAAAAACCTATTTTTGACTTTTGCCCAAAAAAAACCTATTTAGTTGAGTGCCTCAGGCCAACAAAAGCGCTTTTCCTAGCGCCTCGCGCCTCAGGTGCACTTTTTTAAATCAAGGATTGTAGTATTGTAGACTGTATGTTTGAGATCATATGGTAAAACAACTTTTAGTGATCATATTCTGACTCCTTGAGTAAAAAGTTAAAACAACTTTTAATGGAACTCCATATTCCCTACTTATGGGAACCCAAGGTACAATAAGCTCATTGATATGTATTCTATACTGCAAGCTTTCTCTAAGAGCTAGGGAGGGACGGTGTGCAAATCAAGCTACACTATGTTCCATCGATCACGTATTACCAACTCGGCAACTCACTTTTACCATAGTACCCCAAAACGACCCCTTAATTTGGTGGCAACACTACCGTAAATCATGGGCCCTACCCTTTTACACCACACTCTCTCAACATACACTACTCTTTCTCTCTATCTCTTTCATACCCACACACACATACACCTTGGGCACTAACAACCGTGGACACCACCCGCGACCCCCTACCCGATGAGACGACAGTGGTGTTGTTGCACGGGTGGGGGGTACCCACCACTGGCACTCGAGCCGACATCGTCCTCCCTAAGGATGATCTGATCCTATTCCTAGTGTACTTCCTACAAACTCTTACTGAATCTCCCAAAATCCTATAGCCAACTAAATGAAAAGCACACATGTGTAGTTAGGGGTGGCAATTCATGACATGTCCCAAAACACAAAATGATAATAATTAAGTTTTAGGTCAGCTAATATAACATGTTTTAAAGTTTTATTAAGCAAGACAACCGGACAAGACCTGTTGCTATTAACCCGTTCAAGAGTGTCATTTTAACTTTTAAGAAAGTTTCCATTTAGCGTTTAGAGGGGAGGGGTTATTCAAGTGGCAATGCACACACTTGAGAACCTACAAGACCCGGGTTCGATACGGCTCATCTACGCCAACGGTGCTTCCAAATAGGATAAAGTGATTCCTAGCATGATTCCAAAGAATCCCAATTTTCACTCTACAGAGGGGCATAAAGGCCGGGGATTGAACCCTCCCGTCCCAGAATTTTCCTTCATTATTCTTGCCACAAACGTTATTTGAACTCAATACTATCCTTGGTTCACACTTTACCCAACTAGAATTTGCCAACTGAGCTGTTATACTACACAAATTCTACCAAATTAGAGGTTGTTTGGGATTGCTTATTTAACTCCAGAATTGCTTTTAGTCAGAAGTGTTTATTGACTTATGACTTTTTGAAAATGAGTTTCTAAAGAAGTGTTTGGACTTTGGATTAGTTTTTGGGATGGGAAATGCCAATAAGTTGTTTTTTTAAAAAGTGTTTGGTTTAGCTTATTAGTGTAAAATAACTAAAAGTCAAAAATCAAAAGTAAGGATTTCTGACTTCTTGAAAACAACTTTTCCACCCACATTGAAAAACCAAAACCAAAAGTGCTGTTGGTTTACACAAAAGCGCTGTTGGTTTACACAAAAGCTTATTGACTTATTGGCTTTTGGAAGACGCCAATAAGTCAATAAGTTGTTTTGTAACTCAATCCCAAACGCCCTCTTAATCGATAAGCAAATAAAGAAAGCCCTACAAAAGAAAAAAAGGTCCAAACAATGAAACAAAGAAGAAGAAAAGTCCAACTAAAAGTCATATTACTAAACCCTAATCATGAAATAACTTTTTCTAGAACTGCCAAATTATAAAGAGCCAAAACAAGCACCATTGGGGGTTAGACTTATAACAAGATAACATATAGCAAAATATAAAACAGAATACAAAACAAAACAAAACCAAAGCCAATCTAACAGTACAAGGGACCTAGAAACATGAAGATGGGAACCCGCACCATCATGAAATACTTTTCAATGAATTCTTAGCATGGGAATTGATGTTTAGATTCTCCATAAGTATGGAAACTTGTGTGCTTAATATTATTTTTCTTTTTAGTGCTGCTTAGTATGGAAACTTTAGTGCTTAATATTATTTTTCATTGATGTTCAGTGTTGTAAAAGGCGCTCCCGCTAGTCGGGACCCAATATCAAAAATCAGCACTAGGCGGGGGATTAGGCGTTTTTGGGATTAGGTGGTGCTAGGCAGACCTAGAAAGCGACCACATAGCGCCGGATTTGTGATTTCTGGCAACGAATTCCGGCGACGGAAGCGTTTTAGGGTTTAAATAACTTTAAATTTTTTAACATTTAACCCCTCTTCTTTTCACTATTTTACATTAGTCTCTAAACCTTATAAATTTTACTCAAAAAGTTTAAAATAAGTTTGTGTATTTAAACATTTAACCCCCTCAATCTTTAATAGTTTACATTTGAATCTTAAAACTTCTAAATTTATACATATAAACACCTAAATCTTTGTGTGTGTGTGTGTATAATACGTAAAAAAATTCCAAAACGCCTAATTCCGCCTAGTCCCTAGGCTAGACCCCACCGCCTGCCTAGCGCCTAGCCCCTTCTACAACCTTGTTGATGTTAAGATTCTCCATAAGTACGGTCTTATCTTTTTATAGGATTTGTTATCCTTAAATGCCATAGGTAAGTTTAGGGTCACTAGTATAAATTCAACCAAAGCTTTAACTCAACTAGCATCAGAGGAAAATGAAGATTTAGGTTGTGGACCATAGTCACAGGATTCGCTAATCTACCTGCGTACCGCGAATCCAATCGTGCGTACCGGAATCGGGTACATTCGTGTACCGTTCGCATAGGATTCGCGATCCGATTCGTAAAATTGAGCGTACCCGATTGTGTAGAATTTCGAACCAAATATCACGGATTCGCGTACCGGATTGTCGAATTCGCTGTCTATATTCAATGCGATTCGCGAATCAGAATTAAATGCTTCGAAATCTGCAGCAATTATGGTGACTATTCGCTTACCATAGCTAGATGAAGAGTCTATTGTTTCCTTATAATTATGAACTTTGTTAGTTTGTTTTATGTTTTTTAACTTATAATTATGAACTTTGTTTTGGATTATGATTATGAAATGTTTATTGGAGTTATTTGAAATATATATATATATATATATATATATATATATATATATATATATAGGAAAAAGATCATTTAGGAACCAAGGTACTAGTTAGGAACTTAGGAACCAATCTGAGCCATTAATCTTTTAATCTTGATCTAAGGGTAGGATGATAATTGAACAATTATGTTTTATATTTTAATTAAAAAAAAGTTTTAAAGATGGAATGTTTATCACCATCAATGCCTTCCTAATATCACTCATAACTTCCTCCTAATATCTCTCAATTGCCTTCCTCCAAAATATCAACATCACGTACGATTCATTAGACCCGGCTTCAATCGATTAAGATAAACAAGTGATGGATAATAATCATATACATGAAATCATTCAATCAGTTTCTCACGATATTGAGGATCATGATACACAATCACAACCTTTTTTGCAAAATAGTGTTGAGAATCAAGGTATTTGTGTAATGTTTTTTTAGTTTTTTAATTTTTTTTTTGTTCGCAATTAGGGTTTCAGTTTGCAGAGCAGTTTTTTTTTACGTGCAAAAATTTTTCGTACGTACAAAGTTTTGGAATTATACACCGATGTATAATTCAGATCATGTTGCGTTATAATAGTTTTCATACGTACAAAGAGTTATACAATTATTCACTGTCGTATATTAGTTTAGTTTTTGGAAGTATACACCGATGTATAATTCAGATCATGTTGAAGCGTACAGATACACTAACATTCATCTATACACTGATGTAAAATTGTTGGAATATGAATATACACTGACGTATATTTGTTGAATATTATGGTACAGTACAATGTTTTTGTAGTACTAATTGGACTATACACTGATGTATAATTGTTGGAATATGAATATACACTGACGTATAGTTGTTTAATGTTATCGTACAGTAAAATGTTTTTTGTAGCAATGATTGGACTATACACCGATGTATAATTGTTTGAATATGACGATACTAAACACTGTTCTATAGCATCAATTTTATTGGGGTCTGATGTATATTGTATGTATACACTGATGTATATGCTAAACAACCTTTTTCTTTGTTTCAGGTTACTCTTGATAAGACCAACCTATCAGTTCGTGTGAGTGCGTGGAATATGAATATACACTGACGTATAGTTGTTTTAATGTTATCGTACAGTATAATGTTTTTGTAGCAATGATTGGAATATACACTGATGTATAATTGTTGGAATATGAATATACACTGACGTATAGTTGTTTAATGTTTATCGTACAGTATAATGTTTTTGTAGCAATGATTGGAATATACACTGATGTATAATTGTTGGAATATGAATATACACTGGCGTATAGTTGTTTTAATGTTATCGTACAGTATAACGTTTTTGTAGCAATGATTGGAATATACACTGATGTATAATTGTTGGAATATGAATATACACTGACGTATAGTTGTTTAATGTTTATCGTACAGTATAATTTTTTTGTACGCACAAATGATATTAGTTGTGGTTTTTGTCAGTTACAATGTATACTAAATAACCTATTAATACTCACATACCAAAAGACAATATTACCCCTTGATTTAATTAAAAAGTTAATTAATGTTTAACATATTTACCATCATGCCATTGAAGATGGATGGATGAGATTGGTTCCTAAAGTTCCTAACTAAGGGTTGGTTCTCAATTGAACCCTACCCTATATATATATATATTGTATAATGTTTACATCGTACCGCGTACCGAATTGGCGAACCGAATGAACCTACCCCCCTCGTACCGAATTTTAGAAATGCGCAAACCGCGTACCCGATTTCGTACCACGAACCGGAGCGTACCGCGATTCATGTGACTATGTTGAGGACCACAGGTCTCAAGTTTGAATCCGATCTCAAACGGGTTTTACTGTAGCGGGCCTTTGGAAGGCAGGTTTTCACCGAAACTAGAGATGGTGGGCTTTGGTTACAACGTTGTTTGCAATGACAAGCGTATGAGGTCGTCTTTTGCCATTGGGTTGTTAAAAAAAACAAATTCAACCAAAATATTTACATTTTCGTACTTAAACATTGATAAACGAAATACAAATATCCAAATGAACTTTGCTTATTATGATCAACTATTCCGTATGGGATAATGTCTATGGAGGTTTCAATTTATCCATCAGACTTTGCAAAAAAGTGAGGTTAGGGGGTGTTTTGGATTATTTATTAGACTGTGTTGTTGGAGGTGTGAAATGTGGAAAAAAAAATAAGTACGACACATAGGCGTCGCCTAAATGCCATGTAGACAGTAAGACTTTCACATTTCACACCCACTGAATGTTGACATGTGGTTCATTTGAAATGTGAGTAGGGATATTATTGTAAATATGACAAGTTAGGTTTAAATCCTCCACACCCAATGAATCATGGCACACCTCCCAAGCCTCCAAACTTCCCCTTCTCCCCTTCTTCATGCCTGCGGAGTTGGAGAACTTCACGCCATGCCATGGCGCCATGCCACGTGCCCAGCACGTGTCAGGTGCCCTAGTAAGATGGTCTTAAATAGTGTCGATTTTCTTTTCATGTTTTGATATGATAATGTTATTTTTTAATGAAAACCGTTTTATGATTCCTAAATTTAATTATTCTGTTTAATTTCTATGCTCAATAACACACATCCTTTAACTAAAGATAAAATAATAAAAGTTCAAAAACCATAGCTCAAAATCCATTTATTCTCATATCAAAAAACACATTAAAAGTGAGTCATTGACAAGAGTTTTATTAAAAAGAAATGAGCCATTGATAATAGTTTTTGTTTTAAAAAAAATGAGTCATTGATGAGTAAGCAAGTGGGATTACTTATTTTATTAGACTATATATTCTCCACCAATCAGAAAGCTCCCGTACGTACATTGATTTAATCTTAAGCCTAAAACCTATATGGGTCCCACCTATAATATAAAAAAAGAAAACCCTAAAGCAAAATGGTGAGGTGCGTGCCCTTCCCACTGCTCGAAATCGGCCCAGCCCAGCAACAAAAATAAATTTCGGTTTCAGTGAAACATAATACCATTGGCCAATTAAAATAATATTATATATATAAAAAAAAAAAATACTAGAAAGACTTAAATTTAAGGAATCTGTCGGATTTTTAATGGAAGTGGGTTGATGTTGATTATGAAGAATAAAGTGAAAGGTTAACACCTGTCTTTCCTTTAAGACATGCTTGATACAAAGGAAACCAAACTATAAAATCTATAAACCCTAACAAACAAACACCTATTCTATTCTATGTTATCTTTATCATCATAGCTTTATATTAATTAACAATACTCACACTAATCCATGCATGTGTTCAACATCATATAAAGATATGAATTGTCACATAGAAAGAGAAACTGTATTTAGTTTCACAATATTTATTCTAATAGTCATTTGAATCTTCAAGAACACATATATCTTGTGATGTTTATTTACTATACAATTGTAAAATATTGTCTGCTTTACCCACTAGAAGCTCACGGATTTGTTTTTGGTTGCCCGAGTGAAAACATCCCAGGAGGTCACCATCCTAGTACTACTCCTACCCGAACACGCTTAACTATAGAGTTTTCATGTGCTCCACAACCAACTAAGCCTAAAACGCATTGGTGATTTAAGAGGCAGGACATTACTTACGAACCAAGATCTCTCCTGTACACAAACGATGTGGGATATGCCTAGGGTGTTACAACAATACAATAGGATCTGGTGTATTATTAAAATGTATTTTGTGGATTTACCCTTTATGCCAAAGGGGAGTTTAGGCTTGACTTTCAAGTGCCAAAGGGGAGTTTAGGCTTGACTTTCAAAAATGTACTTGTTCTAAAGAAAGATAGTTAAAAATCACCTTTGGTTTAAAAAGCTGATAATTTTCTATTAAAATTTTTAAAAAGACCATGCTTTGACAACAGATTATCAAATATCATAAAACTGGGAATTTATGGTTTCACAAGCTCCTTAAAAGAGTTGTACTACCAGAATCTTCTCAGATTTAATATTATTGTTAATTAAAATGCTAATGCTAATTTTAAAACAAAGGGGTTAATCTTTGGGTTAAAAACAAGAAACTTTGGGTGATGGGATTGGGTGCTCACAAATGCGCAGAGCATACCCAAACCCGGAATTCAGCCCGCGGAAGATCTTCATGCGCATGGAAGAGGTCAATCCGTATATCAAAGCATTAACCACCTTCCTATCATCACGGAGTGATATCAGCGAAGCAACAACGACTCTCCTACAATCGTGGAGAGATACTCGCGCGCGTAAGCGGTAAAGGCGGTAATCGTTCCATGATCCCTTATTTATCGCTATATCTTAACTACTTTACTAATATAATCCTTGGGTAGTGGAGACAACCCTAATCGGGCCTGGCCCATTATGATTAGGGTTCTGGGTAATGGTGGCATACGTCCACCTCTATATAAGGGGTCACCTCCTTAATAGAGAGGACACTTTTGGCTAACCCTAAGAGCTATCACACTTGATAGTATCCCCATTCACCCCCGTTTTTGTTATAAACTACTACCTCGTGTAGTTGTCTCCCTACCCACTTGATCTTATTTGCAGGTTACCTCAATCCAGGAAGTGCTAGTGAAGGATCAATTCTGTGGTTACATCTAGGCTATCATCCTTACAAGGAGGTCAGACTATTTGTTTCTTCATTGGCGCCATCCCTTACGGTCTACCAATCTTTCAAACTAGTGCAAATGGATTCTGGAACTGAACAACGTGCTGATCCCATCAATGTCGACGATGGAGTTCAAGCAAATCAAGACACTGTTGCACCAACAACGGTGACCAAGAACGTGAATCAAAGACAGGCTACCACTACCTTCCCAATGTTTGCACCAAGGAAGTCTGCAGCAGCAACACAAAAGAAAGCGGCTGAAGAGCCTGTCGAAGATCTGGAAGAATGGTTGGCTCAAGAAAACGCCAAAACCATAGCAGAATACCAGAAAAGATTAATAGCAAAAGCTAGGTTGGAAGCAAGAAAAACCTTGAATTTTGATGCTGAAGAAGACTCTCACAACGACGAACAGCCAGCTTTTCGTCACATAGCTAAACCTCGCCAGGCGGTACGTGGTGGAGAACGTGGTAAGATTACTCACGTTCAGGACCACGTCAACCTGACTGGGGAACCTGACGGTTATGAATCCGAGAACGAGATCAACTCTGATCGAGCTGAGAGGCCACGAAACAAGTCTGTGGCTAGCAACCAGCCCCACCCAGATGATGATTTGCATAAGCCATACCGCCCAAAAACATTTGCGGAAAGATCCAAATTCTGCGCAAGAATCGCATTGGCACCTATGCCAGTTGAATGTAAATTGCCAAATACGATTGGCAAATATGATGGTCTGCGCGATCCGGATGACCATCTGCACGCGTTCGATTGCGCAGGCAGCTCTAAACCATGGCCGGTTCAAGCTTGGTGCCATCTGTTTGTCCAAACCTTAACAGGTGCGGCAAGGGTATGGTACGAAAGTTTACCGGTCGGCAGTCTTGTGGACTTTGATGACCTGATCAAGAAATTCAAGAATCATTTCTCCCATTTGAGGAAACACAAGAAAGACAAGGCTCAGATTCTGTTGTGCTCCCGGAAAGATAATGAGAGCCTGGAGGATTACATCATAAGATATAATAAGGAAGCCCTACAATTGGGGTGTGGCGAAGAACTCACCAGAGCTGCATTTATCCACGGAGTGCGACATGACGATCTCATGAGATGTCTGACGGGAAAAGATGGTGTGCCTGACGCATGGGACGAGCTGATAGAAGCAGCAAAGACATATGCGTCATCAGAACGATCGTTTACACGCTCGAAAAATTTTCATCATAACAACAATCAGGGTATGAGCATGTATGACAAAGGCAAGGGAAAGCAATCGGTATGGTCAAGAATTTCGGGTTCCGCGGACGAAGGGAAATACTCTTCGGGACAAGACGCGCGGCAACTCCTCAATAACAAGCACTCACGAGATTCGAAACCGCCAAGCAAGAAGAATTACGATTGGACACCATTGTCCAAAACACCTTCAGAAGTGTTGAGGACTGAACAAGTTCAGTTCCCCAAACCCAGGGAACTCAGTCAAGATCGGAAGAATGTTGACACCTCAAAGTATTGTGAGTATCACGAAGATTATGGCCATCTTACGGACAATTGTTATAGTCTAAAGATGGAGATTGAGAAGGCAATCAAGTCAGGTCAGCTCTCACATCTAGTGAAGAATGTAAGGAAAAAATCCAGAGATTCGCAAGGAGATGCGGATGCCAGTAACAAGAAGATAAAGAACCTCAACACGCATTATGCACAACGCTCGGGTCGTCATAATTGCTACATGACTCATCAACGGGGTCAGAAGAAAAGGTCTTACTCAACCACACAGGATGATTCCTGGAAGGAGGCACCGGTCGTTATGCCACGCGTCAAGGGAGGTGCATCTGCAACAACACCATTGATCATCACAGGAATCATTGGGCATTATCGAACAAGATACATGTTCCTTGATAATGGCAGCAGTACTGACATCATGTATCGGCAGTGTTTTGATCAATTGGATGCCGAAGACAAAGAGAAGCTAGTCCCGACCACAGAGCCAATATCCGGGTTCATACATGAAGTGATCATTCCATTGGGTATACTCACACTCCCTGTCACATGGACAGACGGACAACTCTCCCGCACGGAGACATGTGACTTCATGGTATTGCCAGTGACTTCATCACATGACGTCCTCATAGGGAGAGAAGGTTTGGCTAAATTCAATAGCAATGCGTCCACACCACACCAGATGGTCGGTTTCCCGACTCGAGGAGGAGTGGCTTTCATACGTGGAAACAAAAATTGCCACGTAACAGAAACATGTAAGCCCCCCAAGATAATGAAGCCAGCGGACCGCACTGATCCGGAAAAATGGGTTATCAACCCTAAATTTCCAGATCAGACGGTTGTCATAGGCCCAGTAATCTCTGACACCATACGCACGCACTTGAAGCAAATGTTAATTAAAAATATGGACGTCTTCGCATTTCAACCCGCAGACATGGTAGGCGTTCCGCGACACATAGCGGAGCACAGGCTTAACGTCTATAGATCTGTCGAACCAGTCGTCCAGAAGAAGCGCAGTATGGGGCCAGAGAAAACAAAGGCCATGAATGAGCAAGTAGAAGAACTATTAGCTGCAGGCATTCTGCGGAAAACAAGATACCAAACTTGGGTCGCAAACCCAGTCATGGTCGGAAAGTCAAATGGTGGCTGGCGGATGTGTGTGGACTACAAGGACTTAAACAAAGCATGTCCAAAGGACTGCTACCCGCTCCCTGAGATTGACTTAAAGGTGGACTCCCTGGCACCGTTCAGATTCAAGTGCTTCCTGGACGCATATAAAGGGTATCATCAAATCCAAATGGCTAAGGAAGACGAAGATAAAACGTCTTTCCGCACGGATACAGGAACTTATTGTTATACCAAAATGCCATTTGGATTGAAGAACGCGGGAGCCACGTATCAGCGTTTAATGGACAATGCGTTCAACAAACAGATCGGGGTCAATCTCGAAGTCTACGTGGATGATTTGGTCATAAAAAGTACAGAAGAGGACCAAATGCTGCTAGACATCCAGAAAACTTTTGATCAACTCCGCGCAGTACGAATGAAGCTCAACCCGAGCAAGTGCTCTTTTGGAATGGAGGAGGGCAAGTTCCTGGGAGTGATTGTAACCAAAGAGGGTTTCCGAGCAAACCCGGACAAAGTACAAGCAATCGAGAGAATGCCGTCTCCATCTTCTATCAAGGAAGTCCAGACACTCATGGGACGCTTGGTGGCTTTGAATCGTTTCCTTTCAAACTATGCGTCCAAGTCATTCCCTTTTGTGAACACACTGAAGAGCTGTCTCAAAAAAATCCAACTTTAAGTGGACCAATGAGGCCGAGGCCGCATTTCAAGAAATGAAAACATGTTTGAGCCATTTGCCCGTTCTCACAGCTCCCCTCCCGAAAGAACCATTAACGCTGTACTTATCCGTAACGGACAAGGCAATTGGGGCTGTTCTTATGGTTGATCGAAAGGGCGTCCAAACGCCGGTATATTATGTCAGCAGGACTCTACTCGATCCAGAGACTCGATACTCAATGATGGAAAAGTTGGTGCTCGCATTGGTGCACGCGTCACGAAGACTGCGAAGATACTTCCAAGGACACCCAATTATCGTCCTGACAGATTTTCGCATCAATGACATCTTGCGCAAGCCTGAATTGTCGGGACGATTGGCCAAGTGGGCCATTGAGTTGGGAGAACACACGATCGAGTACAAGTCAAGAACATCATTCAAAGGGCAGATCCTTGCGGACTTCGCCGCGGAAGTTCCTGCCGAAAGCGTCACCGAGTGCCAACAGGCGCATATCACAACTCCTATTCCAGAGTCAGCGGAGAAATGGGAGTTATACACAGATGGAGCATGCAATGATGATGGCGCTGGAGCAGGCTTGCGCTTAGTCACCCCAGAAGGGAAAGACTTCACGTATGCAATTCGCCTAGACTTCCCAACAACAAACAACGAAGCGGAATACGAGGCGTTGTTGGCGGGATTGCGAATTGCGAAAAAAATGGGTGTACAGCACTTAGACGCCCACGTCGACTCTCAGCTCGTTGCTAATCACATCGACGGTTCATATGAAGCACGTGAAGCATCCATGATCCTGTACTTGGAACAAGCCAAAGCCCTCATGCGGGACTTCGCATACTGCAAGATCCACCACATCAAGAGGAGTCAAAACAAACCAGCGGACGCGTTAAGCAAACTGGCATCAACTGCTTTTGATCACCTAGCAAAGGATGTGCGAGTGGAAGTTTTGGCTAGCCCGTCCGTGTCCCAAAAACAGGTCAATGTCACACAGATCGGAGCAACATCTTGGATAACTCCAATCCGGGCTTATCTAACAAACGGGACACTCCCAGACAACAAGGCAGAAGCTCGTAAATTACAAAACAGAGCATTGCATTACCAAGTTATCGATGGCATATTGTACCGCCGTTCTTACCTAGGGCCATTGCTACGATGTGTTGACTCCGCAGAAGCCACTTACCTTATCAAAGACATACATGAAGGGTCCTGCGGCCTGCACGCTGGCCCTAGGATGGTGGTAGCAAAGCTAATGAAT
The DNA here is from genome assembly GCA_028751855.1 of Ambrosia trifida. Classification (NCBI taxonomy): domain Eukaryota; kingdom Viridiplantae; phylum Streptophyta; class Magnoliopsida; order Asterales; family Asteraceae; genus Ambrosia; species Ambrosia trifida. Next base: position 9,036,978 of record CM054131.1, read on the forward strand.
GCGGGTTATTACTGGCCCGGAATGCACCGAGATGCCGAGATGGAATTGCGCAAATGCAAGTCTTGCCAACGTCATGCTCCAGGAACGTTGCGCCCAAAGAACAATTTGATACCTGTAACCACTGCATGGCCTTTTCAAAAGTGGGCCATCGACCTCGTGGGTCCATTCCCCACAGTTCCAGGAAACGTCAAGTATCTGGTGGTCGCAATTGATTATTTCACCAAATGGGTGGAAGCCAAACCTTTGGCTTCCATCGATGGAAAAAGCATTAAAAAATTCATTTGGGAGTTTATCATATGTCGTTTCGGGTTACCTATGGAGATCGTCAGTGACAATGGCACGCAATTTGCAGACCAACACTTGCAAGAATGGCTATCCTCCATGAATGTTAAGCAGATATTCACCTCGGTAGCACATCCGCAAGGTAATGGACAGGTTGAGCGCGCAAACAGAAGCGTGGTGGAAGGAATCAAGACTAGACTTGGAACGAAACGCACTGGTTGGGTAGATGAACTCCCGCATGTCTTGTGGGCCAACCGCACACTATCCAAGACTAGTAATGGAGAGACTCCGTTTAGCCTCACGTACGGAACAGAAGCTGTCATTCCTGCGGAAATGTATTGTGCGTCCCCGCGAATCTTACTGACAAACCATCAAGACAACGACACGGAGCTAAAACTCAATCTAGACCTACTAGATGAGCGGAGAGACATGGCCGCTGTCAGAGAAGCCAACTACAAAAAACAGCTTGAGCGATACTACAACGCAAAAGTGAAGGCAGAGGTTTTCCGTGCAGGGGACTACGTTCTCCGCAATAACGAGGCATCCGGCGCAGAAAAGTCTGGCAAATTGGCACCAAATTGGGAAGGGCCGTACAAAATTCAAGAAGTGCTGGGGAAGGGGGCTTATGCCTTGGAGCGCTTAGATGGCACCCCCATTCCACGCACATGGAACGCGGCTCAACTGCGCAAATGTTATTTATGAAGTATTTTACTCGTTCTGTAATAAACAATGGCTATGACCATTCCGTTTTTAATAAAAGAATTTTTAGTCTATTTTTATTCTATTTGATCAACAAATAATGCCAACGATGGTCAAGATACACATTTCATTAAGCAAAACAGTGGCATACTTACATATTATCACCAGTTCAAAAGAAACATACAAAAGTGGTGATTCAAGCCATCACAATACATGCACCTAGGGCTATGTAGCAAAACATTACGAAAGGAAAGAAATATCAAGTTGCATACTGCCAACCGGTGGCAGTTCGACGAAGCCTTATCTTGGGAATCTTGGGGCGATCTTGGAGCTCACTTAGTTGTTTCATCTTCACCGGAATATCAATCGGCGCACTCTTCACCGGTTGATCCACTTGGCAATCTTCAGTGAACAACAGATAGCCACAGTAAGTAGCTAGCTGGTGCATGGGAGTTGGAGGTACTTTGATCACAGGGGGATGATCAGCAAGTGACAGCATCCCCTGCAAGGCTTCAACTTCAGCTTTGGAGATTCTTAATGGAGAAGCCATGGAGGAAGTTGGTAAAAGATAAAAAGTTAATGGAAAATGCTAATCCATGGTTAACCTTTTATAGAAAAAACAAGAAGGGCCATTAATTGCCATTAATGGTTAATACTCAAGTGCGGATGTCAACAGTCACATCAGTCAGCTGCAGCGCCGCCAAAAAACTGACAGATGACATCAGCAGGACAAGTGGCACCACATTTTTCCAAGGCTGACGTCATCTAATCATCATGGCATTTCAACAGTTACACTCCACACAAAGAATTAATTATTTAAACTTGACATAACGAGGCATAAGAAAACATCCATGTGTTCAAGTACAAAAAACAAACACAAAGCAAAGGAGTTTGACACATTACAATGAAAGCTAATTATAGTCTATCAAATCTATGTAAGCGTCATCGTCTGCCTCCTCGTTCTGCGCACCAGACCCAGCAGCAGCATTGGACGATTCACATCCTCCTTGTGCAGCGGCTTTACGCATCTCTTCCTCTTTACGCTCTTTCTCTTCGAGCTCTGCACCAAGACGATCAGATTCTTCAAAATATCCACGCAGCTGACCTATTGGATCATCCGACTTCAAGCAATGATCAACCACGTCAAAGACATCAAAGGTGAGAGCCTCAAACTCCTGCTGCGCAGCAATGGCTTCCTCTTCATAAGGTTTGCCAAAGTGCTCTCCGTCTTCAAGAGCCAAACCGGCCGCATGATGATGATAGCCCTCAACAAACCCTTCCTGCTGGCCACTCCGCATGGAAGACGCACCGATCTTCGCAACAGCATCGCCAAACTTCGGCTCGTTCCATATACGTTTAAAAACCTATGGACCAAACAGAGACAAAAATAAAGCACTAAACAATATTGCAACACATATACTAACAATGAAGGTCAAAAGAATTCAAACCCCTTGAAGACCGTGTTGCATCATCCAGGTCAAACGCTCCCGGGCAGCATGCGAAGTTTGCACAGCAGTTCGGAGCTCGTTTTGCGTTTGTTGAAGGCTCACTTCTAGCTGCACACGCGAGGAATCCAATAAAGCATTCGTTTCACCAAGTTGTGCTTTTTCCTCCTCAAGGCTCTTCACCTGCGATTCTAGTCCGGAAACTTGCGTAGTGGCAGACACTAGGCTCTCATGTTGCTCTTTCAGCTTGAGGATAGTTTCAGACAATTCAGACTGCTTAGCATCCAGCAGTTTTTGTTTCTCCTCTGCTTCGCGAACAACGCGGGCAACTTCATTTTTCAACTTCTCGTTGGCTTTCCGGCCACGTTCCAACTCTAAATTGGTACGCTCACAGGAATCTTTCCACCCCTTGGCAGCGTCAGCTTTCTCCTTCTTCATTCTCTGAATCTCACCCTCAGCAGATCGAAGTTGATCCCGCAATTGCTCAACTTCAGAATGGGCACTTGCACGGAATTTTTGGAATTCTTCCTCCCGTTCCCTTTGCGCCTCTTCAGCACTCCTGAGAGCCTGCCAAGAACGTTGGAATTCCTCTTCTCGTCGCAGCATTGACCCGAAGTTACTGAGGCTCAATGCAAGATTCAGGCTCATGTCGGAAAACAATGAACGACGGTCAATACTGTCTTGATAATCACGCTCGCTAGGCGGAACAGCATAGGAGATAAAATCCTCGGCAAGCAAAGGATTGGTAAAGCGGGTCGTTTGCCTTATATCCCATCGGGGCTGATAGGGCCTGTTTGGATCAAAATCACGAGGAGCAACCCTCGTTCCGCTCCCACTTGCTTTCCCAGACCCGCGAGCAGTTTTGGTGATATCCCCCTTAGGAGTCGAAGAGGTCCGCATGCTTTCCGCGGAAACCTTATCCGCAGGGACGTCCGTGTGTACTGATTTATCCGCCTTAGATGAATCCGGCTGACTACCCTTTTCTCCTTGAGCAATATCCGTCGCCATGATTGTTGTATCCACATCAACAGGGGACAACTCAACCAAAGGGTTCTTACCAGGATCTCCGCTTCCCTTCGGGGACACCACAATCCTTTCTCCTTGAGAAGATCCCCGAGTTTCCAAGTCAGATGGACTTGGGCCCTGCACATCCTCAGGGATAGGCTTACTCACCTTCTCTACGATTGGAATGGGTTTCTTCAATGCCCCCTGTGGCGCAGCACCTTTACCTACGAGCACAAAAGATGAAAGGGATGATTTCGTGTCCCATATACAGAACTTAAACATAAACTCTATCACAGACACTTACCAGAGGTCTGTTTGATAGATTTGATCAACACAGGTTTCCGTTTAGGCGGAGGCTTCACCATTATCTTTGGGCCAGCAGGTTTGACATTTGTCCCCGTATTAGGGGCTAACTCCTCTACCACGGTGGACGAAGTTGGTTTAGGGACATCTGCAGACGGTCTTGAAATTTGAACTTGCGTCTGAGCAAGATCTTCAATGCGTTTCTGATATAGCTCATCAGAAACTTCAACAGAGTTATCAATGGGTGTAGGACCACGCGTGCGCTGACGCTTAACATCATCATCTGACTCTGTGGCCTCGTCATCCTCTCTAACAACAGTAGAGCTGGAGGCCACCTTCTTCCCTTTACGAGAGTCTTTCCGCTGACGCTTCGGACCCGCACCTACGGAAAGACATAAAATAAGGTTCAAGCTTAATACATACCCGGATAACATATGACATCATATACCTGAACAAGATATCTTTTTACGACCTGTGGAAGTTTCAACCGGCCCACTTCCGGTCTTCTTGACTGGGCAAATCCCTGCGCCTGTAACAAAGGGCACGCGGGTCAGAGTTTGCAATGCGTGGAAACACGACGCACCCCTTTTTCGGCGCAGGAATCTCCCACAATACAAGTCAAGACATATTATATGAAATATTGAGAGGCAGTATAGGATGTAACCTGTGCGCGTATAGTGTTGAGGAGCATCCTTAAGCTGTGGCATCAAAAAATTCCGCGCCAGTCGCTCAATCACTGTAGGAGTTCCTTGGGGCAAAGCAACATACTTCAGTTTCGCAGAACCCCGGGCATCGAACAGATCGAACTTTGTCATTCCTACAAGGACATAGACATAAAATATAAAAACAAGAATGAAAGACAGAGGCAATGGAGAAGAAATTCACGTGTACTTACTAGCATCAACAGCAGTAGGCTCTTGCCCCTCCGGGTTACCTAAACGGCTGAGCCCTAACATCACAAGTACGCCCTCTGGGCACTTCTCCATAGACAGCGGAGTGGAATGGGCACACAGAGTGTCATACCACGGTCGGCTGTCGAAATCCTTCATAGGTGGGAACTCCGCAATCTTTTCCTTCACACCAATACTCATCCATTGCATGGCCGCAGGGATCACCCCTCGGTGGACATAGAAAAACTTTTCTTTCCAATCGTACATTGATTTGGGGCTCTCTGAGACAATCTGTGTCCGATTTCTACGAGGAGCTACACTGTACCATCCGTGCCCACCACGTGCCTCCTCAAGAACGTAAAACACGTTTAACATATCAAAGGACGGCTCTAGATCAAGCGACCGACAGGTCGCTTCAAAATGCACAAGTCTGGACAACCCAAACGGAGTCATTTGAGTTGGGTGAACCCCATATTTCATAAGGGTACTTACCAAGAACTTCGTCGTGGGAAGACGAAAACAACACCGGGAAAAGAACGCTTCATACAAAGTAATCTTACCAGGGGGAGCGTCCAACGCTGTCTTACCAGCAGCAGGAAGTTCAGGCTCCCACTCAGCCTCAATTCCATACTGATCGAGGAATGAGGAGAAAGAAGAGGCATCCCACTTGACAACGGTTGTGGATATGCCCTTCTCGGTTTTTTCAGTCATCTTGGTCACATCAGCAGTACCAGATGCTTCTTGAGACATTCTTGATGATTGAGTAAAGATAACGGCTAATCAGAAAAAGAAAGAGAAGAAGGATAGTTGGGAGATTTGCAATGAAAAGTGTGAGAATGGTGTGGTTTGAAATATTTTGAAATCCTTTTATAGGGTGGGCTATAACTGCCACTGACGTCAGCATGGGAAAGAGGAAACGTTTTCCCAAACGACACGTGGCTATGCACAGCTATTTTGACTGCACACGCGCGCATCACGCGCTAAGCCACGCGCTTGACACAGCTGTCCACAATAACCGATGGGACGCTCACTGACACACGTATAGCTTGTAGCAGACGCTAACCACCATCCTTTACTCATTACTCAACAGCTGTCCTACGCTGTAGAGCCACGTAAGCACAACGCGGAGACTCAACGTCAAATCTAAGTACCGTTCTCCGCTCTTCGCATGACAAGTGTTCCGTTCTCCGCATAACAAACAATCCGTGTCTCGTACAACCAACGCTCTGATTCTCCATTAATTGGCAACAACGGACCACTGTTTACCAGGATTTCACAACCAAGGAAAGATGAGCTATCATCCAGGGGCTTTAACTCTTCAAGTCCACCATCCACCCCTTTCCCTCATACACTCGAGAAAAGGGTACACGCTGGACTGGGGGGACTTGATGGGATTGGGTGCTCACAAATGCGCAGAGCATACCCAAACCCGGAATTCAGCCCGCGGAAGATCTTCATGCGCATGGAAGAGGTCAATCCGTATATCAAAGCATTAACCACCTTCCTATCATCACGGAGTGATATCAGCGAAGCAACAACGACTCTCCTACAATCGTGGAGAGATACTCGCGCGCGTAAGCGGTAAAGGCGGTAATCGTTCCATGATCCCTTATTTATCGCTATATCTTAACTACTTTACTAATATAATCCTTGGGTAGTGGAGACAACCCTAATCGGGCCTGGCCCATTATGATTAGGGTTCTGGGTAATGGTGGCATACGTCCACCTCTATATAAGGGGTCACCTCCTTAATAGAGAGGACACTTTTGGCTAACCCTAAGAGCTATCACACTTGATAGTATCCCCATTCACCCCCGTTTTTGTTATAAACTACTACCTCGTGTAGTTGTCTCCCTACCCACTTGATCTTATTTGCAGGTTACCTCAATCCAGGAAGTGCTAGTGAAGGATCAATTCTGTGGTTACATCTAGGCTATCATCCTTACAAGGAGGTCAGACTATTTGTTTCTTCATTGGGCTAAAATGCTAAGCAACATTTATAAAGATCTAACTATCATTATTATAATATTTTTGTTACTATTGTCCTAAAAACTTGATTTGCCCTAATAGAGTAATAGAACATATAGATATCCCAACTAGTTAAATGAACCAAATTGACCCAAGTAGGTGTCAAGATATGTATTTTTTTTGCTGCAATTTTTGGAAATGAATATTATACCTAAAAATGACAATGTAACTTGTTAGGGTTAGAAAAAGCCTAAATAGTTCCATATCTAAATGCAAGTTTAATTAATACATATAGACACATATATTATAAGTATAATATTATTATATCAACAAATGGAATATTTGTAAGGAAACTTACCATAGATTAAGATGTGGAACAAACCATTACTTCAACTCTCAGTTCTTTGATTTATCCTTATGATTATCCGACCGCCGTCCACCGCCATCTCCTCCGTAGTAACCACCGGCTCCTGCGTAATGATCAACGGCTGAGTTTGGAACGATGAAAAACGGAAGATTTGCAGCCGTTGATCCGTCCGATTGAAACCTCTGAAGGTGGTGATGATGTGGCATAAGAGACGACTGCATATTGGACTGAAGGGTCCCCCCACTGAAACCACCACCTGTTGCTGCTGCTGCTGATGATGATGACGTCATTGCGAAATTTAAGTTGTAACTTTCTCCACCTGTTGTCACCGCCGGTACATAGCTGTCTTGTAGGAAGGAGAAATGATGATGTGACTGATTATTATTATTATTATTATTATTATTATTATTATTATTATTATTATTATTATTATTATTGTTGTTGTTGTTGTTGTTGTTGAATTGTGGTAGTTGGATTAATTGAGGAGAAGGTTGTGTAGAGTGGTTAAAGAAATAATTTATAGGAGATCTGGTGGTATTAATCCCACCAGTTAAAAGATCCGTAAACGATGAGCTTTCTGGAAAATTATTATTAACCTGATTCAAAACCATAACCGTTGTAGAATCAAGTTTTTTCTCTTTATCCTTCTTATGTGCAGCCATTTCTCTGGCCCGGTCTCTCGCTTTGTTTCGGTTTTCAGATCGAGACAACGAGAGACCGGAGCCTTTACTAGTCTCCGACGTGCTACTGCACGTCGGAGACTTATCTTTAAAAATATTAACATCCGGTTTCTTCTCGCCCGAGATTGCGCCAAAAAAAGGCGGATCGAGCGACGGAAGCTCGTCGATCGAACTCGCAGCCGCCTTGAGCAACCACTCGACCGCCTTACTAGGCTGATCGTAACCTAACCGATCTTGCAGATCGTAAAACTGGATAGCTGTGTTTACCGACAATCGTACACGTCTGTCTCTAAGTCCTTTCGATGTCAACACTTTACTGTGTCGATCTTTACCTCCAGATGCCCTCGAAACCCTAACGATTCGAGACGAAGGCCATCCGCAAAGCCGTGCAACACCAACGCTAGCAGCAACATCTTCTGCAGGGTTATGTAGCTCTAAATTAGCTCTAATTGAAGGGTTTGAAGAAGTATCAGTAGTTGTAGTACTACCGTTGGATGAAACCCTTTGAAACTTAGACACTTGTCTTTGAATATCAATATCAACATCATCTATCTCCATTACTTTGCTAATTTCATAGCAACACAAAAAAATCAAATAAAATCAAATAAAAGTTCAGAACCAAACCAAACTTCTCTCTTGTTCAAAATATCTTATCTAGAGAGGAAAAGGAAAAGGAAATGGAATGTGGTTTTTAGAGAGAGAAAGTAGTGGTATATATTTAGAGAGAGAGAGAGAGAGAGGAGGTGTGGTGGGTGTCAAGTAGTACTGTGTCCTTTGTATTGATGACTGGTTTGGTTTTTGTAGTCAAGTATGCAGACACACAGTACACACAAATGTATAGATACAATAATGGGTGTATGTATATGTGCAGAAGCAGAAAGAGGCTGAAAAATGTCAGGAGGGAACCTCCGTTTAAAGCTTATTTTTTCTGAGAAAACAAGAAAACAAAGTCTGTCAAGTTTCATCACAGGGAAGTGAAGATAAAAAACAAAGGTAAATAAAACCTAGGACTAATTAATAAAATAAAAGTTATGTTACTCATCTTTGTAAAACTCAATATACAAGTAAATAATTAATAAATAAAAGACAGGATCGATTAACTTTTTTCTAAGACACTAGCAAACCACCAACATAACTCCGCTACAAAGAGGAAATTACACCAATTTTTTCAAGATATTTCATTAAAAGTGGGTATACTCGTAATCCAAAGATAACCCAAAGATTTTATTTCCTCTACTATGGATACGATGAGCTATTTAGAAGAAAAAAGTGACCAACTAACAAGTCGTAATAAGGATCAACTATAACAAGTTATCTTACCCGTCTATGTCGTAAACTAAATATATAGAAATGGTTGGAATATACATAATAGCTATATTATGATGTCTAGGTTATTCAATACATTTCATAACCGTTGGAAACCAGGCATTCTTTAACTTAATCAAACAAAAGATTTAACAAGAAAAAACTGTTTGATTAAACTTGAAGGTACATAAAACTTATACATAACCCCTATTTATACTAAACAATCATTGATGTCCACGAAACCTACTTAGAACCAGAATTAGGAAAAAGGATAATTATAAGATAAAACTAATGTAAATCTAAATTTTCCTACTAAAATAAAATAAACCATTTAACATCCTCTAACTTTTGAATATTGACAAGACTAATTCCAACAATAACAGTATTAAGATAATTTGACGGTGTATATTGCTTAAAAATGACAACCGTGTTACTTTGATGGGTTTGGATTGACGGATAATGAACACGGTCTATGTATTCAACTATGACAAAATCATCCACGGATGTTCTTAATGATGTGCTACACTAAGGTGCTGTTTGTTTTTTGCTCAGAAGCACTTCTGACCTCTTTTGTCTACACTACGCAGATGCGCGCAGACGTTTGGGGTCTACGGATTGTTTGTTTTTTGGAAGACCTTTCACTTAAAAAGGTCTTCCTGACCTCTTCTTGGTGCAGACTTGTTCCAAACACTTCTAAGGTCTTCTCCACTTCTCTTCTCCTCACCCACCACCACCACCACCACCCACCACCACCACCACGGTCCACAACCACCAACCACGGTCCACCACCTACAACTTTCCACCACCACCACGGTCCACCACCACCACCGTCCACCACCACCCACCACCACCGTCCACCAACACCACCACCACCACCACCGCCACCCACCACCACAGTCCACCACCACCGTTCACCACCACCACGGTCCACCACCACCTACCACCTTCCACCACCACCATCACCCACCACCGTCTACCACCACCACCTACCACCGTCCACCACCACAACCGTCCACCACCACCGTCCACCATCCACCACCACCACCACCCACCACGGTCTACCACCACCACCTACCATCGTTCACCACCACCACCGTCCACTACCACCACCGTCCACCACCACCGTCCACCACCATCCACCTCCACCACCACCGTCCACCACCACCATGGTCCACCACCACCACTGTCCACCACCACCCACCACCACCACCGTCTACTACCAGACTGCTGTAAAAAATCAGTTTATTTCAGCAGCCTGCAGACATTAACAAACAAACAGTCTTCTTTTTGCAGACTGCAGACCTTTGGTCCACCTCTTCTCCTGCAGATGTCTGCAGATGTGGTCCACAGACTGCAGACCTTTTCCTGCAGAAAAAACAAACAGCACCTAAGTCACTAATACAAACCCACATAACTTATTTATATAAGTTACACGGCTTGACGAATTGTAGATGGATTGTAAACAAGTCACGGACCGACAGTGGCGTAGCTTTTAAAGGGCGGGGAGGGGCGGCCGACCCCCCCCCACCGGATTTTCGCTCAGAAGTTCCAATTATATAGTATTCGTATAGAAATTTTTTGGTATAGACAGTTTTGACCTCCCGAAATTAGTTTTCGACCCCCGAAACTAGTGATTTCCGACCCCCCGGTGACTTTCGACCCCCCGATGTTTCGGGTCAAGCTTCGCCACTGCGGACCGATGATTGGTTGATCCTATAAAACATCGTTACTGATATACGTTAAATTACACATATAAAAGTCCCCGTTTAACTCCCTTTTTCATACGTTTTTGACCTCATACATAGGAATTGGTACTTATTTGGGTATCTTTACGATTTCAGGTCTTAAACGATGTCCCGGAAACACAAGGAAGGAAAAAACGAAGAGTTCGGCGCGAAAACGGGCCATCAGGCCCTTCGAGCGGCCGCTCCAATCCTTCGCGCGGCCGCGCGCCCCTCCCAGATATTTCTGGGGACCTTCCAGAAGGCCTACGTCACGTCTGCAGCAATTGGTCCACTTGGTGATAAAGCGAGCGGCCGCTCCAAGGCTTCGCGCGGCCGCTCGAAACCTCTGCTCTGCTATAAAATCCCCATTTCAGCTCACTGATCATCATTGGGTCTTGAGGGAAGCTTTTCTGGGCGATTTTTGGACGATCCAGAGCAGCCAGAGGATTGTCCACGAGTACGCAAGCGGGGTAATAAGGCTAAAAGGTAAAAATAATACGATCTGGGACCCGCTACCAGCAGTGCACATGCCACCTCCCGACCAGCAGCAGCCAGAGCAGCCAGAGCAGCCACAGCAGCCACAGCGGCCACATGAGCACATGCCACCCCAGGAGCCTCTACTGCCTCACCAGCAGCAGTACTACTATCAGCATCCTTAGAGCTTCTATGATGAGTTTGGCGCGTTCCGAACAGAAACGCGCGACACTCTATACCAGCACGGCGAGTCCCTACAGCATCAAGGGGCGACCCTAGACTACCTTGTCTCTGAATTTCATGCTTGTTTCCCAAACAATTTTGGGAATCCCCCACAGAGGGGATACCCGGGGGACAAGCGGAGGCGAGGTGGTGATGCAGCGGGATCATCAGGGACTCGCCATGATGACGAGGATTGAGAAATTGCTGGTAAGATGGTACTATTTTGTTTATGTTATTCCTGTTGGTACTGTATATGGGCGCAAGCACCCATGGATTTATTTTGTTTTTTGTACTTGAACTATTTACTTTTCCGCATTTTAATTTTCATTAATGTTTGGTTTGATTGAATAAGTGTGACAATGAATGGGTGTATTTGATGAGTTTGTTTTGTCAAGAATGTTCATGTTGCAGGGAACTGGCAAGCACCGTTATCGGGGCTCATGCCGTCCAAAAACCCGGGCGTTTCTTCGATACCAGGGGAGTATTATTCTCCTTTTTCCCACTATAGATAGCTAATTAATAAACGCTTTCTATTGTCACATTGGGGACAATGTGAAGTTCAAGTGTGGGGAGGGATTATAATCTTGTTTGTCCTCTTGTATATATATATATATATATGTTAAAAAAAAAAAAAAAAAAAAAAAAACCTTTAAAAGTACATATATGTATATATTCTCATATAAACATCAAGCCTAACTAAATTTTGATAAAGACAACTCGAGGCGCGACAAACAGATGAGATACGAGCGTGTTATATTCGTACACTTGCACCCATTTCCCTACGGCTACGTGAGCGTTTGAGCCTTAGAGTATATTATATTTCTTTGACATGCTTGCGAGTGAGCCGGATGTTTTGTGCAGTTTAGAACTTGTCACTAGTATACTTGTTTAGACCAGATACGTGTGAGATTGTATGAACATGATTGAGGCAATTATGATACCCTTTTGATTTAGCCCTTTCTTTTCGTTCTATCTATTTCCCGCACCAATATATTATCCACTAGTTAACCATGTTGAACCTAATCCCGTGTTTTTCTTATTTACCACACCATTTCACCACTAAACCAAATAACCTTTTTCTTTTAAACCTTTTGTGTTAAAACTCGGTTTAGGTTATTGTTCTACTAGTTTATATGTTGTAAATAGTTCGTGTTCGGGTTTTTATGTTTAGAACCCGTTTGTCGATTATATTATCCGTTTCAGTTCATTATATATATCATAGATATATATATGTAAAAAAAAAAAAATCCAGAAAAATAGAACACCCTAAAATAGGGTGAATTAGCAGTATTCGAGCAGTTTTTAGAGCTTTAAAGTTAATAATTATAAGTTAGCTCGATTTAAAATAAAAATCGCCTATATTCGCGTTTGTTTTGTACAGTTGTGTTGGTTGATATTATTTAGACATAAACCGCCGAGTTTTAGCCGATTTGTCACTTTAAATATCCATTCCGCACCCTTACCTTTGCCTAACATTACAACCCGTAAAAGACCTCTTGATTTGTGTTTTTTCACACGTTAGTTGGTGAAGACTAGATCTTTTGACAAGCTTATGATATTGCACGATTCATTGTCTTGGCAATGGAGCGATTTACACATACACATTACACGTATGTATCATAAATAAAACCGAGTGTGTGTGAACATTGTGAGTCGTGTACGGGTTAGCGTGCTTGTAAGATCGGAAGTGAGTCGTTGCTTTTTAGTTATCTTATCACCTGTTTATAAATCTTTGTTGGCTTGTCTATTATCGTCTGTACAGGCTATATTTTGCCTTTGTTGCCACTTGGCGAGTTTTTCGGTTATTTTCTGTTTAAATGTTTGCTTGAGGACAAGCAAAGTTCAAGTGTGGGGAGGTTTGATATACGTTAAATTACACATATAAAAGTCCCCGTTTAACTCCCTTTTTCATACGTTTTTGACCTCATACATAGGAATTGGTACTTATTTGGGTATCTTTACGATTTCAGGTCTTAAACGATGTCCCGGAAACACAAGGAAGGAAAAAACGAAGAGTTCGGCGCGAAAACGGGCCATCAGGCCCTTCGAGCGGCCGCTCCAATCCTTCGCGCGGCCGCGCGCCCCTCCCAGATATTTCTGGGGACCTTCCAGAAGGCCTACGTCACGTCTGCAGCAATTGGTCCACTTGGTGATAAAGCGAGCGGCCGCTCCAAGGCTTCGCGCGGCCGCTCGAAACCTCTGCTCTGCTATAAAATCCCCATTTCAGCTCACTGATCATCATTGGGTCTTGAGGGAAGCTTTTCTGGGCGATTTTTGGACGATCCAAGCTGCTGGAAAGCCGTTTAACAAGCTCGGAAGTCCATCCGTTCCATCCTTCATCATCCGATCCATCTCTTTAGCATTCTTATGGTTTGATCCTTGAAGCTTTTTATGATTCAAATCTGATTTTTGTATGCTATTTTGATGTTATTATAGTTATTCGTACGCCTACGGGCAAGAACAATAGTATTTAGTACGTTAAACAATCGTTTAGTATGTAATCATGTTTTGTATAAATTTGGCGTTTTTCACGTATTAGATCTTGATGATCATAGCGCAACCTTGTTTCGTTGTTGATGAATTTGTAGCTGTATTTGAATGACTTTAGCGATTGTCGAATGTGTTAGGCGGATACATGTTGAAAAACCGTCCGTTTAATCGTCCGGTAGTAGACTAGTTAACTTGTTAAATAGTTTATGCCATGAAACTGTAACCGGGTATTGGTTTGGTTAAAGTCAGTCGAATAACGGTTAAAAATGCTTACCGGCACGTAAAAGGGTTTAAAAAGCCTAATGGTGCCATTACTAGTCTTTGACACGGTTAATGATCTTTGGTAGTTATTTTGGTAAAAATAGCGATCTTAGTAGATCTGGGGTCAAAGTTGGTAAAATGGAATAGGTTGTGAAATGCTCTACTTTATGCTAGTTTGGGTGGCTGTGTTGTGTATTCGGTATCGCTTCCCTAAATTAGTGAGGTTAGAATACTCTTAACGGATGACTAACTTATCTTTAGAAGATCTGCGTGAGATCATATCAGCTGCTCGCTAATGAACGACTTGAAGCGGTTAACGTGTGTATTCGTGTTAGCTTTCTGTATAGTTGTCATGTTAGGATGCCCGAAAGGGACACTAACTGTCGGAAAATGGGAATGTTGATCACGCGCCTATATTACTTATTATATTTAGATAACATGCTAGGATTGGCAAAAATATAGTTTATATAGTTATATTTTCTATTTGGAGTCGTAGTTAAGTTATTTACATGTTTTAGATTTAATTTAGTTTTAAACAAAACTCAAACTTATCTTTTCCTACTGGTAAATCGGGGACAGAGTTTTAGTACAATTGCTCCGCGCGCGTCCATGGATCGATACTTGGTTCTTATCTGTACTTACTACATATATGACAGGGTACACTTGCCCTAGTGTGTGTGTTTTAATATGAAGGTCGAAACCATTTTTATAAATATTAAAGCAAAACGTGTGTTAAAATCCATTGTAAAATATGTATAGTTACGCACACGTCAAGTTTTTGGCGCCGTTGCCGGGGACGCGACGAGCTTTAGGAACGAACCGAGTCAACTTTTTACCAGTGTACATGCTTGTGAATAATTGTTTATACTTCTTTGATTCGTTATTTCATTAATTTATTTGCATATATGATTATTTAAATTTTTATTAGATTTATCTGTCTGTTGATATATTGGATTAATTTTAGATTGGTTTATAGGTTGCATATAGATTCGTTCATTTATCTGCTTATAGGATTGTTTGATTTGATTTTTCGTTCATTAGGATGTTGATAGATTTAATTTATTGAATATTGGATTAATTGGTTTGTCTATGAATTTGATTTGTTCGTTATTTGATTAATTAGATTTATTTGTTCGTATTTGGACTGATTATTGATTTCATTCGTTGTATAGTTTGAGGCTTAGTCTGCTTATTTCTGTTCATTTTATTAATTCTATTTGTTTATATTTGACTTACTTGTATATATTTGCGCTCAGTTATTTTCGCATGAATTTATTGATTCTTTATTTCATTTATTTATTTTTCTGTCTTTTATCGCCTTTTTGGGTCTGTCATATATTCGCCTGTTGCAACTGTATCATTCTTACATGCAGGTTGATGTCCACAAACCCAGGGACTTCTGGTGATCTTTCTGACGAGGAGCTAAGGCGCCTGAGGAGAAGCGAGCGGATTAGACTTCATAAATTGCGTCTTGTTTCTGATATTCTTATTACTGCTCCTATTGTTGAGGTCCCAATTGAGGAGGCGAGGCACGATCTGGCCGACGACAACGGGTCGGACGCCCACAGCGACATTATCATGGCGGATGACGACATTCCGCTGAATGATAGTGGTCGTCCAGGAGGAGATGGACTCGCGCCGAGTATTGTCCGTCCGGCTATTTTGGCGGACCATTTCGAGATCAAATCTAGTATCGTGAATATGATACAAAACTCGGTGCAATTCGGTGGACTGGAACACGAGGATCCAGGCCGACATATTGCTGCATTCTTAGAGGTTTTAGCCACCTTTAAGATGACGGGCATCTCCGATGATGCTATCCGTCTCCGACTCTTCCCATTCTCACTGCGAGACAAAGCCCGGACTTGGCTTCTGTCACAACCCGCATGGTCGATCACGACTTGGGCAGAGTTGTCACAACAATTCATGCAGCAGTATTTTCCTCCTGAAAAGACACAAAAATTGAGGAATCGCATCATGACATTTCGTCAGGATGACGATGAATCATTATACACAGCCTGGGAAAGGTTTAAAGACCTACTCTTGAGTTGCCCGCACCATGAGCTTTCGAAAAGGCATTTGGTGCAAACTTTTTATCAGGGACTCGGGTATGCGTCTCAGGAACGCCTTGATGTATACGCTGGGGGAGACATCGGAACAAAGTCTCCTAGGGAAGCGTGGAGCATTATTGAGAAGGCGTCCCTAAAATCTAAATCCCGGCAGAATGATAGATCTAGGTCTTCATCTGCCAAGGCTGGTGTGCATGCCGTGGATAACTATACGGCGATTTCGGCACAGATAGCGGCTCTGGCTACGAGATTCGATAACTCTCAGCAACACGTAGCGCAGTCCGATTGTTTGTGTGTGGAGTGCGGGGTATCTCACGAGCCTGGCTCGTGTGCTCAGGGGGTGATGTATACAGGCCACGAGGAAGTGGACTACATGGGTAATCAAACGAGACCCCAGAATAACCCTTACAGCAACACTTATAATCCGGGTTGGAGAAATCACCCGAACTTCGGGTGGAGATCTGGTACTTCCAATCAGAACCCTCTCGGATTCCAGCAGAGAGCCGCCGCACCACAACAGTCCTACCAGTCCCAACAGCCTTACCAGTCCAACCAACAGTCCTACCAGTCCAACCAACAGCCATACCAGGGTCGTGGTCAATCGTCCCAGCAGAGACCGAACCAATACCAGAACCAGGGCGCCGGGAGCAGCTCCCAGCAGCACGCCCCTCATGGTATGTCTAAGCTGGAGGAGATGATGTCTCAGCTCCTTACCAACACCTCTAATTCCAATCAGATCGCTGAGCAGCGCTACCAGCAGCATGAGGAGCGCTTCACAAATTATGAGGGAGAAATGAGGGGCCAAAAGGCGTCGATGCAGGCCATAGAGAACCAGGTTGGCCAGATGGCAAAGATGATGTCTGAGAGACAGCAGGGTGGTCTCCCAGGCAACACTGAGCCGAACCCAAGAGGGCATGTTAATGCCATATTGACGAGGAGTGGTAAAACCACGGGACCAGACACATCGGGCTCACCACCGATCACTGAGACGGTCCAGACTGAGTCTTCGGACGAGGTGCACGCTAGGCGAGTCCCAGCAAGTACAGCACAGCTACCGAAGCCAGTCACAGACTACACTCCTCCTGTTCCATATCCTGGTAGACTTAGGAAGCAGAAAGACGAGGCGCAATACGGGAAATTTCTCGAGCTGTTCAAGCAGCTACATATAAACATCCCGTTTGTTGAGGCCTTAGCACAGATGCCTAAGTATGCCAAATTCTTGAAGGACATCCTCACAAATAAACAAAAACTTGAGGACCTGTCCTGCGTTCTGTTGAACGAGAACTGCTCTGCAATTCTGCAGAATAGACTGCCCATGAAAATGGGCGATCCTGGTAGCTTTACCATCCCTTGTCTGATAGGTGATATGACTGTCAGTAATGCTCTCGCAGACTTGGGGGCCAGAATAAACCTTATGCCTTATAAGGTTTTCGAGAAGTTGGATCTGGGTGAACCTTCACCCACCAGGATGAGTATTCGCCTCGCTGATCGTTCGATCAAGTATCCACGGGGGTTTGTAGAAAATATGCTTGTCAAGATTGACAAATTCGTTTTCCCTGTGGACTTTGTCATCCTAGATATGGATGAGGACTCTAAAGTCCCTTTGATTCTCGGACGTCCTTTCCTTAACACGGCAAGGACGATTGTTGACGTGGCTGCGGGCCAGATCACACTCCGAGTCAATGATGAGCACGTGACTTTTGACATTCAGAGGTCGATGCGCCATCCTGAGAGCCAAGACGATACACTATACTATCTTGACATAGTAGACCAGTGTGTCAGCTCTCGTATCAGAGGTGCTTGGGAGAGAGATGTTTCGAACACACATCTGTTGTGTGGGAGCCTAGATGGCATTATGCAGGAGGGCCATGTAGATGAGCAGCCGGTCTATCAGATCGGTGATGATGGTTCCCAAAGTCCGGAGCGTTTTGTGGAAATTGAGCGAGAGGAAGAGGAGAAGGCGAAGCCGTCTGTTGAGGATCCACCGTCTTTTGAGCTGAAGGAGCTCCCGCCGCATCTCGAGTATGCATTTCTGGATGAGGAGGGACGTCTACCGGTGATCATATCGTCTTTATTGACTGTGGAAGAAAAGAGCGAGTTGTTGAGGGTTTTAAAACTTCATAAACGGGCAATTGCCTGGAAGATCGTAGACATCAAGGGGATTAATCCCTCTTTCTGTACTCATAAAATCTTGATGGAGGATGTCTACAAGCCTTGTGCGCAGCACCAGAGGCGTCTGAACCCGAACATGCAAGATGTTGTTAAATCCGAGGTGATTAAACTGCTTGATGCTGGATTGATATATCCCATCTCGGATTCTGTTTGGGTTAGTCCTGTGCACGTCGTGCCCAAGAAGGGTGGCATGACGGTGGTCACAAATGATAGGAATGAACTGATTCCTACGAGGACCGTCACGGGGTGGAGAGTTTGCATTGACTATCGCAAGCTCAATGACGCCACCCGCAAGGATCACTTCCCGCTTCCATTCATCGATCAGATGTTGGAACGACTGTCGGGGAAGTTGTACTACTGTTTCCTTGATGGTTTCTCGGGATACTTTCAGATCCCTATCGATCCTGTGGACCAGGATAAGACGACCTTCACATGCCCTTTTGGCACATTCGCCTACAGGCGTATGCCATTTGGGCTGTGCAATGCGCCGGCGACCTTCCAGCGTTGCATGGTTGCCATTTTCCATGACATGATCGAGGACTCCATGGAGGTGTTCATGGATGATTTTTCTGTTTTTGGGAGTTCGTTCGATCATTGTCTGGGGAACCTGGAGCGGATGCTTCAGAGGTGTGAGGAGACCAGTCTTGTGCTGAATTGGGAGAAATGCCACTTCATGGTGAAGGAAGGAATAGTCCTCGGGCACAAGGTCTCCCAAAGTGGGTTGGAGGTTGATCCTGCCAAAGTAGATATCATTTCTAGGCTC
The DNA here is from genome assembly GCA_028751855.1 of Ambrosia trifida. Classification (NCBI taxonomy): domain Eukaryota; kingdom Viridiplantae; phylum Streptophyta; class Magnoliopsida; order Asterales; family Asteraceae; genus Ambrosia; species Ambrosia trifida. Next base: position 9,056,097 of record CM054131.1, read on the forward strand.
CCTCCACCCTCCTCTGTCAGAGCGATCCGCAGCTTTTTGGGTCATGCGGGATTTTACAGGCGATTCATCAAAGATTTTTCAAAAATCGCCCGTCCGATGACCCGATTGTTGGAGAAGGATGCACCGTTTGTGTTTGGTGCAGAGTGTGTGAAGGCATTTGGCCTTCTTAAGCGTTTGCTTGTTGAGGCCCCTATATTGGTAGCACCCGACTGGGAGCTGCCATTCGAGATTATGTGCGACGCGAGTGACTTCGCGATAGGGGCGGTCTTGGGACAGCGGAAGGACAAGCACTTCCACCCGATCTACTACGCTAGCAAGACTCTACATGATGCTCAGGAGCATTACACCACGACTGAAAAAGAGCTTCTTGCTGTAGTATTTGCGTTCGACAAGTTTAGATCATATTTGGTGCTGTCGAAGACCATCGTCTATACGGACCATGCAGCGATCCGATACCTATTCAGCAAACAGGACGCGAAACCGCGCCTGATTAGGTGGATCTTGCTGCTGCAAGAGTTCGATATAGAGATTCAGGACAAGAAGGGTGCCCTGAATGTTGCTGCTGATCATCTGTCCAGGCTCGAGCATGATGATGCCGAGAACTGCGCGTGGGATACCATCAATGACAACTTTCCCCACGAGTTCTTGATGAGCGTCGAGTCGGTGGAAGATGTATCACCATGGTTCGCGGATTTTGCGAACTACCTCGCGTGCGGGATCCTCATCAAAGGATTGTCGCACCAGCAAAAGAGGAAGTTCTTCGCGGACCTTAAGCATTACTTCTGGGATGACCCATTTTTGTTCCGGGTCGGGGCGGATCAGTTGATTCGCCGTTGTGTGTTTGGGGTGGAGGCGGCGCAGATCTTGCGCGATTGTCACGAGGGGCCTACCGGAGGTCACCATGGAGCGAATTACACTGCTAAGAAAGTGTTAGACTCCGGGTTTTACTGGCCCACACTCTTTCGTGACGCCCAGATACTGGTTGGTGCTTGTGATTCGTGCCATAGGGCGACGAACATATCGGCACGCGACCAAATGCCGCAAAACCCGATTCAAGTCTGTGAGGTCTTTGACATTTGGGGCATAGACTTCATGGGACCATTCCCCTCCTCGCGGGGCAATAGATATATACTCGTGGCTGTTGATTACGTATCAAAGTGGGCCGAGGCGCAAGCCTTGCCCACAAATGATGCCCGAGTTGTTGTGAGGTTTGTTAGGAGCTTGTTCTCACGGTTTGGTGCCCCAAAGGCATTGATTAGTGACCGTGGCACGCATTTCTGCAATGCGCAGCTTGATCGCGCGTTAGCACGTTATGGTGTCCACCACAGGTTATCCACCCCGTATCATCCACAGACAAGTGGACAGGTGGAGGTCACTAACCGTGGATTGAAGCGAATCCTAGAGCGGTCGGTTAATCAAAACCGCAAGGATTGGGCGGACAAGCTTGATGACGCGCTGTGGGCCTTTAGGACGGCTTATAAGACGCCTATTGGGACGACTCCCTTTAGGCTTATCTATGGCAAAGCATGTCATCTCCCAGTCGAGCTGGAGCATAGGGCATTCTGGGCTCTTAAAACGGCAAATTTGGATCTTAAGACCGGCGGTGAGACCCGTTTCTTACAGATTCACGAGCTGGAGGAGCTTAGGCAACAAGCCTATGAGAGCTCGATATTGTACAAAGAGCGCACAAAGAGATTGCACGACAGTCGCCTGAAACACCGAGAAGATTTTCAGGTAGGCGACTTGGTCCTGCTTTACAACTCGCGCCTGCGTCTCTTTCCAGGAAAGTTGAAATCCCGATGGACAGGACCGTACACTGTTAAGGAAGTATATCCTTACGGAACTGTCTCGATTGAAAATTCGGAGGGTGTGACTTTCAAAGTCAACGGTCATCGCCTCAAAGTTTACATTGATGGACCGGTTGACAAATCCGTGGAGATGATCGATCTCTACGACCCGCGCGCCTAATAAGTGCGGGGAAGTGAGTCTAGCTAGCGACTCGTTAATAAATATAGCACGGCGTGTATGGGCGCGCCAAATTGTATATATGTTCATAGTGTAGTTTAATTTGTAGTTAAGTTGTTTAATATTAACTTGTTGTTGTAGTTTGTTTTTAGTCTTTGCAGGTTTGATTCGCGCCTTGTGATTGTGTGGATAGTCGCTTCAAACCCATGGTATTATGCTAGAAAGCGTCTAAAAACAGGTATGTTGGTTGTTCGGGTCAAAACGGATAAGTGCAGTTATGATTGGGTGAAAAATGCAGAAAAAAAATGCACATCAGTAGCTTCGAGCGGCCGCTCGGATATTCCGAGCGGCCCGCTCCAAACACCCAGTTATAAAAAAAAAAAAAAAATCCGAGCGGCCGCGCGAAGGGGCCGAGCGGCCGCGCGAAACCATCTGAACGAAATTCTGCAAGGGGCAAAAGGGGTATTTCACCTAAAAACTGAAAAATTATAACCCTACATCATCTTAAGCGGCCGCTCATACTCATTTTGACCCAATTCTTCAACTTTTTGCTCTCAACAAACACCCACATACAAACCCTTCAATCCCATTTCAAATCTTCAAGGAAAAGGTATGAATCACTACTTTTCTTGCATTTTCTCTTGTTTTACTGTAGATTAGTTTAACTTTCTGCAATGTTTTCATGATTTTAGGGTCCTTTCATAATGTTTAACAAACCCTAATGTTCTTGAATGGATTGTTTGCTTGGATAATATAGATTAGTGGTTGATTATTGTTCAAATCTTTGAGTTTTTGGGTTTTCTTCATAAGGTTTAAATAAGGTCCGAATTTATTTAAGGATTTGAATGATTTTGTAACCTCTTGTTTGGTATAGTTTAGTATGTTTGTAAATTAATTTCATTATAGGATTGTATGCTAGTATATATGTTAATGTAGTTAGGATTGTTGTTGAATTTTGGGGACCTTTCATAATTGTTCAATCAATCCCCAAATTCATCATGTTTAGGTTATATAATTGTATTGTTTTCTTAATTTTTGGGGATTCTTCATAACGTTTAACAAATCCCCAAATTTTAAGGATTCTAGTTATTAGATTGTAGTTTAAAGTTGGGATATTCATGAGTTTTGGGGCGTTCTTCATAACTAAACAAACGCGCCCCAAATTCGATGATTATGCCATAAATGTTTGGGCTTTAAACACCTTGCGCTAAATGACTCAAAGTAAAGGTGATTTGCAAAGTGAAGGCGCGTAGGTGTTAAAATCCCAACATCACTTTACAACTTCATAATTGCGCAAGTTCGGACATTCAAGCGCCAAAGTTAATAATTTTTCAAAAATCAAGTGCTTGAATGGCCGCTTGTGGAGTGCATTTGGCTAAAACACTGGAAACCGGGCAAACGCCAATGCACAGGATCGAAAAACAGGGCTGCAGAGCGAAATTTGGCGCGCAGGCCCCTTCGAGCGGCCGCTCCAAGAGGCCGAGCGGCCGCTCGAAATGTCTGATGTGATTTTCTACTTTTTTGTTTCGCGTGTTTTGGGTCCGGGTCTTATTCCTTCGATTATAACTGACATATTTTAGCATTTTAATGCAGATGGTGCACCGTTTCCTTCAGTTTAATCCCGCGGACCCGCGAGAACGCGGGTGCATAGAGACCTTTACAGAACTGTGGGGGCGCAGGCGTTCTATCGCCCCGCCTAGAAGGATTTGCTTTGATACATTAGCTGAGCTCAACCAAGAAGAAAGATTCCGGGAAATGATGGACGGGCATATGGAGAATCTGCTCCTAATAGAGGAACCAGTTTATGAGGAACTCACCCTCGAGTTCTTCTCCACATTGCACTACCAGAGGCCGCGAAAATATGATCAGCCGGACTTCCAAAGTAGCGGTAGGCGCTTTGGATTACAGTTCCGTCTGTGCGGGGAGTGGCGCGACATCTCAGTCGCTGAGCTTGGTGTCCACTTAGGAATCTACACGGACGAGGAAGTTGAGGATGAGAGCTTCAACGAACTAATGTACAAATTCCCAAATGACAACGTTCTGAGAGACTCTTTTTGGGCACAATTAACGGGGGAGCAACAGTATAACCCCCAAGGTGCCAAAGCAAGCCAGCTCATTGACCCACTGCTGCGGGTTTTTCAAAAGGTCCTATGCGGGACCGCTGCTGCCAAAAAGGACGATTCAACCGGCTGCCCCACACCTGATTTGTTATTTCTATATGCTCTAGTAAGTGGTGTTCAAGTTAACCTTGCTGCACTTGTTGCTTCTTTTCTTAGTACAGCATCAGGTATGAGACCCGGGAGCGGGATATACGGGGGGGAGTACGTGACAAAAATCGCAAAGGGGATGGGTATTTTGAAGAATGTGCGAAGGGACCTGACCAAGGTTCCCGGCGACTCGTGGGTGAACATGGAAGTCCTCAGACACATGAGGATTGTCCACGAGTACGCAAGCGGGGTAATAAGGCTAAAAGGTAAAAATAATACGATCTGGGACCCGCTACCAGCAGTGCACATGCCACCTCCCGACCAGCAGCAGCCAGAGCAGCCAGAGCAGCCACAGCAGCCACAGCAGCCACAGCGGCCACATGAGCACATGCCACCCCAGGAGCCTCTACTGCCTCACCAGCAGCAGTACTACTATCAGCATCCTTAGAGCTTCTATGATGAGTTTGGCGCGTTCCGAACAGAAACGCGCGACACTCTATACCAGCACGGCGAGTCCCTACAGCATCAAGGGGCGACCCTAGACTACCTTGTCTCTGAATTTCATGCTTGTTTCCCAAACAATTTTGGGAATCCCCCACAGAGGGGATACCCGGGGGACAAGCGGAGGCGAGGTGGTGATGCAGCGGGATCATCAGGGACTCGCCATGATGACGAGGATTGAGAAATTGCTGGTAAGATGGTACTATTTTGTTTATGTTATTCCTGTTGGTACTGTATATGGGCGCAAGCACCCATGGATTTATTTTGTTTTTTGTACTTGAACTATTTACTTTTCCGCATTTTAATTTTCATTAATGTTTGGTTTGATTGAATAAGTGTGACAATGAATGGGTGTATTTGATGAGTTTGTTTTGTCAAGAATGTTCATGTTGCAGGGAACTGGCAAGCACCGTTATCGGGGCTCATGCCGTCCAAAAACCCGGGCGTTTCTTCGATACCAGGGGAGTATTATTCTCCTTTTTCCCACTATAGATAGCTAATTAATAAACGCTTTCTATTGTCACATTGGGGACAATGTGAAGTTCAAGTGTGGGGAGGGATTATAATCTTGTTTGTCCTCTTGTATATATATATATATATATGTTAAAAAAAAAAAAAAAAAAAAAAAAAAAAAAAACCTTTAAAAGTACATATATGTATATATTCTCATATAAACATCAAGCCTAACTAAATTTTGATAAAGACAACTCGAGGCGCGACAAACAGATGAGATACGAGCGTGTTATATTCGTACACTTGCACCCATTTCCCTACGGCTACGTGAGCGTTTGAGCCTTAGAGTATATTATATTTCTTTGACATGCTTGCGAGTGAGCCGGATGTTTTGTGCAGTTTAGAACTTGTCACTAGTATACTTGTTTAGACCAGATACGTGTGAGATTGTATGAACATGATTGAGGCAATTATGATACCCTTTTGATTTAGCCCTTTCTTTTCGTTCTATCTATTTCCCGCACCAATATATTATCCACTAGTTAACCATGTTGAACCTAATCCCGTGTTTTTCTTATTTACCACACCATTTCACCACTAAACCAAATAACCTTTTTCTTTTAAACCTTTTGTGTTAAAACTCGGTTTAGGTTATTGTTCTACTAGTTTATATGTTGTAAATAGTTCGTGTTCGGGTTTTTATGTTTAGAACCCGTTTGTCGATTATATTATCCGTTTCAGTTCATTATATATATCATAGATATATATATGTAAAAAAAAAAAAAAATCCAGAAAAATAGAACACCCTAAAATAGGGTGAATTAGCAGTATTCGAGCAGTTTTTAGAGCTTTAAAGTTAATAATTATAAGTTAGCTCGATTTAAAATAAAAATCGCCTATATTCGCGTTTGTTTTGTACAGTTGTGTTGGTTGATATTATTTAGACATAAACCGCCGAGTTTTAGCCGATTTGTCACTTTAAATATCCATTCCGCACCCTTACCTTTGCCTAACATTACAACCCGTAAAAGACCTCTTGATTTGTGTTTTTTCACACGTTAGTTGGTGAAGACTAGATCTTTTGACAAGCTTATGATATTGCACGATTCATTGTCTTGGCAATGGAGCGATTTACACATACACATTACACGTATGTATCATAAATAAAACCGAGTGTGTGTGAACATTGTGAGTCGTGTACGGGTTAGCGTGCTTGTAAGATCGGAAGTGAGTCGTTGCTTTTTAGTTATCTTATCACCTGTTTATAAATCTTTGTTGGCTTGTCTATTATCGTCTGTACAGGCTATATTTTGCCTTTGTTGCCACTTGGCGAGTTTTTCGGTTATTTTCTGTTTAAATGTTTGCTTGAGGACAAGCAAAGTTCAAGTGTGGGGAGGTTTGATATACGTTAAATTACACATATAAAAGTCCCCGTTTAACTCCCTTTTTCATACGTTTTTGACCTCATACATAGGAATTGGTACTTATTTGGGTATCTTTACGATTTCAGGTCTTAAACGATGTCCCGGAAACACAAGGAAGGAAAAAACGAAGAGTTCGGCGCGAAAACGGGCCATCAGGCCCTTCGAGCGGCCGCTCCAATCCTTCGCGCGGCCGCGCGCCCCTCCCAGATATTTCTGGGGACCTTCCAGAAGGCCTACGTCACGTCTGCAGCAATTGGTCCACTTGGTGATAAAGCGAGCGGCCGCTCCAAGGCTTCGCGCGGCCGCTCGAAACCTCTGCTCTGCTATAAAATCCCCATTTCAGCTCACTGATCATCATTGGGTCTTGAGGGAAGCTTTTCTGGGCGATTTTTGGACGATCCAAGCTGCTGGAAAGCCGTTTAACAAGCTCGGAAGTCCATCCGTTCCATCCTTCATCATCCGATCCATCTCTTTAGCATTCTTATGGTTTGATCCTTGAAGCTTTTTATGATTCAAATCTGATTTTTGTATGCTATTTTGATGTTATTATAGTTATTCGTACGCCTACGGGCAAGAACAATAGTATTTAGTACGTTAAACAATCGTTTAGTATGTAATCATGTTTTGTATAAATTTGGCGTTTTTCACGTATTAGATCTTGATGATCATAGCGCAACCTTGTTTCGTTGTTGATGAATTTGTAGCTGTATTTGAATGACTTTAGCGATTGTCGAATGTGTTAGGCGGATACATGTTGAAAAACCGTCCGTTTAATCGTCCGGTAGTAGACTAGTTAACTTGTTAAATAGTTTATGCCATGAAACTGTAACCGGGTATTGGTTTGGTTAAAGTCAGTCGAATAACGGTTAAAAATGCTTACCGGCACGTAAAAGGGTTTAAAAAGCCTAATGGTGCCGTTACTAGTCTTTGACACGGTTAATGATCTTTGGTAGTTATTTTGGTAAAAATAGCGATCTTAGTAGATCTGGGGTCAAAGTTGGTAAAATGGAATAGGTTGTGAAATGCTCTACTTTATGCTAGTTTGGGTGGCTGTGTTGTGTATTCGGTATCGCTTCCCTAAATTAGTGAGGTTAGAATACTCTTAACGGATGACTAACTTATCTTTAGAAGATCTGCGTGAGATCATATCAGCTGCTCGCTAATGAACGACTTGAAGCGGTTAACGTGTGTATTCGTGTTAGCTTTCTGTATAGTTGTCATGTTAGGATGCCCGAAAGGGACACTAACTGTCGGAAAATGGGAATGTTGATCACGCGCCTATATTACTTATTATATTTAGATAACATGCTAGGATTGGCAAAAATATAGTTTATATAGTTATATTTTCTATTTGGAGTCGTAGTTAAGTTATTTACATGTTTTAGATTTAATTTAGTTTTAAACAAAACTCAAACTTATCTTTTCCTACTGGTAAATCGGGGACAGAGTTTTAGTACAATTGCTCCGCGCGCGTCCATGGATCGATACTTGGTTCTTATCTGTACTTACTACATATATGACAGGGTACACTTGCCCTAGTGTGTGTGTTTTAATATGAAGGTCGAAACCATTTTTATAAATATTAAAGCAAAACGTGTGTTAAAATCCATTGTAAAATATGTATAGTTACGCACACGTCAGTTACTGATTAGATGAGTAATAGATAAGATTAAAAAGAAAATACAAAGCATCATATTCTCTCTTTATGTGCTCGTAATTTATTTTATCTATATATCAATTTAATAACTACATATAGCAAATGTAGGAATTTTTTTTTTTTTTTGGTGATACGCAATGTTTGGCCTCCTAAGCATCAGGTTGTCATATATTCCCATTCCCCAATATATTTACGCGAATAAAACGGACAATAAGATGAACCAAGGTCTTCTAAATATCAATTACTAGATTATACCCCGGGAGCGTACCGGATTGAAAAATTTAATATGATACATCAATTTTATATATGAAATAGACTGATGTATAACTTTAATATTAATATCTAATCTAATCTAAAACAAATTAACAATGTACAACTCCAATGCTAACACATAACCTAAAAGAATGTAGAACTTTAATGTAACTCTAATATTAACACCTATCCTCAAGACTAAATAAATGTACAACTCTAACATACTAATATTGATACCTAACTTAAAACAACGTATAACTCTATTAACCTATTCGGCTCTGGTTGAAAAAAAAAATTCATATTTACTGATTTAAACATAATTAGTGACTTGTCTATACATGATTAATGATTTACCTGAACACTTTGTGTTTTTTTCTTGTATGAACAAAACCCAACAAAAAAATTTCTTCGTTTTTTATATAGCACTATGGTACTCGTTGGAAAGATAATAAAACGCTCGTTAATTTGGTGTAATTTTTTTCTTTAAAAAATCTCATATATTAAAGATATTAACATTTAAAAATTATAGGAGGAAACATGAGGGTGAAAAATCTAATTTTGTTTTTAAATTATTTTTTTTCCTAAAATATCTCAATACCACATGGGATGACACATGACACACTCAAGGAAGAGAATGTCTCTTTGAATGTCATGTCATTAAAATGACTTTGGTTTATTATATGTATAGATAGATAGATTTGTTAGAATGGTTCTTGTGAACCTGCGCGAGTGAAAGAGTGATACATAAGTGTTGATCGTGTAGAAGGTGGGTAACTGACCTTGGGGTTAAACATGCCACAACTATATCTGATATTTTCCTCTAATATGAGTATATAGTTACGGCAAACCTAGAAAGTAGTAGTCGTTTTTTTTGTAATTTACTCATTAAAGAATACGCCTAATGACAAAAAGTCTAGTATCTACCTCTACTAATAAAGGAGTAGCTAGGGGGACACTTGTCCCCATCCTAGAGCTCTTCATTACAATGGGACACTTGTCAATCAGCTGTTGAGTAACCCATACCCGAAATTTAATCCATTGACCCGATTCTCAGTTTTATTACCTCCTTTAGCTATACATCCATATTATAATATTATTCACTCTTTTAACATAAACCCTAATCGCCTCCTTCAATTGAACTAATCGTATCCTCCAAATCAGGTAACAATTCTTTAAAATATTATGATTTCATATATGAATCTTATTATTAATCTTCGATTTCGTAAACCCTAACTGCAAAAATGCAGATTTGTTTCTCCATCCTCGTCATTCTCAATCTACCAGATTCAAACATCCATGGTATAATTATCCATCCAGATTGAAGGTTAGTAAATGGTTTCGATTCTTAGATTCTTCCTTTTTTGTATTTTCATTGATTGATTAACATATCTCTTTCTCCATTAAAACAAATGCCAAGAAAAGTTAGGGTTTTTATTAGGGTTCCTAAAAATCGTTCATGTAATCTTCTATCTACTTTCAATTCCTCTTTAAGAGTTATCGATCTGGATAGTTTTTTTGCGCCTTGATTTTGCCATTGTTTTCACCATTTTCGCAGTTGTTGGTATATATGGCAACAGATCCAAAAACTTTTGTTATACAAGGATTGCTGGCTTATTATCATCGATGGAAAGGTTTGGTGTTTTTATTATTTGTGTTTTTACATCTTTTAGTTGAGTTTTTGGATTAACAAACGTTATCACTAATCACTGTTTCACTAATCTGTTTTGGGGAAATTGAGATTTTGGTTAGATTTGGTGACGTTTGGTTATGGCTACAGCTTGGTTCTTGGATATGCTTATCCAGCTTTTGAGTGTTTTAAAACCATTGAGAAGCATGGTGCAGGAAATGCAAAATTAAGATTTTGGTGTCAATTTTGGTAAGTTATCTTTTTCTTTTAATTTTTCAAAATATTTATTGATTTTAAGTTGACCAAGTCAACTGTCTTTGTTTTAGGATTTGAAATTTGAATCATCCCCATTTTGTTATAGTGAATTATGAATGTGACATTTATGTGTAATTTTTAATGTCGATAGCAATTGTGTGATTTTTATGTTCAAATGTCGATTGCAAGTGCAGGCCAAAAAAGGAACACATGGTGTGATTTTTATGTTCAAATGTTGATTTCAAATGTCGATTGCAAGTACCATTTTGCATCGCAGCCGTCATGCGTCTTTGTGTCTGAACATCTTCGATCTACACGCGGGCTATTCCTCTTCGGTATTTTCTTATGAAGATTTCAATCCGACCTTGGATGAGAATCGCCGCGTTGATTGCATCACCGTTTTAAAATCGATAAGCCTCTGTGAGAAATCCTGAAATTGATCTTCAAGGTAAGGATACCTTTCCTAATCGTTTTTTTTTTGGTGTGTGTATAACATTTTAATTCATTCAGATTATGTTTTTTTTTCTTTTTATTGTGATTGTGCTTTTTATGATGAACTCTCTCATACCATAACCTACATGTTTATGATTATTTTTGTTGTTTTTGAAATAATGATAACACTGTTGACTATACCAATATGCTTACATTTACAAATATGGAGATTATGGTCTTGTGTTTTCTAAAGAGATTTCCGCTTTATAAGTGTCTCCAGATCAAATGAAATAGCGTCTTGTGGTGATAGAGGTACTACTAACAAGAACCTGCACATCTATCTTTCAAGTAAGAAATCCTCAACTTTAGTTCATTTTAGGTATCTACATTGGTTTGAAACAATATTGGAGGGATTAAATTATTGCTTGATGCTTTGTGTTATGATCAGTTTAATTGAGGTTTTAAATGCTACCGGTTATGTTTTGATCTTTTGTATGGTTACATTTCATGTAATAGCATAGGGATGTTAATACGCCAATGAGTGAGAATTTAAATAGATTGATAGATTCTATAATAGCGTTAACTATATGTAGAATTTTAGACTACTAAATCATTTTACATGTGTGTTGGATATGGGGGACTGGAACTACTTTGCAGTAGTCAAATCTGAGAAAAGCGCAGCAACTCAACTGGTAAAAGCAACGGAATTATACACAAAGGTTTGATAGCTTTACACTTTTTTCTGATTTTAGCAACCAATTTTCAGTTAGGCATAAAATAATGATGTAGAGTCAAGTATCAATGCAAACAATCAAATGGCTAGATATCTCAATTATTAAATCAAAAGCATCACGAGCCCTAAGGTTTCTTGACCAATAATTTCAATATTCAAAACAAATCATCCTATGGTCATTATTTATTACCTTAAAGTTGGTTACCTTTCTATACTCTTTACTTTATACTACTTAGTTTAAGTTTTATTTTAGTATTTTTTTTTTTTTTTTTGTGTGTAGGTGATGATCAGTACCATTTTATATTGTACTTTGTAGCTAAAGTCTAATTTTGACATGTGGATATCATGCTATTGTTTTGTTGTAATAGCAATTTCGAAGACATATTTAGGTACCAAAACGTTACCCGCTTTTACTCATTACACAAATGAAACAGCAAATGACGGAAATAGGTTTGTTTTTCATTCAAATGTTGAAGTCATTTTCTTTTTGTCATATATATAAACATGTATTTTTAAGGTGTTGGATAAGGCTTTGTTTGGGCCTCATTTCGAATGTTGATTCATTGTGATTGTAGCGATATCAATAAGCGTTTGCTTTGGCCTCATTTCGACCTGTCGAAGAAGGATCAAAACAAAACCTTAATGAAGGTATCTTTACATCTTAGAACATTAAAAAGAAAAGATAGTCAATAATGAATTGTCTCCCTCTTTACATTTTAAGAAATTATTTTCACGCAAAAATGTTGGTTTGACATAGTTGATATGCAGATGATGTTCATGCCGAGGATAATGAAATGAGTAATGATAAAGATGGTGACATGGAAGATGATATTCAGGATGATAATACAGAAGAGGCTTTTGATGCGTACGATAGACTTAATATGGTATGTATATCCTATCTGATTTCTGTTTAGGTTCCATATGATTGTATTTCAAACCCTAATTTTTTTTTACAGATCGACAATCAGCCAAGAACGCATTCAGGTATGTTTATCCAATTTGTGTATATTTTCAACATACTTTCTTGAATCTTGATTTTAATTATCGTTCGATTTTAATTATCGTTCAACAAACAGCCAATAACGCATTCAGGCATTCATATTGTCTTAACGTGTTTTGATGGGTGATTTGTCTAATTTATATTTGTTGGTAACTATGTTTAACAGCTTCCTATAGAAACCAAGCTGATTGTTAACAATTGTCTTAAGTTTGATGAAATTTTTGTAAACCATCCATTAGCTTTCTTTATTAGTTCATTTCAGATTCAAATTTGATTTTGAAAACAATCGAAGTAATTTCCTGGTGTTGTTGAGAGTTTGAAGGTATCTTGTGAGTTGTTTGTTTTGTAGGGTTATGTCTTTGGTTTTGTGTACATTAAAAAATTTCCTATTTTGATTACAAGTGATGGAAAGTATAAAAAAGATTGTTAAAATTAATAGTTTTGGACAAAGATGGAGCCTGTTGTGTCTAATTATGTTGTCATGATGTTTGCTTTTGACACATTAAACTGATATGTGATAATCAATCCACTTATATACTTGCATCATAAGTGGTGATATAATTAACCTGCTATTTGTTTTTTACGGTAATATTGAATATTTGAAGTTTATAAACAGAGTAAATTCAGCAATGGATTCACTTATCAGCTTCATGAGATAAGTGATACAAAACAAAGTCGCGGAACAACCAGCTGATAAAATTGGCAGGAACAACCCGGAAATTCTTGCCAAGGCTGAAGAACTTAAATAGGCATGACGGATTGCAAATGAAACCAATCAAAAGGTATGCTACATTGCTTTAAAAAATATTTTTGTTCATGATCCATTAGTCTATTGAAGTTTATATATGTGAGGTTAATCATTTTTTTTTTTTGTTATTTGCGGCATGCTAAAGAAGTTTATGCAGATGCAAGATGTGGCTGTCCGCCTTGCTATCATTAAAAGGTTCTTCTGTTTTTTTATGCAGTTTTGATGTTGTTTATGTTGTTTTTATGCTGTTTTGCTGTTGTTTTAATGCTATTTTGCTGTTAATCAGGTTGTCTTGCTGCTCTTTTTTATGTTGTTTTGTTGCGGTTTTTAACTGTTGTTTGTTACGGTTTTATACAGTTTATTTATAAATAAACTTTCGTGGGAAGTCGCTGATAGAAATCTATGGTGAAACTTATCATGTAATCTATGATAAATCTCAATGTAATCTTTTTATCTATCTTTGTAGATCAATTGGATTTCGACTTAAAAAAGTCAAACTTATTACTTCAAAATGCAGGTCATGGGTCGGTGGTCATGGTCTGGGAAGAGCATGTCTAATGAACGTCTATGCACGTGTTTCAAAATCGACTCTTTCTCGGTACAATACATTATAACTTTCTGCACTTCTAAAAGTTAATATTGGTACTTTTATTACACTAGAGCTTCTATAAGTACTTGGAGGTAGGGAAAACATGATCTGTGTTAATCTAAGCTGTCATGATTTTATCAGTAGTTGTGATCTTAAGTTGAGAGGGAAAAACGTCATCGATTTCATGTAGAGTCTTGATTACAATTTTTGGGATGTAGTGCAGGTTGTTTTGCTATTATTCGGATGATGAAAGTAGGAAAGCTCTTATTTACAAACTTCTGATCACTGAACTCTTCCGGTATGTATTCATCTTCTTTATCAATATCTGTTTAAATATCCTACTAATTAATATTATTGTTTTCTGATTTGTTTACTATTCTACTTCATATTTTTTTTTGTTCATCCGGATTTGAAATCCTGTTTACATACTACACTGATTTTAATTAATCGATTGTTTTAGGGATTCGATTTAGGTTGTCATGGTTAGTATTGTTTATTTCATTAATCCGGTATTCCTACACTTATAGATTTTAAATAATCGATTTTTAAGGGTTACAATCCGTATGAATATATATGATTTTCGTCATACAATCATTGATGGCTCGGATGTTTTCAGATCCGCGTTTCAGTTTAGGGTTTATATCTATAGATTACTTCTCAATTTCGATTGAGAATTTTTATATGTATTATCATGTGATTTAGTCGTTGATTCAAGTTTTTGTGGTGCATTGTTGATATATTGCTATGTCTAATCAGTTCCATTGTCCTGTGGTTGTTAATTGAAAGAGGATGTTATAACATTTTGGCATTTGTTGCTACTATGGAACCTGCTCATCTCAAGACTAAGATCGTGCAAATATTTGAGGATCTTACACATGATGGTAAATTGTGATTATTTCATTAGTTATTTGCTTTGAGTTCTAGCTTTTGGTTAATTTTTGAATGAGTAGGGATATAATTTTTTTTCCTGGTTACAGATCAAGATTCTGTACGTATACTAGCCGTTGAGAGCTGTGCTACACTTGGGAAGTTGCTAGAGCCCCAGGATTGTGTTGAACATATTCTTCCTGTCACTGTCAATTTTTCTCAGGTAAACTTATAGCTCTAATTTATACAGTTTTTGTTTCACTTTATTTTTTGCTACATTTGGATCAATATGTTTGACTATGACCTTGATGTATCAGGTTGAGTATTTGCATATCAAGGCATGGTTGACAATGCAAGATATTGGGATGTCATCTGAAGCTATATTTGATGATAAAACGCAAGAATCCTCTGATGTGTCAGTAAATGAGAAAAAAGAGGTTGTAACCATTGATGATTCTCCGAGAAAGCGACCGAAGATTAATGTACCAGAAGAAGAGAATCGTCTTTTAATGGAGGTTAATGAAGCTTCCATTTTAGCATGGCTTCAGAATTTTGAGAATGGGGTGAGTAGTCAATATAGTCTTTATTCTATTCAAGAAATTATATATTGATTCAAATACTTTGGGTAGAATTGATATCATGAGCTTCCTGATTCATAAGAGAAAATGAACTGGTGAATACGATTACAAGTAACAAAATACTTGGTGGACAATGATATCATGAGCTTCCTGATTCATAAGAGAAAGTTTGCATTTATGTTGATGTCAGTTGCCCAAATCACTATCACGACAATAGTCAAACGAAAAAAAAAAGACATGTTATAAAAAAAGAAAAGACTTTAATTGATTTGTTAAGTAAGAACCTTAAATTTTGATTGTTCTACGAAAATGAGACCAAGATTTCGTTGTTTTGCAGCTAAATGAGGCTAAAATGTAAAGTTTAAAGTCATCACTTAACTTTCATATATGAGCATCAAAATCATGCCTTACTTTTTTATTTATTCAGTCATAGCAGTCGTATTTGTATGGTGTGTTTGGATATGACTTTCGGAACTACTTATATGTGCAGCACTCAGTGTTTAATATTGGATAAACAGATTCTACTCCTGATTAGACTTACCTGAATCAGGAACAAAGTGTGTGTCTGAAGATATTCATAACAACGTTGTTGTCCTTACTGATTATTCTCTGATTAATAATCAAGAGGACTCGCATCTTCACCCTCCCGCCACCATTTCCGTCAAGGTATCCTTCGATCTAACCTTTTTTAATTATTATTATTATTATTATTATTATTATTATTATTATTATTAAACTAGATTCCGAGATTATCTCTGAATGATGGTTTTTTTTTCTTCCAAATATGGGAAAACTATGTTGAATGAGAGGAAGTATCTAATGGTGCAACTAATGATAAAAAACAGAAAAAAGAGTTTAAGGTCTCTTAGGATTATTATAATCATTGATTTACCCAAGACTAATATGCATGATGTGCTAATTGCATTAGTTGCGTTATTACAGGCAGTGGTGACCGAAGTTCTTAGTGGAGGCAAGTTCTATGTCCAGGCTGTTGCAAATCAGAAAGTTGCTTCCATCCAACAGCAACTCGCTTCATTAAATCTCAAAGAAGCACCCGCGATTGGTGCATTTAATCCAAAGAAGGGTGATCTTGTCCTTGCACAGTTTAGTGTAGATAACTCATGGAACCGAGCCATGGTGAGACTTTAGTTTTTTTATTTTGATCAAGTTACTTATGAATTTGTTAAATTGGGTTCTATTTTCCGAATAGCTTGCTTGGTGCTACAGATAGTAATAAAATGCAACTGGGTACCTGGTGTGATCACTGATGTAGCATTATACATTTAGTGAGTTATAATACCATTTTAAGATTTCTGAGGTTTACGTCGCTCCAACTATCATAAGATCATCTGTAAGTTTAAAAGATATAATTTATTTGTGTGTTTTTGTTTTTACCTTGTGTTTTTTCTAGAAAGTGCAGTTGCCTCGACATCAAGTAACTAAGTGAAGAACCAGAGAAAAAGGTGACAAGGCAGAGGCGTACCAAGAAAAAGGCTGAAGATACATTAAGTGAAGGTGGTGAAACCGAGCTTAATGAAACTGAAGATGAGACTGATAATGAAAAAGATTTAGAATTTGGTGCAAGTGGTGGAGAAGATATTAGCTTTACATATGCATGGCCTCCTTTGATTTGTTGTTTTGGACCAATTCAGCACGCGTTTGTGCCATCAGGAAGGTGGGCTAATAGACTTATATACCACGAATCACACAAACGCCCGAGAAGTTTGTTAGGGCACCAAGAGGTTGTGCAGCCAATGTTGCTTTGTGTCTTTCTAGATTTGGAAGTAATGTTGCGGTTATGGGTAAAATTGGGGATGATGATTGTGGACAAGCGTTGTTGTATTATTTAAATGAGAGTCGAGTGCAAACGCGGTAAGTTCGGATCGATCCGAAATGGATAACTGCAGTGTCACGGATGAAAGTGAGCAAAACGGGAGCTTTAACTTTAAGAATGACATGTGTCGGCCCGTGTGGTAGGGATGCTACATTCTGTTTTATGTTTATTTTTAGTATTTTCTAAATCCTTACATTATATTTTGTAGGAACATCGTATAATAGTCCGGCTGCTACATTCCCTCAGACAGCTCAGACGAATGAAAATGGTTAAGTATTCATATAGGACCAACTCAATCCATCTGCAAGTGATTCTATTCTTCCCCATTCTAAATCTTCAAAGTAAGAAAATTTAACTGAATTATCTTTTATAAGCCCTTCATAAATAGAAGCTATTAGTTTTGATAAAATCTAATGACACGTTTTTATTGGAGTTTTGCAGTTTCTCATTTTGTGACAAGTGAATCGTTAAACATTGTTTGTAGCGGGTCCAGCCGTCGTGTTGTCGTATGTTGTATCGGGTGCTTCGGCTCTCATGTCCGTGTTTTGTTACACTGAGTTTGCGGTTGAGATTTCGGTTGCAGGTATTCTAAAACTGTTCTACTTTGTTGATTAGTAATTGTGATTCTAAATTTAAACTGATTTGAGTTTTGCAGTTTGATTATTAATATGTTAGCGATTAGTTCAAGAGGAGATTGTTCTATAATATTTTTAATAGACTATGTTCAATGTTTGATAACAATATTAGTTCAACTCCTCTTGGCATACAGTCCACTTTTTCAAGGAAAAAGATATAATTTTGCGGCCAGTCATCTAAACTCTAAAGGTTTTATATGGGATTTTTGTTATGACGTGTTGGAGGCTTTGAAAGACGAGGAACAAGAAGGTATTCTCCAACGTGAATAGTAGTGTTCATCAAGTTATTTGTGATGTAAAATCTTTGAGTTATTTGTGGTATAGGAGTAGGGGTAAGGAAGAATATGTGGATTGGGTAGGTTGAAATTCTTTCAATTTTGATTTGATGTTTTTGTTGCCTCGGTTATCTCCAACTTGGAGATAATTGTTTTGGCGTGTTTTTAATGAAGTAACCTTTCAAAAAAAAAAAAAAAAAAAATCTAAACTCTAAATTCTAGACTTTAGAGTCAACGGAACCCATGTGGACCATCAATTGCCAATTTGTCATTCATGCTCTTAAGATAGTCATAGCCAACTATGAACCACCTACCAATTAACATCACTTTTTTTTTTGAACGACAATTAACATCACTTATTTCTGAAATTATTTCATTATAATTAAAATTATTTTATTTTATTTTTCCTTAATTAGCTTACGTTTCAATTTACAATTAATCTCAATTATTGTCGAATGGCATTTGGTCCATGTGTTGTGTTCACATTTCTAATTTGAATTACATGTTAAATACATGTTGATTTGAAGGTGGTCACAGGTGTTGGCCCCCACAAATAGCTAATTGGTATCATTTTCGCAGACCATTGGGTTTCGGCTCTTATCTTGCCTAAATTCAACCATTGGGTTTCGGCTCTTATCTTGCCTAAATTCAACCAGATTCACACCAATCATGGCTGATAAGTTGATAGTTGATGTAAAAAACAATGTTATCAATGTATTTTTGCACAGATTATCATTGTTTTGTAATACTAATTTATTCTTGAATTCTATTAATTATTATTTTAAAACTAATCATGTTTGTAATGTGTTCTTCAGCTGCCACAACTACTCATGGATGCTAATTGAACAAAACCGTATTCTTAAAAGTATACAAATTTTACCCTGCTCCTGGGCTTCATGCAGCTAGGTTATCGCCAAACATTTCTTTTTGCAAACCAAAGTTGGATATCATGATATTTTTCTTTATGTTATGTTTTGAAGCATTCAGTTAGAATAAACATGTTATTCGCTTCATTTCATTATTTGATTTTAAATCACGACAAATCAAACATTTGTTGATCAATATATCCATTATTGCGTTACATTAAAACCCTTTTTGATGAAATTTTGCATGCAACCAAAAGTCATAAGAACTGTATTACGTAACTTTCAACAACTTGCATATTACAATCATTATATATTCATTGCTTTATGTACATTCAACTTCAAAGCATAAAACTATTAGTTTAATATTACTTTTTAATTTTTAATTTACTTTGGTTTGCACCGTGGGTACCCACGGGGCTCTAACCTAGTATTCTTATAACGTATAAAGTGATTACTAGACTAGACGTCTAGACTAACATATGCCATATTACTATTTGATATTTTAAAAGACTTTAAAAGATGATTAAATGTTCTTGTAGATGTATTTTACATCTAAGGAGAGTTGATTTGCTGAAAGTCTGCAACATATACGAAACTATTTCGACTTGCCCCACGTGACCAGCCATTTCGGAAATTTTAGACATGTATATTTACAATCTGATTTGTCAAAGCAATGCAATAGTCGTTTACGATACAAAAAATAATTTATTTTGCATACAACTTTATTTTTAACAAAAAAATTAATGATCTTGAAAAAAAAAACTTAAACATTGTTAAAGTTGATCGGCGCGATGCGACGAGAATTTGTACATGTATATCTACAATCTAACCTATACATACGAAATTTGTTTACAAGGCTAGAAAATACTTTATTTTAAATACAATTTTTTTTTCTAAGAAAAAAATATTTCATAATGTTGAGAAAAACTTTCAAACATAATTGTATATCTATAGTTTTTTTTAAATAACAAAGAAGAACTATAAAAAAAATAAAATCAAACAATAAATGAAATATTATGAAAAAATAGACTAGCTAAATATGTATATTATTTATAGTATAAAGAGTGAAATTGTATACTATCTATAGTATAGCATGTGAATTTATAACTTGAAGAAAAGATGACAAATTATTCATGATTTGTGAATAATAATTACATGTTAGTTCATGTAATTTGTGTTTTTTTATTGACAAATCCAAGTATTATTTCATTTTATGACTGTGAAAATTACATTAAGGTGGCGGGCGACGAGTTGCGTCGTCACTCAGATCTGAATGGCAAACCCTAACATGCTGAAAATGAAACCATGCCCCCGGAGTCAAGACACTACTATGAATAACCCATTAGACCATGGTTAGGAAACGGGTGGCTTTTGGTGCCAAGAAGCCAAATGTATCAAACGCCATGGGTACGAAAACGTGATGGTTCTCCTTACAAGCTTTAGCGTGCTTTTCAACTTTCTTCGCATCTGCCTTCCGCACCCTTGCCCTGCTACAAACTCACTATCCCTCAAACCAACCAGGGGAGATACACTTGTTAGGTCAACACAAGCGTGTTTCCCCCCGGCTCACCTATAGACAAGCAGATCTGCTGGACGCAGGGTGAATCTCCCTTATGCGGGGTCCGAGAGGAAATTCACAGGAGCCTCCTTCTAGGCTGAGATCCCAACCCTTCTTAAAATGTCCCAAAGAACGTATCAGACCCAATCATGTCGATATTTGAAACTGGGCAACTCTTTACAGTGAATTGCTTGTTCCTTGTATTTGTCAAAGCAGGCCCTGTATTCAACCCTAGACATGCTTTGACCCAAACCTTCTATCGGGATAACAACCAGGAAATCTTAGGCATGGGGCCCTGCAAGCATTCAATAATTGCCTTTTGGCCGGAGGCCAGATCAAAAGCTTCACCCAGGCTTTGTGCAATTTGCCAAAAAGGGCATTCGCCAAAGTTTTCTGAGGCTTTGGGGGGCAGTGTCCTTGTTAAAAAAACCGCAAATATTAGAACCTAGGAGATAGTCATTTAGACTTTCGAGGGCATGCACGTAGTCCAAATCCACGTCGACAACCCCGTTATTCCTTAAGATGTGGTCTTAGAGTTTCAAAGACTGAGCTTGCGACTCCATAAAGGCATACATCCCAACATCCTTCACTAAGAGGAGCCTTAATCCTCCTAAACGCACTGGCAAGGACACCAGCCGCCACTATAGGTCACCAAAGAACGGACCCCCCATATGTCTTTAATGGCTTCCCGCAGACCCTTGTCATAACATGATACCGCTTCATCCATCATGGGGGGTTTGGCAGATCCGCTACTCAAAAAACAACTTAGCGACCCCCGTACAAACCTGAGTAAGAGGAGTTCACTCTGAGAATCTCAAAGGCAGGGCAAGAGTTTCATAAGATCAACCGCGCGCGAGGCTCTTTCCTTTGCCAATTCTCGGATAAAGTAAGGTGGTTTTTGTTTTTCTCCCAGAAGTGCTTCTGACCACTTCTGTCTGCGTCGCGCAGACGCGGGCAGCCTGTTTGTTTTTCGGAAGACCTTTCAGTCCAAAAGCTCTTCCTGGCCTCTTCTTGATGCAGACATGGATCTATGTCTTCCCACCTCTTCTCCTCTTTTTTTTTCTTTATTTCTTCTTCTTCATTCAACACAGAAGATTATTATCTTCTCCTTCAACATCTTCCACCACCACCCTCCTCCTCCTCCCCTGGCCGCCACCACCCTCCTCCTCCCTCTGGCCGACGCCGCCCTCCCTTCTCCTCCCCCTGGCCGCCGCCACTCTCACCTCCCCCTTCCCCCTCCGCCGCGACCTCCTCCCCCCCCCCCCCCATAACCTCAACAATCGCTGATGATGATGAGATGAAGAACCAGGAAAGTGGAAGGATTTAATAAACAATCATAATATAGGAATATAACTAGGGCAAGAATAATAAGAAACAAAGTTAATTAGTTACCAAATAATGATCTAACTTGCAGGTGAATGATGAAACTTATGGTGTTGGTGTGTGTTTTAGAAAGAGAGAGAAAAAAAAAAAGGAAGAACATGGAGATGTGAATGGTCTGTGTGTATTTTTAGAGAGAGAGAGAGGAAGAAACGTGAATGATGGTATTGGTGTGTGTGATTTTGTGGTAGATTATGGTTATGGTTTTAGGTTACTCTGTAGACGTTAATAAACAAACAGTCTTCCTCTTGCAGAATGCGGACCTTTGGTCCACCTCGTCTCCTGCAGATGCTTGCAGATGTGGTCCGCATACTGCAGACCTTTTACCTCTTCAAAAACAAACACCATCTAAAAGTCCCGACTAACAGTCCCTCCAAAGAGCTTCACCCCCTTTTCTAGCCTGACAATCCTACTTGGGAAAAGTCTGTCCCTAAGTTTCACCCCCTTTGTGTATTAGTTAAATTAAAATTAACCCATTTTTAAGCATTTTAATATATGTTAAACCTTGTGTGAAAACAGGGATATGAGTATGTATGTGAACAAGGTGCCACAGAACAAATCAGATCTCAATCTCATTCAAGATTATCTTGCAACCAACCAAGTCAACATCAATCAAATGACGACAACATTTAAATATATACCAAGGTTAAGCTTAACAACCCCCAATTACAATTATACTAATTACAAGAAAACTTAATATTAAACTGAAACAAATCTCTTAGCTTTTTGTCTTCAATCCAAAACACAAATTGACTTATAATTATGAAATTGATGGGTCTACAAAACCTATGATTATCTTCAAATTTTATCTTGTGATGTAACTAGTGATAATGAAGAGATGAATATCATTTTTTTAATTTTGTGTATTTAATAGTCAAAACGTCTTAGGCCCATTAGCGTCAATGTCTTTCTTTCAACCGAACCTTGGTTTTTCTCGTAACATCCCGAGTTGTTTATTGCTTTACGTCGTATTTACATCATAATAACAACCAAGAATGATCAATAATTAAATCGTTTTGGTAATTTTTGACCAAAACAGATATGAAATAAAGTCATAAATGACGCAATGTATTTGGAGGAAAGCCGTAATCTCTGGAGATCTTCAGCATAAAACCTTGGGATGTGACAATTGTCACTCTCCTCTAGTATTTTATTAATAAGAAAAGTAAATACAACTCGAGAACTTGATGTAGATCGAAGCAGGGGGGCATTCCATGGGTAAGGCTTCTCTGCTACGGTTGTCATTCGGCTAACAACGCCGCCATCCCCTGGTAACGGACAAACGGTAACCATCTCGGCAAGAAGTAGTTGTGTCAAAATTGTTGATTCTCATGCTTTTTTGACCGTTGGCAACAGTCAAAACCATGCCAACGGTTATCTTTAAAAAAATGTTTTTCCATCATTTCACTCAAATCATAACCATGTCCTATGACTTTTATTAATTTTCAAATGATGATCTTGGGATATTCTTACCGCCCGACAACTCCGACGACAATATTTTTTCAAACGATAGTAGCATAAACTTTTTAAAAGATATCATTGAGCAAGCTGAAGTGGAAGACATGGTAACATCATCGAGCATTCCTAAACGATATCACGAATACCCAACGGCCATGCCTATTGTGGTCTGCCCGGTTCACTCAACGATATCAATGTTCTTCAGACATCTCAAATATTTATTATAGAACAAAATGGAACTGCACCGAGTGTTGTAATAGTCGGATTACTCTGCCTTGTACTCGGCGACTACTCGGACCTCGGAACCCCTCCGAGGCGACTTTCTCCTACTCGACCAAATTAGTCGGCGGCGGCCAACTCGGCCCTGTACTCGGGCTACTCGGCCCTGTACTCAGTGGTCAAAATCAGTCATCTTCGTCCTACTCGGCCTTGTACTCGGCCTACTCGGCCTTGTACTCAGAAAACTTTGAATTTTAAACATGTATCTTTAAAAAAAACATGCGTATTTGACATTAATTATGCTTATTTTGATATATATATATATATATATATATATATATATGTATATATATATAGGGAAAGTATAAATTGAAAACCCACTCGAGTTAAGAAAACTCTGAAAACCCGTCAAAAAACCATCTAAAAAAGTTTTTTTTTTTTTGAAAAAAATACACAAGGTAACATACATGTTTTTAAGCGTTTTGGGCCAAAAAAATAAAAAAAAGCGCCGAACGAATATTTTAAAAAAAAAATAAACAACGCAAACTTTGTAACAGCGATGTTAACATATGTTAAAAAGCAGAAACATATGTTAACAGCGCTGTTACAAAGTTTGCGTTGTTTATTTTTTTTTTAAATATTCGTTCGGCGCTTTTTTTATTTTTGTCCCAAAACGCTTAAAAACATGTATTTTACCTTGTGTATTTTTTTTTTTAAAAAAAAACTTTTTTAGATGGTGTTTTGACGGGTTTTCAGAGTTTTCTTAACTCGAGTGGGTTTTCAAAATATCCACCCCCTATATATATATATATATATATATATATGTTATATCCAATAATTAATTTTCTTTATATTTACCATGTCCGAGTACTCCCCGTGTACTCCGAGTACACCCAACTCCCCAGTCAGCCGACTAGGGGTCGCCTAGCGACTTTTGCAACATTGACTGCACCTGAGTGTCAACTTCAAGTGAATGGACATACATACAAACGTGGATAATTTCTAACCGATGGCATCTATCCTACTTGGTCAACGTTTGTGGAAACGTTTCTCTACCGGACCGATTGGAAAGAAGTTCAAGAGATTGTAAGAAGGGGAAAGAAAGGATGTGGAACGATCTTTTGGTGTTCTAAAGGGGAAATGGGGCATACTTAGACGACCCATGCATACGGTGACAGTAGATAAGATTATGAACTTAACGTATATGTGCATGATACTGCACAACATGATCTTAAAAGATGAGGGAAAATCTTTCTCATTGGGGTACATCCCGAATCCTATTGTGCAACTCGTTTTTGACAACGACGCCCTCCGCATGTTGACGGACCGAGATACCCATTTTCGACTTCTATTTGATCTTGTTGTACATATTGCAAACTCAACATCTACCATACCTCAAGATGAGCAACAACAACAAAATGACCAAAAACGAAGACCAAGAAGACCAAAACGAATTTTAAATATAAATTATGTTTTTTGTTTTAATTTATGTGAATCATGTAACATTTTTAATTGTAATGAAATTTTAATTTAGATTAGTTGTTTAGTTTATTTAAATTGAAAAAAAAATAGTTATAAGCAAGGTATCATAAACTGTCGCCAGTACTTTGGTTGTTATAGGATATTTGTGGTCCATTTTGATGTGGTGAAGTGGCAGTGGTCGGGGCAAGGGTACTTACCCTAGAGTGTCCACCCCCTAAGTGATACAAAATGATTGTGAGTGCAAAGAAATCATAGTAAAGGGGGGAGAGAGAGAGAGAGAGAGAGAGAGAGAGAGAGAGAGAGAGAGAGAGAGAGAGAGAGAGAGAGAGAGAGAGAGAGAGAGAGAGAGAGAGTGCAAATATCAAATAAAAGCATGCAGTATATGTTAGTTAAAAATCGCAGATAAGTTCAGGATACCAAACCTACCTAAGATTCGGGTTTCCATCCTATAGCGCATGATGAATTCAGGCCAAAACTTTACCCACAACAATATATCATGATAATTAAGCCGCTACACTTGTTTTTCTCGTATAACTTTTGAAATATAGCGTTTTATAAAATTACGAATATATTGTTAGAACGAGCTCATTTTTCTCTAGGTTTTGACCTAAGTTTCATCAAAAACGGAGTATGGCCAAATATAATATAATATATTTTATTATTATTACTAGACGGTCTCTTATAACACAAAATATTTGTATAAATCTCACACATTTCAAATAATCATCTTATTCGTTCCTTACCTGCTAGATCATATATGAAATTTAAGCTTCGTACATATTATTGATCACAAAACGAGGTGTTACAAGATGGACGAGGAAGATGAGGGAATATAGTCATTTCACCACATTGTAATGTTTTCCTATCGTCTATATAGGAGAGGGACGTGACTGACAAAAATTAGGAACGATAGGAACTCAAATGATCAATTTCCAAAAGTAGAGACTCAACCTACATTTTGGATCAAACCACAAGGAATCAAATTGCTATTAACTCTTTTATTTTTAACCCAACAAAAGTCAATTTCTCAACAACTAGTTTATCATGCACTTTAAAGCAAGAAATTAAATCAAACAAGCAAGTGTTGGTGGCTTGTGGTAGGACTGGTTAACAAGTGAGTCAAATTGAGCTAACTTTAGTTCACGCTCGGGTATAACATTAAACAAGTCAATTCGGCTTAGCACAAAAACTCTTAACAAGCAGGATTTTGAGTTGGGGATCAACTCGGATCGCTCAACAAGCCAATCGTTTATTTGGAAATTTTATATGTATGAATAGATAACAAAGAATAATAATATTTTTGCATATATAAACAATACAACAGAGAAAAAAATAAGACAATTGTGTTCTTTACCTATAAAATTCAGGCTTTTTATTAGGCTACCTAAATTGAGAAAGCCAAACAAGCAAGCTCAACCTGGCTTTAGTTCGACTCAAAATGTAAATAAGCCAACTCAACTATGTGCATTCGTTTACGATCTAATATCTAGCAAGTTTTTTTTTTTTTTTTTTTTTTTTTTTTTTTTTCCAACAAGTTTCGAGTGGTATACACATAGTCATCCATGAATCAAATCAAATGTATCACATTCAAAACGTCATTGGCATACCATACCAACTTCTTGATGATATCCAAACTGTGACTGGCCTTTTTATATCCACGAAAGGGTAGTTGTTTTGCATAGATAGGCAAATGGCATTGGTAAAGTTAAAGTTGGTTGCAGTTGGGAAACCTACTTTGTCCGTACAAGCAATTATGTGTCTCAATGCCCCCCACCATTTGCATTGTCCTAATAATACTATTTTTATTCAAAGTTTTTTTTTTGAACGATCAACAAAAATTTTATTCCACCAACGCTAGCGGGATGCTAGCACTACACCGTACAAAGTCCTTAATTACAGAAAATAACACCACACATACAACAATCACCAACCAATGTTATATAGCCTAAATTTGCACCACGCTTCCCAATCCAATTGTCTTGCACCTGATCTTGCCTTTACCCAAAAGAAGCTAAGAGATTTTATGTCACCAAGTAGTCTATGTAGAGAACATTGCCTTTGATTAAAAACCGCTTCATTCCTATGCTTCCAAATGCACCAAATCGACGCCAATACCACCGCATAGAAAGCCTTTTTTATCTTCCATGATCCACCAATGTGATGATGTAACTCGAGTAGGTCCTTAAAATGAAAAATAATAGGCGGACCAATATTGCACCATTGCGCCACCAGTTGCCAAATCATTTGAGAAAACGCACACGAGATAAAAATGTGGTCCGTTGTTTCAGAAAAGTCACCGCAGAAACTGCATAAATCAGACCCCACAGGAACGTATCTTCGGAGTAGAGCAGCTTTAGAAGGAATTCTATTTAGTTCAGCGCGCCAAGCAAGTATAATCGCCTTCTTTGGAACCCATGAATTAGCCTCGAACACAAAAGGAGCCTGTACAAATCTGCGGCCATGCAAAACAGCCCTGAACTCAGACACAGTAAAGGATCCGCTGCTGTTTAACGCCCACTTCCAGCCGTCCGCGCGATCAGTCAAAACAGGAACCGGAACGCTGCACCGAAAACAGTTCAGTTCCGCCAATTCTGCAGCTGAAAAAGAGTCCCGCTTCCATCTCCAAACCCAACCCAGACCCGATTGTGACACCCGATCTGCAACACAAACAAACTTATCCCTTTCAAGCTCGAACAGAGCTGGAAACGCAGACGCAAGAGGAGCATCCACGGCCCAGCAGTCCAGCCAGAAACGAACGCCCAGCCCATTCCCGACCAGCCCATGAATAGCCCAACCCACGTCCACCCCCACCCTTTTAATTGACAACATTGACGAATGAATCGCCTTCCAAGGGCCGGGAACCGAAACCTTAGTCGGAATCGGATTCCAATCCCTCGAAGAGCTATGAAAGACCCAAATGACTTTTCTCCATAGAGCGGTTGGTTCGACCTTAAATCGCCACCACCACTTAGTAAGCATAGAAGAATTCGCGTCCTGAAGGGAGCCGAAACCTAAACCACCAAATTCAACCGGAGCAATGACCCTTTGCCACGCAACCCAATTCATTTTTGCCTTCTCTTCCGATCCACCCCAAAAAAATACCCTTCTCAGTTTGTCTAACTCCTCAATGAGCTTAACCGGCGCCTTAAAGATAGAGAAAAAATACGTAGGTAAGGCGTTTAAAACTGACTTCAAAAGAGTCACCCGCCCCCCATAAGAAAGAGACTTCGCCTTCCACAATGATAACTTATTCTTAAAGGCCTCGATCACCGGTTTCCAATTTTTAAATAAATTCATATTCGCCCCAACCGGAACCCCAAGATGCGTGAATGGAAAAGAACCTGCTCTACACCTCAATACATCGGCCATTAAGGACACCTCACTCGCATCCACCCCAACCCCAAAGACACAACATTTACCTAGATTAGCCTTTAGACCAGACACTAGGTAGAAGCATCTAAGGATCCTCCTCAGGTTTGAAGCATTCGCTGTAGACCACTCGCCAAGAAAAACAACATCATCGGCATATAGGAGGTGTGATAACGTAAGGGCACCGGAGCCACACACCATACCCCTATAAAGACCCACCTCCAACGCCCTTCGCATAACCCCAGACAACGCCTCCATCGCCAACAGGAATAAAAATGGCGATAAAGGATCACCTTGTCTCAGTCCACGACCACATACAAACTCATTTGTCGGGGAGCCGTTTACCAAGACCGAAGCTCTGGCGGATCTAACGATACTCATCACCCAACTGCACCACCTAGACGGGAAATTCATTTGCAACATAATGGATTCCAAGAACTCCCAATTTAGCGAGTCATACGCCTTTTCAACATCAACTTTGAAAATCATACCTTGGCGTTTCATCTTCTTCATCCACCCTATCACCTCATTAAGCATCAAAGGTCCATCCACAATGTTCCTACCAGCCAGGAAAGCCGATTGCTCAGGAGAAATTAGACCCCCAATTATCGGCTTTAACCTAGCGACCAAGACTTTAGAGATAACCTTATTAACGCATCCAATCAGACTGATAGGCCTATAGTCCTGGAACCCCAAAGGATCAGTCTTCTTTGGAATAAGCGCGATAAAGGAGGAGGCACCACCCGGGCTCAAACCAGCCCCGTTAAAAAAATCATCAAAAAGGCGCACGAAATCATCTTGAAACCCTGCCCAACACCTCTTGAGGAACTTAAAATTAAATCCGTCGGGGCCCGGAGCTTTATCACCCACACAATCCCAAACTGCGTCCTTTATCTCTTGCAAAGTAAACGGACGGCATAATAAAACAGCATCAGATTCCGACACCTTATTCAGGTTCGGACAAACAATCTTAGGTCTCACCAAAATAGGCTCCTGGAACTTACCCACAAAGAACGAGTAAGCGCTATCCTTAATAAACGTGGGACTAGTCACCCAATCACCATCCACTAATAAGCCATGAATTCTCTTGCTGGACACATTAGAATTGATAATCCCATGAAAAAATTTTGAATTTTCATCACCTTCTACAGCCCACTTCACCCTCGCTTTCTGTCTTAGATCCATGTGTTTACGTCTATCAAATTCCAACATAAAACTCTTTGCATCCGCCCGTATTTCAAGTTCATGTTGCATCAAATCCCTATCATCCGCCAAAGCCTCAAGCCTTTCAACCTCTTTACGTTTAGCCTCATATTCACCGGCTAATATCGCTTTTTCCGTACTAATCCACCTTTTAATCCTGTTCTTAAGAAACTTCAACTTAGTAATAATAGCAAGATCAGAAGGACCCGTGAATGCGAACCCATCACACAAACTTAGGACATGCTCGACAAACCCCGGAAACTCCAACCATGAGTTAAAGAAGCGGAATGGGATATGCCCAAAGTCTAAAGGAGTCACCGACAAAACAATCGGGCTATGGTCCGACGCGAACCTAGATAAGGCCGTGACCGAAGCCTCCCCCCATTTAGACATGAAATCATTACAAACTAAGAACCGGTCTAGTTTACTCAATTTCTCACCGTTATCCGACATATACGTAAACTTCAATCCCCCCATGTTATACTCGTGCAAATCGGCCCTCCTAATGAAATCATTAAAAAAATCAGCATTTAATGACACAAACTCAGTATTCTTCCGCTCTTGAGGACTTCTCACGTCATTGGAATCCCCTAGGAATACCCATAATCCAGCCCTAGAATTTTTAACCCCCAATAAGTCATTCCACAAAACCCGTCTAGAAACCGGATCATTGGGGGCATACACATTCCCCACATTCAGCATAACACCAGAAGCTACTAACTCACCAGAGACAACAAGAAAATACCTATTTTTGACCACCGAAGTTACCCGAAAAACTGACGGATCCCATAAACTGATTATTCCCCCGGATCTGCCTTCAGAAGGTACCTGCTCAAAGCTGAAAGCCGATCTACCCCAAAGACTGTTGAACTGAAAAAACACATCTGCTTTCAATTTAGACTCCTGTACCCCAACAAAATGTGAGCCATGACTTGTCTTCAGACCCCTAACCCAGGATGTTTTCCTATCATCCCGAACCCCCCGAATATTGATACTCAAAAAATTCATTGGAAACCATTACTACCCCCCTTCACCATTAACCACATCCATAACCATACCCTCAAAACCTCCCAAATCAATACCAACGACTAGACCCGCTTTAATAGTAAGGTTTACCTCAGATTGTACTACATCCCCAGCATCCGTACCCGCACCTCCATCCTTCGGCACAACAGAATCCGGTACTTGTACACCAACATGTGAGTGAGTATTATTATCATTATGCACATTGTTATTATCATTATAAGTAGTAGGAGATACCCGATTATTATTGATAATATTATTATCATTATGAGTAGTGTTCCCCAACCGATCCCCCCCGACAGGAACCGCCGGTGCCTGATTTTGAGTCGCTCCCACCATGGTTTCCCCATCTGATACAGATTCAGCAGCCCTACCATCATTCACGTTCTCTGTTTCATCCAAACGAGCGAACACAGATGCATCTTTATTACTGGGCCCAAATTCAGCCTTTTTTACCCCTGATGACACCTGAATTGGACTCCTTGAAGTTCTGGGCCGCTTCCTGGATCGCTTATCCTGGCCCAAAGACCCACTATGGCCCACAGAAAAACATTCACAAGATTTGTTCAAATCCAAAGAATTCTCATCATTCCCTGGGCCCACCACATTAAATGCACCTTGTAATTTCCCACCAGACTTTTGTGATTTCCCACGTACTCCTCCTTCCCCATGCAAAATAGTCCCTTCAGCTTCCCGGCCATCCACCACCTTCTCCGGCGATCCTTTCCCGGGAGAGACGACCATATTATCAACATGACGGAACTCGCCTTCCTCAAGATCATCCTCATTTGCCACTGATCCCTCCGACCCCGGAACCGTGTCACGATTATTCAAAGTAGATGATGGGTTTTGCAGAGATCCCACTAATCCACTTATAGTTTACTATTAATCTCAATAAACACCATATCTATCATTTTCAAATTAAAACATTTTAGAAAATAAAAAAAAAATAAGTGAGTGAATATGGGACTCAATTTTCTTATAATTAATAGGCCACGGAATTATAAGACTGATAATTGAGCTTAAGTTTCTCGTCTTCTTTTTATTATTTATCTTCAATAAATATAATGTTTTGAAGATGATCTTTTAACTATAATAAGGACTGTTTGGTTGATTAAGTATTGAATTAATAAGAGGTCTGAATGGTTAAGTGCTGAATCATTAAGTTGGACCATTTAACGGTTAGTATTCTTGTCCCACATTGGTAGGAGAGCCTCATTAAGGTTCAACCTAGTTCAGTGCTTAATGGTTCAGCAACATCTCAAATCTTAATGATTCAGCTTTAACTATTCAATTCAGAAGCTGAAACAAACACGTTGAATACTAAATCATTCAGCATTGAATGGTTCAGAGCCTCATTAAGAGGCTTACCAAACAGCCCCTAATAGTCTCAAGCCTTACGGGAGGGGCGCCACCTCAAACTACCCTGATTTCCACCAGTCTTGCACTGCTACATCATGCCACTAGTTTATTATCATGAAACTCCTATTTGAAGGCAACATTATCCTGAACTACCAAACCCATAAAAGACAAAAATCCACACTCCCATTTCATCCATGGCCAAGCACCCGTAAAACCTACCCGAGACAACTACCTCTGCCATCAGCAACGGTGTTGCCTTGAGTATAGTGGGGTACCCGTGTCAAAATTGAGTGGCGCCCAAACCAATTAAATAAATTTGAGTTATGGCCCTAAATCAAAACTCAAAAGTAACAACTTTGACCCATGATAGATTTCATTTAAATTAAGAAGTGTACCAGTATTTTTGTACAAATGATAATTGTGTCTCCTCCACCAACTCCCCAGGAAGGTTGCGATTTAACATCAATTCCTCACTTTCATGTCCAATCTAATGTTTCTTACCATAATATGCCTGAGGTTAATTACGTTTTTAGCCCTATGGTTATTTTAAAAATATGTAAATGATCCTTGTATAAACTACAAAAATGACACTATTTTTTTAGCCGCCTACATTCCATATAATGTCTCTTATGTAATGGTATTTTGGCTTTTTCATTATTTCTCTATAGTGTATTCATTAAAATGGATACGTGAAGTTGTGCGCTAAGATCATTAAGATTGTTTAGGTCATGGTTGTGAGTTGGTGTAGTAAGGGAAATGGAACGGAAGAAGTTGGTATTAAGGGGTACTCTAGGAGTCCAATATACCGAAATGGTAGTGATTGCATGGGCGAAGCTTATGAAGGGTTGGGCCATCGGGGGATGCCCCAACCTCCACCCTTTTTGGCTCGATAATGTAAATTTCTTTTTTTTTTTTTCGAAATTTTGTATCTATTGAGTATGGCTCACATCGATTTAAAAAAAAATGGGTCTTTTGACTTTCGACCCCATCATCTAAAAGTTCAAACCCTGCCAATGAGTGGCTGACAAAGGGGACTGAAGGTGGTGGCATGATGGTGAACAGAAGGGTCTTTGGGTAATTTGTATTTTATTTTTGTTTTGTCATATATTTCTAACTAAAAGGGTAAAATGTTTTTTTTTTAATGTAAAAGAAATAAATAGTTTCCACTTTAAGAGGGTGTTTGTGATTGAGATGAAAAACAATTTATTAATTTATTGGCTTCTTAAAAAAGCTAACAGGTTAATAAGTTGTTTGGCTACATCAGAAGCACTTTATGTTTAGGTTTTTGGAATATAAATTATAAATCTACCCACACATACAACAAATCTTCACAATATATGCTTGGACTATATTTAACTTACTGTATTTTTAAGTACACAATAGGAGTAAATTTTAAAAAATCGTACGGTGGTATGGTAACAATGGTTGAAGTTAGTGTACAAAAACTATATTTTGTGAAAAGTGTTAGAATGATTAGCAATTGATATGTACGACATCAATTTTTGCACTTAAATAAGATGTTTTGGATTGTTTTGACTAGAAAAACACAAAATATATCAATTGAAACACAAAGCAATGTACTATAGCTTAACACTTAAAACACCATGCCAAGAAAGTTGAGCAGTTTGTTTCAAGTGTTAAGTAGTGTGTTTTAGTTGTCTTTTAAATTTTATGACTATAATACATTGCACTATGATTTAAATTGTTGCGTTTTGTGGTTTCCTAGTCAAAACAAACAAAAACATCATGCCTAAATCCATAACATGATGACTACATGTCAATTCTTAATTCTTCTCATGCTTCTCACGAAATTTGGTATTTGTGCAGGAACCTAACGCCTAAATGAGTAAATTGTACTCTCCCAAAATTCCTATATTTACAAACAATACACCCTCTGCTTAGGATCCACGACCTTCTACTAAGAGGCAAAAACCTCTGCCTATTAGGCACACTTGATTTGATTTGAATATTAGTGGTTTAGTTCTATATTTTATATTGTTACTTACTGTGTGTTTAGCTGGTTAATGGTTTGTGACCAGTGTTGTAAAAATCATGATAAATTAGAGATTAATTGTTAGTCGATAGGTTACTAAATAAATTTTCATTAATCAGTCCATTAACTGGCAGTCGACCGACCAACAATCGACGATTCCAGCAAGATTAGCGAAAATGTGTGTGTGTGTGTGTATAAAACTGAAAAGTACATATAAAATCCCTATCCAATTAATTAATCGCTAGTCCGCACCTTACCGACCGACTAGCACCTAACAAGTTTTACATCACTATTTTTTTTTATTATGCCTCATTTTTATTTGCTTCTCTTTTAACATTATTATTGACCTAAATTTTCATTAATTCATGGTTTAAATTCGACCATATTTTTTTGGAAATTGACGAAAAATAAGTCATTTATATAATAATGTTAGAAAAATGTTTATGATACAGGTAGTTAATGTACAAAGTGTAAAATGGATTTTTTTTGTAGGTTGCGTAATTTGATTTCCTTCATGTGTAGTTTTTATTTGTTATTTCCTTAATGCGTAATTTTGATTTTTTTTCTTCATCTGTAATTTTCAATTGTTGATTTCTTCATGCATAATTTTATTTTTTTTCGTATGTAATTATTTTTTACGCTTTGTACGTTAACAAATTTTTGTACCGTTAACATGCCTCTTATTTTTTTTATATATAGTTTGGAAAACAAGAATATGGTATTTTTCAATGCAATTTATTTAAATATAAAAGCCCAGAATATTTTTAACAAACAATGATAGATGAAAGTTTATGTATGTGTGACCCATCAGGCCTGGCCCATAAATAAGAAATGCTTACTAGGTTGGTTAACCTATTTTACTAAAAACTAAAATCTAAAACCAAACTTTTATATTTAACTCATAACCAATAAAATTTTTTTTGCTTTTCA
The DNA here is from genome assembly GCA_028751855.1 of Ambrosia trifida. Lineage (NCBI taxonomy): Eukaryota > Viridiplantae > Streptophyta > Magnoliopsida > Asterales > Asteraceae > Ambrosia > Ambrosia trifida. The sequence goes on from CM054131.1 coordinate 9,090,972, forward strand.
AATAACTGCAAAAATTCAATCTGATTTTTGTTTTAGAGTTCAGCCATAAACGACTTCTGCTCACACTTTTTTTTTTCTTTTTGAAAGGCCAAAAGGGGATGCTACCAAGGTTCTAAACTCTTGACCTCCCATTCAAAAATCAAAACTCCAATGACTTGCATTGGACTGAACCCCAACCTTTTTTTTTCTTTCTTTATTTTAATTTCTCTAATCCGTTCAATACTTTAAAAAAAAAAAACAGTATATCTAATTTTCATATCTACGAAACAAATTACATAAGGAGAGCAGGTAGGCGGGCAACAAGCTGCGCCGTCACCCCTTTCTGAATACAGAACCCTAATCTACTGAACACAAATCCACGCCCCTGGGGAGTCGAAAAGTTTGCGTAGACCACCCGTTGAACTCTATTCAGGAAACGGACCGTCTCTGGTGCCAGGGAGCCGAAAGTGTCAATACACAATAAATAATTTCATTAGTTCTTATCCAAAATTAGGTGGTCATTGAATCCGCAATAGTTGCCCCTACGATAGCGCTCCAGTGGTAACGAGGTGAGAAGAAGTTGTGGGGGCATGGGACCAAACCCAGGCAACACCCAATTTACTCAGGGACATGTGATTTACATCCCTCATATCGGTCGTGGACTGCTCAGTGGAGGACACGTAGTGTGGCGTACATCATGAGTTTATTGCGGTTGTCATCTTAAAAGAAGTTCTTCGTTTTCCTGCATTAGCTACTAATCACACATTTGCATTGGCTGTGAGAAATTTACAAGAATTGCATAAACTGATTTTGGAGGTTAAAAAGAATATTGGCATAGAAGTCTGGTACGATAAAATGATATTGTAATAGCAATACGTAATCGTATATACAGAATAGCATTATTATAATATAAAGCTGAAGCATGGGAAAATTGTAATGTTATATGTTATAACACATCAAAACATTCTTACTAGACTCTAGTGGTACATTTTGCTATAGCCTCAATGACTACCATAAATTAGTCGCATATTTATTAGAAACGATTTCATAAATCCCATTTGCATAGAAGGTAAACGGACATCTAGCTGTGCCGCTAACCCTTTTTAAATAGCATAGTAACAACAAACATAAATTCATAGTAACAAATACAAGCTCCTTAACGAGTTTATAATACATCGAAATGTGACACACGTTAATAAGTCGGTACAAATGGATGACTTGCTTGATCAATTCAGAACCAATGCCATTTAGCATCTCTCCATCTAATCCAACGACCCTTTTGGCCACTTTGTTTAATTTGCTGCTGAGTTTTAGCTTCAGCTGCTAACACCGGGCAACACCCAAGATTTCTATCACGCGCAGTTGCATCTTTCTTGTATGATGGATTTTCATACATTGGATGCTGAAAAAACTCTAATTTCTTCCACCACAGTTTCAAAATCTGCATCATCAAAACATAAAATCATGTTTCTAGTCGAACAAGTAATCTTGGTTTGTGTACGCGTAAGGTTCACCCAAATCACTTTTTGTCCGTTCTTTATAAACTTTTTATTAGATGATTTGTCCGTCAAATATGAAAATGGAAATAAATATTATTTCAATAATAAGCTACTTTAAGTTATTTCAATGTACCTGCCAGTAGATCCGTATTACAACTTTGTGAGGCACTAGCCAGAAAAAAACTGTCTGCCGAACAGATGATGAAGATATCCTATTTGCGGTTAAAGAAGCTGTGAAATAATCGCCGAGCTTTGGATGGTTAATTGAAATATTTATAACGAGATGATCCCCCGGTACACTAGTTTTGATGATCCAGTTCCCATGCATATCCTATAATTAACCAGTTTAAAATCAACAGCCGAAAAAGTCCATGTATAAGCACATTTTTATGAGGGCAAATCAACAATATAGTCATCTTGACCAATGGATTTGACAAAATAGCCTTGTTTTTTAATTTTCAACCAACCACTTTTGACAAGTGTCTTTTAGCGTATTTCAATCTTGGCACACCAATTTGTGCCGTGTGGAAGCTTCTGGTTGGCTAAAACAAAATTTTTAAGCACATACAGGAAGAGTCAATTGATATATTTTTTAAAAAAGAGTGAAAGACTATTTCGTTAAATTTATCGGCCAAAATGACCATTTTAGTGATTTCCCTTTAAATATAAATATATGTACATATACATCTTACCCTCCTCACACCCTATACCTTAGATTTGCTATAGGTGGGATTAGGGATGAGCTCGGGACGGTATCGGTACCAACCGATACCGATCCTGAAAACTCTCAAAATCCAATACCGATACCGAAAACATGCGGTACGGTACCGGTTGGTATCGGTATTTTACCTTAAAATACCAATACCATACCGATACCGAAAATACCGAAACCGAAAACCTCTAAATGTGAGTACCGATACCGAACACCCTCGGTTCGGTACGGGATCGGTATCGGTATCGGTATCGGTTTGGTATTCGGTACAATATGCTCATCCCTAGGTGGGATGTTAACTGAGTATGATGATGATGATGATGATGATGATGATGATGATACATACCATGAAAGGGCTAACATGAAGTAATTTCGCAACTACATCTGAGTTTGGGTTGAAAAGGAACTGTAGTCTTTCTCCCCATGGTGTATTGGTAACCTAAGGCACATATATCAATTGTAAATGTTAACTAATAAGTAATAAGGATTGGGATCATATGAAAACTCTATTAAGTTGTGAGAACCAGAGAACCCTTCTGAATCATTCACCAAATGACACATCAACACTTTTTTAATTTTTTGTATTTTTTAATTAGGGGTATGAAAGTCTTTTTGTAAACAATATTATGGGCATTTTAGTAACAACAACACCCCACCCCACCCCACCTCACCCCACCCAAGTTACCTTTTAAATAATAATAATAATCATCATAATCTCTCACCACTCTCTCTCTACATACCTGCTCTCTCTCTCTCTCTCTCTCTCTCTCTCTCTCTCTCTCTATAAAAACAAAAGATCTGGTTGGGAGGGGGTGGTTTGGTGGCTCGATAGAGGCGCGAGGGGGGGGGGGGGGTGGATCTGATGGTGGTGGTTGCTGAAACGTGGCGGGTAGGGGGCTGAACGTGGTGGATATGTGTTGGTGGGTTTTTTGCAGAGGGTTTTTGATGGTGGTGTTTGCTGAACGTGGTGGGTAGGGGGTGGGGTGGATCTGAACGTGGTGGGTAGGGGGCGAAGGGGGTGGATCTGAACGATGGTGCAGAGGGTGGGAGACGATGGTGGTTTCGATGGTGATGATGATGAAGGCGACGGTGGAGACGGTGGTGGTGGCTCAGGATGGTGGGTCAACGATGGTTCAAGGCTGGGACGACGGTATGTTTATTATTATTATTATTATTATTATTATTATTATTTTTTGTTATTGTTATTATTATTATTTTCTGTTATTATTGTTAATATTATTATTATTGTTATTATTATTACATGTACTATTATTACTACTATTATTATTATTATTATTATTATTATTATTATTATTATTATTATTATTATTATTATTATTATTATTATTATTATTATTAGTAAAGATCCGGTACAAATAGCTTTTTGGTAAGAACTGTGAGAATCAAAGGATGGTATTTTTTTTATTTTTTTTTTCAAAATTTTTTTTCCCCATATTGTTAAACATGTATTATAGTATTGAAAACTAAAAAAAAAAAAAAAATAAAAATAAAAAAAAATTGGTGTAGAGTAATTACGTGTAGAGTAATTACATAATTACTTTAGTGTAAACTAATGTATTTACCTTAATGACGTAATTACACTAAAAAAAAAAATTTTTACATTTTTTTTTGTATTATTCATCTAGAAAGAATGTTTAAGCACATGGAAAAAAAAATTCTAAAAAAAAAAAAAAAAAATTTTACCCCCTTTGATTCTTACAGTTCTTACAAAAAAACTATATGTATTTGATCTTTACTCTTATTATTATTATTATTATTATTATTATTATTATTATTATTATTAATGATGTTTATGGTGAAAAGATAGGTTTTTTATGTTGATTTTTTTTTTTTTTTTTTGGGGGGGGGGGGGGGAGTTTGGTCAGGAGATGATGCTGCGAAGAAGATAATGTTTTGCGTTTAAGGAGCCGATGCTGTGGAGGCGACGATGAATGGTGTAGTATCTTGTAAGAAAACACTGGTGTAAACATCAGTTTTACACCAGTGTAAATATGAATGTATAGTCGTTTTGATGTAAGAAAACACTGGTGTAAACATCAGTTACACTTACACCAGTGTAAATATGAATGTAAAGCACACTATCATCTAGTTTGGTTTTTTACACTAATGTATTTTTGTAGAAGTTGTGTATAGCAGATTTACACCGGTGTAAATCATCCTTATTATATGTTTTGTTTGGTTTTTACATGAGTGTAATTGTTGTAAAAGTTTGTGTATGGCAGATTTACATTGGTGTAAAAAAATTACACCAGTGTAAAAACGAGAGTGATATGACAGAATGTACAATTTGATTTTTTTGTTTTAAAAAATTAAATTAATTTAAAAAATAAAATAAAGTTTAAAAATATTAAATGAAATAAAGTTAAAAAATGAATATTTTTAAAAAGTTTTGCATGTGACAGAATATACAATTTGTTTTTTTTTAAAGTAATTTAATTAAAAATGAAATAAAGTTAAAAATAAATATTGAATGATATAATATTAATTTTCTCTATCCCATGAGTTTTTACATAAATACCCCTAAATGTACTTTAATATGTTAAAAAAATACTTATTAATCAAGTAAAAACAAAAACTCACATCCTTTTATCTCAACCAGTGGATCATCAAGATCAATGGTCCACAAGAGTTCTCTAGTTCTCACAACTCGATACAGTTCTCAAATGATTTAACCCTAAGTAATAATACTAATAATAATAAGCATTAAGATATAACAAAAGAATTTTTTTTTTTTAGCAAAAAAGTAAAGATGTAAGTTATTGAATATTGATGCAACTATATATAGCTAACCTCAGCAATACATTTCTTTAAGCATTTGGTTGAGCCTTCTACATCATAGCAATAGTACATGCCGATCGGGTTTTGTTGGTATCCAACACTAGGAGGAATTGTGAGTAGGAATCTACACCACACCAATTGTTCAAAACTTAGCATATATGATATGATATATTGATATATATAAATATATAAACGTTTAAATTCAAGTGTAATGCTTATATTAGGGTATACACTTACACGGGGCCATTAGTTTGTGCGATATCGCGAGCTTGTTGAGGGGAAAGATGATCTGGTGGAGGATGAGGCACGAGATCAAGGTTGATGAAAGCATAACGGACAGGGTACTTAAAAGAATGGTGAATAGGACGGCGACGTTCGTGCCAAATGGTGCCTTCGTAGAGTGCAACCGAGTCGGTGGCCGTCAAGTGTGGGAAGAGACGATGGAAGGGTAGGATGAGGGAGAGAGTGAAGGAGGTAAGGGTGTGTGAAATTATTGAGTAGAGAAGAGAGAGCAACCCCATGTTGTGCTTGTGCTTACTACCATGCACTCATGCAGTGCATCACTTGTTTCCTATATATAAGAAGTTGTATTCTTAATATTATGTATATTATATACATACATTTCACTTGGGGATTTGGAGTACTCTCCCTTTACTTTACTGGTCAAGGTGGGTGGGTATTTCCATTTGAGTTTCTTATGGGTGTCACTTACATAGAAAAGGAATATCTTGTTAATATTGAGTTTCTTACGCAACGCAATTACACAAATAAGGACCAAAAGAAAAATGTTGTTACCTTTTTATTATTAATTTTTATTTTATCAAATAACTTGAGTTCCTTAATTAAAAAAAATGAATCAATCGTTTTTTCTATCAACATCTAGTATAGATTTGTATTCAAAATAAAGTATAAGGTTTGTATTATAAGCTATATAAATACTAATATCTTAAGGAACCAAACTGACTCTGACTGAACAAAATCAATACCAGCACTGTATTATCAAATGGTATCGACATTTGGTTTTATAGTTTTTAATTGGTGTAAAATAAATATTGATATCCTTTTGGACATATAACGTTGGTAGTGCACTAACCAAACCCATACCAATCGGGTTTTCAATTGGTGTAAAATAAATATTGATATCCTTCGGCGTTTTCATGATGTGCCCTCATAACCTTCAAGTCTTTATTTTTTTCAACCTCCAACAAATGTTTCATGAATGGTTTGAAATATAAGGTTTTTAAAACTTTGGGTTGGAAAAGGTTGGGTTTGAAACGATTGGTTTGAAAAAGATTGTGGCATTTGTGGTTCGTCTTGACGAAACCTAATCAACTCACCCAGATCAGACGCAACTTTCGGTCGAAACCTTTGCCTCGTAGCCGACACTTTTTTACTCGAACCTTTCATTTTTTTTTAACTTGAAATGTATTTGATTGTTGTTTTAGTATATTTTGATTGTGGTTGATAGTAGATCTTGGTTTAAAATAAGAGTATATATAGTGTTAAATGGATTTTTTTTTTAATTATAAATGGTCCTATGACCGTTGGCCAACGGCTATATATAGTCTTCTCCATCACGTTCGTGATGTACATAGCGAGCTGTGATGTTTTGGATCATCAGGAGACACCGTAAGAGGTGTTCGCAATGGTCACGATAAGCCCATCACAAGCCGCCCGCAAGTAAAAAGTAGACAATTTATATTACATTTTTTTTTAAGTTTCACCCATTTTACTTTTAATAATACTAGAAGGAATGTCCGCGCGTTGCGGCGGGTGTCTCGATTTATATTATATATGTTGATTACGAACCATAACCCGGGTTTACGACATTTTACTTTATTCAACAAAATATAGTATCAAAAATATTAGCACAACAAACCAAATAAAACTTTGTAGATAATTATAGTGGCAAAAATATTAGTATCATCTAGAGATTAACTTCCACTGCTTGATGCCATAGTTCCTTTTTTTTTGTCATCTTAGATTCAGATAGCCAATAAAAATCACCAAATAATAAAAGTGAAAATAGGAAATATGATTATTGTAGTTATGCTAAGACACCACATGAAAGTGAGATTATGAGAGTTCATTAAATTTTATAGAAACTACAAATATATGTACACCGGGTTGGCGAATCAAAAAATAGAAATTAATAGCATCACTTAGCACAAGACAATCATCAACTACTATAAAAGGTATAAAAAAATCGAACAACAAACGAATAATCAAATAATTCACGTTGATATTAGCAAGTAAATCTAGGTATCAAACCTGCTGGTTGCAAGAGAATTCCTTTGCCAATCTTATGCGCATACTTCATGAAAATTTGCTTTTATAATCATCATCTGCGTGTAACGCATCCTGGAGGGCCCAACCGCCGCAATACTCGTAAATTAATAATCGTTGATCATGCTCAGAACAAGTAACCCATGAGTTCAACAACATTCACATGCCGAATTTTATCAAATCATTAATAAGATCAATAAACTCTTCCTCCTTTTGTCGACTGATTACCTTTTTGTCCCAACTTCTTCACAGCAAGCAACTAAATAAAAACACGAAATACAAAAGTTTTGCAGCTTTAGATATGAGATCAAATGTGTAAAAGAAAAAAAGAAGTCAACAAATTAGAAATCAGGTCAAAGAGTACCTCATACATGTTTTTTGTAACCATCTTGAAATTCTGCACCCATCTTGAAATTCTGATTTATGTAAATCCATTAATACTGATTGTAAAGGTACCTCATACATGTTTTTTGTAACCATCTTGAAATTCTGCACCCAAATTAGAAAAAACAAAAAAAAAAACACCAAATTAAATATAGATATAGATAACATAGATATGGCTTTTTTTTAGGAGCAAAGAATTCAGACGGTGATAGGAAGGGGCTGTAAATTGGGCTAGGGGCCTATAAAAACAAAAAAAAAACCACTAAAGGTTTAATTATTCATTCACCAATATTATATTAAATCAATTAATTATTTATGTAGTTAAGCTAATAAGCTAACCTCTCTGTTGTTGATATTTATGTAGTTGAGGGACGATCTTCAAGAATATGTGTGTATATTCTTCAAGAATATATGTAGTGGGTGCTAGTGGATTAGGCTGTGAACTTCTCAAAGACCTTGCCCTCTCCGGTTTACCAATTCCTTTTCAGGTATATCCTTCCTTTCATTGCTATTCCCCCAATTAAATCAACTTCTTCTTCTTAAACCAACCAAGCCAAGCCATTTAAAAAATCTAGGCATAATTTATGATGTTTATAGGCTCTTCACATTCTTACATTTAAGAAATTTATTATATTAATGGTTTTTTGATCAATCATATACCATGGGGGTAAGGTTGGAATAAGTTTTTAAGTTGTAAGTATGAGGTTATGATAAAATTACAATTTTAACCTTCTAGGTGTCTTAATTGTCACAATTATGACCAAAATACCCTTAAATTTCTTGCTTAAGTATGTTGTACATGTTGCTTCTTAAGTTGTACGGAAATGTAAATGACAATCTTTCAGGTATATCCTTCCTTTCATTGTTATTCCCCCAATTGAATCAACTTCTTCTTCTTAAACCAACCAAGCCAAGCCATTTAAAAAATCTAGGCATAATTTATGATGTTCATAGGCTCTTCACATTCTTACATTTAAGAAATTTATTACATTAATGGTTTTTTGATCAATCATATACCATGGGGGTAAGGTTGGAATAAGTTTTTAAGTTGTGAGTATGAGGTTATGATAAAATTACAATTTTAACCTTCTAGGTGTCTTAATTGTCACAATTATGACCAAAATACCCTTAAATTTTTTGCTTAAGTATGTTGTACATGTTGCTTCTTAAGTTGTACGGAAATGTAAATGACAATCTTGGCCATCACTCCTCCTTAATAAGATAATATAGATAAGTTTTCTGACCTATATTTGTTATATTAAATTAGACTTTCTCTAATAACTTATGTTCATTATTTTTTCCAAAAAGGTTAATACATAGGTGTGTTTAATTTTTTTATCGATGTTCCTGTATAATTTTGTTGAAAGTGGAGTTCTATTCGAAGTAGACTATTTTTTGTAACGTAAGCAATACCAAGGTCCGGTACCGTCCTGAACCTAACCGATACTGACGTTGGTCCCGTTATTGGGTATTACCGGACTCGTATCGATGTTTTTTTTATAGTTTTCGGTCGACATGCAAAACATATATCAATATCATTTTGAGTATGCATCACAACTTTATTCATTTTTATTACTTTGATCACCCAAGTCCTGAGAAGGAATCCCGTGATTGATATATTACTGTTAGGTTGAACCGGTGCTATAATCCCGTGATTATGTAATGAAGGAAACGAGACTGCAAATCATGTGTTAACAGGTTGCGGTTACTCAGCTGTGGTATGGCAAGCGATGTCGACTTGGTGTCAATTACCGGCGATATTTGCTCTCGAAATTAATGACTTAATTCATATAGCTGAGAACTGTAGAAGACCACAGGTATACAGGAAGGCGATTAAAGGTATTATTATTATCATCGCAAGTTGGCAAATTTGGAAAGCGAGAAACGACTTAATCTTTGAAGGAAAATCAACAACCGTTACACAGGTTATATTGGATATAAAAGCGTATGGTTACTTGTGGTATAAAAATAGAATTAAGGATTGTGTTTGTGATTGGCGATCTTGGTGTAACTTTACTCTGATGTAATTTGGTTGAGGGCGCTCGTCTCTTTCTTGGAGACGGGTTTGCCGATGGTTATTGAAGCTTACTTTTCAAAAAAAAAAATAATTTGCCCCCTGCTAGGATATGACTTTGAGACCTCCCAAGTATAAACCCCACCTAAATAGGTAAATATTCCCACTCCCAAACCAATTGGTATGGGATCATTGGCTGTTTATAAAAATTTATGTATGGATGTATAATTATTTGCAAGACATTTACACCGGAATGTTTGTATCATCTTATTCCCTATACTTTAAGGATAAAGTTTTAAAGTTTTCGTTAATTTAACGTTTCATTTGATTTGAGAAGAAAAAAAAAAACTTACAGAGAGTGAATGGTGATTCTTAGAGATAACACATAACGCCGAATACCGATCCCGTCCTGTCCTGTCCAGATCCCGATTCCGTACCGAACCGATACTGAACACCCACATTTAGAGGTTTTCGGTTTCGGTATATCGGTATCGGTACGGGATCGGTATTGTATTGTATTGGTATTTTAAGATAAAATACCGATGCCATACCGGTACCGTACCGTATGCTTTCGGTATCGTTATCGGTATTGGGTTTTAGAAGTTTTCGGGATCGGTATTGATGGGTATTGATACCGTCCCAAGCTCATCCCTAGTGATTCCTCCCTAGATGTATTTTTAATACAACCATTAGTGGAAAAAAGAATAACTATCTAAAAAGGAATAAATGACTTATATTTAATTTATTTAATATAGATGGAGAACTGGATGTAAGAGTTTTTAGAAGGGTCCGTCTATTGGCACTCCTTTGGGGGTTTATTTTAACTTTTCCTGAAGCGTCTCGCTTTGATCAAAACGATGCGCTTTGCATGATGATTAGACATAAAACCTTAGATTATCTGAAAAAATTAACCCAGACTTCTCGATTTAGCCAAAGCGATGCGCTTTGCTTAGGGGTTGATTTAGAAGTAAGGGGGTTTAATTATAAAGTTCCTGGAAGAATATACAAAGGTAATGGATGTAAGAGTTTTCAAAATATACAAAGGTAACAACGATAAAGTTTTAGAAACATTACAAAATTACAAAATTAGTCCTTTAACTTTACATTGATTTTCAGTAGATACCCTTTAGCTTTAAAATTGAAGAGAATCATCCTTAACGAATCAAAATCTTGCACCCACTGTCCTTTAGCACTAACTAGGTTAGATTTTAACGTTAAAATAGATTACATGTGAGACACGTGAGGGTAAATCTGTTATTTGCTCTTTTAGGGACTACTTATGGCTTTCAAAATTATTAGAATAAGTTCACTTGACAGTGGCTTTCAAAACTCAAGAATGGAAAAGTTTGTGAAGTAATATTTGCAACAAAATGCATCTATGCTGACTTGTACAAGACAACACACGTGAGGGTAGATTTGCTCATAATATTTCAAAACTTCTTCCTCTCTCTAGAGTTGTAACTAACTACAAAACCCTAGCCCCATTTCTAACATGCACCATCATCACCACATCCGGCCACCACCCACCAGAACAGAAACCCACCCCCGACTACCATTAACCTACAACCACAACCAACTCACACCACCACTCGCCACAAAAAACCATCGGAATGGGAATCCTAAATCAGTTTGGGAGCGTTAAACGCAAGATTCGTATCGTTAAGGTTCGGTGGAACTCGAACCGGGGACCGGAATATACGTGGGAACGGGAGGATCAGATGAAGTCTAAGTATCCTCATCTTTTTCCTAAGGAAGCGTTCGAGTCGAGACATGTCTCTTCTGCAGCTGAATGAATCTCGGGTCGAGATTCCTTTTAACGTGGGGATGATGTGACAACTCGGGTAAATCTCTCTTTTGGTTCCTATCTTTTGTTTATTTCCTTCGTTACTTCTTTTGTTCTTTTGGTACTTGTGCAATTTTCGGGACGAAAATTCTTTTAACGTGGGGATGATGTGACACCCGGCAAATTCTGGTTAACAACGTTGTCTAGATGAAAGTCTACCTTAGCGAGTCACGCGTATGTTGTACTTAACTGGGTTAGTTAAGTCGGGTTATGGTTCGGGAACTATTGGTTAGTCTAGAAGATCATTGGATGTTGGTCTAGAGGTTCGTTAGATGTCAGTCCTTAACCAAGTGTACAAACGGTGACGATTTGTAGGATCGTCAGGGCATACGGAACGTACGAGTCTCGAGTCCCGGGAATTGGTGAACGAGTGTGAAAATGTGTATTTACTTGTGTTATGTGTTTACAATCATTATGTGACTTGTCGGTATGTTAATATGTGTTAACATATGTTAAAACGGGGTTTAACGCGCAAAACACACGAAACTAACCCCTATAGGCGATTAGGAAGCCTAATCACCTATAGGGGAGGCGAGTAGGGGACATTAAGGGCGATTAGGGGCCTACTCGTGTGAAGGTTCATGCGATTAGGCCTAATTGTGTGAACTTTCATGCGATTAGCAGCCCTAATCGCGTGTAAGGGCTGCACAATCGCTAGTTACGGGCTGGACGACTAAAAACGACTATAAATACCATACTTAACCTCCTAAACTTCATTATACAAACCCTAGTCGTCCCATAACCCGCCCCAACACATAAACAACCTCTGGAAGGCGATTTTTGATCAAAACACAAGGTTTCAAGCTTGAATCATCATTCTTTCATAATCCTAAGGTTTGGTTTTCATCCACAAATCTTTATAAACGTTTTTAATCAATCCCTAATGGTCCAGACCTGTTCTTAAACGAAAAAGCTTTCTGAAAATCGTTAATAAGGGTTGTTAATCGGATTAGAACTAATATACATGCGTTATGGGTGTGTATGATTAGAAAGCTAGGATTTTTATGATTCATGATGATGGATTGATATGTTATTATGTTAGATCAGAATTGATATTGATAGTATGATCATAGAAATCTCAGTAATTGGATATTAGGGTTATGATTACGCGTGTTAGTATGATGTTGCATGCTATGTGAATGGTGTTTGGATTACTTGGTTGCATGCAGGACTGATTATACGAGGTTAAATGACGTGTGCGTAACTATACATATTTTACAATGGATTTTAACACACGTTTTTGCTTTAATATTTATAAAAATGGTTCCGACCTTCATATTAAAACACACACACTAGGGCAAGTGTACCCTGTCATATATGTAGTAAGTACAGATAAGAACCAAGTATCGATCCATGGACGCGCGCGGAGCAATGGTACTAAAACTCTATCCCCGATTCACCAGTAAGTAAAAGATAAGTTTGAGTTTTGTTTAAGACTAAATTAATTCTAAAACATGTAAATAACTTAACTACGACTCCAAATAGAAAATATAGCTATATAAGCTATAATACGCCAATCCTAGCATGTCATCTATATAAGAAATAAAGGCGTGATCAACATTCCCATTTTTCGACAGTTAGTGTCCCTTTCGGGCATCCTAACATGACAACTATATGGAAAGCTAACACGAATACACACGTTAGCCACCTCAAGTCGTTTATTAGCGCGCAGCTGATATGATCTCATGTGAATCTTTAAAGAAGGGTTAGTATCACCTTTCGGGAGTCCTCAACCGCACTAATCAAGGAAAGCAATATCGAATACACAATACGACCACCGAAACTAGCATAAAGTAGAGCATTTCACAACCTATTCCATTTTACTAACTTTGAACACAAATCTACTAAGATCGCCATTTCTACCAAAATAACTAACAAAGATCATTAACCGCGTCAAAGATTAGTAACAACACCATTAAGCTTTTTAAACTCTTTTACGTGCCGGTAAACATCTATAATCATTATCCGAGTGACTTTAACCAAACCAATACCCGGTTATAGTTTCATGGTGTAAACTTTATTAACAAGTTAACTAGTTTACTACCGGACGATTAAACATACGGTTTTCTCAACAAGTGATCCGCCTAACACATTCGATAATCATCAAAGTCATCCGAACACAACTACAAATCTATCAACAATGAAACAAGGTTGCATTATGATCATCAAGATTCAAACATGAAAAACGCCAAATTTATACAAAACTTGATTTCACGCAAACGATTGTTTTAACTACTAACTAATACTAATGTTCTTGCCCGTAGGCGTACGATTAACTAAAATAACATCAATGTAGCAAACAAAATCAGATTTGGATCTAAGAAAGCTAAAAGGATCAAACCATAAGATTGCTAAAGAGATGGATTGGATGATGAAGGATGGATCGGATGGATTCCCGAGCTTGTTAAACGGCCTTCCAGCAGCTCCTTTGGTCCAGAAATCGCCTAAAATCGCCTCCCCAAAACCCAATACTCGATTAGTGGCTGAAATGGGCATTTTATAGCAGAACAGAGCCTGTGAGCGGCCGCTCACTTTACAAAAAGGTGAGCAAGTGGTCCGTGCATGACGTAGAGGTTCCAGAAGGTTGCCAAAAATATCTGGAGGAGCGAGCGGCCGCTCACAGAGAGTGAGCGGCCGCTCACAGGGAACAGCCCGACAGCACGATCTTTAAAATTACATATAAAATCGTAGAAAAATCGTTAGGAGGTGTTCTTTATATGCCTGGAAAGCTCTCGGAACGTAGAACAATTCTTATTTGAAAGTCGAAGTCGGATTTTGGGTATTAGAAGGGGTAAAAGCGATCCGAACAGCTGCTGCGCAAAAGTTGCAGCAGTATGTTCTCCTGATAAAGGGCCAAAATCCTTGTTTTCTTCGGGTTTGCTTCCGGGACATCGTTTAAGACCTGAAATCGTAAAGATACCCAAATAAGTACCAATTCCTCGTGTATAAGGTCAAAAACGTATGAAAATGGGAGTTAAACGGGGACCTTTATATGTGTATTTTAACGTATATCAAACCTCCCCACACTTGAACTTTGCTTGTCCTCAAGCAAACACTTAAACAGAAAATAAACGAAAAACTCGCCAAGTGGCAACAAAGGCAAAATATAGCCTGTACAGACGATAATAGACAAGCCAACAAAGATATATAAACAGGTGATAAGATAACTAAAAAGCAACGACTCACTTCCGATCTACCAGCACGCAAACCCGTACACGACTCACAATGTTCACACACACTCGGTTTATTTATGATACATACGTGTAATGTGTATGTGTAAATCGCTCCATTGCCAAGACAATGAATCGTGCAATATCATAAGCTTGTCAAAAGATCTAGTCTTCACCAACTAACGTGTGAAAAAGCACAAATCAAGAGGTCTTATAAGGGTTGTAATGTTAGGCATAGGTAAGGGTATGGAATGGATATTTACAGTGACAAATCGGCTAAAACCCGGCGGTTATGTCTAACTAATAGTAACTACTATACTGTACAACTGTACAACAAAGACACGAATATAGGCGATTGTTATTTTAAATCGAGCTAAGCTAAACATATAACTTCTAACTTTAAAGCTCTAAAAACTGCTCGAATACTGCTAATTCACCCTATTTTAGGGTGTTCTATTTTTCTGGATTTTTTTTCTTTTTTTTTTTTGTTTCTTTTTTCTCTCTTTTTTTTAACATATATATATCTATGATATATATAACTGATAACTAAGACTGATATAATCAACATACATGTGCTAAATATATAAACCCGAAAACGAACTATTTACAACATAAAAAACTAGTCAAACAATAACCTAAACCGAGCTTTAACACAAAAAGGTTTAAAAGAAAAAGGCTATTTGGTTTAGTGGTGAAATGGTGTGATAAATAAGAAAAACACGGGATTTGGTTCAACATGGTTAACTAGTGGATAACATTTGGGTGCGGGGGAAACAGATAGAACGAAAAGAAAAGGCTAAATCAAAAGGGTATCCTAAATGCCTCAATCATGTTCGTACAATCTCACACGTATCTGATCTAAATAAGTATGCTAATGACAAGTTCTAAATTACACAAAACATCCGGCTCACTCGAAAGCATGTCAAAGAAATGGAAATCTATTCTAAGGCTCAAATGCTCACGTAACCGGAAGGAAATGGTTGCAAGTGTACGAATCTAACACGCTCGCATCTCATCTGTTTGTCGCGCCTCAAGTTATATTTATCAAAAATTAGTTAGGCTTGATATTTATAAGTAAATATATACATATATGTACTTTTAAAGGTTTTTTTAGAGTAAATATATACATATATATATACACAAGAGGACAAACAAGATATAATCCCTCCCCACACTTGAAACTCACATTGTCCCCAATGTGACAATAGAAAGCGTTTATGAAATAGCTAACTATCGTGTGAAAAAGGAGAATAATACTCCCCTGTTGGTGATATCCCGAAAAGCATGGTGACTGCATTGAGCATCCATACCGGTGCTCGCCAGTTCCCTACACTTCCAACATTCTTGACAAAACAAAATATATCAAATCCATTCATCATCTCATTATTCAAACCAAATAAACAATACTGAAATAAAATACGAATGTTTATGAAGTATCAAAGAAACTTGGGGCTCGTTTGTCCGATTATGAAGAAAGCCCCAAAGTTTCATGAACAGTACTTATCTAAACTATGATAAAAAAACACTAACAATCTTAAAATTTTGGATTTTGTTAAACCATTATGAAGAAACCCCAAAACTTAAGATAATTAACAACAATGTACACACTAGAACATATGGAATTTGGGGACTTTTGAACAATTATGAAGAATCCCCAAAATTCATGAACAAACCTAATTTACACTAAGATAAACACTATACTATAATCCTATAATGAAATTAATCTACAATTATACTAGATTACACTAAACATATGACTACAAAATGACACAAATCTTCAAAAAAATTTCGGATTTTATTTAAACATTATGAAGAAAACCTCAAAAACTCAAAGATTTGGACAACACTATACTCTAAGCTATACTAACAAAGCATACAATCCATCAATGAACATTTAGGGTTTGTTAAACATTATGAAGGGACCCTAAAATCATGAAAAGATTTCAAAATTTTAAACTAATCTACACTAGAATAAGAGAAATTGCAAGAAAATAAAAGAAGATTCATACCTTGTTTGGAGATTAGGATGTGGATTAGAGAGGTTATGGTTGGTTTCTTAGGAGCAAGTTCAAAGGATTTTGGGTGTGTTATGAATGGAGCGGCCGAGTTTTATTATTTAGGGTTAGATATTTTAAGTTTTTAAAGTGAAATACCAAGTTTGCCCCCCTCAAAAGAATTTGAACAGAACGCTCGCGCGGCCGCTCGCCCATTTTTTTTAATACTGGGCGTTTGGAGCGGCCGCCAGTGAGCGGCCGCTCACGGCAGCTGATGTGAATTTTTGCTGCAGTTTCGCCTCTCAAATCGCCTGCACTCGCTCTGTTTCGACACAAACAACTAACATACCTGTTTTCAGACGCTTCCCAGTATAATACCATGGTTTTTAAGCGACATTCCACACAATCACAAGGCGCGAATCAAACCTGCAATAGCTAAAAACAAACTAAACAAACAAGTTAGAAACTAAGCGATTTAACTACAACTACTCTAAGCTATTAACATTTGTACAATTTGGCGCGCCCATACACGCCGTGCTATATTTATTAACGAGTCGCTAGCTAGACTCACTTACTCACACTTATTAGGCGTGCGGGTCGTAGAGATCGATTACCTCTACAGATTGGTCAACCGGTCCATCAACGTAGACTTTTAATCTATGACCGTTGACTTTCAAACTTAGTCCATTTTGATTTATGGACTCGTCCATATGGACTTTAAACTTCTTGGAATGGCCGTTTTCATAAAAGATTTTCTTTAAGATCGCTTTCGCCCGAATGGAGATTGAGTACGGGCGAGAAGATCGATCGAGCAATGAACAGACATCGGCCATCCCCACACTTAAACTGACGCAATGTACGAAATAATAGAAGAAATAATTACAGACTCGATATAAGAAAAACGGAAGAAATATAGATAGATAAATATACTAAAAACTATACACTAACTTAAATTATGAAAATATATAAAATATGAAAATATACAATATTTTCAGCGAAATCTATGTCGCTCGTGCATCGCGAAGAAGTATAGACCGCTTCTCGCATGGCGCAAGTGAGTACAATGACTCAAGGTGCTCGCGCGTCGCAACAAGATAAACACCGTCTTTTTGCTTGCGCGGAAAACAACCTTTTTCACCGAAAAAAATAATATAACGGAAGTTGACTGATAGAAATGATGATGGATGCCAATGAAATGAGTTAAAAACGGAAGATAGCGGCTATTCACGTTATGCGAAGGACTCTGGTGATCCTGTTCGCGTATCGCGAACAATAAAAGATAAAATCTGGGGTAATTAGGAACTCGCTTAAGGCGGAACCATAAGCCCAGCTTCTTTGCGAATCGCAAGGAAGCATTTTTCACAGAAAATTATTTTTATTAAAACCACTTCTATATTAAATAAATTTCCCAAGTTTTCTTAACCCAAACCTTTTATTAAAAGCATTCGAATCATCCAATTTAAACGTAACATATCCAGACTTCCATTATATATTTACATAAAAACTATAAATACATAAAAATTAAAATTATATAAAACAGATAAAACATATGAACACATGGTCAACAAATAAAGAATTTAACTTTTTCAAATCTAAAAATTAACAATTAGTCCAAATCCGGACAAATAAATCAAATAAATCATATACTGAATCAATCAAATTCATAGACAAATCAGCTAATCCAATATTCAATAAATTAAACCTATCAACATCCTAATGAACGAATAATCAATCAAATCAATCCTATAAGCATAAAAATGAACAAATATATATGCAAACCTATGAACCAATCTAAATCAATCCAAAATATCAACAGACAGATAAATATTCTAATAAATAATCAAATAATCATATATGCAAATAAATGAATGAAATAAAGAATAAAAGTATAAACAAGTATTCACAAGCATGTACACTGGTAAAAAGTTGACTCGGTTCGTTCCTAAAGCTCGTCGCGTCCCCGGCAACGGCGCCAAAAACTTGACGTGTGCGTAACTATACATATTTTACAATGGATTTTAACACACGTTTTTGCTTTAATATTTATAAAAATGGTTCCGACCTTCATATTAAAACACACACACTAGGGCAAGTGTACCCTGTCATATATGTAGTAAGTACAGATAAGAACCAAGTATCGATCCATGGACGCGCGCGGAGCAATGGTACTAAAACTCTATCCCCGATTCACCAGTAAGTAAAAGATAAGTTTGAGTTTTGTTTAAGACTAAATTAATTCTAAAACATGTAAATAACTTAACTACGACTCCAAATAGAAAATATAGCTATATAAGCTATAATACGCCAATCCTAGCATGTCATCTATATAAGAAATAAAGGCGTGATCAACATTCCCATTTTTCGACAGTTAGTGTCCCTTTCGGGCATCCTAACATGACAACTATATGGAAAGCTAACACGAATACACACGTTAGCCACCTCAAGTCGTTTATTAGCGCGCAGCTGATATGATCTCATGTGAATCTTTAAAGAGGGTTAGTATCACCTTTCGGGAGTCCTCAACCGCACTAATCAAGGAAAGCAATATCGAATACACAATACGACCACCGAAACTAGCATAAAGTAGAGCATTTCACAACCTATTCCATTTTACTAACTTTGAACACAAATCTACTAAGATCGCCATTTCTACCAAAATAACTAACAAAGATCATTAACCGCGTCAAAGATTAGTAACAACACCATTAAGCTTTTTAAACTCTTTTACGTGCCGGTAAACATCTATAATCATTATCCGAGTGACTTTAACCAAACCAATACCCGGTTACAGTTTCATGGTGTAAACTTTATTAACAAGTTTAACTAGTTTACTACCGGACGATTAAACATACGGTTTTCTCAACAAGTGATCCGCCTAACACATTCGATAATCATCAAAGTCATCCGAACACAACTACAAATCTATCAACAATGAAACAAGGTTGCATTATGATCATCAAGATTCAAACATGAAAACGCCAAATTTATACAAAACTTGATTTCACGCAAACGATTGTTTTAACTACTAACTAATACTAATGTTCTTGCCCGTAGGCGTACGATTAACTAAAATAACATCAATGTAGCAAACAAAATCAGATTTGGATCTAAGAAAGCTAAAAGGATCAAACATAAGATTGCTAAAGAGATGGATTGGATGATGAAGGATGGATCGGATGGATTCCCGAGCTTGTTAAACGGCCTTCCAGCAGCTCCTTAGGTCCAGAAATCGCCTAAAATCGCCTCCCCAAAACCCAATACTCGATTAGTGGCTGAAATGGGCATTTTATAGCAGAACAGAGCCTGTGAGCGGCCGCTCACTTTACAAAAAGGTGAGCAAGTGGTCCGTGCATGACGTAGAGGTTCCAGAAGGTTGCCAAAAATATCTGGAGGAGCGAGCGGCCGCTCACAGAGAGTGAGCGGCCGCTCACAGGGAACAGCCCGACAGCACGATCTTTAAAATTACATATAAAATCGTAGAAAAATCGTTAGGAGGTGTTCTTTATATGCCTGGAAAGCTCTCGGAACGTAGAACAATTCTTATTTGAAAGTCGAAGTCGGATTTTGGGTATTAGAAGGGGTAAAAGCGATCCGAACAGCTGCTGCGCAAAAGTTGCAGCAGTATGTTCTCCTGATAAAGGGCCAAAATCCTTGTTTTCTTCGGGTTTGCTTCCGGGACATCGTTTAAGACCTGAAATCGTAAAGATACCCAAATAAGTACCAATTCCTCGTGTATAAGGTCAAAAACGTATGAAAATGGGAGTTAAACGGGGACCTTTATATGTGTATTTTAACGTATATCAAACCTCCCCACACTTGAACTTTGCTTGTCCTCAAGCAAACACTTAAACAGAAAATAAACGAAAAACTCGCCAAGTGGCAACAAAGGCAAAATATAGCCTGTACAGACGATAATAGACAAGCCAACAAAGATATATAAACAGGTGATAAGATAACTAAAAAGCAACGACTCACTTCCGATCTACCAGCACGCAAACCCGTACACGACTCACAATGTTCACACACACTCGGTTTATTTATGATACATACGTGTAATGTGTATGTGTAAATCGCTCCATTGCCAAGACAATGAATCGTGCAATATCATAAGCTTGTCAAAAGATCTAGTCTTCACCAACTAACGTGTGAAAAGCACAAATCAAGAGGTCTTATAAGGGTTGTAATGTTAGGCATAGGTAAGGGTATGGAATGGATATTTACAGTGACAAATCGGCTAAAACCCGGCGGTTATGTCTAACTAATAGTAACTACTATACTGTACAACTGTACAACAAAGACACGAATATAGGCGATTGTTATTTTAAATCGAGCTAAGCTAAACATATAACTTCTAACTTTAAAGCTCTAAAAACTGCTCGAATACTGCTAATTCACCCTATTTTAGGGTGTTCTATTTTTCTGGATTTTTTTTCTTTTTTTTTTTTTGTTTCTTTTTTCTCTCTTTTTTTTAACATATATATATCTATGATATATATAACTGATAACTAAGACTGATATAATCAACATACATGTGCTAAATATATAAACCCGAAAACGAACTATTTACAACATAAAAAACTAGTCAAACAATAACCTAAACCGAGCTTTAACACAAAAAGGTTTAAAAGAAAAAGGCTATTTGGTTTAGTGGTGAAATGGTGTGATAAATAAGAAAAACACGGGATTTGGTTCAACATGGTTAACTAGTGGATAACATTTGGGTGCGGGGAAACAGATAGAACGAAAAGAAAAGGCTAAATCAAAAGGGTATCCTAAATGCCTCAATCATGTTCGTACAATCTCACACGTATCTGATCTAAATAAGTATGCTAATGACAAGTTCTAAATTACACAAAACATCCGGCTCACTCGAAAGCATGTCAAAGAAATGGAAATCTATTCTAAGGCTCAAATGCTCACGTAACCGGAAGGAAATGGTTGCAAGTGTACGAATCTAACACGCTCGCATCTCATCTGTTTGTCGCGCCTCAAGTTATATTTATCAAAAATTAGTTAGGCTTGATATTTATAAGTAAATATATACATATATGTACTTTTAAAGGTTTTTTTAGAGTAAATATATACATATATATATACACAAGAGGACAAACAAGATATAATCCCTCCCCACACTTGAAACTCACATTGTCCCCAATGTGACAATAGAAAGCGTTTATGAAATAGCTAACTATCGTGTGAAAAAGGAGAATAATACTCCCCTGTTGGTGATATCCCGAAAAGCATGGTGACTGCATTGAGCATCCATACCGGTGCTCGCCAGTTCCCTACACTTCCAACATTCTTGACAAAACAAAATATATCAAATCCATTCATCATCTCATTATTCAAACCAAATAAACAATACTGAAATAAAATACGAATGTTTATGAAGTATCAAAGAAACTTGGGGCTCGTTTGTCCGATTATGAAGAAAGCCCCAAAGTTTCATGAACAGTACTTATCTAAACTATGATAAAAAAACACTAACAATCTTAAAATTTTGGATTTTGTTAAACCATTATGAAGAAACCCCAAAACTTAAGATAATTAACAACAATGTACACACTAGAACATATGGAATTTGGGGACTTTTGAACAATTATGAAGAATCCCCAAAATTCATGAACAAACCTAATTTACACTAAGATAAACACTATACTATAATCCTATAATGAAATTAATCTACAATTATACTAGATTACACTAAACATATGACTACAAAATGACACAAATCTTCAAAAAATTTCGGATTTTATTTAAACATTATGAAGAAAACCTCAAAAACTCAAAGATTTGGACAACACTATACTCTAAGCTATACTAACAAAGCATACAATCCATCAATGAACATTTAGGGTTTGTTAAACATTATGAAGGGACCCTAAAATCATGAAAAGATTTCAAAATTTTAAACTAATCTACACTAGAATAAGAGAAATTGCAAGAAAATAAAAGAAGATTCATACCTTGTTTGGAGATTAGGATGTGGATTAGAGAGGTTATGGTTGGTTTCTTAGGAGCAAGTTCAAAGGATTTTGGGTGTGTTATGAATGGAGCGGCCGAGTTTTATTATTTAGGGTTAGATATTTTAAGTTTTTAAAGTGAAATACCAAGTTTGCCCCCCTCAAAAGAATTTGAACAGAACGCTCGCGCGGCCGCTCGCCCATTTTTTTTAATACTGGGCGTTTGGAGCGGCCGCCAGTGAGCGGCCGCTCACGGCAGCTGATGTGAATTTTTGCTGCAGTTTCGCCTCTCAAATCGCCTGCACTCGCTCTGTTTCGACACAAACAACTAACATACCTGTTTTCAGACGCTTCCCAGTATAATACCATGGTTTTTAAGCGACATTCCACACAATCACAAGGCGCGAATCAAACCTGCAATAGCTAAAAACAAACTAAACAAACAAGTTAGAAACTAAGCGATTTAACTACAACTACTCTAAGCTATTAACATTTGTACAATTTGGCGCGCCCATACACGCCGTGCTATATTTATTAACGAGTCGCTAGCTAGACTCACTTACTCACACTTATTAGGCGTGCGGGTCGTAGAGATCGATTACCTCTACAGATTGGTCAACCGGTCCATCAACGTAGACTTTTAATCTATGACCGTTGACTTTCAAACTTAGTCCATTTTGATTTATGGACTCGTCCATATGGACTTTAAACTTCTTGGAATGGCCGTTTTCATAAAAGATTTTCTTTAAGATCGCTTTCGCCCGAATGGAGATTGAGTACGGGCGAGAAGATCGATCGAGCAATGAACAGACATCGGCCATCCCCACACTTAAACTGACGCAATGTACGAAATAATAGAAGAAATAATTACAGACTCGATATAAGAAAAACGGAAGAAATATAGATAGATAAATATACTAAAAACTATACACTAACTTAAATTATGAAAATATATAAAATATGAAAATATACAATATTTTCAGCGAAATCTATGTCGCTCGTGCATCGCGAAGAAGTATAGACCGCTTCTCGCATGGCGCAAGTGAGTACAATGACTCAAGGTGCTCGCGCGTCGCAACAAGATAAACACCGTCTTTTTGCTTGCGCGAAAACAACCTTTTTCACCGAAAAAATAATATAACGGAAGTTGACTGATAGAAATGATGATGGATGCCAATGAAATGAGTTAAAAACGGAAGATAGCGGCTATTCACGTTATGCGAAGGACTCTGGTGATCCTGTTCGCGTATCGCGAACAATAAAAGATAAAATCTGGGGTAATTAGGAACTCGCTTAAGGCGGAACCATAAGCCCAGCTTCTTTGCGAATCGCAAGGAAGCATTTTTCACAGAAAATTATTTTTATTAAAACCACTTCTATATTAAATAAATTTCCCAAGTTTTCTTAACCCAAACCTTTTATTAAAAGCATTCGAATCATCCAATTTAAACGTAACATATCCAGACTTCCATTATATATTTACATAAAAACTATAAATACATAAAAATTAAAATTATATAAACAGATAAACATATGAACACATGGTCAACAAATAAAGAATTTAACTTTTCAAATCTAAAAATTAACAATTAGTCCAAATCCGGACAAATAAATCAAATAAATCATATACTGAATCAATCAAATTCATAGACAAATCAGCTAATCCAATATTCAATAAATTAAACCTATCAACATCCTAATGAACGAATAATCAATCAAATCAATCCTATAAGCATAAAAATGAACAAATATATATGCAAACCTATGAACCAATCTAAATCAATCCAAAATATCAACAGACAGATAAATATTCTAATAAATAATCAAATAATCATATATGCAAATAAATGAATGAAATAAAGAATTAACGAAGTATAAACATGTACACTGGTAAAAAGTTGACTCGGTTCGTTCCTAAAGCTCGTCGCGTCCCCGGCAACGGCGCCAAAAACTTGACGTGTGCGTAACTATACATATTTTACAATGGATTTTAACACACGTTTTTGCTTTAATATTTATAAAAATGGTTCCGACCTTCATATTAAAACACACACACTAGGGCAAGTGTACCCTGTCATATATGTAGTAAGTACAGATAAGAACCAAGTATCGATCCATGGACGCGCGCGGAGCAATGGTACTAAAACTCTATCCCCGATTCACCAGTAAGTAAAAGATAAGTTTGAGTTTTGTTTAAGACTAAATTAATTCTAAAACATGTAAATAACTTAACTACGACTCCAAATAGAAAATATAGCTATATAAGCTATAATACGCCAATCCTAGCATGTCATCTATATAAGAAATAAAGGCGTGATCAACATTCCCATTTTTCGACAGTTAGTGTCCCTTTCGGGCATCCTAACATGACAACTATATGGAAAGCTAACACGAATACACACGTTAGCCACCTCAAGTCGTTTATTAGCGCGCAGCTGATATGATCTCATGTGAATCTTTAAAGAAGGGTTAGTATCACCTTTCGGGAGTCCTCAACCGCACTAATCAAGGAAAGCAATATCGAATACACAATACGACCACCGAAACTAGCATAAAGTAGAGCATTTCACAACCTATTCCATTTTACTAACTTTGAACACAAATCTACTAAGATCGCCATTTCTACCAAAATAACTAACAAAGATCATTAACCGCGTCAAAGATTAGTAACAACACCATTAAGCTTTTTAAACTCTTTTACGTGCCGGTAAACATCTATAATCATTATCCGAGTGACTTTAACCAAACCAATACCCGGTTACAGTTTCATGGTGTAAACTTTATTAACAAGTTAACTAGTTTACTACCGGACGATTAAACATACGGTTTTCTCAACAAGTGATCCGCCTAACACATTCGATAATCATCAAAGTCATCCGAACACAACTACAAATCTATCAACAATGAAACAAGGTTGCATTATGATCATCAAGATTCAAACATGAAAAACGCCAAATTTATACAAAACTTAATTTCACGCAAACGATTGTTTTAACTACTAACTAATACTAATGTTCTTGCCCGTAGGCGTACGATTAACTAAAATAACATCAATGTAGCAAACAAAATCAGATTTGGATCTAAGAAAGCTCAAAGGATCAAACCATAAGATTGCTAAAGAGATGGATTGGATGATGAAGGATGGATCGGATGGATTCCCGAGCTTGTTAAACGGCCTTCCAGCAGCTCCTTTGGTCCAGAAATCGCCTAAAATCGCCTCCCCAAAACCCAATACTCGATTAGTGGCTGAAATGGGCATTTTATAGCAGAACAGAGCCTGTGAGCGGCCGCTCACTTTACAAAAAGGTGAGCAAGTGGTCCGTGCATGACGTAGAGGTTCCAGAAGGTTGCCAAAAATATCTGGAGGAGCGAGCGGCCGCTCACAGAGAGTGAGCGGCCGCTCACAGGGAACAGCCCGACAGCACGATCTTTAAAATTACATATAAAATCGTAGAAAAATCGTTAGGAGGTGTTCTTTATATGCCTGGAAAGCTCTCGGAACGTAGAACAATTCTTATTTGAAAGTCGAAGTCGGATTTTGGGTATTAGAAGGGGTAAAAGCGATCCGAACAGCTGTTGCGCAAAAGTTGCAGCAGTATGTTCTCTTGATAAAGGGCCAAAATCCTTGTTTTCTTCGGGTTTGCTTCCGGGACATCGTTTAAGACCTGAAATCGTAAAGATACCCAAATAAGTACCAATTCCTCGTGTATAAGGTCAAAAACGTATGAAAATGGGAGTTAAACGGGGACCTTTATATGTGTATTTTAACGTATATCATTAAACGAAGGATTTTGGGTTAAACATGTTTAGAATAGTTATTGGGATGATATTGGGTGGTTACACACGTTCTGGATCTGATTTGGAGCGTTAAACGCGCGAAAAACCGGAACAGCAAGGTTACAGGCGAGTAGCATTCCTAATCGCCTATGTTATAGGCGAGTAGGGTGCTAATCGCCTATAACTCAGGCGAGTAGAAGCCTACTCGTGTGACATTAGGGGTGATTAGCCCTAATTGCTAGTTTTACATGCAATCAGCCCTAATTGCTAGTTTTTACATGCAATTAGCCCTAATTGCTAGTTTTTACATGCAATTAGCCCTAATTGCTAGTTTCTATATGCAATTAGCCCTAATTGCTAGTTTCTATATGCAATTAGCCCTAATTGCTAGTTTGTATATGGAATCAGTCCTAAATGCTAGTTTACGTTTCCTAATCGCGTGTACTGCTGCTGTAAGTGTAAATTAGCATTCCGAGACCCGATTTGACATGTAGTAACATGCTAGGAACCTCGTAACATATATGATAACTTGGTAACATATGTCTGGATGTAATTCGGTGATACGTGAACTATGTGCTATAACTTGTTGTGTGTTAACGTATGTTAAGTGTGATTGCGTTATTGTATGTTTTGGAGCGTAAACATAACACGGGGAGTCTCGGGTCACCAATGGGATGTCGAGTCTTGTACTTTGGGTCAGTTAAACAGTCACGGTGTTTTCAAACGAACTTGGTTATGGTCTGGACATCTAGGGACTAATTAACCTGCGGGTTATTAGTCTAAGTACTTGTAACTGTCGTATGTTAGGTCGCCGCTTTACGGGACTAGCATAGCAGCTGAGTTTACTCGGGTTAAGGAGTAACGCAACTTAAGGTGAGTTTACGGCCCCTCTTTTAAACTGGTTTTATACTTTCGGGGGAGAAAACATGTGTTAAAACGATTATTTGGTAACTACTGTCATACTATGGGTTTCTATTGTGTACTACACGATCTTTGGAAGTCCCGGGGGGAACCATGAATGTGCGGGTTCGCACAACGGGGAAATGTGAATAGCGCTATTGGGAGTGACCAACCCCGCTCGTCGGCTTGGAGGGCCGGGCGAGTGCATATTGTCTCAAACAGGAACAACAGGAACATTTGGTACTTTTCGGGCATAACATCTGGTATTCGAGTTAGTAATGGTTTTCCAATCGTGGTAGTAACAAAACGTACGCCTAGCTAGCGTATACTGGTTTTCGATTTGTTATAGTATGGACAGGTGGACTTGGTACTTGGATACAAAACCTGTAAACTCACCAGCATTATTGTGCTGACGTAAACTTTTACATGTTTTCTCAGGTCGCTAAGGTAGCACGACTGGACTAGGGCGCACGCGTCTGCACGGCGTCTAACTAGGGTTGCATGGTCTTTTGAACGTTGAACTATTGTTTCATTGTTGAGATACTGTTTTTGAATAAGCTTCCGCTGTAAACGGGATTTTTAAACTATGTTTTGAAATTGCATTTATATTCATTTAGACTTGTTTATTGTGATCGTTGGTTTGGATCCTGGTTTGTCATGCGCCTCGCGGTAAAACTTCGCAAGTGGATTTTGAGGGTGTGACAGATTGGTATCAGAGCCAATGGTTATAGTGAACTAGGACTGCATGTAGAGTCTAGTCTATAGCCGAGTCGCACACACTAGACGATCACATGGTACTAAACGTTATAGTGGTTTACGTATGGTCTTGTCGGGGTGTCTCTAAATCATTGGTCTTTCTACGTTACATCATCCGTTCTATCTTAGGTTGAGTTACTTGTTTTCTAGGCAGTGTAGTCTATTGGAGTAACTCGTGTGCTCTTGAGATTTGTCCAAGGCTCGGACATCTCCCTTTCGTACTCCAATAGAAACACTTGCCATAAACTACCGTAGTATTACGGTGTGTAGCTAAGAGTCTATGTTCGGTGATTTGAACTTTGAACTAGGAGAACACTTGGAGGACCATGTAGAGCGGTTTATCATTTTGGGTGCACACAAAATCATAAACCGAAATGCATGGAAGCCCTAGTGAGCTCTGGGTTTGAGGGGATAGTCCTGGATTGGATCTAGCTTTGATCTTGTGAACATTAGTGGTTATCTTTAACTGCGAAACTAAATTTTCTCGTTCTTTCTGCCAGAATCATGTCTGGAGTACGAGGAGGACGTGGAGGTGGTCGCAATGGTGGACGTGGTGGTGGTCGCGGTGGTGCTGGTGGTCGTGGTGGAGGTATTAACCTATCGCAGGCTGATCTGAACAACTTGCTCCAAGCTGCTTTTCAGTTAGGGCACAACGGTGGTGGTAAGTTGATCTATCCATTTTCTTTACCTCATTGGTGAACCTTGTTTACATTCTTCGTGGTTTCTCATACGTTTCATTTCAGGTGGTCCTGTTAACCCACCCCCACCCATGTGCACCTACAAGATGTTCCGGGACTGTAAGCCCCAGGAATTCTCTGGCACTGAGGGTGCGGTGAGCTTGCTTAGGTGGCTGGAGAAAGTGGAGTCAGTATTTCTGATGTGTAACTGTCTCCCAGAAGATCGGGTTAAGTATGCTGCCGCGTTATTCCAGGATGTGGCATTGACTTGGTGGAATGGCATCACCCAGAATATGGGTATTGGGGAGGCATATGCTATGCCATGGGAGAATTTTGTGCAGTTGCTGAAGCGTGAGTATTGTCCGAGGGAAGAGGTACAGAAGCTGGAGCATGAGGTGTGGAACCTCAAGATGACTGGGTCGGAAATTGAGAAGTATACTGTGAGGCGGAATGAGTTGGCAGTGCTGTGTCCCGATCTGCATGTGCCAGAGTACCGTAGGATTGAACACTATGTCTCGGGGTTAGTACCGGAAATTGCAGGATTAGTGGCTGCGGGAAATCATCCTACATACGCAGAGGTGGTTCGATCGGCTCATAGGATGACCAACTTAAAAGTGAATGAGGGCATTTTGCCTGCGAAGGGTTCGACTGTTAAGGCCCCAGAGAACAACAAGCGCAAGTGGGAAAATGACGGGAAGGGATCTGGGCCAGCACAACAGGGTAAAAGGTTTGATAATGGGGGTTCTTCTTCTTCGGGTAACAAGCAGGGTGGTTATGCGGGAAAACTGCCCAAATGCAACAAGTGTGGACGCCATCATCAAGGGAACTGCGACAGTAACCGTTGTCACCGCTGCCAGCGAATTGGGCATTATGCTAAAGATTGTCGGGTTACACTTCCATCGACCCAGGCCCCGACTACTAACTCAGCTTCGACCACTCAGGGGACTACAGGAAAACAAGGATGCTACAACTGTGGTGACACTGGGCATTACAAGAAGGATTGCCCAAAATTGAAGCAAGGTGGAAACAACGGTAATGGGAACAACGGGGGCGGCGGCAGAAATGCACGTGCCTTCGTCATTGGAGCCGCTGAGGCTAGACAGGACCCTGACACAGTCACCGGTACGTTTCTTCTCAATAATCGTTCTGTTAGTGTGTTATTTGATTCTGGTGCCGACAAGAGTTTTGTATCCATGGATGTTAGTCGACTGCTAGATGTAGTACCCGTACCATTAGAGACCAAGTATATTATTGAGTTGGCTGACGGTAAAAAGATTGAAGCTACTAGTATCCTTCGGGAGTGTCAATTAGAGTTGTCGGGTTTATCGTTCCCCATCGACCTTATGCCGGTACCTTTGGGTAGTTTTGACGTTGTGGTAGGAATGGATTGGTTATCTTTGTATCGCGCGGAGATTGTCTGTTACGATAAGGTTATTCGGATTCCTCTCCCTGATGGAGAATTCCTTTCTGTGTACCGTATCAAGGGTGGTGTTCCGCTAAACATCATCTCTAGCATGAAAGCCCTTAAGTGTCTTCGAAAGGGTTATCCAGCCGTTTTGGCGCTTTTATCTGTTTCCTCTAGTGATGAGAAGAAGATCGACGATATTCCGGTGGTACGCGAGTTTCCTGATGTTTTTCCCGATGATTTATCTGGTCTTCCTCCTCATCGTCAAGTCGAGTTCGGTATTGATCTTGTACCAGGGGCTGCTCCTATTGCTCGGGCCCCCTACCGTCTTGCACCTCCCGAGATGCAGGAATTGTCTAGTCAGTTACAGGAACTCTTGGACAAGGGTTTCATCCGGCCAAGTTCTTCCCCTTGGGGAGCCCCGATTCTATTTGTTAAGAAGAAGGATGGAAGTTTCCGATTGTGTGTGGACTATAGAGAACTGAACAAATTGACCGTCAAGAACCGTTATCCTCTTCCACGTATTGATGACCTATTCGACCAGCTCCAGGGTTCTAGTTATTATTCCAAGATCGACTTGAGGTCCGGTTATCACCAGCTGCGCGTCAGGGAGGCTGACGTTGCAAAGACTGCCTTTCGAACACGTTATGGCCATTTCGAATTCTTGGTCATGCCCTTCGGTCTCACGAACGCACCAGCGGTTTTCATGGACTTGATGAACCGCGTCTGTAAACCATATCTGGACAAGTTCGTCATTGTGTTTATTGATGACATTCTGATCTATTCTAAGAACGAGACCGAACACGAGGAACATCTGCGGTTAGTTTTGGAACTCTTGCGACGAGAACAACTTTACGCCAAGTTCTCAAAGTGTGACTTTTGGTTACGCGAAGTTCAATTCCTAGGACATGTGGTTAATGAACTAGGGATTCATGTCGATCCAGCTAAGATCGAAGCGATCAAGGACTGGGGAGCACCAAAGACGCCAACTGAGGTGCGGCAATTCCTAGGCCTTGCGGGCTACTATCGTCGTTTCATTCAGGGGTTCTCGAAGATCGCTCAACCCCTCACCACTCTCACTCAGAAGGATAGGAAATTCGACTAGGGTGAACCACAAGTGTCCGCGTTTGAGGAACTAAAGTTTAAACTGTGTTCTGCTCCTATTTTGTCTTTACCTGAGGGCCCTGATGATTTCGTTGTTTACTGTGATGCTTCTATTCATGGTCTCGGTTGTGTGTTGATGCAACGCGAGAAGGTAATTGCGTACGCTTCTCGTCAACTCAAGGTGCACGAGAAGAACTACACCACTCATGACTTGGAGTTGGGTGCAGTGGTTTTCGCGTTGAAAATTTGGAGACATTACTTGTACGGTACCAAATGCACCATCTACACCGATCACAAGAGTCTCCAACATATTTTCGACCAACAACATTTGAACATACGGCAGCGTCGTTGGATTGAACTCCTGAACGACTATGATTGTGCTATTAAGTACCATCCTGGCAAGGCGAATGTTGTAGCAGACGCCTTGAGCAGGAAGGAATCTACTAAACCTCGTCGCGTTCGGGCATTGCAACTCACCATTCATTCATCCTTACCTGATCAACTCCGTTCTGCCCAGTTAGAAGCTTTGAAGGAGGAAAACCTTAAAGCTGAAACTATGCACGGTGCCGACAAGCACCTAGAGCGAAGGCCTGATGGCCTGCACTACTTCGCAGAACGCATATGGGTTCCTTTATTCGGGGGACTACGGGAGCTTGTCCTTGATGAAGCTCATAAGTCCCGGTATTCTATCCATCCTGGTTCGGATAAAATGTACCAAGCTCATAAGTCCCGGTAGACTTCATCTGATCCTCCCGTTCCCACGTATATTCCGGTCCCCGGTTCGAGTTCCACCGAACCTTAACGATACGAATCTTGCTGTGACGTAAACTTTTACATGTTTTCTCAGGTCGCTAAGGTAGCACGACTGGACTAGGGCGCACGCGTCTGCACGGCGTCTAACTAGGGTTGCATGGTCTTTTGAACGTTGAACTATTGTTTCATTGTTGAGATACTGTTTTTGAATAAGCTTCCGCTGTAAACGGGATTTTTAAACTATGTTTTGAAATTGCATTTATATTCATTTAGACTTGTTTATTGTGATCGTTGGTTTGGATCCTGGTTTGTCATGCGCCTCGCGGTAAAACTCCGCAAGTGGATTTTGAGGGTGTGACAGTTGGGTTTGAAACGATTGGTTTGAAAAAGATTGTGGCATTTGTGGTTCGTCTTGACGAAACCTAATCAACTCACCCAGATCAGACGCAACTTTCAGTCGAAACCTTTGCCTCGTAGCCGACACTTTTTTACTCGAACCTTTCACTTTTTTTAACTTGAAATGTATTTGATTGTTGTTTTAGTATATTTTGATTGTGGTTGATAGTAGATCTTGGTTTAAAATAAGAGTATATATAGTGTTAAATGGATTTTTTTTTTAATTATAAATGGTCCTATGACCGTTGGCCAACGGCTATATATAGTCTTCTCCATCACGTTCGTGATGTACATAGCGAGCTGTGATGTTTTGGATCATCAGGAGACACCGTAAGAGGTGTTCGCAATGGTCACGATAAGCCCATCACAAGCCGCCCGCAAGTAAAAAGTAGACAATTTATATTACATTTTTTTTAAGTGTCACCCATTTTACTTTTAATAATACTAGAAGGAATGCCCGCGCGTTGCGGCGGGTGTCTCGATTTATATTATATATGTTGATTACGAACCATAACCCGGGTTTACGACATTTTACTTTATTCAACAAAATATAGTATCAAAAATATTAGCACAACAAACCAAATAAAACTTTGTAGATAATTATAGTGGCAAAAATATTAGTATCATCTAGAGATTAACTTCCACTGCTTGATGCCATAGTTCCTTTTTTTTTGTCATCTTAGATTCAGATAGCCAATAAAAATCACCAAATAATAAAAGTGAAAATAGGAAATATGATTATTGTAGTTATGCTAAGACACCACATGAAAGTGAGATTATGAGAGTTCATTAAATTTTATAGAAACTACAAATATATGCACACCGGGTTGGCGAATCAAAAAATAGAAATTAATAGCATCACTTAGCACAAGACAATCATCAACTACTATAAAAGGTATAAAAAAATCGAACAACAAACGAATAATCAAATAATTCACGTTGATATTAGCAAGTAAATCTAGGTATCAAACCTGCTGGTTGCAAGAGAATTCCTTTGCCAATCTTATGCGCATACTTCATGAAAATTTGCTTTTATAATCATCATCTGCGTGTAACGCATCCTGGAGGGCCCAACCGCCGCAATACTCGTAAATTAATAATCGTTGATCATGCTCAGAACAAGTAACCCATGAGTTCAACAACATTCACATGCCGAATTTTATCAAATCATTAATAAGATCAATAAACTCTTCCTCCTTTTGTCGACTGATTACCTTTTTGTCCCAACTTCTTCACAGCAAGCAACTAAATAAAAACACGAAATACAAAAGTTTTGCAGCTTTAGATATGAGATCAAATGTGTAAAAGAAAAAAAGAAGTCAACAAATTAGAAATCAGGTCAAAGAGTACCTCATACATGTTTTTTGTAACCATCTTGAAATTCTGCACCCATCTTGAAATTCTGATTTATGTAAATCCATTAATACTGATTGTAAAGGTACCTCATACATGTTTTTTGTAACCATCTTGAAATTCTGCACCCAAATTAGCAAAAACAAAAAAAAAACACCAAATTAAATATAGATATAGATAACATAGATATGGCTTTTTTTTAGGAGCAAAGAATTCAGACGGTGATAGGAAGGGGCTGTAAATTGGGCTAGGGGCCTATAAAAACAAAAAAAAAACCACTAAAGGTTTAATTATTCATTCACCAATATTATATTAAATCAATTAATTATTTATGTAGTTAAGCTAATAAGCTAACCTCTCTGTTGTTGATATTTATGTAGTTGAGGGACGATCTTCAAGAATATGTGTGTATATTCTTCAAGAATATATGTAGTGGGTGCTAGTGGATTAGGCTGTGAACTTCTCAAAGACCTTGCCCTCTCCGGTTTACCAATTCCTTTTCAGGTATATCCTTCCTTTCATTGCTATTCCCCCAATTAAATCAACTTCTTCTTCTTAAACCAACCAAGCCAAGCCATTTAAAAAATCTAGGCATAATTTATGATGTTTATAGGCTCTTCACATTCTTACATTTAAGAAATTTATTACATTAATGGTTTTTTGATCAATCATATACCATGGGGGTAAGGTTGGAATAAGTTTTTAAGTTGTGAGTATGAGGTTATGATAAAATTACAATTTTAACCTTCTAGGTGTCTTAATTGTCACAATTATGACCAAAATACCCTTAAATTTCTTGCTTAAGTATGTTGTACATGTTGCTTCTTAAGTTGTACGGAAATGTAAATGACAATCTTTCAGGTATATCCTTCCTTTCATTGTTATTCCCCCAATTGAATCAACTTCTTCTTCTTAAACCAACCAAGCCAAGCCATTTAAAAAATCTAGGCATAATTTATGATGTTCATAGGCTCTTCACATTCTTACATTTAAGAAATTTATTACATTAATGGTTTTTTGATCAATCATATACCATGGGGGTAAGGTTGGAATAAGTTTTTAAGTTGTGAGTATGAGGTTATGATAAAATTACAATTTTAACCTTCTAGGTGTCTTAATTGTCACAATTATGACCAAAATACCCTTAAATTTTTTGCTTAAGTATGTTGTACATGTTGCTTCTTAAGTTGTACGGAAATGTAAATGACAATCTTGGCCATCACTCCTCCTTAATAAGATAATATAGATAAGTTTTCTGACCTATATTTGTTATATTAAATTAGACTTTCTCTAATAACTTATGTTCATTATTTTTTCCAAAAAGGTTAATACATAGGTGTGTTTAATTTTTTTATCGATGTTCCCGTATAATTTTGTTGAAAGTGGAGTTCTATTCGAAGTAGACTATTTTTTGTAACGTAAGCAATACCAAGGTCCGGTACCGTCCTGAACCTAACCGATACTGACGTTGGTCCCGTTATTGGGTATTACCGGAACTCGTATCGATGTTTTTTTTATAGTTTTCGGTCGACATGCAAAACATATATCAATATCATTTTGAGTATGCATCACAACTTTATTCATTTTTATTACTTTGATCACCCAAGTCCTGAGAAGGAATCCCGTGATTGATATATTACTGTTAGGTTGAACCGGTGCTATAATCCCGTGATTATGTAATGAAGGAAACGAGACTGCAAATCATGTGTTAACAGGTTGCGGTTACTCAGCTGTGGTATGGCAAGCGATGTCGACTTGGTGTCAATTACCGGCGATATTTGCTCTCGAAATTAATGACTTAATTCATATAGCTGAGAACTGTAGAAGACCACAGGTATACAGGAAGGCGATTAAAGGTATTATTATTATCATCGCAAGTTGGCGAATTTGGAAAGCGAGAAACGACTTAATCTTTGAAGGAAAATCAACAACCGTTACACAGGTTATATTGGATATAAAAGCGTATGGTTACTTGTGGTATAAAAATAGAATTAAGGATTGTGTTTGTGATTGGCGATCTTGGTGTAACTTTACTCTGATGTAATTTGGTTGAGGGCGCTCGTCTCTTTCTTGGAGACGGGTTTGCCGATGGTTATTGAAGCTTACTTTTCAAAAAAAAAATAATATGCCCCCTGCTAGGATATGACTTTGAGACCTCCCAAGTATAAACCCCACCTAAATAGGTAAATATTCCCACTCCCAAACCAATTGGTATGGGATCATTGGCTGTTTATAAAAATTTATGTATGGATGTATAATTATTTGCAAGACATTTACACCGGAATGTTTGTATCATCTTATTCCCTATACTTTAAGGATAAAGTTTTAAAGTTTTCGTTAATTTAACGTTTCATTTGATTTGAGAAGAAAAAAAAACTTACAGAGAGTGAATGGTGATTCTTAGAGATAACACATAACGCCGAATACCGATCCCGTCCTGTCCTGTCCAGATCCCGATTCCGTACCGAACCGATACTGAACACCCACATTTAGAGGTTTTCGGTTTCGGTATATCGGTATCGGTACGGGATCGGTATTGTATTGTATTGTATTGGTATTTTAAGATAAAATACCGATGCCATACCGGTACCGTACCGTATGCTTTCGGTATCGTTATCGGTATTGGGTTTTAGAAGTTTTCGGGATCGGTATTGATGGGTATTGATACCGTCCCAAGCTCATCCCTAGTGATTCCTCCCTAGATGTATTTTTAATACAACCATTAGTGGAAAAAAGAATAACTATCTAAAAAGGAATAAATGACTTATATTTAATTTATTTAATATAGATGGAGAACTGGATGTAAGAGTTTTTAGAAGGGTCCGTCTATTGGCACTCCTTTGGGGGTTTATTTTAACTTTTCCTGAAGCGTCTCGCTTTGATCAAAACGATGCGCTTTGCATGATGATTAGACATAAAACCTTAGATTATCTGAAAAAATTAACCCAGACTTCTCGATTTAGCCAAAGCGATGCGCTTTGCTTAGGGGTTGATTTAGAAGTAAGGGGGTTTAATTATAAAGTTCCTGGAAGAATATACAAAGGTAATGGATGTAAGAGTTTTCAAAATATACAAAGGTAACAACGATAAAGTTTTAGAAACATTACAAAATTACAAAATTAGTCCTTTAACTTTACATTGATTTTCAGTAGATACCCTTTAGCTTTAAAATTGAAGAGAATCATCCTTAACGAATCAAAATCTTGCACCCACTATCCTTTAGCACTAACTAGGTTAGATTTTAACGTTAAAATAGATTACATGTGAGACACGTGAGGGTAAATCTGTTATTTGCTCTTTTAGGGACTACTTATGGCTTTCAAAATTATTAGAATAAGTTCACTTGACAGTGGCTTTCAAAACTCAAGAATGGAAAAGTTTGTGAAGTAATATTTGCAACAAAATGCATCTATGCTGACTTGTACAAGACAACACACGTGAGGGTAGATTTGCTCATAATATTTCAAAACTTCTTCCTCTCTCTAGAGTTGTAACTAACTACAAAACCCTAGCCCCATTTCTAACATGCACCATCATCACCACATCCGGCCACCACCCACCAGAACAGAAACCCACCCCCGACTACCATTAACCTACAACCACAACCAACTCACACCACCACTCGCCACAAAAAACCATCGGAATGGGAATCCTAAATCAGTTTGGGAGCGTTAAACGCAAGATCTGTTTGTGAAAGCCCTAAATCGTTTTGGGGGCTAGAGTTTGAAGATTTGGGAGTTCGGGTTTCAAACTAAGACGATGTTGATGGTGGTAGGGGTAGTGCGATGGTTGTTGGATTTGGCGAGGTCATCCAGATCTGGTGGTGTTTGGTGGTGGTCACCGTCGATGATAGTGTTTATAGGGGTGGGTTTTTTGTGGTCGGTAGCGACGGTAACAAGTGTTAGTGGTTATGGCCACGGGTGGTGGGGGTTCTTAGATGGCCGGATCTCGTGGTGGTTGTGTTGGGTGGTGGTGGTGGGGATGGTTGAAGTTAGAGAGAGAGTGGGGGAGACAACAAGTTGAGAGATAGTGGGAGAAAGAGAGAGAGTGAGATAAGGTTAACACCTTAACAAACTCTAATTGAAGTCTTCTACAGCGTCATTGAAACCAGCTTGTCGAACCTTAACACCTTAACCCTAAACCCCTAAAACCCAATTCTAGACGTTAAGTTAAATCCTAAAATTTATAATATACCCTAAAAGTTAAACCCTAAAGCTAAACACTAAGAGTTAACTAACTCTAAACCTTAAAAGCTAAACCCTAAATATAGTTCGACGAGTAGGCTTCAACTCAATTAAATGAGTTCAATGAAAGTTTTTTTCGCCCATTTTCTACGTTTCTTAAGTTAACATCTATTTGTATTTGATCCTACCTCTCTCAATAAACTCACCTTTATATATATATATATATATATATATATATATATATATATATATATATATATATATATAGGGTAGGGTTCAAATAGGAACCATAGCTTAAGTAGGAACCATAAGAACCACTTTATAGCCATTGATCTCTAATGGCATGATTGTAAATAAGTAAAACATTAATTAATTGTTTATTTTAATCAAAGGGTATTATTGACTTTTGTTCAATATGCTTAGGTAATTAAGTCTAAATTTATAACTGAATAATTATTAACCCCCATTTATTATACTCAATCCCTATAAAATCTCCCTATCAGTTTTTTTTTTATTTCATTAATCATCATCGACATATATATACATTGGTGTATATTAGTTTCTTTTTTGTTTTTTCATTCATCGTGAACGCATATATACATTGGTGTATATCAGTATTTTTTCTCATTTACCATCATTATCGACACAGATATACGTTGGTGTAAACCAGTTTCTTTTTTGTTTTTTCATTCATCGTCATCACCTTTAAGGTTCGGTCTCTTATCCTCTTTATGTAATATACACCAATGTATACTATACACTGGTGTATAGGCATTTGGCCTGTTCATCCTCACAGCGGTTGTCTCTTATCATCTTTATGTAATATACACCAACGTATAATATACACTAGTGTATATGCATTTGAAAATAATAAAAGTGTCTCCTTCATTTTGACGTGATAATCCTAATTAGGGTTTGGTCGCTTAACCCTAAATGTAATATACACCAACGTATATTATCAAAAAATACATAACCTCAATGTACTGCACATTCGATTCAAAGAAATTATGCAATTGATCTAATCTAACCTAACAAAATCATTACAAATACAATTCCAATTGATTATACATTTCGATCTAACAAAAACAAAAATAAATACCTAATACATCCGAGCAATTGAAGATTAAAAATAATAACGATTGATTAGTTTGAAAAAAAATAACAAAAACAGAAAATACATACATGTATACGAATTGTTGATTAGGGTTGTTCTTCAATATAATGATCGTAATAGTGGTTGAGAGTTTTAAGGAAACCAATCAATTCTTATTTAATAACTGCTTTGATTATAAATTCTAATTATAATAAAAAGCTAATTAATTAAATGTATATTTACACTAATACCCTCTAGATCAAAATAAAAAATGGATGGCTCAGATTGGTTCCTAAGTTCCTAACTAGGGTATTGGTTAGTCATGATGTTTTGGATTATTTTGCCTAGAAAAACACCAAACATAACAATTAAGAACCGAAAACAATGTATTTTAGGCTTAAAACATAAAACACCATGCTAAGAACATTAAAAGTGTGTTTTAAGTGTTAAGTAGTGTGTTTTAGCTGTTTTTTAAATTTAATAACTATAATACATTGGATTGTGTTTTAGATTGTTGTGTTTGGTGTTTTTCAAGTTAAAACAACCTAAAACATCATTCCTAAATCCAAAACATGATGCCTACATGTCAATTCTTAATCCTTCTCACACTTCTCACGAAATATGGTTTTTGTACAGGAACCTAAACCTATATATATATATATATATATATATATATATATATATATATATATATATATATATTATCTTATTAAGGAGGATAGATGGCTACCATAGTAATTTTGTACACCATCCAACTATTACAACAACTTGTACAAGTGAATCAAGCTTATATAATAAGGGTATAATTGGAACTTTTTGTACAATTAAGACACTTAAAAGGGTATGCATGTAATTTTATCTTTGATTTTTAGTTAAAAGTTAAAATTTCATTCCATTGCTACCCTTTTCCCTTTCACCTTCAAAATTGATTATAGAGAAAGCCAAGAGACACCATTTATTCTTTAGAATTGAATGAAGCTTTCATTTCCATGTCTTAAATTCTACCTTACATCCTCTTTTAATTTTCCAAAATGGCATATTTATTCTCCAAATTTTCTTCCTAATTCTCCTGATTTCGTATTGAAATGCTTCAGTAGCTATGTTTTTTTTTTCCAGTCGTAAAGGTATATTATGATAATACTTCGGTCTTTTGTTTAGGTGGATATGTCGAAAGTCAAGATTGATGTTATGCGGCCATGGATAGCTCACAGAGTGACTGAACTTCTTGGATTTGGGGATGAAGTTGTCATTAACTTTATTTATGGTCTTTTAGAAAAGAAGGTAACCCACTACTTTATACAATTTTATATCGACTTATTGCACCATAAATATACAATATAAAGTAGAAGTGTTTTCTGTCCACTAATTATCAAATATCTTGGTTTGGAATGGGAACCGTCTTTATGTGGATCAGTATTTTTAAGAGAGGGCAGCACTTGAATGAAAATACAAGAAACTATACGAGTCGTATGCAAAGGTGTGGATATATTATTTAGATAACTACAACTCGCATCATGAGATTGTTATTTATGGTTTATCTCATTACTATGTTTACATTGCATACTAATTTTTAGCCTTTGAATAGCCCAAACAGATTCATACGAATTGTTTTTAATTAAATGATTATGTTACTTTTTTGTGTAGATGTCAATACCTTGGACAACAAATGACTTAATTGTTTGACCAAAAGCACATTTGAATCATTTTCATTTAGCTGATGTCTGATTTTAAAGAGTTAAATTAATTAACTAATGATCAGTCAATTAGGCTTCTATTTGTATAGTATTCAATAGTCAAATTCTTTTATAAATCCCTACCTTAATGTTTTTTATTGTTAAGAAATTGCAGGTATTAAGAGTATGGGTGGAGAGATAACAGTATTATCCATAAGATCTTCAAATTGATGATTTAAAACATATTGCCCTCCATGAGGAAGTGTTTGAGAGGCCGGATTTTTGGAGAGAGAGGGAGGAGTGGTAGTGGTGGCCATTGTTTTGTTTAATTGACCAAACTATTGAACTATTGTATTCATTGCTTTATTAGATACAAAGATCAATATTTAAAAAGGTAATAAAGTTGTATATTGAAAAATAAAGGGGCAAATAAAATCCTTTTAGTATGAAAATTCATTGATGGTCTAGAATTGTTTGTTTGGTGTTTGTATGTAATTGAGAATACATATTTATGTGTTTTATTGATTAACATTGTTATTTATTCCGTCATTTTTTTTTAAACATGGTTAGTGTGATTAGCAAGATCCTTTTGAGTCGTTGTAATCAATAAGGATGTGAGCACAAATTTGAAGCTACAGTGTCTATGGCATTTGTAGATGTGTGCTGTTAGTATTAAAAGAAAGTGCTAATGTAAATTAGCTACTGATTGGTTGAGTAAAGTTGACTATGATTGCAAACAAAATGATATAATAGATCAGTAAATAGATTGCTTATATAACTACATTTAGGGGCGGCAATTATTGACACGACCCGAAAACCGACCCAAACCCGACACGAAAAAAAAAAGATTTGGGTCAAGTAACACGACCCATTTAAAAAATGGGTCGGGTTCGGGTCGACCCGTATTAAAAATGGGTCGGGTTTGGGTTGACGCATATATAAAATGTGTTGACCGTTAACCCGTTTACGGATTTAGAAAAAAATCTATTATATTTTTGTTTTTCTTTTTTCATTTATATTTACATGGTTAGTTATAATTGTGTTATTTTTGGTATTTGTCACACTTATATACTCACCAATAAACATTTTATTGATAACCCGCTTACAACCCAACAACCCGCTTATAACTCATGAACATGTATGACTCATTTAAAAAATATGGGTTAAACGGGTCATCTTCGGGTTGACCCAGATTTTATCTGGGTCGCGTTAGGGTTGAAAATTTTGACAAGAATAATAATATGGGTCGGGTTCGGGTTGCACATTTCAACCCATCATCCCGCAACCCATAAACCCGACAACCCATCAACCCGAAACGATTGACACCCTAATGTCTACATTTGATATCAGTTGGGCACCCGCTGCAACGCGCGGGCATTCCTACTAGTATATATATATATATATATATATATATATATATATATATATATATATATATATATATATATATATATATATATATACACGCCTTTCCACTATATCTTGGAATAGGAAAACAATGCTTTGGTAACGTATAGGTGTTTTAATTATTAGGTAAACTTGTATGCATCTAATTCTTCCTATGTCGATCTTGAAAGCAAACAAGTGAAAGGTTAAGTATTTGTTCTGGTTTTCGGTGTAATTTACGGTGCCAAATCATTTGTATTTCATTGTTTTTTACCATAAGCTTTATTACGCAAATCTAGATCCATTCCACGCCCCTAAATTGTTGATATGTCTATGTAAACTGAAAAAGACTGAACTATGGATGACAATTGAACCCAAATTTGATGGACAAACTAAAATTGACGCATTTGGAGAGGTATGGTGTAAGGTAATTGGTTATGGGACTGGGTATATGATTATTTGTCATTTCTTTCTCCTTCTTTGATTTCTAATTTTAAAGATCCTTTACACAATATTTTTGTTTAAAGTTGCATTACATGTAACACAACTATTAGTTTATAAAAGCAACAACTTCCTTCTCCATCTTCGAATTTTAAATATCTTTTACCCAATATTTTTATTTAAAGTTGCATTACATGTAACACAACCACTAGTTTTTAGAAAGAGACAACAATTTTTATATAGCTTCTTTGTTAAAATAGGTTAGTTGTCACATGATAGTCAATAGTGGTTTGTTAACACTCATCATTTCCTTTTCCATCTTAGAATTTTAAGGATCTTTTTCACAATATTTTTATCTAAAGTTGCATCATATGTAACACGAACACATGTTTTTAGCATAGTTGTCAAAGCGCCTAGACACATTTAAGGCGCACAGGCCGAGCCCGGAGCCTAGGCGCAAGGCACATAAAAAACGATGGCTTTTTATAATTAGGCGCATAGTATAAAATACATTTTTTAGGGATTTTAGAGATGTTTTAAGCTTGTTTAGGGCCACTTTAAGATGTTTTAGGGTTGTTTATGACTTGTTCATGACTCTTTTAGGATGTTTTAGAGGTTTATGCAACTTTTAGCCTGAATTTGGCCGGAAATCAGCCTGAAAACAGCCCTAATAGTGCGCCTCAGTGCCTAGGCGCACGCCTCACATGGCGAAGCGCACTTGGTGTGCCTCGAGCCTAGGCGCACGCCTAGGCACGCTTTTGACAACTATGGTTTTTAGAAGCGACCGTTTCTAAATAATTTCTTTGTTAGAATAAGTTAGATATCAGAGGCTAGTCAATAATGGTTATTTATTCCATTTTAATCTGTTAAGCTCAAATAACTATTCTCATGGGGTTTAAAATGAATTAATCGGGCCGTTTGATTAAATTAGCTATCGTCGAATTGTTTTCTCTGGGGTATTGGGCCGAATCCAGAAAATAAACAAAGAAACTGATGGCCCATGGGGGCTCATGTGAAGGGAACTAGGAAAAGACCAGGGAGCCCAAGTCTTGTTATTGGTTTTAACTAGAGGTAGGGTTTTTTTTTTTTTTTTTTTTTTTTTTTTTTTTTTTTTTTTTTTTTTTCGTGCTACGCAGTGACAGTTTGATCGTTTTCCCCCGTGCTACACAGTGTGGTTTTGGTTGTTATAAATTTGAATCATTAGAAACTATACA
The DNA here is from genome assembly GCA_028751855.1 of Ambrosia trifida. Lineage (NCBI taxonomy): Eukaryota > Viridiplantae > Streptophyta > Magnoliopsida > Asterales > Asteraceae > Ambrosia > Ambrosia trifida. The sequence goes on from CM054131.1 coordinate 9,134,727, forward strand.
ATAAATATTGAACCGGTTCTCGTAATACCTATACAGGAAACAATGGTGTTCGCTCATAATAGGTTCAGTTCGTAAGCCAACATGATCACTACACATTCCCTCTCCGCTATTGCATAAATTTCTCCGGAGACTCGCGACTTCCAAATCAGTTTTAGCTAGCAACGAAGTAACCTAAAGTGTTAAACCTAACCTTAGTTATACATTTATGGTGGTGATATCATATATTTAGGTTCTATTAGCATTCAAACTCTAACTAAAAACAAGTTTTTCACCCAGTCGTGTCGTTAATTCAAACGCAAAACAAGACCCACATTTTTCAATTACCCGCCTGGGCTCATAAGCTTGAGAAGATAAAGAATGTGATGTAACTGTTCATTATATTGCACAATATGATTTTAAAAGATGACGGGAATGTGATGTTACCAGTATACATAATGGACCCTCCAACTATAACTTCAAAGCTGTAGGATTTAAATACACATTTCAAACTTTGATATAATCTTGCGGAACACATTACAACTCGCACATCACAGTTACTACTGATGACTAGTTACCATTGACGATCATTTGCATCAATAACGTAAATCCGAAGGAACTTTCAATGACTTATCAATCAGATTACCACGACCCACCCACCTAAGGAGATTCTCCCCCTAGAACCCTCAGGTTTCTTTGTGTCAAAAAGATCATAACAATGTCAAGCGAATATGTACCATTGTACTTCATACCTCCTAACTCATACTGATATTTATTATGATCTCAGAAAGATCAATAACAAATTCTTTTATTTATCACAAACATCAATAATAAATCCTTTTATTTAATTAAAAAATTACATATTTTAAATTCCAATCTAATCACTTAAGTTACAATAATCCATTGATGTTATCTTGATGCAATTTTGAATTCCAAATTCCAACTAATCACCAATAAAGTCACGATAATCTATTGATACAATTTTGATTTTTTGTGACAAATAGTTAAAATTGAAAATAGTGATGCAATTATTTTGACAATTATTAAACCGATGATCACGTGAGCCCTTACACCACCATTTTGTTTGTATTACTCCCGTGAAACTTCTTCTCACTACCACTTTCCTCCACCTTCAATCCATCACTAAACATCTTCCTTACAATATTATTTTCACTGCTCCATCAAGGTCTCTTCATTTATCATTTTTTTGTTTTTATATTTTATTTTTTTACATTTTATTTACCCTTTTCCTTTTATTAATTTTGTTTTGAATTAACATGTAAAAAAACGTTTGATTGTAATAATGTTAATATCATGATCATATAATATATAGTTGTTAAAGTTATGACTTATGATATGAGAAAATTAATATGATTTATTGTTCTATCAACTTTTGTGTAGCCTTAGTTTATTTTTGTATTTTAAATAAACTGTAACTAAAGTTATATAAGCAAGTACAAAAGTATGATCATAAGTGAGTTCCTAAAAGGCTAAAACAAACTCTATTAATTTGTTTTTTTTTTTTTTTCAGTAGATTTGTTTCTTGGTAAAGATGGAGATAACCAATGTTATGGAATATGAGACACTTGCAAAGGAAAAGTTGCCGAAAATGATCTACGATTATTATGCGTCGGGCGCAGAAGATCAGTGGACTCTTAAGGAGAATCGATATGCGTTTTCGAGAATCTTGTAACATGTTTTTCTGATTTAATGATTGTAGGAGGGTGTTTTGATGTACAGCATGACATTGGTTAACTTTGTTTTATAGGTTTCGGCCGCGTATACTTGTTGATGTGAGCAAGATAGATATGGCAACGACGGTTTTGGGGTTCAAGATTTCTATGCCGATCATGGTTGCACCCACGGCTATGCAGAAAATGGCGCACCCTGATGGTAAAGACTAAAGACTCCTGTATATAGTTACTTGATTCAGAATAAGCTTAGAAATGAACATTAGTGTCAAATATGAACTGTATAATGGTACTTTTGTTGGATTAATATTAATCAGTGACTTATTTTGAGATAAATGAAATGAACATACAAACTGCAGTCACTTATAGGTGCTTTTTAACTTGATATAATTAAGTTCAAAACATGAACTTGATACATAAAACATTATTGATTTGGTACAGGAGAGTATGCAACTGCAAGAGCGTCTGCAGCTGCTGGAACCATCATGGTTTAGTCTTTTAATTACCCTCTTGATATTACATTCATTTTCTACTGTCTTTCGCCTTTCAAGTTTATCATCTTTTGCCGTTTTCCACGTTTGTTTTCTAGACATTGTCCTCATGGGGTACCTCCAGTGTCGAGGAGGTTGCTTCAACTGGTCCTGGTGTCCGGTTTTTTCAGCTCTATGTGAGTCCCTCCTATCTTTTCCGATTATTCAAACATACACACAGATTATTTCATATGACAGTTCCCATTTTATGTTTTTAACTTAGTTGTTCCCTAAATGTTTCTGCCAATTGGTAGGTGTATAAAGACCGGAATGTGGTAACTCAACTGGTGAAACGAGCCGAAAAGGCTGGTTTTAAGGCGATTGTCCTGACTGTTGATACCCCAAGACTAGGGCGAAGGGAAGCTGACATCAAAAACAGGTATAGTACACAATATTATTGGCAAATTGGTATATTTACATATCATATTCTTGAATGTGTCCATTTGCAGATTTGTTCTGCCACCAAATCTTTCCTTGAAGAACTTTGACGGATTAGATCTCGGCAAGCTAGATAAGGTTAATATAATAAAACATTTACGGGTTTCAAGTTTTTATCATTTCCATTATAATAACATCAATAATTGTGATCAACTTGCAGACAGATGACTCTGGATTAGCTTCATATGTTGCAGGTCAAGTTGATAGGTCTCTTAGTTGGAAAGTAAGTTTTTTTCAAAATAATAATAATAATAAATTGTGTATTTATGTGAAATTGCACAAATGTTATCAGATACAGTCAATGTTTATTTATTTTTGGGACAGGATGTGCAGTGGCTTAAATCAATTACGCCGTTACCTATTCTAGTGAAGGGCGTTTTAACGGCTGAGGATGGTAAATTATACGACCTGATTATTATTTTTTTAAATTTATACCTCTGTAAATATACTAATTGTTTTGGTTATTAATCTAAGTCATGTTCTTTTCTTTTTTGTTTTCAAAAACGTATATCAGCAAGGATCGCGGTGCAATATGGGGTAGCGGGAATTATTGTGTCAAACCATGGGGCTAGACAACTTGACTATGCCCCTGCAACTATTATGGCTTTAGAAGAGGTCATATTATTATGATAATAATATGGATATTCTAAACATATTTAGTTATATACAAAATTCAGTGTTGTATGATTGACAAAAAAGATGGTAAAATTTTACAGGTGGTTAAAGCTACTCAAAACAGGGTTCCAGTATTTCTTGATGGAGGCGTTCGGCGTGGGACAGACGTTTTCAAAGCATTGGCTCTTGGTGCATCTGGCGTATTTGTAAGTGTAACTGTAAACTAACATTGCTATGCTCAAACTAAAGATTTGACTATATGTATATGAACTTAAGAGATAAGTGGCTTAAGTAATTGTTATATATTACGATGGTTTTCAGATTGGTCGACCAGTGGTGTTTTCTTTGGCGGTAGATGGTGAGGCTGGTGTCCGAAAGACTCTTCAAATGTTGCATGATGAACTTGAGCTTACAATGGCGTTAAGCGGGTGTCGTTCTCTAGCGGAGATATCCCGCAACCATATCGTGGCACCATGGGACCCGCCACGTGTCACTCCTAGGCTTTAGAATCATTTGAAAAACATTTAAGTTAATGATAGAAAGGTTGTGCCCAAATGAACTGGGTGTTGGGAAAAAAACTTGAATAATCAATTGGAAGGGTTACTGGATTTACATTATTGTTCCTACCAAATCATAATATCAAATAAATAAAACTTGAATAAATTTGCTTGACTAATTGGTCAATTTGAATATCTTTTAAACTGAATTGTTTGGTTATCGGTTTGTAACAAACTTATTGTTACAACGAACATCGGGTCTAGTCTTGTGGACGGGTTGGGTCTAGTCTTGTGTTGCAACATTAAGATAGCATGTTAAGAGGGATGATAATTTGCGTTGCAACATTTAGATAACATGTTAGAAGGATGATTGAATGAAGAATGGCATATTGTATAGGCAATGTTTGTATAAAATGTGTATTTAGTACGGAGAGAAAGCAGTTAGGTGTGGGTCGGATCAGGCCCAATGGATCAAGGCTTCTTAGGGCCAGGTAGAGGTGATCAAATCGGGTTTTTTTTTTTTTTTTTTTTGCCAAATCGGTTCGCTACAGTACCGGTTCCTGGCCGAACCGGTTTCGGTTCCAAACCGGTTCGGTTTTGGACCGGTTTTGTCGGTTCGTAAGACCGGTTTCGGAAACCGGTTTTGGTTTTTTTCGGTTTCGGTTCTTAATCGGTTTTTTCGCGCACTTTTTAAAATCGTATAAATTACATAAAATTTAGCTTTTAATAACTTTAAAGGTTTTTTAAAGAAGGAAATTGAATATTAATACAAAAGGACAGTTTTATTTGTTTATGGCCAAAAATGTATTTTTCTTAAACCGGTTTCGGTTTTTTACCGGTTTCGGTCGGTTTTTAGCGATACCGGTTTCGGTTCGGTTCCGGTTTGTGTACCGGTTTCGGTTCGGTTTCGGTTTCTTTTGACCGGTTTTTTTGTCGGTTTTCGGTTCGGTTTGGGATTTTTTTAGTACCGGTTTTGGTTTGGGTCGGTTTTACCGGTTTCTGTTTCCAAACCGGTTTGTTTGTACATCTCTGGGGCCAGGTCTAGGTAGTGATGTACAAAGCGGCTTTTTTGTCAAACCGAACCGGTTTTAAAACCGGTTTCGGTTTTTTTTTTTTTAGTTCAAAAACCGGTTTTTCCTCAAACCAGTCCGGTTTTCAAACCGGTTTTTAGCACCGAAGACCACCATTGATTGGAACCGATTTGGGTCGGTTTTAAAACCGGTTTTTTTGCCAAACCGGTCATCCAAGAATCCAAATACACTGTCAAAATCGGTTTTTTCCTCAAAAACCGGTTTTTTTTCCAAACCGGTTTTCCTCTTAAACCGGTTTTCAACTCTAACCGGTCCACGAATTGCCCAATCGAACCCAAACAGGTGAATCGGGTCGGTTTCCCATCGGTTTGAAAAAAAAAACCCCGGTTTTTGCAGAACCGGTTTTCCGGTTTTTGGATCGGGCCGGTTTGACAAACCGGTTTTTTTTACCCCTCTAGGTCTAGGACCTTAAACTCAGTTCACGACCTACGTTATTGGAATCAATATATTGATGAATCACACAGTATACACGATTAATCATGATAGGGATTGTGAGATGTAGCTAGACGTTCATCACTGTCTGTGTTGATGGATGATCGAGACTCGTACAAGTGAGAGACGTTTGAATTTGTATACCCGAGTAACGACATTCGACAACATTGCTACTTAGATAAGATCCAAACAGTTACACCAAGAGCAATGACTAGACTATATAAAGGTTGTTTAATTTACAAGTACCAAAACGAAATGGCAAATGTTGATATGATTATTTGTGAATAATCAAGTCTCGTAAATTGGCTGCTATTATTTGTATAGGGACGGATAATAAACTCTAACGGGGCCTTATGATACGAAATCATAATTACAATATCTATTAGTATAGGGACGGAGATAAAACCAAAATGAGTTTAATCCCACGACATAAGAGTTGACATTGATGACAAAGGGGTGTAAACGAGCCGAGCCGAGCCAAGCACGAGCCTTGCATTATCGAGCTAGCAGGGCCGGCCATAATGGGGTGCAGGGAGGACTTCCGGCCCGGGCCCATTTTCCCGGGGGCACGGTCCGGCGACCCTCCGGCGACTAAGGTTTCATGATATTTTCGTTAGCAAGTGCCTCTTGCGTAGTGCGTAGTGGGTTTGACCCTTAGAGATGCCCGTTAAGTTGGTAAAGTGAAAAGAAAACGATCAAAACAATTTCCGGCGTCCTTTACGGGCTTCAGTTTTGATGTTGTCGGTGTCTGTAACGAGGAGAGAAGAAGATGATATATGTATCTGTTTTCTTTAAAAGTCTAATATACATAGTACTATAGCAATAAAGTATTATTTCTCTAATTGATTCTTTTCAAATCAAGCACTATATCTATAGCCACCAGTCAAATAAAACAAAAAATTAAAAACGCAAATTTCAATATACAGTGGCTATGACTATGAGTTTTGATGTTTAATTTTGTTTTTTTAATCTATTTATGGAATGGTAATTTTTATTTTATTATATAGCATGGTTAACACAAATTATTATTGGAGATAAATATTTCACTACTAAATATTTTCATAAGTATAGTTTATATAATTCTATAAGGCTTACGTACCTTTTTATCGTACAAGACACTTGAATTTTAAAGATCGGCTGTGTGTATTAAAGTTACAATCCATTTAAAACTAGTAAGGTGTACACTAGTGGGTTAGAAAATTTGTTACTTTGTAATAGGTCCATTGTAACTTCAAAGTCCAAAACTCAAACCTACTAGGCTATTAGCCCCACTTAAGTAACTTACCTTAGTACATTAGCTAATACTCATGAAGCCTTAGGTTTCTTAAGTTATCAAAAAAAAAAAAAAAAGACTTAGGATTGTTGAAGATAACCATCAAGAACAAAATGGTGGAGAATATAAATAGCGAATGATTGATCTATCAATTTGATATTACTTTAATTGTCGTTTAAAAATAGTTTACGTTATATATTTCATGTAGACCTAAGGCTAAGAGGCACATTTTCGCGACTCGGCCCGGGCACCTGAATTCTCAGGGACGGCCCTGCGAGCTAGGCTCGTGACAATTTTCAGAAGCTCGAGCTCGATTCGAGCCTTGTATTTTGGGCTCGAGCTCGGCTCGATAGTATATTTAAGAACTGGAGCTCGGCTCGAAAGCTCGATCAAAATGTATGTGGCAAGAGTTTAAACGAGCCCAAGCTCGGCTCGAGCTTGTTTTGGACCATTAAGGAGCTCGTTTTGACTGTTAAGGACTCGTTTTGGACCATTAATGAGCTCGTTTTGAACAATTAAGAAGCCCGAAGCCCAAAGTAATTTAGTTATTGCATGGGTTGCAATATAATTGGGCTATATAGTATTAATTGACATAAATAAGCAAAGCTCGATAAGGCTCGACGAGCCCAACCAAGCTTTACATTCAAGGCTCGAGCTCGAGCTCGATAACCAAATGAGCTTTATGTCAGGCTCGAGCTCGATAAGACTCGGCTCGTTCAAGCTTTTTACCGAGTCGATCTCGAGTAGCTCGCGAGCCGCTCGGCTCGTTTGCACCCCTAAAGTGTGAGGTTGTCACTTGTGATGGAGGAAGTGAAGTCTGCATCAAATTTGATAGATAGGAATTCAAACTTTCTATCCAGACTGAAATTTCAAACATTCCATCAGCATATTGAAAGAATGTTATATTTCTATGATTATGATTTAAGAAATTCGATGGAATGAATATAATTTCAATTTCATTATGTGTCAAGTAAACACGCTTTCGGGTGGCTAAATATAGGTAAGTTCAAGGAAATGTTCCTGAGCCAATACCAATATCTTTTACAGGGGCACAATACTAATCAACTAAAAATGAGTCAGACATAAAAAAAAATGATTATAAAATAACATAGTGCATGAAATATTTGTTTGAATTAATCCTTATCTAAGAGAAGTTTTATCTATCATCTAGAAAGTTAGTTTAAATTAGTAGATTGTGTTTATCCTTATGTTTAAAAGTTTCCTAGTAGATTAAGATTTTAGAGTTATCTTTATGTTTCCATCTAGTATAAATAGATGGTATAGGTGATAGGTAAATTGTATCAAAGCTTCTTTCAATTAATAAAAAGTGTCGCGGGTGTCCCCCCAAACGGTCCGGTGTGTTAATTGGTTTAATATCGCTTAAGTTCCAACAAGTGGTATCAGAGCCTAGGTTAAGGCTCGGGTCGAATTAAGGTATAGTTCGACAAATAAAACACACGGGAAACTCTCTTGGAGGCTTACGAAAAGCCTGATCCAGAGAATTGGGTTTATACTAAGAAGAAAGGAAGGAAAGAATGGGTGATCAACCTCGTCCGAATCCGCAGAACCAGATCATAACGCAACAACGGGATCCAACATCAACCTCACTAACCTGTCCTAAACTCACGGCAATCAACTATGGGACATGGGTCATTCTAATGGAGGCTATGTTGGACGCACAAGGCTTGTGGGAAACAGTCAACCCTGATGCGAATGAAGATGTCGATGAGAAGAAAAACAAGATCGCAAGAGCTTTGATCTACCAAGCCTTACCGGAGAACATTCTCACACAAGTGTCTAGGAGCAAAAGCGCTCGGGAAATTTGGGAATCAATTCGGGTAAGATTTCTTGGGGCTGAACGAGTTCAGCAAGCAAAACTTCAGACGCTCAAACATGAGTTTGATAATCTGAAGATGAAAGATTCGGAGACCGTCGAAGACTTCGCAGGGAAGATGGCCGAGTATATCTCGAAGTTTAATAGCATGGGTAAGGATCTTGAAGAGCCTACGATTGTAAAAAGGTTGCTTGATGCTATGCCACCAAGGTTTATCGCAATTGTAGCAACCATAGAACAAGTTGTTGATCTAAACACAATCACGTTTGAAGATTGTGTCGCTCGTCTAAAGGCGTTTCAGGAGCGAATTAAGGGACAAGAAAACTTGGTTGAGAAGGAAAGCAGATTATTATTCACTAGAACGGACTCGACTCACAAGAAGAATACCGACCATGATCAACGAAGTAATAATGGTCGTGGACGGGGTTCATATCAACGTGGTCGAGGACGTGGCCGGGGCCGAGGCTCGTTTCGTGGAAGAGGCAGAGGTAACCAAGCTAGAGATCAGGGAAGACGTGAAGATAATCAAGCAAGGGACACCAACAAAGATAGAGAAGCCAACCAGGGTCGAGATAAGCGCAATGTTCGATGCTTTAATTGCAACAACTTTGGACATTATTCATGGGAATGCAACAAGGAAACGGAGGCTGAGGATAATTTGAATCAAACTGAAGATCATGGTCCAGCACTTATGATGGCCGAGATCGAGTTGGATGAAGAGAAGGTTCTTCTAAATGAAGATAAAGTAAATCCAAAGATGTTTGCAGGAGATTCAACCGATGAGTCCAAGTGGTATCTCGACAATGGTGCTTCAAACCACATGACCGGTTATGAAGCACACTTTGCTGAATTAGACAGATCGGTAACGGGGCTCGTCAAGTTTGGAGATGGTTCAAAAGTAAGAATTAAAGGTAAAGGCTCAATAGTGTTCGAGTGTAGAAACGGTGAACAGCGCGTCATTCGTGACGTGTATTTTATCCCGGATCTATGCAGCAACATCTTGAGTTTGGGTCAACTTACGGAATATGGATGCAAAGTTTGGATGGCTGATGAGCATTTATGGTTATACGAAGAGTCGGGTCAATTGTTAATGAAGGTTCCGAGAAGCATGAATCGCTTGTATAAGATCTCATTGAAGATAGGAAGACCCGAGTGTCTTTTAAATTCTATGAATGATCAAGCCTGGTTATGGCATGCGAGGCTTGGTCATCTCAACTTCAAGTCGATGACTCTTATGGCTCAGAAAGGGATGGCTATTGGAGTTCCGAAGACACCACATGAGGTAAGAATATGTGATTCTTGTTTAACAGGAAAGCAAAGTCGTGCGCCATTTAAAAACCAAGCGTCTTATCGAGCTAGGAAACCGCTTGAGCTAGTTCACACAGATTTGTGTGGACCGATATCACCTCCTACTTTAGCAGGTAATCGGTATTACATCTTGTTTATCGATGATTATTCAAGGTTCGCCTGGGTCTATACAATTAAGACCAAAGATGAGGCACTTGATATGTTTAAAAGGTTTAAGCAGGAAGTTGAACTAGCCAGTTCTTTGAAGATAAAGACTTTGAGAAGCGACCGCGGAGGTGAGTTCTTGAACAGACTATTCACAAGATATTGTGATGAAACCGGAATAAAGAGGCAATTCACGGCTCCTTATACACCGCAACAGAATGGCGTGGTCGAAAGGCGAAACCGCACAATAATGAACGCCACAAGAAGCATGCTGAAAGCAATGTGCGTTCCGCAAAACTTATGGGGAGAATGTGTGCGACATACGGTGTACCTTCAAAATCGAACCATAACAAAGGCGTTAAAGAATGTGACGCCATATGAAGCATTAAAAGGATTCAAGCCAGATTTGTCCGAACTTCGTGTGTTCGGCTGTTGTGCTCACGCAACATTGCCACCGGTCAACCTGAAGAAACTCGATGATAGAAGTAAGATGCTTGTGTATCTTGGAAGAGAGCCGAACTCAATTAACGATCGCTTGTATGATCCAGAGCATAATCGAATATACGTATGCCGCAAACCGAATTGTGAGGAAGAAAGAGTCTTCAATTGGTCGAGGTATGCTGAAAACATGAGAATTGGTGAAGGACCCGAATGGGTAGAGTTCAAAATAGAATTGGAAGATTCTGTTGTCATTCCTGCACAGAATGAGAATCAAGATGAACCTCCTACAAGTGTTGGTCAAGAAGAGCCCATAGACAATGCCGTGCAGAATCATGTTCATGAAGATAGTGTTGAAGCCGAAGATCAAGAGGAGGTGCCGTTAACTCGCAGATCTAATCGACAGACTCAATTGCCTAAACGTTTTGATGAATTTGTTATGTTACAAGAACATGAGAATCCTCAAATAGAAGAAGAGCCCGCGAATTATTTTGAAGCCAGAGGTAATGAAAACTGGGAAAAGGCCATGCGAGTAGAACTCGAGTCAATTGAGCAGAATATGACATGGTTCTTGACCAACTTACCAAAGGATCACAAAGCGATAGGCCTTAAGTGGGTCTATAAAATAAAACGGGATGCTCAAGGTAAAACAATCAAGTACAAGGCGAGATTAGTAGCGAAAGGGTACGTACAACAGTACGGTATCGATTATAGTGAAGTCTTCGCACCCGTGGCAAGAATCGAAACCATCAGATTATTACTAGCATTGTCGGCTAAACGCGGATGGAACGTCTATCATCTTGATGTGAAATCTGCGTTTTTGAATGGGGAATTAAAAGAAGTTGTGTATGTTAAACAACCGGAAGGCTTCGAGATCACGGGAAAAGAAAACATGGTATACCGTTTAAAGAAGGCGTTGTATGGATTAAAACAAGCGCCCCGAGCATGGAATGAGAAGCTAAATCGGGTGTTAAAGCAACTTGAATTTAAGCGTTGTCTAAGAGAACAAGCTGTGTACGTGAAAGAAACAAAAAACGGGTTGGTTGTGGTCGGAGTATATGTGGATGACTTGATAATAACCGGTTCTAGCAAAGAAGGTATCAATCAGTTTAAGAATCAGATGAAGAAAGAATTCGACATGCAAGACTTAGGCATGCTCTCGTATTATCTAGGCATTGAAGTTTCACAAGGTTTGGATGGTATAAGCCTGAAACAGACCGCTTATGCAAAGAAGATACTAAAACAAGCCGGTCTTGAGGTGTGTAATCCAGCCCGTTATCCAATGGAGCCGAAGACTATGTTGAAGAGGGACGAAAATGAAGAGCGTGTTGATGCTACAAGGTTTAGAAGCCTGATTGGAAGCCTTAGATATTTGGTTAATACTAGACCCGATTTGTGTTACTCGGTTGGTGTAGTGAGTCGATTCATGCAAGATCCAAGAGAGAGTCATATGAAGGCATTGAAGCATATACTTCGCTATGTAAAAGGGACTTTGAATTACGGGTTGAAGTATAGTCGAGGAGAAAACGAAGATTTGGTTGGTTACAGTGATAGTAGTTACTCAACGGACCCGATAGATGGCAAGAGTACAACCGGTATGGTATTTTATTTAGGAGATTCGATTATCTCGTGGAGTTCTCAAAAGCAAAAGACGGTAGCTTTATCGTCATGTGAAGCAGAATTTATGGCAGCAACTGTAACCGCGTGTCAAGCAATTTGGCTTAGGGGATTGTTGAGTGAAGTTACTAGTTCAGAAGAGAAGTTGGTAATGTTGCGAGTTGATAATAGGTCGGCGATAGCGTTAATGAAGGACCCGGTGTTTCATGGACTTAGCAAGCACATTCATCCAAGATATCATTTTATTCGTGAAAGTATTGAAAGAGAAGAAGTTCAGGTTGAACACGTTAGTGGTGAAGAACAAAAGGCGGATATCTTGACTAAGGCATTGCCAAAGATGAAATTTGAAGAAATGAGGAGCTTGCTCGGAATGGAAGACTTGGGGGGAGGTGAGATAAGGATTAAGGGGGAGAATGTTTGAATTAATCCTTATCTAAGAGAAGTTTTATCTATCATCTAGAAAGTTAGTTTAAATTAGTAGATTGTATTTATCCTTATGTTTAAAAGTTTCCTAGTAGATTAAGATTTTAGAGTTATCTTTATGTTTCCATCTAGTATAAATAGATGGTATAGGTGATAGGTAAATTGTATCAAAGTTTCTTTCAATTAATAAAAAGTGTCGCGGGTGTCCCCCAAACGGTCCGGTGTGTTAATTGGTTTAATATCGCTTAAGTTCCAACAATATTTAAATATGAGAGGAGTCAGTCGTCAGTTGCGTACTTGCATTTGAAGAACATTTTTTGATCCCAGGACCCAGGTTGACAAGTTCCAAACATCCCGTTCAAAAAGAATTAAATGTATGCACGTTCAAAACAATAGGGTACATTTAAATTGGACGGTGGCTAGATTTATTTATCGGTATTTCAGAAAACTTAATGGACTTGGGCCGGAGGCAGGCCCACTCTACCTAAGCTTTAAATCCACCACTGCCTAAGTATATAAGATTATAAGTTATATTTTGATAAACTATAACATTTAATATGCAACTCCTCTAATTAATAAATGTGTGTGAAATAAAAATAAAAGTAAATTTATGTCAACTCTTAAAATACCATTAAACAAAATGTAAAGTTTGCCAAACAAATTACCTAATTAACTTCTTTAAGCAATTGTTACATTTTTAGATAAATATTAAATACACAATTTTACACTTTATAAAATTTGTACTCCTTGCATTTTAGTAAAAGATATAACCAATGTCCCATAAAGGAGTTGTTTGGTAATTTCTCGATAGGTAAATGTTGAACTAGTAAGATGTTTGGACTTGCAAATAATGAACTATTAAGAGGTCTGAACTAATAAGACTCAGTATAACGTTTACCCATTCAGAGACAAATGTCTTATCGATTTAAATCTTGTTCGTGAAACAAACAGTTCAAATAAACTATTTAGATAACTGTCCCATTAAGAGCCGAAACAAACGGCTCATAATCCTTAATTAATTACTACAAAAACCATATTTATTTCCGATAGAAAATGACATGTATATCCCATGCCAAAGAAAAAGAAAAATCTAGAAAGCATATGGTAAATATATTAATAGTAGTATAATAATGAAAATGATGGCAACAGAAATGCTTTTCTTTTTCTTAAAATGTGAATGTAGGACTGTCGGAGAACATTTGAAGAAGAGGGTCTCATTGGGTTTTCTTTCCTCTTCTCTCTCTCCCAACACTTAATCATCATCATCATATAACCCAACCCAACCCAATCAAAAATTCAAACAAAAATCCAATCTTGATGGGTCAAGAATCTTTCATCTACAGCTTTGTAGCTAGAGGCACCATGGTTTTAGCTGAGTACACCGAGTTCACCGGCAACTTTCCTGCTATTGCAACTCAGTGCCTTCAAAAACTTCCCTCTACCAATGGAAAGTTCACTTATAATTGTGATCACCATACTTTCAATTTCTTGGTCCAAGATGGTTATGGTAAAGTAAAGTTTTTTTTTTTTTTTTTTTTTTTTTTTTTTTTTTTTTGAAATGGGTTATTTTAGCTGGATCTGATCTTGATTTGTTGTGACTGTTGGTTGATTTGATTGGTTGGTGTGGAGGATTTTTATTTATTTATTTATTTATTTATTTATTTTTGTGGGGTTTAAGGTTTTTGTTATAAAGGGAAATTTAGATGTGGATTTAGATTGAATTTGGAGGGTTTGCTATGTTTTTGTAGGGTTTTATGATTTGATTGAAAATTTGATGGCTTTGAGGAAGAAAGTGTCCTAAAAATGTAGGGTATGTTTTGGGGTTAAAAAAAAAGATGGAAGCTTTTTTTTTTTTTTTTATTTGTGATTTAGATTGGTTTGGTATGATATTTGGGTCTAGGGTTTATGGATAGATTATAGTAATTTGCTATTATAACTTGATAATGTTGTAATCTAAGAGTCATTTTCATATACAATGCTAAACACTCCTTAAAAGGCTAGAGCTTGATTGATATATGCAAGATGATAAAAGTAGATTAATACGCGGTTAATTAGTTCGTAAAATATATTATGTAGTGATTAGTTGCTAATCTTGGGAAGTATGACCCGTGGTAATCTATTTAACTTTGCAGCTTATTGTGTGGTTGCAAAAGAGTCGGTTGGCAAGCAAATATCTATTGCATTTCTAGAACGTGTGCGGGCGGATTTTAAGAAAAGATATGGTGGTGGTAAAGCAGATACCGCAATTGCGAAAAGTCTCAACAAGGAGTTTGGGTATGTTTAAATTTTATTACTTGTATACGTTTTGCATTGGATTGGATTGACATTATGTTGATTTGAAATTGCAGTCCGGTAATGAAGGAGCACATGGGGTATATAATAGAGCATGCGGACGAGATTGAAAAACTGATAAAAGTGAAAGCGCAAGTTTCAGAAGTTAAGAGTATTATGTTGGATAACATAGATAAGGTATGTCCCGACTCCCGACAGTTGGAATTGCACTTGCAGAGTGTTTGGAACTGCATTTTTAAGATGATTATTGGTATTTGAGGAAATCAACATAAGATAGTCGCGCTTATTAAACTAATAATTTGGTGTTCAAACATTAGTCATATTATTTTATTGTGTTTTGCATCATGTTCATTAAAACTAGAGACTAGAGAGGCATTCATTGACCTTCAAGATCTAAACTTTTGTTACAAAAATGAAACATGTAAAATTAGTATTATCACAAACTAAGGATATTTATTAACTTCAATAAGTTAAGATATATTCTTCGCCAAAGAATCTTCGGTATAATGGACTGTTTTCTTTCTTAAGAATGAATTAAAGGATTTTTCTGGAAGACAGGGAATATTTGATTCCGAAGCAAGACATAAGAAACTTTCAAATAATGGAATGAATCCATGGAAAAACTGGTTAAGAAGTCATTGTCAATCGATTTTGGCTGCGTTTCATCACAAATGAGTCAAGAAAATAAGTTATTTAAAAAGGAAACCATCAAAACATGTTGAAAGTCACCCATAGTCTGTTATGCATAAAATTTCACAAATCATTTTATTTACAGATTTAAAATTTTATATATAACAATCAAGAAAGTGGAGGAAAAAAAAGTCTTCCTGGGTCAACCGGACCTGGCCTGTTTCGACTCATACTTAGAAATGACCCATGTTGGTAGTTGACTCAAATTTTTTATATTGATATTAAAGCATGTGGTTGACCTTAAAAATGTGCCTCATTTTTCAGGCCATTGATAGAGGAGAGAACCTTACAACTTTAAACAACAAGGCTGAAAATCTGCGTGATTCGGTATGCTCATTTCTAATTTCCGCTATCAAAATTCAAGGTTGTATAACTGTATTTTACTCAACCTTTCGGCGTTTCTTCAGGCACAAGAATTTAAGAAAGCGGGCACAAAAATCAGAAGGAAGATGTGGTACCAAAACATGAAAATAAAACTAGTTGTTCTCGGTATTCTTCTGCTACTAGTCCTAGTTATTTGGCTTTCCATATGCCATGGTTTTGACTGCACCAACTGAGAGAGAATAAGGCAAATCCGGTCGGTGTCGGGCCAACTGAGAGATAATATATGAAGAGAAAAGGCAGGCTAAGATGATATTGTTGTAAAGGTGGCTTATATGATTTAGATTCTGAGTGAGATTAATTTCTATTTTAGTTACTCTTTTTTCTCTCAAATTTGTTGTGCTACAAAGTGTGAAATATAAAAAACTCAAGTTTCATGATATTAATTTATCCATTTGAGTTATGATGTTTGTATTAAGGAATTTTATATGATTAATTTCATGACTTCCAAGTTAAGAGAACATAATATAAAGATATAAACCTATTCAAATTTTCTATACTAATATTTTGTTTACATGATTATCTAATAAGGCCTAAAGGAATCAAAATGTTCTCTATCTAGAAATCTATACAAAGGTTTTGTATCTAAGAACATGTGTAGTGGGGCGGGAAAAACTTAAGGCCCCCCTCTATGATTGGTTCACGTGGTAGCTGAGTCAGCACGGGGGTTTAATTTAAAATAGGGGTATAGTGGGGGGCGTTATGTTGTTTCTATTTTTTAAATAAAAATAATTATAAAAAAATAAGAATATGAGAAAGTGGGAGAGAGAGAGTGAGGTGTAGAAAGATGATTGAGTGGGTTTTGTGATTATGATTAAAACGTCTTGGCCCATTTTTGCTCCATAGCGCCCCCTGTAATGGTGTTGGGGGCATTATGGGGCGCTAAGTTCGAAAAAACGCTCCGAATCGCACTCCACTACATATGGTCTACGGAACACTCAAAAGACAGAGAATAACATCAGAACACAAACTCTGTTAACACGTTTTGTTATAGCTACCTTATTCTTCTGTCACATCCTTTCAATACGGGATGACAAATGTAAATTCGTTGCAAAATTATTATCAACAATTTTCCCTGTAAAAGAAAAATGAGTCTATTATACATTCAAACGTTACATTATTAAATCGGTATTATACAACTTAACAACAAAATGGATGACTTGTGTAATCTATTTATTCAGCACCATGGCCATTTAGCATCTCTCCATCTAATCCAACGATCCTTTGGTTCGACTTGAGGCTGATTATTAGCTTGCACTGAAAACGCCTGGCAACACCCAAGATTTCTATTACGCGCAGTTGCATCTTTCTTGTATGATGGATTTTCATACCTTGGATGCTGAATAAACACCACCTTCTTCCACCACAGTTTCACAGCCTGCAGCATCAATACATACAAAATGGGTTCGGGTAAATAGACGTCATTTTCATATGGGTCAGGTTAATCTGAGCCAGTTTTTCCCCAATCAGTATAACTTTGTGATAGACTGATAGATACTTAGGGTGTCAGATATGAACATAAAAACAATACTATCCAATAATATCTAATTATTTTAAAGAAAATGACTTAGGATTTGACCCGTTTAATCATAGTTGTTAAAGGCGCAAGGCGCACTTAAGGCGCCAAAGGTGAGCCTTGGGCCTCAGTGCAAGGCTCTTAAAAAGCAAGAGCTTATTTAAGTGAGGCACATGGTATAAAAAATACATTTTTAGGAGTTTTAAACATGTTCTAGGATTCTTTAGGGTTGTTTAGGTTGATTATAGACTTGTTTAGGGCTGGGTCGGAACTTGGCCTGAAAAAATGCGCCCGAGGGCCTGAAAGTGGGGCTTTTGAAGCGAAGCGGGAAGGCCGCGATGGGCCTGAAAAGTGGGCCTAGGCACGTGCCTGAGTGGGCTTTGACAACAGAGTGTTTAATACAATAAATGATCAAAATTGACCCTTTGCTTACAAGTTTATCTTTTTTAGCACAATGTTAAACAACATCAAGGTAAAAAAATGAAATAGAAAAAACTTACATGCCAATAGATCCAGATGGCAACTTTGTGAGGCATTAGCCAGAAAAAAACTGCATGCTGAACAGATGATGAAGATATCCTATTTGCAGTTAAAGAAGCGGTGAAATAGTCGCCGAGCTTAGGATGGTTAACTGAAATATTTACAACAAGATTATCCCCAGGTACACTTGTCTTTATGCTCCAGTTCCCATGCATATCCTATAATTAGCCAGTAATTAAAATCAGAACAATCCATTTATACACATTTATATACATGCACATATACATAAAAATATACATACCATGAAAGGGCTAACGTGAAGCGGTTTAGCAACTAAATCGGAGTTCGGGTTGAAAAGGAACTGTACTCTTTCTCCCCACGGCGTATTGGTAACCTAACGTAAATGGAATTAACATTAAAAACAAAGAAAAATAACGAAAGAAAGAAGCCATTAGCAAGATGTAAAATACAGACCTCAGCAATGCATTGCTTTAAGCATTTGGTGGATCCTTCTACGTCATAGCAGTAGTACAAACTCAATGGGTTTTGTTCGTACCCAACACTTGGAGGAATTGTCAACAGGCAACTACACAAAAGGTTCAGAACTTAGTCAGTAGCATTCTAACCAACCTAAAACCACAATGGTTCATACTATTTGGATCCTTTCGGATCATGATGTAAGCTATTAGAAGTTCAAGCAAATAATCAGATTCAAATTTTGAATCCACCAAGAACTGTCAGTTTGTATAAGCAATCTCAATAAGCTGTTCAAATAAGACATTCCAAAATCCAAACACCTCATGCGCTTATCCAAAGCGATTATTGTAATTTTAGTAAAAAATTAATTAGGTGCATAAACTTACGGTTGATCTGTTGGAAGTACATCAAGTCCCAATCGATAATAAAAATAAACAACGAAGATCGTGAATAACTCTCACGTTCTATTAATCAGAAAATAACTCAAAACTAATTACAATTCTCTTCTCTTCATGAATTCATAGCTTGAATCATCTCTTTATAACTAGCCTAACATGCTAGACAAGCTAGCCTATTTGAAATTTTGAACACAAATCAAATGCCTAACTATGTTATGGACTGAAACCATTACAGGGTATGGGAATTGTCTCACATCGGTTGAAGGGCAGCAAATGTGGAGATTATAGTTCTACAATGGAGATCATAGTTCCAATGGGCTCTCTCACCCAACAAACTAGTCTTTTGGGTTGAGTTCTCCCTTGGTTTAAAAAAGCGCGCCTCGCACAAAAGCGATGAGGTCTAAGCGCATCGCGCGAAGCGCAAAAAGCGTGGGATTTTCGTACCCGAAGCGCACACTAAATATATAATTTTTTTTTTATATATCCCATTACTTTTTAGGTTCATTTACCCAAAATATAGCTATAAATAAGGTTTTTATGTGGTTTTACCTATATGTACAAGCCAAAAACACCAAGGCACAACATTTTTATGCATAAAAAATACCATCTGTACGTGAGGCGCGCGCCTCAGGGTGAAAACCGACTGAAATTTGACAAAAAAGCGCCTGAGGCGCGCGCCTTTGGGAAATTGGATAGGCGCAAAGCCCTGAGGCGCCCTAGGCTGCGCCTTGATGCGCCTTGCGCCTCAGGCGCGCTTTTTAAAACCCAGAGTTCTCCTGTTTGAGATGTAACAAACTAATAGGAGATAACCCACCTGTTTTTATCATAATCCGTATTCCAACCAACTTGTCGGACAAGACACATTTAAACTAACCCTATTAACTAACTGGCCCAACCTACTCCAATACGAGACGGGTCAGGAATTAACCCATCTTGGCCAACATCACATTGATCTTAATAAGCAGCAGATCTATGGCAACTCCTTACCTAGGTCAATTCAAAACTTCCGAAAATACACTTATTCTAATTTAATTTCCTACCCTATAACCTAAATTCTTAACCACAAATGACCTTTTTTTAACGTCCAACAAAGCCCGGCCACCCAGGTACACCCATAAGCAAAAGGCCACCTACACCCGCGATCGCAGACACCACTGGTGACCAAGCCCGTCACCAATTCCAGAGGAAACCGACGGCCCAAAGGCCAAATGTGATAAAACCTCTTTGGTATAAATGATGTAATCATCTTAAAAACACATCCACATGCACAATTAAACATTGACCTAACTCAATAGCTTAAATTACTATCAATAAACTCATCCAAAACAACTAACGATGGTTAAAATTTAAATAAAATTACGCACTTACACAGGGCCATTGGTGTGTGCAATATCACGAGCTTGTTGAGGGGAAAGATGGTCAGGTGGAGGATGATGGGTTAGGTCAAGGTCAATGAAGGCGTAACGGACGGAGTACTTGAACGAATGGTGAACGGGACGACGTCGTTCGTGCCACACCGTGCCTTCGTACAGTGCGACGGAGTCGGTTGCATCGGAGGCGGTTGGGAAGAGACGACGGAAGGGGAGGAGGAGGGAGAGGGTGAAGGAGGTGAGAGTGTTGGTGATGATTGAGCATAGAAGATAAAGTAGCTCCATTCTGTGGTTACTTTTATGCAATCGTCTACTGTTTTAAACGTGTAGAAGGATTTTTATACTTGATATGTATGTATTTAACATTGAGAAAATTGCAGTTTTATGTGGTTTGCCTAAACTAATAGGTTTAACCCAGGCTTAACACCCTGAGTACCTGTGGTTTGGTTTTCTAACACTTTATGTCCCTCTAGCTAACGTCTGTCACGTCTGCCGTTACATGACCCTCACGTGCACCTCACGTGAGGGGTATTATCGTCATTTCAACTCGTTTTAAAGCACTAACCAGTGTCTTCGTCTTCCACAACTTCATTTCTTCCCCAATTTGATTTCTAAACCCTAATCCCACAAAACCTAATGTCGAATTCGAGGTCTACCAGATCATAAATGTCTAATTCAAGCTCCAATCATCATCGACGAGTTGAACGATGGACTGATGTTCCTCCATTTTGCAGATGTGGGTCTGAAACACAGGTTCGAACTTCATGGACTGAAGCAAACCCTAGTCGAAGGTTTCACTGTTGTGTAAGTGGATGTGGGTTTGTGACATGGGCAGAGGGTCCAGTTAGTGAAGGGAATTCGAAGGTCATCAATGGCTTAATCAAAAATTTGAACAAACAACAACAATTAGCTGAAGCAAGAGGGCATAAGGCAAGGAAACTGAGGATCATGCTTTTTTTTAGTTGGTTGTTCTTTGTTATGTACTTTGTTCTTAGTCGATTAATGTAGGTGTAAGTATTCAACATTGTAATAAAATTGACCTTGAATGAAATGAAAATGATGTTGTTACTTAAACATTCCATACATTTGACCTTGAATGAAATGAAAATGATGATGTTGTTGTGAATGGGTCAGATTGTGTCACACCCTCAAATTACCACTTGCAGGGTTTTACCGCGAGGCGCATGACAAACCAGGATCCAAGTCAACGATCACAATAAACGACACTAAATGAAGTACGTAAACCCAAAAACATAAATTTCATAAGCGGAAGCATTTAAAGAATTTAATCTCTACAAAACAGTGTTCCCAAGCATCCAAGACACTTATTACAAAACGTGCACTAAAATCTAGACGCCAATGCAGACCCGTGCGCCTAGTTCCGTTCATTGCTACCTTAGCGACCTGAGAAAAACATGCCAAAAAGATGTCAACATATAATGCTGGTGAGTTCACAGGTTTGTTCCAAAAATGTTACCAAAGTGTTACCATGTCCATACTATATCAATGTTACCAAGTACGCTAGCTAGGCGTATGTTTCATTACTACTACGATTGGAAACCATTACTAGACACGTTTAGCAATGTTCAGCATGTTTAAGCAGCCCGTATGTTCAGCATGATACCAATGTACCTGTTCGAGACAATATGCACCCGCCCGGCCCTCCAAGCCGACGAGTGGGGCAGGTCACGCCCAATAGATCTATCCACATTTCCCCCGTTGTGCAAACCCGCACATTCATGGTTTCCTCCGGGACTTTCCAAAAGATCGTATAGCAATAATAAGTTAAAACCATAGTATGACATATGTTACCAAAACAGTTTAGCGCATGTTTTCTCCCCCAAAAGTTAAAGCAGTAAAAGTGGGGCCGTGAACTCACCTTAGATAGCGTTCTTCAAATATAAGTAAAGATGTTTAGCCCTTGATAATCCCTCTACCGGAGATCTATCAAAATGTTCACATAAGTGTTCCGACTAATAACCATAAGGTTATCTAGTCCCCGATTGTCCAGATCGTAACCAAGTATGATTTAAAACGTGTTTAAATGTTTAACCGACACACTAGACCGACCCGACATCCCGTTGGTGACCCGTTACCCTAACTAATCAAGTACACATAGATTACACACAAGGTTCAAGCATAAAACACTTAGTTTGTATCAAAAATCTCATTTCTGCATCAGAACGGTCGAACCAGTCAGTTTTGAGTCTCCTTCGCACCTTTTTGTCTCCTTCGCACCATTTACAGTACGTTCGACCGTTTGATGCTTCCTTCGCCCGTTTATTCACATTCGTCCAATAAAAATCCCAGGTTCGACCCTGGATCCCTCCTTCGCACCATCGACTGGTCGAAGGAGGCCAGGTTCGCCCCTGTTGTATTATTTTTCCTAAAAACGCTTCAAACACATTCAAAACGACCCGAAACATCATCAAACACAGCAGTCAAGCATGAATAACTTATCCCTACAAAACCCCATCGATTTCCCCCGATAATACGTCCGTTTCAGCCCTTTCCCAAAATGGTAACGATTATGGAAACATCACTTTCATGCATGGATTATTTACTCAATTTGGAAACTTTTGAAATCGATTCATGTTTAGCTCAAAATACTCAGTTTGTCGATTATCCGATCTTTCTTATTCATTCTATTGATCATAAATATTCATGCATCAAGTATTAATCCCATAAAACCCCCAAATATCAATATACCCAATCCTAACCCTAGACAACCATAATCCAATCATTAACAACAATCCTATATCATGTTTCTATCATAGATATAGCAGCAAATCAGTGAATAACACATAACACCACATAACACACAACTAACACATGTTATTCATTATGAAAACCTATGTTAAATGATCATGTTTTGATTTAGAAAGATGTTTAAAAGGTTTTTAATCATAAAGACACCCTTAGAACAGATCTGGACAATTAGGGTTAGATGAAAACAAATTAAAATGCTTTTAAAAGGTTTAGGATTATGAACACACCTTGGATTCTTGTTTAGATGTTGTAGATAGGTTAGATTATGAAAAAGAAGAGCAAAAACTCCTTCCTTAGTGTTTAAGATCGTTTGAGAGCGTTTTGGGACGGTTAGGGTTTGTGAAATGATGAAAAATGACAAAGGTTGGTATTTATACTAGTCTTCCTTCGCACCAATTCATTGGTCGAATGTGGTCTCCTTCGCCCCTTTCACAGGGTCGAATGAGACCTGTTTGGTCGAAGGGAATTCCTCAAATTCCACTTCCCTGGTTCGCCCACTTGCATGGGTCGAACCAGACATTCTTCCTCTCCTTCGACCACTCGAAGTGGTCGAACCAGAGTCCCTTTTTAACTAGTTTTCCAGTTTGTCGTGTTTAACGCATTCTAACACATCCTAACACATAAGCATGCATCCTTAGTCCATATTTAACACATTTAGGCACAGATAATCATTTACACATCATATAAGTATATCTATGTATATAATCCACCACACAACCCATAATCTACACATATACTTAATTAGTTCATGTAACGTCACCAACAACGGAACCCGGTACTAGTGTATTACCAAAACGACTCCCAATGATCCCCCAGATCATTGTACCCTGGGTAATCCTAACTTGACCCGACTCAACTAACCCAGTTAAGTTTGTTTATAAACGTTTCTCGCTAAGGTAGACTTAGATGTTACTAATATGTTTAAGCCGAACATGCCGGGTGTCACATCATCCCCACGTTGAAAGAATTTTCGTCCCGAAAATTGCGCAAAGCCCAAAAAGAAAGAAACGAAAAGAACCGAACAAAAAGAAACTTACCGGATGTCACATCATTCCCACGTTGAAAGGAATCTCGACCCGAGATTCATTCCGCTTCAGCAGTAACATGCCTCGATTCAAAAGCGCGCTTCGGAAAAAGATGAGGATACTTGGATTTCATCTGATCCTCCCGTTCCCATGTGAACTCCGGTCCACGGTTCGAGTTCCAGCGGACTTTAACGATGCGGATTTTACTCCGACGAAGGCTACGAATCTTGTAGTCGAGAATCTCGACAGGTTCCTCCACAATGCGAAGACGATCATCAACCTTGATCTCTTCCAGTGGTACAATGAGAGATTCATCAGCCAAACACTTCTTCAAGTTAGACACATGGAAGACGTTGTGTACACTACCGAGCTCCGCCGGTAAGTCAAGTCTGTATGCCACCGGTCCAATCCGATCCAAGATTGCGAACGGTCCGACATAACGAGGGTTAAGCTTGCCACGTTTTCCAAAGCGTATGACGCCCTTCCATGGTGAAACTTTCAAAAGTACCTTGTCCCCAACCTGGAACTCTAAAGGTTTTCGACGGCGATCGGCATAGCTCTTCTGATGATCCCGTGCAGCAGCCAAACGTTGACGGATCTGTACGATTTTCTCCAAAGTTTCGTACACGAATTCCGGACCAGTGAGCTGGCTCTCGCCCACCTCGGCCCAACAAAGTGGTGATCGGCATTTCCGTCCGTAAAGAGCCTCGAACGGAGCTGCCTTGATGCTAGAGTGATAGCTGTTGTTGTAGGAGAACTCCACTAATGGCAGGTGGATCTCCCAACTTTTGCCAAAATCGATAACACATGCCCGAAGCATGTCTTCCAAGGTTTGAATCGTCCGCTCACTCTGTCCATCAGTTTGCGGATGATAAGCCGTACTCATATCCAACTGAGTACCCAAAGCCTTGTGCAGAGCCTTCCAGAAACGCGAAGCGAAACGAGAATCACGATCAGAGATAATAGAAACAGGCACCCCGTGCCGAGCAACCACCTCCTTAAGGTAAAGTCGAGCTAACCGCTCGAGTCCATCGGTTTCCTTAATAGGTATAAAACGTGCCGATTTTGTCAGTCGGTCAACAATCACCCAGATCATATCATAACCACTAGGTGACCTTGGCAGCTTGGTGACAAAATCCATCGTGATTCGTTCCCACTTCCATTCTGGAACCTCTGGTTGTTGCAGGAGACCAGACGGCCTCTGATACTCCACCTTGACTTTAGCACAAGTCAAACATTTGCTGACGTAAGAAGCTATGTCAGCTTTCATGTTCGGCCACCAATAGAGTATCTTCAAATCCTGATACATTTTATCGGAGCCAGGGTGAATAGAATACCGGGACTTGTGAGCTTCATCCAGAACATGCTCGCGCAATTCCCCGAACAATGGGACCCAAACACGTCCCGCAAAATAGTGTAAGCCATCAGTCCTGAGCTCAAGATGCTTGTCAGCACTGTGCATCGTTTCAGCCTTAAGGTTTTCCTCCTTCAAGGCTTCCAACTGTGCAGAACGGATTCGGTCAGGCAACGACGAATGAATGGTGAGCTGTAAGGCTCGAACACGGCGAGGGTTAACAGACTCCTTCCTGCTCAAGGCGTCCGCCACAACGTTCGCCTTGCCAGGATGATACTTGATGGCACAGTCATAATCGTTCAGGAGTTCAACCCAGCGACGCTGCCGCATGTTCAACACCTTCTGGTCGAAAATATGCTGAAGACTCTTGTGATCGGTATATACTTCACACTTGGTACCGTACAAGTAATGTCTCCAGATTTTCAACACAAAAACCACTGCACCCAGTTCCAAGTCATGAGTAGTGTAGTTCTTCTCATGAACTTTGAGTTGGCGAGAAGCGTAAGCAATAACCTTCCCGCGCTGCATCAACACGCAACCGAGACCACGAATGGAAGCATCACAGTACACAACGAAATCATCAGTGCCTTCCGGCAGGGATAGGATAGGTGCAGAACAAAGTTTAAGCTTCAGCATCTGAAATGTTGATTCTTGTGGTTCATCCCAGTCGAACTTTCGGTCCTTCTGGGTAAGGGCAGTGAGGGGTTGAGCGATCTTCGAAAATCCCTCAATGAAACGACGATAATAACCCGCAAGACCTAGGAATTGCCGCACCTCAGATGGCGTCTTTGGTGCTTCCCAGTCTTTAATAGCTTCGATCTTAGCCGGATCGACATGAATTCCCAGTTCATTCACCACATGTCCTAGGAATTGAACTTCACGTAACCAAAAATCACACTTCGAGAACTTAGCATACAACTGCTCCTGTCTCAAAAGTTCCAAGACCAACCGCAGATGTTCCTCATGATCCGCCTTGTTCTTGGAATAGATCAAAATGTCGTCAATGAACACGATGACGAACTTATCAAGGTAAGGCTTGCAAACGCAGTTCATCAAATCCATGAACACCGCCGGTGCGTTAGTGAGACCGAAAGGCATGACCAAGAACTCAAAATGGCCATAACGAGTGCGAAAGCCTGTCTTCTGGATGTCAGCCTCCCTGACGCGCAACTGGTGATAACCGGACCGCAAATCAATCTTCGAATAGTAGCTAGAGCCCTGAAGCTGGTCAAAGAGATCATCAATGCGAGGAAGAGGATAACGGTTCTTGATGGTCACTTTGTTCAGCTCACGATAATCAATACACATACGAAGACTTCCGTCCTTCTTCTTCACAAACAAAATAGGAGCTCCCCACGGGGAAGAACTCGGTCGAATGAAACCCTTTTCCAAGAGTTCCTGTAACTGGCTGGACAACTCTTGCATCTCGGGAGGTGCAAGACGATACGGAGCTCAGGCAATAGGAGCTGCGCCCGGAGTGAGATCAATACCAAACTCAACCTGACGATGGGGAGGAAGACCAGGTAAATCATCAGGAAACACATCAGAAAAGTCACGAACCACCGGAATATCCTCGATCTTCTTCTCATCGTCAGTAGAAACGTTAACAAGTGCCAGAATGGCCGAACAACCCTTCCGAAGATACTTACGGGCTTTCATACTAGAAATGATACTCAGCGGAGCACCGCTTTTCTCGCCACGAACCGAAAGAATCTCTCCATCAGGGAGAGGGATCCGAATAACCTTGTCAAAACAAACGATCTCCGCGCGATACAACGATAACCAATCCATGCCAACCACGACATCAAAACTACCCAGAGGTACTGGCATAAGGTCAATGGGGAAAGACAAACCCGACAGTTCCAAGCGACATTCCCTAAGGGTGTGTGTCGCTTCGATTTTCTTACCATCAGCCAATTCTATTAAGTACTTAGCCTCTAAAGGTGTGGGTACTATATCTAGCAATCGACTAATATCCAAAGATACGAAACTCTTATCGGCACCAGAATCAAACAAAACAGAAACATAGCGATCATTAAGAAGGAACGTACCGGTAACTGTATCTGGATCCTGCCTAGCCTCTGCAGATCCAATGACGAAAGCACGTGTAGTCCTGCCTCCGCCGCCATTGTTCCCGTTACCGTTCCCGCCCCTCCCATTATCGCCCTGCTTCAGTTTGGGACAGAAATGCCCCGTGTCACCACAGTTATAACACCCCTATCTCCCCTGAGTCCCCTGAGCAACAGGAGCAGGAGTAGCCGCAGGAGTCTGAGTTGGGGTGAGCGCCACCTTGCAATCCTTAGCATGGTGCCCCAACTGATGGCACCGATGACAACGAGCCCTATCACAATTCCCCAAATGATGAAAACCGCACTTGTTGCACTTGGGATGCTTCCCAACATACCCACCCGTCTTCGACCCAGAAGAAGACCCAGATGTATCAAACTTCTTCGTCGGCTGAGCTGGCACCACACTCTTCCCCACACTCTCCCACTTCCTCTTGTTCCCCTCAGCAGCCTTCACAGTAGTACCCTTGGGTGGCAAAACGCCTTCCGCCACCTTCAGATTAGTCATCTGATGAGCTGATCGGACAACTTCAGCAATAGTGGGAAGATTCCCAGCAGCCACCAACCCAGCGATCTCGGGCACTAGTCCAGACACATAGTGCTCGATCCTCCTGTACTCGGGTGTGTGCAAATCAGGGCACAACACCGCCAGCTCGTTCCTCCTCACAGTGTACTCCTCAATCTCCGACCCAACCATCTTGAAACTCCAGACCTCATGTTCCAACTTCTGTATCTCCTCCCTCGGACAATACTCACCTCTCAAAAGCTGCACAAACTCCGCCCAAGGCATAGCAATAGCCTCTCCCAACCCCACGTTCTGAGTGGTAGCATTCCACCACGACAATGCAGGCCCCTCAAATGTCGCAGTAGCATACTTCACTCGGTCCCCAGCAGGACAGTTACACATAACGAACACAGATTCCACCTTCTCCAGCCATCGGAGCAGTCCCACCGCTCCCTCAGTTCCAGCGAAGTTATGGGGCTGACAGTCCCTAAACTTCTTATAAGAGCACTGAGGTGGGGGTGGATTGGCACCAACACCTGAAACACGGTACATGAGTAAAACACATACGAAAGAACACGAAACCCAAAATGAGGCAAGGTCGACAGAAATCAACTCACCACCCATGGCATTAATCCCGGCCTGGAAATTAGCCATAGCCATGTTCACTTGCTGCTGGAGCAAGTTGTTCAACTCAGCCTGGGTCATGTTGATGTTCCCACGACCACCGCCTCCGGCACGACCACCGCCGCCAGCACGGCCACCGCCTCCACCACGACGTCCGCCTCCGCGAGCACCAGACATGATCTAACAAACCAAGAAATCGAGAGATTCAGATTCACTTCCAGTGTCAACCACTAGAAATTTACAAGAGTTAACCTAGGGACAAATTCAGGACTATTCATCCAAACTCGAAGTCCATCGGGATTTTCATGCATTCCAGTTTATTATTTCGTGTGCACCCGAAATGATAAACTGCTCTACATGGTCCTCCAGATGTACCCCTAATTTAGACCCCAGTCACCGAACATTGTCGCCTATGTGGCAGTAGGTGCAAGTGTAAGAAGGCATGTGTGTGCTAGAACCAACAAATCAACCCCTCCTCCATCAGTCCAGAAGAAGAAGAAGACAAAAGTAGGTAAGAACCCAAATAAAAACGGATGATGTAACGGAGAAGCATGATGATGATGTAAAGACACCCCGACAACGTTAGTACATACCCCATTAATAGACCCAAAGTATGTGACCGTCTAGTGTGTGCGACTCGGCTATAGACCAGACTCTACATGCAGTCCTAGTTCACTATAACCATTGGCTCTGATACCAATCTGTCACACCCTCAAATTACCATTTGCGGGGTTTTACCGCGAGGCGCATGACAAACCAGGATCCAAGTCAACGATCACAATAAACGACACTAAATGAAGTACGTAAACCCAAAAACATAAATTTCATAAGCGGAAGCATTTAAAGAATTTAATCTCTACAAAACAGTGTTCCCAAGCATCCAAGACACTTATTACAAAACGTGCACTAAAATCTAGACGCCAATGCAGACCCGTGCGCCTAGTTCCGTTCATTGCTACCTTAGCGACCTGAGAAAAACATGCCAAAAAGATGTCAACATATAATGCTGGTGAGTTCACAGGTTTGTTCCAAAAATGTTACCAAAGTGTTACCATGTCCATACTATATCAATGTTACCAAGTACGCTAGCTAGGCGTATGTTTCATTACTACTACGATTGGAAACCATTACTAGACACGTTTAGCAATGTTCAGCATGTTTAAGCAGCCCGTATGTTCAGCATGATACCAATGTACCTGTTCGAGACAATATGCACCCGCCCGGCCCTCCAAGCCGACGAGTGGGGCAGGTCACGCCCAATAGATCTATCCACATTTCCCCCGTTGTGCAAACCCGCACATTCATGGTTTCCCCCGGGACTTTCCAAAAGATCGTATAGCAATAATAAGTTAAAACCATAGTATGACATATGTTACCAAAACAGTTTAGCGCATGTTTTCTCCCCCAAAAGTTAAAGCAGTAAAAGTGGGGCCGTGAACTCACCTTAGATAGCGTTCTTCAAATATAAGTAAAGATGTTTAGCCCTTGATAATCCCTCTACCGGAGATCTATCAAAATGTTCACATAAGTGTTCCGACTAATAACCATAAGGTTATCTAGTCCCCGATTGTCCAGATCGTAACCAAGTATGATTTAAAACGTGTTTAAATGTTTAACCGACACACTAGACCGACCCGACATCCCGTTGGTGACCCGTTACCCTAACTAATCAAGTACACATAGATTACACACAAGGTTCAAGCATAAAACACTTAGTTTGTATCAAAAATCTCATTTCTGCATCAGAACGGTCGAACCAGTCAGTTTTGAGTCTCCTTCGCACATTTTTGTCTCCTTCGCACCATTTACAGTACGTTCGACCGTTTGATGCTTCCTTCGCCCGTTTATTCACATTCGTCCAATAAAAATCCCAGGTTCGACCCTGGATCCCTCCTTCGCACCATCGACTGGTCGAAGGAGGCCAGGTTCGCCCCTGTTGTATTATTTTTCCTAAAAACGCTTCAAACACATTCAAAACGACCCGAAACATCATCAAACACAGCAGTCAAGCATGAATAACTTATCCCTACAAAACCCCATCGATTTCCCCCGATAATACGTCCGTTTCAGCCCTTTCCCAAAATGGTAACGATTATGGAAACATCACTTTCATGCATGGATTATTTACTCAATTTGGAAACTTTTGAAATCGATTCATGTTTAGCTCAAAATACTCAGTTTGTCGATTATCCGATCTTTCTTATTCATTCTATTGATCATAAATATTCATGCATCAAGTATTAATCCCATAAAACCCCCAAATATCAATATACCCAATCCTAACCCTAGACAACCATAATCCAATCATTAACAACAATCCTATATCATGTTTCTATCATAGATATAGCAGCAAATCAGTGAATAACACATAACACCACATAACACACAACTAACACATGTTATTCATTATGAAAACCTATGTTAAATGATCATGTTTTGATTTAGAAAGATGTTTAAAAGGTTTTTAATCATAAAGATGTCACACCCTCAAATTTCCACTGCGGAGTTTTACCGCGAGGTGCATGACAAACCAGGACCCATAGCCATAAGTATCATGAACGACTCTAAATGCCCAAACCATTTAGTTCGTTTTTAAGAAAAAGTTTCAAAGTTTAACCAAGCAATTTAAAGTAATGCGGAAGCGTAAACAAAGTAAAACATTTGCAAAAGTCTGCGCAAGACAACGCGCCCAAAACCCAAGGTTTAAAAGTACGAAATAATAAATATCCATAACCCAAGACACGAATGATGCATGCCCTAAAACGTGCTCCGTACCTAAGGACCTGCAAAGCATGCTAAAATGTGTCAACATAAAGTCGGTGAGTTCACTATAAATGTAAGCGATGTAAATAATAACGTAGGTTCTCAAAACCCCAAAAGTCAAGTGTACAACGTTGGTCCCTCAGACCCTGTAAACTGTAACACCCCGCCTCTCTCACCACCAATATTGTCCGCTTTGCCCCGATGGGTCGCCCATTTAGAGCTCACGGATTTGTTTTTGGTTACCCAGTGGAGACTTCCCAGGAGGTCACCCATCCTGGAATTTCTCCCACCTGAGCACGCTTAACTGTGGAGTTCTCCTCTCATCCACTAACATTAAGCCCAAAACGCGTTGGTGATTTAAGAGGCAAGACATTACTTATGAACCAAGGATCTCTCCTGGCCACGGCCGATGTGGGATTTTCCTGGGGTGTCACATTCACCCCCTGTTAGAGTCTCATCGTCCCTGATGAGGTATGCACCCACCATCCCGAACGGCACAGGAGTGGCTCTGATACCATCTGTAACACCCCGCCTCTCTCACCACCAATATTGTCCGCTTTGCCCCGATGGGCGCCCATTCAGAGCTCACGGATTTGTTTTTGGTTACCCAGTGGAGACTTCCCAGGAGGTCACCCATCCTGGAATTTCTCCCACCTGAGCACGCTTAACTGTGGAGTTCTCCTCTCATCCACTAACATTAAGCCCAAAACGCGTTGGTGATTTAAGAGGCAAGACATTACTTATGAACCAAGGATCTCTCCTGGCCACGGCCGATGTGGGATTTTCCTGGGGTGTCACATAAACAATAGCTAATTCAAATGTCAGGGGTAGCTAGCCCACTCATGATAACTAAAACCGGCGAATACCGAACTACTAATGAACAAGTTCCCATAACTGGGATAAAGATGCCTTGCATCATTGTCCATCGACAATGATTATGTTTGAAGCTAATAGTTCACATCCGTGCCCCCAGCACGATGTGAGGTTTGTTAGACCTAATAGCGCTATCAACTAATTAACCCGCTTGCCCAACCGGCAATTGATTCGGTATTTTGAAGGACTTAAAAGATGTGTTTGGTTTAGTTCATCAAGGACATATACATGAATTAGTAAAAATAGATTCACCACGTGAACCATGCACCCCAAACCCGGGATGTGTAAAAGAAAGTTATCTCAAGATAGACTAGAAAACGTTACCAATGTGGTCTCAACCCGAGACGCATGCTTTGAGAAAAAGTAGTGAAACTCACCTTATCGCGTAAGCAAAGAATCCAAACAGCAAATATTATATGCTACCGACACCCTAATAACAGTGTCACTACGTGAGTATAGGCGTAACATCATTACACCATATAACTCGTTTGTCCAAGGCGTTTTAAATATTCAAAAGTGTGTATGCGACGCCTAGTGATTCTACATGCAATAGTAAACCCTACGGACTCGTTGGTGAATGAGTTGGTTATAATTAGTTTCTATAGCCCATATGTGTCGTAAACATGTGTACTTCCGTTATATGTCAATTTTAGATCACCTAAGACCTCAAGTAATCACATAGTCACATAATACACAATCTGTGTTTTCAGGACAGATTGTGCGCCATCAAAACGAATTTATTTAAAATAGTAAACCAGTGAGTTATCCTCCCAAATTTTTACTGAATTTTCTTTGGGATTCACTTGGCAATACCTATTTTTGTTTTGTCTTAATTCCAAACACAAAAATTATAAAAATTCGTACAACACAGCAGTGTTCAGAAAATTTCCACAACAGGTCAGTTTAGTAGGAAAATTCTTAAAAATTGTGTATTCATCCAAACGAGATGAATCCACTTGGAAAAGCTCTATTTTTCCAGTATTGACCTACTGTAAAAATTTCATAACCTAACTCCTTGTAAATCTCAAGTTATGGCCATTTAAAGTTAACCCAATTTACAAATCCGAAAATCTGATATGACCCCTAATCAATTAAAATTCCAAAAACGTCTCATCCTACGCCCAAAACTCATGATTTTACCCATTATGAAAAGCTAAGACCAGGTGTGACCTAACCATGCCAAGAAAACCCTAAAATTATTATGTTAGAGCCGTGTTACAGCTCCTACAAGTTTGACTAACCATTCTGTCCAGATTTTAGTTTCGCCTAAATCATACTTTAATCGCCTACCGTGTGCACAAAAACTATTACCATTCACCAATCATCAACACAAAACATTCCTAATACCTATTTTATCAGATTCTATGATTAAACATGTCAAGATCAAAGCTTTAAGAATCAAAACACCAATTACTTGCGCAACAAGTATCCTACGATGTTACTAAGCGTTTATGAGTATGTTTAATCCATTTAATCTTCAAAAAGATTCATGCTTTAATGTTTTATAAACTCATTCAGACCTGGACAAACTTATTATATGATTTTTATTAATGAAAACACAAGATAAAAGCATAAGAAATCGTAAGATATACCCTTAGCTCTCTCAATCGATCAATCGCGCGCCTTGGAGCCTCCCAATTGATGATCTTGAGCCTTAGCAGAGGTTGTTTGAGTGAAATATTCGTGTGGGGCAGTAAGGGGGCGATTAGGGTTGAGTATGGGGGTTGCATGGGAGTTTAGGTTGCTTAAATATAAGTTTAAGGCGGTTTAGACCCGTCAGTTCGTTTCGAGCGGCCGCTCGGTGCCTGTGAGCGGCCGCTCACAGGTCCGGGTGGCGCGCTCTTTTCTCGTTTCGTCTCCCGACGCGTTATCCTTCGACGTTTTCGTTATTTCGGACCGTAACAAGTGTAACCCCATGCATTAAGACCCTAATCAACCTCATGCTCCACTTTTAATGATTTCTATTAACGTGTTCGGTTTAGGTTCACATAATTACGTATGGTTTTCACATAAGTTTATTTTTCACCAACGTCCGAGGTTCACTAATCATGCAATCACACATTGACTCACAACCATGCACGCATGTCTTATCTAACTAACCCTAGTTAAGTATAATGCAAGGAAATGTAACTAGAGTTTAGTTAAAGTGAGAACCTGAATTTTCGGGGTATCACATCATCCCCAAGTTGAAAAGAATTTCGTCCCGAAATTCAGCAAGTAAACAGTAAAGCCAGCTAAAAATGTATGCTTGGTTTCCGGATGTCACATCATCCCCAAGTTGAAAGGAATTTCGCCCCGAAATTCACTTTGAGCGAGCTGCTTTATGTTCGGCATTTGATCTATGCACAGGTTCAGGTTCAGAAAAGAGGTGTGGATATTTGAGCCGCATCTGATCTCTGCGCTCCCACGTGTATTCCGGTCCTAGACGGAAATTCCACCGTACCTTCACGATGGGTATAGTGCTTTGCCTGAGTTTCTTGACGCCCTGCTCAAGAATCTCCACTGGTTCTTCCACGAACCGTAACTGGTCGTCCACCTGGATCTCCTCCAGCGGTACTACCAGTGTCGTATCAGATAAGCATTTCTTCAAGTTTGAGACGTGGAATACATTATGCACTCCACTGAGTTCGTCTGGTAAGTTCAGCTGATAAGCTACCGGACCAATCCTTTTAACAATCTCGAAAGGTCCAACATAACGAGGATTCAACTTCCCTCGTTTCCCAAAGCGTATCACTCCTTTCCAAGGTGACACCTTTAACAAAACCTTGTCCCCAACCTGGAACTCCAAAGGTTTTCTACGTTTGTCCGCGTAGCTTTTCTGTCGATCACGAGCAGCAGCCATTCTGTTTCTGATTTGCACTATCTTCTCAGAGGTTTCGTGCACGAGTTCGGGACCTGTTAGTTGGCTATCCCCAACCTCAGTCCAACAGATGGGAGACCTACACTTGCGCCCATAAAGTGCCTCAAAAGGCGCACACTGAATCGAGGTGTGGTAACTATTGTTGTAAGAGAACTCGATTAAGGGCAAGTGCTTGTCCCAGTTATTACCAAAGTCCACCACGCATGCTCGTAGCAGATCCTCTAATGTTTGGATGGTACGTTCACTTTGTCCATCCGTCTGTGGGTGATAGGCTGTGCTCATATCGAGACGAGTACCTAGAGCATCTTGGAGAGTAGTCCAGAATCGAGAAGTGAATCGCCCATCGCGATCAGATATAATGGAAGTAGGCACCCCATGCCTAGAGACTATCTCCTTGATATATAGGTTCGCCAGCTTCTCTAACGAGTCCGTTTCTTTTATTGCCAGGAAGTGGGCCGATTTGGTTAAGCGGTCCACGATAACCCAAATCATGTTATGGCCCGCTGTTGTTTTCGGAAGCTTCGTAATGAAGTCCATGGAAATCCCATCCCATTTCCACATCGGTATCTCTGGTTGTTGAAGTAGGCCTGAAGGTTTCTGATATTCAATCTTAACCTTCGCACAAGTCAAGCACTTACTAACATAAGTGGCTATCTCTGCTTTCATGTTTGGCCACCAGTAGAGAGTTTTGAGGTCCTGGTACATTTTGTCCGAACCGGGATGTACCGAATAACGAGATGTGTGAGCCTCATCGAGCACTAGTTGTCTAAGATCCCCTGAACGTGGAATCCAGACTCGATCCATAAAGTACTGAAGCCCATCCGACTTCAGTTCCAGGTGTTTGTCAGCACCATGCAATGTTTCCAACCCGATGTTTTCCTTTTTCAAGGCCTCGCCTTGGGCTTCACGTATTTTATCAGGCGGATTAGAGTGTATGGTAAGTTGTAAGGCTCGCACACGTTTGGGTTTCGTTTCCTTACGGCTCAGGGCATCAGCTACTACGTTAGCTTTCCCTGGATGGTACTTGATAGCACAGTCATAATCATTCAAGAGTTCGACCCATCGTCGTTGCCGTATGTTTAGGACCTTCTGATCAAATATATGCTGAAGACTCTTATGATCTGTGAAGATTGTGCACTTCGTTCCGTAGAGATAGTGTCTCCAAATTTTGAGAGCGAAGACAACCGCTCCCAGTTCCAAGTCGTGAGTGGGATAATTCTTCTCGTGAACTTTTAGTTGTCGTGAAGCATAAGCGATCACCTTCTCGCGTTGCATCAAAACACACCCTAGCCCTTGGATAGATGCATCACAGTACACCACAAAGTCCTCCGTACCCTCAGGTAGTGATAATATTGGAGCACTGCAAAGCTTAGTCTTTAGTAATTGAAAAGCAGCTTCTTGGGCATCTTCCCACTTGTAGGTAATCCCCTTCTGTATCAAAGCAGTGAGGGGTTGAGCGATTTTTGAGAATCCCTGAATGAATCTACGATAATAACTTGCAAGGCCAAGGAATTGTCGGACCTCCGTGGGAGTCTTAGGGGCCTCCCATCTTTTAATCGCATCAATCTTAGCGGGATCGACCTGTATTCCTGCCTCGTTCACCACATGACCCAAGAATTGGACCTCACGAATCCAGAAGTCGCACTTGGAGAATTTTGCATATAGCTGCTCACTTTTCAGAAGTTCCAAGATCAGTCGTAGGTGTTGCTCGTGCTCTTCCCTACTCTTGGAATAGATCAGAATATCGTCTATGAACACTATGACAAATTTGTCTAGATAGGGTTTGCACACCCGGTTCATGAGGTCCATGAACACAGCTGGTGCATTGGTCAGCCCGAAGGGCATTACCAAAAATTCATAGTGCCCATAACGAGTTCGAAAAGCTGTCTTTGGCACATCCTCCTCTCGGACTCTCAGTTGGTGATACCCCGACCTTAAGTCAATCTTGGAATAGAAACTCGACCCCTGAAGTTGGTCGAATAGATCATCTATGCGAGGTAAAGGGTAGCGATTTTTAATTGTCACCTTATTTAATTCCCGGTAATCGATGCACATACGGAAACTCCCATCCTTCTTCTTCACGAATAAGACTGGGGCTCCCCACGGTGAAGAGCTAGGTCGGATGAAACCCCTATCCAATAGCTCTTGGAGTTGGGTAGATAGTTCCTGAAGTTCGCCTGGTGCAAGGCGGTATGGTGCACGCGCAACTGGGGCGGCGCCTGGGGCAAGGTCAATTTGGAACTCCACTTGGCGAATCGGTGGAAGTCCTGGCAGCTCCTCTGGGAATACATCCGGAAAATCTCGGACCACCGGGATGTCCTCGATTTTTGTTTCGACTTCGGCTCGAGTGTCAGAAATGTTAGCCAATATGGCTGGATAGCCCTTCCGTATGCACTTCTGGGCCTTCAAGTAAGAGATGATGCCCACCATGGCACCACCGCGATCACCCTGGACAGACAACAGTTCCCCACTGGGGAGGGGGATACGAACAACTTTCTCCTTGCAGAGCATTTCGGCGTGGTGCTTGGACAACCAGTCCATGCCAACCACAAGATCAAAGCTACCTAAGATGATAGGGAAGAGGTTGATGGCAAACAACTGCCCGTTCAACTCGAGCTTACAGTCACAATGTATATGGGTTACCTCGACAGGCTCCTTATCAGCCAATTCGATAGAGTATGGGTATCTAGAAGAGTAGGAACCATCCCTAGTTGTTTACTAAGTGTTGATGAAACGAAACTATAGTCCGCACCAGTATCATATAAAAATAGAAGTAAGAGTGTTGTTCAAGGAACACATACCCGTCACGACGTTATTATCAGTCCTAGCCTCCCCAAAGCCAATCACGAACGCTCTACCGCGAGCCCCATTGTTGTTGTTCCCGTTGTTGTTGTTGCCATTACCATTACCGTTCAGTTGCGGGCAGTTCCTCTTGAAATGATTCACACTCCCACACTTGAAGCAACCTTTTTCAGTGCCCTTATGCTGTGGCCATCCTTGTTGATGTTGAGAA
Organism: Ambrosia trifida; assembly: GCA_028751855.1. Classification (NCBI taxonomy): domain Eukaryota; kingdom Viridiplantae; phylum Streptophyta; class Magnoliopsida; order Asterales; family Asteraceae; genus Ambrosia; species Ambrosia trifida. The sequence continues at coordinate 9,172,490 of CM054131.1, forward strand.
TTCCTTGGAAGCTTGACACGACAGTCTTTAGCCACATGACCAGCTTTTCCGCAGCGCTCGCATAGTTCCACCTCACAATTACCAGAATGATGGTGCTTGCACCGATTACACTTCGGGTGTTTCCCCTTATAGTGGTGCTGGTTTTTGTCGTAACGAGCCTTGATGTTTCTACTACTTGGTATCTTATATACGTCTTCTTCTCGCCTCCTTTTGTTGTTACTAGCACTAGATGACTGTGCTTCATGTGAAGGTACTATCCCTTCTTCGCCGTTTTCATTTGCCAGCTCATGAGTCAAGCGGGTGATCTGCTGAAGGTTGCCCAAGTTTATCGGTGTGGCCGTGCTCATGACCTGGGGCGTAAACCCCTCTATATGGAGTTCAAAGCGTCTGAAAAGCGGGCTTATTCGATTAGAGTCCATAGGTGGGTTACGAGTAGGTTGGCTAGTTTGAACAGCTGCAAGGGCTGCAACTACCCTTTCGTTAATCATTGCGTTCAGTTCCGCCTGTGTCATGTTGATGTTTCCCCGTCCACGTCCTTGTCCAGCCATTGTAATCCTACATCCACCTTAAGCTCATGAGACACAATATATATGCGGGCTATACAATCGTTCACACGTAGTGTAAGCGAACTGGAATAAAGAACAAACTTCAAGAGAGCAACTCAGTCTTGACTGGGTCTAGAATAAAAGAAAGAAAGATCAAGCGAATGAAGATAGGAATCAATCGTCTCCGTGCTCAGTTAAAAATAATAGAGTCTCCATATTCGATCTCTTCGGGTTTGATGGGTTTGGGTTCTTTCTCTTATTCCTCTTCCTCCTCCTCTAGTGGTGTAAGTGTAATCTAGAGTTATTCGTATGTAGTACTAACGTCCCGCTCGTTCCTCTTAGTAACCGTCCTTGCTCACCTGTAATGTTGCACCGTGTTCAATGGTTGTTTCTCGCACTTGTACTCGATGTCTAACTCCCATCCGTGAAGCTGGTTGGAATCTTAGTCTCAATTGATGCACCACATGACCTAGCCTTCGTCCCTCACCAAGGATGTGCTCAATATCGAATTTAGTGTTAAAGGATTATGTATCTCCTATAAATTGTTAAGCAAGTTTACATAGCCCGAAAGCTAGTTGTGCACTTAAGCTGTGAGTGTACTAATGCAATGCTTATGCTATGACAGTTATAGACTAGACTCACCATGCAGCCCTAGTTCACTATAACCAATGGCTCTGATACCAATCTGTCACACCCTCAAATTTCCACTGCGGAGTTTTACCGCGAGGTGCATGACAAACCAGGACCCATAGCCATAAGTATCATGAACGACTCTAAATGCCCAAACCATTTAGTTCGTTTTTAAGAAAAAGTTTCAAAGTTTAACCAAGCAATTTAAAGTAATGCGGAAGCGTAAACAAAGTAAAACATTTGCAAAAGTCTGCGCAAGACAACGCGCCCAAAACCCAAGGTTTAAAAGTACGAAATAATAAATATCCATAACCCAAGACACGAATGATGCATGCCCTAAAACGTGCTCCGTACCTAAGGACCTGCAAAGCATGCTAAAATGTGTCAACATAAAGTCGGTGAGTTCACTATAAATGTAAGCGATGTAAATAATAACGTAGGTTCTCAAAACCCCAAAAGTCAAGTGTACAACGTTGGTCCCTCAGACCCTGTAAACAATAGCTAATTCAAATGTCAGGGGTAGCTAGCCCACTCATGATAACTAAAACCGGCGAATACCGAACTACTAATGAACAAGTTCCCATAACTGGGATAAAGATGCCTTGCATCATTGTCCATCGACAATGATTATGTTTGAAGCTAATAGTTCACATCCGTGCCCCCAGCATGATGTGAGGTTTGTTAGACCTAATAGCGCTATCAACTAATTAACCCGCTTGCCCAACCGGCAATTGATTCGGTATTTTGAAGGACTTAAAAGATGTGTTTGGTTTAGTTCATCAAGGACATATACATGAATTAGTAAAAATAGATTCACCACGTGAACCATGCACCCCAAACCCGGGATGTGTAAAAGAAAGTTATCTCAAGATAGACTAGAAAACGTTACCAATGTGGTCTCAACCCGAGACGCATGCTTTGAGAAAAAGTAGTGAAACTCACCTTATCGCGTAAGCAAAGAATCCAAACAGCAAATATTATATGCTACCGACACCCTAATAACAGTGTCACTACGTGAGTATAGGCGTAACATCATTACACCATATAACTCGTTTGTCCAAGGCGTTTTAAATATTCAAAAGTGTGTATGCGACGCCTAGTGATTCTACATGCAATAGTAAACCCTACGGACTCGTTGGTGAATGAGTTGGTTATAATTAGTTTCTATAGCCCATATGTGTCGTAAACATGTGTACTTCCGTTATATGTCAATTTTAGATCACCTAAGACCTCAAGTAATCACATAGTCACATAATACACAATCTGTGTTTTCAGGACAGATTGTGCGCCATCAAAACGAATTTATTTAAAATAGTAAACCAGTGAGTTATCCTCCCAAATTTTTACTGAATTTTCTTTGGGATTCACTTGGCAATACCTATTTTTGTTTTGTCTTAATTCCAAACACAAAAATTATAAAAATTCGTACAACACAGCAGTGTTCAGAAAATTTCCACAACAGGTCAGTTTAGTAGGAAAATTCTTAAAAATTGTGTATTCATCCAAACGAGATGAATCCACTTGGAAAAGCTCTATTTTTCCAGTATTGACCTACTGTAAAAATTTCATAACCTAACTCCTTGTAAATCTCAAGTTATGGCCATTTAAAGTTAACCCAATTTACAAATCCGAAAATCTGATATGACCCCTAATCAATTAAAATTCCAAAAACGTCTCATCCTACGCCCAAAACTCATGATTTTACCCATTATGAAAAGCTAAGACCAGGTGTGACCTAACCATGCCAAGAAAACCCTAAAATTATTATGTTAGAGCCGTGTTACAGCTCCTACAAGTTTGACTAACCATTCTGTCCAGATTTTAGTTTCGCCTAAATCATACTTTAATCGCCTACCGTGTGCACAAAAACTATTACCATTCACCAATCATCAACACAAAACATTCCTAATACCTATTTTATCAGATTCTATGATTAAACATGTCAAGATCAAAGCTTTAAGAATCAAAACACCAATTACTTGCGCAACAAGTATCCTACGATGTTACTAAGCGTTTATGAGTATGTTTAATCCATTTAATCTTCAAAAAGATTCATGCTTTAATGTTTTATAAACTCATTCAGACCTGGACAAACTTATTATATGATTTTTATTAATGAAAACACAAGATAAAAGCATAAGAAATCGTAAGATATACCCTTAGCTCTCTCAATCGATCAATCGCGCGCCTTGGAGCCTCCCAATTGATGATCTTGAGCCTTAGCAGAGGTTGTTTGAGTGAAATATTCGTGTGGGGCAGTAAGGGGGCGATTAGGGTTGAGTATGGGGGTTGCATGGGAGTTTAGGTTGCTTAAATATAAGTTTAAGGCGGTTTAGACCCGTCAGTTCGTTTCGAGCGGCCGCTCGGTGCCTGTGAGCGGCCGCTCACAGGTCCGGGTGGCGCGCTCTTTTCTCGTTTCGTCTCCCGACGCGTTATCCTTCGACGTTTTCGTTATTTCGGACCGTAACAAGTGTAACCCCATGCATTAAGACCCTAATCAACCTCATGCTCCACTTTTAATGATTTCTATTAACGTGTTCGGTTTAGGTTCACATAATTACGTATGGTTTTCACATAAGTTTATTTTTCACCAACGTCCGAGGTTCACTAATCATGCAATCACACATTGACTCACAACCATGCACGCATGTCTTATCTAACTAACCCTAGTTAAGTATAATGCAAGGAAATGTAACTAGAGTTTAGTTAAAGTGAGAACCTGAATTTTCGGGGTATCACATCATCCCCAAGTTGAAAAGAATTTCGTCCCGAAATTCAGCAAGTAAACAGTAAAGCCAGCTAAAAATGTATGCTTGGTTTCCGGATGTCACATCATCCCCAAGTTGAAAGGAATTTCGCCCCGAAATTCACTTTGAGCGAGCTGCTTTATGTTCGGCATTTGATCTATGCACAGGTTCAGGTTCAGAAAAGAGGTGTGGATATTTGAGCCGCATCTGATCTCTGCGCTCCCACGTGTATTCCGGTCCTAGACGGAAATTCCACCGTACCTTCACGATGGGTATAGTGCTTTGCCTGAGTTTCTTGACGCCCTGCTCAAGAATCTCCACTGGTTCTTCCACGAACCGTAACTGGTCGTCCACCTGGATCTCCTCCAGCGGTACTACCAGTGTCGTATCAGATAAGCATTTCTTCAAGTTTGAGACGTGGAATACATTATGCACTCCACTGAGTTCGTCTGGTAAGTTCAGCTGATAAGCTACCGGACCAATCCTTTTAACAATCTCGAAAGGTCCAACATAACGAGGATTCAACTTCCCTCGTTTCCCAAAGCGTATCACTCCTTTCCAAGGTGACACCTTTAACAAAACCTTGTCCCCAACCTGGAACTCCAAAGGTTTTCTACGTTTGTCCGCGTAGCTTTTCTGTCGATCACGAGCAGCAGCCATTCTGTTTCTGATTTGCACTATCTTCTCAGAGGTTTCGTGCACGAGTTCGGGACCTGTTAGTTGGCTATCCCCAACCTCAGTCCAACAGATGGGAGACCTACACTTGCGCCCATAAAGTGCCTCAAAAGGCGCACACTGAATCGAGGTGTGGTAACTATTGTTGTAAGAGAACTCGATTAAGGGCAAGTGCTTGTCCCAGTTATTACCAAAGTCCACCACGCATGCTCGTAGCAGATCCTCTAATGTTTGGATGGTACGTTCACTTTGTCCATCCGTCTGTGGGTGATAGGCTGTGCTCATATCGAGACGAGTACCTAGAGCATCTTGGAGAGTAGTCCAGAATCGAGAAGTGAATCGCCCATCGCGATCAGATATAATGGAAGTAGGCACCCCATGCCTAGAGACTATCTCCTTGATATATAGGTTCGCCAGCTTCTCTAACGAGTCCGTTTCTTTTATTGCCAGGAAGTGGGCCGATTTGGTTAAGCGGTCCACGATAACCCAAATCATGTTATGGCCCGCTGTTGTTTTCGGAAGCTTCGTAATGAAGTCCATGGAAATCCCATCCCATTTCCACATCGGTATCTCTGGTTGTTGAAGTAGGCCTGAAGGTTTCTGATATTCAATCTTAACCTTCGCACAAGTCAAGCACTTACTAACATAAGTGGCTATCTCTGCTTTCATGTTTGGCCACCAGTAGAGAGTTTTGAGGTCCTGGTACATTTTGTCCGAACCGGGATGTACCGAATAACGAGATGTGTGAGCCTCATCGAGCACTAGTTGTCTAAGATCCCCTGAACGTGGAATCCAGACTCGATCCATAAAGTACTGAAGCCCATCCGACTTCAGTTCCAGGTGTTTGTCAGCACCATGCAATGTTTCCAACCCGATGTTTTCCTTTTTCAAGGCCTCGCCTTGGGCTTCACGTATTTTATCAGGCGGATTAGAGTGTATGGTAAGTTGTAAGGCTCGCACACGTTTGGGTTTCGTTTCCTTACGGCTCAGGGCATCAGCTACTACGTTAGCTTTCCCTGGATGGTACTTGATAGCACAGTCATAATCATTCAAGAGTTCGACCCATCGTCGTTGCCGTATGTTTAGGACCTTCTGATCAAATATATGCTGAAGACTCTTATGATCTGTGAAGATTGTGCACTTCGTTCCGTAGAGATAGTGTCTCCAAATTTTGAGAGCGAAGACAACCGCTCCCAGTTCCAAGTCGTGAGTGGGATAATTCTTCTCGTGAACTTTTAGTTGTCGTGAAGCATAAGCGATCACCTTCTCGCGTTGCATCAAAACACACCCTAGCCCTTGGATAGATGCATCACAGTACACCACAAAGTCCTCCGTACCCTCAGGTAGTGATAATATTGGAGCACTGCAAAGCTTAGTCTTTAGTAATTGAAAAGCAGCTTCTTGGGCATCTTCCCACTTGTAGGTAATCCCCTTCTGTATCAAAGCAGTGAGGGGTTGAGCGATTTTTGAGAATCCCTGAATGAATCTACGATAATAACTTGCAAGGCCAAGGAATTGTCGGACCTCCGTGGGAGTCTTAGGGGCCTCCCATCTTTTAATCGCATCAATCTTAGCGGGATCGACCTGTATTCCTGCCTCGTTCACCACATGACCCAAGAATTGGACCTCACGAATCCAGAAGTCGCACTTGGAGAATTTTGCATATAGCTGCTCACTTTTCAGAAGTTCCAAGATCAGTCGTAGGTGTTGCTCGTGCTCTTCCCTACTCTTGGAATAGATCAGAATATCGTCTATGAACACTATGACAAATTTGTCTAGATAGGGTTTGCACACCCGGTTCATGAGGTCCATGAACACAGCTGGTGCATTGGTCAGCCCGAAGGGCATTACCAAAAATTCATAGTGCCCATAACGAGTTCGAAAAGCTGTCTTTGGCACATCCTCCTCTCGGACTCTCAGTTGGTGATACCCCGACCTTAAGTCAATCTTGGAATAGAAACTCGACCCCTGAAGTTGGTCGAATAGATCATCTATGCGAGGTAAAGGGTAGCGATTTTTAATTGTCACCTTATTTAATTCCCGGTAATCGATGCACATACGGAAACTCCCATCCTTCTTCTTCACGAATAAGACTGGGGCTCCCCACGGTGAAGAGCTAGGTCGGATGAAACCCCTATCCAATAGCTCTTGGAGTTGGGTAGATAGTTCCTGAAGTTCGCCTGGTGCAAGGCGGTATGGTGCACGCGCAACTGGGGCGGCGCCTGGGGCAAGGTCAATTTGGAACTCCACTTGGCGAATCGGTGGAAGTCCTGGCAGCTCCTCTGGGAATACATCCGGAAAATCTCGGACCACCGGGATGTCCTCGATTTTTGTTTCGACTTCGGCTCGAGTGTCAGAAATGTTAGCCAATATGGCTGGATAGCCCTTCCGTATGCACTTCTGGGCCTTCAAGTAAGAGATGATGCCCACCATGGCACCACCGCGATCACCCTGGACAGACAACAGTTCCCCACTGGGGAGGGGGATACGAACAACTTTCTCCTTGCAGAGCATTTCGGCGTGGTGCTTGGACAACCAGTCCATGCCAACCACAAGATCAAAGCTACCTAAGATGATAGGGAAGAGGTTGATGGCAAACAACTGCCCGTTCAACTCGAGCTTACAGTCACAATGTATATGGGTTACCTCGACAGGCTCCTTATCAGCCAATTCGATAGAGTATGGGTATCTAGAAGAGTAGGAACCATCCCTAGTTGTTTACTAAGTGTTGATGAAACGAAACTATAGTCCGCACCAGTATCATATAAAAATAGAAGTAAGAGTGTTGTTCAAGGAACACATACCCGTCACGACGTTATTATCAGTCCTAGCCTCCCCAAAGCCAATCACGAACGCTCTACCGCGAGCCCCATTGTTGTTGTTCCCGTTGTTGTTGTTGCCATTACCATTACCGTTCAGTTGCGGGCAGTTCCTCTTGAAATGATTCACACTCCCACACTTGAAGCAACCTTTTTCAGTGCCCTTATGCTGTGGCCATCCTTGTTGATGTTGAGAATTCCTTGGAAGCTTGACACGACAGTCTTTAGCCACATGACCAGCTTTTCCGCAGCGCTCGCATAGTTCCACCTCACAATTACCAGAATGATGGTGCTTGCACCGATTACACTTCGGGTGTTTCCCCTTATAGTGGTGCTGGTTTTTGTCGTAACGAGCCTTGATGTTTCTACTACTTGGTATCTTATATACGTCTTCTTCTCGCCTCCTTTTGTTGTTACTAGCACTAGATGACTGTGCTTCATGTGAAGGTACTATCCCTTCTTCGCCGTTTTCATTTGCCAGCTCATGAGTCAAGCGGGTGATCTGCTGAAGGTTGCCCAAGTTTATCGGTGTGGCCGTGCTCATGACCTGGGGCGTAAACCCCTCTATATGGAGTTCAAAGCGTCTGAAAAGCGGGCTTATTCGATTAGAGTCCATAGGTGGGTTACGAGTAGGTTGGCTAGTTTGAACAGCTGCAAGGGCTGCAACTACCCTTTCGTTAATCATTGCGTTCAGTTCCGCCTGTGTCATGTTGATGTTTCCCCGTCCACGTCCTTGTCCAGCCATTGTAATCCTACATCCACCTTAAGCTCATGAGACACAATATATATGCGGGCTATACAATCGTTCACACGTAGTGTAAGCGAACTGGAATAAAGAACAAACTTCAAGAGAGCAACTCAGTCTTGACTGGGTCTAGAATAAAAGAAAGAAAGATCAAGCGAATGAAGATAGGAATCAATCGTCTCCGTGCTCAGTTAAAAATAATAGAGTCTCCATATTCGATCTCTTCGGGTTTGATGGGTTTGGGTTCTTTCTCTTATTCCTCTTCCTCCTCCTCTAGTGGTGTAAGTGTAATCTAGAGTTATTCGTATGTAGTACTAACGTCCCGCTCGTTCCTCTTAGTAACCGTCCTTGCTCACCTGTAATGTTGCACCGTGTTCAATGGTTGTTTCTCGCACTTGTACTCGATGTCTAACTCCCATCCGTGAAGCTGGTTGGAATCTTAGTCTCAATTGATGCACCACATGACCTAGCCTTCGTCCCTCACCAAGGATGTGCTCAATATCGAATTTAGTGTTAAAGGATTATGTATCTCCTATAAATTGTTAAGCAAGTTTACATAGCCCGAAAGCTAGTTGTGCACTTAAGCTGTGAGTGTACTAATGCAATGCTTATGCTATGACAGTTATAGACTAGACTCACCATGCAGCCCTAGTTCACTATAACCAATGGCTCTGATACCAATCTGTCACACCCTCAAATTTCCACTGCGGAGTTTTACCGCGAGGTGCATGACAAACCAGGACCCATAGCCATAAGTATCATGAACGACTCTAAATGCCCAAACCATTTAGTTCGTTTTTAAGAAAAAGTTTCAAAGTTTAACCAAGCAATTTAAAGTAATGCGGAAGCGTAAACAAAGTAAAACATTTGCAAAAGTCTGCGCAAGACAACGCGCCCAAAACCCAAGGTTTAAAAGTACGAAATAATAAATATCCATAACCCAAGACACGAATGATGCATGCCCTAAAACGTGCTCCGTACCTAAGGACCTGCAAAGCATGCTAAAATGTGTCAACATAAAGTCGGTGAGTTCACTATAAATGTAAGCGATGTAAATAATAACGTAGGTTCTCAAAACCCCAAAAGTCAAGTGTACAACGTTGGTCCCTCAGACCCTGTAAACAATAGCTAATTCAAATGTCAGGGGTAGCTAGCCCACTCATGATAACTAAAACCGGCGAATACCGAACTACTAATGAACAAGTTCCCATAACTGGGATAAAGATGCCTTGCATCATTGTCCATCGACAATGATTATGTTTGAAGCTAATAGTTCACATCCGTGCCCCCAGCACGATGTGAGGTTTGTTAGACCTAATAGCGCTATCAACTAATTAACCCGCTTGCCCAACCGGCAATTGATTCGGTATTTTGAAGGACTTAAAAGATGTGTTTGGTTTAGTTCATCAAGGACATATACATGAATTAGTAAAAATAGATTCACCACGTGAACCATGCACCCCAAACCCGGGATGTGTAAAAGAAAGTTATCTCAAGATAGACTAGAAAACGTTACCAATGTGGTCTCAACCCGAGACGCATGCTTTGAGAAAAAGTAGTGAAACTCACCTTATCGCGTAAGCAAAGAATCCAAACAGCAAATATTATATGCTACCGACACCCTAATAACAGTGTCACTACGTGAGTATAGGCGTAACATCATTACACCATATAACTCGTTTGTCCAAGGCGTTTTAAATATTCAAAAGTGTGTATGCGACGCCTAGTGATTCTACATGCAATAGTAAACCCTACGGACTCGTTGGTGAATGAGTTGGTTATAATTAGTTTCTATAGCCCATATGTGTCGTAAACATGTGTACTTCCGTTATATGTCAATTTTAGATCACCTAAGACCTCAAGTAATCACATAGTCACATAATACACAATCTGTGTTTTCAGGACAGATTGTGCGCCATCAAAACGAATTTATTTAAAATAGTAAACCAGTGAGTTATCCTCCCAAATTTTTACTGAATTTTCTTTGGGATTCACTTGGCAATACCTATTTTTGTTTTGTCTTAATTCCAAACACAAAAATTATAAAAATTCGTACAACACAGCAGTGTTCAGAAAATTTCCACAACAGGTCAGTTTAGTAGGAAAATTCTTAAAAATTGTGTATTCATCCAAACGAGATGAATCCACTTGGAAAAGCTCTATTTTTCCAGTATTGACCTACTGTAAAAATTTCATAACTTAACTCCTTGTAAATCTCAAGTTATGGCCATTTAAAGTTAACCCAATTTACAAATCCGAAAATCTGATATGACCCCTAATCAATTAAAATTCCAAAAACGACTCATCCTACGCCCAAAACTCATGATTTTACCCATTATGAAAAGCTAAGACCAGGTGTGACCTAACCATGCCAAGAAAACCCTAAAATTATTATGTTAGAGCCGTGTTACAGCTCCTACAAGTTTGACTAACCATTCTGTCCAGATTTTAGTTTCGCCTAAATCATACTTTAATCGCCTACCGTGTGCACAAAAACTATTACCATTCACCAATCATCAACACAAAACATTCCTAATACCTATTTTATCAGATTCTATGATTAAACATGTCAAGATCAAAGCTTTAAGAATCAAAACACCAATTACTTGCGCAACAAGTATCCTACGATGTTACTAAGCGTTTATGAGTATGTTTAATCCATTTAATCTTCAAAAAGATTCATGCTTTAATGTTTTATAAACTCATTCAGACCTGGACAAACTTATTATATGATTTTTATTAATGAAAACACAAGATAAAAGCATAAGAAATCGTAAGATATACCCTTAGCTCTCTCAATCGATCAATCGCGCGCCTTGGAGCCTCCCAATTGATGATCTTGAGCCTTAGCAGAGGTTGTTTGAGTGAAATATTCGTGTGGGGCAGTAAGGGGGCGATTAGGGTTGAGTATGGGGGTTGCATGGGAGTTTAGGTTGCTTAAATATAAGTTTAAGGCGGTTTAGACCCGTCAGTTCGTTTCGAGCGGCCGCTCGGTGCCTGTGAGCGGCCGCTCACAGGTCCGGGTGGCGCGCTCTTTTCTCGTTTCGTCTCCCGACGCGTTATCCTTCGACGTTTTCGTTATTTCGGACCGTAACAAGTGTAACCCCATGCATTAAGACCCTAATCAACCTCATGCTCCACTTTTAATGATTTCTATTAACGTGTTCGGTTTAGGTTCACATAATTACGTATGGTTTTCACATAAGTTTATTTTTCACCAACGTCCGAGGTTCACTAATCATGCAATCACACATTGACTCACAACCATGCACGTATGTCTTATCTAACTAACCCTAGTTAAGTATAATGCAAGGAAATGTAACTAGAGTTTAGTTAAAGTGAGAACCTGAATTTTCGGGGTATCACATCATCCCCAAGTTGAAAAGAATTTCGTCCCGAAATTCAGCAAGTAAACAGTAAAGCCAGCTAAAAATGTATGCTTGGTTTCCGGATGTCACAAAAGACACCCTTAGAACAGATCTGGACAATTAGGGTTAGATGAAAACGAATTAAAATGCTTTTAAAAGGTTTAGGATTATGAACACACCTTGGATTCTTGTTTAGATGTTGTAGATAGGTTAGATTATGAAAAAGAAGAGCAAAAACTCCTTCCTTAGTGTTTAAGATCGTTTGAGAGCGTTTTGGGACGGTTAGGGTTTGTGAAATGATTAAAAATGACAAAGGTTGGTATTTATACTAGTCTTCCTTCGCACCAATTCATTGGTCGAATGTGGTCTCCTTCGCCCCTTTCACAGGGTCGAATGAGACCTGTTTGGTCGAAGGGAATTCCTCAAATTCCACTTCCCTGGTTCGCCCACTTGCATGGGTCGAACCAGACATTCTTCCTCTCCTTCGACCACTCGAAGTGGTCGAACCAGAGTCCCTTTTTAACTAGTTTTCCAGTTTGTCGTGTTTAACGCATTCTAACACATCCTAACACATAAGCATGCATCCTTAGTCCATATTTAACACATTTAGGCACAGATAATCATTTACACATCATATAAGTATATCTATGTATATAATCCACCACACAACCCATAATCTACACATATACTTAATTAGTTCATGTAACGTCACCAACAACGGAACCCGGTACTAGTGTATTACCAAAACGACTCCCAATGATCCCCCAGATCATTGTACCCTGGGTAATCCTAACTTGACCCGACTCAACTAACCCAATTAAGTTTGTTTATAAACGTTTCTCGCTAAGGTAGACTTAGATGTTACTAATATGTTTAAGCCGAACATGCCGGGTGTCACATCATCCCCACGTTGAAAGAATTTTCGTCCCGAAAATTGCGCAAAGCCCAAAAAGAAAGAAACGAAAAGAACCGAACAAAAAGAAACTTACCGGATGTCACATCATCCCCACGTTGAAAGGAATCTCGACCCGAGATTCATTCCGCTTCAGCAGTAACATGCCTCGATTCAAAAGCGCGCTTCGGAAAGAGATGAGGATACTTGGATTTCATCTGATCCTCCCGTTCCCATGTGAACTCCGGTCCACGGTTCGAGTTCCAGCGGACTTTAACGATGCGGATTTTACTCCGACGAAGGCTACGAATCTTGTAGTCGAGAATCTCGACAGGTTCCTCCACAATGCGAAGACGATCATCAACCTTGATCTCTTCCAGTGGTACAATGAGAGATTCATCAGCCAAACACTTCTTCAAGTTAGACACATGGAAGACGTTGTGTACACTACCGAGCTCCGCCGGTAAGTCAAGTCTGTATGCCACCGGTCCAATCCGATCCAAGATTGCGAACGGTCCGACATAACGAGGGTTAAGCTTGCCACGTTTTCCAAAGCGTATGACGCCCTTCCATGGTGAAACTTTCAAAAGTACCTTGTCCCCAACCTGGAACTATAAAGGTTTTCGACGGCGATCGGCATAGCTCTTCTGACGATCCCGAGCAGCAGCCAAACGTTGACGGATCTGTACGATTTTCTCTGAAGTTTCGTACACGAGTTCCGGACCAGTGAGCAGCCAAACGCTACCCGGGCCCGGCCTGGTCGAAACAATCCAGGTCGCTACGGGACGGGTCAGGTCGAAACGGTCTGGGTCGTTACCGGGCCCGGTCGGGTCGAAACGGTCTGGGTCGCTACCGGTCTTGTCGGGTCGAAACAGTCTGGTTCTTTACCGAGCCCGACCGGGTTGAAACGGTTCGGGTCGCTACCCGGGCCCGGCCGGGTCTAAACGGGATGGGTCAGGCTGAAACGGCCGGGTCGAAACGGTCCGGGTCGCTACGGGACGGGTCAGATCGAAACAGTTCTGGTCGCTACCCGGCCTGGCCGGGTCGTAACGGTCCGGGTTATTTTCCAGCCCGATAGGGTCGAACCGGACCGGTTCAAAATGAAATACTTCAGATCCCCTAAAATTTTATATTTAAGTTTATTTTTTTATTTTTTTTTATTTTTTTTATTTACTTTTTAATTTTTTATTGCTATTTTAATTTTTTTTTAAAAATTTTAATTTATATTAATGTGAACCTATCTTAATCCAAACCATCCATACCCAAACCCATCCGTACCCAAATCCATCCTGACCCAACCAATCCTAACCCATTTTTTTAATCTACCCATCTTGACCCATACCCATCCTAACCCAAACCCATCCTAACCCAACAACCAAACCCACCCAACCTACCCATTTTACCACCCATAATAACAACCATTCACAAGTTATGTACTGTCTGACCCATTAACAATAACAACTATTCACAATATGAAGTTTTCTGACCCATTAACAATAACAACCATTTTCACACATTAACAGCCATTAAAAATAACAACCAATATGACCCATAAGCAGTAACAACCAATAACAATAACAACCATTCTGCATACCCATTAAACATCATAATCTAAACATTGTTCAAGAACAAAACATTGTTCACCATTAAACAAACATAATAAGTTTTAAAGTAGTTAATATAACAACATAATCAGACTTAATCTTGAGGTGCTGACTGTGAGCATTGTTGTGAGCTTGGTTGTTGACCTCTTTTTCCACAGCTTCTGGAGTTGTGCCCCTTCTGTCCACATTTTTTGCAAGTTGTTGTACCCACTTTCTTGACTTTTTAATCCCATCAGTTGTCGTAGCCCCTTCATTGACTTTTTTCTTTCCCTTGTTCTTTGGATCACCAACTTCCTTGCTTGCAGGTTCATCACCTTCATTGGCTGACTTTCTCCTCTTTTTCTTTGGCCTTTCAATCTGTTTATAAACTTTAGGAGCTCTGATAGTAGTTGGGCATGGTGATGGTCTCCATAGGTCCTTACCATTAATGGGCTCAATAGTGTTCTGGTACACTTTCCTCCATGTATATAGCCAATACACCTCATCCACCCATCTTTCAGGGATTCCAACTTCATATCCATGTAGAGACATGTCCTATAGCACTGTAACAGCATGTTTGCAAGGCATTGCAGTCAACTCCCATTTTTTGCATGTGCAAGTCTTGGCTTTTATGTCAACCACACGTTGGTCTGACCCAGGCATACTCACCTAAAACCAACACGTTGGTCTGCCTAGTAAGGGAATTTGGATTGGGTTCAGGTTCAACATCAATTTTGACAGTGCATCCAGGATTAGATCTAAGTAACTTCTCACAGTAGTCTCTAAGTAGATGATACTGATCTTGGTAATCACCATTGATCTTTTTGTTTGCAATAGATCTGGCCCTTGATATTTTCATGACGGAGATCTGGATCTGATGTTTCTTTTGAAGTAGGTCTTGCAACTTGGTCAAGGTTATTGTAGGGTTACCATCAATTATTGGTGCAATCTCTCTTGCCATCCAACCCATAGTGTACAAATTTATTACCCTAGTCTGCAAACACTGGTGCTTTGGATTGTAAGTCTTCGCCTCCTATAAATCATTCACAGTGGGTCTGGATATTTGCACAGCCCAAGGACAAGTGGGCTTTGGATACTTTTTTCTTGGGGTAGTTGGCTTTTTAATACCACTTTTACCACCATCCTTTGTTGGATTTTTCCTAGGGGCCGATTTCTTTTTCTCGGGGGGACCACCTTGTGTTTGAGAAGATTCCCCACTTGTGAACACTGGATTATGCCCCCTGCACACAGCTCTAAACCTTAGATGCTCATTCTTGACAATATGAAGCTGTCTCCTTGACTCCACAGCATGTTCTTTAATAATAAGTTTGATCTCCTCCCTATCTTCAAACATATCACCAACAGTAAATGGATGAAAACTTTTATCTCTTCCCTTCTTTTGCTTCCTTTTCACAAATGCTTCATGTTTATACTCATCTTCTTCATCTTCACTTAGACTATCAAAGTCATCAAGGTCTACATGTAAGTCATGTGCATCAATGTCCACATTATGATGCAACTCCTCATCATCTTCTACATCATCAACAACAGACCTAAAATCTTTCATATCCACTTCTGGGTCCTCTACTATATTGTCAGGATCAACAATATAATCAGAGTCATCATTATCATCCTGTTCAGAACCAGTTTCATCTTCTTTTTCATCACTATCATCTTCTTTTTCATCACTATCATCCTGTTGTTCCTCTACCATATTGTCATCCTGTTTTGTATCAAGTAATGCTTCCCTCTCAAGTTTAACTTTAACCACTGAATTGACCAAAGAGTTAACCAAAGTAATAGATTCATTGGCATCAATGGTTGTTTTCCCCTTAACCTGATCTTCTTTATCTTCTAACACCTGATCAAGTTGATATTCAAATTCAGAATCAGATTCTAAATCAGGTTGGCCTACAGGATCATTACATTCAACCACTACTGTTTGTTGTTGCTTCTGCCTTTTTTCATGCTCAACCATAAAAGTATTAATCTTTGGCCACCAATGTTGCACATATACCTCCATAACCTTATACTGTGTAGCCAACGAACAAAACCTTTCAACAGAGGCATTTATAGCCAATGACCTTAAACCTGTGTCTAAATCCCCATCAGGTAACCTAAAATGATAGTAAAACACCATTTCACAGGGATAACCTGCTGATTTAGTCATCTTAACTAACACGTCTACTCCAAAATCTTCAGTACAACAACAGTCTATATAGCAAGACTTGCCATTCATATACTTTCCACTAGGACTATTCATAAACTCACCACCATGAATCAACTTAATTGTAAACAATGTATTATCCTCGGCTACAAATAAATAAAAAACGAAATTAGTTTAACAACATCAATCATCCATAACGATCTATTACAGCTAAATGACAATTGTAAAAGAATTAGGGTTTCAAAATACTTACAGTAAATTTCGAATGGGTCGTAATCAACGCCTGGTTCACGAATCATCCATAGCGATGCTCACATTGCAACTAATTAATGTTTGATTGTTGATTGAAGAAGTTTAGGGTTTATAGCTGGGAGGGAAGACAGGTGAAGTGTTAGAAGCGAGAGGGAAAGTGAAATGAAGTTTTCTTTTTCCTGTAATAAAACATATTAAAATGAGTTGAAATGACGATAATACCCTCACGTGAGGTGCACGTGAGGGTCATGTAACGGCAGACGTGACGGACGTTAGCTAGAGGGACGTAAAGTTTTAGAAAACCAAACCACAGTTACTCAGGGTGTTAAGTCTGAGTTGAACCTGTTAGTTTAGGCAAACCACAGGGACGAAAACTGCAATTTTCTCATTTAACATTAGAGGTAGAGATGGTCGGGTTATGGGTGTGGAGGAGGGTAGTCCTTTGAGGATGGGTTGTCACGTAAATGTATGTTATTGTGAGGTAGACTAGTTAAGATGGGGACGGAGGAAAGAGGTGGGAGATGGACCTCCCTCCCTTTAAAAAAAACAAATCACCAATAAGTAGGCCCGACTCCAACGTCTTCCCCATGCTGTCCACGTCAATGATGGGGCAGGGGGCGGTGTAGCCGCCCCAAGCTACACCACGACGGGGCTATGCCGACCCCCACACTGTTCGGTTTTATATGGCTACGCGTTCTGGGTCAAGTGAGTACTTGACTTTATCATTTCCATAGTGCTTATTAGTGCGTGACCTGGATGATGGTGTGGCATTTAATCAATCTCCTGCTCAAGTCACCAGAAAAGTTTATTGTTTTGTTCGGCTTCAAATTCCTTTAAATTAACTACATAAAACACTACTTTGAGAGGCACTACTACTTAATATTGATGAAGATAATGTGAACTGTGAAGAACAATAGAAGTTTTTTTTAAGGTCCAACGTCACAAGAGAGTCATTAGCCCCTGTGACCCTGCTTGCATATGTTCGCTCGCACTGGCTTTCACGTGGAGAGGATATGGTGTTCACGAGCCACAGGGCTCGTGAACCACCTCGCGCCGGCTAGTAACACATCCATAACACATAGTCTAGTGTTTTAAGCTCCAAAAAATTAAATGTTGCAAGGCTCTATGCAGTGGTCTCATCTTTTGACGTTTTCACTCTCTATTTGTGCCCTCTTATTAACCGAAACACATCTACTTCACCCCATTAGTTAGAGCCCACATTCACGTTCGTTATCCCTTGTGTGAAGGTAGCCATGCCCCCTACCCTGGTGGTGCTCTCGTGATTAACTAGCCTACCTGGTGAAAGGCGTGAAATCATGTATCCACAAACATAGCCTAAGTGACTACGAGATTTTACGTTAATTCTTTAATATGTTTAGTTGTAGACTTGGAGTATTATAGGCCTCAAAAATTAAAACCACCATTAATTGTTTACAAATTTGCATCGGTATTCGAAAGTGTTATACTTTGAGGTTTTTTTTTAAAGGTAAATTTCATTCAAAAAACACCTCAAGGAGTCCTCAAAGCAAGGACCCAAGGGCATAAAAACGACATTACATCACGGACAAAGGAAAATTACATCAAACATTCCAACCGATGTGTTTAAATCTAGATCTATTTCGAATCCAAAAAAACGAAGTTGTCTTTATGTTCTCTGTGACTTCAATCGCTCTCCGTCTTTTAGCTTTGAAAATTATATTATTTCTTTCATTCCATAGCGCCCACAATCCCCCTCAAGATGTATCTACCTTGCTTCGTAGTAAGCTGTAAATCCACCATCTTTATCAAATCCGAAACTTCAAAAGCAAAAATAGGAGGCAACCGACACCAATCTTGAATTCTAGACCATATTTCAACCGTAAACAAAACAACCCGTAAATAAATGAAGCGTCGTTTCTTCGTCCGAATTACATAGATCAAACGTAGCGTTCGACATAGTTAGGCCTGTAAACGAACCGAACGAACACGAACATAGGCGTGTTCGTGTTTGTTCATTTAACTTTAACCGAACACGAACACGAACACATAATCGAACACATTTTTGTGTTCATGTTCGTTCATTAAGAAATTTGTCGTGTTCGTGTTCGTTTATGTTCGTTCATTTAAAACGTAAACGAACTGTTCATGAACATAAACGAACACAAACAAAACAAGTTAATGATTCATCACAATTCAACCAAGTCTAATACATCACCATGCAACCAAAACCAAATGACGGGGATGAGAAATACGGCGGCGCTATGGTCTGTGGAGATGAGGATGAGGGAGACGACGACACTGTTGAGGCTGGAGGCTAGAGAGTGGAGACAGGGGCTGTGGAGGCGGGGTTGTGGAGTGTGGAGAAGAAGGGAGGTGGGGTTGTGAAGTGTGGATAGCGTCTGATAAGTGATATGGTTAGAATGTTAGGGTTAGGGTTAAGTTTTTAGAACATATGCATTAAGATCCTTAACAAAAGGAAATAAATAATAAAAATAAAGTTAAGTTTAATTAAACGAACATAGAAGAACAAAAATAAATGAACGAACATAAACGAACATAAATGAACATAAATGAACGAACATAAACGAACGTTCATGAACATAAATGAACGAACAAAACGTGTGTTCATGTTCGTTCGTTTAATTAAACGAACTTCCCGCTGAACAGTTAACGAACAGTTCATGAACGTTCGGTTTGTTTACAGGCATAGACATAGTTACCCCTCGCTTGAGTAGCTCCGTCTTCGTTGGAAGGCGATTAATTGTAGCTCTCCAAGCCATTATTTTGCACTTCAAAGGCACCCACCCTTTCCAACTCATGTTCCAATTGTTAGTCTTTGAAGAGTCGTTCATCATCAACCTTTTAGCTTTGTTCACCGAGAAGGAACCTGTGTTGTCAGCAGTCCACTTCCAGCCGTCCATACCTCCTCTCCAATCATAATCATGAATTTCCGACAACAAGCTAAATAGCTCGGCAATCTGATCTGGTGTGGAGGGAGCTGCACTCCAGTCCCAAAACAACGTTTTGACTCCATTAATAACTTGCAATCTGTCCGCAACTGTCGCCCATTTGTTTTTTTCGATTCTGAAAAGGTGAGGATAACAGTTTTGGAGCGGTTCGTTAAGAAGCCAAGTGTCTACCCAGAAATTAATCGTCTCCCCATCACCCACAACACCAACAAAAAAACTGTTAAGCGTAGAGCCATTCCATATTTTCTTTTCTCCTATCTTAACAATCCGTTTCCAAACACCACTCGCCGAAGGAGAACATGGCAACAAAGTCCATGTTCTACTCAACCTATGACAACCCAAAATCACTTTCTTTCATAAGATACTTCCTTCTTTCTTGAAACGCCACGTCCATTTAAGAAGAAGCGCATCATTAACATATTGCAACTTAGTAATTCCCAAGCCACCCACCTTCTTTGGAGAAGAAACAATATCCCAAGCAACCCAATTTATTTTTCTATCATCATTGAAACCGGCCCAAAGGAAATGCCTCATGACCAATACAAATATATTTTAGTGTATCATACGTCCATACGTAAGAATAATTAAAGCAATAATAACTACTCTATTAGTTCAATTGAAAATTTTGATTAATCATATTATAAATTTGTAATGTATAATTCAATTAGCTTTATCAAATTGGTACAAAATCTAAAATTGAAAGTACGAAGTTACTCTAAAGTCTAAAGTCGATGGAACAAAAAATCAACACAAATTTGGTGACCTAAACAAAACCCTTTACCACAACCACACCAACGGCATTGATTGTTTAAGATAACCAAACCAACGGTATTGATTTTTTTTTATTTTTTTAATCTTCCAAAAAAAAGATACATCAACCACTCAAATACATCCACGTAGACATCAACCCATCAACCAAGTGTAGTCTAGTCTCATAATTTACACGTGTCACGTACATATTGGGCATCACAAATCTTACCATGCACTACCGTTGTAGACGAACAGGCGTTACAACCAAAGCCCCAATACCCCTGCAATTCATCATGCCCACTATAATGTCTTTTCTCTATTAAATCGTCACCCACAATTAGAAACCTTCATCGTTTTATCCGCATTTGAACACACACTACAAATAAATTGAAGTGTGTGTTTGTTTAGGATATTAATTTTGTTTATCCGTTGCTCTTATCTTCATATCTGCAATAAAATGGCTTCGATTATTCAAGGAATCGGAGCTGCAACGTCACTCTCGTCCTCAGCCTCATTTGATACCAACAAATTGCAGCTCAGTTCTTTTAGATCTCTTCCAGGTTTGTCTTTATTTAAATCCTGTATGCTTTTTATGTTTCTGTTTCATATAATTTATCATGTGTCACATGTGTTATTGTTTGAGATTATGATTATCAAATGCGTTAGGCGCACTCAAGGTGCATAGGGCTCGCCTTAGGCCTAGGCACAAGGCTCAAAAAGGGGGGCAAACAATGAAAAAAAGTAAAAATATATTATGTATTAGTAAAATAGTATTATTTTTTCAAATAAAATAACAAAAGCTAGTGTATGACCCGTGGCGGATCAAGAAATGAATTTCAGTAGTAACGTTTTTCATTTTTTTCATTTTAGTAGCCAGTGGCGAAGCTTGGTTTCGAAATCGGTGGGGGCCGGACTCAATTTTTTTCGATCGGTAGTGGTAAATCGGTGGGGGCCGAACTCAACCCGGATTCAATTTACCTATGAAAATTGCAAATTTATACCACTGCGCTAGAAAACAGGGGGGGCCAGGGCCACCCCTGGCCCTTCTTATCCTTCGCCAATGTTAGTAGCAACGTTTTCCAAATTTCGTAAAAAAAAAACCAAATTTTCCACTAATTTTTCACTACACGCGCGAAGTTTAGCACGGACGCGGCACCTAGCTCTATGCTAGGTCCGCCCTGTGTATAACGTTTAATATCATCTAATTAGTATCAAAAGTTTTAAAATATTATATTAGTGTATAAAAGCAGTTTTCCTTATATAAAAGTATAAATTTGGCCGGAATATAGCCATAATTTAGAGAACTTGGTTGGAAACTATCGGGAGTTTGGGAATCTCGCCTGAAACTGCGCCTAAAGTCCTAAACCATCACTAGGAGAATTAAAGCACAATTTCCTCGACTTAAAGCGCAATTGCCTCGCCTCGCCTGAAAAATGGCCTAGGCGCAAGAGGTGATGGCTTTTAACAACTATGATTATGATTTGTATTAGGGTTTTGTTTCAGAAATGGAGTTTTGATCTGGTTGATTTTGATAACATTTGGGGGAATTGTAGTTAAGTATCTCAAATTTGTGTAATTTATGGTTTGATTTGTAGGTAAGAAAGTGAGTTGTATTGTGATGAGATCTGGTGGTGCTAAGATGGACAGTGGTTCGAATCGGATAGGCGGCAGAGCTGAACAGTTGGTTACAAATGCTGTGGCGGTTAGTGGCTCTTTCAGTCTCTGTTCCTGCAGGTATGTGTGTGATCTGTGTGATCAACTAATGTGTTGTGTATGTGTTGCAGACAAAGGCTGATACTCCAGCAGCATCAACTGCATCTAAGCCTGGGTAATGATTTCTCATCTCATATGCATATCAGTTTGTTTTGCTTGTTATTACTTGTTGCAATAGTTGTCGAAGGCGCACTCAAGGTGCAAAGAGTGAGCCTTGGGCCTCAGCGCAAGGCCCTTAAAAAGACGAAGGCTTTTTTAGGCAGGCTGCATTGTATAATGTTACCACTTTTAGGGGTTTTAGACATGTTTTAGGTCTGTTTAAGGCTATTTTAGGTTGATTCCAGGATTTTTTTAGGGCTGGTATGATTGTTATAGACCTGTTCAGACGATTGTTGGCCGGAACTTGGCTTTAAAAATGCGCAAAAGGGCCTGAAAGTGGGGCTTTTGAAGCTAAGCGAGAAGGCTGTGCTGGGCGGAAAAGTGCGCCTAGGCGGCAGGCGCGCACCTGGGTGCGCCTTGACAAAATAGCTTGTTGCTACACTGCTTTCGTTATAATGATAACGAATTAATGAAAATGGTAATGTTTTTTTTCTATAGACATGAGTTATTACTCTTTGAAGCTCTCCGAGAAGGATTGGAAGAAGAAATGGAGAGAGATGCCCGGGTATGTGTCATGGGAGAAGACGTGGGACATTATGGTGGTTCATACAAAGTCACTAAAGGACTTGCGGAAAAATACGGTGATCTAAGGGTCCTTGATACCCCGATTGCTGAAAACTCGTTTACAGGAATGGGAATCGGTGCTGCCATGACAGGTTTAAGACCGATCATTGAGGGAATGAACATGGGTTTCCTCCTCCTCGCTTTCAATCAAATCTCCAACAACTGTGGTATGCTGCATTACACATCTGGTGGTCAGTTTAAAATCCCTGTTGTCATTAGAGGACCAGGGGGTGTTGGGAGGCAGCTCGGGGCAGAGCATTCACAACGTCTTGAGTCTTATTTCCAATCCATTCCCGGGATTCAAATGGTAGCATGCTCCACCCCGTATAACGCAAAAGGACTAATGAAAGCTGCTATTCGAAGCGACAATCCTGTAATTCTTTTTGAACATGTTTTACTTTATAATCTTAAAGAGAGAATACCAGATGAAGAATATGTTTTGAATTTGGAGGAAGCTGAAATGGTGAGACCAGGTGAACATGTTACAATCTTGACTTATTCTCGGATGAGGTATCATGTAATGCAGGCCGCTAAGACTTTGGTCAACAAGGGGTATGACCCTGAAGTTATCGACATCAGGTCTTTGAAACCTTTTGATTTGCATACAATTGGGAACTCGATTAAGAAGACTCACCGTGTGCTTATTGTTGAGGAATGCATGAGAACAGGTGGAATTGGTGCTAGTTTGACTGCAGCCATTACTGAAAACTTTCATGATTATTTGGATGCACCTATTATGTGCCTGTCATCACAGGATGTGCCGACTCCATATGCAGGGACCCTAGAGGAGTGGACCGTGGTTCAGCCGCCACAGATTGTGGCGGCAGTCGAGCAGCTCTGCCGGTAGGGAGGCTGCTAATGGCAGAAATGAAAGACAATAGTCTCCATTCGCATACTGGTATCATTGCTCCTATATATTAAACTGCTGTGCCTGTAATTGACTGTTTTTATACTGGTGTTTTGTTTTGTTTTTGTTATAGTTTTGTTTTATCAGATAATTATTTAACTTTGTTATTGTTGTTTATGGACCTGGGGTGTGGGAAAAACAATATTCATGTGTTATGGATTTGTAGTTGCCATCTTATTATAAATCATTAAATTGTGTTGCACTTAGCCAATACTGTTAATTGAGTAATAAGATTTGCGATATGATGCATTTACAGTCTACTTCTGTTTAGGGAGTGAAAAAGAACTCGACCCGGACAGAGAACCAGAAACATCCGTGACAACTTATGTGACGGGTATGACATTATTTTAAAATTTTCCTAGTTATGGGACGGGCGTGCTAGTAGGTGATACATGCTCGATTACCTTAACCCATTTACCCTAACCCGTTTACCAGTATCAAACCTGAATATTTTATATAATCTTAGAACTATAATAAATGGTATTAAAAGGTTAGAAACTTGGAGCTAATAAATTATATAGTAGTTTTTTTAACGACTAATTTCTTACACCCATTTCTTTATACATTTTACACCGTTTTCACCTTTATATAGTTAAAAGGGTAGTTGATTGTTTAAGGTAGTCTTTGATATAAGTTTAATATGGTAGGAAACGTGTTTTGTAATTCTAGTCTCATACTTGATTTTATAATCAAATATGAGACTAGAATTATAATCAAATACGAGACTAGAATTACAAAACACGTTTCCTACTGGACCTTACCCGACCTAGTTCTATTTAAGAAGCTTTTATCAAGGCATTTATAGTAAATACATTGTTAAGACTTAAGACTTAAGACTTCAAATCATAATATAAACAAAAGTAGACATGTTCGCTCCCAACTTTATATGAATAAGAATGGTATACAGGAAAAAAGAGTAAATTGTTGGAAAAGTTTTAAGATTTAAATTTTAAATAGGCTAAAATTCTATCCGTACTATGATTAATAAACACTCATAATAAAACATATAATTTAAACACATAAACTGCAACAAAGAATATTTAAATGAGTAATCATTATTTAACAGCTTAAAAATCAACAAAATGCCACATGATATGTCATGAATAATATATAGGTTATTCATTAATGCAATTAAATTGCTATTCGATGTACATCTAGCAAAAAGTAATGCTATATCTATGTATGCCCCTACTAATCTTATTTATTAAAAGCACATTAAAAAAAAAAAAGTTAAACTAATATGCATTACTTAGACTATCCGTTGTCGGCCGCGAGCGAGCATGCGCGGGCCACAAACTTCAATCTCAAATAACCCGGTTACTTGACCCCGTTGTGGCTGGGGGTGAGCACCAGCGCGACCAAAGCACCTCTCTCTCTCGTTAACGCACACGACGGTGGTCGCCCGTGCTCACGCCGCGGCTGTTCGCGTGAGGCTGTTGTGGCTGGGGGTGAGCACCGGGATGAAACCTCCCTAGCGCCGAAGCTCGCTCGCGGCCCACAACAAACAATCTTATAACTTATAAAAACCAATAAATCACGAACTTTATAAACTTGTAGTGCATAAAAGAGTGTTTAACTTTAAAACATTAATAAAAACTGATAACGATCTATACCTTAAACACTTGATATATTATTTATTCATTTAATTATTGGAAAAGCAAAGGTACCCAACTAAAAATAAACATAAAACCGACTACCAAATTTGAAAAAAATAACCACTTACTCAAATATTCTATACTTTATTTCGATGTATGCAATTTAAAAATAAAAAAACAGAGACACCCACACGGCTCCTTGCAATAAAGTTGCTGGAAAACGGTGGACAACACAAAATAGGAGTGGGCCAAGCTGGCGGTTAATGTATGCATACATCCTTAAGTTAAAAGTAGAATAAATGACCAAGAGTAAAGTCTAGCCTACTCCTCTCTTCTCCTCGACACTCGTGTTTGCACGGGTGGGTCGGCATTTATTTGACACGCATCAACCGACCCACCACCTTCATCACCACCAATATATCAACCCACCAACCCAACCTCCTTTTCTTTTTCAAGTTTCAACAATAATAATATTATTCATTCTTCCACATAATATGCAAAGGGTTAGAATGTTATCACAATCTTGTTTTGAGCCTTTAATATCCGGTCTTCCTGATGATATTGCTTTAAACTGTCTTCTCCGGTTGCCGGTCGAGTTTCACTCGACCGGCCGGAGTGTAAGCCGGAGATGGTGTAACCTGTTCGGAAACAAAACCCGGTTCTTTACAAAAAGAAAAGAAATGGGGTTTAAAGATCCATGGTTATATGTCTTTTGTTTCAACAAAAGTACTGGAAAGACTCAATGGCATGTTCTTGATCTTATTAATCTTTGTTGGCATATTATTCCGGCAATGCCGTGCATGGAGAAAGTGTGTCCACATGGGTTCCGGTCTGTGTCGGTTCCCGGTGACCGGTCGTTGTTGGTGTTTGGTGGTGTGGCGGCTGAAGTCGATTGCCCGATTAATATGTCGATGAAATTCGATGTGGTTTCGGATAATTGGGTCGTGATGAGGAAGATGATGACTCCCAGGACGTGTTTCGCTGGTGGGGTGATTGGAGGGAGGGTTTATGTGGCTGGAGGGAATAGTAGGGACCGTTTCGAGCTCGATTCGGGGGAGGTTATGGACCCGAAAGACGGTGTGTGGCGACCCATTGCGAGTATGGGTTCGAACATGGCTTGTTATGATGCAGCCGTGGTTGATGGTAAGTTGTTTGTGACTGAAGGTTGGTTTTGGCCCTTTTCGTTTGTGCCAAGGGGTCAAGTTTATGACCCCAAGACGAATAAGTGGGAATGTATGGCAATGGGTTTAAGAGAAGGGTGGACCGGGTCGAGTGTGGTGATGTTTGGGCGTTTGTTTGTGGTTTCGGAGCATGAGAGGACGAGGCTTAAGGTTTATGACTCGGGTAATGACACGTGGGAGACGGTTAGTGGGGCTCCGTTACCGGAGCAGATTTGTAAGCCGTTCGTCGTGAACGGGTGTGACGATAGGATTTATGTTACGGGAAGGAATCTTTATGTGGCGGTTGGGATTATTCGTCGGTTGAATGGTAGTTCAACTGATGGAAAATTGGACTTTGTGGTCCGATGGCACGTTGTGGAAGGTCCACATGGCTGCATGGACCTGACACCGTCAAATGCACAAATTCTCTATGCGTAGTATGTCTTTGATATAAGAGATCATGTACTTATGTTGTGTTTAGTTGTGTGAAAATGCAAGCGTTAATATTACCATTGTTAATTAGTAGTTCATTTTGTTGTTTTTGTGCTTTGTTGTTGATTTGAGTTTATTTTAATCAAATCTGTATTCGGTTTATAGGTTTTACATCATGTTAAAGTTATGGGGTAGATATTATGAAAAAGAAGTTAAATGGGTTTGTGATCATTATTTAATATCATATTGAGACTTGTTATGCAATGTGTACTCTGGCCTAATATGTACACGATAACATTAAAAATATGTTAGGTGAGTCCCACTTAAAGCAAGTTATGATGATGAGGTTTTAATAAAATACAAAAGGTGTGGGTACAAGGAGGGAGGGCTTGCATAGCAAAAGACCATGTATATGAAGCTCCTGTACTCTTAAACCATAATTAGCTCATGGGTGTAAGTCCCATGTCGGTTGAGGCTTTGAGGGGGTTACGAAATATTTCTTATATAAGGGGTAAACACTTTTTTTACTAGGACACGTTTTGTCAGGGCAAGCAATTCGTCGGGTGAATACAAAACCATGAGTTGTTGGAAGGACAACCCACCGAAAGAAAAACACACAATATATAGTCACGGTTTACTTGGCCTGTTACAAATGTTAACAGGCTAGAGGTCGGGTCGATGTGTCAACGAGGATGCTAGGCACCTGAGGGGGTGAAGATGTAAGTCTTACGTCGGTTAAGGGAAGAATGAAACCTTCTATATAATGGGGTAGAGACCTTTTTTAACATGACGCCTTTTGCCTAGGCATACAATTTGTCAGGTGCAACATCTAACATGATTGCAAAACATGTTAAAAACGTAAAATCGGATTTGTGAAGTTTGGATTTAACTAACGTGTAAATGCAATAAAGTAAACAATGAGCACAATCAAGTATCAAAATTGTTAGCACAATTAGTAATTCGAGTTTATCAATCTATTTTTAAAGATCATACGGACATAACCCCGTGAAATCATATGTTGACCGAATATTAAAAGACTTATGAAAGTGAACCTAAGTTTACAACAATTAAACACCGATGTAATTCGACAACATAAGATGATCCCCATCAAACACACACATGTTAACATACTATCAATCATATACCTTGTCATTCAACGATTAAACACCGATTAATTCAAAGTAAATGAAGAGATATTGGTAAACAATGTCTAAAAACAACCTTTACATGAAAACCTAGCAAATGTCATAGATTTTTAACAAACACAATGGATTCATGTCCAACATAGATAAACGAATCAAACCGAAAGAAATGGCATACAAATCCTAGCCCTTGGTTGTGATCACAGGGATTTTAGCCACACATAGTCATGCTTGATGTAGATATGTTGTGATTTTGATACCAACGGGAGAACTTTTAATGTTAGAACATTTTGTCAACGAGTCTTATTTGTCCCTTAATGTCTCCTAGCCTCCAATGGTGAAGAATGCTCGAAAATCCCTTGGAAAACATGTTTATTTAGCCAAAAACTAAATCCGCCCAAAGGCCGTAAAATATGGTCATGCTAGTATTTTATGGTCCTATTTACAGCCCAAAAAACAGCCTCTCCACTTTCTACATGACTTTTATATGCCATGTATCCAGGGGAGGCCATAAATACGGCATGTGTCGAATGTTGCGGCCCTGGACCCCCCGGTTTTGCTTCCAAATTCCATTCCATACATGCCCACCTCGTTCCATGGTGCTATATCCATCCTAAATGCATCCAATCTTCATAGGGGAACCGGCCTGAACAAACTTAGCAAAATGACTTGTTTCCAATTGAGATTAATGATAAAAACCCCAATTTAATATGCTAAAATCTTACACAATGGAAACACACATCATATACCCCTAAACATTACCACACTCCAAAAGATAAATGTAAATTGTTAGAAACACACGCGTTAAGCACAGTTTGGTCGTGACATGTTTCAACCGTCTGATCTTACACGCCATCATGCATAATTGCGTTTCACCCGACAACACCATCTAATAATTTGGCTTTGCTTTGGGTCTTGGATAAAGAGATCGTTAACATCTAAACCTGATCAGTCCATTGCCAACTATAGTTCAAATGTGCAACGAGAACTTTGCCTTGGGTTAGTCCATCGCCTTCAGCAACAAAAATCCTTTCGTCCATAAGGTCTAACCACGATCTCATCCTAAGATCAATGCTTCAATCACCATTGCACACCATTTTAACATACTTGACACCCGCGTATATTAATCTTGTCCACAAACATAACATAATAGGCATAACCCTCCTCCTTAGATCAATGCTTTAATTGTTGTGAAATTGCCACCAGTAACTTGGGAGCACAACATGAGCACACACATATTCTGAATGACCGTACCCCCTATGATACAACTTGTCACATACCAATCTTAAGGCGTTATGTGATATTCTTGTGTGTGTCACGGACCAGCCTTATACCCAACTTATGATCGAAGTGCATTTGTTTTATCATGCATTGCACTCTCCAAGGGGATGACCCAAACTCTTGGCTAGTTTGTTGTCAAGAAATGTACACTTTTGGCGAGTATGTCACCTTTAAACGTTAGGGCACTCCAAAGTGTAAATAAGTCAATTCACTCGTAAGCTACTCGAAATATGCTAACTAAAAGCTTAAATTGAGTGGAACTGATGGATACTAAATTGGAGCTTATTAATCAAATGTGCTCAGCACAACTTTCACACATGTAAAAAAACTTAGCTAGGGTCGTGAATTTAAATGAACTTAACTCGGTTTACAGAACTAAACAAACTTGCTATTTGTTTCATGTAGTATATATTATTAAAGAGAATAAATATTTAATTACAAAAAAAGTTATTATATATCTATATAACAATGATAAAATGCCTAAGTAACTTAATTAATTAGATTAAGTTATGTGTATAAAATTATGAATATAAATATACATAAAAATAACTACACACGTAAACAGTATAACCAGTGGTGAAGTCAGAAATGTTTTCCTATGGTGTCGGTTTTTTTAGAACCCAGGTTTACAATAACACGGTGTCAATATTTTCGAATTGGGTCGGGTCAAATCACATAATAAAAAGTGATGTCATTATAAAAGCACAATATCATTGAGATAACACACAATATAAATACAAAGTCATTTAAAATATATAAAAAAAAATACATTTTATAGTTGCTCACTACGAGTTTTCATGTTTTGAAAACGATTCATAACGTCTTCAACCATAACTTTCGCCAAAAACGTCTTCAACAAATGCAAGCATCATTCAAATAATCATCACCCATCCGATTTCGCAAATCCGCCTTTACATGTTTCATAGAAGAAAAAAACATCTCTCAACACTTGTCGTTGCAACCGGTAGAACTAAAGCTAATTTCAATAAACGATAGACCAACGGATATCCAACACGTTTCTTTGTTCCCACCATCATTTTTGCAAGATTAGATATACCTTTCACATCGCCAAACATTTTGTCGCCTCTTATGTTATTAATGTAGATGTCGAGCTCATGCATAAGATCATCTCTTTCTTCACAATTAAAATCATACGGGTGCATCTCCGCTAACCTTGGTATCTTTGGAACATCAAATGCACTAAAATTATCATCCGGGCTTAAGGCACTCATACACAAATAACAATCACATAAATAAATTACACATTCTATTAACTAATTTAAACTGTATAAAAGCATTCAAAATTAAGGTTATCAAGTATTCATGTCTCTTTTTAAAATTAAAGATTAAAGAATAACTAACATTTACTCATGTTTTATTGTTATTGATTCTTGGCTAAACGTTTCCTTACAACTTATCTTACTTCTTGAGTCCTTGACAAATATAAATGAGGAACTGTAAAAGCACCTAATCTACTAAGTCGTGAATTAATTTCAACAAAATCTACACAAAACTCACTAGAACTTACAACAATCAAACATTATAATTCCAAGCTTATAATTGGCCATCTGCTCCTCAAAACCTCATCCGTTTGTGGCTGACAAAAGATAATCATGTACCTTTTAAATTTAGGTTTACCAATTTTATATCTTTAATAGATAATATTATGTTTATTGACTTGTTGGGTTAAAAAAAAAAGTGGGCCTCTTAATGATTTCAAGTTTATCATTAAAAATTAAGTAATTGGGATTTACCATTTATAAACTATAAGTTTTTTTATTATTTAAAAAAGTTTAGAAAAAATAGCAATGGTGTCATTCGTAAAAAAAAAAAAAAAAACAATGGTGTCGCTCGAATATTTTCTATTACACATTACATATAATACCAAAATTTGAATGGTGTCGGGCGTACCATTATCATGTATGTAGCTCCGTCACTGAGTTAAAATAAGAATCAAGTTGGAGTTAGCACAACTGCACAAGCGTAGAAATTACTCACAAGTCGAACTCGAAACACGACTTAATCTAAAGCATGTTCAATCCGAATTGTTCACAGTCATCATCATCATCATCGTACTCAGTTAATCCCACTAATAGCAAAGCTAAGGTAGGGTCTGAGGAGGGTAAGATGTAGACAGCCTTACATCTACCCCGTGGGAATAGAGAGACTGCTTCCAGAGAGACCCTTGCCTCGATAGTGGTTTTGTATCAAGCCTTGGACATAAGGCACATAACACTTAGCAATCGGGACAAGCCCCGATTGGTGCATGTAACCCCTTGTCTTTTGGCTATCAACGCCACCACATGATGCATGATTAACCATCCGTTGTTTAACGCTATTTTCATGAAATTAGTAAAATAACGTTAAAATTAGTGCAACTTTACTTTTGCCCCCGAGAACCACACACGAATTGTTCATAGTCAAAAGGTAAATATAAGTGACCAGAAGCCACGCGTAAAACACATTCACGAGTAGACAGAAATTAAAAAGTTACTTGATGTTTGAATTTTTAAATAATTTATATATTATTATAGAAGTATGATAGGATGTTGATAATTTGGAGGACCACTTGTAGCAGGTTTTGAAAGCTACTGATGTTTTAAGGTAACAATGATGGGAAGTGTGGAACCATGATCTCGGGATAAAGTAGAAAGCCGTGAAAAAAGGTTAAAAACAAAAGTACAAATTCAATTTTTGTTTGCTTGAAACGATTGAAATATGGTTTTAGTTGGGTAAAAAAAAATGCCAAGAATATGACTTAATTAGGGGTGTTTGGGATTAGTTTTAATGAAATTATGGAACACTAACTTTGAGAAAGTAAAGAAAATGTGTATATTTTATAGATATATGTTTACATCACATTGTTAATTTATTCGTATCAAATAAGATTTTATTCTTAGACTATTTGGTGTGGTGCTCTCTTCCCCCAACTTCTTCAGATGCCACATCAACGTCACATCATTTTCTCCCTTCACGCCCCCAAACCAAGGAAATGGTTCCCCCTTCCCCCTTCCTTTACAAAAAATAATAATATAAAAAGAATAACCAATCAAATGGTTCGGTGCATTGGGGGATAAATCCCCGAAAAATAATGGGGGGGGGGGGGGGGCGGTGTTGATCCTCGGGGCCGATGCCAACTCAGCACCCCGATTCATGTTCCCTAGTCCACACCTTGCAGTCTTATACTTTTAGAACAATTAAATTATTCATGTCAAAAATGATTTTATTTATGAACTTTTCAAACAAAAGAATAAATTTGCACATTCTTTTTATATTCTTGCGCTTTTAGAACTCTTACAGCAAAATCCAGATTGTTAAAAGACGTATTTGACAAAAATGTAATATACTTGACGGAACTCCCCTGTAAAACAGTAAAAGAGTACAAGGAGTGGGGGTTGGAGTTGGTCTCTTACTAGAAACATCTTCTTCAACAAAATGTAAGAGGGTATAAAGCATATGAGACATTGGACTGTCGAAGTATTCATAGAAGTAAAGTAGATAAGCAAAATTTATTCTCTCGTGAGTGGTATAAGTTTATTTACGAAGGGCAGGGATTTCAGCCAAAAAGAGGCTTCCGTGAATTTCTTGACGGACCCACTTGACAGGTGGTCCACCTTGAGGTCAGCGGACGTTCTTGTGTTCGGATGGGCGCAAGGCAAGCATGCGTGCGCTGACCTTACTGGGGTATCCCCAATGGTGGGACTCCGAGATTCGGGTTTTGTGGCTGGGCAGGCAATTTTGAAAGCTGAGAGCAAAAAAGTGGATAAACATGAAGCGGCTTGTCTAGAGAACAAGCATGTGTTTGTGTCGTTCGCTTTTGATACTTTTGGAGCGCTGGCCCCGCAAGCAATCAAGCTCATCGATCGCGTGAAGAAAGTTGTGCAAAGTAATTCCCCAGCTGCTAATAGTCAATGTTTTATTTTCAATAGAGTAGGTTTTGCAATACAAAAAGGGGTAGCGGCGCAACTTGTGACCCGTTTACCTACATATCACTTGTAAAAAAAAATTGAAATTAAAATTCCTTAAAACTTTTTATTTAATTGTTTACATCGGTCAATTGGAAAATAGTTATTTCAAAGTAACATATAAAAAAAAAAAGGTAGGCAAACGTACAGATTTAAATTTTAATAAAGAAATCTCAAACACCACTCATAAGGAATGAATGAATTTGTTCGACATTTTCTGAGTTTAGATAGAAAGGGGTACTTTGGCTGTTTACCTTAGTAGATGGGGTGCTATCCGTGAGTTTTTTTTAACTTTACTGATTTCAATCAATCATGTATTGTCACATACATTATTTCATTGATTTCTTTCACTAAAACATTTTTTTAAAGGCAACACTCCACTAATTCTTTACCCACAATCAATGTGAGAGAGAGAGATAGAGACAAAGAGAGAGAGAAATCATTGTTACCGTGCGTTAACTAGAACCCGGAAATGATTCACGGATCTATTACCAGCATCACCGGCGACGGTGTTACCGTGCTAATAGTGGGGTACCCGTGACCAAATCTGATGGTGCCCCCATCCCCTTAGATCAGAGTTCAGATACTTTGCTGAAATAATATTATAATAAACATAATAACAATTATAGTAGTAATATCATAATAATATTACAGCTAAAAACTTTTTAGGTTACTGTATTTTCATTTTTGCAATGCAAAAGTAATGATAAGCTTTTGAAAATGAATAAGAAAACACTTCACAATATGTAGCCTTTTTTATTTGAAAGAGCTAAGCTAATTACTTTTTTAAATATAATTTTGAAATGTACTTCATTCTTAAATATCTATCTATAGATCTTCAATCTTCACGTTATTCATGTTCAATAGTTTATAAGTTGATTTGTTTTTCAATTCGATTGAAGATCTTTAAAATTCAGTTGTAATAATTGTTATATAATTTATTAGTTTGAGTGAGCTTCAAATCTTCCTAATTTTCTCAATGATATTCAACTCTTCAACCAATCACCACACAACCCCACAAACTACAACTAACCAAAGTGACTGATCACCGTTAGAGTATTATATAAGATACACTAGTTGAGATTTATTGTTATATACTTATATATATATATATATATATATATATATATATATATATATATATATATATATATATATATTTTATCAATTATGAGCTATGATTTGATTAATTTTGTTTATAATTATCATAACGAGTCAAACTATTGAGTTGAGGGATCTAAACCCCAATCTATGAGTTCAATTAAGATGAAATAATCAAACAAATTAGAAAGTTTTTATTAGTGAAGAAATTAAATAGAGCGGTCAATATGTTGACTAATAAGACCATAAGTAATGGTTTTTTTTTTTTTTTTTTTTTTTTTTGAAAGGCAAACTTCATTAAAAAACCAACAAAACGGGATATCTCCCAACTAGAGATACCCACTACAACCACAAAAACATTACGCTACATCAAAGCGACACCAATCGTTCCAACCAATCCTATCGTTTTTAGATCTACTATTAAACCATAAAAAACTAATCGCCTTGACGTCTGAAAGCATCCTTGTCACATTCACAACTCCTTGCCTGAAAATAACCTCGTTCCGTGTCATCCATAACTTCCAGCAAGCTATAATTAAAATACCATAAACCACCAGCTTCCTCGATGGAGAGATAGAGGCATGATCCATCATCGTTAATATGTCGTGAACTGAAAAAATGAACATCGGAGGAATACGAAGCCATGACGCAATACCCATCCACAAGCCATTAGAAATCGCACAAGCCGTAAACACATGTTCTAAGGTCTCGTCTACCTCACCACAAAGACGACATAAACCATCACCCGTAAAAACATTCCTTCGAGCTAACGCACTAGCCGTTGGAAGTCTATCCAAAGAAGCGCGCCACATAAAGATATTACACTTATTAGGAAGCCATTTACACCACTTGTATCTAAAACCATCAACCACCTCATCAGAACTGCGTAGCCATTTACGAGCCTCGCTCACCGTATACGCACCATTGGACCCACTATTCCATTTCCACGAATCTTTGTTTTGATTTAACCGAACCACCATTACCATCCGGTGGCACTGTATGAGCTCCATCATCTCAATTGTCGAGTTTGGATATCTCTTCCATTCCCATATAATAGCACTATTCCCATTACCATCATCAATCATGTCCGATACTTTACACCACTTATGTTTTTCAAGAGAAAACAAATTCGGAAACAACTCTTTCAAAGGGACATCACTAATCTAAGCGTCCAACCAAAATCGGATGTCCAAACCATTACCGATAGATCCCCGGATCATATTTAAAACGTTAACCCCTTGAATCTTAGTGGCATATGCCACCTTTACCAACTTACTCCACGGCACGCTAGACTGTTTATTCCATGGCATCATATCCCATCGTTGATTAGAAATATGAAGCGCATCTATTACTCTTTTCCACAAGGCAGTCTCCTTAGTTTTATACCTCCACAACCACTTGAATAACATCGAGAGATTACAATCCATCAATCTACTCAAACCCAACCCTCCATCTATCTTAGGCTTCGCCACCCTCTCCCAAGCCACCCAGTGGATCTTACCGACTTCATCCGTCCCCCCCCCCCCTAGGAAACGCCTGATAAGACCTTCAAGGTTATTAATAACCGCAACTGGGGCTTTAAACATCGAAAAATAATATGAGGCAATACTCTCCAAGACGGATTTAACCAAAACCAACCTCCCCCCCCCCCCATAGAAAGCGTGCAAGCCTTCCACATAGAAAGACGCTTTTTGAAGACCTGAACCACCGGATCCCAACTATTAACTCTGGACATATTACCTCCAACTTGAATACCCAGATATTTAAAGGGGGTCTCCCCAGCCCGACAACCAAGGGCCGAAGCTTTGTATTGCACCTCAGGAAGATTGTTCCCAATACCAAACAACGTAGACTTATGAATATTAATTCTCAACCCGGAACATAAATGAAAGACGCAGAGTAAACGTCTAAGAGAATTAAAATTAAATTGCGACCATTCACCCATTACCATAGCATCGTCCGCATACAATAAGTGAGACAAAACTGGCCCGTCATTAGGCAGTCTTACCCCATCAAACGAACCAATAGCACAGGCCCTTCGAATAATACTAGAAAAAGCTTCCATAACAAATATAAATAAGAAAGGCGAGATAGGATCACCTTGTCTAATACCTTTGCTGCATGTGAACTCAAATGTAGGAGAACCATTAACAAGAACAGAGGATGCAGCCGACTCCACCACTCCATAAATCCAATCGCACCATTTATCCGGGAACCGCATTTGTTTCATAATAGACATCAAGAAATTCCAATTAACATTGTCATAAGCTTTCTCAAAATCTATTTTAAACATAAATAACTGTTTATCCCGCCTTTTCGCCCAAGAAAGAATTTCACTAATAATCAAAGGGCCATCCAAAATATATCTACCCGACAAAAAAGCCGATTGAGTCTCATGAGTAACCGAATCCATAACCGTCTTCAATCTATTAGCCAAAACTTTGGATATGACCTTACTAATCAGTAATCACCCCTATCAAATTAATCGGCCTATACTCACCTAACTCCACCGGGTCCTCCACCTTAGGCACCAAAGTAATAAAAGAAGACCCAACCCCCCGAGAAGTTTTACCCGAGTCATAAAAGTGCCGAAATACCTTCATGAAATCTTCTTCCAGGATATTCCAAAACCGTTTAATGAAACGAAAATTGAAACCATTAGGGCCAGGGGCTTTATCACTACCACACTCAAAAACTGCCTCCTTGATCTCTTTCTTCGTAAAATCACCAACAAGGAACTCAGCTTCAGCTTCCGATAGAGTCTTCAAGTCATTACACATTAACTGAGGTCTTTCCAAAATCTCTTCCACGAACTTGTTCCTGAAAAAAGAAAAAACTTCATGTTTAACAAAAGAGGGCTTGGTAATCCAAACCCCGTTCACCATAACACCCGGGATAGCATTAGACACCCTCCTTTTATTAACCACCCCATGAAAAAAACTAGAGTTGGCATCCCCATCCTTCGCCCACTTCACCCTTGCTTTTTGACATAAATCTTTAAGCTTACAATCTTCTATCTCTTTAATTCTCTTAGTTCCTTCACAATGTGACCATTGTTCTTCCTCCCGAAGGTCGCGGGTTTCCACTATAACATCCAAAAACTCTAACTCCCCAATAATCGTTTTATATTCCTCCTCTTCAACATTAATCGTACGATTTTTCCACTCAATAATAGCCAAACGAATTGGCTTCAATTTATGAAGTAAGAAAACATCAGGAATGGAATCTTCGGCAAAATGATTAGCAGCTCCAATAACCACCTCATCGAACCCAACCCGATCAAGCCAAGAATTAAAAATCTTAAATGGTTTCGGACCATAATTCCGATACACACACTTAAGAACCAATGGACTATGATCTGACTTCCCTCTAGCCAGAGCCCGGTACTCCGCATTAGGCCAAGCATTAAGGAAATTCATAGACACGAAAATCCTATCAATTCTACTACACTTGTTTCCAGCAACAAACGTAAACTTACGCCCTTTTAGACCAAATTCGTGCAAATCTACACCTTCTAAGAACTCGTTAAACTCATTAGTGGAACGAACGTTGAATTTAGAGTTCTTCCTTTCACTTCTATTACGAACACAGTTAAAATCGCCACCTACAATCCAATACCCCGGGTCCTGGCCAATAATACGGTTTAACTCCAACCACACAACCCTCTTATCTTCCATCTTTTGGGGAGCATAAACATTCGCCATACCAATTTTTAACCCACTATTTTTAACCACGCCGTGAACCACAAGCATATTTCTATGCTTATAAACTGAAACTTTCTGAAACAATTTCTTGTCCCACATCGATACAATTCCTCCAGACCTCCCCGAAGCATCAACCCAATCAGCATCATACTCTCCTCTACCCCAAAATCTATCTAAGTTAACGCCTTGCATAGACGTCAACTGGGACTCTTGCAACATAACAAAACCAACCTCATTACTCACACGAATATTCGAAACCCAGTCCGCCTTGTCCACCCTACCCATACCTCTAATGTTTAAAGATAGCACATTCATTGATCCATCAGCTGAAGACTCTCTGCATCAACCGTATCACGGAGTTGACCCTCAAATTTCTCTATATTATTAACCCCAAGGTCTTTAGCAAACAAAATAGTATCTTCCACTTCTCTTCGAACAAGTACTTCACGTTCATAACAATCCGTCACAGCCCCTATGTTCGTGTTAGGCACACTAGCATCACCCACATTCACCGCCACCAAGTCGTTTAAATCTGGCGTAACAAAAACCTCTTCCTGCATTTGTACGTTAACATCATTATCTGCAGCTTCGAAGACAGGATTAGTAAAAATAAATCGATCAATATCAAATATGTCATTATCTTCCCGTATATGTTTCTTCGGTCTATCCTTATCAAGAGGTGAAATAGAACTACGGTTCTGTCCTTTCTTCCTTGAAAATCTCCCCCCCTTCCGTTTACAACTCCGCGGAGCTGAAACACCCCCTACCGAATCATCAAATACTCCATTCAAATGAGGCAACGTCGTAGCCGTATCTTCCACAGGCAAGATAGGGATATCCTCCATAATAACATTATTATCCATCCTTTCACTTTCACCATCTTGGACATGCACCTCCTGAACATATTCTGCCTCCTCCTCCACATCCCCTATACAATCAGGTATCCACTCCTCTAAGTCTTCTTCAAGACGAACCACATACGAATCATCATTCCATACCGCTTTACACAATCCATTTATCCTCTCCTGCGACTTAACTAGTACACCCACAGTAGCAAATGACATATCCCCTTCATCAGGAAAGAATGCTGACTGAATTACTTCTCCATGCAAAGCTGCAATACAATTAAACACCTCAACTTCAGCAACATGAATCGGCAACCCAAACACCTTAACCCATGCAATTCTTTCCACCATCACCCTCTGCCCAGTCCACGGATCAACCGATGAGAGCCAATCCTTCCAACTATCCATAGCACCAACAAACCGTTCCTTATCTTCAACGTTGTCGAAACTTAATAAAGCATGAAAACCTCCCATATATCTTATTCCAAACCTGCCACTACAAACATCCTTAACCTTCCCCTTCAAAGAACAAAGCACCTCCATGGATTTAACCTTAACCACTACACCCGTATCGTATAGTTCCTGGAGATACCTTCCATCCGACTGTATCACCAACTCCAGCAAAACGGGCTCCACTCTCCTGTTGAGGAGGGTATCTTTAAAGGATCGCAAATCAGTCTCTTCCCTATGAGTATTATCAGCCTGCAGATTATCCACACCAGAAGTATTCCCATCGACCACGTTCTTCTGCTGATCTGCCACCGGTTTCCAAACTTTTTCACCATGCACCGTAGGGTCGATAGCCTTCCCCTTCTCTTCCACCTTGTTCTGGCCACCCACAAATCTTGCCGGAACAATAAAAAGTTTATAAGAACCTATCCACACATCCTTCAATCTATCTTCCAAATCGGCCCTATTACGATTCACCTTGATAGTCGCAAACCCAAACCTCTTACCCAATTTATCATACTTTCTAGCGATGTAAATGGCTTGGACATCCCCATACCTGTTCAGCACCTCCCTCAAATCATTCGAAGAAAACTTCTCTGGCAGATTTGACACAAAGAATTTCACTCCCTCTCCAGAACTAGATGATTTCTGCTGTTGATTGTTGTTATTATGCCTCTTAGGTGGTACATCATACCACGTATTCACCTTGAATCTATCTCGAGCCGCCATGCAAACGTAAGAAAACCTATTCGCCGTGGAATCGCCAATATCGCCGCCCTAGAATATCGGATCTAGGGTTTTATCTTATTACCCTATTTACCATAAGTAATGGTTAATGCCCTTTAGGGGCATTTTCCTCCATATCATTATCATAAAGCCCCTAAAAAAAGTGTAATGGATAAAGCCACTTAATGCCCTTTTTAATTATTACTTTCCATATTTTTATCCTATTTGGGCATTATACTAGAAATGCCCCACCCTCTTAATGCCCATGTAATGCCTTAGGGGATGGTGTTGAGGGCATTATCATAATTATTCATGCCCATATAATGCCCATTACACATGGTCTAAGAACATATGCGTGAAAAAATAGCACATTAATAAGAAAGATGGTTTGGGGCTGAAAAAGCTTGGAGACAGTCAACGAAGCTTTGTTATTCAAATGGGTATGGAGGTTTCGGAATAACAAGAATCTGCTTTGGAGAAAAATTATTAAGGTATGCCATAGTAATAACAATATGTGGGAGACGCTTCCGATTAATCGTTACGCAACGGGAAATTGGAAGTCCATAGTGAAAGTAGCTACTGGGTTGAAGATTAATGATACACCTATACACACGTTTGTCAAAGCTAAGATTGGAAAGGGAGATAGTGTGAGATTTTGGTTAGATGTATGGTTAGGCGAATGCGCGCTTAAACACAAATGGCCACTGTTATACAGATTGGACGAGAAAAAGAATAGCTTGGTTTCAGAAAGGACCAAAGTTCTCAACGGTAAACTGATAATTGATGCTGATTAGATAGACAAAATTCGAACGACGGAAGAGTTGCTGCAATGGGTCAGTCTGTGTGCAGCAATTGAAGGGTTTTCTATTGTTGGTGAGAATGATACGTGGGCCTGGGCTATAGAAGGGGAGGCTGATTTCACAGTTAAGGAGTCTGCAAGTTACTGTAGCAGCGGTTAGACGTTGGCTCTCATTATGTCATGAATTGGGTGCCTTGGGTTCCCCTGAAATGTTTAATAATGGTGTGGCGATCGGAGATGAATCAGATTCCGACTAAAATGGCACTTGTGCAGCGGAATGTTTCTATTGCAGACAGAATGTGTGTGTGGTGTCAATATAACGAGGAGACGGAGATTCATATCTTGTCCGATTATATTATAGCCACTAACGTTTGGGACTGCATTGGCAGGTGGTGCAATTTATCTCCGATATATGCTTTCGCTATAAGAGATCTTTTACAGATTTACAAAGGGGTCACAGGCGGCAAAAAGAAAAAGGACTTGGTTCATGGCATAGTTATGGTGACCTTGTGGACTTTGTGGAAGGCAAGGAATGAAGCGGTCTTTAATGGAAAGCAACCTATAGTGGCGTCGATAGTGGCTAGTGTGAAACCTTTGTCGTTTCTTTGGTTTAAGAATAAATCGAATTGTAATAGGATTGTTTGGCAAGAGTGGTGTAAATATCCTATGTATATGTTATAGTTGTTTGAGCCACCGGGTCGCGTTTTGAGGCCGGTTTTGGCGTTTTTGTGAATGAAAGCATTTTTTCAAAATAATAATAATAATAATAATAATAATAATAATAATAAGAAAGATGGTTGACTCCAGCAAGTCAACAAATAGAAGATGTGTTTAAATTATGTGTTAGTAAAACAAAAGAATGGTGATTTATGTGTTTATGATTGTATATGAGAAACAATCTATAAGGGGGACATGGCGCTACCAGATTTGGTCACGGGTACCCTACTACCAGCACGTTAACACCGTCGCCACCCGTGCTATTAGTGGATCCATGAACCGTTTCCTGGTTCTAGTTAACAGATAGCTTCACGAGTCTCTCCCTCCCTCCCCTCTCTCTCTATCTCTCTCGCTCCCTCTCTCTCTCCCCCTCCCTCTCTCCCTCCCTCACTCTCTCTATCTCTCTCTCTTTCTCCTTCTCTCTCTCCCCCTCCCTCTCTCTCCCTCTCATAAAGAAAACTCACTTGTTTCTGTTTGTAGCCTCGATCGAAACCTTACCTAGGTTACTTCCATCTTCCTCACTCTGCTCCGGTGTCGATTACGCAGGCGTCAACTACTCATGAGGTGGACGGTTTCAATGTGATAAAGGACTGAAATTGTTTCTGGATGGATGAGAGATGAATGACTGTAATTATTGTTATTATTATTATTATTATTATTATTTCTGAAATTGTTTCTGGAGGTGGACGGTTTCAATGTGATAAAGGACTGTAATTATTATTATTATTATTATTATTATTATTATTATTATTATTATCATCATCATTATTATGTGTGAAAATAGTTGATTGTTGGTAAAGAATCAGTGGAGTGTTGCCTCTAAAAAAGTGTTTCAGTGAATGAAATCAGTGAAGTAATGTGACAGTGTAGGATTGATAGAAACCAGTGAAGTAAAAACTTGTTCAGTGGAGCGCCCCTTCCCCTAAGTCATGTCGGCACTTTAAGTATCTATAGAGGCATACGTATTAAACTTCTTGTTTAATTGGTTAATAAAACAGTTCCGTAGGTACTATCATTCTTTACTTAAATTAAGTTTTTTAATATAATTATTAAGAACTAAACACAAATGTTACATTATAACTTAAATTTTTTTTACCGCCCCTACAAAGGGAGCTTAAGTGATCAAGTTCCTATTTATATGTTTTAAATATGCCAAAACCTAATGGCAGACATGAGTGGATCTAAATCAAATAGATCGGGTCAAGATTAAGGGGCATCGTCTAGGTAGCAACAATCAAATAAGTGATAGGTTAAAACATATTGAGTGGTTGTTTGGTAAGCCTCTTACTGAGGCTTTGAATCATTAAGTACTGAATGGTTCAGCATTCATCGCGTTTGTTTCAGCTTATGAATGGAATGGTTAAGGCTGAACCATTAAGATTTGGGATGTTGCTGAACTATTAAGCACTGAACTAGGCCGAACCTTAATGAGACTCTCCTATCAATGTGCAGGGGCGGACCTAGGCCTGCCCAAGGTGGGCGGGCGCCCCCTTTGAAAAAAAAAATCAGTGTTATATACGCGCGTTAATCCCGTCCGCACCCCTTGAAAATTTTCAATCGCACCCCTTGACTTTTGAAACCAATGTTTTCAATCACAACGAGAACGGTAAGGTTGTCGTTTTTGAGTTTTTCCGGCATGCGGGGTGATGATACATGGTCATGAGTCTGTATATACAGAGAGAAATAACAAGGATGATGAAGAAGGGTAGTTGAAAATGAATACAACTAGTAAATTACCCCGCGCGTTGCGGCGGGTTTTAAACGTGACTAAGTACGTAAAGGTAACCCAAGTTAAAAAATAAATTTTTTTTACCAAAATGGTAATTTTAAATTAAAAGTATTTGATACATAAATCAGGATATTAAGTTTTCTTTTAGTTAGTTGTAATATACAGAGAGAAGGAGATAGAATTATTAGCAACAAATACATATATTATATGAGGTTAGACATCATGCTTTAAAGAGTTATACAATTCAACAAACAAAAAAAAAGACAAAAATGTCCAATTACTACAATGTTTATAAGCTCCAACAAAGCCTAATAGAACCATCACAAACATTGCTTGTTATTATTA
Organism: Ambrosia trifida; assembly: GCA_028751855.1. Taxonomy (NCBI): domain Eukaryota; kingdom Viridiplantae; phylum Streptophyta; class Magnoliopsida; order Asterales; family Asteraceae; genus Ambrosia; species Ambrosia trifida. The sequence continues at coordinate 9,215,945 of CM054131.1, forward strand.
AATAGATGTGTAGAAGGATTCAATGAAAAGCTTGGGTTTTATTGAAATTGAATTAGGGTTTAATTAGGTGTTATGAATAGGGGTTACATGTTGAAATGGATATGAAGTATGCATTACACATATATACAATGAGCATTATAGGTTGTACACAAGGGCATAGAGGGAACAAAATGACCAAATATTGGAAATTTGTGAAGGGACTCTTCAACTCCCATCTTAAAAATTGTGTAAAATTACCTTCTTACCTATCTCTCCTCCTTAATAAGGTAGTAGAGATAATTTTACACGATTAGCCGAGATGTATCAACAACTTTAGTTTTTAAAATTTTATTATGCATATGTAACGACATTTATTTAAATTAATTTTAGCTTTTGGTTTCTTTTTGTTGATTATATAATTTTATTATTATTATTTTTGGCATATGAGCCGACCCGACCCGACCCCGGCCACCTGATCCATAAACGACCCAGGGACTTAGAGATTCCGCACCCCATGAAAACAATTTCTGGGTCCGCCACTGTCAATGTGGGACAAGAAAATTAACCATCAATAGGTCCAACTTAATAATTCAGCACTTAACATTCAGACATTTTAATGATTCAACACTTAATAAACTAAACAACATCTGAACTTTAAAATAAATGATTTGATTGAATTGAGTTGATTGTATTGAACGCCTTTCTTTCTTTCTTTTTTAACACTAAAAAATGTGTTATATAAATCAATCAACCAAATAGTTTCTTGAGACCCGGGTTTGATTCCCACCTTTTCTATTATTTTTTGCGGCATCAAGGTAAAGAGCGAATACCGCCGGTACGACTTGGATGGGAGGCGAGGTTTTACCGATTATTCCACTGTCGTGCCTTCGGGCGGGTGGAGGTCGGGTTTTCGCGCATCTGGGAAAGCCAAGGGACTGGCGGCAGTCGAGAGTCGACCTTGGTAGTGTCACGTTGGTTGGTACGTCGTTCCTTGCCGTTAAAGGAAAAGATAAAAACTATGTAAATTATTTCTTACAACTTTCGACCAGTCCTAGCTAACAACCACGATATTGGATTTCATGCTATTTTTCTACTTTCGATGTAAAAAAATGGGTACTAAGATTTTAATAACCTAAAGTATTTGAAATTGATCGTTAGCACCCTAAACTAAAAAATGGCCATATATAATATGTATTATTAACATATTGGATTATGACACCAAATTTGGATTAAGTCACTAACCCAATTAGATTAGGGGTGCCACGTTATCCAAAACACTAATTGAGTTAGTGACTTAATTTAAATTGGGTGTCTGAATCCAATAGGTTAATAGTTATGTTATATATGACCAATTTTTTAATTTGAAATACCAATGGTCAGTTTCAAATAGTTTATATTATTAAAATCCAATTAAAAAAAAAACTATTTCTGTTCATTATTTAACTAAATGGATTATAACTATCGTAAGTGCTTGAGACTCGGGAAATGTTTTCCTCGCTTTTGAGTTCTAACTAGCTAACTTCATAGATTTTTTTTTTTGGAACGATGGGAATTTTATTATGAAACTAACAAGATACTAGAACAAGAAAAAAAAAAAAAAATAGGACATTGTTACACCAAAGCATAAGCATTGTTACACCAAAGGATCCCATCCAAGTTGCACTTTTGACTAATTAAGTTTCATAGATACCCCGGAATATGGAATCTTCCCCAAGTGGACTCTTGGAGGAGGTGGCATGATCAAATCATCATTATTTTGTCGTGTATGTCTTATTATTATCTTATTGATGTGCACTGGCGGATCTAGTTCCCAGGAACTTCATCGGATTGAAAAAAATTGAAAATTTTAATGGAAAATGTTAAAAAAAATTAGTGAAAATTAGTAAAACTTTACAAAATGAACTCCCCGGATTCACCACTGTTGATGTGTATTACACATGCTACTACAGTATGAGCTAATATGTTTTATAAATAGATGTTTTTAATAAAACTACATAAAACATTAAATACAAAATGCAAAAGTAATGCATAATTTTCTACATATTTTTATATGTAACATTTATTGTTTTATTTGGCACACTACTATGAGGGTGTTTGGCTCTCCTTATTTCCAACTACTTATAACTTATAACTTTTCAAAAAAAGTCATAAGTTGTTTTAAAAATGTTTGGATGGTGAGTTGAAAATGACTTTTTTGGTTAAATAAAGGGAAAAGGGGGTGGAAAACGACTTTTTTCAAAAAGTTAGTAATGTGTAACTTTTTTAAAGGGAGATAAGGGGGTGGAAAAGTAGATAAGTTATAAGTTTATTAGTAGTTTAACTTCGTCTCTACTTTATGTAGTTAGTAAACAACTTTGCCTCCAAACTTGAAGGTCAAATTCGTAATTATTGAAATTAATATTACATTCGTAATTATTGGCACACTACTATCCCTAAGCAACACGATTGGAGTTTAGTCGTTATGGGTTTTGAAATACAAAAGCGAACATTAATGTCGCATCACAAAATACACAATGCGTTATGTTAACCGAACCATTATGACAAAACATAAAATACATATTCGATTGATTGTATAATAAGTTAAACAATATTTACAATCAATTACATTACGTCTTAATACTTTTTTGGTTTTTTCTACTTCATAACCTCCGCACAGATCATTGATTGCCTTTGTAGCTCTGGCTAGGCTTTACTGATACTCGCAAGCCTCTCCGTCATTGAACTTATTTTTTCAGCAATGCGGCGATCATATGCTATGACTTCGTCCACCAAATCTCCTAAACGCTAAAGGATTTTCTTCTCGCTTGGACCCGCCATTATTTACACTAAAAACACACCCTTTTTTGTTTTCTTCTTCAAAATAACACACAAAATACATACATTCATAAAACACACGACGCACACCACACACCATACACCACTGACCACACACATATACCACACTTTCAAACACAAACACAATGAACAAAGAACTGCTACCACTACGGACCACCGTCAACACTCACATCATGACCACTACCAACATGACTGTGATAACTAAAGCCATAGCAAAGTAAAAATAAAATGGAGCCATTTTAAAAAATAAAACATCAATCGTAAGAAGAGAGCTCTCATGGGTAGTCGCCGGGTTCCAATACCGGAAAAGTTTCAAGGACGGATCACCAAGTTTTTTATCAACAACTTGCCGGAAAGATGCAGCGGGAAAGATCTGGCGGAGGCAATCCGTCATTTGGGTGGTATTTTTTATTTGTACATCGCACGAAAGATAGACAAAGGGGGTAATAGATTTGGATTTATTTCGCTTTTGGACGTTAAAGATTCAGCGGAGATGGAGACCAAGCTATCCAATATTCGTTTGGGGCAATCTGTTCTTCGAGCCAATGTAGCGAGATTTACTTTGGAGGATGGTGAGATTGGACAAAATCCAAACTCATTCAAAAAGACCAATACGTTTGATGGTGGGAAAGGAAAGTCGGAAGAAGTTAGATCCACGTCGAATGTTTACATGCAGGGTGGGAAATCTTTTCAAGAGACATTGACTGGTCGGAAAGAACTAAAAGTGTTGAAAGTTGACGATAGGATTTCGGCTTATCATTCATCCTATGGAAGAACTTTGATTATGCGTATGATGGATCTAGACGCTCTTAAAAGTATCAATCGTATTCTGAAAGATCTTGGGGCAGAGGATAATACGGTACAATATCTTGGAGGTCTATCCGTGATGGTAACCTTTTCGGAGAAGGATCAGGCACAAAAGGTATTCAGGGAAGCCAAAGAGGTGATTGGTAGATTCTCGGCAATTTCGTTTTGGGAAGGGCAAGCTTTGGCTTATGAAAGACTGACATGGCTAAAGATTCAAGGATTGCCGATTCAACTACTTACCAAAGAAGTGATCATGGACGTGGGAAAGTTGTTTGGAAGGATCGTTCATCACCCTAACAGATCTGATTCGGATGCGGACTTGTCATATGATTACATTGGAGTTTTGGTGGGTGATGGTAAAAAGGTGGCTGAAGAGGTGGTGATCACGTGGAGAGATAGAAGATTTCGGGTGTGGGTATCGGAGGAGGCCGGTGATTGGGTACCGGCTTTCTTTGATGTGGAAGAGGAGAATAAAAAGGAAAATCCGATCAGTACAGAGAATAGTAAGGAAGACAACTCGCCGGAAAAGGAGATGAACTCACCGGAGAAAGGTTTGGACAACGATATCGGAGGTGATGACACAATTCCGGCGATAATTAATGACGCGGTCGTTAATTTGGGAAGTCTTAATGTTCCGGAATTTGAGGAGGTAAATATGGAAACGGTTGACGAAATGACGTTTATTCCGGGTAATGATTTTCAATTTGATAAGGTCAACGATGGAGAGGACTTTATGGTGGGTGACTTAGTTTCAAAAATTGGTAAACGAAAAAAGAAACAGGGTGGTTTGGTTATATTGGGCCGGCCCAATAACATGGAATACTCTAGCAGTCTGGAGAAGACCAAGGAGTTAAAAAAGCCCAAGGAAACCGGCCCAGTGGAATATAATGATGATATTAATGGTCCGTTTGGCCCAGATGATAACATGGGTGGGGGTTCACGTGATAAGGATGCTATTGGTGAGGGGTTGGATTGTAATTTTGTTAACTCTGATTCTTTGGATACTGTCACACCCTCAAAATCCACTTGCGGAGTTTTACCGCGAGGCGTATGACAAACCAGGATCCAAGTCAACGATCACAATAAACAAGTCTAAATGAACATATGCAATTTCAAAAACATAGTTTAAATTTCCCAAATACAGCGGAAGCTTATTCTCAAAACATAATCCAAAAGTAAACCAAATTATTCAATGTTTGAAAACCATGCAACCCTAACTAGACGCCGTGCAGACGCGTGCGCCCTAGTTCCGTAGTGCTACCTTAGCGACCTGAGAAAACATGTAAGAGTTACGTCAGCACAAAAATGCTGGTGAGTTTACAGGTTTTGTAATCAAAGTATCAAGTTCAACCTGTCCATACTATATCAATTTGTAAACCAAGTACGCTAGCTAGGCGTATGTTTTGTTACATCTACGATTGGAAAACCATTACTAACTCGCAAACCAGATGTTGTGCCCGAATAGTAAACCTGTTCCTGTTTGAGACAATATGCACTCGCCCGGCCCTCCAAGCCGACGAGCGGGGTTGGTCACTCCCAATAGATCTATTCACATTTCCCCGTTGTGCAAACCCGCACATTCATGGTTTCCCCCGGGACTTCCAGAGATCGTATAGTAAACCATAGAAACCCATAGTATGACAGTTGTTACCAAAACATAAGTTTAACACATGTTTTCTCCCCCGAAAAGTGAAACCAGTTAAAAGAGGGGCCGTAAACTCACCTTAGGTTGCGTTACTTCGAAATACGAATAATATCAGCAAGCTATGCTAGCCCCTTAAAGCGGCGACCTAACATATGACAGTTACAAGTACTTAGACTAATAACCCATAGGTTAGTTAGTCCCTAGATGTCCAGACCATAACCAAGTTCGTTTGAAAACACCGTGACTGTTAAATTACCCAATGTACAAGACTCGACATCCCATTGGTGACCCGAGACTCCCCGTGTTATACTTACACTCTCAAACATACAATCATGCAATCACACTTAACATACCTTAAAATCCAACAAGTTGTAGCACGTAGTTCAAGTATCTCATAAATAAGTCCGAGCACATGTTACTAAGTTACTAGGTATGTTACGGGGTTCCTAGCATGTTCCTAGGTGTCAAATCGGGTCTCGGAATGTCAAAATACACTTACAGCAGCAGTACAGGCGATTAGGAAAAGTCAACTAGTGATTACGTGGGTCAACAGGCATTTAGGAAGGCTAATCGCCTATACTATAGGCGATTAGGGTCATGCGGTATGCAATTCATGAGTTTATAGGCGATTACGTCGTAAGGCATGCAATTCAGGGCTTAACTAGCATTTAGGATCGTAAATGCATGAAGTAAAGGCAAATAGGCTCCCATTCGCCTATACTATAGGCGATTAGGGCTTCCCATCAGGCGAATAGCCTCCTAATCGCCTATAGTATAGGGGATTAGGGTTCCTATTCGCCTATAGCACAGCTGTTCCGGTTTTTCGCGCGTTTAACACTCCAAATCAAATCCAGAACGTGTGTAAACATCAATTATCAATCAAACAACCATATCAAACATATTTCAATCAAAATCCTTCGTTTAACCTCGTTCTATCAGCCCTGCATGCAACCATGTATCCCAACAACAATACACATAGCATGAAACATCACACTAACATGCATAACCGTAACCCTAATGAACAATTACTCAGATTTCATCAACATGCTATCATCATCAATCTGTAACTACCTTAATATTATGTTATCAATCCATCTTGAATCACAAAAACCCTATCTTTTAATTATAAACACACATACAACATGCATAATAAGTAGAATCCAATTAACAATGGTTATTAACGAATTTCAGAAGACACATACGTTTATAAACAGGTCTGGACCATTAGGGATTTAATAAAAACATTATTAAAGATTGCATGTATGAAAACCACACCTTAGATTTATGATAGATTGATGTAATAGGCTTGAAATCTTGTGTTTTGATCCAAAATCGTGTTCCAGAGGTTGTGTGTGTGTTGGGGCGAGTTGTGGGACGACTAGGGTTGTTATAATGAAGTTTAGGAGGTCAAGTATTGTATTTATAGGCGTTTTTAGTCGTCCAGCACGTTATAGGCGATTACGCAGCAACATCAGGAGAATAGGGCTCCTAATCGCCCCTAGTATAGGCGATTAGGGCCTATTCGCCCATATTGGAACCCTACTCGCCCCTCCCTATAGGCGATTACAGACCCTAATCGCCTATAGGGTCTGGTTCAGCACATTTGGCGCGTTAAACTCCGTTTTAACATATGTTAACACCTTTTCACATACCGACAAGTCACATAATGATTGTAAACACATAATACTTGCAAACAAACACATTCACACTCGATCACCAATTCCCGGGACTCGAGACTTGTATGTTCCCTATGCTCTGACGATTCTACGAATCGTCACCCTTTGTACACTTGGTTAAGGACTGACATCTAATGAGCCTTTAGACTAACATCTAATGATCCTCTATACCAAACTAACAGTTCCCGAACCGTAACACGACTCAACTATCCCAGTTAAGTATAATATACGCGTGACTCGCTAAGGTAGACTTTAATCTAGACAGCGTTGTTAACCAGAATTTGCCGGGTGTCACAGATACTACCAAGTCTATGTCGAAGTTTACACAAGCAGATCAGAATCATTTGATGCCTGAAGGAGGTGAAAATAATATGGAGCCGGAGGTGGATAAAACGGTCAAGTTGGGTACTCTCTTGGGTGCCGATTTGAACGCTCACAGAAACTTGGTTCAGGAGACGATTGTGGGTGAAGGGGTACAATGGGTTGGTCAATGAATTTCCTATCCATTAATATCAGAGGTATGAGGGCGGATGGAAAGGCAGTTTGGTCTCGCAATATTCGCAAAAGGTATGATGTTGATTTTATTGGCTTTCAGGAGTCTCAAGTTTCGGGGCTCTCTTTTAAAGATTTGGTTAATTTTTGGGGGGATGGCGGTTTGGATCTGGACGTTTCGGATCCTCACGGCCATTCGGGAGGGATTGTTAATGTATGGAATCCTAAGGTTTTCAAGAGGGTGAATACTCTTAAACATCGGCATTTTGTTATGACTACCGGAAATCTGATTTCAGATGGAACAATTTTGAACATTTTTAACGTTTATGCTCCCCCAAAGAGCAGGTGCAAAAACATGTTTGTGGGACGAGCTGGCTTGTCAAATTAGGAGGTGTTGTGGTTTGGTAGTTATTTTGGGGGATTTTAATGCGGTACGTTACTCGGAAGAGAGAAGGAATTCTTTTTTCAATTTTCAGATCGCGCATGATTTCAATGGCTTCATTGATAGTATGGGGCTGAATGAATATTTTATGCGGGGGTTTAAATTCACGTGTTTAACGGGTAAAGGGAAACAACACAAACTAAGCAAGATTGACCGGGTTTTAGTTTGTGCTGAGTTTTTTAACAGGTGGCCAACGGCGTGTTTACGGGCTTTGAACCGTGAAGTATCAGATCACTGTCCTTTATTGTTGACCATCAAGGATGCTAACTATGGCCCTAAACCATTTAGATGGTTTAACTCATGGCTTAGCAGGGAAGGATGTGAAAAAATAGTTATTGATGCACTGGATACATTTGTGGCGTCTGGTAATCCTGACGAAATTCTTATGGCGAAATTTAGACATCTTCGAAATGTATTGAAACAATGGTGGAGGGATATTACTCGCAAAGAGGGGGAAGAGATAGATAGTTTGAAATCCGAGCTTGAGAAATTGGAATTGATTTTAGAAGATCGAAACTTGGAGGAGGAAGAAGAATGGATTTGGGAAGAATGCAGGAAAAGTTTAGACATCATACAGTTTTGTAAAACAAGAGACTTGAAGTAGAAATCTCGCATTAAATGGGCCATGGAAGGAGATGAGAACACGTCTTTTTTTCATGGAATCATTAACAGGAGGAAAGCTTCGAATGCTATACCGGGCTTGGTTGTAAACGGGAATTGGATTGATCAGCCGAACCTAGTAAAAAAGACGGTGCTGAATCATTTTCGGACGCATTTTTCCGAGAATGTAAATATTCGGCCGAGGCTTTGTTGTGATAATATAAAGAGGTTGCAGCCCCAAGATTGCGATATGTTGATAAGAAGATTTTCAAGGGAGGAGATTAAAGAGGCAGCTTTTGATTGTGGGTCGGATAGAGCGCCGGGTCCGGATGGTTTTAACTTCAGGTTCGTAAAGTTCTTTTGGGGTTTATTAGAAGATGATTTTTTTAATATTTTTGAGCACTTTTATGATCATGGGGTTTTTAGTCAAGGGTGCAGCTCGTCGTTTATTACTTTAATCCCAAAATGTAAAACGCCGGTGGGTTTGAGGGATTATAGACCCATAAATCTTGTGGGGATTATTAGTAAATTAATATCTAAGGTGTTGGTAAATAGATTAACGAAGGTGTTGGGTACGGTGATTTCCAATTCTCAATCGAGTTTTCTCAAAGGAAGATTCATTTTAGATGGTCCCTTGATTATCAATGAGACGATAGGTTGGCTTAAGAAGACCGGGAAGCGAGCTTTCATGTTAAAGTTGGATTTTGAAAAAGCATACGATAACGTCAACTGGGACTTCCTCCTCTCGTCTATGGTTCAAATGGGTTTTCATGACAAATGGTGTGGATGGGTAAGGGGAATTTTGCATTCGGCTAGGTCTTCTATTCTAGTGAACGGATCGCCAACTTTTGAATTTAATTGTCAAAAAGGAGTTCGTCAAGGGGACCCCCTTTCGCCATTTCTTTTTCTTGTGGTTATGGAGATTCTCCATTGCCTTTTTGATAAGGCGATTTCTGTTGGGGAATTTAAAAGGATAAAATATAACGAAGAAGGCAAGGTTTTATCACATATGTTTTACGCAGATGATGCCTTAGTTGTTGGCGAATGGTCTCAAGATAATGTTCGAAATCTAGCCAGGATCCTAAGAGTTTTTCACATATGTTCTGGGCTGAAAATAAACTTAAATAAATCTTCTTTATATGGGGTTGGAGTGGATCAAAGTGAAGTTGAGCAGATGGCGAGCATAGTGGGGTGCCGAGTAGGAGACCTTCCATTTGATTACTTGGGTATTCGGGTTGGGGCCAACATGGCTAGAAGTTGTAATTGGACTCCGGTAGTTGAAACGGTTCGTAATCGTCTCGCTAGTTGGAAGGCAAAAACTTTATCGCTGGCCGGTAGATTGACTCTTATCAAATCGGTTTTGTCCAATCTTCCGATATACTTTTTTTCGTTATACAAAGCTCCTGTTACAGTGGTGGATCAAATCGAAGCCATGATGCGAAAGTTTTTATGGTCAGGCTCTGAAGACATCAATAAGATTCATTGGGTTTCGTGGGAAGTTGTCACGTTGGAAAAAAACAAGGGTGGTCTGGGCGTTCCAAGATTAAGAGACATTAACTTGGCTTTGTTAACAAAATGGGGTTGGCGGTTCAAGATGGAGACTGGAGCTTTGTGGCGGAGTTTTATTACTAGCATTCATGGTGGTAAAGGCTTATGGGAGGGGCTTCCGGTTCGAAGATCCTTGACTGGTTGCTGGAAAACGCTAGTTTCTGCTTTGGTAAACACCAACATTCAAGGGGTTCCCGTTATTCAGTGGTTCAGAGGGATCGCGGGAAATGGTTGTGATTTGAAATTCTGGTTCGATTTATGGTATGGAGATACAACTTTAAAGAAACGTTGGCCCTGTTTATACAAGCTTGAAAGAGATAAGAAGTGTAACATTATGGACAGAATTACTCAAGGGGATAACGGCTGGATTTTCGAAGGGAGATGGTATCGATGTCCTAGGACGGTCGAGGAACTATCCGAGCTGCAAGATTTGAATAGAATGCTTATAGATTTTACAATGTCAGTGGGTGTTGATACTTGGTCTTGGGGTATACAAGGAAAGGAAGTATATACAGTGGCTAAATGTAAACAAGCCTTGTCTTATACAGCCTCGCCTTCTAGAAATACCAATTTAATTTGGGAAAGATGGATACCCTTAAAAGTGAACCTTAATGCGTGGAGAGCCGACCTCGATAGATTGCCGACTTGCGAGGCTTTGGTAAGGAGAAGGGTTGCAATTCAAGACATTGTCTGTCATATGTGTAGTTCGGCAAATGAAGACTTAAAACACATCATGGTTGATTGCATTTTTGCTTTTGGAGTGTGGAGCGGTATCTGTAAGTGGTGCAGGTTAGACCCATTTGTTGCTTATGAGTTTAATGATCTTTTGTTGCTTTATAAGAATGTTCATGGGGGGAAATGGAGAAAAAGGATCGTTAGAGGTATTGTTTTGATTGGTATTTGGGCAATTTGGAATGCGAGGAATCAAAAAATATTTCAAGGCAAAGACTCGATAGTCATGCAAACGGTGGCGGAGGTAAAATCAAAGGCATTTTTATGGCTGAAGCATAGATCGAAATTTGATTGTATAGTTTGGAAAGATTGGTCTAAGAACCCATTGTATATGTGTATGTAATTGGGGCGGTGCTCGTCTTTGAGTGCTTGCCGTTGTTTTAATGAAAGTTAACGTTCAAAAAAAAAAAAAAAAAAACTAAAGCCATAGCAAACCATCCAAACTCAAAAACTAAAAGAAAAACGAAAACAACAATCGAAACCCAAAACCATAATCAAATATCAGGATCAACGGCAAATCTAAGATAAGCGACCACAAACATCGTTAGAGAAAGAGAGAAAGGCCATAGCCGGATGTGCAACATCACGGTTTGTCGTTTCCCTACATCTATCTCTCTCTCTAATACAGTAAAGACACCCAGGCAAAAAAAACATAGGCATCGTTGCTCCTCATCATCGATTGAGGCTCATATCATCATCACAAACTTGTCAACCGAACAAACACACAAATACAACACACTTCCAAACACGGACTCAATGAACAATGAACTGCCACCACCACGGACCGCCGTCAACACTCGCATCCTGACCACCACCAACATGACTATGATAATCAAAGCCACATAAAACCATCCAAACTAAAAAACTAAAAGAAAAATGAAAACCAAAAGCCATAATCAAATCTTAGGAACAACGGCAAATCTTAGATAAGCGACCACAAACACCAACTTCACTATGATAATCAAACCCATAGCAAACCATCCACACTCAAAAACTAAAAGAAAAACGAAACCAAAAACCATAATCAAATCTCATTATCAACGGAAAATCCCATATAAGTGAACACAAACATCGCTATAGACAAAGGGAAAGGCCATCACCGGATGTGCAACATCACGGGTTGTCGGCTCCATCCATGTCTCTCTCTAATACAATAAAGACACCCACGCAAAAGAACAGCGACATCGTCGCTCATCATCATCGATACAAAGAAACTCTCAAGTGATTGAACCCGCTACACGGACCAGGACGCCACCTGGTTATGCACCATATACCCTCGCGTCACTCGCCACTTAGTCCTTGCAACATCTGTGTCACCCCACACGTACGTAGTAAAAACTACAAAGGTAAATCTCAAGTGTTGCGAGTGTGCGAAGTGCAAAGTGCGCCATCAAAACGCCACATTGCGCCCATCACCCACATCACGTGCACGTGTGTGCGAGTGCAAGTTAAGGGTGTTATGCACCCTTTAGGGTCCCCACTAGTGTTTGGCTCAAGCTAAGCAATATACAAGGAGTGCTAATCCTTATAAACCACTTCTTGTTTTGAAATCCCACCAATATGGGACAAGTTGACAAAACTTAATTCATTTTCACATCTTTGGTTGTTCCAACCTACAACTTCCAAGCTCGATATCTCATTCATTTTAACTCTATTTTGGACGTGGTTTGGTTTGTTGTGATACTCTCACAATACATAAACTCGAAAATAATTATTTGTATAACACATATATAAATAAATTTATTTAAGTTCAAAATTAGTGAAAAATCATTTTCCTTACAATTTTTCCAATAATCTCCAACATGAATGGAGATCGATTGAAACACACAAAATTCCCCGATGAAACCTCAACAGTCGCGTATTGCAGGATAGGTAGGCGTTGCCTTTGAACCTTCCTTTGTGAATCATACTTAGCTTACTAGGGTTTTGTAGCCGCGACGTCCTTGAACAACCCCCCATTTATGTAAACGACAATACATATTCACACAATACTTTCCCTAGTCGGGCTATACCCTCATTATCGTGTCAAATAATGGTCTTGGAACACTTTCTGGTTCCGTGGGAGCTCTAGAAATTGTGCCCACAATTTCAGTGGAAACGACCACACTTCTCTCCAATATAGGTGATTTTTCATTAAATCACTAAAAACATTATGGTTTGCAATGACTTACACAAATCATTTAACCACATATTATGCTTAGCCTCACAACAATGTCACTATATATTATAGGAATGGACTAGGACGTATTTAAACACCATTTTACAGTTTTGGGGGATATACATATATAAACATATTTACTAGTTTATATATACACATATATATTAGCTATGCCCCCACAATGACTACTCTTCGGTTCATGATTAAGTTGCCCTATTGAACATAAATATTGGGATATCTAGTCAACTAGGTTAGGTTTCCCTCATGTCCCTTTTTCCTCCATTGGCTTTAGTCTCATTTCACAACTTGATCTCTTATCAACCATCGGGTTATTGGATCCACAATTAGCTTTTGACTATGCCAAGTCAACAATGATTATTTGCAAATGAGATAAGTTGTTCTAACGTGTTCTTGACTCGCTGGTCAATTTTGCCTTTTTGTCAATTCTTAAGACTTATAACATGTGAGCTCAACTCAGATCTAGTTATAGTAGCAGGATAGGCAGTTGTAACATTCGAACCTTCATGTTGACTTTAGAATGACATAAAACTCAATTCATGATTCAATTTGCGAACCCGTCAAACAAATAGTGTTCACAAGTTGGATTCGACTCGAACATAGAAAATGCAAATGAACCCAATATAAAACGAATTTAACATTGTGTTAGAGAACGAATGTGAACACAATTCAATTCATATATTCACGAGCTGACACGAATACACTATATTTTTACTTGGTTTAAATAAAAAAAAAAAAAAACCAGTTTCTGTTTACCAAAATGCATTAAGAGGCTTACATCAACACATTGAAACTCTTAAAATAACACAGGACCTACATTATCATAAATTATTATATAGATAAGGTTTCAAATAGTAACCATATTTCATTATGAAGAAGTCCATTTTTGGCTTCATTTGTTAAATGTGACATTTCCCCCGACAAATTAACAAAGTTGGACTTTGGATCCCGATTCGCATATAATGAACGACTTTTGGTGTAATCGGTCTTTAAACATATCCATGACATGGATTCTGACATATTTCTAACATGTTCTAGCCTAACCGCAAACAAGTTCATATTACAAGTGTTTTTTTGTCTTCAATTATATGCCATATTATTGGATTAGTTATATAATTTTGCAATTTTGTCCCTCGACATTCAAAGTTACAACTTACAACTCGATTTGACGGACTATAAACACATTATAAATACTAGCGTTATTTTTTTTAACATAGGCGCATATTAACTACGTTGTCACACTTGGAATTTAATTTTCTATGGCGTGACAAAACAAATGAGAGATGATGCAAAAATAAGGTTTTATGATAATAGTGGCGGATTCAATAGTGTTAGTTTTCTAATTTTTTTTGATGAATTTGAATAACTTAACTATTACATACGTATATAACACATGAAAAACAAGCATCTAATACAAATAAACATATAGAAAGCTTTTTATATGTGTCACATGACACCGGTGTTTAATATTTGGGCCTGCCTGCATGAAGTTGCTCAAATGATTATATATAATGGTGTTACAAAAAGCTTCATTATTTAAAAAACTATCTCCCATATTTAATAAATAGATGCCTTTAAATTCCAAAATTGATAAAGACCATATCTTTGTCTTTTCCTTCATCACATGCCCTGATGTATGAAATTAGGGCTTTTCTTAAGGATTCAAAGCATTTACTGTTGAAAAATCATATACACCCTTCAAAGATATTGAATTCTATTACCCCCCATCAACATCATGAAACCCAGATCCAATAGTTGAGGTTAATCTTAAAAGATAGCTATGGTTCTAGAAATTGTCCATCAGTTGGTGATAATGGCTTTTGTGGAAATTGTAATAGCATCAAAAGATAGATTGTACACATTCCTCAATCCTCATATTCTTCATGCAATATGAGGTGGAATTATTGGAACCTATATTATTAGTGTGAAGTACACGGGCTCAGTTAGCTATCTAGGGTTTCGTACAATTTCTATATATTGTAATCATCTACTGAAATGATTCCTTAAATAAACATTAGAAAGAAATACTATTGAAAAACCTAGCTAAGATGGGCAACGACTTGAATACCAACATTAGGCGTCCATTTTTAACCAATACAATATTTCAAGTCGTTTTATTCTTGATATTCATTTGTTTATGGGTTGTGTCTCTGGAACTACTAATAGCTAGGACGGGTAACAGCTTGAATGCCAACATTACGAATCAAGTTTCCGACTCAAAATTTTGATCAAGTTAGTGGCCGAAATATGAGCTGAAGATCGGGAAAGACCGTTAGCTAAATCGATTAGTGGTGATGGAAGACCGGTAGCTAAATCGATTTTTGGGGAATAAATTGGTAAATCAAATTGTGGAACAGTTTTGAATGATTTTAATTCAACATGTTGGGCCAAAAAATTTGGGCCATTTAGTGGGCCTCACAAAAGGGTTTTAGTCAACATGTATCTATGTTTGGATTGTTGGCCACTCTAAACATCACCCTCTTGTTTATATTTGGGCTGAAATTATAAGCCCCTTACTCTTATTGATATTTTTAGAGACATAGAGCCTAAGGTGGTAGAAGTTGTAGCCAAAGTCAAGTCTCTTTCTTTCCTTTGGTTAAAGGCTAGGTCCAAATTTAAAAAATTAGTTTGGAAGGATTGGGCTATGTGTCCTCTTACATGTTGTAATTGTTTCTTTGTCTCGGCCCTCGATTTTAATGAAGTTCACTTTTAAAAAATAAAAATAAAAAAATTCTTAGTATGGTACTATCCATTATCCAACATTGTCGCTTACTTGTAATTCGACCGTTTGTTGAAATGAATATATGCTCTTTCTACTATGATTATTAAATATATTGGCCGTTGGTTAAAAAAATTAACCTTATTAAATATAGTCGTTACTGAATCAGATTAAGTCGAGTTTTATTTGTTTTTTTATTGATCCTTTTTTACGTAACTAGTAGTAACAAGTGGATCATTTTGATAATATCTTTATCGTACACTTTCCGTTGTTTAATGAATACTTTGACTGAGTTAACGAATGGTGATGAATTAAGAGTTACTTTACATCATAATTTATTAATTTAAAGCCTTGTCGAAAAAGAAAATGCTAAGATGATGCTATGGTACTAGTTTTTTTTTGAAAAAAAAAAGGGGCATAAGATAATGTTGTATAATATTATTATACGGCCATTAAAGAGAGATCTAAGTAGGGTGTTTGGTTGGACATTAAGAGATACTAGTAGTATTGTCCGAGCGTTGTTGTGGGTGTTTATGTTTTTTTGCCGCACGTTATGCTGCGAGTTTAACGAATTTTATACCGAATCATTTATGGGTTGATAGCACCTACATTTTTGGTTTGATTACTTGTACATTACTATTCACAACAGTGTTATATAAATGTGTTTTAAGAACGGTAAAAATAGGCACGATGCCATGACATACTTGTAAGTTTATTAAACATATCGCGGCGGGAATCAAGTCGGTATCGGTACGTTTTGTTATGGTACCCGCACTCGCTATAATTCTATTTGAAATTTAAACATACAATGTGTATGAAATCTGCATAACACAAAATGGAAAATTTAAAGCAAAACATCTAATAACTAACTTGAAATTCATCAAAACATTACTATCTTATAGCTTTGTTGAGTTGTTTCTATCTATAATTTAGAAAATGAGCAATCATATAAGAATAGGTTGAAAAGCACCAAAATGTTAGTATTTAGAAGTATTATTAGACGGTGACTTTTACATACGGAGACTAATGCATACTTTTAAGCTATTAAAGCATGTTTTTGAGCTATCGCTTCCCCTAAATTAATTGAGAAAATTGGACACAACTAATACACCTTTTATATTTCAATATGATCCACACATTTCTAGAGGCGTCTAAAAGTAACATTTTAGTGATAAATATCATTGTCGTATAGATTTGGGCTACGTAAAGCATAAGAAAAGGAAAACCCATGGCATCACAGGCAGAGTAGGGAAAAACAATCCCAGAGTTGGGACAAACATTGCTTCCTCATATTTGTAGTTTCCACCTGAAACATGAGAGGAATTTTTAAAAGGCCACTACAAATTCATCAACTTTGTTATTTCAAGAAATGGCCTTGATAATGTTCTGAATTGTCATAATGGGATTGAAAAGCAACATTAGATGACTATAACTTCTATACTAATTGCGAATTAATACTAATGTAACTAAATAACTAAACAAAACCCATTTTACCTGCATGTCAAAACTGTGAGACGTAGAAACTTCTGGAGTTCAAAATCGAATACCAATAGTAAACCTTCTGCTACTTCAATTCAACTATACAATACACAACCCAATAAAAAACTCGTAACATATTTATAACTTGATTAAACATAAACTATGAAGAAATCATTGAAATTATATCGTCATCTTTTATGAAACGCGTAAGTTCAAACAGAACCATGACCTAAAAACATAACAGAAGGTTTAGTAATCGGGTCAATTTTGCCAAAGGTGTATAGTATAATTAATCCATAAAGCATACAAAATCATTTTATTGAATAACCCATTATTAATTTGAATGCAACGAAAGCTAAGCAAATATTCATGTTGCAATTTGACCCGTCATCGTAAAAAGGCTACAAAATGAAAAACACAACATGATATATCAACTTGCAGTCTGACCAAAGTCCGAGCAGCAATCTGACCTGCTAAAGACTCGCTTTAATCTGAAGCAATATGACTTTGAACAATAGTAACTCCAAAGGATTTCAAGGATTTGAATCTATCCTAAAATGTTGAAAAGAACACAAAATTAGAATCATCTACGTATCAAAGCAAACAGGTTAAAAGTAAAACGTGATAAGCCATTCTTTGAAGGTTCTTGCAGGATAATAATGCCTCGCATTTGATCTCTTGTCTGCGCTAAAGGTTGATTCGATTAAAATGGGGTTGCAAGGCATGCAATGTAAAAAATAATAATTGAAGGGAAGCGACCAATGGTGTTAAGTCACTTAATAATATACTATATCATAACGATTACTGAATTTGCTCGAGTATCGGCCAATAACCAACACATTATTATGTGTTGGAGAAAGCAAAAGATAATTCAACCCGGCCCATATCATTTTTTAAAAGTTAACTGTTTAGGTGAAAATCATTTAGACGCTAAAGTAGTTTATCATGAAGTTTACTAGATATGACAATTCCTAAACATAAATAAAATGAATTAAATTAAACTTTGTACATTGTAAAAGTATTGATGCGAATGTAGACAACTCAACTGCACTAAATGATGACATATTTTTTGGATTCTTCCTTTTTACTATTACAACATCAATGATGACATATTTTATAACCAGCAAACAACATTTCTTTACAGGAGATGGTTGGGGACAATGTTCCTCTCATGGCAGAGTATTTTAACGAAGGTAATGGGTTTGACCAAAATATTATGAATGGATTTAATTGTCAACACGTTTGACCCGTTTCCTTTTAAGTTGCTTTTTTTAATTGATTAGTGATGCAATAGAACATCATTGTGAATCAGCAACCAGAACCCGCAAACATGACAAAATTCTACTAAGCATGTTTTTATGTGGTCTAGAAAAATCACATAGATACATAAGAATACATTTATGTGTGTGTGTGTGTGTGTTTAAGCTAAGACAACACAAACAACAAAACAAGATCGCCAAAACACATGAAAAGCATAAAAAAGTAGACTCACCAAAGACTATGCTTGCGAGCCCAATATTCACACTTCTGATAACTTTTAAAGATTTTATTGGTGTATCAATAAACTAATAGGTAGAATAATATGACATTGAACATTTAATAATTACCTGAATAGGGTCAATATTTTCTCCAAGAAGTTGACTCAAATTTGTCTATCTAGATTTCGGGATGCCTCGTCCTATTAAAATCAGGTGAGGGATAATCGGATTACCTGCAAGAGTGATATAAAATCAAATAATAGGGCTCCAAACCATTTCCTTGAAATCCACCTAGGATAGTAATCGATATATAGTTACAGTACATCATTAAGGATTACCAGAATCATCGTATAATCTCCTTAAATCTTTAGGAGAATCTCTGATAGGACTACCTTCATGAAGTATAATACTGTCACAATCACACCAAATTCATTTATCATATAAATGTCAAAATTACATAAATGAATCAATGATGACTATTAGGTAGCGTTTGGTATGATGGAATAAAATGAGGAATGGAATGGACCATTACGAGGTAATGAAAAATAGTGTATTTGGTTGGTTAAAGGAATGGAATCACCCATTCCACAAGCCATTCCATTCCCTCAAAACCATTCCATCCACCCCCTATGTTTTTTTTAATTCCATACCCTCATTCACCATTTACTAATAACACCATAACCCACCACCACCACTACCCACCACTATCGTCACCACCCACCACCGTTGTCGCCACCACCCACCGCCGTCATCCACCACCCACCATCGTTGCTCGCCACCGCCGTCACCACCCGCCACCCACCATCACCACCACCCCCGCCATCCAACACCACCCATCGCCGCCTCTACCACCTGCCACCCTCACTCACCACAATTTCCTTTACCCACCACTACCGCCACCACCCACCACCGACACTACTCACCATCGTCACCCACCCACCATCACCGCCATCCACCTCCACCCATCGCCACCGTTGCCACCACCCACCACCATTGTCGCCACCCACCACCATGCCACCGCCACACACCACCACCTACCATCACCATCAACAGCACCATCACCATCACCACTACCCACCACCGCCACTACTCACCATCGTCGTCACCACCGCCGTTACCGCCACATATTACCACTCACCACCGCCATTGACCACCACTCACCACCGCCACTAACTACCGATTTTATTTCTTCGTCTTTTCCTGCCTATCCAACAACACAAAGTAATGTTTTGTTACATTCCCACATGGCAACCAAACAAGACATGGAATAGTAATGATCCATTCCATTACCTTGTCCATTCCATTACCCCATACCAAACATACCCTTAGAAACAAATAACTGTAAATCAAGGAACAAACCTCTTAGGTGCTAATAAAGGTAAGCTAGAAAATCAATTAAAATCAATGAATAAGATTCTTACAATTGTATGTCGAACAAACATAAGTTTGAGAGGCAAGAACACTTTGAAGCAAGAAGATATGTTACAACAAGCTAATAAAACATTATGCACAACACAGTTGTTCTTGGTCCTATTCCAAACAGTCACATCACATCTATAGCAAGCCAATAAAACATTATACATAGCACACAATATATTATAATGAATCAAAAGAACATGATACTTTTGCTATACGCACACACACACACACGCGCCATAGAATGAGGCTCCAATAATGCACTTAACATAATAAAAAAAAAAAACTTGATTTTATGTAGAATTAGCAAGCATATTAAATAGAAAAACCGAGTCCTAACCTGATTTTATGAGATTTTGTGCCACTAGGGAACCCATAATTCCAGGACCAAGAAAGCCCACACGTGCAGGAACTTCTTCTGCTATACATAATAAAGAATGACAAAAATATGCATGACATTATTCACGAAAAATGACATTAAAAATTAAACCACTGAGTAGTTACATGCACCCTGTTTCTGTTTCGAGGAGCACGAGAAACATACAATTAGATAACATGTAACAAAATAGTCGATTTACTAAAACATAAAATCGACCTTCGATAGATACTTACGACTAATCGAACATACAAATAAAATTAGGGCAAACGAAGATGAATGGAAGAATAAAGTGTACCTTAATTTTGGACATTTATCACAACCTTCTGAAGCAGAGAATCCAATTAGGTCTAACTTCATGATTAAAATAAACAAATTAAATATCATAATTCAAAACTGGCTGAATTATAAGATGATGGAATTACCTTTTGCGACGACGAACCATCACCAACAGCCTACAATAGGATAGACTTGTCATGACCATCATGTATATCATCAATATGAATCATATTCACCACAAACACTACCAACCTAGCTAGAGTAAGACAGAGAGGTCGCAAAAAGCAAGAGAAAGAAGCAATGTAATGAGCAACCAAATTCATTCTTAAATCATTGATGTCTTAATTGGGTTTTATGAAGGTCATCATTCAATTTGTGGGTTTTATGACGGTGCTCCATTTGATCTTCTGATGTGTAGAAGACAAGAAGATAATAAGTATAAATGAGTATTCAATTTGGTTTTATGAAGGTAGGTTACATCTTGAGTGAGATATAAAGTGTTTATTAGACATATATACTATTGGCATTATATGCTGTACATAAGGGGCATAAAGGGAAGAGAAGGACCAAAAAATATAGATTTGTGAAATGACTCTTAAACTCCCGTCTTCAAATTATGAGAAAATTACCTTTCTGGACATCTTTGGTCCTAAATAAGGTAACTAGTGGGAAACCCGCGCGTTGCTGCGAGACAGTTAAGATAAATATATTTTTTTGAACAATGCACAAGCGTAGCCGTGTTAGCCCACCAAGTTGTAGGAAAAGTGTAAAAACATATTGTTTTCCTTCTATTGTCTTTGAATGCAAAACGATGTATATGAAATTGTCTTTGAATGCAAAACGATGTATATGAAATTAATCCATTTCTCTTCATTATTTAAACTTTGAAAAGAAACTATATATTTTTAGATCCAACATATAAGTTCTTATAACTTTTCATGCCACACTATCTAAATTGTCCAACCACATGTCCTTAACTTCCAACATCTAAAGGATGATGTGTACACAGGACACCTAAGTATAAAAAAGATTTCACTATATATGAAAATGAACTTTGACCATCAAAATTCTGTCATCAGTAGTGTTCTCAAAACTAAATGTGAGCATAGATAATTTTTATTCCCAAATCTTTCTATATAATTTTCCACAAATTTAGACCAAACCACCATATGGATATGTATTGTCAAGCATGAACTCAAAACCAAATATGAGCATAGAAATCAAAACAGAGCAGATAAACCAAAACACAACCATTCGATATCATATAAACATGTAAACAGAGAAGTAAAGAAGTATTAACAAGACATTAATTTTAATAAACAAATCAAGTTTAACCTGGATGATGAACTTGCAGATACAGTCCACTTTCGGATTGTGTCGACGTTTTGCTAGATTCGTTACAAGATGATTACTTTTTTCAGCCTCCTCCCTCGGTCGCATCTTGTCGTTCTTATTAAATAATTAAAATAAAAAAACCTTATCAACAGAAAATCAAAACGTACCGTACTACTTGGCGTTGTGTGTGCGTCACTTCGTACCACCATTAACACTCTGCAAAGTTGCTTCGTTTATCTTTCTGCGTGTTCTTCTGACCATCTCAAGGAAAAAAAAGTAGACGTACATGTCAATAGTTGATACAAAAACCTTGTAAAGATAATGAGTTAATTTTTAATATAAGTGATTATCTTCTAGGGGCATTTAGGTAAGAAAAATGGTGAAATTTAGAAAATTGTAAAGAAACCTTTGGTATACCATCTTAACTTTAAACAATTTGAACATATTTGCCCATGCCTCCTCCTTTATAATGTAGTATAGAAGTATAGATATAGATAGAGATAGCGAGACAATCAATCAAAAATTAAAATTTTATTAATGTATAATTATCTGGATGACTGACTCAAAGTATTTTAAACTTATATTATCTAGTAAAATTCTTATATTATTATAATATAATTTTAGTAGTATATTATATAATGATATTACATTATAGACTTAGGTTCTTGTATAAATGTCATATTTTATGAGAAGTGTGAGAAACGATTAAGATTTGACATGTAGACAGCGTATTTAGGATTTAGACATGATGGTTTAGGTTGTTTTGGCTAGAAAAAACATCAAACAAAACGATTTAAAGTACAGTATAATGAATTATAGCCATAAAAATTAAAACACAATATAATTTAATATATAGTTTAAAGGAGATGTGCGCATATGTTAGTTTTTAGTCATGTAATTAAACATATTTTGATTTTTGATATTGTTTTTTATTTTGTTGTTGAACACATTAGTAGCCAAATTTTTAGTTGATTTTGTTACTAGCGTAAAATATTTAAGAATTGATGTGTAGGCATCATTTTTTTGACATAGTCAAGATGTTTTGGATTGTTTTGACTATGAAAATACCAAACATAACAATCAAAAGCACAAAAAATATATTCTAGGCTTAAAACTTAAAACATCATTCTAATAAATATACAAATTGCGTTTTAGGTGTTAAGCAATGTGTTTTAGCTGTGTTTTAAATTTCAGGGCTATAATATAATGCATTGTGTTTTAAATTTTCGTGTTTAGTATTTTTCTAACCAAAACAACCTGAAACATGATGCATAAAAATCAATTCTTAATAATTCTCACACGTCTCATGATATATGAAATTTGTACAACAACACTCAAACACACACATATTAAAAATCAAACCAAATGAATTGTAAGTGGTTGGTCTTTTAGTCAATTTCGACATTTAGTGAATATTAGTTAACACTTTTTTATTTTACCCGGTTTTCACTTTTAACGACTTATAATACACAAAATATACATTTGGTAGACTTTGTACCTTTAATTTCAAGAGAGGCAACACTTTAACTTCAATTGTTTTGCCAAATTCTGTACTTAACCCCACCTTCTTATAGTATGTTTCGTCTTGAATTTCAGTTGTTACATTTACCTTTCAACTTTAATAAAGTTCTAATTTTTTTATCATTTAATCATTTCCTTTTTCTCTAAATGATTTATATAAAAACCCTTAACTTTAATAAAATTATCGTATTGAGGTTTAACAAAATTTCTGTTACGTGAATTTTTTATGTGTTTTGTATTTTTTTCTTTTGTATAAACGCTCCACGCGAGTTATTTATATCTACGTCTTGACATTGTTCGTCTTTTAGTGTATTTTATCATTTAGTGAATTTCAGTATACACTCCTTGTACTTTACTCAAATATCAATTTATCCCCTTGACTTTAATAAAGTTTTATTTTTCTTTTCTACCTTTCCTTTTCCTTAACTGATTTACGTTAAAACCTTATATTTTGAGTTTTAACGAATTCTGGTTACTTGATTTTTTATGCGTTTTGTTTTTTTATATCAACGCTCCCCACGAGTTATTATAATGGCGTTTCTAAGCCGGCCAGTGTTTTAAACATTTTGTAAATTTTGTTTTATTAAAATTTTAAAATTATACCAAGGGTTTGTTTGGCAAGAAGCTTTTGGAAGCTTTTAGGAGCTTCAAGCTTTTAAGAAAAAGCTCATACTTAACAAAAAGTCTTGTTTGGTTGAAGGGGCTGGAAGCTTTTAAGTTAGAGAAAAAGCTCTACAGTGAAAAGCTACTAGTAGTAGCTTTTAAGAAAAAGCTCTACTAGCTACAAGCTTTTAAGTAGTAAATGACACAAATACCCATTCTATTTTAAAAATAAAATAAAAACCTTCTTTACAAGCTTTTAATTACGACCATTTTGGTCATTTTATACATTTTATTAAAAGCTCCGGCTACTCTGCCAAACACCAAAATATATTTAAAAAGCTTCCAGCTAACAGCTTCCAGCTACCAGCTTGCAGCTACCAGTTTTCAGCTACCAGCCTCCAGCTAGTTTTGCTAAACATACCCCAAATGAGTAATAAGTCGTTCGTCTTTTATTCTTGAATTACAGTTTACACCCCTATATTTACTTGGTTATCATATTGCCCCCAACTTTATTAAAGTTATATTTTTCGTTTTTTCTTCCTTTTTATTTAGCTAATTTACATTACAACCCCTGAACTTTAATAAATTATCATTTTGAGTTTTAACGAATTTCCTATTACATGATTTTTTATGTGTGTTTCCTGTTTTATATCAACGCGTCACGTGGGTTATTTTTATCTTTGATTCGACATGAATTTTTGTAATGGTGTTTCTAAACAGACTGTTGTTTTAAACATTTTGTAAATTTTATTCGAACAACTTGGCTTTTGTATACAACAACTTAACTTTTCAATGGTTTTCGAATATATCGTTGCTACAAGGTTTTTATTGTTATGTCACGGGTTTTTTTATCTCTTTTTTTTTACTTTAACAAATTTTCAATAATTTTAGTTGAGTTAATTGCCAATTTAGTCCCTGAGGTTTGTTGCAAATTGCCACTTTCATCCAAATTTTTTTTTGTTGCATCTGTGTCCCTGTGGTTTCATTTTTTTGCCATTTTAGTCATGTGCACTAACTGAGTTAACAAAACCGAGTTAAATCAGGGACATTTTTGTCCATACACCCCAAACTTTTTTCTTTTGCTATTTTCATCCAATTCTTATAACCCCTTATTAATATCATCTTCTCCATCATAAACCCTACTTCTACACTTTCACCCTTCACCATTTTCCTCCATTTTTGTACCAGTTTTGACATGTTTTGACCTTAGATGGTCAAACAATTATAATATGGTCCTGTAGATCAGCCAAAACTCATGTCAACCACAAAGTCAAACTTCAGCGCCTAATTGTCCCTCTTTGTTTTACTTGCAAACCCAATTCTATTAATTACAACCTATCATCTTCAACATTGACCATCCCAATATCCTTTATTCCCAAACCTTACATCTCCTTGACTTATAATTAGCTCCACCACTTGTATTCACCATTTAAACCAACAACCCATAAATTAATATAATTAATAAAAGTGATAATATGAATTGTTAGCGGTACCCTATGTTTCCCGTCGCCAATTCTTGACCAGTTCTTAAACTCTGGAGATTGTGTACAGGTCTTACCGGCACCGAGCTGTGCCGCCACGACCCACCGTGGTGACCGTCGGTTGGAGATCTTCAGGCTTCTCCCTCTCCTTCCTCTTTGTTCTTTCCTTTTTCTTGATCTTCTGTTCTTTGATATAACCACCACCGAAGCTCGTCTTCGGCAAATCGATACCCTCATCTGGTTCCCCCCTTCTGGCTTAGTTGGAATGGATAGGACATGTGCTGAAAAAGGGGAACGCGCCACCGCATGTGGCGCCGCTCCGCCGTGGCTTTCGTCGCTGCTCTTTCAAAAGCTCCAACTTGTTTCTCTCTCCAGTCTCTCTCCGCCGTCTCTCTCTCTCTGATGTGTTTAAGTGTGTGTGTCTTGTTCTGTGTAAAACTGTAAACAGATGAATGGTGGGGTGGGTTTGTAAAGAGCAAATGAAGATGGATGAAAATGGCAAAAGAAAAAAGTTTGATGTGTATGGACAAAAATGCCCTTGATTTAACTGGGTTTTGTTAACTCAGTTAGTGCATATGACTAAAATGACAAAAAAATGAAACCACAGGGACACAGATGCAACAAAAAAAAGATTTGAATGAAAGTGGCAATTTGCAACAAACCTCAGGGACTAAATTGGTAATTAACTCATTTTAGTTCTACATTAACATCAGGGATCAAAATTTACAACAATGAACCACTATTTTAGAAGTAAGAAAAAAGGTGATATTTTTTGCTAGCACATGAGTGTCATTGGTATAATTCACTTTAAATTTAATAAATAAAAAGCTTGAAAATAAAGAAAAGTGTATTTTGCTGACACTAATTTTTGGTTAATACTAATTTTCAGTTAATAAAGTGAAAAAATATTAATTAAGAAAAACGCCGTATAAAACAAGACGTTCTTGCATGAAGAAATGCAAGTTTAACGGCTGCAAAGCACTCACCTCCTTTATCCATGAGTGGATAACTTTCTTTTTTCCTTAAATCCACTTTTTGATTGTTTATTTATTTATTTATTATTTTTTTTTTTGAACGGCATCTCGCTCAGGGCTATACATGAGCATAGTCCGGCCGACGTGGGATTCGAACCGGGCACTCCAGGGTAGGAAACAGGCAAAGCCTGAAAACCTCCCACCTCACTTTTTGATTGTTTATATTTATAAAAAAAGTTAATTGTTAATTTAGTCCTTGAGTTTTGTTAAAAATTGTCACTTTCATTCAAATCTTTTTTTTGTTAATTTAGTCCTTGTGGTTTCATTTTTTGTCATTTTAGTCCCTGAGGTTTGTTAAAAATTACCACTTTCATCCAAATCTTGTTAGTCCACAGGGACTAAAATGACAAAAAAATAAAACCACGGGGACTAAATTGACAAAAAAATAATTTGGATGAAAGTGACAATTTTTGACAAAACTCAGGGACTAAATTGGCATTTAACTTTTTATAAAATCGAATTTATTGTCACATATATTTATTGAAGAGAAATTGTACGATACATATATCTTAATGTGAGAAGTGTAGGAAGCCACTATATTTTGCACCTGTCAATTTAACCAAACTACAGTTAACGTAATTAAACTCAATTACAGTCAAATTCAAGGGTATAACTGATTTACGTAAATCACGTTCTATATATGGTTACGATTTCATAATTTAAGCAATTTCAACTCGATTAAAACATTATGAATGATTACACAGTCAAAAAAAAAAAAAAAAACCCAAGTCGATTGCATTGAACGAAAACATAAGCTCGATGTTTCAATCTAAAAATCAGAAAAACATGGGATTATACTGGACAATTAATCAGACGAAAAACATAGGATTATGAATAAATGCTCGTATTAGTTGTCAAATACTTTCAATTGTATTTCAAGAAGAAGGATTAAACATAAAAATTAGGTTAAAAGATGTTGCAGAAGAAAAAGATGAAGTTGGTGATAACAGAGTGCTTTAGACGCACCTTGTAAATGTTTAGACGCACTTGATGTAGAATTTAAACGCACGTTGTAAAATGTTTTGACGCACGTTGTAAATACCCATGTATATAAACACACTCAATTCTTCATAATGTGCGTCCAAAACCTTAATACATGCGTTTTGAAACAATAAACATGCGTTTGTTTTATTCAACCAACCAATTTTATACGCATAACATGCGTTTGAAAGTATGTATGTGTGCGTCTAACACACTCTGTTATCCCAACTTTTTCTTTTTCTTCTGTAACTTACGTCAACCTAATTTTTTTATGTTTAATTCTTCTTCTCGAAATACAATCGAAAGTATTTCACAAATATAAAGAGTGTTTATTCATTATCATACGTTTATCGTGTCATTTAATCGTCTATGTATACAATCCTCTGTTTTTTTATTCAAACTCTATTATAACGTTTAATCGACTTTTTATTTGTTTCTTCGATTGTGTAATATCTCAAAATGTTTAATCGATTTGAAAGCCTTAAATTATTCTTCGGTTAACTCTTTGTTGAAATAAAAAAAATTGTGAAGGTTTTTTTTTCCTAATTTACCCTTGGTTAGATTAACCCAAATATGATTAGAAACGCATTGTTGACGTCAAGTTGACGAAGAGTCCAACCGTTGATAACAACCAACGAGAGGACTATGCGAATGGTTGAGGCTTTAACTACCGGGCTAAAGGTGTGATTGAAATCAATATCCGGAATTTGGGTGAAGCCTTGAGCAACAAGGCGGGCTTTATGGCGATCAATAGAGCCATCAGAGTGGTATTTTGTTCGAAAGACCCATTTAGAGCCAACGACATTGGTGGAAGATGGACGCGGAACTAAGGTCCACGTGTGATTCCGTTGGAGGGTCGTGAGCTCCGCATGCATGGCGTTCATCCAGTGTGCATGCTTGGAAGCGCTCTTAAAGCCCTTCGGAACAGTGTGAGTAAGCAAAGCGGTATGAAGAGGAGATGTGGAAAGATAGGATGTATGTTTGGGATTTGGTTTAAACGTTCCGACTTTGGAGCGTGTAACCATGGGGTGAGAGGGAGCGGGTGGTGAGGACGGTATAGGATTATGGTTGGAAGGTGACGGAGGGGTTGGGTCAACGGAGGAGGTGGATTCAGCAGGTTCGGATATGGATGTGGTTGGTTCAGTGTTGGATGAGGTGGTGGGAGTAGATAAAGGCGAATGGGATTGGTTGGAAGGAGAATCTGGGATGGAATCGGATGAAGTGGTGAAATCATTGGAATTTTGAGGGATGGGGTCAGGAGTATTAGGAACAGGTTGTGGGGTTGAAGTTTGTGTATGGGTGGGTTTGCACATGGGACAATGAGATTTGGTTGGAGAATTTTTGTGACAAGGTACGGATGGAGAGTTTTGAGGTGAGGGTGAGGAGAATTTTAGTGGTTCATCAAAGGTAGAAAGAAATAAATTTGCAATATTGGTTGTGGAGGAAGTGCCGCTAAAAGGGAAAAAATTTTCATCAAATCGAGCATGCCTTGAGATATACATACGTGATGCCACGGGATCAAAGCATTTATAACCTTTGTATTGAGGACAATAGCCTAAGAAAATACAAGGAATGCTTCGTGGTGCTAGTTTGTGTGGGGCATAATCACGTAGATATGGGTAAACACAACATCCGAAAACACGAAAGTTGTTGTAGGTGGGAGTGATAGAAAACAACGCCTCATAGGGAGATTTGTTATCTAAGACTTTTGTGGGCAAACGATTGATGATGTAAGTAGCGGTACTAAAAGCGTCATCCCAATGATTAATGGGGACACTAGCATGAAAAAGCATGGCTAAACCGGTTTCAACAATGTGCCGGTGCTTTCTTTCCGTGCGAGCATTTTGAGGAGCGGTGTATGGACAAGAGAGGCGATGAAAAGTGCCATTTTGATCAAAAATATTGCGAACATTTTTGTTGACAAATTCCGTGCCACCATCGCTTTGAAAAATTTTAACTTTGCGGGAAAGTTGAGTTTGAACAAGGCGCAAAAAACTTTGAAGAACCGTATAAAAATCGGTTTTGGTTTTAAGCGGATATAGCCATGAGAAACGAGAGTAGTCATCTATAAATACAACATAATATTTGTAACCATTTTTGCTAGTTATTGGTGATGGTCCCCATAAATCACAATGAACGAGATCTAGGGGATTAGAGGCTCGTTTATCATTAGTGGCAAATGGTAATTTCTTTGCTTTAGCAAGTTGACATGGTGAACAAATATTAGGTTTAGGCAAAATGGATGTAAAAGATAAATGACCAAGACGTTTCATAATGGAAATTGTATCAAATGCAACATGACCCAAACGATAATGCCACAATTCAAATGAGGCTTTATTACATGAAACAGACGCAACAAAAGCAAAGGACTTGTCTCGAAGCAAATAAAGGCCGTTTTCACATCGACCTTTAGCGAGAGGTTTTCTTGTTGTCCGGTCCTGAATCACAAAAAAGGAATTAGAAAACAAAACATCGACAGGAAAGTCATTGGTAAGTTTACTAATTGAAAGAAGATTGCGAGTTAAGGACGGAACAACTAAGACATCTTTTAAGTGAACATTATTTTGCAACGTGACTTGTCCCTTATGGGTTATAGGCGATGAATGACCATTGCCAAAAACGACCGAAGAAGATCCTTTATAAGGAAAAAAGGAATGTAAATTACCGGTATCATCGGTCATGTGATCATCGGCTCCGGAGTCGGCCGCCCAATCGGGAACATTGTCATTGGACACATGACATTGAGCATGAAAGGCTCGAGCTATGTAGTCATTACTTGAGGCCGATGCAACAAAGGTAGATAGTTTCGGACATTTGCTTGCATAATGACCATTAGTGCGGCACAGTTGGCAATGAGGAGGTCTTCGATTACCTTTGGAAGGAGCCGAAGAATGAGAATTACGAGCCATTCCAGATCCTGTTTTGGGCCGAGAATAGGAGGATCCAGAAGGGCGATTTTGGTGGGCGGCAAACGCAACAGCGGGTGTAGAAGGAGGATTGAGAGAAGCGAGAAATTGCTCTTGACTTTCCGCTTTTGTTAACAAATCACGGAAAGGCAAGGATGAGTGAGATGTTCGGATAGCGGTGGACCAACTCTCAAAGGTGGAGCCGAGACCACATAAGAACCAATGGGTCTTATCCGTGTCAGTTACGGGGTGGCCGATTGCCGAAAGTTGGTCACAAATAGATTTAAATTTGCGTCCATATTCGGCAATGGTGGAAGAGCCTTTGGTTTGTTGACGGAGAGTGTCACGAAGCAAGTGCATTCTCTCCAAGGAGGTGTTACAGTAAGCCGCCTCAAGGGCTGCCCAGATTTGGCGAGCAGTGGAAAGGCCAAGGATTTCCGTCATCGCTTCTTCAGTAAGAGATGCGTGAAGAAGGAGAATGCCTGCTGATCGTTGGTAAACCAAGACGAAAAGGCAGGATTGAGTTGGTCTTTCGATTCAACAGTGATAGTTTTTGGTGGTGGAGAAATAGAGCCATCGATATAACCGAGAAGCTCTTGGTTTGCGAGTAAAGGAAGAAGCTGATTGTGCCAGGCGAGGTAGTTTGAGGCTGAAAGTTTGATGGGCATCATGTGCATGATAGTAGTCATGGGAAGCTTGGAGGTGGGAGTGGAAGAGGAGTTTTCTGTGATGGTCATGGTTGCGAGAAAAAGGGAGCAGCAGGAAGAAAAGAAAAAGCAGAAAGGGAAGACAGAATTCGGAAGTTTTGGGGCCAGGAATGGTTAGGCTGATACCATGATAGCCAAAGAATTCTCTCTTACTTTACTAGAGAGATGGAATGCCATTTAAATAATGGATACAAGACTAATTACAAGGCTAATAAAAAAGAAAGTCAAAGCAATTACAATTAATACAAATTAAACAGAAATAAATGAGAGAATATTAGTTATGGTGATTGATCTTGATTGATGCTTCTAATACCATGAACAGGTGTTCTACGTTGTTGTGTTTTAGTGGTGTGTTTTAACTATGTTTTAAATTTCATGGCTATAATACATTGTATTGTGTTATAAATTGGTGTATTTGATGTTTTTTCTAGCAAAAACAACCCAAAACATCATACTTAAATCAAAAACATGATGCCTACATGTCAATTCTTGATCTTTCTCACACTTCTCACGAAATATAGCCTTTGTACCCGAACCTTTACACACATACTAAGTGATTTTATCGTACAAAATGTACGAAGTGAAGGGAAAAAAATTGCAGTGGCATTTTCATAAATAATGACAACAACCCTTTACTATAGAGTAATTATATAATTACGTAACATAATTACTCTAGTTATATAAAGTTACTAATGATCTGTTGTGATTTTAATAAAATCGTAAAATATAACTAAATATATGAACTTTATTATTAGATATTTACAAATTTACGATAACAAACTTTCAACTGTTTTTTATCTGAAGATAACTCTTAAGGCTGACAGACGACTTATAAAATTAATGTAGATGCGAGAAACCGATACGATTGTTCATGAGCACAAGCCGTGGTAGGCCCAACTTAAGTTCAACTTGTGCAAAGTAAATCTTAAATCTACAGCACTAGTGATTGTTGATCAACAAGTTTTAGATTCAAAACACATATAGACTAGGTGTTTGCATAAAAAAAATGATAGAAAACTCAAAAACTAAAAAGAAGAGTACACTATATCAAACATAAACTTCGAAGATTGCATATTTCCATTGATAATTAAAGTCACTAAGATGATTACAATCAGGGCCGGCCCAACAAGCTTAGCAAACCAGACAAAAGCCTAGGGCCCCCTAAAAATAAGGGCCTTTAATTTTTATTTTCTACGTTGTTCATAAAAGACCAAAAAAGTAAACGGTCTAGACCCAAAACTTGAAGAATAATGGCCTTATCCTTTTTTTCTTAAACGCGTCCTCAGCTCCTATCCTCATTACTTGCGACCTTGCTAATTGAAACCGACTTAGATGGCGATTGGCAGACAAAATATGAGCAAAATTAAGGGTAATCAATCGCCGCCAACGGTTGCTCAATGTTTTAATATCAAACGAAACAAGGATTATTCATGTAACGACTATTTTTCACAGTAATACTAATCTATATATGTAGTGTGATTTGCGATTGAGTAACTAAAAAAAATCAATTTTGCATTTTGATATTTGCGATTTTTTTATACCAATTCAAAGGGCCCCAACTTTCCAGTTCGCTTAGGGCCTCCAAAAACCTTGGACCGGCTCTGATTACAATAAAAGCTACTGACTTTGACAATAAAGCTCCAATCTTGATAATGATCTAACACACAGTATTGAGGTCGAATTTGGCAAAAATGGTATTTTGAGTGAAAATGAAAGGGTATTAATAGAGAGTGTGTGTCGTCATTTCAGTTGGCGACACTCACCGTCTACACTCCTTTCATGTTCATTGTCGACATTCTTGTTGTCGACACTCAAACCACCCAACACTAGCATCTATCGACACTAACACCCAATCAGTCAACACTTCCTATCACCTAGTGATACTT
This sequence comes from Ambrosia trifida, assembly GCA_028751855.1. Lineage (NCBI taxonomy): Eukaryota > Viridiplantae > Streptophyta > Magnoliopsida > Asterales > Asteraceae > Ambrosia > Ambrosia trifida. The sequence goes on from CM054131.1 coordinate 9,249,078, forward strand.
ACATGGAATATGTAATTCCTATACATTGAACTAGGCAACAGACGACACTGACTCATAGTTAGTCGACACTAGTGTGTCTCCATTATACAAAAATAGACTTAAAACATAATCTTTGTGCTTCCAAGTCTTCTAGTCTTTGATGTTGTCATAATCCAACACTTTGTATATAGGTATACAATGGTCTTTTAGTCCCACGCTTGGTTTAAACTCAAACCAATTCCACTTGGTTTGCTTTAAACTTGAGTCAGTTCAGCTCGGCTTAATTTAGCTTGTTTTGCTAAACTAGAATGAAAGAAAAAAACCAGGGTCTGTCAACTATAATTAACTTTGTCATAGTTATGAACAAAGTACGGTTAAAAAACGCTAATGTAAAATGTATTTGTTATTTTAAAGAGTTAACCTTTTGTGTTTAAAGTAATAAGAGCTAATATATTTTTAGGTAGAATCAGGGGCACAACTATGAAGGGGCGGGCGGGGCGGGGAGGGGCAACCCCCCCCCCCCCCCCCCCTCACAAATTTTCGCTAAGAACTATTTGAAAAAATAGGTATTATATAAATCAAACCTAACAATATATCGGACGATACAAAGTTCTCAAATATCAGTTGTTTTACCGAGTTTATCGTTTTTCTTTGTTTTTTTTCTTTTGGGCTTATTTTGAGAGGTAAAACCCAATTATTTTATTTAGCCCATTTTTTTCTTTAGAAAAACCCAATTTAAAAGCCCACTTAAAAACCTAAACCCAATAAAACTCTTAACCAAAACCCTCGTCCCTCTCTATACTTTCATTTTCAAGTTTCAACCATATTTGTCTTCATTTAAAAATAAAAAAGAATCAAGCCATTATTGATCATTCCATCAAGGTATACAACTAATTTCATTTTTCATACTTTCATAAAGCATCCAATATAATATTTAGTTGTTGTCTTGTTAAGTGTTTGACGTTCTGCTTTGGATAATTGGCGGTGGTGTTTTTTTTATTTTTTATTATTTTTGTCAAGTTATCACGTTGTTTAAGAATTATGTGAGAAAATAATTATGACTTCATCTTAGAACTTTGATATTATTGTATTTAATGTTTGACTCGACCCGAACATATAATCTGAAACTCAAGTTTCAACACTGGGTAGAATAATATTTTATATTTACGTCTTTTAGAAAGTGATATTTATTTGATACAAGAATGATTTAATGGTATGTGGAAGTGCACATGGTGATAGGTCCTCAATTGGGTCAATTTACGGCAGTAGCATGTTCGAATAAAGCAACCTAGCGGCCCGAAAGTTATCCGTTGGTAGCAAGTTCATGCACAATGACACAATGTTGCCCTCATCCTCTTCAAACTCCTCATGTCAGTTAATATATAAAAATGTGAGTTAACTACAATTTTGTATCACGATAACTATAAAATAAATTTGTTGAAATATATGGGTTGTCTAATTCAATCCTTGTTGGGCCGGTTATATCTTTGATTGTTTTAATTCTTTGGTTAAGTGTTTCAGGTGTTGTGGCCCAAGTATGTTTAAGAGTGTTGATTGGGCTTATGATGGAATGTGGGCTTAGGGCCCAGGCTTATATGAGTGTTAATCTCGTTCGTTGATATATGGCGATCCGTGTGCTTCATCATCGTACGGTTGTTATTTGTTGGCGTTGTGTTTGTTCTGTAGCTCAGTATATAAGAGCCTCTTTCTCTCTCTTTGTGGCTTCAGCAGCTCATTCTTGTTTACGTCTTTATCTCTCTAGTTCTCTCTGTATCCTTTTAGGGTTTCTGTATTTCTGTAAGGATCTTGTCTTGTATTTTCCTTATTGTAGTGATCAACTGATCTTAACAATCAGTAGATCACTATATCTGTATTCTGTACTTTGATCACTACGATTGTAGTTGATCTAGGGTTTGGTTGGGTACTTTTGGGCTGGTTAAATAAGATTTTGGTCACCTGTTTTCTGTCGCTATCTCTTCTGTGTTCATACATCTTGTGGTGTTCTTGTGGTTGTTTATATTGTTCTTATATTTTTAACATGGTATCAGAGCCAAAGGCTCTTGATCTTGGTATTGTCGTCTTCCGCTGAGTCTGTTGTTGATTCTTTGTCTAAGGATCTGATCTCTGTTATAGATCTTGTCCTTGTTGTTCAAATATTATAGATCTGATCTTGAAAAGTAGATCTGGTCTATTATTTGGCATATTTCTCTTGTTGTTGTTATACAGGTATTATTGGTCAACATCTGTTGGCTAAGGATCTGTTGGTGACCTTGGATTGGGAATATATTGCTACAATTGCTACCCATAACTCAACACCCTAAGTGAAGGTGTTGGTTGTGGGCAGGAGAAACCCTAACTTGGGTTCCCCCTCACTGTGAGATCGTTTCATTCCTTTTATTATTGTCTGTTGTGTCTAGGGCAACTGACCGGGTTAGGTGGACCGGTATTGTGCCAACTATCTGGTGTCTTGCTTGTTATTGATTGTTCTTTAATATACTAGTATTATACTAGCTAATAAAAGGCTCCTGTGTAAAGATCTGCGAGGGCACCTTTTGAGTGATGAACCCTTGATCTGAACACCTACACAGCTTCGCCTTCTAGGGTTCTATTGTTCTTTATTTTTTTGTCTGGTTGTATTCTTTGTTTCTTGGTGTGGTTCTTGTTATTGGTTAAGTTGTGTGACTATGAGTGGTACTGAGAATCTAGGGGGTGGAGATCAACGAGATGACCCCAACTCTGGGGCTCTTCTTGTGGGAACACTGATAAGCAAACTAGATATCAGTGATCCTTTGTATCTTCATCCAAGTGACACTAGCAGTCTGTCTATCATTTCTATAAAGCTAAAAGGAACTGAAAATTACTCTGTGTGGTCTAACTCTATGATACTTGCTCTACAAGCTAAAAATAAACTAGGTTTTGTAGATGGTACCACTATTAGACCACTAGAAGATGAGGTTCTTATGAAACAATGGGATAGATGTAATTCTGTTGTGTTGTCTTGGTTACTTAATTCTATTAGTGAAGAGCTCTTTCTTGGACAGGTTTTCTCCAAACTAGCCACTGAGGTGTGGTTAGATTTGAAGGAAACCTATGACAAAGTGGATGGATCTGTTGTATACAACCTGTATCAAAAGATCAATTCACTTAGTCAAAATGGGAGCTCTGTGTCTGAGTATTACCATAAGCTGAATACTATGTGGAAACAGTTTGACTCCATAGTGCAATTACCTTCATGTAGTTGCCAGGCTGCTAGAGAATTCAATACCTTTAGCACCCTGATAAAACTGTTTCAATTCCTTATGGGTCTTGATGAGGTTTACCAACCAGTTCGAACTAATCTGCTTACCAGGGACCCTCTTCCTGACATTAAGACTGCATACTCTGTGATTTCAAGGGAAGAATCACATAGAGGCAGTAGTAATGTCAAAGGTAACAATGTTGCTTTTGTGTCAAAGTCAAATCAGAATTTTGATAATAGAAGGAAAACTGTTAATAGAGGTCCAAATCCAAACTTAAAATGTACACACTGTAACCTATTGGGTCATACAGTGGATAGATGTTATGAACTGGTTGGGTATCCTCCTGGTTATAAAAAGAAGAATGTTGGACAGACCTCTGCTAGATCCAACATGTCTTCTAATGTGAATAGTTCTAAACAGTCTAGTTCCAGTTCTACTGGTTTGCCTTTTTCTGCTGAACAGATATCAAAACTCATGAGTCTGATCAGTGACAAAGGTGGAAGTGAAACTCAGAACACCAATACTGGAGGTAAAAGTGTGTTCATTAATGGGTTCTCTTGTATGTCTAAGATATCTAACTTGGAAAAAATCTTTAAAAATTTCTCTAGTTGTTCTAGTTTTATTAGGGATGCTATTAGTTATGGTTGGATTAGTGACTCTGGGGCTAATCAACATATGACTAATAGTGATACTGATATGTTTAATTGCATTGATGTATCTGAGTATGACATCCAAGTTAAACATCCCAATGGAACTAGTGCCAAAGTTTCAAAAATTGGGGATATTAAACTTGCTGATGGTGTCATTCTGTATGATGTCTTTCTTGTTCCTGACTACTGTGTGAACCTAATGTCTGTTCACAAGATTGCTAGGGACAACAAGTTAAGTGTCTTATTTGATGAAGAAAATTGTTTTGTCCAGGATTCCAAGTCCCGGAGAATCCTGGTGACTGGTAGGCAAAGTGATGGCTTGTATTTTGTAGGAAAACATGTGAGTGTGAATGCTACCTGTTTAAATAGTTCTGGTGATGCCAATCTTTGGCATAGCAGACTTGGTCATCCTTCAGACCAAGTCCTAGCAGTGTTAAGAGATAGTCTAAACATAGGAACCAGGGACTCTCAGCCTTGTGACATATGTCATAAGGCCAAGCAAGTGAGAGTTCCATTCCCTATTAGTGATCATAAAACCAAACACATAGGTGATATTGTTCATCTTGATGTTTGGGGACCTTATAGAATCACTAGTAGAGAAGGTTTCAAATACTTCTTAACTGTTGTTGATGACTACTCTAGGTCAGTCTGGTGTTACATGTTGAAATCTAAAACAGAAGTTTTTGAAAATCTGGTTGTCTTTTATGAATTAGTTAAGACTCAGTTTAAGTCCAGGGTTAAAATTTTTAGGAGTGATAATGGAACTGAGTTTGTTAATAAACAAATGGATAGTTTTTGTAAAACCAATGGCATAATACATCAAACATCTTGTGCCTATACACCTCAGCAAAATGGTGTTGCTGAGAGAAAGCATAGGCACTTACTTAACACTGCTAGAGCCTTATTGTTTCAAAGTGGTTTACCACTTAGGTTCTGGGATGAATGTATTCTAACTGCTACATACTTGATTAACAGGATTCCCTCATCAGTCCTCTTAGGTAAGAGTCCCTATGATCTGGTCTTTGGGTTCCCCCCAAAAATTAGTCATGTTAAGAACTTTGGGTGTCTCTGTTTTAACACAGTTTTGAATAATAGTGATAAGTTGTCCTCTAGGGCTGAAAAATGTGTTCTTATTGGATACTCAAATTTTAAAAAAGGTTATAAACTGTGGTGTCTTGAGTCAAAAAAGGTTGAGTATTCTAGGGATGTTAGATTTTATGAGGAAGTGTTTCCTTTTAAACAAAATAGTGAAAACTTTTTTGATAACAATGTACATGATAAAACTATTACACACTTAAACTTTTTTGATCTATTTGAGACATCTGAGGAACCAAACATGACTGATAAACAGTTGCCCGATGATGAAGGGGGAATCAATGGTGCTCAGGATGGGTCATCTAGTCAGCAACCAGGAAATCCTCCCAGGACTCCAGGGGGGGTTGACTGTGAGCAGCAGACTAGTCAGCAGCCTGTGAGTCCAGGTTGCAGGACTCCTGGTAGGGCAGACAATGATGCTGACCCTCCAAATGATGAGACAAACCCATCTGAGGGAACTGCTTTTAGAAGATCTACTAGGGTGTCTAATGTCCCTAGGAAGTTTGAGGACTATATAGTTGAGGGAAAGGTCAAGTATGGGGTTGAAAGAGTTGTTAATTATTCTTGTTTGTCTTCTGAAAATTATTGCTTTGTTACTAGTCTTAATAAGTCCATTGAGCCTGCCTCATATTCAGAAGCTTCAAATGATCCCAAGTGGGTTGAAGCAATGAATCTTGAGATGGAGGCTTTATATAGGAATAATACCTGGGAACTCACTGAGTTACCAAAAGGTAGAAAGCCTATAGGTTGTAAATGGGTTTATAAGATAAAGTACAAAGCAAATGGTGAAATTGAAAGATATAAAGCTAGACTTGTAGCTAAAGGTTATAACCAAAGAGAAGGGTTGGACTTTGGTGAGACTTTCTCACCAGTAGTTAAGATGGTAACTGTAAGATGTGTTCTTAGTCTTGCAGTCCAGAATAACTGGTCTCTATTTCAGTTAGACATCAATAATGCTTTTTTGTATGGGTCAATAACTGAAGATGTCTATATGTTACCTCCTGAAGGTTATAGTTCTAAAGGTGATAATAAGGTGTGCAAACTTATAAAATCTTTGTATGGGTTAAAACAAGCACCTAGGAAATGGAATGAAAAACTTACAAATGTTTTATTGAATTTTGGTTTCATTCAAAGTGTTTGTGATCATTCTTTGTTTATAAAATCCAGAAATGATATGTTTATTATACTTCTTGTATATGTTGATGATATTGTCATTACTGGAAATGATATAGATGAAATAAATAGAATAAAACAGTTTCTAAGTTCTAATTTTCAGATAAAAGACTTAGGTAAACTGAGATATTTTTTAGGTATTGAGGTTTTATATACTGAATCTGGGGTATGTTTATCCCAAAGGAAGTATTGTCTTGAGTTGTTGAGTGAGTTTGGTTACTTGGGATGTAAACCTGTTTCTACACCTATTGAGTTGAGTCATATTGTGTCTAGTAAAAATAGTAAAAGTGAAAAATTGGTTGAGAATGTTACTGGGTTTCAGAAACTGATTGGTAAACTAATTTATCTGTCCATTACCAGACCAGATATTAGTTATGCTGTTCAGTTTTTGAGCCAGTTCATGCATAAACCAACATATGGTCATTTGCAAACTGCTCTTAGACTATTGAGGTATCTTAAGTTGTCACCTGGAAAAGGGCTAATGTTTAGGAAGTCTGATAGGTTTGAGTTAACTGGGTATGTTGACTCAGACTGGGCCAAGTGTCTTGTGACTAGGAAGTCTGTCACAGGATACTGTATTTTTCTAGGAAATTCTCTGGTTTCTTGGAAAAGCAAGAAGCAGAGTACTGTTGCTCGGTCTACAGCCGAGGCTGAATATAGAGCAATGTGCTCAGCCACTTGTGAGATCATATGGATACTGAATATTCTTAAGGAACTGCAGGTAACATGTAAACTTCCTGTTAGTCTTAATTGTGATAGCAAAGCTGCTATCTCAATTGCAGCAAATCCGGTCTTTCATGAACGGACTAAACACTTTGAGATAGACCTTCACTTTATTAGAGAAAAAATCACTAATGGTGTCATACAAACTGTGAAAGTTGATTCAGAAGATCAAATTGCAGACCTATTAACTAAAGGTCTAAGTGGGTCAAAACATGATACATTATGTGAAAAACTTGGTCTTAAAGATGTGTTTAGGAAAGGATTGAATTAAGGGGGGATGTTGAAATATATGGGTTGTCTAATTCAATCCTTGTTGGGCCGGTTATATCTTTGATTGTTTTAATTCTTTGGTTAAGTGTTTCAGGTGTTGTGGCCCAAGTATGTTTAAGAGTGTTGATTGGGCTTATGATGGAATGTGGGCTTAGGGCCCAGGCTTATATGAGTGTTAATCTCGTTCGTTGATATATGGCGATCCGTGTGCTTCATCATCGTACGGTTGTTATTTGTTGGCGTTGTGTTTGTTCTGTAGCTCAGTATATAAGAGCCTCTTTCTCTCTCTTTGTGGCTTCAGCAGCTCATTCTTGTTTACGTCTTTATCTCTCTAGTTCTCTCTGTATCCTTTTAGGGTTTCTGTATTTCTGTAAGGATCTTGTCTTGTATTTTCCTTATTGTAGTGATCAACTGATCTTAACAATCAGTAGATCACTATATCTGTATTCTGTACTTTGATCACTACGATTGTAGTTGATCTAGGGTTTGGTTGGGTACTTTTGGGCTGGTTAAATAAGATTTTGGTCACCTGTTTTCTGTCGCTATCTCTTCTGTGTTCATACATCTTGTGGTGTTCTTGTGGTTGTTTATATTGTTCTTATATTTTTAACAAAATTGAATGAGATAAAGGAATTTTGGACGTAACAATCTACTGAATTCAACAGTTTTTTTTTCTTGCCAATGAGGGCTAATTATGTTGGTAACATTAATAATGCTAGTCCTGAAGCCAGAGAGAGATACTGAGTTTGAGTCACACTTGCGGCATGATTGCATGAATAGTGGGGAACTTCTTGGGACATCGGGGGTTCAATCCCTGGTCTCTATGCTTTTTAGTGGAGAGGGGCTGGTATTCTTCGGAATCATGGGAGGCTTCACCAATTCCTACTTGGAAGTGTCATTGGTGTAGGTGAGCCGTATTGAACCCGAGTCTTGTGAGTTCACAAGTGTGCACGCTGCCACTTGATCTAGCCGTTAAAAAAAAAACATTTTTTTCTTTTTTGAAAAAAAAAGGAAATTAAAATAGACCCGTTAATTGCAGTTGATATATAAAAGAACTTATGAAATTCTCTTGATTAAAAGGTTTTGGTTTCGTTGCTGCAAGATGTTAACCTTAGTTATCAAAGTCATGCTCGATTTATATTTGTTCTAAAAGGGTAAAAATATATACATACTTTAAGCATTAAACAACATTTTTTTCTAGAAGATTTAACTTCTTTTTTTTTAACGGTTAACTAAACAACGTTGGGTACTTCGTACGTGGCCCTCCAGTGGCAGACAGGGGCACAGCCCGGCCCACCCCGGACGCACGAAGCCCCTAGCCCGCCTGACAGCCCGCTTCTAGGGAAAACCTGACCCATATACCCGCCCGAAGACACGACAGTAGTGAACCGGTAAAACCTGACGAGATCAGGACTCGAACTCATGACCATAGGCCATGAGTCATCCATCATTTCTCATTATGTCCTTCGTGGGAATCGAACCTGAAACATCAAGAGAGATCCCTGATCCCTGATCCGTAAAGAACAAGATTTAACTTATATACCTAAATCTACAACAATATCTATCAATCTATCATAAGACTAGATCGACCACTTTTTGATAACAACATTGTTACCGCTAATCTTAGATAGTAGTGTTAGGCTATAATTCTATAAATGATAAATGGATCCTTAGGTATGAAACTACAATTTACAAAAATCGATCAGTTGCATCTACAATATATTAAACTATTCGTGAAAGAATCTATATGCATCCCACGTGCCACTTCACTTTCTTGAATCTTGAGCTATACACACCGAAAGAAGCCCTGACGAGGTTATATGAATATACTAACTGAACATTAATAAACTCAGTCTTGACTCAGAGTGTAAGGAACAAACACAATAGACTAAGATTCGAGTATTTTATGGTTAGCCTTTAAATAGGATATATAAATTACTAAAATAGACATTGTTAAACATATAAGACTTTTCAGCTTTTCAAAACTAAATTAGTCAAGCAGAGTGTGACAAGTAACCCTTAACGAACATTTAGCTGACCATTAGCCGGTAATTTAAGCACTAAGTGACGGAGTCAGAAATTATTTTCATGGGGTGCGAAATCACTAAGCCCTTAAATCGTTTATTCATCAGGTGGTTTGGGTAGGGCCGGGTCGACTCGTATACAAAAAATAATAATACTAAAATTATATAATAAATAAAAGGAAACCAAAAGCGAAAAGTAATTTAAATGTCGTTACATATGCATAACAAAATTTTAAAATCTGAAGTTGTGGATACATTTTGACTAATCGTAGTAGTTTTGGCATCAAACGCACCAAAATTATCACAAGGGACTCAAGCTATTAATACAAACAAATAACTCAGATGTTACCTCGTGAAAACGGTTTCCAAATTTTTGAATTTACAGATCCAGAATTGAATTGAATAATTATATTCATTTGAATTAACTACACTAGACTATAGTCTCACTCATTGTACTTGATCTTATCTACATGGAATCTTATTAAACTTTATAAAAAATAATAGACAATAAACTAAATGACATGACAAGTAAAATAAAGTAAAAAATATTAAATAAAAAGAAAATTATATTAAAAGTTAACGTAACTTTGCCTGTCATCATACTTTTACATATTTTAACATCTTGCCCTTATAAAAATAACAAATAGCTTATCTTCTTCATATCAAATTAAGAGAGACCTGCAACCTTTCCACCAAGTCCTTGCTCGCTGAAGAAAAATCAGGGAAAAATATATATACACCAACCTTTTTACCAAGCGTAGGGATCACGGATTTAGCTTCAAGGCTTATAAAGGGGGAGATGAAGGCTTGTTTCCTTGCTTTTCCTCGGTTTCAAAAATCCAAGGGGTGTGATAGAAAAATTTTATGAGGTGCAGACGGGATAAATGCGTATATATAAACACTAAAAAAAAATTCAAGGTGGGCGCCCGCACCCCTTGAGGTGGGTGTTGATCCGCCCATGTAAGTACTTAATTTTTTGAATTTTCCGAAGTGGGCAATGAATTTTATGATTTTCAGAAATGAGGTACCCTTAGCTGGCATAACCGGAACCCTTCGTCGGATTAGCCAACCAATGGTGGGACCTTTTTTTTGAACGGCAACCGACTTTTATTCCAAACCCAAAATATTTATAATCCGACTAATAGCAAGACGCTAATTAGAACGGAAAACACACCCATTAGTACAAGTCCCAATTACAATTACAAATCAAAAGTAATCCATTTATTCCATTCAATTACTTCGCTCTTCGCCCGATTTCGTGCCCAAAGGTATGACGTGGTTTTGATATCTCTCATCATTTGATCCAAGTTGACATTTCTCCCGTTGAATATTTTGTCGTTTCGCTTATTCCATATTATCCAACATGTTGTCAAGATCACCGCTTGAATTGCTTTCTTTTTAACGCGACCAAGCCCGTTTGCCTATAGATCTCTGAAATCAAAAACGAAAATTGGCTGAATCTTGCACCATTCGCTGACCTTGTGCCATATATTTGCTGCATAGAAACAGTCCGCGAAAAGGTGGGATGCAGACTCAATCCCGTCTTCACATAACCTGCAGATTGAAGATGTAGAAAGAATGTTTCTTCGCACGAGTCCGTCAAGAGTAGAGAGCCTGTTTTGTTGCACTCTTCAAACCAAAAGGTTGACTTTTCTAGGAACCCATTTTGATCACTCAAAAGGATAGAACGGAACCGCCAACTGTGCGAGTTGACTTCGACAGGACACGACAGAGAACAGTCCATCGGCTTCCAAACCCCATTTCCAAGTGTCCTTGTTGTCCAAATGTGCAGCCCCTTGCATCAATTCTGATAAGTCTTGCAGCTCCACTTGTTCCTGATGTTGCATCAGCTGTCGTTTCCATTTCCAGTTCCCAAACCACCCGTTTTCGACCCTATGCAGCCTCTCGGCTACAATGCAGCTTTTTTCCGCTTCCAGGACGAAATGGGCAGGAAATTGCACCATTAAAGGTTGGTTCCCAACCCATGTGTCGACCCAGAAACGGATAGATTCACCGTCGCCCAACCCCCCTTTGACTAGCCCTTCGATACTGAAATTTTTATCCGTCAATTCCTTGTTCCTTTAGCTGGCACTTTTACTTATTTTTTAGAAGTGGATATTGAATTTTAGGAATTTTAGAAATGGGGTACACTTAGCTCACGTTGTCTTTACTGGCATGTGTCTTGTTACTCGTGTCAACTAAGCCAGATATAGGTACCTCACTTTGAAAATCCTAAAAATTCACTGCCCAAAATTACCGGACACTAGGTTGTGTAGTTTTGATAGTTGAAACTTGAAAGCTATGTCTATTAAAAAAAAAAAAAAAAAAAACAATTTGTTAACCATTTCTATTATTGTAATTTTCCCTTTCCCTTTTAAGGGTATGTTTGGCAGCAAGCTTTTAGGAGCTTTTAGGGGCTTCAAGCTTCAAGCTTTTAAGAAAAAGCTCCTTCTCACCAAAAAGCCTTGTTTGGTTGGAGGGGCTACAAGCTTTTAGGTTAGGAGAAAAAGCTTCATATTGAAAAGCTACTACTACTAGCGTTTAAGAAAAAGCTCCTACTAGCTACAAGCTTTTAAAGAGTAAAATGACACAATTACCCCTTTGCCATAAAAAAAATCTGCACAAATAAACTACGTATACCTCTCCTCCCACGAACCCTACCCACCCCCCTACTTCTCTTCTCTGTAACTATTGTAAACCGGCGACGCACCACCGGTTACGAACCACCGGCGACGCACCACCAGTTACGAACCACCGACGACAACGCACCACCAGGTACGAACTACACCTATACCATGTGAGTTTTTTTTTTTTAATTCGTGTTATGTTTAATGTTTAAAGCTCGATCCATATGTTTAATCAAGAAATAGTCTGATTGAACTGCTGAAAAGATGATGTTTTTCTTTCTTATGGAACGCTTGGATTTGCTTTCTAATTGATGCAGTTGATTACAACAGTAGCTCTAAAATATGCATACCCACTAGGTTTCCAGGAATGGGATTTGTAGACAGCAAACATGAATAGAAAAAGAGTGTGTAGAGGTAGGGAGTGTATTGCAGGCCATTAGGAACTAAAGTGGCTATATAATTTCATAAAGAATGAAATAGAAAACAAGATGGGTCTGGTTAGGAGTCGAAAAGCAAGAAACTTGTGAGGTAGGTGTAGTTTAGCCCTTTTTATGTTCTTCATCTTCAGGTCAATAAATATGAGAGAAAGATGAAAGAGGTTTATTAGTTTATATGTTTGTATAATGGTCATGATGTTTTTTGCCTTGTCTTTTCCTACATTTTATTATTATTTTTTTGGTTGGAATTAGTGGGTTCAAAAAAGGACAACACTTGTTTAGGCTGAAATAGCCAAATGCAGGGAATGGTAAATCAATGATGTGTACATTTTGCATAGGGAGTTGTACATTGAGGGTTGTTTAGTGATTTAAGATCTAACATTCTATATTGGGGAAGAGAGAGAGGTCATGTGTCTGTGGTTTGTTTTATTTTTATATTAATTGGGGTTTGGAATTAAAGGGAAAATGATGGTCTAAGGAGCACTATTAAGCCAGTCTGATACACAAACTTCTACACAAAAACACTATTGTACAAAAACAAAACTTCATATTTACACTGGTGTAAATCTTCCAAAAAATACAAAATTTTACAACAATTACGCTAGTGTAGAAAACAAACCAAATAAAACATAAAATGGTGTAAAATCTGCCATACACAACATTTACAAAAAAAATACACAAAGTGTAAAAAAACAAACTATACATTCATATTTACACTGATGTAACTGATGTTTTACACCAGTGTTTTCTTACATCAAAACGACTATACATTCATACTTACACTGTGTGTGTAACTAATTGGTGTTTTCTTAAATAAAAAACGTTTACACTGTGTGTGAAACTAAATGGTGTATTCTTACATAAAAAAACGTCTATACATTTATGTTTACGCCGGTGTAAACTGATGTTTACACCAATGGTTGCTTACAAAAAAGAGACTACACCATTCATCGTCGTCTCCACAAAACATCGGGTCCTTAAACGCAAAACAGCATCTTCTTCGCGGCATCATCTCCTAACAAGAAACAACAACAACAACAATAATAATAATAATAATAACAATAACAGAAAAAACAAAAAAAATAACAAAAAAAAAATAAACAACTTTAATAATAATAATAATAACAGAAAATAAAAAAATAATAATACATGTAGTAATAATAAACAGAAAAAATAAAAAAAATAATAACAGAAAAAAATAAAATAATAATAATAATAATAATAACAGAAAATATAAATAATAAAAATAATAATAATAATAATAATAGTAACAATAATAATAATAAAAAAAAAACCTTACTATCATCTTCATCATCACCGCCGTCGACCACCGTCTGAGCCACCACCAACGTCTCCACCGTCGTCTTCATCATCACCACCGTCGACCCACCACCCCCTCCACTGCAAACCCACCGACGTCGTCCTCCGTCGTCTTCCTCCCCCTTCAGATATGACAACATATCCTAAAAAAAACACCACATCTCCGTCGATCAAACCACCTGAAAACCACCCCCCATCTTCATCGTCACCACCGTCGCCTTTGTAAAAAACCTACTACCATCGCCACCGCCTTCCCACGTCTTCATCGTCACCACCGTCGCCTTTGCTGTTGTTGTTATTATTATTATTATTATTATTATTATTATTATTATTATTATTATTATTATTATTATTATTATTATTATTAGATTAGATCTGAGAATTGAGAAAGAGAAGAGAGAGAGGAGAGATAAGAGAGAGAATAAGAGAGAGAATGATATTTGAATTGTTAAGAGAGAGAGTGTGGATGACAATTATAAAGACACAATGATTTCATCTCCTAAAAGACTATTTTGCCCTTCCATTAATAAGATAATATCACTAATACCTAAAAAAGCTAGATTGAATCACAACCATTGATTAATTTGATCAATGGTTATGAGTGGTTTCTATGGTTTTTTCATGAAAGGTTGGTTTCCAATGGAACCTAATCCTATATGTATATATGTGTATATATATATATATTTATTTATTTATGTATGTGTGTGTGTTGTGTGATTATATTTAGTATTATGTTTTTTTAGTTATGTCTATTTTGGTCATTTTATACATTTTATTAAAAGCTCCAGCTACTCTGCCAAACACCTAAATATACCTAAAAAGATACAGCTACCAGCTTCCAGCTTCCAGCTACCAGCTACCAGCTTCCAGCTTCCAGCTTCCAGCTTCCAGCCACCAGCTACCAGCTAGTTTTGCCAAACATACCCTAAATATATGACTATAAATGAATTTGATAGTCAAACTTATATAACATACACGGAAATTTTTTTTATCAGACACTTTCTTTTTTTTTTTAAAGGAAAACTTCATTAAACAAAAAACACGGAACTTATCTTCAAGATAGATATAAGCCGTAAAAACCAAGTTACATCACAACAAAACAAAAATTACACCAACCCTTCTAAAGATATCCCAAAGATTTAACGTCAAAGATAATCTTGTACACATTCGCATCTGTACTAGAGAACACCTTCTCGTTCCTCGCTTTCCATATACGCCAACAGGTCAAAACCAATATACCATACACCATATCCTTCCTGGTTGTCGAAAGCCTCATATGTTCCACCCCTTGAAGCAAGTCAACAAACGAGAAAGCATTTTGAAACTGAAGCATATCAGACAGTTTCTATGTATGTAGTCTTGAAACTGAAAACGTTTTCTAAGATTAAAAAAAAAACATCTGGTAGCAACGGAAAACGATATGTATTTATGTAAGATTTATGGTTTAATATAAGTGATACGAGCCTGTTAGTTTATTGTTAATTTATTTTTATTATTAAGATAAATGTTTAACTAAAACCCAAAAAAACGCTCTCAAGACCCAAGGCATGGCCGGCCGGAAAACTAACATTCCGGCCAACATTTTAAGCAGAATCACTAAGGTTTTTGTATCAAATCTGCCGGAGAAGTGCAGCAGTACTGATTTGTCGGCTTTTATTCGTTCTTATGGGGACATCTACGATTTCTACATCGCTCGGAAAAGGGATAAGTTGGGAAATAGATTCGGATTCGTTTCGTTTCTTGATGTGAAAGACACTAAGGATTTGATTCGGTCGATTTGCAATACGCGTATTGGAGACTGTTGGTTGAAGGCGAACATTGCTAGATTCACTCTAGAAGAAGGTGAGATTCGACAGGAACGTGTTAACGGAAACACGCATTCAAACAACAAACAAGAAATCCCGAAGGTGGCCAGAAAGGGTCCATCGTTTGATACGTTCGTTAATGGGTCACGCTCATTTTCGGACACACTTACGGGCATTGAACAGATTCGAACGGTGACTGTGGGCGATCATGTTAGAGCTTTCTCTGGTCTCCATGGAAAGGCGGTGGTTGCTAGACTGATCGACTTGGAGGCCCTTAAAAGTATTTACTTGATCATCAATGATCTTTGTCCAGGGAAAGGAAAGGTACAGTACCTCGGGGGTTTGTCCGTTCTTATTTCGTTTGAAGAAGAGAAGTTGGCGACTTCGTTTCTGAATGGTGCTAGAGAGGTGCTTGGTAGGTTTTCGTCTTTGGATTTATGGGAGGGTCAAACGTTTGCCTTCGAACGTCTCGCATGGATTAAAATGGTTGGTATTCCATTACATTTGATTCATAGCGATGTTATTGATTCTATCGGGAATGCTTTCGGAAAGATTGTTCATAAGGCGGTCCGTTCGGATGTTGATGACGACCTTTCTTATGATTACGTTGGGCTTTTAGTCGGAGAGGGTAAAAGGATTTGCGAAGAAGTCAAGTTATCCTGGAGGGATAGAAAGTTTTCTATTTGGGTTTCCGAAGAATCTGGGGTGTGGGTTCCGGAATTTTATAAGGTTCCGGTGCAGGAAGACGAATCGGAAGAGGTTCAGCGACGGAGGAAGGTGATGATCAGCTGCCGGACGATGATATGCCGGTAGAAGAAGAATGTCCGGAATCTCCTATTCCGGCGAATGACGTGGACCCGGTGCTTTTGGAAAGAATTAATGGTATTGATGGTGCATTGAAGTCTCCAATTATTATGGAGAATATTATGGAAGGTGACATTCAATGTGAAGACTTTGTCCCTGGAATTTTATTTAATTTTGAAAAAAGGAATGATGATGATTTTCCAGATTCTCTGACCCACTCGTATTTAGTCAACAAAAGAAAAAAGAAGTCTTTGTTGGGCTCCGTGAATAGGCCCAATCCAGCCTATTCATCTAGTTTGGAAAAAACCAAAGTAGGCAAAAAGCCCAAATGCATAGATGACCCTTTTGGGCTTGACCCTTTACTTGGCTTGGATAAAGAACATGGGCCTGTTTCAGTTCCAGTATGTGATGAGGGAGGAACGATTGAAGACTCTTCACAAAACTGGGACCTTAACTCACATCCTGAAGATATCGTAGATACTGTAGACGGAACTCCCAGTTACCAGCCTTCACGTGGATTTCAAGCCCAGTCGCATCCCGAAGCAGACGAAGTAGAAGCCACAGTCGACTTGGGTGGTAAGCTTGGAGCTGATTTAAGTAAGTCCCGTAATTTGATTGTTGAATCGATTATTTCTGAAGGTGTGCAAGGTGGTTTTAAATGAATTGCCTTTCTAGTAATATTCGCGGGATTGGGGTTTCCGGTAAATCGGGTTGGATTAAAAAGTTGAAAAATGAGTATGGTATTTCATTCCTGGGGTTGCAAGAGACTATGGTTGGGGTTATACAGTCGGATGTTGTGTGTAGCTATTGGGGTGGTTCGGGGTTCGATTTCGATTATGTCAGTGCTGAGGGTAACTCGGGTGGTCTTTGATGTGCTCAAAGTGGTTTAGTAAAAACTAACTAAATTAACCTAAACTAGACACTCTAAGTTTTAAATTTATAACCTAAGACTCTCTAAACCTAAACCACACAACCGGCAAGTGTACTGGTCAGTGCAGTACAGCTAAAGTAAGTCCGAGTATCGAACCCACGAGACTCTACTAGAAAACGTAAACTAGACTCGATAACTTATCTACAAACTGACTTAAATTGTTTTGTTGCTTAAGGGGGGTTTTCTAACAAACTAATTGCAAATAAATAAAAAAAACTTAAATAATTGAGGACACGAACTGGGAACTGGAATTCGGATCAGGTGATGGGAAGGCACTACCTAGGCTAGAATCCTACACATGAATGATAAATTTCTAATGGCTATGGAACTGGTGTGGAACCGGGATCTTAAAATACTAAACATCAAGAATAAACTAGACACCCTCGACCCTTCTCAAGGGGAAACCCTAGAATATTGTTGTGCTGTTAAACCACCGGTTGAGAGGTTACCCTCACAGGCTTACCTACTCGAATCTTAAAGTACCCGCTAGACAGTCTACCTCACAGCGCGAAAGTCACAATACACCCTAAAGTGCAAGGGGTAACTACAATATTTCTGATAAGACTTGGCCTACAATGAATGCTAGGGAAACTAGGAAGATCTTCTCACAAAGCCTCTAGAACTAGCAATTTAACACCCTAGACAGACCAACAATCTCGCACCTCACAGCTATTGAGAATTGGTAGAACACTTAGAATCATCTAACTAACAATTACAACTCCTATGGATAACCTGCAGAAATTAATCATAAACTAGTTGCTAACACCCAGTCCGCAACCTAACCCGCATTCATACATGAAAGACATTCACAAAAACGCAAGTGGAGTTTATAAAAAATTAATTAAACAAAACTAAATACGCATACACACCAAACCAGAAAATAAAGAGTTCGTTACTTCAAAATTCAACCCACAACCAATAGCTCCAAAACCAAAAGAAAATAAATCAAACATATGCAATCATCTTTAACCTAGGTAGCGAAAAGGTCTAGCCAATAAAAGCCATGATAAAATCAAAACAATAAAAACTAAATATATTCATGGTGTTCACAACGGGTTAGAATAAATAAATAATAAATATTGAATTAGAACCGACCCGTGCTCGCACCTAGGCTTCAACCCTTGACCCCCTCCTCTTGAAATATGCTGCTGTCCTCTGTTCCTTCGATGTGGCTCTTCCTCGAAATAATTATGCAGCTCTCAAGATTCTTCTTCTTGTGCAGACCTCCTCTCTAGATATTAATGATACGGCGCTGCTCTCCATATTTCTTATATGCATCTTGTTTTATGTTTTCCACTTTGGGCTTTGAGCCCTAACCTAAAGTGACAAAAGTCACGTTTTATTTTTTTTATATATTATTATTATTATTATTATTATTATTATTATTATTATTATTATTATTATAAAATCTAATATACTATTATTTCTATATAGTATTATAACTCCGTGCTTTAGAGTCGGGTGTTCTCGACTTCATCAAAGTTGCTCGTTTACGTTCCAACGTCCATTCGAACACCTACCAAAATATAAAATAAATAAGTAGAGTAAAGATCCGGTACAAATAACTTTTTTGGTAAGAACGGTGAGAATCAAAGGAGGGTATTTTTTTTTTATTTTTTTTTTCAAAATTTTTTTTCCCATATTGTTAAACATGTATTATAGTATTGAAAACTAAAAAAAAACATAAAAATAAAAAATTTGGTGTAGAGTAATTACGTGTAGAGTAATTACATAATTACTCTAGTGTAAACTAATGTATTTACCTTAATGACGTAATTACACTAAAAAATTTTTTTTTTTTAATTTTTTTTTGTATTATTCATCTAGAAAGAATGTTTAAGCACATGGGAAAAAAAAATTCTAAAAAAAAAAATATTTTTTTTACCCCCTTTGATTCTCACAGTTCTTACAAAAAAACTATATGTATTTGATCTTTACTCTAAATAAGTAAGCACTAAAACTGACTCAAAACTAATAAAAATCTAAAAAAAACTATACTAAATAAAATAGACCGGTACAAGCCTAAAACTAATAAAAGTACTATTTAAACGACTCGAAAACTATACAAACTTTACACTGGAAATAGATGTATTTTACAATACATCAAATATCCCCACACTTATCTTTTTTTCGTCCCTGAAAAAGAATTATGCTATGGAATCACAGTTAGGTTTACATCCAGTTCCAAAACATAGGTTACTTAATTAATAATCTACTAACGTGTTGATTGCAATTGCAAGTATATTGATCCTCTTAAACCCATACCGGTTTCCAAGCCCCTTTTTATTTATGTTAAGTTCATGTTGATTAGTCTATCTAGGGTCTCACTCGAAGGAAGTCACAGTTCCTCCTAATCCTGCCTCAAGCTTATGAAGCTAAAGGAACGACCAATTGACCATTTCCCAACCGTTTTATGTAGAAAACCAAGAGAATTTAAAATCACTTTTTTTTTTTTTTTTGGCATACTTAACTCAGAGGGTGTGACCAATCCAAGTCGCTATCCCAGTGGCCAGGCACCTTAAGCTTCAGCATTTTTTTTTCTTTCATCTCAGCATACTTAACTCAGAGGGTGTGACCAATCCAAGTCGCTATCCCAGTGGCCAGGCACCTTAAGCTTCAGCATTTTTGCTTTGATTTCTATTTTTTTTTAGTGATTAGAAATTCTAACGGTTTTCTACTTATAACGGTGCTTCTTATACTATTTTTGGCGGTTTCGGTCTTCCCGTTTCTCCTAGATGAGAACCCACAAAATAGCCTAACATAATTAATTTATTACTTTTCAAAGGAAACCTTTCTACCGGCCGAGCCTACCCACATATCCCAAATCAGACACGTTTTCAATCAATTTTAATCTCTTATTATACATACTATTTGAAAACCGGACACCTAACTTTACCTATCATCTTCCATATTTTATATAATGCAAACTTCAAAATCAGGGACATTTTCTCAAATTTTTTCGATTTTTTTTTTTTTTTGACTCAAAATGACTCTATATACAAACTAAACGACAGTTTCCCATCCCCACACTTAAACTCTACATTGCCCTCAATGTAGGAATAGAAAACGACTCAAAACAAAATAAATTCTGAATACAAAAATAAAATACAAAAATAAAAAGACAAGGGCAAATTGAAAAGGACTTAGCTGGTTAATTTTTTTTCGTAAGCTCCAAAACTCTAGTCCAATCCAGCTCGACTGTATAGCATTTCATTCGCGATCGGCTCTGACACAATGGTAAACTCTGGGCTTGCCTTGATAAATAATAAACAGCTTCGGAATCACCCGAATGGAGATTGGGTACGGGTGGTGCAATCCAAACCTGCGCAAAACGAAACAGACAAAACCCGAGCATAATACCGAACCACAAAAATAAAAAGACTCAAACTACTAACTTAGACTCATAATATAACAACAAACAATAAGACGTACCTGCTTGGCAAAATGGCGGTGAATGGTGGTAAAACCAAATGGGTAGAAAAAAAAAAATCTAGTTCTCGCTCAACGTGAAGGACACTGGTGATCACAACACGCGTTGCAAGCGAAAAAAAAATATATAACTTTCCGGGGTAATAGCTGGTCGCATGAGGCGAACAGGTCAGCCCAGACTCCTCGCGTTACGTGAAAAGTCTTTTTTTCACAGAAAGTTAATTAATTTTTTTTTTTTTTTTAAGAAAAATTCTCTTATTACCCAAACCTTTACCAAACCTCCCACTCAAAAAATATATATAAAGACAATACATGGGATCCGCTCATGTGAAATTTCCTCTATCTAAGCAAACACGCAAACCTACAAACAGACTCAAAGACACAAAAACAAAGATAAAATAGAAAGATAAAAAAAACTATGAACCACGACCAAAGGACGAACCACAAATAATAATAAAAAAAAATGAAAAGCTAGAAAAAAAAAATAAGTATAAATATAAATTTACAAATCTACATAGTCTCCCCACACTTAAACTTAATCAGGGGGCTTTTCTTTTATCTGGACCCTATCTAACCCGTTTAATTCCACTCGACTCTTATTAACAATTAAATATTTACTTGTGGAATTGAAAAATAATTTAACAGTTCTTAACGGGTCAGACCACCAAAACTTAAACTTACCTGGAATTAACCGGATGCGTGGCATGTAGCTAATAGACTGGTCGTGCTTGACATTCACTGGCTTCTTCTTCTCCAACTCGTGCCAGTCTTCGATCCTTTTCCGGTTCCGATCCTTTCTTTTTCTCTTCCTTGCCCTCTCCCGTGGTGTTGTTGATTTTGAAGTTCCATCTATTACTAATACCACGGGCCAGCTATGGTGAGCTTCTTCTTCCACCATTTCCATGGGATGATCCCCATACTTAGTTCTTTCTTTTGGTGCAGGTTCAGTCATGTCTGTCGGTTCACCTTCGAGTAGGGCATCCAGGTATGCAATATCCCCATCAGGATCAAACTCCCCTACTTCGTCATAAGCAGGTAAACCCTCTAACTCCATATCTAAAAATTCATCCTCCTCAGACAATAACTTTTCACCCATCTCATTGTCTTCTTCTGCACCAAACATCATATCAATGGAATCTCCCAATTCCACTTCTTCTTCAATCCCTTCTTTCTTCATAAATGACCTCTGATACGCCGCCCATTCTTCTTCGTCGTCCTCTTCATCAGAGTCACTCCCAAAATCATATATAGTAACCTGTGGCACTGGAGGTGGGACTTCAACGTCCATTTTCGTCTCCGTGATTGGGATGATCTCTTCATCTGACTCGTCTTCGTATTCCATGATCGGCTCTTTCCCTTCTTCTGGAAACGTTGGGAACAACTCCCCTCGAGCGTTCATGTACCCGAGGTAGTTGCCCTCCTCATCATATGTATAACCGACTTTCGGCAACTGCTCTTGCTGAACCTTTTCTTTCTCTTCTTCTTCATCTAATCTCCTAGCTATGTCTTCCAGTGTTCGTTGAAGATCTAAAATAGCAGTCTGTCGGTTTTTCAGGATGGTGTCGTGCTCTGCTAACATTTTCTGGGTATTTTCATCTTTAGCAACTAGTAATGTCAACAGACTCTTGATTTCACTCCAATCATTGTCACTATCCTCGCGAGAATTGCTTCCAGAAAATTGACCATAATGTGGCTGCTGATACGAGTCATCATAATAATTTGTAGGACAACCCTGTGAATAATATGGCTGCGGCTGCACAAAGGAATTAGCATAATAATGTGCAGAGGACCCCTCATATTGTGGACATAAAATGGTAAAATGGGGTCCTCCACAAATCTCACACATATTTACAGACTCAAAAGAAACAAAAGACATATAAAATTAGACTCCTACAACTCATAATACAAAAAGACAGACTCAAAACAAAAAAAAACAAGTAGCACAGATATGGCAGATAAATGTAATCAAAGCTAGTTAACGCAATCGCCAAGAGTCCCCGGCAACGGCGCCAAAAACTTGATGTGCTCAAAGTGGTTTAGTAAAAACTAACTAAATTAACCTAAACTAGACACTCTAAGTTTTAAATTTATAACCTAAGACTCTCTAAACCTAAACCACACAACCGGCAAGTGTACCGGTCAGTGCAGTACAGCTAAAGTAAGTCCGAGTATCGAACCCACGAGACTCTACTAGAAAACGTAAACTAGACTCGATAACTTATCTACAAACTGACTTAAATTGTTTTGTTGCTTAAGGGGGGTTTTCTAACAAACTAATTGCAAATAAATAAATAAAACTTAAATAATTGAGGACACGAACTGGGAACTGGAATTCGGATCAGGTGATGGGAAGGCACTACCTAGGCTAGAATCCTACACATGAATGATAAATTTCTAATGGCTATGGAACTGGTGTGGAACCGGGATCTTAAAATACTAAACATCAAGAATAAACTAGACACCCTCGACCCTTCTCAAGGGGAAACCCTAGAATATTGTTGTGCTGTTAAACCACCGGTTGAGAGGTTACCCTCACAGGCTTACCTACTCGAATCTTAAAGTACCCGCTAGACAGTCTACCTCACAGCGCGAAAGTCACAATACACCCTAAAGTGCAAGGGGTAACTACAATATTTCTGATAAGACTTGGCCTACAATGAATGCTAGGGAAACTAGGAAGATCTTCTCACAAAGCCTCTAGAACTAGCAATTTAACACCCTAGACAGACCAACAATCTCGCACCTCACAGCTATTGAGAATTGGTAGAACACTTAGAATCATCTAACTAACAATTACAACTCCTATGGATAACCTGCAGAAATTAACCATAAACTAGTTGCTAACACCCAGTCCGCAACCTAACCCGCATTCATACATGAAAGACATTCACAAAAACGCAAGTGGAGTTTATAAAAAATTAATTAAACAAAACTAAATACGCATACACACCAAACCAGAAAATAAAGAGTTCGTTACTTCAAAATTCAACCCACAACCAATAGCTCCAAAACCAAAAGAAAATAAATCAAACATATGCAATCATCTTTAACCTAGGTAGCGAAAAGGTCTAGCCAATAAAAGCCATGATAAAATCAAAACAATAAAAACTAAATATATTCATGGTGTTCACAACGGGTTAGAATAAATAAATAATAAATATTGAATTATAACCGACCCGTGCTCGCACCTAGGCTTCAACCCTTGACCCCCTCCTCTTGAAATATGCTGCTGTCCTCTGTTCCTTCGATGTGGCTCTTCCTCGAAATAATTATGCAGCTCTCAAGATTCTTCTTCTTGTGCAGACCTCCTCTCTAGATATTAATGATACGGCGCTGCTCTCCATATTTCTTATATGCATCTTGTTTTATGTTTTCCACTTTGGGCTTTGAGCCCTAACCTAAAGTGACAAAAGTCACGTTTTATTTTTTTTATATATTATTATTATTATTATTATTATAAAATCTAATATACTATTATTTCTATATAGTATTATAACTCCGTGCTTTAGAGTCGGGTGTTCTCGACTTCATCAAAGTTGCTCGTTTACGTTCCAACGTCCATTCGAACACCTACCAAAATATAAAATAAATAAGTAAGCACTAAAACTGACTCAAAACTAATAAAAATCTAAAAAAAACTATACTAAATAAAATAGACCGGTACAAGCCTAAAACTAATAAAAGTACTATTTAAACGACTCGAAAACTATACAAATTTTACACTGGAAATAGATGTATTTTACAATACATCAGTCTTTTATCTGTGTGGGACCCCAAAATTTTTATGAAAGATACAGTGAATAAAGATAGGAATTTTTTACATGTTGCGGGTACAATTTTGGCCGGGTCAGTCAGGATTAACACGGTCAATGTCTATGCTCCTCACACGAATACAGAGAAAAGAAGCTTATGGGCCAGATTATATAACCTTGTTCGATACTATGAGGGTTGGTGGGTGGTGTTCGGTGATTTTAACGCGGTTCGTAACCGAGATGAAAGAAAAAATTCTCATTTTGATCCAGTTAGCGCCTATGATTTTAATGATTTTATTGATGCAGCAGGTTTTCGTGAATATGATCTTAAAGGTTTAAAGTTTACGTACATGTCCAATAGAAAAGGCGTGTGCACGTGGAGTAGAATCGATCGCATTTTTGTCTGTGATAATGTTTTTAACAGATGGCCGAATGCGTGTGTCCGGGCGCTTAACAGGCATTATTCAGATCACTCGCCTCTGGTGTTTTCGGTTGCAGACACAAATTTCGGTCCAAAACCTTTTAGGTTGTTTGATTCTTGGCTTGATAGACCGGGATGCGTGGACGTGATAAAAGCGGTTTGTGAAGGGTGGATTAATGATGGAGCCGCTGATTTGAATTTAATGAATAAATTGAAAAATCTCCGGTCTTCTTTAAAAGAATGGTTCCACTTGTACAGGTCTAAGGAGTTGGCAGACGAGGCTCGTTTAAGAAGAGAAAAAGAGGACCTTGAGGTCCAAATGGAGGTTAAAGACTTAGAGGAAGAAGATCTTTGGATTTGGGCAGAATGCAACAAAGTGTTAGATGAAATGGAGCATCACAAGACGCGAGATATGAGACAGAAATCTCGTGTCAAATGGGCTTCTCTGGGCGATGAAAATTCTTCTTTCTTTCATAATGTTGTTAATGGTAGGAAAGTGCGAAACTCCATTCCGGGTATTTTAATTAATGGTATTTGGGTCACCAAGCCGGCTTTAGTCAAGAGACAGGTGTTAAAGTTCTTCCGAAATCATTTCAAGGAAAGCGCTAATATTCGTCCGTCTTTAGTGTGCACAGGTATGAAGAAACTTGATGAAGCTAATCGAAATGCTTTGGTTGCCATGTTTTCTAAACAGGAAATTAAAGAAGCGGCGTTTGAATGTGGTTCTAATAAAGCCCCCGGTCCGGACGGTTTCAACTTTCGGTTTGTTAAAAGATTCTGGAATTATTTTGAGGAGGACTTTTTTAACATCCTTGTGGAGTTTCATGCTTCGGGTATTTTCAGTCCTGGTTGCGGGTCTTCTTTCATCACTTTGATTCCAAAAGTTAAAACTCCTTTGGGGCTCAGGGATTACAGGCCCATTACCCTTATTGGGATGGTTAGTAAAGTTATTTCCAAAATACTTGCTAATCGCCTCAAAAAAGTAATGGGTCAGGTTATTTCTGATACGCAATCGGCTTTCTTGGCTGGTCGTTTCATCTTGGACGGTCCTCTAATGGTTAATGAAGTTATGGAGTGGTTAAAAAAAAGAAGAAGAAAGGCGTTTATGTTAAAAATAGATTTTGAAAAAGCCTATGACAATGTCAATTGGCATTTTTTGATTTCTATTTTGTCTCAAATGGGTTTTCACCCGTTGTGGTGCGAGTGGATCAAAGGTATATGCTACTCTTCCAGGGCCGCGGTTTTGGTCAACGGTTCGCCGACTTTTGAATTTGGTTGTGAAAAGGGCCTTCGACAAGGAGACCCGTTGTCTCCTTTTCTATTTTTAATAGTTATGGAAGCCCTTTCTTGGTTGCTAAAGAAAGCGAATGCGTTGGGGGTGTTCAAGGGCGTTCGTATCTCAAACGAGGAAGGAGATTTAACCCATCTTTTTTACGCAGATGATGCTCTTATTCTGGGGGAGTGGTCTCGAGATAATATAAAGAGTATTGCTAGAGTTCTTCGAATTTTCTATATTTGTTCTGGTCTCCGTATTAACCTGCACAAGTCTAATATCTTCGGTATTGGCACGGACGACGGTGAAGTGGAAGATATGATGGATCTTTTGGGATGTAAGAAAGGCGATTTCCCGTTTACGTATCTCGGAATTCAAGTGGGGGCTAGAATGTCTCGTATTAGGAGCTGGGACCCGGTTGTTGATGTGGTTCGTAATCGCCTTGTCTCATGGAAAGCGAGAAATCTCTCTATGGGTGGGCGTTTAATTCTTATCAAGTCAGTTCTAGAAAGTCTACCAATATACTATCTTTCTCTCTACAAAGCTCCAAAGGCCGTTATTGATTCCATTGAAGCTATTATGAGGCGTTTTCTTTGGTCGGGTTCTAAGGATGACAAAAATTTCATGGGTAGCGTGGGATGTGGTAACTTCTCCTAAAAATAAAGGCGGCCTTGGGGTCTCTAAGTTGCAAGAGGTTAACGAGGCCCTCTTATTAAAATGGACATGGAGATTCAAACAACAAGAGAGGAGTTTATGGAAGAAAATCATTACGAGTTGTCATGGGGCTAGCAGGTCTTGGGCAATGCTCCCTTGCACGACTTCCTCTAATGGTTGTTGGCGCAACATAGTGAAAATAGGTGAGAAGAAGCTGTACAATGGTAGGAGCCTGAATTCTTATTTTGTTGGGATTTTAGGCGATGGTAACAACATCAATTTCTGGGGTGATACTTGGCTCAGAGAGGTTCCTCTTCGCGATCTTTATCCCAACCTCTTTCGGCTCGAACGGAACAAATGGGTGGTGGTTTCACATCGGTTACAGCACTTAAATAACATGAACAATATGCAGTGGGATTGGCGCACCCCTCCAGCTTCTGCAGAGGAGATTAACGAGCTGTTCCAGATCCTCAACGACCTTTTTAATGTTAACTGGAGGGGGGTAGGGATCAATGGAGGTGGGTCGCTGACAAGGACGGTG
This sequence comes from Ambrosia trifida, assembly GCA_028751855.1. Classification (NCBI taxonomy): domain Eukaryota; kingdom Viridiplantae; phylum Streptophyta; class Magnoliopsida; order Asterales; family Asteraceae; genus Ambrosia; species Ambrosia trifida. Next base: position 9,276,225 of record CM054131.1, read on the forward strand.
CGTTTTCTGTTTCTTCGGCTAAGAAGCTATTGGCTAGTGCTGTTCCGGATAATTTCAGACCTTTAATATGCTGGAAAAGTTGGGTGCCTAGCAAGTGTAAAATCATGGTTTGGAGATTGGCGCTTAACCGGCTTCCAACCATCGCTGAGCTTATGAAACGAGGTGTTATCATCCAGAACTAAGATTGTATTTTCTGCAGCGGGGAGACAGAAACAGCGCTTCATCTTTTTACTGGCTGTCTTTTTTCGCAGGAGGTGTGGTTTAGAATTGAGAATTGGTGCAGGTTAAGTCATAGCTTTGCTTTTGATATATCAGATCTCGTTCACATGCCGGAGAACCACAGCTTGCCGAAGGACAAGAGAGTCATTTTCAGGGGAATTGTTTACACCGCTTTATGGATTCTATGGAACGAGCGCAATGACCGGATTTTCAATAATAAAAAACGAAGACCTATGGAGTTATTAGAAAATATTAAGTCGATTTCATTTTTCTGGTTTCGTCATAGGTCTAGACATAAAGATATCGATTGGTGTAAGTGGCGTTGTTGTCCTTTGGATTGATGTTCCTTGGTGTTTTGGCTCGGAGGTCCTCGCGTTGAGGACACCCGAGCTTTTGGTTAATGAAACTCTCTTTCCAAAAAAAAAAAGATAAATGTTTACCTAAAGAAAAGTGAACCTTCTTTTTTTTGAACGGCCAACAAATTGAAATCACTCACGGAACACTGGAGTATCATCGTGCCATCAATGTTGCCACGCGATCGTATTCCACCACCAAGTCACCAATTCAGGAGGAAACTTATAATTATGAGAAAACCCCCTTTGTGAGATTCGAACCCAGGACCTTATGGTCTCTAAGTTTTATCTCACCACCAAGATGCCGCTGGGCTATAATGCCTTTGGCGAAAAGTGAACCTTCTAGTGGAACAAGTAACGCCTTTGCTTGACGATGATGTTTACAAACTCCCTGACCATTCAAGTTTCAAACATTTAACGTGTTCGTCGTTTCAGTTCATACTTTTATGTGATAAGGTAATTAACCTCTATAGTGGAAATATCATTTGGATTTAGGATAGGTTTAACTTTTTCTTTGCGTTAACTTCTTTTCCTTTTTGCATTTTTAATAACCTAAAGCATTATAACAGTTGTGAAAACACCGTAATTTACGGTTAATAACTATAAATTATCACATACCATATAAGAAACTAGCTGGTTACCTCGGGAGTGTTTCGAGTTGAAAAATATAATATTATTTAATATAAAAGGATAAAAGAAGTAAACAGTTTTAACCTCTTTTAATGTTAAAGAAAGTTGTTCTAATGTTTATACTATCAAAAGGGGTTTTCATGCTACGTTCCCAGCAGATTAAAAAATCTCAACCTCTTTTAATGCTAAGCATATCGTTATAGCACATGAACATGGTTAACTTCTTTTCCTTTTTGCATTTTTAATAACTTGATTATAATTTTTTATATTAATACAACAATACTATATATTATACGTAGGGGTGTACAAAAAGCTCGCGGCTCGAGGCTCGCTCGAAACTCGCTCGAAAAAAGCTCGGCTTGAAGAGGCTCGTTTTGTTTTCGAGCCGAGCCGAGCTCGGCTCGATGAGCCGAGCTGGCTCGTTTTGTAATCGAGCCGAGCTCGAGCCAGGGGTGTTCAACTCGTGGCTCGGCTCGATGGCTCGACTCGTGGCTCGACTCGATAGCTCGACATATGGCTCGACTCAGGCTTGTGTATGGGTAATTAATATATAGATGAAACTAATATATTTTGGCTCCAAACCCAATTCTAAAATTCAAAATTTGAAAGCCCGCTCATGCTACCTATCTACCTCATCTTTTCATAATAAATAAACCATAACTTAAAAAATAAAAAAAAATATACATGATTATGTGTAATTTTTTTTGTTTTTTATTTAATAAATATTTCTAAAAAAAATAAAAAAAAATAAAAAAAATATAACGAGCTGGCTCGAGCCGGCTCGAGCTCGGCTCGAACATTTACGAGCCGAGCTCAAGCTCGACTTTTCAGCTCGACCAGAAAAACGAGCCGAGCCGAGCTGGCTCGGTTTAAGTTCGAGCTCGAGCTGGGCCTGGCTCGGCTCGACTCGGCTCGTGTACAGCCCTAATTATACGAAAACATTGTTGTTTATTCTTACAAATAACTAAAAAATTAATCTTTGAAATATATATATATATACACACACTAATATATAATGGGTTCTAGACAGGTAAGATTGTCATTTCATATTAATTTAAATGGGTAAAATTGTAATTTCATTTAGTTGTCAAGACAAATTTAATACATCAATTAAATCAACTTATTTAACCTATTAAAAGTAATTAGTAATGGTAATAAAACCATTAGACCATGTGTAATGGGCATTATGTGGGCATGAATGAGCTTGATAACGCCCTTAACACCGTTCCCCTGGGCATTATAGGGGCATGAAGAAGGAGAGACATTTCTACTATAATGCCTAAAAATGCATTAAAAAAGAGTTTAATCATTACACATTATTTGAAGGGGCATTATGCTGATAATGATGTGGTGAAAAATACCCCTTATAGGGCATTAACCATTACCCATGGTCTTAAAGCATTTGAAAAGCTTAATATCACATCATAGAGGATCTTAGAAAATTTCATAATACAAGATGGTATAAAGAAGCATTGTTAAATATAGATGTTATAATCAATCCGTGAAAACCATAAAATTGCACAAATGTTATTCAAAACTATAAGTCAACTTTATACTTTCTTTAAAATTTATGCTACCACTTCGTCAGAAAATCTATAGTAGTAGTAGCAGTAATAATACTAATAATCTATATCTATATAAATATATCTCCTATGGTTGTCTCTATAGTTTGCCAATAAAACAAGTCTTAAACTAAATGTACAAGCCTTAAAGCTAAAAAAATCAATGATATACATAAAAAATATAAATGGTAAACAACGTGCAGCCCCGCCACAACGCACAAGTTCCTACTAGTGATTAAATAGTTTGTGTAACATGTGTTACACATTATCTCTTTTTCTAAACACGAATACCATTGTTGCTTTCCAAATCACTAAGGGGGTGTTTATTTTTTGACAAAAGCTCTTCCTGGCCTTTTATGTCTGCGCCGCGCAGATCACGGACAGAGATTTTGGCCTGCAGAGTGTTTGCTTTTTGAAGACCTTTCACTAATAAAGGTCTCCGCGCCCTCTTCTTTATGCAGACCTGGACCAACATCTTCTCCTCTCTTCTAACCCCTTCTAACAACAATGTTTCTTCTTCCTCCTTCTCAAACCCTTCCCACCTCCATCCTCCCCTCTCCGGCGCAGTTCCTCCTCCCTCCTCCAGCGCAGTTCCTCCTCCCCTCTCTGGCGCTGCTCCTCCCCCCATCCCCGTGGCACATGCCTCCTCACTCGTCACTCCTCCCATCCCCCTCCCCGTCGCACCTCCCTTTTTCTTTTTGCTTTGCTGATTTTTATTGTTGTTGTTGTTGTTCAGTTTAATTGTGGCTTGATCATATGATTGGAGTATTAAGGAGGCATGTAGTCGGTTAAAGCATGGTTAAGAAGTGAAGATGAACACTAGATTTAGTTGGGAAAGTTGGGTTTTTAGTCTATGTTTGCATAGTCATCATATGAAAAAATGTTCAATTAAGACAAATAAGCTGCACAAATAACGATGATAAGTAGTTGTTATCTATGTTATCTTTGTTCAACTTCTACATATTTGGTTATGGTTGTGGTTTGTTATGGTTATGGTGAGTTGTGGTGGGTTATGGTTATGATGGGTTGCGGTTGGTTATGGTTATGGTTATGTTACGCTGCAGACTAATAAACAAACAGTCTTCTTCTTGCATACTGCTGACCTTTATTGGTCCACCTTTTCTCCTACAGATATTTGCAGATGTGATTCGCAGACTGCAGACCCTTTACCTCTTAAAAACAAACAACGCCTAAGTAAGTTAAGGCAAGCATGGGTTTAGCGTAATGGATTCCAGGCCTTTCGGCCTACCATAAAAAAATCATTGTAATGTAAAACTGATCACATGATAGATGATCGATGAAAAGGGTGTATCAGGTAATATTGTGGTCCAAATACAAAACCAAAAACTATTTCTATATAGGAGTCGATCAATTGAGTATAATGTATACTAACGAGTTGACGCAACCCCGCGCGTTGCTGCGGGATGCTGATTATAATTTTTTTATATTAATACAACAATACTATCTATTATACGAAAACATTGTTGTTTATACAAAACATTTTCTCTATTTTTGCTTTATCCTCAACACCAATCACCACACGAAAACAATTATTATCGACAAAGTTGAAGTAGTGGAGAGGGATCTTTCGTTATGCACTTGAACAAATTAAAGGTGTTCTCATACCAAGTTATAAACCGATGTATGGTGTACAACATTCACATAATGTGTTTCAGTATATGGCTATCTTAGGAAGTATATATGGATAATTAATCCTTAAAAAAACTGAATTTGGTTTCATACATAAACACGCATTAATGGACATATGAGAATCAGATGTAAAAAAAAAAATTACCCTAAATATTATCAGACGTAGGTTTTACCCTAACTGTTATTCAAGTGGAGTGGTTGTTATTCAAGTTAAGTGATTGAACCGTGAATATTATATAATGGATGATTCGAATGAACGAAGTCAAAAGAGACGTACGTACCTTTAATGACGAACTTGAATAACGGATGGTTTTGGATGAAGATAGATTGAAGGCCTCAGAAAGGGAAATAGAGAAGGGTAAGAATGTAAAGAAATGGATTTTGATGCATGAAGAAGAAAACGGTTTTTTGGGAATAAAAGAGGATTTTGTAAAACAAGATTCATTAAAAAGAAATATTTCGTAAAAGGCAGAAGGTTGTGTTGTTTTTTGTGTAGATACATATATAATTTGAATTTTATTAATAAGGTGTATTAAAAAAATATTAGAAGGTGGGAGTGAAAAGTTGGGTGTTAGATTATGAAAGGGTGTGATGGTTGAATGAGCCTAAAAAAATATTAGAAATGTGGAGTGAACATTAATAAGGAGTATTAAAAAAATATTAGAAGGTGTGAGTGAAAAGTTGGGTGTTAGATTATGAAAGGGTGTGATAGTTGAAGGAGACTCAAGTTGCTATGTGTATTAAAAAAATATTAGAAGGTGAGAGTGAAAAGTTGGGTGTTAGATTATGAAAGGGTGTGATGGTTGAAGAAGACTAAAAAATATTAGAAGTGAGAGTGAAAAATTGAGTGTTAGATTATGAAAGGGTGTGATGGTTGAAGGAGACTCAAGTTGCTAATTATATATATATAATACTACACGTTACACACCATTATAAAACGACATTCTTAGTTACAAAATAGATATTCAATAAAACTTAGTAATTACTAGTAAGTTAAACAGTATAACTATATATATAAGCTTAGAATTTAATTTAGAAAGACAAATAAATATCTAAAAGTGTTTCACGAGAGTTGTTCATTGTCTGTGATATCTTATGGATATTCTTTATCAGAAAAGTTGATGCGTTATTAGTTGTTTAAATCTCAAAAGTGAGGAAGATTTGAAGTTGCACCGAGAAAAAGATGGCAATGATGAATGGTGATGGTTATGTGCGTAGAGTGATACTGCCATAATTTATTTATTTTTTGTTTTTTGCGACAGACACATACAATCTGTCAAAAATATTTTTCTCAAAAGAGTGATGACTTAAATCGTTGTTGGCTTGTTGCTAACTACTGCTTAGCGACTGCACAAAGTTTTTCGTTTTTAAACAGCACTCATATATAGGCCGCTACGGGCCGTATCAGGGGCGGATCTATGGTAATAGCAGGGGGTGCGGACGTTGCGGCTCAACTTCGCGCGCGTAGTGGAAAATTTGGTTTTTTTTACGAAATTTGAAAAACGTTGCTATTAAAATGAAAAAAATGAAAAACGTTACCACTGAAAAATGTTTTTAGATCTGTCACTGGGCCGTATATATTTGCTTTTTTATAGAGCATTTGATGCACTGAAATTCTATACAGTCCATATAAGCCTTTACAGGCCATATAAGGTTGTACAAACTTGAAAAGTGTTGTGCAAATAACATGACTCTTCATATAACATGCGTTATATGAAGAGGCCTATATGTTGTGCAAATAACATGACTCTTCTTTATATATAAATATATATTATTGTTGGGTTAAAGCAATTGTATGATCATAAACCTTTATGGTTTACGGATTTTATATGCAAACTGTTATGGATTCCACGTCCAAAGTGATGGCTTTTCTTTGTATCCAATCACAATAACCTTCTCAATACATTTCTAATACTTTTTCATTAAATTTGATAAAATATTACAATAAATACATACATTAATAATCATACTAATCTTCCCTTTTGACTAACGAACTTGTAACAATTTCCCTAACTACCAATTAATTAAATTTTCTGTGAAACCGTGTGATCATCACGAAAAAATAATTAGTTTGTATGAAAATGAATTGAGGCCGTCAGATCAGATGGAGGGCAAACGCGCTTATGGCACATATCAACGTCGTAAATGATTTTGAAGCTCAAAAGGCCAAAGCACGTTTCTTGTATGTACATAACTCCCGAACTTAAAATGGCAGCACTTAAATGGCCATCGCCACCATGAAGACCGAAATCCAACACACAAGGAGTTGGTGATGATCGGTTGCTCTTTCTATCTGTAACAATAGAATGTATTTGATTATAAAACAAAATCGAATGATATGTATATAAGATATGTTAATCATACAATGCCGACATATCTTGACCATACTTTATTGGAAAATGATGTCGTGTCATTCTATAAAGAAAGTTTCATAAAAAGCAAATTATGACATGTTAAATGTATGTATTGTAGGTGTACATATGCGCTCACATGCATATCAGATCGATTCTATAGAGCACCAAGTAAAGCACAAAGTTTAAAGTATAATTCAGTCACTGCAAAAACATAATATTATATCCAATATATTATTTAAGTCTTTAAGATTTATAAAATTTCATATTATTAATGTTATAAACTTTTAATGTATAGTAGGGTATTACGCACTGTATTATGATACCAAGGAGTTGACAATTTTAAAAGAGCCTTAGCAATGTGAATGATGAAAACATCATTAGCATTAGAATTTAATGACATCATTCCTTGATGCATGTGTAATTCATGTGTTTTTGGATATTCATGCTATAAGGGTGGAGCGCAAGGTCCGTGATACACAGCTCTAATGGCTGTGATGCACCGCCTCGCCTGTCTTGTGATGGACAAAAATCCATCACGATTGTGATGTACATCGTGACCATGATAAAAATGTGTGTAGAGTGGGTAGTTTGTTTAGGGAAGAGGTGTAATGTTGTGATTGGGGGGAATGATTTAGTAATTTTAGTGATGGTGTGATGATCACACCATGTGCTTAGTGATGAATGTGAAAAATATGAAAAAAAAAAATGAGATGGCACAAAATGATTGGTTGTGATAAAATAGTGTGTGATGACCTCCCCGCGTGTCCTACGAAAGGATAGCCTGGACGATAAATCTGGAGCAAATTTAAAAATAAGTAGTTTTACATATTTAATTGTAGGGTGTTCAAAGATATCCAAATCCGAAACTATACCGAATTTTTGGATTCAGATTCCGATAGTGATTTTCGTAATATCCAAAAATCTATAAATTTATTTTTACCGGATATCCAAAATATCCATAAAATATCAAAAAATATCCAAATTACCAGGAAGCTATCCGAAATATCTGGAAAATTATCCGAAATTTCCAAAAATTTGTATTTTCGAAGACATAAAAAAATATAAAATAAAATATATCATAAAAAATAGATATTCAGATATCCGATTCACTGTCCGATCGGATATCCTAAGTTTCAGAAATCCAAATATCGGATATCCGAAACGTCGGATACGGATTCGGATAGTGAAACCATACATACATACATACATACATACATACATACATACATACATACATCATACTCAGTTAATCCCACCAATAGCAAAGCTAAGGTAGGGTCTGAGGAGGGTAAGATGTAGACAGCCTTACCTCTATCCCGTGGGAATAGAGAGGCTGCTTCCAGTGAGACCCCCGGCTCAATAGTGGTTTTGTATCAAGCCTTAGACATAAGGCACATAACACTTAGCAATCGGGACAAGCCCGATTGGTGCATGTAACCCCTTGTCTTTTGGCTATCAACGCCACCACATGATGCATGATTAACTATCCATCGTTTTTAACGTTATTTTCACAAAATTAGTAAAATAACGTTAAAATTAGTGCAACTTTACTTTTAACCCAGGATCACACATATATACATGGATAAATGTAATTAATTGGACACCCCTGGTGGACGGTGTTTGTCTTTCCAAAAAAATGATGTAGTTGTTAAAAAATTAATATTTAAAAAATTATAATTTAAAAGTGCATGGATAAATGTAATTAATTGGTATTTAAAAAGTTACGTGACAGTTTAAGAAAATAGTATGCGTATTCTGCTATTCATATGTTTTTGCGAGCTGCCTTGTTAAAAGCATTTTACTCGTAGTTACACCACCTTTGATTGTATAGTTGAATATTCTTTGCTTTATAAATTGCTACGATCAAACTTTAATATAAATTTGATTAATTCGTGTTCATATTGTATCTACGGGACTATGATCGAACGATAATATTAATAAATACTAACCTTGGTAGCCATCGAAGTAAGCGTGATAGATGAAGACGGTGTGGTCGTCGTCGTTGATGTCGATGTTGACGGGGTTGTAGTGCTTGTGGATAGAGCCGTCAGCCCAACATTATAAGCCAACGTACCGTCGGGTTGATACAACCCGTAGTTCCTTTCGGATGTCGGGCCGGGCTTCATATCCTCGTTAAACAAAGCAAACAAGTAGATCTCGAGCCTCATTTTCGGTCTCAACGGTGTCCCCTCACCACTTAATTGCCTTTTAAATAAATTGCGATTGTAAATAGCCGCATTTTGTGGGGTGGCCCCAACTTCATTAGGATCGCCTTTTGATGGCCACCCTGTCTCGGATACTCGGACCTCAATCCCTCCATACCCTAATCGTGCCATTGCGAATATAACCGCGTCTACTTGAGCATATAACATGTTATCGTAATGCATATTAGTATGCGGATCTATCATCCCCGAATTAGGGTTGAAAAGCGCGTAATCTATAGAGATTTTATCCGGGCTATCTTTGTAAGCAAAATAAGGGTACGCGTTGATCCAAAATGGAGATTTTGTAGCCGACAGAAATTGTAAAAGTTGTGTCATTATCGCCGTGATCTTCGGCGTAAACGTTCCTTCGGATGGTGGGTACGAATTAGCAAGAACCGCTAACGACGATGGTGTGGACACTTGAATATAGTGTTGCAAACCTAATTGATTCAAAGCTCTTTGGATACTAACCATTGCTGGAACCAAGTTATCCACAAGTGTCATATCGTCTCCTGTGAACACCTCGTTACCAACTGCTATTCCGGTTATTTTCGTGGCTGGAACATATGGTTTTATACGTGAAGTTACCCATTGTAATGCTTGTTGTTGGTCCATTAACGTCCCTAACATGTCATTCTCCACCGTTACGATAAGTTCAATACCTGAACCCGCAAATGCGGTTAAGATATCAGGATTTGTATCGTATATTCGAGTTTTGGTGACCCTTAGTGACTTCAGAAGCACAAGAACTTTGTCCGGTGGAGGCAAATTGTTGCCAACTTGGCCGTAGTTAATACCGAGTGATTCAACAAATCCAAAACCTATATGAACACAAACAACATAAAAAACATGCGTAATTACCATCATGATTTCAAACCAAATATTCACTTGATAAATTGAATTTTTATATATAAAGTGGTGGCTATATATTATGCTAACCGGCCAATGCTGGGTTGAAATTTTTTTAAGGGGTACCCATTCTTTGCATGCATCACAAGAGGTATTTTTTTGGTATTGTTTCATAAGGGGAATGCGGACGATCTCTTAATTTTAAAACAACAGCATTAACCTAGTCAGAGCAGAGGAGGATTCTCATTGGGGATCTCTCATATAAACATGAAGAAATCGTCCTACCAATGGCAACTCTTCTTTTGACTAGGCTGACGCATGTTGTTTAAGGTCAAGAGGTCATATCTGGCAACGTACACCATTGTGAAACGTTGCGTGCGGAAAATGAAACCGTGGGTACAATATCGTACGAAACATTCATGTTATTTAATCATAACCGAACTTCTTTAACGACCATGACTACAAAATCCCACAAAATCAAACAAACCTGATAAAGATAGAACGATTGCAAAAATACATTGCACAGTGACAGCTGTTCTAAGACAAATTTCCATAAGACAAATTAAAGAGGGAGAGAACGATTTAGAGATGAAGAAAGATGAAGGTGGTATATATATGTACGTATATATGGTTTTGGCAGTAAGAATTCTTTGCTTTACTTGTTAGGAAATAGAAATTGAAGTGTTTAATTAGACGTTTAAACGTACAGGTTGCCTTAGCTTGGGTCTAGCTATCTTTCCTCTTAAGTAGTTGTCCTGAAAGACAAGGCCCCTTTTTATCATTACATATTTTATTGTTTCATGGGCTGAACATCACTTTCTTCGCATAAAAGTAATCGTTATTAACTAACATTTTAATAACTTTTTTAGTTAGTTTTAATGAAAGGTATTATTTTCGTAATGGAAAACTAAATACAAGCAATGGATCAAAGGAAAGTTACATGAAAATTTATATTTACGTACGTACTCTATTTTATATTTAAGATACGCAATGTGGTGCTTAATTACATAATACATTAACACAGACATTAATAAACACTTAAAAACTTAATTGATAAAATGTCAATTATCTATTTAAAGTTTATGTAAAAGCTTAAAAAAATAATTTAGAACTGAAAAAATATAAAATACAAACAATTGTTTGGGATTGCTTATTTAACTTTAAAAGTGCTTTGTCAAAATTGCCTATTAACTTGTGGTTTTTTGAAAAAGAGTTGTTAAAAAAGTGTTTAGATTGGCTTTTGTAATGTAACACCCCGACCGATGACGAAATCATCGAGGTGCCACGTAGTGACGATTGTTTAATAGCTCATGGTACTAAAGTGTAAATATTGATATATTAAATAATAATATTGAATCATATACTTATGTTCCTTTCTCCTATTAAATAATAATATTATATTTTTTTCTCTACTAATAAATAAAATACTAAATTTTAATTCCTTCTTATATATTTAGTATTTCTTTTGTCAATATTTTATTTTTCTAGGTATTAAACATCATTTAATATTTTATTGATTGCACATGTTTCTTTTTTTTTTTTTTTTTTTTTGACAAGCCAAACGAAACTATTATTCCAACCACAAAAACGACCAGCAAGGAGCTAGCCAAAAAAACAAGATACAAATCATACAAACGCCCAAAATCAATCCCCAAACGCTACCATCCCCCCCAAATATATCTCAACTATCCAAGCATTAAAGCAAACCCAAACCAAGCCATGGTCACCCCATTACATTACTTGACTCATTAGTCAACATGACTACCAACTATGACTAGACTTCAACATGCCAGAAGAGTTCAAATTTCAATCACATATCAATTCATCATCTCGAGTATATGCACTGTAGAATTGCCAAGTACCACCTCAGACCTCCAGCCACCCACTTAATTCACTTTATATACCCATCCCTTCCAAAGCCCAAGCGCTTGACAAGATCACATACCATGCAGGGATTTTTTTTTTCCATCAGAAAAGACATGAAATAACCATAATATTGTTGCACCCATATTTCCAAACTCTGATAACACCTTCAGACTTGGTAACTGATTAAATATGCATTTTAGTCGCCATTCGCCCAGCCCGAATTCCACCCATTGAGAGCCCAAAAAAAAACGATGTTACCCGGACCCATCAAAAGAAAGCACACGAAACGAATCATCACACGAACCGACCATGTAACACCGAGACAGTTAACATCAACACAATTATAATTACCAACTTAACCCCCCCCCCCCCCCCCCCCCCAACACACGCCAAGACACACGCGGTGATGTTAACCCCCACCCACTCGGCGAAAAATTTTTCACCAAAACTCACACACCCCAAAAAACTTATTTAAGATGCAGCCCAACCCAATGTTTCTAACGTATAATAAATGAATAACAAAGTAACATTAAATAATAATATTCAATTGTATTTTTTTTCTTTGCCCTATTAAATAAAAAATACCATATCATAAGTTTTCACTTTTCTCTTATTTATTTAATATTTTTTTGTCAATATTCTATTTTATTCTTCACATTATTAATCATTTAATATTTCATTGATCAAACCTTTTACGGATGTTTCTAACATATAATAAATGAATAGAACAAGGTAAAATGTTTAGTAAGTAAATAGTAACTCAAAATTTATTCTTTAAAAACATATCTTGTCCACTATTTCTGTTAACCGATTAGCAGGGGCGGCTATGAGGGTGAGCCGGGTGGTCACCGGATCAGGGCCCGAACGTTTTTTAAAAGTATGTGCATATATATATATATATATATATAGGATAAGGATAAATTAGAAACTCCCTTGAGTTGGAGAAACTCAAGAAACTCTATAATAACCCTTGATATCAATTGATCAAAGGTCAAGATTAAACCTTGCATTTTTTATTCCAAAAATTCTATCCAATTGAAATTAAAATATAGAAAAGGGCAGTTTGGGTATTTGCTTTTTCCCTTCTTTCCTGACCACACGTACAATCCATCACAATCATAGTCTCTCTCCATATTTATTATATTTAAAAGCAATCATCTCATCTTCTCACTCTCTCTCTCTCTCTCCATATTTTTCAAAATCAAACTAAAATGTCTCTAGTTTCCATCTGAATGGCATCCCATTCTCCTATAATCTAAATATATTTTTTAAAGTCATCCCCTTCTCATACAATCTGAATGGCAAATACGTATATTTTCCATAATTTGCAGTTTATCATCGACATCCGTCCTATCTGAAACCAGTGTCGTCCTCTCACCGAATGAAGTTGTCGCTCAACTGCGGTGGTTCAGTGGGCTAACCCAGCAGCAGAGGTGGTGGTTGAGAAGGGGGAGACCGGTGTGGAATGGATTAGGGTTGGTGGCTGGTTACGGTGTTGAAAAGGATTTACAGCGGTTTGTCTTCCCCTGTTTACGTTCTAAGATCTGAACCGGTGTATATGCCGCTGCTTCAATTTTTTCTCAGTTGCAGAGAAGCTTGAACAAAGTCATGTCAGCCTCTTCAATTTTTTCAATTGTTTAACCTATATGTTTGCTACCCCACTAGCTTCATTTTAAAATATATGATAACTGTTTTATTTTTAATTTTTGTCTCCCTCTGCAAGTTGATTCCAATATATATCTTGTTTTTTTCTTCTTTTAACTATTAGTATTTATTATTTTATACTAACTATTGATAAAAAAAGATTACAATTTTGTAAAATGTAATTTAAAACATTTATGCTAACCGGTTAATGTAACTTTATGAATGAAAAAGTGTACATAGCAAATGTTACATATGCAGATATCTAATAAATTAACAATTGTTACATATGCAGATATCTAATAAATTGATTAAAGGGGTTGACGAGTTAATGGTACATAAGTAACTCCCTAAATGGTACATAAGTAACTCCCTAAAAAGTACATAAGTAACTCCTTGCGTTTCGTCGACGGAATTTGAACAACAATGAATGCTAAATCTATAACGATTCTAAATTAAATTGATTTTTTCTCCATAATAAATCTATTTACGTCTATTACAAATAATTGAATACCGAAGTGAAACCAATAGATGTGTTACCCGAGAAAAGAATTAGAAAATGAAGGGTTTTTTTTTTTAATGAACAACAAACTCAGTGAAAAGGATCCAATCCTTTCTTTTATATGATTTAATTTGCAAAGTTGATTATGATTTAATTTGCAAAGTTGAACTGGCTAAGAAATTAGTAGCAAATATGGAATGTTTGTTATAGTTACATACGTTCCTAGCAAATCTGACATACGTACATAGCAAAATTTGGCAAATGTTATCCATGTAACTAAGGTTGTAAGATAACCAATTAACAATTGTTACATATGCAGGTATCTAATAAATTGATTAAAGGGGTTGACGAGTTGATGGTACATAAGTAACTCACTAAATGGTACATAAGTAACTCCTTGCGTTTCGTCGACGAAATTTGAACAACAGATGACCGACAACAGATAAAAGTGGTTGTTTAACTTTTAACTATTAAACATAACATTTGACTAAAAGACCTTAAAACTAATTAAATGATTCAATAAACATCCAATGTACAAACAAAAATTTAGCTTAATCAAATAACCAAATTAAAAAAAAACTGGAAACTATTCTCATTTGCTAACGGCAGTCCACGGGCTGGGTCAAGCACATGTAAATAAAATATGTTAAATCTAGAAACCACTAATGCTTGAGTACAACGCTTCAACACCATAGCTTCATATACATGAACGTTTGTATAATTTTTTTTATTATTTTTGAACTGTTGGTTTTAATGAAATAATAATAATAATAATAATAATAATAATAATAATAATAATAATAATAATAAAATCCTATTTAATAAAAAGAAGGTATGTATTGTATGGGGATAAGCATAGCTGTCATAAATCTTCCCTTAACATTAAACACACACTTCAAAAAAATAATAATAATATAATAATCCTATCTCAACCTACAAACACACACTCAATTCACACACTTCAAATCTAAAATCCTAAACTAGAACCACACCTCTAATCACTTGTTCATGCTTCAATCATACCAATGTTGTGCTCTTTCATGCTGCCAAACAGACGGTTATCTCATTCTTATTATTATCCCCCAAACTGTTGTCTCCATGAACAGATCTAAGTTTATAAATGGTCCGGATCTTGATTTTCCGGCTCTTGTGTCCATGAACTGTTGTCTCCATCAGCATCCAAGGAACTATCATCTAAAAGCAACACAAAAAGTCTAAAACATGAATAAATAACAAATAATAATAATAATAATAATAATAATAATAATAATAACAACAAGAAAAACAAACATACCGGATTCGTCGACCACTGGTCATCACCTCCAAAACACCGTCGACCACCATCACCATCAGTTCCAAAAACCACCGTCGACCACCGCACATCAACTACACCCACCTATCTCCACAGCCACGAAACCACCACCATCGCCCATACCCACCACAATTAAAAGTGATTTTTAAAAAGAAGAGAGAGAGATAGAGTCAGATCTGTTGAAGTTACCATGGTTTTCTTGTTTGATTTAGAGAGAGAGAGAGAGAGAGAGAGAGAGAGAATGAAAAGTGATTTTTAAAAATAAATCAGATCTTGTTTCTCTTTATTGGGGATTGGGGTGGGGTGGGGTGGGTTGGGTTGAAGTTACCATCTTACCCTTCATGCCAAAAGTAAGATGGTATATGTGGAGAGATGGTGACCCTAGGATGAGTTTCAAGGGTTTCTCCAACTCAACATGGTTTCCAATGGATACATAGCCTATATATATATATATATATATTTAAGATATATATTTGTGTTTTATAAATTAAAGTCTTGTTAGTGGAGTGGGAAAAACCATGTTAATTTAATGTTTAGGTCTCAAGTTCAATCCTTGGCTCTAGCACTATATTCATTTTTTTTTATAATTCATTCCTCTTTACAAAATTTTGGGCCCAAATTTTTTTTCGTCCAAGGCCCAAATTTTTTTTGACGTTTTCGGAGACGGCCCTGCCGATTAGACTATGTGTTGTGGCCCCCGAGCTGCCTGCCGCGAGCCACAATGTGATCCACCTGGATTGCTCGGCCCACAACTAGACCAAGCGAACGTTGCCGCGAGCGAGCCCAAGCGACCTAGCTCGCGTGGGCTAGCGGGTCAATTTCAAAAAAGCTAGCCGTTGGCAGCTAGCTAACGGTAAAAAAAATTATATATATATATATGGTGCAAACACTTGTTCAAAAAATAACATCTATCATTTTTTATCTTTCACTTGATCAAAAATGGCCGACCAAAACCCAAATCCAAATCCAATCCCGCCCCCAATAAACCGTGTGCGAGCACCAACGTGGACTGTAGAGGAAGAACTCGCCTTGGTGAATTGTTATATTCACCAACAAGAGCAAGGAGAACATCTCATGCAAAGCAAAACTTTTTGGCTAGGAGTTGTCACTCGATTCAACGAACAAATGGGTGAAAACTGTCGTCCAACTGATGCGATTTATGGAAAATATTGTTCCATGAAGGCGAAGTGCACCATTTTTGAGCAATTCTACATGAATGATCAAAATGAGAACCCTGGTTTAAACGATGAAGAGTTGATTGAGGTGGCTCGTGAACAATACCGAGTCATACACAATGATAAGTACCCAAGTGTTGCGATTTGGAAACTCATGAGATGACGATTTCTAATATAGTCGACTTTCCACTATTTACTTTATGTTTTTCGTCCTCTTATGTTATTTTATCTTTTTTAAAATAATTGTTTGATGTTTAATGGAAGGTGATGTTATTTTATGATTTTTAATTACGTTTTTTTAATTGTGGTAAATAATTAAATATATTTGGTTAAAAAAAACCCGCTAACCTTTACCCACAACACCCCGCCGCGAGCAATCGGTGGCCGCTAACCAGTGCCATGTAGGCGTTGACGTGGTAAAACATCATTCGATAAATCAATCGCTCACCTCTACCCACAACGGATAGTCTTATATTATATTTATTTGACCCATGCAAGACACGGATTCATTCAATCTGTGCAATACATGGGTTCTTTCAAAAATATATATTTGCCAATGGCATTATAGCCCAGTGCTTGGTTTTAAAAAGCGCGAAGCGCACTAAAGTGACGAGGTCCAAAACCGAGGTGCAAAGCGCAAAAGCGGTGGGATTTTCGTACGCGAAGCGCAAGACGATTATATAATTTTTTTATATATGCTATAGGTTTTTAGCATCATTTACCCAAAATATAGATACAAATAAGGTTTATACATGATTTAACAACCCTTTCAGCTACATATATAACAATTTTAAGCATAAAAACACCTCCCGTACAAAAAACGCGAGCCTCAGGGGATTTTTTTGGCAAAAAATCGCGCTTTTCTTGCGCTTATTGTACAAGGTGCGCCTTGGGTTACATGAAGCTCAAATCCTGGCGCCTCAGTACGCCTCGCGCTTTTTAAAACACAGGCCAAGTGGCATCTTGGTGGCGAGATAAGACTTAAGGACTATAAGGTCCTGGGTTCGAATCTCACAAGAGGGTTTTCTCATATTTATGAGTTTCCTCCTGAATTGATGACTTGGTGGTGGAATATGATCGCGTGGTAACACTGGTGGCACGATAATACTCCAGTGATCTGTGAGTGATTCCAATTGGCCGTTCAAAAAAAAAAAGTATATAAAATTACATATATGCAACATGTGTAATACACAAAGTTGTAACCTAGTAACACTACTACAATTGTTAATAAAAGTCGCGGTTATAATTATCAATAGACGCGGGGATTTCCATGACGCGGGGATTTCCATCCGCGACTTTAGATGACTTTACCGCGACTAATTTTGTGCACTTATTATAAAAGAACCGCGACTTTAGATTACTTTAGTATAATAATTAGCTTACTAAATAGCAAACCGCGACTTTTGAGTACTAAAAGGGAACCGCGACTTTTTATTATAAATGAACCGCGACTTTTTATTATAAATGAACCACGACTTCCACACAATTACAACCGCGACTAATACAGAAGTTCATAACTTTTTAACCTACACGCCAACCATCCCATTCTTCATTCAACAGCCAGCCGTCACAATTCACCATTCACCATTCCTGTTCCTAGTCAACCTTCAGTTCTACCATTAATAACTTTTAAGGTTAGTAATTTTTTATATTAATAAGTTAGTGTTTCTTTTTCTTGTAATAATAATATTATTTGTTTAAATTCTATATTTTTATTAAAATTTATATTTTTTTTTTTTTGCAACTTTTATCACTAGATTATAATCAGACTTAATTATATATATATAATTACAAATATATATATGTGCATGTATATATCCCGCTTTAGGTTAACCCTTTAGAATATACGTCATACCCGTTCAAAATTTATCTAATAGAGATAAATTTTGAATTGTCCCCGTTCGGGACTGCTTTTTGAATATTCTATCTCATTTAGGATATGTATACATTTTAACGAGGCGGCATTTAAGAAAAAATCGGTTGGTATTTCCTCTACTCCCACGAGTTTGCGGTTTTACGCATGCTTGGGGAGTTAGGGGGAAATGCTGCCGATTTTTTCTTAAATGCCGTCTCGTTAAAAGTATACATGTGAGGTAGAATATTCAAAAAGTGGGTTAGGATCCACCACCTTAGACCACCGATTTACATCATATGCATATGTTCATATCATTTATTTGTACATTTTGATTTTCAGATGAATCGTGATGACTGGATGTACAAACAAAGTCGCACTGATGCAGTTTATATGGCGGGTGTTCGGAATTTTATTAACGTCGCAGAAGCTCATAGGGTGAATACAGGAGATCATTTAATTTTTTGTCCTTGTGCATCGTGTACAAACTTCCAGAAACTTGATATTAAAGATATAAAGTTTCATTTGTTAAGATATGGTTTTATGCCTACATATACTTGTTGGTCAAAGCACGGGGAATCGCTTGCTAACCGTGGCACGTCGTCACTCAGTGCAGTCAATGATACAAGTAATAATAACGAACACAATATCGATCATGAAAATGACGTTTTGAATGATGACAATGATAACTTATTGAATGATGACAATGATAACTTAAACGATATGTATAATGATTTAGAGACTAACATTGGTGATGACGAGCAAGATAAATTAAGACAATTACTTGAAGATGATTTAAAACCACTGTATGATGGTTGTGAGAAGTATTCAAAACTTCGTGCTGTTTTAAGATTGTCTACCTTAAAGTCAATACACGGATGGACTGATAAGAGTTTCACAGATCTATTGGTGCTATTAAATGACATGCTTCCTGAAGGTAACGAGTTACCACTTTCGTTATACCAAGCAAAAAAAATGATGTGCCCAATGGGATTAGAAGTTAAAAGAATACATGCATCTCCAAATGATTGTATGTTGTATACAAAAGAGTTTGAAAATGATCATACGTGTTCTAAGTGTGGTGCGTCTAGATATAAACGTAAAAGTAAAACAGATGAAGTTGATGATGACGTGTCGAAAAATGGACCACCGGCTAAAATGTTGTGGTATCTCCCTATTATACCTAGACTGAAACGGTTATTTGCAAATAAGAAAGAAGCAAAATTGTTACGTTGGCATTCAGATGACCGTATAAATGATGGAAAATTAAGACATGTGGCTGATTCACCTCAATGGAGAACTATTGATAATAGGTATCCAGAATTTGGTAACGAGATCAGAAACATACGGTTTGGACTTAGCTCGGACGGGATCAACCCTTTTAGAAACATGAGTAGTCGTCATAGTACGTGGCCGGTTCTTCTTTGCATCTACAACCTTCCACCGTGGTTATGTATGAAAAAAATACATAATGATGTCGTTGTTGATTCAAGGCCCGAAACAACCCGGTAATGACATTGATGTTTATTTATCTCCATTGATAGATGACCTTAAAACTCTATGGAGTCCGGGTGTCAAAGTATAAGATTCTTATAAGAAAGAATTTTTTGATTTGCGTGCCATGATTTTTTGCACCATAAGTGATTTTCCAGCATATGGCAACTTGTCAGGATACAGTACGAAAGGTAAACTAGCGTGTCCTGTTTGTGAAGATGACACGAGTTCGATGCGGTTAAATAATTGCAAAAAAACTGTTTACATGGGACATCGAAGATTCCTTCCAGATAATCATGATTTTCGGGATAGAACGGTGGAGTTTGATGGAAAAACTGAGCATAGGAATGTAAGGAAAGAATTTGATGCGTTTTCACGAGTTAGAAATTTAAAAGTCGTATTAGGGAAAATAGGGAAAAGAAAGAAAAGAAGTCGGTCTTCACGAGCTAGAAAGGAAAGAACCCATCCTGAACCAGTAGGCATTTGGAAAAAAAAGTCTATCTTTTGGGACTTGCCTTACTGGAAGCATTTACAAGTTAGACACTGCCTGGATGTTATGCATATCGAGAAAAATGTATGTGAAAGCCTACTTGGCTTATTATTAAACATTTCCGGGAAAACTAAAGATGGGATCAAAGTCCGTAAAGACATGCAAGAAATGGGAATACGTGAAGGGCTCCATCCTGTTGTGCAACCCAAGGGTTTTTTTCTGCCACCAGCGTGCTATACAATGTCAACAAAGGAAAAAAAAACTTTTTGTGAGTGTATACACAACATTAAAGTTCCTTCCAGCTATTCTGCAAACATTAAAAGGTTGGTGTCATTGAAAGACTATAAACTGCTTTGTATGAAGTCTCATGATTGTCATGTTTTGATGACACATATGATTCCTATTGCAATCTGTGGATCTTTGCCAGATAAAATCCGACATACTATCACAAAACTGTGTTTGTTTTTCAACACGATTCATTCAAAAGTGATTGATGAGAAAGCTATCATAAAGAAAGCCAAAAAAGGGCGAACAGATTTTATAAGCAAAGAGATTTGGAGGTGGTACAAACGTGAAAAACAAAATCCTTGTCTAAGGTTTTCTTATTTCGATGCATCAAGGTGGGATGCATTCGTTGCAGCAAAATCTAAGAAGAAAGCCAAGGTATATGTTAATTATTATATATTCTTATTCTTATTTTTCTTATTATTATTGAAATATAGTTTCAAATTTTAATAATATTGTTTGTTGATTTATTTGTAAGCAATTAGTGAAAAGGCGAGGCAAAGTGCACTAGCGAACAAAAACCAACAACGGATTGGACGCGGGGGATATAGGGCGTTGGAATACAAATTTGACAAGGTATGGCCCCCAATATCCCCCGCGTCCAATCCTCTTCTTGATGATTTGGATAGTCGTACTCAACTATTTCTTGCGGGTCGAATTAGACTAGATAAACAAACAGGCACCTATAATACGCAACAATATGAAGAACAAATCAGTGATTTGGTAAGTAAATATATTTATTTTTATAAATATAAAATCTATCAGAAAACTTTTAACATTTAGATTTTGGTTGTATACAGATTGAAGCTGAGAAAAAAATGAAACTTGACGGAACTTATGGTCAAGGGCGCATAGATCCAATGATTAAAGTTTTTGGAGTTGAGCACGCGGGTTGAACAAGAGGTGTATCAAGCACAACAGGTAATATATTATGTTGAGTTTGCAGGACATACCAAAGTTAAAGTGCCTAAATTAAAATGTTCTTCGAAAAGGGTGGAAGCGAGCCCGATTATGCACACGAGCGAACATAGACGTGTAGATGCGAGCCCGGGTTTTCCTAGCTCAAGTTGTGGTTCGGGTGCATCACATACGATATATCCGGATATCGAGGTAATATATATCCAGATATGTAAATATATGGCTTTAAATTATCAATGTAGTGAATATTTACATATATGTTTATTAAAACGTTATATGGTTTTGCAGAAGGTATCCCGATGTCAAATATTTTGGTGTCACGGTGTGATGAGTGCTGATGAGCATATAGCTGACGGCTAGGTGTATCCTTCTTCAGATAGATATTTGGATGACATTCTCATCCATGAGCATTGTGTGAAGGTACATGTCGATTATGTTCGCCAAGATTATATGCCTATGCCGCTCCCTGACGAGGCACGTAGAGAAGGTGTGCGTATATGAAAGATACCTTATTTAAGTTTATTCAATGGCCAAGAAAGGCAATTAAGGTATATTTGGTTGATACATAAATTAGGTATTATTCTGTCTTTTATTATATTACTATAATATTTTGTTTTAATTTCAGATTTTGGATGAACCGACTCAGACACGCCCTTGTGATATGATGGCGGCTGTTGAACTTTATACACCAGAGGTAGTTTATATTACTTTATTTCATTTGTTTTATAGTAAACATTTTAATTTGTTTATTGTTTAAGATGCAGCCTTTGACAGAAGATCCTATTGGGTTGGGGGATGATGAATTTTTTGGTGAAGAGTTTTTACTAGCTGATGGATTGATGGACGCAACAGTGAATGTGCCTACATGCCCTCAAAATAAACAAACGGTAACGAATCAGTTAATTTTAAATCTGTTAAGTTTATTCTAGTAAAATAAACTTATTTGACCCGTTTTAAGATAATTTGCAACTTGATATCAATTATTAATATTTTTTTTATCTAGTAACCACCTGGTTGTTCACAATGAAGTGTGCACCTGGTCTAGACATTAAAAGTGCTTCCATTTTCATATTTAGGTTGTGAAATCTGCTGTTCAGAAGTTTCAAAGCGAGGTCAAAGGCACAGAAAAACAGGCCAAAGGCAAAGAGAAACAGGCGAAACAAGCCAAAGACAAAGAGAAACAGCCGAAACAAGCCAAAGGCAAAGGAAAAGAGGTCAAAGATAAAGAAAAACAAGTTGAAGCTCAAATGATAGGTCGAGAAAAACAGGCCCAAAAAGTAAGTTTAGAGTTGAAGGTGGTAGAAATCAGAGAGGAGTGGTATCAAACTATGGTTCGTCAACTAGGTGCATACATCCAAGGCAACTGGGCTACCACATTTCCGTTTTCAACCTACGAGACTATGTTTCCTACCGAGGCTGTTTCTTTTATTGAGGCTGAATCGATTTTAGCGTTATTCGCCAACGAATGGGTTGATCTCACTATTGTGTTTTGGTTTACTTCGTAAGTTGTTATTACTATTAACATTGTTTATATTTAACTTAAAACATTATATTTATTATTATTTTTCTTTGTCTAAGGTACTTTTATAAGAAGTCGAAGGAGACAAAACTCGACCGATGTGCCTTCTTGAATGTTAACATAATCATAGGCGATATGTGTGAAAAAAATCCTAACGAAGTTGAAGGTCACATATTGGATATAGTGAAACATCATAAAGATAAAGACATTTTTCTTGCCCCGTACTTAGCCGAGTAAGTGTATTTTAATTACTTCTCGTTCATTTTATTACTATAATTTACCTAACTATTCATATCTTAATTTTGTAGTGGCCATTGGTCTTTGTTCATTATTGCCCCACGCATACGACAAGTATTTATTTTGGATTCTACATCAATGTGAGGCAATAAGGATTCTTCCCACTATCGGCTTTCAAATCTCATTCATAACGCCTTAGGAATAGCTTTACCGTATACAATGGTTCGGGTATGTTTATTTTTTCTATTAATTAGTTATTTGATTTTCTTATGTTTTATTTTAAATAATAAATTGTTAATTTAATGTAGTGTAAACAACAAAAAAACGGATGGGAATGCGGATACCTAGTTATCCAACATATGTTTGAGTTTCTCCGTTTCTATGTAGACCAATTTCCCATAAGAGTAAGTATTTTATATTTCTTTTTTTAGAACCGCAACTATTTATTCATCACCCAAAGAGTTACAACATATGCTAACAAGGCGCCTAACCTTATGTACCCAATATCCCATTTTCACTCGCACCTTATGTTAGCGCCTAAAACCAAGAAGTAATTTATATTTCTAAAGTAGGTAGAATTTGTTTTAGGTGTGAGCGTTTATATATATTTATATATATATATATATTCCGATTATATGTGTTGTAACTTATACCATTTACTTTTATTTTAGATGTGGAACAATACGAGCTATGCCACGGACAAGGATATCGATCTTATGTTGAAGACTTTAATGCCAACTTTTTTTAGTGAATTAGGTATTCGTATACTTTCGGGTTGAATGTGTATGGGTCGTGGGTAGTTTTGAACAGGTTTAGGATGATTTTGGTATGTAAGTTGAAGTATGTAACTTGAAACAAATTGATGTTTCTTTTTATTCTTTTGTTTGGATCGATTTTGGTATGAAACAAAATGAATGATTTTTGGCAGCAGAAATGTATATGATTTTGGCTGAAAAATGTTGCTGGAAAAAAAAAGAAAAAAAAGGTTCTTTGCACAGTTTTGGAATCAAAAGTCGCGGTTCCAAGATCCCAAATATTGACTAGAAGTCGCGGTTCCAAGATCCCAAAAATTGACTAGAAGTCGCGGTTCCAAAGACTAGAAGTCGCGTTTCTAAAGGCATCAGAAGTCGCGGTTCTATGCAAAATTCTCTAACTTCTCCAAAGCCTCTAAAGTCGCGGACAAGCAACCTAAAGACGCGCCTCTTAAAGACGCGGTTTGTTACCGCGTCTTCTGAACTAAATAACCGCGATTTTAGAGTTTTTTTTGTACTAGTGTAATAGAATGTATAAAATATAATTTTACTCACTCATTGTAAAAGGTTGTATTGTCACGATCTAGTTGGATATATAATCCGATAAATGAACTTTCAATCTGTTGTTAGTCGTGATTAGTTTGGTGGCTTATCGAATTGACTTGTGTTAAATTAAAAGTGCGGTTTTTTAGAGAGGATCTTCTTCTTAAATGCTTTTATTTCACCATCAGTAAAAACTTTAGCTTGCTTTTATAAAAGTGCTTGGCTGACAATAAAAAGTTCTTGGCTGACAATCTTTTAATAAAGTTACTTGTTTTTAGTTTTTAATCCTTCTCTAAAATCAAATTATTTAGGTGATATTGTATTCATATAAGCACTATTATTAAAGATCATAATATGACCGATCTAAGTTTCATACAAATATACAATAATACAAATGCAACATAAATTAATAAATATATGTATATATATATATATATTTTAATACTGAAGTTTAATAGTATATTACCATTAACATATAACAAAATATGAAAGTTACATCATAATAGAAGGTAGACGGGCAACAAGCTGCGCCACCACCCCTTTCTGAATTGCAAACCCTAGTCTACTGAAGACAAATCCTTGCCCCCCTGGAGATGAACTATTGCTGTGGACGACCCGTTGGACCCTGGTTAAGAAATGAATAGCTTCTGGCGCCAGGGAGCCAAAGGTATCAAAAGCCAGAGGGATAAAGACATGTTGGTTATCTGCACAAGCTTTAGCGTGCTTATCTACTTTCTTTGATTCCGCCTTTCTTGATGCTTGCCCAGCTACAAACCTTGTTTCCCTTAACCCAACCAAAGGATATACCCCGGTGAGGTCCACGCAGGCATGTTTTCCCCTCTCCCATCCAAAGACAAGCAGATCTGCGGGTCGCAGGGTGGATCTCCCTTCTGTAGGGTCCGTGAGGAAGTTTACAGGGGCCTCCTTTTTGGCAGAAATCCCAGCTCTTCTCAGGATATCCCACAAAACGTCCCTCACCCAGTCATGCCGATATTTGAAACCAGGGAGCTCCTTGCAATGAATTGCATGCTCCCCGTATTTATCCATGCAAGCTTTACGGCAGATGGGGCATGTTTCATCTTCCGGATACATAGGGATCATCAACCGGTACTTGAGTATCACCCTGTACTCCACTGCAAACATGCATTGACCCAAACCCTCAATCAGGATAACGGTCAAAAAATCCTGAGCATGAGGGCCCTTTAGGCATTCAATCACTGCCTTCTGGCGAGAGGACAACTCAAAAACTTCTCCCAGGCTCTTAGCAGTTTTGTTAAAAAGAGCATTCGTCAAAGTTTTTTGTGGCTTTGAGGGGGCGGTGTCCTTATTAGAAAAACCGCCAATATCAAAGTCCGGGAGATAGACATTTAAGCGTTCGAGCGCCTGTTGATATTCTGGGTCTAGCCCACTAACCCCACTGTTTCGAAGGATATGATCCTGAAGTTCCCAAGACTGAGCTCTAGACGCCACAAAGGCATAAACTCCAACATCTTGAGCTGAAAGGAGGCCCAAACCACCTAAACGCATCGGCAAGGATGTCAAGCGCCACTAGAGGTCCCCGAAGAAGGGGCCACCACACACAACTATATCTTCGATAGCCTCCCGGAGGCCATCATCGAAAAGGGATACCGTATCCACCATCAAGTGGGGTTGACAAGTTCGCAACCCAAAAAGTAACTTAGCGACCCCCATGCAAGAGCTGAGCAGCAGGAGTTCACTTTGGGGATCTCTAAGCATATCAAGTTAATCCGATATAGCTTTGTTTTATGACGCTTTTAGGGCATGCAATACTCGTTTGATTTATTTATTTTGATTTTCAAAATTTTTGACGTATATCTTTTGACAAAATTTGTATTCATTTTGCCAAGGGGTGATAAAATTGCTGATTGCATTTAAAAATAGAAAACGGAAAGGAAAAAAAAGAGACGGAGCGTGACTTCTTTGACTTGAAATGAAAAGAGGTATTTGGACTCAAAAGTGAAATTTGGTAGTGTTTTTTTCATGAAGCGGATAAGGGTGCCAAATACGTGGGAATGATGAGATGAGGCCTTATCATTAGCTTTCTACAGTATAAATAAAACCAACTATGCCATTTTTATCTTCTAAAAAATATGCATTTTTTTAATTGACTTCATTAAAGACCACCCATTTTTATCTTCTAAAAAATATGCATTTTTTTAATTGACTTCATTAAAGACCACCCGGCCGGCAACTACGTCTCCAGAAGAAACGAAGCCACTGGCAACCAAAGAGTTATATCACAATGAAATTACACCAATCCGACCATTCCACTATCTTCTTTTTGTATCTATAACCACAAAAAAACTATAAGACTTAATATCAACTACTATCTCCTCTATCTTGACTCTTTTATTTTTGAAAACTTTTTGGTTTCGCGTCTTCCAAATAATCCAACATGTAGTGAAAAAAAATACGATGGATGATGGATAGCATCTTTCCAACAATCTACACCGCCTCCACTCTTGTGATACTCCAAAACGTCTCTGACCGAGAAAGCGAAAAAGACCAAGCTTACACCAACTAGTCACCCCTTGCCACACCGCCATAGCAATCACACATCCGGAAAAAAAAGATGATCAACCGTCTCTTCACAATCGCCACAAAGCGCACACTCCTCCATACCCACCTATATGTTTCTGCGAATAAAAAAAAATCCCTTTTCACTTCTCATGTTTAGTAGGTTAAGCTCGTTTGTATTTAATCCGTATAGGGTGAGGTTAGAGTACAAAGGCCATATTTCGTGAGAAGTGTGAGAAGGATTAAGAATTGATATGTTGTCATCATTTTTTGAACTTATTCATGATATTTTGGATTGTTTAGGCTAAAATAACACCAAACATAACAATAAAAAACACAAAACAATTCATTTTAGGCTTAAAAACTTAAACACCATGCCAAGAACATGCGTTCTAAATTGTTGTATTTTAGCTGTGTGTTTTAGCAATATTTTAAATTTCATGGCTATAATACATTACATTGTGTTTTAAATTGTTGTGTTTAGTGTTTATCTAGCAAAAACAACCTAAAAGATCATACTTAAATCCAAAACATGATGACTACATGTCAGTTCTTGATCATTCTCACACTTCTCATTAATATGGTATTTGTACCCGAACCTTTACATACACACACACACACATATATATAGTGGAGAGTTCAAATGAGAATGAAAAAGTATTTTAAAAAGAAAAAGAACAAATTTAAACCAATAGCAATCATCCATATAATAATTGTATTTAATGTTAAATAAATGCTTATTTTTTTGTAACCCCCATAAACTAGTTAAATTAATGAAACTCATAATTCAATTTCAAAATATATTCTTTCATATCAATCCTAATTTACCGTGAAGGATAATTTCGATATGTATAGGACAAATGTAGGTTGAATTTCTATATGTGTAGGATTAACGTATGATAATCTTGATACGTGTAGGATAAACGTGCGATGATTTCGATATGTGTAGGATAAATTTTTATACATGTAGGACAAAATTTGATAATGTGTAGGATAAATTGTTAATGGCTAATTAATTAAAAAAATAATAATTAATGTAATAAGAGTTAAAGTATTTAATGTTTCATTTCTTCTTTTTGTTCTCACAATATGTTTCTTCTCATTTGATCATCCCTATATATATATATATATATATATATATATATATATATATATATATATGTATATATGAGGGTTATTTTGAGAACGCTAAATATTGTGAGAACAAGTAAAAAAATCAATCAAAAACAATTTTTTTTAATACAAACTCCATTATAATCAAAATACAACATTAATAAATGAATTTTCTTTCCAAATAATTAATCTTTTCTTGCAAAAACACTTTAAAATTAACTTTTTACACATGTGTAAATGAAACAGTTTACACATGTATAAACAGCAAATTTACACATGTGTAAAAACAAATAATTTCCGTATACGTTTGAATTTTTACGCGTAAATTGTGTTTTTGAGATTGTATTTTAGTAATAAAGACAAGTGTAAAAAGAAATGTTGAATTTGAATGGTTTTAGATGTCGTTCTCACGGTTCGCACGAAATATAGGTGTTCTCAAATTAACTTTCCCATATATATATAGGGGAAAGATCCTGTACAAACTGTTTTTTAGTAAGAACTGTGAAAATCAAAGGAAGGTATTTTTTTTATTTTTTTTTTCAAATTTTTTTTCCCATATTGTTAAACATATATTATAGTATTGAAAACTAAAAAAAAAAAAAAATTGGTGTAGAGTAATTACATAATTACTCCAGTGTAAACTAGTGTATTTACTTTAATGACGTAATTACACTAAAAAAATTTTTTTAAATTTTTTTATTATTCATCTAGAAAGTATGTTTAAGCACATGGAAAAAAATTCTAAAAAAAAAAATAAATTTTTTTACTCCCTTTGATTCTCACAGTTCTTACCGAAAAACAGTTTGTATTTGATCTTTACTCCCTCCCTCTCTCTCTCTTTCTATATATATATATAGATATATATATATATATATAGGGGAGGGATAAAATGAAAACCCTCTTGAGTTGAGAAAACCTTTGAAAACCCATGTAAAAAACAATTATTATTTTTTTGAAAAAAAATAACCAATGTAAAATACATGTTGTTAAACATTTTGGGCAAAAAAATAACAAAAGCGCTGATTAGATTTTTTAAAAAAAAATAAACAAAGTTGCTAAAAAAACATATGTTTTAAGCTATTTGCCTATGTTTTTAGCGAATTTGTTTATTTTAAAAAAAAATCTAATCGGCGTTTTTTTTATTTTTTTGGCTCAAAACGCTTACAAACATGTATTTTATATTTGTTGTTTTTTTCAAAGAAAAAAAATGTTTTTTTACATGGGTTTTCGAAAGTTTTCTCAACTCAAGCGGGTTTTCATTTTATACTTGACCTATATATATATATATATATATATATATATGACTCAATTGATATTGGTATTAAATGTTTGTAACTCCCCTAAACTAGTTTTCTAAATGAAAGTCATAATTCCTTTTCAAAATATATCCTTACAAAACAAATGTAGGATGTATTTAGGATGAACTCTAGTATGTGTAGGATTAATTTCGAGACATGTATGATAAATGTAGGGCGAATTTTAATGTGTAGGATGAATATCGTATGTGTAGAATAAATATCGATATGTGTAGGATTTATTTATGTTGGATGAATTATGATATGTGTAGGACAAAGTGTTTTTAACTAATTAATAGGATAAATAATAATTAATGTAAAAAGAGTTAAAGTATTTAATGTTTTACTATAATGTCACTTCTTCTTTTTGTTCTCACATTAAGTTCTTCTCATTTGATTATCTCCCCCTATATATATATATATATATATATATATATAGGGAATGGATAGTTTGAGAACTCACTTGAGTTGTGAGAACCATAGGAACTCTTTTGGACCGTTGATTTTGATGATCTAATGGTTGAGATTAAAAGATGAGAATTTTGTCTTGACTTGATTAATATGTATTTTTTTAATCCATTAAAGTAGTTTCAAGGGTATTTAAGTAAAAACCTAGGAGAGAGAAACAATTAATATAATTATTGTTTAAATTTTTATTCCATTATTTAATTAAACAATTAACTTACTAAAAAACAAATTTAACATTCTGTCATATTTTTAAAAACATTTATTTTTTTAAAATTTATTATTATTATTATTATTCAGTTATTAAAAATTATTTTTTTAAAAACTTTATTTTATTTTTTAATTAATTTACATTTTTTTAAACTTTCATGTTTTTTGTGTGATTTACACCAGTGTAAATATACCATACACAAGTTTTACAAAAATTACGCTGGTGTAAAAAAATAAACAAACATATAATGAGGTTGATTTACGCTGGTGTAATTATTTACACCAGTGTAAATCTACCATACACAAAACTTATACAAAATTACGCTGGTGTAAAAAACTAAACAAACATATAATGAGGATCATTTACACTGTTGTAATTATTTACACCAGTGTAAAATCTCATATCCTAAAAGGAAACCCATACCCATTTTAGGTGGATTTTCACACATATCTCAAATCACAAATATTACAAGTTAAAAGCATAAGCCACAACAAGAAGAAATGAATTTTCCATATTAACAAACTTAATCTTGATTAAACCCGTATGGCCGTATCTATGATCCCTCGTTGGCTAAATTCAACGAACCATCTTTGAACAATTTTAGGCTGAGATTATTGTACCGCTCTCTTGAATACTGTCTCGACGCTTTCCTCCAATCGGTTCCCGCCTTCATCATTGCTTCGAATTCCTCATAGCTGATATGTCCATCCTGTAACTCAAAACATATTTTCAAATTAAACAGATTAAACGAGTTTTAATCTGATGTTTCTGAAAATAATAGTAAATAAAACAAACCTTGTCTGTGTCGACATCTCGGATAATGGCAGCAATGACTTCTTCACTATCAGATTCAATTTCATCCGCTAAAGTTTCACGAAGCTCTTCAACCTCAATGTAACCGTTTTTATTTTTATCGAAAAATTCAAAAGCGTCTTTCAGATGATCATCATTCCCTATTTTTCTTAAGTGAATAGAAATCGCAACGAACACTGCATAATTCAAGTACCCATCTTTGTCCAAATCGCCCTATAAAAAAAACTTCTTCTATTACTTTTTGTGATCGCACGATTAAATGAAATTCATAAAGCAACAATATGTTTTATAATACTTACAGCCTCCATAAGCATTTGAAGATCAGCATCAGGAATATGATGACCAAAAGCTTCTGCAAACCAGCTTTTAATTCGGATGATCTGTAGTACATCAAACAAAAATCCACATTACTGCGCAAGAAGTTTTAGGTAATATTTATTCACAAAATACCTAATATACTTTATATGTATTTGTGTGTGTGAATATATACGTAATTACACAAAACTTCTCCAAAAAATTGTATATTACATCTGTGTAAAAAACCAAAACAATCATCTATACATTCGTATTTACATCAATGTAAACGTCCCACAAAATCATCAACAAAATTTGTATATAAAAAAACATCTATAAAAAAAAAACATCATCATCATTTCTTCAAAAAAAACCATCATCTTCTTCTTCACATTATTATCTTCACAAAAAACACTAGTGTAAAAACGAAAGAAAAGCATCTATACATTCTTATTACACCAGTGTAAACTAGCATACCAAAACAAACATCCATACATTATGTAAAAAGTATAGAGTACCATCCATAACATTGTATTACACCACTGTAAATGCTCACAAAAACATCACCACAAAAATGGTATTACATCAGTGTAAAACACAAACCAAAAACATTTATAAAATTCATACCAAAACATAAATCAAAAGGTTTTGCAAAAAAATTGTTTTATTTACCTTACACAAAAAAAAAAAAAAAAAAAAAAAACTTCTTCATCATCAACACATCATCATATACAACAACAACATAACACACAACAATAATAATAATGATAATAATAATAATAATAATAATAATAATAATAATAATAATAATAATAATTAAAACCTTTTCTTCGTCCCTGTTCATCGTCCCTGTTGCTTCGTCAGATCCACCCCTCCACCTCCCCACCGTCACCATCATCAGATCCACCCCTCCACCTCTGTTGCTTCGTCCCTGTTCATCGTCCACCATCACCAAGAACCACCGTCTGTCACCATCCCACCACCATCACCAAACCCACCGTCGTCAAACACCCCCGTAGATCCACCACCACCGAGCCCCAACCACCGCAGATCCACCACCTCCCCCTCCAACGAAACCCCCCCCCCCCCCCGTCTTCCACCACCTGCAAAACCACCGACTCCTGTTCATCGTCTTCCACCTCCAAACCTGCAAAAACGCCCCAGATCCAACCTGTAAAAACCATCGGTGACTGTGAAACATTCCCCGAAGTTTGCAACCTGTTCTTTTCTTTGTTTATGAGAGAGAGAGAGAGAGCAGAAGAAGAGAGAGAGAGAACGAGAGAGAAGAGATAGAGAGCAGAAGAGAGAGAGAGAAGAAGAGAGAGAAATCAGCTTTTAAAAATGAGAGTGAGAGAGAGAGGGAGTCTTTATATTATTATTATTATTATTATTATTATTATTATTATTATTATTATTATTATTATTATTATTATTATTATTATTATTTAAAAGGGTAGTTGGGTGGGGTGTGGTGTGGTTGGGTGTTATTTTTACTAAAATACCCCTAGGTGCTTGTGTAGAAAGTCTCTCTTGCCCCTGATTAAAAAATTATCAAAAAATACAAATCTGGTGATGTGGCATTTGTTGATTGGTCTATTGGAGTTCTCAAGTTCTCTCAACTCAATGGAGTTCTCAAATGATCCCATTCCTATATATATATATATATATATATATATATATGTAGAGGATCTTGTAGGAATATTGGTTTGTGTGAGAAGGGTAGAAAGAATTAAAAATTGATATGTATGCATATTTTTTTGACGTATTCATGATGTTTTGGATTGTTTTGCTTAGAAAAACACCAAACATAACAAATTAATAACCGAAAACAATGTATTTTAATCAGAGTGTTTTAAGTAATTACTATGGTGTTTTAAGTAGGGTGTTTTAACTAATTACTAGGGTATTTTATCTGTAATTTAAATTTAATGACTATAATACATTGGATTGTGTTTTAAATTTTTGTATATTGTTGTGTTAAGTGTTTTTCAAGCCAAAACAACCCAATACATCATTCCAAAATAAAAAACATGATGCCTACATGTCAATTCTTAATCCTTCCTACACTTTTCACACAAAACAATATTTATACAGGAACCCTACCACATATATATATATATATATATATATATAATTTCGGGTTCCTTAAGAGACCGGACCCTAAGCCATCGCCCACACTACCCTCCCTTTAGATCAGGCGTGTCAAAGAGTCATCGATTTTTAAAATTTCACGCCTCGTGGATTCTTGATGTCTCAAACTTCTTGAGACATGAGTGGGGTGTGAAGACACCAACACTCCATGTCTCAATCATTAAAAAAATAAAAATAAAAATAAAAGGAAAACACCCTATTAGTTGGAATTTAAAAAAAAAAAGGAAAATTATCTAATTGGTGCGTCCAAAATGTCCCAAAGGAGACGTGGTAGACGAGGGTGGAAGATGACGGGGCAGGGGGTGGTGTGGGGGTTTGGGACGGGACAAAAAGGGAGAGGACGGGAGTGCCGGGCGTCTGCGTACCGTATGGCCTATCCTGAACATTAAATTCATTTTTTTATGTGTTGGTTCAAGGAACATCTACAAAGTACACAACCCGATTGTCTGCTTGCTAATGTTTGCCACTTTATTGCCTGTACACATGTTAAGACTAACCCACATGTGATGACACAACACGTGTCAATACTCTAATAACAAGTAAAAGCATATAATATAAAAGTTTACATAATTTTATATCTGTTAGATAAAAAATAATGAATACAATATAACACATGAACATTATACTTTATTATTTTTTATTTTTTTGGTTTGTGAAAAGAAACATTTCTAAGTAAATAAGGTTTTCAAGTAATAAGTTAGGGTCATTGATGTGTGTTTTAGTTTTGTGTAGTTTGATTTTACCAAAATAAGACCAAGTTTTAAAGTTATAAAGAAATAATAATTACTTTTTAACTAAACCCACACAATTAGCAAATGTATCTGTCGTGCATAATATAGGTTTTTATAAGTATCAAGTAACAAACTTAAATGACACGATTTTTACTGCTCATTTTTAGTTACCAATTAATTCTTAGTTTATTTGTTTCATAGTTTATTTGTTTCAAGATGTGATTAAAAGTGCAAAAAAAATAAACAGTAATAACAATATATATAAATATATATAAGTATGGAAAGCGTGTCAAGTCAAAATAAAGTGTTGCTTGGGATGGAATGCACTTGGGATAAATTTATAGTAACTAATTATTTAAAGTGATGCGAAAATGTATCACACGTTCCACATGACTTTTTTTTACGGTTTATCTTCTTGAAGTTATTATGACGGTCACATGTTTCGGGTTGCTCACGTCTCAACCTTTAAAGACATATCAACTCAAGGTTGCATATTTATATAAATTTAATTTTTTTCTTTTATGATAAACTTGCAAAGAGCCATAACAAGTAGCAAGCTACCACTGATATGACACTGACCGAAGTCGCTCAACCCTTGTTTGGAATATTTAAGTTATCAAAATAGTGATTAGTCTTTATTAGTTGCCCGACAATATAATAATAGTAAATAAATATAAACCATTGACTTCCGAACATGAGTTCACCAACTCTTGGTTTGCGCCAAAGTATAAACAAAGTCGCATGTAACACCTCAACCGATGGCGGAATCATCGAGGTGTCACGTAGTGACGATTGTTCAAAAGCACATGGTACTAAAATGTAAATATATTATTGAATAATTTAAATTGTCTTACATGGATGAAATGGGAAAAATACATAAGTCTGAACAAAACATGAAATTTGAAATAAATTATTAAAAGCAAGCACTAAAATCCAATGCTATGGAACTAAGATCAAACTGCACCTGAAACATGTGCAAAATAAGTTTTGTCAACATATGAAATGTTGGTGAGCATTCCTAGTTTTAATACATATAGTAAGTTGGAAAAATGTTATACAATTCAAGTGCAAGCAACAGTGCATTTATGTAAACTATGTATCATACAAATGAGCGAAATCAATCCTGTGACTGTATAAATGTACTAAAATGAACGGCGGTGTACTTATCCAATAAATGGATAATAACTTAACAATGACCATGGATTCTCCGATGAAAAAGGGGGAGAATCACCTAGGTGGGTTGTCAATCCAATAGCGCTATACAATGTTAAGGTCGGCTTGTACAATGTTAATGATTTCACTAAGTACAAATGTATTCTACATGTAATGTCTAAGCATAAAGCATGTTTGTAGGCAAATGCACATAGTAATAGAATTATATTGTAAAAATGTGAACTTGTATTTGTAATTTGTATAAGTGTACATGTAACACCCCAAAAATGAATTAAAGCAAAAAGGGGATAGGAAATACTCACTTTCGCCAAATGACTAGATGACTAAGCGAGCGTGAAAATGCGAGCAATCCAAAGATTCAACAACGAAACTAGTCCAATTTAGAAGAAAAGAAACCGAATAGGAAAAATATCAAGCTTACAATTCGCCAATTACAAGAGCTTATAATCAAAACTTCAAATGTAGAAGTAATATACTCTAGAAGAAAGGTATGAGGGAGAGTTTAATCGAATTGAAACATTCGATTTAGAGGTGCAAAGTGTAATGGGTCATAGGTGGGTTTTTATACTAGTTTTGGTTTTAATTAGGCTTAAAAATTGGTCAACGCAATAAAGTAAGGTTTTAAGATGAATTGACTATTTGACTAGGACTTTGACTAGGATTTTGACTGAGACTTTGACTAGGACTTTTGACTAAGACTTTGACTGGAACTTTGACTGTTTGACTGTCTTAGCGGACCGCGAGGGCTAAAAAAAATAATTTTTCTAATTTAATCAATTTTAAGTTATAGACTTCTTTCCTTCTGTTTCTAAGTTGTTTTAGGACCGAAAATTAAGGGCTTTGAGTATCAAGGTCTGAAACATACGTGCTCAGGTGTAGATGTGAGTATAAAATGTGCATACTTTTACTTATAAAAATTATAAGTTTTATTAAATTGTGAATTTTGGTCCTACTAAAATACGAGGGTTAAAAATGAAAATTTTGAAATAGTTGAGGAACCAATTATGCACATTTATGAAAAGTGAAGGGTGCAGGTTGTCACATCGCAAAACCACGTGTTGGCTTTACACCGAGGTTATGTATATAGAAAATACCAACCTCAAGTGAAGTTTATAGACGAGGATTAGTCACATGAAGTGTGTCTTTCCGGCTCCACAAATGGACTAATCTCTACACATTGGGATACACAGACTAGCGCATGGGTTTTTACACACCATGGATACATTGATAAGCTCCCCCATTTTCTTCAAGAACACTCACAAGATTAAAGACTAAGTTTGTTAATTAATTATTTCATCAAAAAGAAAAGTTTAAAAAGAATTATCAAAAACATAAACGCGTTACTCTTACTAAAAAATAAACTATTAAATTTATACCAAGTTTCATCTTCACTCAACCAACATTAAGAAATCTAGCCAAGAATGACCATACAAGTTAGCTCACAAAGGGTGTTAATGGGGTTTATCATGGTGAGTAAGCGGATAGGCATTTCTTAGGCTTTGAGTGATTTTAGGGTTTCTCTCTCTCGGTTGGGCTATTACAAGTATTTATAGAGTGATCCAAGCTCCAAAGGCTATTCAGTATAACCTCATGAGGTAGTAATTTGGGGTAGAAGGTGTGGAATGGGATGGATTGAAGTGTTGGTGAAGCCCTCTATTTATAAGCCTGATCTACAGCTTGAGCACGCCCATGTTGTCCTCCCAAGTGATACAGTCTTGTGTCCTTGGTTGTCCTCTGTAGTAGATTCTGTCCCCGGTGGTTGGAGAAGCACACACATGGTTGCTTTGCCACACCCGTGTTAGGACACCTGGCTCAACAAATTGTCAGTATTAGTCAGATCTGGAAGCTTTTTTTGGTTGTCTTGACTTGGAGCATGCACGTGCTTGGTCACCAAGGGTGGCTTCTTTGGCTAATTTGTTAGACTTTTGTTGACCCCGTGATTAGCACGCCCCCTACTTAAGTATGCTTGGCATCTGGTGATCTTTAAAATCTTCAATTTCTCATCATTTATCATTGCTTTTCACTTCTTTTTCATTTTTAGGGTTAAAAACTTGCATTTATCAAATATGAAAGATTTAGACATGTTTTCCTTAAGAATTACCCCAAACTTAATGATAAATATGCAAGTAAAATATATGTAAATGATGGTACA
The DNA here is from genome assembly GCA_028751855.1 of Ambrosia trifida. Classification (NCBI taxonomy): domain Eukaryota; kingdom Viridiplantae; phylum Streptophyta; class Magnoliopsida; order Asterales; family Asteraceae; genus Ambrosia; species Ambrosia trifida. The sequence goes on from CM054131.1 coordinate 9,313,568, forward strand.
TCAGTTATGCGGTTTCAAATTTGTAATACGTTGAGGTAGGGCAGTGCATGGGTTAGTTTGGTTCGGTTTTTACCATTAACTGTAACCATTCCGGTGACGGAAACAGCCGGAGACTCGTCGGTGTTTGGTTTGATTCGTTGTTGTTATAGATCAGTAACCAATTTCAATTACACGAACACAGCTGAGAGAAAAATGAAATTAATAATAATAAATAACAATGCGAACCAAATCTCTTGATGATATGAAACCCAAGTTAAATAAGTATGAGTTTTTTTATTTATGTATATAAATAAAAGATGTGGATTGTAGATAGATGAATTTTATGGTTATGGTGGGTTATAGTTATGGTAGGTTGTGGTGGGTTATGGTTATGGTGGGGTTATGGTTTTAGGTTACGCTGCAGATGTTAACAAACAAACAGTCTTTTACTTGCAGACTGCAGACCTTTGGTCCACCTCTTCTTCTGCAGATGTCTGCAGATGTGGTCCGCAGACTTCAGACCTTTTACCTCTTAAAAACAAACAACACCTTAGTAAATATATCTTGTCTACGAAATGTTGTTTTGTAGTTTCTAAATTGTCAATATTAACTATTTGATATTTCATTCATATTAATAAGCCTATAAAAAAAATCTTAATGATTTCGAGAAATATGGAAATTACATAAACCTATTTTTTTTAAATTACATTTGTGCCATAATGTTAACTTTTAAACACATTAAGGACAAACATTTTGGCAAGAAAACCCGACTCCTAGAAAGGTTCTTGATTACATGTTTAATATAAACTTTTCTTTTAGCATGTACATACCAAAAGGATATGCATTGTAATAGATTTTAAAACTAAACAAGCTTTTGCTAAAGGGATTTACTTGTATAAAGGAAGAACCACTCACATGAAAGGTCATCTTTGTAATGCAAAAGTACTAAACGACATAGATTCAATGTTCATTGTTCAAAGACGTCTAGCGGATATGATAACATATCTCTTTCTTTATATTTTTGCTTAATCTTTTTGCGGTTTGTGTAGGAAATAGGGTTCATAATTTTATTAAATAATAATAAAATAATCATAATAAGGAGACCCTCGTTATTCATAGGCAATATAAAAGTATACTACCGATTACAAAACTAAAATAAAAAAAATAAGATACAAAATACATGTACCTAATTGAGATTCCACTACTAGAAAAAAGGCCCTTCTTGACGCGCATTGCGCGTCATGAAAGGGTGTTTATGACACGCAAAAGAACGTCATTATAGGCATAGTCATAAAAATAATATGACATGCAGGCGCGTGTCATCCTTTCATGACACGCATTCATGACACTCATTTTTGACACGCATTTATGACACGCGCTTATGACATTCATTTTGCGTGTCATGCTTTTTTTTGCTAAAATTTTTTTTTACTACGTATATTATTAATAACCTGCTAATTTTCCTATAATAACCTGGATTAGTGCACTAATAAGCTACAAAATCAATAAATTTCTCTATAATAATATGCATATATTATATATATACCAAAAACCCATTACAATATAAGTATTTGTCGATTTCTACAAGTATTAAATGGTTACAAAAATATTGTGTCAATAAATTACGTTGTCTAGACTTAAAAACACGGATCACTTCAAAATGAAGGTTGCTGCATAACCTGACCATTCTTCACGAATGGCATCCATATCCGCATCCGTGTAAACTTCTCCTCCTCCCCCAACTTGAAACAGGAATTAAACTAATAAGATGAAAATGTTATGGTTCGCGATTTTGACAGAACAGGTTTAAAAATATTTTGTCTGAAATAACTATGGATCACATTGGGTATTTTAAAAAAATATCATAAAGCTGCAGAAAGTTGGAAGTTGAATGAATCTTTCATACATGTGGAATTTGAGGTTGTAACACCCCAACCGATGGCGGAATCATCGAGGTGCCACGTAGTGACGATTGTTCAAAAGCTCATGGTACTAAAATGTAAATATATGATTATTGAATATTGTTTTACAACATGTGAAATTAAATACAAGACAACAAAATAAAGATAATTGATTGATTTAATCTAAGTCCAAAGTCCTATGTGAAGCGTCAAGCAGCTTATCCTGAAACATGCACGAAAATAATTTTGTCAACATATGATGTTGGTGAGTACTACTTAGTTTTGTACATATAGTATAAGTTTTGAAAAGTAGTACAATTCATGTGTCTAGCATCACCAAGGCATTATGTAAACACGCAAGTAACCAAACAAGACAAAGATCACATGTAAAGTTGTACAATGAAATTGATAATGAGCACCTCAACACGTGTGAGTCTAAAAGAGCACCATAACACAAAGTTATGTCTAAATGAGCACCGTAACATAAGTTACGTCTATGTGTAAAGAGCACCATAACATAAGTTATGTCTAGATGTATGATTTTGTATGTAAGCTACGTTCATGTTCAAGCATAAGCACAAAGATAAACAAGACACGTATATGAATTGTAAATGAATAAAATGTATGTGTAAATGAATACGAAAGTTTTGTATACTTGTGCATGAATCACCCCAAAAGTTGTAAAAACGGAAAAAGGGGATAAGTAATACTCACATTAGCAAAGTGGTAAGTCTTGTGTAATTGAATAAGTATAATCCAACGTTGCCAAGTATCACCCTATGTGTAATGTAACAAATAAGTCTAAGTCTATTTGGTCTATAAGTATTTTCTAGGGCTTTGAATTGGGGATAAACGTTTGTTTGATTAATAAATAAATTGTTTATTAAATATAAGAAATTTAAAAAATAAATAAATAAAAGTCTCTTTGTAAAATTTAAGTTGAATATAGTCACAACATAAGGTTTTAAGTATGAAATAATTTTTAAAAAATTATTTTCATGAAAATAGAATATATAATCTATTTATTTCAAATTGTCTAAATATAACTTTAATATCTAAAAATATTAAAATTAAAGAATTTTTAAATTAAAAATTGTATTTCTGTTCCAAATGAATAGAAATAATTTATGTAAAATTTTGGTGCAAAGATATTGAAAAATGAATTTATTATGATTTATTTATGATTAAAACTAACAAAAATTCATTAAAAATATAAAATAAACGGTTTTTCTGAAATAAAAATATTTTCTGGAATGTTTAAAAATATACAAGTTTAGGATAATTTTTGTGAGATTTAATAAAATCGTTTAGATATTTTTATAGAATTTAATAAATATAAATGAATAAATTTATATTATTAATAATATATGTTAAATAAATTATTTTTGAAAAACTAAACATTGGACAGCAAAGTTTATCATTGGAATAACATAAAATAAATTTTGTAGAATTTATAATATAGTTTTAGTATTTTAAAACGATTTTTAAAGAAATAAGGAAAATATAAATATAAAGGATCACACAAAAAAATAGGTTGTTTATGGTGGGGGTCGAACCTGGGTCAGACCCGGTTCAATGTCTTTAGCCAAACACCCCAACCAACTGGTCTGTACCTCAGATTTGTAAATGTTTCAGTTTTGAAAATATTTATCACATACGTGAATTGGTCATCTTCCCCAATTTGAATGATAAGAACCCTAGTTTCTTGAATCAAATCAATTAACGATCAATAGCCTCAGTAATGTTAGGGCTATTGATCGATTGATCATGAATAACAAAACCCATCAAAAATAAACAACTTACAAACACTAATTCGTGTATGATGCTCGGTCAAACAAAAAGTCAACGGGTCTTGAAATCGTGAATTAAAGTTTGGACAGAAAAATTTGAGAGAAGGGAAGTGATTTTCGGCACCCATAGGCTGTAGGACAGAGTTGAATTTATAGTATTACTAACGAATTCGTTTGATTGGAAAGTTGACCTATGCTTTAATACAAAACGCGAATTATCACTAATTAGGTATATTTTTATACGAATTCATGGTGTGGTGATGTGTTGGTCAAATATGCGTTGATAATTATTAAAGTTTTCCAAAAAAAAATAACTCAATTAGGGGGTCAAAGATGGAGAAAAAAAAATAATTAATGTGGTGATGGCTGGTCTGCGTAACAGCAGAGAAGGGAAAAGAAGCCAGACGAAACAGGGTCTAAATATATTAATGGTCGGGATGTATACCAAGGGTGTTTGTAGCTCAGTTGGTGTGAGCCTGTGTATGTTGTGCTGCTGACCCGGGTTCGAGTCCGGGCAGCAGCATGTATATATATATATATTTTTTTAGATTGAGAGGAGAGAAGAGGCAGGTGGGTTGGATATCTGGGCTGCTGTGTTGGGCTCGGCTTCTTGGGCTCAGATGGGATGATGGATTAGAGTAAAGGGCAAGGGAAGGTTGGGTTTGGGTTATGTTTTGGGCTTAGGTGGTTTAGTTGTTTGAGAAAAAAAAAACTAACATAAATCTATTTTTTTTATTTATTATTATTATTATTATTATTATTATTATTATTATTATTATTATAGAAAAATGTGACGTACAAGATAGGTGGTACGAAATAAAAAAAATGTATATATATATATAATAATAATAGTGATAAAAGTGACGGATGTCACAGAGGTACATAACTACATGTCTAGTATTTAAATCTATGTAAAACATGTGCCCATGCATGTGTTGCATATCGTGTAGCATCAATTTAGGATTAAGAATACTAAACGAAATATATTAAATCTTGAATATAACTTTATAAATAGACAACTACCTTGACACATGGAAAAATCCGTTGAAAAGCAAGTCCGGGATAATGAATATGAGCGAGTTTGGTGAGTCTACCGGCTGCTGCAATACATACATCTGCAACAGCAAAAACTTATACTTGCAAGGTTGCAAACCAAATATTAATTAACCATCAAGCCATGCACTTCTTAAAAATTATAAATACCATTCCATATTTTTAAAGCATACCTTGTAGTCGGGCTATATATAAGTGATATAACTGGAACACTTTTAACCGTGCTTGTGAGACAGTTGCGATTTGGCGATTAGAGAAAGGAAATTACAGAAATCCACTGTTACATTAGAGCCATATTCCTCAAATATAACAATCATCTTATGCATCAAATATAAAAATTATATTATGCATCTTTAAAGTCATGTTCCACAGCAATTCATGCCACCATAATCATCAACCTCAACCATAATCATCACCACCGTCATCGTCTGCCCCTGCCTTAAACCCCCACAATCGTTACCAGATGTGGTGATAACAGACAGTGAATCAGTCAATTTCCTGTAACGCAATCTTATTCAAACAAATTGCACAATACCCATAAAGATTCTCATCAATCAATACCATTTCTAGATAGCCACTCTTACTCTCCGCACAACTACAACCCACTTCAACCTTCTCCTCCCCCTGCCCAAATTCAAAACCCTAGGTTTTATAATTACAAAAAAAAATACATAATAATTTACATAAAATCAAAACCTTAACATAATATTACGACATCAAATCAACGTATAACATAAATTGAAGGATTTAGCGTACCTGGATATGGATTGAAAGATCTGGAAACGCGTTGACCATGTATAATTAGAACCATGGTAGGTTACACCGACGGAGGGTTTACACTAAATTCTGCCCCCTGGTCCTGTATTTACATTTAGGACGGTGTTGGAGGCCTGCATATCCGTCATCAACCTCAACCATTACATTTCAAATTTATGGATGCAGGTGTCCAACAGATTGGGTTTCGAATGATTTTACCTTGATAACACCATCTTTGATGAAACGATATCCTTTGCGCCGACTATCGGCGATATGGGTTGAGAAGAAGACGACGGCGTCGCCAGAGGTAACAGGGCGGTTGAAGGAATGTAGAGAGAGAGAGAGAGAATGGGGTGGAGGTCTTGAAGATAGGGTTATGTTTGTGAGAGGTATTAGACAAACAACACGTATAATGAAAGATCAAAACCAAAATAGCTCACAAAAACCGGTCCATGGTTTGATGATACCACCAGTACAACACTTAATGCATAGGGTACAACACACCAATGCACAAACCTCTTGCTAAATAGAAGTATATAAATGACACTAAGAGATGACACACCTCTTTTTTTCTGTCATGAGTTTTAATTCTTGACATTATATTCTTGACATGCTAAAAAGCATGTCATTATTTAACTAGATTTTTTAAACCATGACACTTTTTTATGACACGCGTTTTTGCGTGTCATTAATCAATGCGTGTCATAAAACGCGTGTCAAGAAACACACTTTTTCTAGTAGTGTTCAAGCATAAGTTTTTGATGAACTTCAACCGAACCATCTAATATAATGCTCTGTTGCAAAAATAAACAAACTTGTTGTAGACGGTTTTTGGTTGAGGATCGTGTTTGACACGGGGCCCTTAAAACAGATTCCGCGCCTCCTCTCAGACGGGCTGTTTCCCAGGGTACAACAACTGGAACAGTAGTCGTACTGCCGGAGATGGTCTTGAGCCCGAGATTCCACCGGGTCATTTGGTGTTCGTAAAAGTTAGAAAAGGAAAGTTATGGAACACTTGGGAGTACTCCTCTCAATATTTCTAGAGATTTTTGTCATGAGATTGTTGTTCTTCATCTCATCAAAATTGAGCACATAACTCATCTTTTATATTGACAAAAACAAATATGAAACATTTTTATATTTAATATTGTAATTAACAAGATCATAAATCTTGTAATAAACAATAATAATTACTAATAAAATGGATTTTAGTGGTGAACTTGAAACCGTCAAGTTACTTTATGGCATGACTTGAAACAGTCGGTTTGACCAAGTCAACTGAATCGTAAGAGACTCCTGCTCCAATGTTGTGTGAGCCACGTGCTGACCAAGATGACACGTACGAAACAGGGTGCTACCTGGTCATGCGCCACTATAGTCCTGTGCAGCTACGTCATCCGTCATCCGCGGATGACGTGCTCCGCACCCTTTAGGGTCCCACTAGTGTTTGGCTCATGCTAATTGCTAAACAATATACAAGGAGTGCTCCTCCTTATAAACCACTTCATGTTTTGTCATCCCACCAATGTGGGACAAAACTTAATTCATTTTCTCATCTTTGGTTGTTCCAACCTACAACTTTCAACCTTCGATATCTCATTCATCTTAGCTCCATTTTGGACGTGGTTTGATTCATTGTGATACTCTCACAATATAGTACACAAACCCGGAAATAATTATTTATATATCACATATATAAATACATTTATTTGAGTCCAAAATTAGTGATAAAATGATTTTCATTACCATTTTTCCAACAATTTGGTATTGTTTTTTTAAGAAATATGTATGTTGACTCGATAGACTTGTCAATAAGAACTAAAGTATAGTTGTCCCTAATATATAAAACCCCTGCGGTACAAAGCTTGTTCTCGTCAGTCATCAAAATATATAACAGAGAGGGTTTTTTTTGTATTACAACATTATCTATGTTATAAGCGACAACCATATCCAAAAAGAATAGTATAAACTTTATGGTTCAACTTGTTTGTTTCATTTCTATACAAGACTATATATACACATACAAACACAACAATGATGGAGATAAAAACTCCTCTAGACTTTGACTCAATAATTATACTTTGACTCAATAATTACACATAATTCTTTGACTCAAGATTTTGACTCCAAGAATTATGTTGTCAAGACTTTGACTCCAAGAATTATGTTGTTTCCTTATACCCCCCGTCAATGCAAGTCGGTGGAGGTCCAAGACGAAGCATTGTTCGAAATCTTTCAAATAACGGTTTTGGTAAACTCTTGGTGAATATATCGGCTACTTGTTTGTCTGTCGAGATGAATTTGGTGTGTAGTTTTCGAGCGGTTACCAATTCACGGACAAAATGATAGTCGATGTCAATATGCTTTGCTCGTTTGTGTGAGATAGGATTTTGACTTAAGAACAAAGCACTCTTGTTGTCGCATAAGAGTGTCGGGCGACCCGGTGGTAGAGCATGAAGTTCCCGAAGAAGATTAGTTAACCACATTGCTCTATATTCGGATTCGCAGCTGGATCTTGACACTGTTGGTTGCTTCTTTGCTCTCCAAGAGACCAAGTTGCTGCCTAAGTAGATGCAATAGCCATAGGTGGATCTTTATGTGTCAATGCATCGAGCCCAATCTGCATCTGAAAAACCTAGTAAGGTAGTGTTAGGTGGACGATCAAAAGTTAAACCATGTGTTAAGGTGCCTTTGACAAAACGAAGAATCCTCTTAACTAGCTGGAAGTGGGTGGTGGTGGGGTTTTGGAGAAATTGGCTAGCTTGATTGACGGCATAAGAAAGATCGGGACGAGTAATGGTGAGGTATTGAAGAGCTCCCACAAGAGATCGATAGAGAGTTGGGTCAGGAAATGGTTGACCTTGAGTGGTGAAGATATCTTTGGATGTGAGAGGGGTGGCAACGGGTTTGGAGTCAAGTAAGCCAGCTATAGTGAGAATGTCATGAGCATACTTGGATTGATTTAAGAACAAGCCCGTTGGTGTATGATGGACTTCGAGACCGAGAAAGAAGCTTAGCGACCCAAGATCCTTTATCTTGAATTCCTTGTGTAGTGAGAAGAAAGGCGCTTAGCCTTTGGAACCAAGCACGTGGTGCTTGTTTTAAACCATATAGTGCACGATTGAGTTTGCACACATAGTTTGGTCGTGTAGAGTCTTCAAAACCTGGGGGTTGTTCCATGAAGATGGTTTCGGTGAGATGCCCATTTAGAAAGGCATTGTTGACATCAAGTTGACGAAGATTCCATTTGTTGATAATGGCAAGACTTAGAACAACTCAAATTGTGGAGGCCTTGACAACGAGACTAAAGGTATGTGAGAAATCAAGACCCGGTATTTGAGTGAACCCTTGAGCTACAAGGCGAGCTTTGTAGCGATCAATGGAACCATCGGGTTTGTATTTTATCCGATAAATCCATTTTGAACCAATGACGTTGGTAGTGTCGGGCCGTGGGACGAGAGTCCAAGTGTGATTATCATGAAGGGCTTTGAGCTCATCATGCATAGCTTGGATCCATTTGGGATTTTTAAGAGCGGTTTTGATGCCTTTTGGGAGGTGAGAGGTGAATAAGGAGTGATGAAGTGGGAGAGTGGTAACTTGAGAAAGATCGACTATATGTTTGGGTTTGAAAATTCCATGCTTAGCTCGGTTTTGCATGGGATGAGAATTGAGAGTTTGGTTGATGGAGGGAGGGTGGGCGGTTGGTATAATGGGATCGGATGGGAGGTCGTTGGGCTGTGGGGTAGGGGAGGAATGGGCCGTGGGAGGGGAGATGGGTGGGGAGTGTATTGGGCTAGAGGGAGGTGAGGTATTTGGGCTAGAAGGGGTGGACTGGTGAATAGGGACGGTTTGGGTGTGGTGGATGTAATCAGTGTAGTCATCACAATAAGGTATGGGAGTAGATGGGATTGGTTTGGGTGGAGTTTCGGTAACAGTGGGAGTGGGGTTGGTAGGGGATGGTAAATATTCATCAAAATTGGTAATGGGTAATTCATTGTTGTTTTTGGTTGTTGAGTTTTTGTGAAAAGGTAGGACGTCTTCATCAAATTTAGCATGTCGAGTTGTATAGACTCGACCCGATGTAGGTTCAAGACACCGAAATCCTTTGTACTTAGGACTATAACCAATGAATATGTAAGAAGCACTTCTTGGTTGGAGTTTATTTTTTGTGTAGTCTCTAAGGTAGGGATAAACTAGACAACCAAAAACACGCATGTTGGAATAAGTGGGGGGTTGTTTGAATAAAACTTCAAACGGGGATTTGTTATCAAGGATTTTAGTGGGTAGGCGGTTGATTATATAGGTAGCGGAAGAAAAAGCATCAAACCAAAGGTTGGGTGGAGCATTGGCATTAAACATCATGGCTAAGCCGGTTTCGGTAATGTGGCGGTGTTTCCGCTCGGCTCTACCATTTTGTTCGGGTGTGTGTGGGCAAGATAACCGGTGATGGATACCTTTGTCACACCCTCAAATTTCCACTGCGGAGTTTTACCGCGAGGCGCATGACAAACCAGGACCCATAGCCATAAGTATCATGAACGACTCTAAATGCCCAAACCATTTAGTTCGTTTTTAAGAAAAAGTTTCAAAGTTTAACCAAGCAATTTAAAGTAATGCGGAAGCGTAAACAAAGTAAAACAATTGCAAAAGTCTGCGCAAGACAACGCGCCCAAAACCAAAGTTTAAAAGTACGAAATAATAAATATTCATAACCCAAGACACAAATGATGCATGCCCTAAAACGTGCTCCGTACCTAAGGACCTGCAAAGCATGCTAAAATGTGTCAACATAAAGTCGGTGAGTTCACAATATAAGTAAGCGATGTAAATAAAAGTGTAGGTTCTCAAAACCCCAAAAGTCAAGTGTACAACGTCGGTCTCTCAGACCCTGTAAACAATAGCTAATTCAAATGTCAGGGGTAGCTAGCCCACTCAGTCTTATCTAAGTTAACAAGGGAAATGAAAGAAAAGATAGGTAAGAAAAGGTAAGAGCCAATCGTCGCCATGCTCTGTCTAGATAGTAGAGCTTTCATCCTCACTTTCCGTGTGCTCGTCCTGCTCAGGTTCCCCTTCCATCTCTTATCCTCCCTCTTTTGCGATGTCAGTGTTATGGTTCTCATCACGTACAATCTCCTTCTCTAGTCCTATGTGAACCAGTTTAGTGGTAAGCTGTACCACTCATTCCTCCAATCGTGGCCATCAGCCATTAGTAGGTTTCATCCTCCCTTGTGATGTTGCATTACATCGCAGGCTTTACGTAACTCCCCAAGTGTGTGTGTAACAAGTCCTGATCTAATGTATTCCCATGAATCTACCATATACTTATGAGTAACAGGGATATGCAGTCATACGTCCGCCCGTTCATACTAGGCGTAAGGTACTAAAGTAGGAAATAAGTTCTATATGCGTAACCTAGTCCCGTCTGAGTTTCGAATGGGAGTAAGAAAGATCAAGTAACAAGGAACGGAATCTAATTGTCTCCTTGCTCAGTGAAATAGGATAAGTCTCAGTATTCGAATTCCTTCATAGTTGATTTAATGGTACCACGTCATGCGCATCGTGCAGCTTCCTGTGTACGTGCGCCACAACGCTCGCAAGGGCTCCCTCCCCTGTACTATAGTTGTCTCCTCGTCCATGAGGTTAATTAGGATATTACTCCCAGTATTGCGCCACCTGGTGTAACCCTAGGTTCCCACCATTGACGTGTTAAGAATTAAGTCTAGAACTAGAAGATAACATATCTCCTGAAATCATATGTTGTAGATATATGTAGCTAATAACTAGTTGTGCACTTAAGTTGTGAGTGTACTTATGCTATGATGATTATAGACTAGACTCAACATGCAGTCCTAGTTCACTATAACCAATGGCTCTGATACCAATCTGTCACACCCTCAAATTTCCACTGCGGAGTTTTACCGCGAGGCGCATGACAAACCAGGACCCATAGCCATAAGTATCATGAACGACTCTAAATGCCCAAACCATTTAGTTCGTTTTTAAGAAAAAGTTTCAAAGTTTAACCAAGCAATTTAAAGTAATGCGGAAGCGTAAACAAAGTAAAACAATTGCAAAAGTCTGCGCAAGACAACGCGCCCAAAACCAAAGTTTAAAAGTACGAAATAATAAATATTCATAACCCAAGACACAAATGATGCATGCCCTAAAACGTGCTCCATACCTAAGGACCTGCAAAGCATGCTAAAATGTGTCAACATAAAGTCGGTGAGTTCACAATATAAGTAAGCGATGTAAATAAAAGTGTAGGTTCTCAAAACCCGAAAAGTCAAGTGTACAACGTCGGTCTCTCAGACCCTGTAAACAATAGCTAATTCAAATGTCAGGGGTAGCTAGCCCACTCATGATAACTAAAAGCGGCGAATACCGAACTACTAATGAACAAGTTCCCATAACCGGGATAAGGATGCCTTGCATCATTGTCCATCGACAATGACATTATGTTTGAAGCTAATAGTTCACATCCGTGCTCCCAGCACGATGTGAGGTTTGTTAGACCTAATAGCGCTATCAACTAATTAACCCGCTTGCCCAACCGGCAATTGATTCGGTATTTTGAAGGACTTAAAAGATGTGTTTGGTTTAGTTCATCAAGGACATATATATGAATTAGTAAAAATAGATTCACCACGTGAACCATGCACCCCAAACCCAGGATGTGTAAAAGAAAGTTGTCTCAAGACAGACTAGAAAACGTTACCAATGTAGTCTCAACCCGAGACGCATGCTTTGAGAAAAAGTAGTGAAACTCACCTTAGGTTGCAAGCAAGAATATCCAACTTCAACGTAATAGAGACTCGCTACCGACTCCCTATTATATGTGTCACTATGTGAGTACACTTGCATAACCAATATACCACATAGCACGTTTATTCGATTCTTAAAAGTTTCAAAATCGTGTAGTGACACCTAGTGACTCTACATGCACAAGTATGTCCTACGTATCCCGTTGGTGATCGTGGTGACTATTATAAGTTTAACGCGTCAAACACATCTCATACAAGTTTTCACACAAGTACATGTCAATTACACACCACATAGAACTCCAAATAGCCACTTAAAGACCCCGTACACAATCTGTGTTTTTAGGACAGATTGTGCACTGTGAAAAACAATTTATTTAAAATACTTAACGAATGAATTAGAGTCCCAAATTTTTACTGAATTTTATATGGGATTCACTCGACAATACCTATTTTTGTTTTGACTTAATTCCAAACACAAAAATTATAAAAATTCGTACAACACAGCAGTGTCCAGAAAATTTCCTCAACAGGTCAGTTTAGTAGGAAAATTCTTAAAAATTGTGTATTCATCCAAACGAGATGAATCCACTTGGAAAAGCTCTATTTTTCCAATATTGACCTACTGTAAAAATTTCATAACCTAACTCCTTGTAAATCTCAAGTTATGACCATTTAAAGTTAGCCCAATTTATAAATCCGAAAATCTGATATGACCCCTAATCAATTAAAATTTCAAAAACGAATCATACGGTGTCCAAAATCGATGGTTTTGCCCATTATGAAAAGCTAAGACTATACACAACACAATCATGCAAAGAAATCATCAAGACTACCAATTTACCAACCCGTTACAGCCCCTACAAAACATACAAACGAATCTGCCAGAATTTAAAACTTGCATCCCAAGTTATTTACAAACCCTAATCATGCTCAAAAATCTCTAACACATGCATAATCCATACTCTCATGATTAAACACATATATTATCATGCAAAAACCCTAATCATGGCAACTAGCAACAATCATCAACATTAAATCATCAAGAACAATCAAGAACTCATACATATATATATATATATATATATATATGCGATTGTATGCATATGATTTTTAAAGTTTTTAAAGTTTTTCGATTAACATAATCTTTCAAAGAACATATAAACGCATACCTCGTAGCGCTAAGACTCCCTAAAGCCTTGAGATTAAACCCGACTAGCTTGATTAGATGTGAGATTAGTTGATTGATTGAAAATTGAAGGGTGTGGGGTTGGGGGAAGTCCACGGCGCAAGAGAGGGGTGGGTTAGGGTTTTTTTTTTTTTTTGAACTATAATTATAGGATAATGTTTCTTGTTCCCCAAGTAGTTGGGTATTAGGGCCCCTCTTGCACAATATCTTGACACGCTAAGACTATACTAGCCCAATACCGGACCCAATAATATTAATCCCTCTAAATTGTATAAAAAACATTGTTTTTATTATTACGTAAGATATTAGTCATGATGTGTACATAACTTGCATGGTCTACATATTAATCATCAGTCAAGTTATAATTCACATAATTCACGTAATTCATACAAGCAGGCACTTCGCATTCATCACCATTTCATTGCACATACTATGATTATACATGTCACATAATTCACCAACGTTCGGGATACAGGACTCATGTGTGTGTTAAACAATACTTATCCTATTTAACACATATGTTAATAACCTCTAACATGTGTTAGGCCTACTTAACTAACCCTAGTTAAGTATCTACCCATGCACAACGTAAGTTAACTAAAATATCTCATGTAAGTTAACTAGAGTTCAGTGAAAGTATTAACCTGAAAATGCGGGGTGTCACATCATCCCCAAGTTGAAAAGAATTTCGTCCCGAAATTCAGCAAGTAAACAATAAAGCCAGCTATAAAAATGTGTGCTTGGTTCCCGGATGTCACATCATCCCCAAGTTGAAAGGAATTTCGCCCCGAAATTCACTTTGAAAGAGCTGCTTTTTGTTTAGCGTTCGATCCATGTATTTAAGCCGTATTTGATCCATGCGTTCCCACGTGTATTCCGGTCCTAGACGGGAATTCCGTTGTACGTTAATAATAGGTGTAGTGTTTCTTGAGTTTCTTGACGCCCGCTCAAGAATCTCCACTGGTTCTTCCATGAACCGTAGCCGATCGTCCATCTGGATCTCTTCCAGTGGCACCATCAGTGTTGTATCCAACAGGAATTTCTATAGATTCAGTACGATATGTGGGATACATCGTGTACCCTACCAAGTTTGTTAAGCAGGTTTAACATGTAAGCTTCCAGACCAATCCTTTCGACAATCTCGAATGGTCCAATGTATCGTGGGTCAGCCTTCCCTGTTTTACAAGGTGTATCACTCCCTTCCAAGGTGACACCTTCAACAGAACCTTGTCCCCAACTTGGAACTCCAAAGGTTTCCTACGCTTATCAGCGCAACTTTTCTGTCGATCACGAGCAGTAGCCATTCGATTTCTGGTTTGCACTATCTTCTCAGAAGTCTCGTGCACGAGTTCGGGACCTGTTAGCTGGCTATCCCCAACTTCAGTCCAGCAGATGGGAGACCTACACTTGCGTCCATAAGTGCCTCAAAAGGCGCACACTGTATCGGAGTGTGGTAGCTGTTGTTATACGAGAATTCAATCAAAGGCAAGTGCTTATCCCAACTGTTGCAAAAATCCACCACGCACGCTCGTAGCAGATCCTCCAATGTTTGGATGGTACGTTCACTCTGTCCATCCGTCTGAGGGTGATAGGCTGTGCTCATATCTAAGAGAGTCCCCAAAGTGTTTTGGAGAGTAGTCCAAAAATGAGAAGTGAATCGCGCATCGCGATCAGATATAATAGGAGTAGGCACCCCATGCCTAGGGACAATTTTCGTAATACAAAGGCAGCTAGACGTTCCGACTTGTCCGTCTCTTTAATTGCCAAGAAATGCGATGATTTGGTCAAACGGTCAATAATGACCCAAATCATATCGTGCCCGCTGGGCGTTTTAGGAAGTTTGGTAATAAAGTCCATGGAAATACCATCCCATCTCCACATGGGATTTTCCGGTTGTTGGAGTAAGCCTGAAGGTTTTTGATATTCAATCTTAACCTTCGCACTAGTCAAGTACTTACTAACATAAGTGGCTATCTCGGCTTTCATGTTTGGCCACCAGTATAGAGTCTTAAGATCTTGGTACATCTTGTCCGAACCATGATGTACCGAATAGCGAGAGGTATGTGCTTCATCGAGCACCAGTTGTCTGAGATCCCCAAATCGTGGTATCCAGACTCGATTCATGAAGTACTGCAGACCGTCTGTCCTCAGTTCCAAGTGCTTATCAGCACCATGTAGGGTCTCAAGCCCGATGTTTTCTTCCTTCAATGACTCACCCTGTGCTTCACGTATCTTATCAGGAAGATTAGAATGAATGGTGAGTTGTAAGGCTCGCGCTCTTTTGGGTTTCGTTTCCTTTCGACTGAGGGCATCAGCTACTACGTTAGCTTTCCCTGGATGATACTTGATGGCATAGTCATAATCGTTCAAAAGTTCAACCCAGCGACGTTGTCGTATGTTCAGCACTTTCTGATCGAATATATGCTGAAGGCTCTTGTGATCAGTGAAAATTATGCACTTTGTTCCATAGAGGTAGTGTCTCCAGATTTTGAGAGCGAAAACCACCGCTCCCAGTTTCAAATCATGAGTGGGGTAATTCTTCTCATGGACCTTCAGTTGCCGCGATGCATATGCAATTACCTTATCACGTTGGATCAGTACGCACCCTAAACCTTGGATAGACGCATCACAATATACTACAAAGTCCTCTGTACCCTCAGGCAACGATAATATCGGTGCACTGCAAAGTTTGGACTTTAGTAGCTGAAAGGCAGATTCTTGGGCATCTCCCCACTTATACGTAATACCTTTCTGCGTTAGGGCGGTGTGAGGTTGAGAGATCTTAAAAAAAATCCCTCAATAAACCTGCGATAATATCCCGCGAGACCAAGAAATTGGCGCACTTCAGTAGGGGTCCTAGGAGCCTCCCACTTTTTGATAGCGTCAATCTTGGCTGGGTCCACATGTATTCCTGCCTTGTTGACCACATGCCCAAGGAATTGGACCTCTTGAATCCAAAAATCACATTTAGAAAATTTTGCATACAGCTGATCATTCCTCAGTAGTTCCAAGATTAACCGCAGGTGCTGCTCGTGCTCCTCCCTGCTCTTGGAATAGATCAATATGTCATCTATGAACACTATGACGAATTTCTCCAAGTAAGGCTTGCACACACGGTTCATTAGATCCATGAACACCGCAGGTGCATTAGTTAGCCCAATTGGCATAACCAAAAACTCATAATGTCCATAACGGGTTCGAAACGCCGTTTTCGCCACATCCCCTTCTCGGACTCTCAGCTGATGGTACCCCGACCTCAAATCAATCTTAGAGTAGAAGCTCGACCCTTGCAGTTGGTCGAACAAATCATCAATACGAGGCAAAGGATATCGGTTCTTAATCGTTACCTTGTTCAACTCCCGATAATCTATGCACATGCGAAAGCTCCCGTCTTTCTTCTTAACAAACAGAACTGGAGCTCCCCATGGCGAAGAACTAGGTCTAATGAAACCCCTATCCAATAGCTCTTGGAGTTGGGTAGATAGTTCTTGAAGTTCACCTGGTGCTAAACGGTATGGTGCGCATGCAACTGGCGCTGCTCCAGGTGCAAGGTCAATCTGGATGTGGCAACCGGAAAATTTTTCTTCTCTTTCGTCTCTTCCTTTTTGGCCTTGGGCAATTTTCGGGACGAAAATTCTTTCAACAGGGGGATGATGTGACACCCGGCAAACTCAGGTTAGTAACGTTGACTAAACTAGTAAGTCTACCTTAGCGAGTCATGCATATTACGTCCTTAACAAGGTCAGTCGAGTCGGTACGATGATTCGGGGGAAATCATCGGGAGTCGTTAGGATGATCCGCGGGGTCATCGGGAGTCGGTCCATAACTATGAGTACAAGGATCGGCGATTCGTGGAATCGCCGGGTTTAATGCACACACGAGTCTCGAGTCCCGGGAATTGGTGAACGGATGTAAACGTGTTAGTTATCATGCATTATATGTTTGGAATCATTATGTGACTTATCGGTATGTGAATACGTGTTTAAATATGTTAAAATAGTGTTTAACGCGCCAAAAACCCGTTCCAGCATCACAGGGGCGATTAGGAGCTGGGAGAACCCCTAATCGCCTATATGTTCTAGCGAGTAGGGAAGATTACAGGCGATTGGGACCTAATCGCCTGATGTTATACGCGATTAGGCCCCCAATCGCGTATAAGGGACTGCTACTCGCGTGTACTGCAGGGCTCGGGTCAAAACACCTATAAATAGAACCCTTAACTCCCCAAACACCTCTAGAACAACCCTAGCTGCTCCCAAACCACCCACACACCTTAGAACACCTCTGGAACTCATTTTGTTACAAAAATCACCATCCCCAAGCTTACACACCTTTCTTTAGCAAAATCCAAGGTGTGTTCTTCATCCCTAACCTTTGTAAAGTTGTTATTTCGAGTTCCCCAAAGTTCCAGACCTTGTTTTACCAAAATGTGTCTTTAAAAACCTTTCAAAAGAGTCTTAAACCAAGTTTACACCTTAATGCTTGTTATATGTGAAGTTTATATGCAAATGTTGGTCTTATTGGTGATTTTAACATGAATGTTTTTAAGATATGAGTGTACTTCTGTTATGTAGAGGCCATTAGGAAGGTTGTCTTAGAATCTTAGCCATTATTATGGTGTTTTGAAGAAAATGCATATTTTGACCCATTTGTATGTTCTTGAGGATTTAGGATGATTATGGTGTGATTGTTGGTGCAATGTTGTTAGGATTCACACTAGGAAGAGGTTAGATCAGAGATTTTATGAGTTACATGTTGTAGAGCTTGAAATCTGATTATTTCCATTTAAGGAAAGATAAGGTTGGTAGAAGAAACCTAGTACTTTGCCATTTTAGGAAATAATTGCATAGAACATGCTAGATCAGTGATATGTTGGGGGTTTTTGCTTGAAAAGGGTTGGTAAATGATTTAGGTTTGATATTGGGTGTTGTTGCATGTTTCGGATCTGATTTGGAGGGTTTAACGCGCGAAAACTCGTTGTACAGCAGCTGCAGGCGATTAGGCATCCTAATCGCCTGAGCTATAGGCGATTATGCAGGCTTTGGGGCGATTGGGACCCTAATCGCCTATACTTCATGCGATTAGGCCCCCTAATCGCCTATAGGCTATTGCCTACTCGCGTGTAACCTTCCTAATCGCATGTACTGCTGTCGTGAACGCGTTTTGACATCCCGGAACACGATTTGACACCTAGGAACATGTTAGGAACCCCGGGATACACCCAATGACTTAGTAAGACGTGTTCGGACCTGTTTATGCGTTAATTGGACATTATGCTAGACTAGGTGAATTGTTGCGCGTGCTAAGTGTTTAATTGCATATGTTGCATGATGTCTTGCATTTATCTAACACGTGGGATGTCGGGTCACCAATGGGATGTCGGGTCTTGTCTGGCACGGTCGGTCTAACGGTTAAAGGTGTTTTCAAACGTTTATGGTCACGGTCTGGACATACGGGGACTAGTTAGCCTGCGGGTTATTAGTCCAATACTTATACACATCTTATGATAGGTCGCCGCTATTTGGGACTATCGTAACATAACTACTTAACTATTTTCAAGTAACGCAAACCGAGGTGAGTGTCACAGCCCCACTTTTACCGTTTTACTTTCGGGGGAGAAACATGCTACTTATTTGATTACTTATCATAGATCATGTTATACTATGGTTACTTTACGTACTATGCGGCTTTTACAGAAAGTCCCAGGGGGAACCATGAATGTGCGGGGATGCACAACGGGGGAAATGTGGATAGATCTATTGGGCCTTACAAACCCCACCCGACGGCTGGGAGCCGGGCGGGTGCATATTGTCTCTAATACTTTGGGGTTACCGAGGCATCGGTAATCCCGTCCGTCTGGGCTGGCTTCAACACTTATACCGGTTTAGTAATGGAATCCCAACCGCAGTAGTAGCAACACTTAACGTCTAGCTAACGTTCTCATAACATAGTAGTAACGGGAAATGATCTTACCGAACTTATAACAACACTTTTATGAAAGAAAACCTGTGAACTCACCAGCATTATATGTTGACATTTTTGGCATGTTTTCTCAGGTCGCTAAGGTAGCGGTTGTCGGACTAGGCGCACGAGGTCATGCACGGCGTCTATTATTTTGGAAACATATTAAACAATGTCCTTGTAAACAATGATATGTCTTTTGGTTGTAAACAAGAATGCTTCCGCTGCTGGTTTACAGCTCAAAGCATTATATTTTGGTTTTAAATATAATCTTGAATGCATGTTTGTTGTATGTTTATTGTGATCGTTGACTGAGATCCTGGTGTGTCACGCGCCTCGCGGTAGATAGTTCTTGAAGTTGGGTAGATAGTTCTTGAAGTTCACCTGGTGCTAAACGGTATGGTGCGCATGCAACTGGCGCTGCTCCAGGTGCAAGGTCAATCTGGAACTCCACTTGACGAACGGGTGGAAGTCCAGGAAATTCCTCTAGGAAGACATCTGGGAAATCTCGGACCACTGGGATGTCCTCAATCTTGATTTCAGTTCCAGCTCGAGTACCTGATATGTTAGCCAAAATGGCTGGACAACCCTTACGAATACACTTCTGGGCCTTCAGATAGGAGATGATGCCTACCATGGCACCACCACGATCACCCTGTATAGATAAAAGTTCTCCACTTGGGAGGGGGAATACGAACAATCTTCTCCTGACAGAGAATTTCAGCGTGTTGCTTGGACAACCAGTCCATGCCAACCACGAGATCAAAGCTACCTAGGGTGATAGGTAAGAGGTTGATGGCAAATAATTGCCCATTCAACTCGAGCTTACAGTCACGATGTATATGGGTTACCTCGACAGGCTTCCTATCAGCCAGTTCAATCGAGTATGGGGTATCTCGAAGAGTAGGAACCATCCCTAATTGTTTACTAAGTTTTGATGAAACAAAACTATAGTCCGCACCAGTATCATATAAAATAGAAGCAAGAGTGTCGTTCAAGGAGCACATACCCATCACGACATTGTTATCAGTCCTAGCTTTCCCCAGGCCAATCACAAATGCTCTTCCCCGAGCCCCGTTGTTGTTGCTACCGTTACGGTTGTTGTTGTTGCAGGACTTATACCTCACACTATCCCACGTTCTCTTGCTATCACCAACAGTAGAAAATGAAACACCATGCTTCAGAAAAGTACCATGATCGGCAGTCTCATCTGTGAGTTTGCGAGTCAAGTGAAAGATTTGTAGGTGAGCTGCAGTGGCCAAGCCATGAATCTGAGGGGCCCACCCTTTCGGTATAAAGTTCGATCCATTTGTAAGGTAGGTTAAATAGATTTGAGCCTATAGTGGCTATCTCCTATAGCCTGGTAGTGTAGGCGTCGATCTCAGACCCATCCGTCTTTATATAACAAAATTTCTGGATTTCACCACAGGGTGTTATGTTCTCCTTCCAGGTATCTGTAACTCATCGAGTGTGCATGTAGCGTACATTACTCCATCCTGCCTGGGACAAATGCACATGGCAAAGACTTATACTATCGAAGCAATCAGACGGTCTCCTTCAATTCCGTTGGAGTCATCGAGGATTACGATCGATAAAAGGCTTGAAGATATGATGGCAGGTTGTTGTTGTGGCATGTGCGTTCGAGAAATAAGAAAGTTCAAATGTGGAAGTCAGGGGAAAAGAATGATTTAGCAAAATAGATCTTTACTAGCTTGGAAAGATGCGAGGGCCTCAACCACCCTATCGTTAATCATAAGAACTCAGTCTTATCTAAGTTAATAAGGGAAATGAAAGAAAAGATAGGTAAGAAAAGGTAAGAGCCAATCGTCGCCATGCTCTGTCTAGATAGTAGAGCTTTCATCCTCACTTTCCGTGTGCTCGTCCTGCTCAGGTTCCCCTTCCATCTCTTATCCTCCCTCTTTTGCGATGTCAGTGTTATGGTTCTCATCACGTACAATCTCCTTCTCTAGTCCTATGTGAACCAGTTTAGTGGTAAGCTGTACCATTCATTCCTCCAATCGTGGCCATCAGCCATTAGTAGGTTTCATCCTCCCTTGTGATGTTGCATTACATCGCAGGCTTTACGTAACTCCCCAAGTGTGTGTGTAACAAGTCCTGATCTAATGTATTCCCATGAATCTACCATATACTTATGAGTAACAGGGATATGCAGTCATACGTCCGCCCGTTCATACTAGGCGTAAGGTACTAAAGTAGGAAATAAGTTCTATATGCGTAACCTAGTCCCGTCTGAGTTTCGAATGGGAGTAAGAAAGATCAAGTAACAAGGAACGGAATCTAATTGTCTCCTTGCTCAGTGAAATAGGATAAGTCTCAGTATTCGAATTCCTTCATAGTTGATTTAATGGTACCACGTCATGCGCATCGTGCAGCTTCCTGTGTACGTGCGCCACAACGCTCGCAAGGGCTCCCTCCCCTGTACTATAGTTGTCTCCTCGTCCATGAGGTTAATTAGGATATTACTCCCAGTATTGCGCCACCTGGTGTAACCCTAGGTTCCCACCATTGACGTGTTAAGAATTAAGTCTAAAACTAGAAGATAACATATCTCCTGAAATCATATGTTGTAGATATATGTAGCTAATAACTAGTTGTGCACTTAAGTTGTGAGTGTACTTATGCTATGATGATTATAGACTAGACTCAACATGCAGTCCTAGTTCACTATAACCAATGGCTCTGATACCAATCTGTCACACCCTCAAATTTCCACTGCGGAGTTTTACCGCGAGGCGCATGACAAACCAGGACCCATAGCCATAAGTATCATGAACGACTCTAAATGCCCAAACCATTTAGTTCGTTTTTAAGAAAAAGTTTCAAAGTTTAACCAAGCAATTTAAAGTAATGCGGAAGCGTAAACAAAGTAAAACAATTGCAAAAGTCTGCGCAAGACAACGCGCCCAAAACCAAAGTTTAAAAGTACGAAATAATAAATATTCATAACCCAAGACACAAATGATGCATGCCCTAAAACGTGCTCCATACCTAAGGACCTGCAAAGCATGCTAAAATGTGTCAACATAAAGTCGGTGAGTTCACAATATAAGTAAGCGATGTAAATAAAAGTGTAGGTTCTCAAAACCCCAAAAGTCAAGTGTACAACGTCGGTCTCTCAGACCCTGTAAACAATAGCTAATTCAAATGTCAGGGGTAGCTAGCCCACTCATGATAACTAAAAGCGGCGAATACCGAACTACTAATGAACAAGTTCCCATAACCGGGATAAGGATGCCTTGCATCATTGTCCATCGACAATGACATTATGTTTGAAGCTAATAGTTCACATCCGTGCTCCCAGCACGATGTGAGGTTTGTTAGACCTAATAGCGCTATCAACTAATTAACCCGCTTGCCCAACCGGCAATTGATTCGGTATTTTGAAGGACTTAAAAGATGTGTTTGGTTTAGTTCATCAAGGACATATATATGAATTAGTAAAAATAGATTCACCACGTGAACCATGCACCCCAAACCCAGGATGTGTAAAAGAAAGTTGTCTCAAGACAGACTAGAAAACGTTACCAATGTAGTCTCAACCCGAGACGCATGCTTTGAGAAAAAGTAGTGAAACTCACCTTAGGTTGCAAGCAAGAATATCCAACTTCAACGTAATAGAGACTCGCTACCGACTCCCTATTATATGTGTCACTATGTGAGTACACTTGCATAACCAATATACCACATAGCACGTTTATTCGATTCTTAAAAGTTTCAAAATCGTGTAGTGACACCTAGTGACTCTACATGCACAAGTATGTCCTACGTATCCCGTTGGTGATCGTGGTGACTATTATAAGTTTAACGCGTCAAACACATCTCATACAAGTTTTCACACAAGTACATGTCAATTACACACCACATAGAACTCCAAATAGCCACTTAAAGACCCCGTACACAATCTGTGTTTTTAGGACAGATTGTGCACTGTGAAAAACAATTTATTTAAAATACTTAACGAATGAATTAGAGTCCCAAATTTTTACTGAATTTTATTTGGGATTCACTCGACAATACCTATTTTTGTTTTGACTTAATTCCAAACACAAAAATTCTAAAAATTCGTACAACACAGCAGTGTCCAGAAAATTTCCTCAACAGGTCAGTTTAGTAGGAAAATTCTTAAAAATTGTGTATTCATCCAAACGAGATGAATCCACTTGGAAAAGCTCTATTTTTCCAATATTGACCTACTGTAAAAATTTCATAACCTAACTCCTTGTAAATCTCAAGTTATGACCATTTAAAGTTAGCCCAATTTATAAATCCGAAAATCTGATATGACCCCTAATCAATTAAAATTTCAAAAACGAATCATACGGTGTCCAAAATCGATGGTTTTGCCCATTATGAAAAGCTAAGACTATACACAACACAATCATGCAAAGAAATCATCAAGACTACCAATTTACCAACCCGTTACAGCCCCTACAAAACATACAAACGAATCTGCCAGAATTTAAAACTTGCATCCCAAGTTATTTACAAACCCTAATCATGCTCAAAAATCTCTAACACATGCATAATCCATACTCTCATGATTAAACACATATATTATCATGCAAAAACCCTAATCATGGCAACTAGCAACAATCATCAACATTAAATCATCAAGAACAATCAAGAACTCATACATATATATATATATGCGATTGTATGCATATGATTTTTAAAGTTTTTAAAGTTTTTCGATTAACATAATCTTTCAAAGAACATATAAACGCATACCTCGTAGCGCTAAGACTCCCTAAAGCCTTGAGATTAAACCCGACTAGCTTGATTAGATGTGAGATTAGTTGATTGATTGAAAATTGAAGGGTGTGGGGTTGGGGGAAGTCCACGGCGCAAGAGAGGGGTGGGTTAGGGTTTTTTTTTTTTTTTTTTTGAACTATAATTATAGGATAATGTTTCTTGTTCCCCAAGTAGTTGGGTATTAGGGCCCCTCTTGCACAATATCTTGACCCGCTAAGACTATACTAGCCCAATACCGGACCCAATAATATTAATCCCTCTAAATTGTATAAAAAAACATTGTTTTTATTATTACGTAAGATATTAGTCATGATGTGTACGTAACTTGCATGGTCTACATATTAATCATCAGTCAAGTTATAATTCACATAATTCACGTAATTCATACAAGCAGGCACTTCGCATTCATCACCATTTCATTGCACATACTATGATTATACATGTCACATAATTCACCAACGTTCGGGATACAGGACTCATGTGTGTGTTAAACAATACTTATCCTATTTAACACATATGTTAATAACCTCTAACATGTGTTAGGCCTACTTAACTAACCCTAGTTAAGTATCTACCCATGCACAACGTAAGTTAACTAAAATATCTCATGTAAGTTAACTAGAGTTCAGTGAAAGTATTAACCTGAAAATGCGGGGTGTCACAACCTTGTTGTTGAAAAAGTTTTTGAACTTGGTGATTGGTGAATTCGGTGCCACCGTCACTTTGAAACACTTTAATGGTTGAAGAAAATTGGTTTTGAGCAAAAGTTAAGAACGTGGTGAGGATTGTAAAGAATTCGGATTTTGCTTTTAATGGATAGAACCAAGTAAAGCGGGAATAGTCGTCGATAAAAATAGCATAATATCGATAACCATCCTTGGAGGTCACGGGTGCAGGTCCCCAAAGGTCACAATGAATTAAGTCTAGTACATGTTCCGCACGTTTAGGATTTTCAATAAACGGTAAGTGTTTTGCTTTTGATAATTCACAAGATTCACATAACCCTGGTTTGGGTAATATAGAAGTAACAAAAACACAACCAAGTTTATTTAAAATTGAAATTGTGTCAAAAGACACATGGCCTAAAGGACTATGCCATTTATTAAAAGATGCACGAAGGTGCGATGCGGAAAGCGCGGCAACTAGAGACTTGTGACCTTGAGAGAGGATGTAGAGACCATTTTCGCACGTGCCTTTAGCTAGAACCTCCTTTGTTTTGCGGTCCTGAATTTCAAAAAAATGATTAGAAAATAAAACATCAACCGGAGAATCGTTTGTTAACCTACTAATTGAGAGTAGATTTTTTGTTAAGTTGGGAACTACTAAAACATTTTTTAAATGGATTGAGTCATTTAGAAAGGTGTTCCCAATGTGTGTAACGGAGGTCGATTGTCCGTTTCCAAAAGTAACTCGAAGGCTACCATCGTGGGATGTAACTTTGTTTAAGCCATGAATGGTAGGTAACATATGTGTTGATGCACCTGTGTCGGCGGTCCAATCGGGAGAGTCGGATGCTATGTTGCAAGTAGCATGAAAGGCTTCGGCAAGATTAGCATCAAGGGAAGCCTTCTTTTGAGCAAACGAGACAAGTTGAGAGCAAGTTGTAGCATAGTGGCCGGTTTGGCGACAAAGTTGACAAAGAGGGGGTCGTTTGGAATAGGATTGGTTTCGGCCTTGAGAAGAGGAACGACCACGTCCTCGAGACAATGAAGATGAGGGCCGATTGTTCCTAGTTTTGCTAGGTTGGGCATAGAAAGCGGCTTGAGGGGGTTGGGGGTTATGAAGTTTTTGGACAAACATTTCTTGATTTTCGGCATTGGCCAAAAGATCACGAAATGAAGGAGCCGGTCGAATGGTACGTTGGCAAGTGGAAAAATTCTCAAAGGAGGCGCCAAGTCCACAAAGGAACCAATGGCGTTTGTCTTCATCATCAACGGGATGTCCTATAGCTGCAAGTTGGTCGGCAATGGCCTTGAATTTGCGCCCAAAGTCGGAGACCGAATCGGTCCCTTTTTGAATGGTGCGAAGAGAATCTTTGAGGTTATGGATACGTTCAATGGAAGAATGGCTATAGGCATTGGTGAGGGCTTGCCAAACGGATTTGGCAGTGGAATGGCCAATGGTTTCGGCCATGGCCTCTTCGGATAGAGTGGAGTTGATGAGGAGGAGAATTTTTTGATCATCGGCTTGCCAAGTGAGAAACTCGGGATTGGATACAGTGTTATTGTCGGCAATCACGGTTTCGGGAGGAGCCGGAGTGGTTCCTGTGACATGGCCGAGAAGGTTAAGGTAGGAAAGTACCGGAGTGATTTGCTTTTCCCATGCAAGATAATTGGTGGAGGATAATTTTATAGTTATGAGGTGGCTAAGAGAGTGAAGAGGAATGGAGGACAAGTTTTCGACAGCCATGAATGGGGATGGTTGTAGCGAAATAGGGGTTGAAAAAAGAGGAAGAAGGAGGTTTGCTAGAGAGGATCTTGTATTGTTAGGCTGATACCATATAAACTTTATGGTTCAACTTGTTTGTTTCATTTCTATACAAGACTATATATACACATACAAACACAACAATGATGGAGATAAAAACTCCTCTAGACTTTGACTCAAGATTTTGACTCCAAGAATTATGTTGTCAAGACTTTGACTCTTGACTCAAGACTTTGACTCCAAGAATTATGTTGTTTCCTTATAAATAACATGAAAATCGACATAAACTTTTTTGTGCTCGCTCAAATACATGCCCCATTCTATTAAATGAAACGGTTTATTCAAAATTGTTGAAAGTTACCGCTATGCAAGTTCGACTAGCTAGTTTGATATGCTTGAATGTCGTTGTTTAGGGATTGCTAAGAAAAGCTAAAGTAGGACGTGCATATATGCTTCTTAAAGAGGGTTTGGTGATAGATGTCGAGTTTTGGCCAAAAAGTTGTTTACAAAAAAAGATTTTGGATAAGATAGGAAATCAGGAAAAAAACAACAAAAGAAAAAACCAGAGGCAAAAATCCCCCCTTAAACCTAAAAAAAAAAAAGGAAAAAAGGAGAGGCCATAAACGATTATTTCAGGAAATAAAGGGACAACGCAATGGCCAGTGGCCCGTAAAAGACTATTTCAGGAAATAAAGTAAAAAAGGCCGTGCTATGTCATCCTTTGTACACACCCTATTTGATACATCATATATGGATGTTTTTTCTTGTTCTTTTTGCTAATTTTTGTTTAAATTTATTTTTGTTTCTATACTACAACAATTATTACATACCATCTGATATCATCTATCACAAATTAAGCCGTATTTAATATTTTCCTACACTGGGTACAGTTTAGTTTATAACAAAATTCAGATAAAAACAAACGTATAAAAAAATCAAAATGGTTTATTATAATTTCAGAACATTATTGATTATATATATTTATATAATCAAATGTTATAAACAAATTTGTAGTTTATATATAAAATTGTCACATGTAAATGTTTTAAAGAACTCAAATAAGTTGATCCTATAAGAAATTATTGATATTTACGTTATTGAGCTAAAAATTGTAGCTTATTTAGTGTTTCTTTACACGGTGCGGATGAATTTGATTTCAAATGGTTTATTTTATGCTCGTAAGGTTGCTTAATGCATCGAATTTTAAACATTTTTAGTAGGAAAATATATATTGAACTCAGTTTCTCTTTAACATAGGCACCAACGTTTTGTATAAATGTATAAATGTGTTAACACCATCTAATCTAAAATGTATGTATAGTGCAACAGTACTAAATGCATGGGCGAAGTTTATATGGTGACCCGAGGGTGCACAACCACTGATTAGATGAGTAGTGTTTGCGGGTTAACAAACAATATAAATCGGAAAAGTTAATACAACACACAAAAACGACATTCATTATCACCTGATTTTTACCTATTCACATCACTGTTGTATATAAACTACAAATTCTTGGGTTCAGATATAAATCGATTCCACGTAAATTGTGAGGTGGGTTATTGTTTGCAATTTTTCTTCTAATAAGTACTTACATGATCATAATTTATTCCCCAACGGCCCAACAAATGTTTTAAATGCCCAATTTTATACAACTGAGAAGCCCAATAATTTAGCTCAATTTCACTTGTTCTCTCTAACGTGTTTTTTAATCTATATCTATATTATCTCTACTACCTTATTAAGGAGGAGTGATAGGTAAGAAGGTAATTTTACACAATTTTTAAGATGGGAGTTGAAGAGTCCCTTCACAAATTTCCAATATTTGGTCATTTTGTTCCCTTTATGCCCTTATGTACAACCTATAATGCTTATTGTATATATGTGTAATGCATACTTCATATCCATTTCAACATGTAACCCCAACACCTAATTAATTAAACCCCAATTCAATTTCCTGATTTATATATATCAAATACTTTTAATTTAAAATTACCATTTTGGTAAAAAAATTATTTTTTAACTTGGGTTACCTTTACGTATTTAGTCACGTTTAAAAACCGCCGCAACGCGCGGGGTAATTTACTAGTTTTATCTTATTAAGGAGGAGTGATGGCCCCTTTGGTAATTTTCATTTCCATACAACTTAAGAAGCAACATGTACAACATATTTAAGCAAGAAATTTAAGGGTATTATAGGGATGTTAGTGACAATTAAAACACTTAGGAGGGCAATGTAGACATTTCACCATCCTCCTCCTTAATAAGATCAAAACATTTTTACAATCCTACCCTTCATTTCCATCCCTGCCCCCCTAATTGTTTATGAAACCATCTCCTTCATTACAACCTCTTCAGTTATCCTGCTCTTGATTGAATGCAGTAAAGAAACCCAAGCTCTTTCGTTTTCCCCAATTGAATATGAATGAGAATGGACAAGAATCTATTTCACCTCCTCCATGCCTCTTCAGCTATATGAAACCCTCTGTAGAGGTATGGTGCTTGACCCGACATACCGTCTTTATTATTTGTTACTTCTAATATTATTTACTAATATTGGGGTGTGGGGGTAACCCCCTAACTGGGCTTGGTGCCAATGGGCTATGTGCCCATATAGTTAGGGGTCCATGATGTCTGGCCCATTAAGGCCCATGAGAAACCCTATATAAGAGGTCTTCACCTCTTATTAGGGCACAAGTTATCACACATGAGATTACCCCCAGATAACACATGGCTGCCGTCGCAGCCATCACTTTTTGTGTCTGTACGTTGGACTCCACTCGTGGTTTCCTAGCAGTCACCTCCACGCCCCACCTTTCCTTTCTCACTTGCAGGTCTGGATCTCACCGGAGAAGACGAAGGCTGAGCTGTGGTTCCACTATTCAACACCGTCGAGGCATACACCGGACAGCCGTTTCGGTTATTGTTTCTTCATTGGCGCCATCCGTGGGACCGGCAACGAACTACACTCGGTTTTCTCTTCCTCCAAACCTCCAGATCTGCTCTATCGAGGCTGAAAAGGTCATCTCTTATGGAATATTTCTTAGATCTGGATTTCATTTTTTG
Organism: Ambrosia trifida; assembly: GCA_028751855.1. Lineage (NCBI taxonomy): Eukaryota > Viridiplantae > Streptophyta > Magnoliopsida > Asterales > Asteraceae > Ambrosia > Ambrosia trifida. Next base: position 9,343,222 of record CM054131.1, read on the forward strand.
TTCTTCTCTATCAAAACCATCAGATCTATTTCTATTGAAAAAGAAAAAAGAGAGCAATTTATGGTGGAGCACTTTCTTCTCAAAACTTGGAGCTCAGATCTGTCCTTTCTTTGCTTCAACTTCAAGATCTGCTTTTGTGGAAGTTTTACACTTGATGTTCGGGTAAAAATTCCCACATCTGGGTTCTTTTTTCTTTTAAAGTTTATGGGGTTTCTCACCTAGCACATGGTGGTTACAATCCATTGTGCATATGGTACAATCAACATAAGCAAAGGGATATTTCACCACAAAAAAAAAAAAAAAAAAAAAAATGCTCCTGTCATAAGCAAAAGGTTATTTCACCGTTTTCTGGATATGGAATCACTGATCCTTAAGTGATATTTCTATAAAGGCCTACACTACATCATCGATATGTGTGATTTTGTTATTTATAATCCTAATATGCGCTCATTCATGTTTGAGCCACTAATTTGGATCACAAACCTCTATATCTGTGTGCCTTCCTGTCTCCATCATGTGTTTTTATCAATAGTTAAAAATGTTATTGAAGGAGAATGTACAAGTGGGCGATGCATAGTAGTACATCATCGTACAAGTGCCCAAACGTACAAGTAAAAGTCATGTTCCATATAACAACAATATGCTCCGCCTTGCTCCGCCATTCCGCGTTTACGGCCTCCTCGTCCGCTAAGGCAAGCTCGTGGTACACCCGCGGGAGGATGGCTTTCATCCGCCAAACGTGAGGTGATCCGCGCGCCTCTGCGGAAACGTGGCTTTCATCCCCGGCGGACGTTGGCCCAACCCTTGGCGGGCAACATACTCGGTCGCTCAACTCGCGCATGGCGGTTTTACTCCATCGCGCCCGCCTGACGTAGAACGTACAAAGACGTCACCCGCGGAGTAAGCCTTCAACGGCCATCGCCTGGTTCTTTGCGCAACCGCGGAGTATGGTTTCCGCTAAAGACGTTACCCGCGGAGTATGCTCTTCTCATGACGTAAAACGTCAAGAGACGCCACCCGCGGATCATGGAATTCATCCGCCACACAGAGCATCCGCACACATGTCCCGTGAGCGGTTGGCCCGCGGGAGCAACCCGTCAAGTCATGGTTCCATCCACCGCGTACGCAAAAATTTTTAGCCGGGGACGGATACGAACATCATGGATTAGCTGGGGACATACTCGTCATCCCAAGAGTGATTGCAACCCGTAGCCCTTTGGCGCTCTGCTGGTATTAATCTTAACCTCAGCTTCAGTTTCACAACTTATTTGTCATGCATATTTTAATATTTTACTGATGACACTAAACGACAAATGCTAATTTCCAAAAGTAAGCTTCCATACATTATAATATGAGCAAATTCGAGTAAATGGATCTTGACACTTCACGTGCTCATGATGACATTCTATTTTCAATGCCATGTGTATTTTATTCACATATATATATGCATTCATAATAGTGCCTACGGGTAACCCCGCTTGTCGGTAACTCCCTACGCAACGGTAAGCTCGCGCAGAGCCGGTAACTCCACGCTACGGGTAACCCCGCTTGTCGGTAACTCCCTACGCAACGGTAAGCCCGCGCAGAGCCGGTAACTCCACGCTACGGGTAACCCCGCTTGTCGGTAACTCCCTACGCAACGGTAAGCCCGCGCAGAGCCGGTAACTCCACGCTACGGGTAACCCCGCTTGTCGGTAACTCCCTACGCAACGGTAACCCCGCGCAGAGCCGGTAACTCCACGCTACGGGTAACCCCGCTTGCTGGTAACTCCCTACGCAACGGCAACGTCTCCTTTTCAGGAACACGCCGCCACGTCTCATTTTCAGGAACGTGCTTCAACTTTGCGCACGTCTCCTTTTCAGGAACGCGCCGCCACGTCTCCTTTTCAGGAACGTGCTTCAACTTTGCGCGCGTCTCCTTTTCAGGAACGCGCCGCCACGTCTCCTTTTCAGGAACGTGCTTCAACTTCGCGCGCGTCTCCTTTTTAGGAACGCACCGCCACGTCTCATTTTCAGGAACGTGCTTCAACTTCGCGCGCGTCTCCTTTTCAGGAACACGCCGCCACGTCTCCTTTTCAGAAACGTGCTTCAACTTCGTGCGCGTCTCCTTTTCAGAAACGCGCCGCCACGTCTCCTTTTCAGGAACGTGCTTCAACTTCGCGCGCGTCTCTTTTTCAGGAACACGCCGCCAATTCTCCTTTTCAGGAACGTGCTTCAACTTCGCGCGCGTCTCCTTTTCAGAAACGCGCTGCCACGTCTCCTTTTCAGGAACGTGCTTCAACTTCGCGCGCGTCTCCTTTTCAGAAACGCGCCGCCACGTCTCCTTTTCAGGAACGTGCTTCAACTTCGTGCGCGTCTACTTTTTAGGAACGCGCCGCCACGTCTCATTTTCAGGAACGTGCTTCAACTTCGCGTGCGTCTCCTTTTCAGGAACGCGCCGCCACATCTCCTTTTCAGGAACGTGTTACAATGCTGCGTGACTCATTTTCAGGAACGCGCCACCACTGCGTTGAGTTGACGTAATACTTTAAAAGACGTTCTCCGCAGATTGCTTCCATCCGTCAACAGCAAGCACTTCGCGCAGTCAATGGCTATCATATGCCACCGCAAAGCACTTCACGAATATCGTGGAGCATTGCTTTTGACTGGCGTACGCCCTAAAAAGGCGTCCTTCGCGGAGCATGCCCTTGCCTACTTAAAGCAATCTGCGGACGATAACTTTGGCGCGTCATACGATCCATTGGCGAAGGATAATCTTATTATAAGTTCAATGCTCCTAAGCATTACACTTAGCAGCACTGAACTGGGGGAATGGCATGGTATAACACCACTCTAGAGGGTTCTCATACCATGATGCGCCGTATGAACCCACCCCCCGAGAGAGGTGTTGTTAGTTCACCGCGTGCTATAACATCCGCACGCGCGCCATAGCATTGGCCGCTCAAGGTTTTGGTACAACCTTTTTATATTTAGCGTTATTTACTAACTTATTACAAGTTTAGATATACTAATACAAGGCTGGGCGCCTCATAATACACCCATATTATATGATGGAGATACTTGCAGGTTCGGCAATGAGCCACAATAACACCTGCAACAAATCGTTACTGAACGCTCGCGCGCCAACGACTGTTAGCCTAGAAGGTGACACTTAGCCGATAACAAGCGTAACGAGCAGCCCTCACACGCGTCGGCAACAGTTAGCCTAGAAGGTGACACTTAGTTGGTAACGAGCTCAACGAGCAACCTCCTACACGCATCAAAATAAGAAGATGAAACGTTCGAGTCATTGGTCTACCGAGAAGATAAAGCTTTTAATCTTCATTCCCGAGCACTCCTAATTAGTCAAGCGCTCCACCCAACGCTTGCACTTGGGAGCAACACTAGACTAGGGGGACTTGTAGAGGTATGGTGCTTGACCCGACATACCGTCTTTATTATTTGTTACTTCTAATATTATTTACTAATATTGGGGTGTGGAGGTAACCCCCTAACTGGGCTTGGTGCCAATGGGCTATGTGCCCATATAGTTAGGGGTCCATGATGTCTGGCCCATTAAGGCCCATGAGAAACCCTATATAAGAGGTCTTCACCTCTTATTAGGGCACAAGTTATCACACATGAGATTACCCTCACATTTTTCAAGATCAATTTTGCAAAATTTGTTTACAGATGTGAGTTAAATGGTTATTCAAGGTTATTCATGTGTTATTTTTGTAGTATGTTTATCTTGTTTCTGGATTTTTTTTTTCTAAAACATAATTTTGATTCACAGTTCATTTGACACACCCAATCCATTATGTCGAGATTTAATTGTTTACAGTTATTCAAATTGAATGTCGAAAGCTTGATGGAGCGTTTTGTTATCCGACATATGAATGGAATTTAATTCAAGCGTGAATGGAATGAAGGGTTTAATTTTGGATTTTTCATACAGAGTCATTGTCTGACCCAGGTTCGATTGCTATTGTATCCTTCAAACAATTGACTTATTTCATATGCAGTTTTTTTTAGTATCATACATACAACCTTTTAGTTGTTCATTTACTGGATTATTGTCATGGTTTCTGATCCCAAATTAGACAATCTACCACATAGTTTATAAATTTATTTGTCGGATTATTTCTTTAGGTTGGACACTGTAAAAAGCTTCCATGTTTGATATAGAGATATCTTAGTTTGGCCATCAAATATGTAAAGTTTGTATTTTTTTATAGTAAAGTGACTAATCTGCGTGAAGCAATCGATCACAAAATTCTTAAGTTTTTGGATATATTAGCAGCCAAAGAAGGTGTCATTAACGTGGTATGGATATTTTAGGTGACTGTTATAGCGAAGAACTAATATTTATGTTGTCAAAACAAAATTATGCCTGCGAGGCCCCTTTGTATGCGGCGACAGAATGTGGTCATGTTGATTTACTTAGACTTCTAATCGATCAATGTGATGTTGGATTTGCTAGCATTAAAGCTAATAATGGTTTTGATGCTCTACATATTGCTGCCACACAAGGATATTTAGGTAATTAAATGGTCATTTTTTTATTTAGTATGTCATGTTATGGATAATTGAATTACTATCAAACTGTTGTATTTTTAACTATTGTTGCTTTAATATACAGATGCATTAAAGAGTTAGTTATGAGGGTGGTTGTGTCGATCAACACCATGGCTTTGCACAACTCAGCTGTGTAGGGCAACATTGATTTGATGAACTATTTATTGGATATAGAGTAGATTGGGGAAAACGACTTTGCATTCAACTGCGAGGAACGGTCTTCATGTGGCGAAGGCTTTATTGGAGAAGGCGTCTAGGATAGAGGCTAGGAATGATAAGAAGGGGCATACTGCGCTTCATATGGTGGCAAAAAGGCAGATGCATAAGATGATTCAGGAGTTGAGCAAGGCGAATCCGTCATTGTATAAAATGGATGATGCCAAAGGGAATATGGCTTTGCATATATCGGCACGTAAAGGCCCGGTTCAGGTAAAAGAATGAATTTTTTATTGAGTGCATCTGATGTTTTACTTAGCTCTATGAAGACTATGGTTTCTTGAATTATGATTTATTGACTGGACTATGTAATTGAAGGTTATCAACATAAGATCCTTAAATTGTATTAACTAAAAATTTTAGGTTCCAACAAAGTTATATCATGTTAATATTTAGAAGTAACATAACATTAAATTTAAGATGAAACTGTTGTTCTTTGTGAATAGTTTATAATGATTCATAGGGAGAAGACCTGTTGAATTTGATCGGAAAACGTAATAACCACCGTGGCTTCTATTTTTTCATAGGGAGAAGGCTTACTAGAGGGTCTTGTATTGAAAATAGTCAATGGTATATTAGTTAGCAACAATGATATGTAGGTGTGTGGAAACATGGAATGAAGTGTAATGGTTGATGTTGAGTTAGTACCTGGCATATGTTTTGTGGTTTTTGTTGTTTGATCCATTTTTGGTGGGTAAGCTATGTAGGACATTGGTATATAGTAATGTGTGCGCGAAAAGGTAGGGGGAAATATGTGTTGATTCCTATAACCTTTTTTATGTATATTCCGCACACTATAAACAACATATACGGCAAAAATAGCTTAAATGACACAACTTTATGGTTGATAGTGTAGTATGGAAGAGCAATCAAAGGCCTATAACTTTTAGTAACAGAAAGAAGCGATAACACATAGCACAACATAAAAAATATTGTTAATACAACTGAGTATGATGACACTAGAACTTAATTAAAAAGTAGCTCAGCCTTTGGTAGTATATGTAACATTTCGCACTAAATAGATATACGTTACGGATTAAAACGACAAGCCTTATTATTTTTAGTGATATTTTGAACTCCTATACAATGATAATTATTCATACATATATAATAATAATAATGATAATAATAATAATAATAATAATAATAATAATAATTTTCAGAAATAAATAAATTTAGTTTTATACTACACTCTAAACCAACAAACTCAAACCCAATATCCCTTTAAGCCCAACTCCTTGTTCCATTGCATTTTCTGAAGCCCAATGATGCCAGCCCAGATCCACCCAGCCCAAGCAAATACCCGGCCCAAGCCCACTAGTTCCTCCCTTGTCTGAATTAATCAAAAAAAAAAAAAACAAAATAATGCCTAAGCCGGGTATCGAACCCGGACCATCCTCCACACACACACACATGAAACCACCAACTGAGCCACACGAATCTTTTGTTTCTCTATGAACTTAATATTCTTTTATCACCTCGCTATTCTGTGTCTGTTTGCCTTACAGGTTCGCTGCACCTAGGTGCCGAACAAAGGAAGCTTTCTTTTGATTTTTTTGATTTAATCTATAATTAACAACTGTGTAGTTGACTCGTGATAGGGAGTAATACGCGTAATATACCAATCACCATTATAAACCTTCCAAAATCTTAATCAATTACGCGTTTAATTATCAACCCAAGTCAACTTTCTGAATTGGTGAATACGAGCATTAACCTATAAATTTAAGCCTTTGTTAGACTCTAAGTATACCGAATACAAACCCCCTAGTCTCAATTCTGTTAAATCTTCGTAATGATCAAGATATAGCTTACGTTTGACTTTCTGTTTGACCGTGGATTCCTCATCGTTTTCCGACTCAAGGTAACAATTACTTGCTTGTTTCTGTTGTTCGTCAATGCCCGATCAATAACCCTATGATTATTGGGGTTATTGGTTGCTAACCCATTCGATTGTAAATTCTAGGGTTCTTGTCATGAATTGGGGAAGATGACCTTTGGTTGTAATCGTTTATTTTTAAGACAAACTAGAAACAAACACCAACCAAGCCTCAGATCAGATGGTAACTCTCAATGTGTTTAAGCCTGGAACCGGCCTGAATGCCGGGTTCGAATCCCACAGGCCACCACATTTTACATATTTTTTTTATATATATATATATTACATTAAATCTTGTAAATTCATTTTTAATTATTAAAACCTTTTTATAAATTCTAAAAAAATTATTTTTAGCAAATCTGATGTATAAGTTTCACCTACAATTTTTAGTTTTCTGAAATTTATTTATTTAATATTTATAATAATTAAATCAATTTTATACTATTATATTTATAAAAATCCATTAAAATATCAAAACGATCTTATTAATTTCTACAAAAATTATCCTAAGTTTTTATAACATTAAGCTTTTCAGAAATGCTTTTTATTTCTGAAAAATCATTTATTTAATATTTTTAATCAATTTTTGTTAGTTTTAATCATAATTAAATCATAATAAATCCAATTTTTAACATTTTTGCACCAAAATTTTATACAAATTATTTCTGATCATTTAGAACAGAAATGTAATTTTTAAAATGTTAATTCTTTAATTTTAGTATTTTTAAGATATTAAAAATTAAAGTTTGACAATTTGTAATAAATAGATTTAAAAATCTATTTTAAAGAAAATAATTTTATAAAAATTATTTTTATACTTTAAACACATTCTTGTGACTATCTTAGATTTAACACTTATAAAAAGATTTTTGGTTATTTATTTACTAAATTTCTCTCAATTGTCGAATATTTTAAATAATAATCAAACAAGCATTCATCCCCAAATTCGAAGCCCTAGAACGTATACATTTGTAGGCTAGATAGACTTATTTATTACCTTATTATAGGGTGATACTTGACATACTTGGGCAACACCATTATTCTACTTTTCAAGAGATAACACTTTTGCTAAGGTGAGTTTACATAGCCCCTTTACTCTATTTTCACTATTTTTGGGGTGAAACATGTTTAAACATTTTTTTACTATCATTTACTCATATTTACTTATGATTCAATTACAACATCATACTATCATTTGACTGTAACAAAAAGACACAGTACAATCATTAACAATGATCAAGCCGCCTGTTTAGATTATAGCGCTATAGGTCTGACAAACCCATCCCCCGCGTAGACTCAGGGATGATCGATAACAGTAATAACATTTAACTGACTTGCGAGTTAGTCATCAGTCGACACAAGGTTTGGTTGTACAAAGACGCATTGTTACATGTCGGTATCATACTCTATCATCATACAACTTTGAATGTTGTACAAACTGTTGTTATCAATTATATTCAAAAACCTATGTATTCTCACCAACAATTGTTGACCCAAAATATTTTCAACTTAACATGTTTCAGGTTCTACTTGTTTGAAGATTTGCTTGAAGATTTGTGCATAGCTTTGTTGATTATTTGATGTACGAATTCTTGTAGAACAATTGTATGTAATTTATTTAATTCATATAATGAAATTTATTATTCACCATGAGCTACTGAACAATCATCAATACGTGACATCCCGATGTTTCCGCCATCGGTTGGGGTGTTACTGTATAATATACCAAAAAGATTTTCATTCGTGTTAGGGTACACATCCCTGTAGATTTGCATTCATAGATTGGGGTAAAGAAACTAAACAAATATGTGTTTGGAAGAACAGATAAGCAAACAGAAACCAATTACAACGTTGTTTTAAATAATTATGTAAAACATATGTACCCGCGGCAACGCGCGGGCATTCCAACTAGTCTTAACAAAATCACAAGTTTCAATTACTTTTTTCGGTAATAATTTGTCAGTTACTTTTTAGTCATTTATATACTTCAACGTATTATTTATTAGGTTTTTAATATATTACCCCTTGTCTAAAATCAGTCAAGAAAAAGTATGTGCAGATAGAATGGTGTCACCGTATGTAATTGCGGTATAGAACATAAAACAAACTAGTGTTACGCCCAACACGTTGCGGGACATGGGCTGTAAAACAACAGTACAAGCTGTGTGGTGGTGGTATGTATGGGGGGGGGGGGGGGATTGCTAACTGAACGATGACCAAGATGGGAAAAAAGTGTAAAACAAAAACATAAATTTCTAACACTCCAAGTGGCTCACGTGACGTAAAACGTAGACAAAATTGAATTTATACCAACAACCTTATTGAATTTTAAGGGTTGTGTGATAACTTTATTAAAGTTTAAGGTAGAAAAGTAAACTAGCTAAAAAAAAAAAATAATAAAATGATTAAACATCAAAACGTAGACTAAGTGAAACGTGCATAAAATAAGCACCCGACACATTTTCGAAAAAGTCTACTTAGAAACGTAAACCTACGAAAAAAATTACCATGAAATGTACACCAATTTGAATTTATACCTATATATATATATATATATATATATATGGTCGAGATCTTGTGCAAAGTGTGTTTTGTGTGAGAAGGGTAAGAAGTGTTTTGGACCATTAGATCATCTTAATCAATGGTTTAGATTTAATGAGTGGCATTATTGTAAATAATGTTATAGTTATAATAACTAATTAGGCTACTTAGGGGTATAATGGTAAAACACACCCTACATTTAATTCACATTTAAAGGGTCTAATTAAAAATATGGAAGGCCTAATAAATTCAATCTGCCTATTTACGTCCTCCATTTAATTCACATTTAAGTGTCTCTCACCTCTCTCTCTCTCTTTCTCTCTCTTTCTCCTCTCTCTCTCCCTGCGCCACCTACACAACCGCCATCAACCACCACCATCAACCGAACCATCATTCAACAGCCACCATCACAAACATAAATAATCGGAGTGTTTTTTTTAGGGATGAAGATGAAGACGACATGAGGTGATAATGGATCAGTGTGTTTTATGGTGGATTATTTTAAACAACATTCATATTGTTGTGTTTTATGTTCAAAGGATTTTTGTGTGGTTTAGTGTTTTTTGAATTTAAAATACATTTTAAATGTATGTATAGTTGTGTTTTTTGAATGTGTTACTGATTGTGTATGATGAAGATAAAACACACTGGATTATGAAGAAGATGATGATAAAACACACGGGACTGTTTAAAACACAAAGTTAAGAATATGGTGATAAAACACACGGGTATGAACGTAAAAACACCTTGTGGATGAAGCAACTTACAAGACTATAATAAAACACCAATGTGCATAAAAAAACCATATTTTGCATCAGTAAAACTCCTTATAAAACTAACACAAAAGGTGTGTTATACCTTCAAACCTTATGGTATACCAGTAAAACACCATGTGCTCACATCAGTAAAACACAACAATATGAATGCTGTTTTGGTCGTATATAATTCTATAAATGAATGATAATGTGCTGAATGTTAATAAAAACTCTATAAATATTCGTGAGATGTGAAACAAAATCCCTAAGAATGCTCCTAAATTAAACACGAAATTAATTAGCCATTATCTCCTAAAATAAGATTAGCAATGCAATTTACAATGTTACCCTTCTATATAATAAAATAGGCCGCCATGTGTCACACTATTATTGGTTCTCACACTTATCACAAAAAAATAGGTTTTGTACATGATCCTAAACCTATATATATATATATATATATATATATATATATATAAGCTCGTGACCCGATGGGGTAAAAATATCATTTTACAAAATTTTTAGAAATTTAACGGAGTTTAAATGTCAATACTAAAAGTTAAGGGTGACATAAAAAAAAGACAAAGGCAAAAAGTAAACAAAAATACAATAAAAAAACAATTTACTGTTTCTCAAGATGTCTAAAATCAATATGTCGATAATAATTCGTGCTTATTTTTATTTACATGTTGGTAAATTTAATTTTGTTTACGTTTTAACGTAATCTTTTTTCAAAAATGGGTCATGTTAAACATAATACGTTTTCGTACTTATTTTATGTACGTGTTCATTTGGTCTACATTTTGATGTAATTTTGTTAAAAAAAAGTCAGTTCAAATATAATATGTTTTTATTAGACGGTATAAATTTTAGTACATTTATGTTTCGCCGGCATCATAATGTGTGACGAGTGAAATTGCTAGATTCTCATAAAAGTGAGGTGGGGTGGTGAGTCTAGTAGTGAGACGGTGTGATACGCGCCACTTCTCATTCCATGCTCATATCACCTCATCCGTCTGTGCTCAACTTGGATGGATTATTGTTGCACTTATTTGTCACAGCTTTGCATTGTCATAGTTAATTAGAGTACTGGGTATTATGTCATATTTTTTCCTTCGTAATATCCGTTGTAGTTGTAAGCCTATCTATAAAGGTTTCGTAATTTGGTCTTGATTACCGGTATTGTTTGGATATATTCGGTATGATATTCGGTACTTATTTTTCTAAAAACTGATATTGATATTGTTTCAGTATCTATGCCCAAAATTAAAAGACGAATGAGTAATTTCTCAAATGGTTGAAAGATTGAGGGTCAGGATGGACAGCTCTTGAAAGTTTATCCAATAATCCAAGAGCCATTGGCCTTAAGAGTTCAAAATTTGGAAGATTTTGATTAAGTCCGGATTTTGTTATTATTAACATGTGTTGTAGTTTGTGCAGTTATGGAAATCTTCCTGCAGGTTTCAAAGTTAACATCTGAGTTAATCTTGATTCAACGACAAAGTATACATATTGATGATCGTCAACCTGAAGTTGAACCTCAATAGCGAGAACCTGAACAACAAAGAACAACTTGAATTGCAAATCCCCATGATTCCATTTTAAGAGTAACCGGATCGTGGTAAAGCTCCAGCAACCAAAGATGAAGAATGTATGAACCAGAAAGTGAAAGTTAATTTGTTGAAACTGAAGATAATTCTTAATTTGCTCTCCGTCTTCGTCACAGAACGGAAAATCGAAAATAACAGAGATAACTTGAATCCTTCCAAGTTATCGAAACTAACCAAAGACCAAGACTAGATCTCATCAAGCAACGACTCATGCGTAAATCATGAAGTATCCAAGTCTTAAGGTGGAGGGTGGAAATGCATTGCAATGTATATCCCTAGGTTAAAGAATGCAAAGTTCGAAGATTTGAAGTTAGAAGATCATTAGTTAGAGTTTAGGGGGAGTCTGTAAAAGCATATTCTCTATATATCCAGCTAAGTAATAGGTTAAATCAGAAGATCAATAACTAGGTCCAAGTGGGAGTCTGTAAATGCACTTCTTGTATGTCCTCGACTAGTGATATGTTGATATTAATCGTTAACTAGTTTTATTGTATGTTAGGGAGCATTTCGTTTGAGTTTTAGTATGTTTTGTAATGTTCATCTTGGAAGGAGAATGAGCTATTTTCATAGACCATCAAGAGAATGAGTCATTCTCATGGTCAGACTTAGGAGAATGAGCCATTCTTCTGGTTTGGTGTAGGAGTATGAGGTAACCTATAAATAAGTGCCTTGGCCATTCCCCTCTATAATCTTTGCTCTCGTATTTTCTTTGTAGCGAAGTGATGTCGAATTTTTAGTTGGAAATCGAAATTGTGTTTAACATGTATCTTGTGTAATTTCTTACATCTATCAAACAACCCGTATATTGTTTCCGCCTTTATATGGGTCACACACTAGTCACCAAATTCTTATGTTAGGGTTTACTTGAGAAATCGGTCCTACATATACTAATATACTATTTTAATATACCATTACTGGTACCGTACAATCAATAATATCTTAACAATACCATAACTAAATCGATACTGAACAAATCTGTGACGCGTAGCTTGAGGAAACCCCTAGTTTTCTTACAAGCAAAACTCGAGTTTTAAAACTAAAAGTAAGTCGAGAACGTATTCTAACTCGGTTAGGCTAATTTCTTTGGGCACTCTATAAATCACAGTCAAAATTTATAATCATGGAAGTCCAAATAAAATTCGGAAGTTTGGCCTTTTAATGATCATGTGAGGAATATCATATATGCATATTATTTATTCGTTGTGTCTCTCTCCCTTACTGCGGCTGCGAATTTCATTAATCGAACTTGGACAAAACTTGCACTAATTAAGCAGTCAACAGATCACCAATTAGTGAAAAGTTCGGTAAATATTTCTATCTTATTATTATAAAATTTGAAGCATCAATTGTTATATATTTAAAGTTAAATGAGTTGAATTTTCTATGATAAAAAAAATTAACAGGTAAACTTAGGCGTCTTTTAGTTTCTAAAATTCAATATAATTGAGATTGAGATCTATTTTACAAGGTGTTTCATTCAGATAATTTGTTGTAACTGAAATTTGAATTTCATTCTTAATATTTTTTATTGAGACATGAAATGAAATGAATTCCATTCAAATTTCTCAATGTAAATATATTCAATTAATTGTGAAGGGATTTAACCAAAAGAATTGAAAACTATTAACCATTTACCGTCATTGCAATGTCACCCTGTTCTCGCCCACACTTAAAGTGTGTTGTTATACACTAAAAACATTATTTGAATGACTTTGATCCTTATGTCTAAGCTTCACATCGAGCTATACGAAAGCTGTTCTTTCAGAATTAGAAGAGATTTTCACGAAGCACGAGCTCCTCTAGTTAATCAGATTTCAATTAATTGTACTTTTAAGCTATATGTCATTCGAGATGTATATTATACGTTAATATGTGATTTCATTTACTTATAGTTGAGATATATATGAACTATATGTGTATTTTGTTAATTATTATGGGTATATTTAACTTTTTAGTTATTTACATTGATATTATATTTCAATTATTTATGATTTAAAGCTCTAAGATTTTTTTTTTTTTTTTTTTTTTTTGTTACACCATGTAACACTAGCCATAACCTTGTAAAATAATACACGTGTTTTCTACTTTATTATGGGAAGAAAACTCACTAGATTAGTATAGTAAGCACATAAGTAACAACTATATATTAGAGATCAATAATTTTCAGCAAACAACCAAACAAGAGTTAATTTATCGTCTTAATAATTAATGAAGACCCTAGGACAATGTTTCAAATTCCATGCACCTTTTTCGTTTATTCCGCACTAGTAGGAGATACATTGTTTTCAAGCATTATATCCATCAACATCGTGGTGTAAGTCAAGTTCAAACTTGGTTCATTTAACTTACAAAGACTCAAGTTCAGCTCATTTAATTTACAAGAGTTCAAACCTTAACCCAGCTTGTTTCAAGTTCTATATCTATCACTTGTTAATTATTAATTATTTCTTATGCATTTAAGTTTAAATTTCATATACTTGTGTATATATATATATACACTTTGATGTGCATCATAAGATATCAATTATTTTTGTCATATTTTTATATAATATATAAGAATATAAAAATTATATAAATAATAGCTTGTTTAGGTCACGAGCCTATTTGAGCTCAGAGATGACGATTAAGCTCAACTCAACTAAAGAGTTTAGCGAGCAAATCTCGAGCCAATCGATGCAAACAGGCATTTTTATCAATGCCAATATTTTGTTGGTCTGATTTAGTAATTAGCGATTTTTTGAGGGACATTTTATTGATTTTTCATATAAAGTAGCATACACGTGTGTGTTAGTTTGAGATGAAATATGATGCTTATAATTTATTCTATTCATATCTTTAACTTGCTATGGTTCATGGTTTCTGCAGCCCATGGTTACAACAAAGAATATTTAGCAGTCATTGATGTCTGCGCACGTGCTAATTAGACAATCAATCACACTTACGGGTCATGCAAGCATCTTAACAATCGTCAACCGAACCTTCTACTCTAACCATCTTTTCATAGGTTAACTTTTTCAAACCATTTAACCTATTCTTTTATCGTACAATCCTTATTTAAACCTCGTCATTCATCCTTAAACTCTTCCATAACGAACTCAACCCTACAATGGACATGCTAGCCGTCAAACCTACCAAAAACTATCGTACAAAGAAACATACCGATAACAAGCTTAAGGTTGTTTATATATCTTCACCTATGAAGGTCAAGACTAGTGCCTCAAGGTTTAGATCGCTTGTCCAAGAGCTCACTGGCCGTGACTCTGATATTACGCGCTACAATGCTGGTTACTTTGACCCTGTGTCTCCAACTACCACGTCCACTAGCACACAAGGTGGCTCTAGTAGTTTGTTAGATGGGCGTGTTGACTCGAAACCAGATGAGTTTACACAACAAGCCATGTTCAATGGCTCGGAATCTTTCCTAGATAATAACTTTAGCTCGGACATTTTTGATCAGTTGGATGGAATACTCCCATCCTATTCTCTATACGGGACTTGATGGGTTTTTTTTTTTTTTTTTTTTTAATATCGTTATACTTTTTATTGTAACAGTCTGATCATTGATTTAGCTTGATAAATGATTTGGGACTTGTTTTAAATGTAATGTATAGATGGTGATCATTCCGTCACGGTTAATCATGGTCTACTTAATGTAATGTATAGTTTGGTTCAAAGCACGCTAAAGCGTGCGAGGATAACCAACATGCTTTTGTCCCTTTGGCTTTTGACACTTTTGGCTCATTAGCACCAGAAGCGATCAGGTTTCTGACGAGAGTCCAGCGGGTGGTCCACAGCAACTTCTCGACTCCCCAGGGGCGAGGATTTGTTTTCTCTAGATTAGGGTTCTCTATCCAGAAAGGGGTGGCGGCGCAGCTTGTTGCCCGCCTGCCTGCTATTCTTATGTAATTTGCCTCTTTTGGTCAAGAATTTAATAAAAATGTAACTAGTTAAACAAAAATATATATATATATATATATATATATATATATGAAAGAAGTTTATGATGTTTACTTAATGTAAAAAGTTAATTAATGACTTATTATAAAAGTGGTAAAGTGATGCTCCAATAATGGAGTCTTGAAGACTTTCATATAATCATCTAGTAACAAATAGTACGGTGAATTAATCAAGATTCGATCCTTAAATTGTGTACATTCATGTAATCATCTAGTAACAAATAGAAGAGTTGCGTAATAACTTTGAAGTCTTGAAGACTTTTAACAAATAGACTTTTGAAGCCAACGTCATGATTTTTGGCCAACATAATATTTAAAAGTACGATAAAATGATCAAAATATCCGACTCAATTCAGTTTGAGAACGTGTGACATTTTAGTTCGTTCATTAATATAGGTGAACGTTATAATTTAATATGTTTAGAGTTAATAGTTGGTCATGTTTCATAATTGTATGAGGTCAAGATGTATTTTTTAAGCTTATCTTATTTCAAATATCCATATTTTATTTCTTAACTTAAAAATATTAGTTACAAAAAGCAATGGTTATAACATAATATATTGTTGGACATCAAGAACAAGAATCAAGAATCTAAAAGATCATGTATACGATCATATGCAGGAACTAAAATTCGAAATGTTTTTGTATTAACAAGAAATAATTGTTACAACCGAAAAGTGACTAATGGATATGACCAAAAGTGATTACAAATGAAGATATTATGTTCTATTTATGCAAACTGAAGAGGTGCGAATCTGTTGACAGTTTTGTTCGAACCAATATGTTTCTCCCGCCAAAATAACCGTTTAACTAACAGGGGCATAATGGTCTTTTGTTGTGAGTCGCGCCTTTTCATTTGATGTCACAAGGCTGCAGTCTTCTTGTTTCTTCTTTTGACCCATTTGCAGCCGATCAATCTTAATATCTATCCTTATAATTCTATCATGCTAAGATACTAAACATTTACATATGTCCTACTTATATACATATACATATATTACATACAACTATAAAAGTATAGTTTATAATTCCAATACCCTCCCTTAAACTAGACTTTTATATAACTAGTTTAGGATAGAGTTGAAGCCTTCATTCTTTTATTTCTTTCCGATCCATAGGCTGATGATTGACTTTTGGTTGATTTTCTTGGATGTTCTTCCTTTCGTTTCTTTCTTCGGTTCGTTTGGAATCTGATCCTTCTTATTATATATATCTTCTTCTTCATAGTAGGATTCCATGTAATCAATTCCTGCATATATTATTTTCCTCCTTCTTTTCTTTCAATAAAACAGAGCATAATGTTTTCTTCTCCTTTGATCACTAAAAACAAACTATGATATCATATACGAGAGTGTATGTACTCGGTTTCATATATGAATTCGATTAATTACTTTTTCCATATATGAGAGTATGAACTCGGTTTCATATGTGACACCCGGCAAACTCAGGTTAGTAACGTTGACTAAACTAGTAAGTCTACCTTAGCGAGTCATGCATATTACGTACTTAACGGGGTCAGTCGAGTCGGTATGATGATTATGGGAATCATCGGGAGTCGTTACGATGATCCGCGGGGTCATCGGGAGTCAGTCCATAACTATGTGTACAAGGATTGGTGATTCGTGGAATCGTCGGGTTTAACGCACACACGAGTCTCGAGTCCCAGGAATTGGTGAACGGATGTAAACGTGTTAGTTATCATGCATTATATGTTTGAAATCATTATGTGACTTATCGGTATGTGAATACGTGTTTATATATGTTAAAATAGTGTTTAACGCGCCAAAAACCCGTTCCAGCATCACAGGGGCGATTAGGAGCTGGGAGAGACCCCTAATCGCCTATGTCTTAAGCGAGTAGGCTGAGTTGGGGCGAGTAGGGGCCCTACTCGCCTGAATAGAGGCGAGTAGGAGCCCCAATCGCCTAATTGAGTCTGCTACTCGCCTATACTGCTGAACTCGGGTCAAAACACCTATAAATAGAACCCTTGACTCCCCAAACACCATTTGTGCAACCCTAACTGATCCTAAGCCTCCCACACACCTTGAAACACCTCTGGAACTTGCTTTGCCTCAAAACACACCATCACCAAGCTTATACACCCTTCTTTGATAGAATCCAAGGTGTGTTCTTCATCCTACACCTTTGTAATGTTATTTTTTGGTTCCCCAAAAGTCCAGACCTTGTTTTGCTAAGTTTGTGTCTTTAAAACCCTTTGAAAAGAGTTCTAAAACAAGTCTACACCATAATACTTGCTATATGTGAAGTATTTGTGCATATGATGATTGTTGGTGATTATGACATGAATGTTTCCATGAATTTGTTGTACTTCTGATGTGTAGGTGTTGTTAGGATGATTATCTATGAGTTTAAGCCCTTGTTATGATGTTTAGGTGCAAGTATGCATTTTGACCCATTTGGGTAATTCTTGAAGAATAGGATGTATGATGTGATTCATTGCTTGTTTATGGTTAGAAATCATGCTAGGATGATGATATAACATAGAGATGATGAATTGCAACTTGTAGGAGATGAAATCTGATTGTTTCCATATAGGGAAAGATAAGGTTAGTTAATGAAACCTAGTATTTGCCATTTTTGGAAATAATCGCACCGAGCCCGTTTGAGCAGAGATAAATTGGGGGTTTTTGCTTGGAAAGGGTTGGTTAATAGTTTAGTTTTGATATTGGGTGTTTTTACATGTTTCGGATCTGATTTGGAGTGTTCGGCGCGCGAAATTGCGCTACAGAACTGCAGAGGCGAGTAGGATCCTATTCGCATGAGGCTTCATGCGAATAGGCTCCTAAATGCCTAATGTTCAGGCGAATACAAACCCTAATCGCCTATATATAGGCGAATAGAGGCCTATTCACCTCAACAACTAGCAAATACAATCCTAAATGCTAGTTTGATTCCTAAATGCTACTTTGACTAGTGATTACAATCCTAAATGCCTAATGTTAGGCGATTACAATCCTAAATGCTTAATGTTTAGGCGATTACAATCCTAAATGCTTAATGTTTAGGCAATTACAATCCTAAATGCTTAATGTTCAGGTGATTACAATCTTAAATGCTAGTTTGATTCCTAATCGCGTATAATGCTGCTATATGTATATTTTAACATCCCGGAACGTGATTTGACGCCTAAGAACATGATAGGAACCCCGGGATGCACCCAATGACTTAGTAACACGTGTTCGGACCTGTTTACGCGTTAATCGGACATTATGCCAGACTAGGTGAACTATTGCGCGTATTAAGTGTTTAATTGCATATGTTGCATGATGTTTTGTATTTACCTAACACGTGGGATGTTGGGTCACCAATGGGATGTCGGGTCTTGTCTGGTACGGTCGGTTTAACAGTCAAAGGTGTTTTCAAACGTTTATGGTCATGGTCTGGACATTCGGGGACTAGTTAACCTACGGGTTATTAGTCCGGATACTTATACACATCTTATGATAGGTCGCCGCTATTTGGGGCTATCATAGCATAATTACTTAACTGTTTTCAAGTAACGCAAACCGAGGTGAGTGTCACAGCCCCACTTTTACCGTTTTGCTTTTGGGGGAGAAACATGCTACTTATTTTGATTACTCATCATAGATCATGTTATACTATGGTTATTTCACGTACTATGCGGCTTTTACAGAAAGTCCCACGGGGGAACCATGAATGTGCGGGGATGCACAACGGGGGAAATGTGGATAGATCTATTGGGCCTTACAAACCCCACCCGACGGCTGGGAGCCGGGCGGGTGCATATTGTCTCTAACACTTTGGGGGTTACCAAGGCATCGGTAATCCCGTCCGTCTGGGCTGGCTTCAACACTTATACCGGTTTAGTAATGGATTCCCAACCGCAGTAGTAGCAATACTTAACGTCTAGCTAACGTTTTCATAACATAGTAGTAACGGAAATGATCTTACCGAACTTATAACAACACTTTATAAAAGAAAACCTGTGAACTCACCAGCATTATATGTTGACATTTTTGGCATGTTTTCTCAGGTCGCTAAGGTAGCAGTCAATGGGCTAGGCGCACGGAGTCATGCACAGCGTCTAATATTTTGAAGCATATTAAACAATGTTTTGTAAACAATGATATGTCTTTTGGTTGTAAACAAGAATGCTTCCGCTGCTGGTTTACGGCTCAAAGCATGATATTTTGGTTTTAAATATATTTATGAATGCATGTTTGTTGTATGTTTATTGTGATCGTTGACTGAGATCCTGGTGTGTCACGCGCCTCGCGGTAAAACCCTGCACGTGGAATTTGAGGGTGTGACAGATTGGTATCAGAGCCAACGGTTATAGTGAACTAGGACTGCATGTAGAGTCTGGTCTATAACTGAGTCGCACACACTAGACGGTCACAAATAGTCGAGTCTTAACAAGTGGGTAACAACATGACTTGTCGGGGGTGTCGGTGTCATCATCTTCTACGCTACATCATCTGTTTACTCTTTATCATCCCATTTCTTGACTCATCCTTACTATGATTCGATGGCGAACGATATACTATTGAACTTTCTTGGCGGCGGTGTACATTGGGGTAGCTTTGGCGTACTCTTGAGATCTGTCCAGGGATTCGGACATCTCCCTTCTATGCCCTAATGGACACGCTCGTTCTTATGCATACTATCTTACACTTATACTTATGATAATACATTGATTGGGCGCTAGTGTTCGGTGACTTGAACTTCAAACTTAAAGCACGCCTGGAGGACCATGTAGAACAGTTTATCATGTCGGGTGCACACGAGATTATAAACTGTGACGCATGGGATCCCTGGCGGACTTTGGGCTTGAACGGATGGACCCGAACTGGGCTCGGTCTAGTTTCTTGAAATTCCTAATGGGTTATACCACGGGCAAGCCTAAATCTTTTGTTTCATGTTGTGACAGAAGATGTCGGGGGCTCGTGGAGGTCGCAGAGGCGGTCGTGCTGGCGGCCGTGGTGGCGGCGGTGGCCGTGGGAACGTTAATATGACCCAAGCGGAGTTGGATAACCTGATGCAGCAGCATGTGAATATTGCTTTGGCTGCATTCCAAGCCGCTCATAATGCTATGGGTGGTACGTCGATTCTCACCTATTCTATCTTGTTCTTGGATAACCTGATGCAGCAGCATGTGAATAAGAAACGATTTCTATATGAATCGATGTCTTTCGATATAATCGAGTGAATATGAAACAATATATATAAACTCTGTTTTATCAAATTCAAATAACAGGGGTAAAACTTAAGGAAATCAAGAGACTTTACAAACAACTTTCTTGTGATTTGATGAATGATTCTTCGTTGAAGAAACGTGTGAATCCTTCTGTGTTTTTTATTGATCCTTGGTACGCCTTTTCTGATGATTTGAGTGATGCTCTGTTTTTGTTTCGACCGGAATAATCCAGAACAGTAATCGTTTACGTTTGATCCTTCGTTTCTGGGATCTGCTTCTTCATTTCTGTGATGATTTCATGAATTCTTGATTCTTTTCGATTCGCGCAGCGGTATTCAATCATTGTCCAAGAATCGTAACCATGCTCTGATACCATTTGTTGGACATCAAGAACAAGAATCAAGAATCTAAAAGATCATGTATACGATCATATGCAGGAACTAAAATTCGAAATGTTTTTGTATTAACAAGAAATAATTGTTACAACCGAAAAGTGACTAATGGATATGACCAAAAGTGATTACAAATGAAGATATTATGTTCTATTTATACAAACTGAAGAGGTGCGAATCTGTTGACAGTTTTGTTCGAACCAACATGTTTCTCCCGCCAAAATAACCGTTTAACTAACA
Source organism: Ambrosia trifida (assembly GCA_028751855.1). NCBI lineage: Eukaryota > Viridiplantae > Streptophyta > Magnoliopsida > Asterales > Asteraceae > Ambrosia > Ambrosia trifida. The sequence continues at coordinate 9,364,547 of CM054131.1, forward strand.
GGGGCATAATGGTCTTTTGTTGTGAGTCGCGCCTTTTCATTTGATGTCACAAGGCTGCAGTCTTCTTGTTTCTTCTTTTGACCCATTTGCAGCCGATCAATCTTAATATCTATCCTTATAATTCTATCATGCTAGGATACTAAACATTTACATATGTCCTACTTATATACATATACATATATTACATACAACTATAAAAGTATAGTTTATAATTCCAATATATATTATATATTATTAGATTATTAGTTAGTAACTTATTTTTATTATCGTTTTACATTTTCTTTAACAATTCGACGTGTGAATTCTAACCTAAGTTATATCGATAGAGTTTATTGATCACGTAAATGTTATGTCATATTTGTAGCACTCATTGTTTATGATAAATTTATATGTACCGGATGATTTTAAGATCTTCAAACTTCACTCATATATACCTATATTAAAAAAAAACATCTAGGGTATTATAGCCTAGTGATATATTGAGGGTGAGATAAGGCTTAGGGAACATTTTGTCCTGGGTTCGATTCCCACAAGAGCAGAGTGACTTATCCAGGATGGATTTCTATGGTGAAGAAACACCAATATAACAATCCAAGTATAACAGTGCTAATGTATGAATATAGGAAAGGACGTAGTTCTCATTAATTGATAAGACAAATACAAGACACTATTTCTGGATTATTACAGAGTTTCGACTATAATCTATTTCTCACAGCTTATAGAATGAATTCTCTCTTAATGAATCGATCCCTTCTTCTGATGACGAAGGGGGTATTTATAGGCCCCTGAGGTAGCCTGTGATTGGCTGTAGGAGAAATGGCAGCTGTCTTGTACTATTACGACCGTTGTCATTTCTCGCGTTGTCCTTCTGCGATTGGTCCACGTGTCCTGTCATTGTCCTTTTCGTCCTTTCTCGTACCTCGTACTGGCAGGCGATCATGGAGCAGGGAATTCACGCCTCTGATTGGCTGTGTGTCCTGCTCTTGTCGGGTGACGCCTGTCCTTTTTGTGGCTGTGTGCGCCGTCTTCTAGAACTCCACGTCACGTTGTTACGCTGACGTGCATGTGAGTTTCCTCTGTGCGCACGCGCAGGTACATATCTCTTCAAGTCCCCCTAGTCCAGTGTGTTGTATGCGTAGCATGCGAGACGCTGGACTTAGAGTGATAGAAGTGTTTGTGCGAGTTGTTTGGCGCATTGGTTCGGCTTCTGACGTTTATGCGCGGTGCTATGCAAGTGGGAAAGCTGCGGACGTCTCGTAATTAATGTGCACATCAATGTTGTCAGTCCGTGTGTGTGACGCGACAGGTTGGTAGCCGAAAAGTCCCTGACAGTTGTACAGTGTCAGGGACGTGGTGGGGCCATGTAGTCTGTTCGAGTCCCCTGTTTCTCTTTCCTCCTGTGACGTGTCAGCCACTGATTTGATAGCCTTTTCGAATTCAAAACCGTCAATCCACGTGGCATCCACGTGTGGTTTCCCTATTTAATCCCACTTTGTCATCCATTTGTTTCACTTTTTCCATCAGTGCTCTCCTACTTTCTCTGTGTTCTTCATTTTTGCAACTCCACTCGATTTATCTTTACTTAAAAAAAACTGCTTTATTTGTGAGAAAATGGAGCATATTACACACATTCCAAAGAAGAAACGTGGAGGATCCAAGAGGGGTGATGACGGATCGAAGAAAAGGCCGCCGCATGCCGGAGAGGTGACGGCCGTTTGGGGGAAGGATGAGTTCAGGAAGTTTAGGAAAGGGGTTGGGTTCCCTTCTTCATATGGCGCGGAGGTGCCTGCTCCGGACAAGACTATATTGCAGCCTCCTGTTGGGAAGATCGGATTATATGCTTGCTATTTCCGGGATTGCAATTTTAGGGTTCCGATCACCCAATTTTTGGGCACTTTTATCCGGGCAGTTGGTGTTCATATTAACCAGATCCACCCTGACCTGATGTCAAGGCTCATGTTTTTTGAGTTTTGTTGCCGTGCCCACAAGATTGAACCCTTGGTGGACATGTTCTTCGTCTTCTACAGTTTGAGTTTCGTGGAGAGCTGGCTCTCCTGCAGGCCGCGTGCTGGGGTCTCCGCTTGCGCTAGGGCTGGAGTGAAGAGTTTCCGGGAATGGAAGCCCAAATTCTTTTGGATCAACCAAGGAGTTGTCCCTATAGAGATGGGTCGATTAGACCCGGCCGAGGGGGTAGGGAAAATTGTGCTCATAGAGTATAAGGAGCAGGAATGGTTTAAGTCTTTGACCAGCCATCCTGTTGATTTATGTGAGATCCCGGAGACTGGCCTGGTGATGGCGGGGATGAGTATAAAGTATGATGTGAAGGGTCACAATCCGCACCTTACTGAAGATGGCAAAGGTTGGTTGTTACCTCTTTTTGCTTTCGCGCTCCGCACAAAGTTTATTTTGTTATTGCTAATTCACCCTTGTTATGTTGTTGGTTACAGATGTCGAGTGCTTGTATGACATGCTGTTGGGCGGAGACAATATGGGCTTTGCCTTTAGGGAGCTGGCGGAGAATGAACTATACATCCTGGAGAAGGCGTGGGACACACTCATCCGTCCGAAATTGGATGATGCGTCGCGGGAGCCCACTCCGTCGCAGCTGCTGATTACTGAAGCAGGTGAGTCCTCACCGCTTTATGATAATCCTTCGCCCGTCAACATGTTCATGCGGACGGGCTTTCCTTTAATTATGATATCTAGTGATGAGTCATCTAACTCATCTGGGCTTTCGCCACTTCCGTCGTCTGCAGGCGTTCAAGGCCCACAACCGTCTCCTGCGCGCGTTGAGGATGACTCAGCCGAAGAGACTGAAGAGGATGACTCCCTTGTACACCGCATCGTAAAGCCGCAATCGGACGCGACCGGAGGTGAAGACTATTTTTTCGTTCTAAACCATGAAGTGGTTAATAGGTATTTTGAAAATTATCAACCTTTTGAACGAAGCTACGTTGAACTTTCAGATGCGTTCGTGCAAGGGGAGTCTGTGGAGAAATTGACTGAAGAGGCCCAGGGCGCATTGGTGACGAAACCTGTTTCTGCGGGGATATTTGAAACTGGGTCAGTTGCTGCTGATGCGCCCCGCCCTAAGAAGCGGTCTAGGCGATCAGGTGCCAAGGGCAAGAAGGTCGCTGGGGAGCTGACGCCTCCCGTTGAAAAAAGGGTTAAGTTGGACGACCTTGTCCAATCCGCAGAGGAGAGCCTATTGGGTAAGTGTTTGGATCCTCCCTCCTTTGTTTATGTAATTTAACTTTTTTGTTGTTGCTGATCCCTTGGCATTGCATTATTGCAGCGGATTTGTTGAACGTTAGCGCATCGGAGGATGTGTTGGCTGCCCCAATTGCTGAGGGGTTCAATGTTGACCCTGCGAGGCCAGCGTCTCCCGCTGTGCAAGTTGAAGAGCCTGTGCACACTGAAGTGCAAGGCGATGTTTTGGCAACGTCCCCTCCGGTGCATCAGTCATCGCCCCTTCACCAACCTACACCTGTGCGGGAGCCGACGCCCGCGCGTTTGCCTACGCCTCCGCGGTCGCCGACACCCGCGCGTCTTCCCACCCCGGCTCAGGATGTTCTAGAGGGTGGCGAAGGACGGGTGTCGCCGATTGACATCAGCGAGGGGTATGGGCATGGCGTGGATATGACCGTCGACGACGATGATGAGAATGAGAAGCGGGTGACAACGGAACCCGGGCGTAGTTTTTCAAGTGCCCCTCCTGTTGGGGGCGGTGAATCGTCCGCCGGCATATTTGTGCCCAATTGGACTCTGACACCGGCCACCCGGTTTTTAAGTGTTGAAGACTGTCGTCAATTTTTGGCGAACGTCATCCCTCCCGGGGAGCGCGAGCATCAAGCCACGCATCCGCGTGGTGAGCTCATGGATGACCACATCTTAAGTGTGGCCAACATGTTGTCGACGTCTGCTGAGATTGTTCGCGAGTGGGGGTCGATGGCGCATGACTGCCACAAGTTCCATCAGGATTTGCAGCGGGTGACTGAGGAGCGCGATCGGATGCACTCGGAGCTGAAGCGTGCCAAGTGGGACGCTGTTACGTTCCGCAAAGAGCGTGACAAGCTTCAGGAGCAAATCTCTGAAAGAGAGCAACAATGGAAAGTTGCTTGCGCGAAGACGAATGCCAAGATGGAGGCGTCTAAGAAGCGCATTAGTGAGGTTGAGGTGCAAAATGAAGAGCTCTACAAGGAGTTGGATGTGAAGAATGAATTCTCTCTTAATGAATCGATCCCTTCTTCTGATGACGAAGGGGGGTATTTATAGGCCCCTGAGGTAGCCTGTGATTGGCTGTAGGAGAAATGGCAGCTGTCTTGTACTATGGCGACCGTTGTCATTTCTCGCGTTATCCTTCTGCGATTGGTCCACGTGTCCTGTCATTGTCCTTTTCGTCCTTTCTCATACCTCGTACTGGCAGGCGATCATGAAGCAGGGAATTCACGCCTCTGATTGGCTGTGTGTCCTGCTCTTGTCGAGTGACGCCTGTCCTTTTTGGGGCTGCGTGCGCCGTCTTCTAGAACTCCACGTCATGTTGTTGCGCTGACGTGCATGTGAGTTTCCTCTGTGCGCACGCGCAGGTACATATCTCTTCATATGGGGTTCCTTTCGTAGATTTTCACTAATTTTTCAAAATTTTTCACTAAATTTTTTACTTTTTTTCCAAACCGAGGGGGTTCCAGGAACCCCCTAAAAGCCCATAGATCCGCCCCTACACAAGGGGGTTTTTCCCAGATTAAATGAGTTTTTTTGATGAAGATGGATATGATTGGATGGTTCATCTAGTGGGACGATGATACTCAACTAGTTCGTCTGTTATCCTAATTTGCCGTTAAAAAACTATATTAAAAAAAACTATGAAAATCTACTAAGTACATATTTACTCAAACCTCTAAAATAACTAAAATCAATTGCATGTTTCTCCTCAATTACATATTTCTCATTAGAAAGAGAAATATGTAATTCACTTTACATAAGTGTATGTACGTTTTAAAAGAGGAAAATATGTAATTGATTAAGTTAAAGAAATATGTAATTAATGAATTTAGTAAGGATAAAATATATAAAATTAGTTACTTTTGTAATAGTACCTTCTGCTTCAGCTTCTTTTGTCACGTCATATCTTCATGTAACTAGGAAGTTTAGTTGTAACATATTTATCTATAATCTATAATACATTATAAAGGAGGAGTGATGGCCAACATGGTCATTTTCACCTCCGTACAACTTAACAAGCACCATGTACAAGTAAATCAAGCTTATATAACAAGGATATAATTGGAACTTTTTGTAACATTAAGACACTTGTAAGGGTAAATTAGTAAATTTATAATGAGATTTTAGTTAGAAGTAGGAAATTGTATCCATTACTGTCCCTATAATCCACACGTTGTCATCAAGGTAGGGCAAATGAACCGTTCAAATCATCAACCATCACATCCCCTCATTACCCTCATCAATTGAAGGTTTTAATTGCCCCTCATTCAGTTGCCCCCATTAGCAGTGGCGGAACCAGGAATTTTTTTCACCGGGTTCCTTTTTTTAGGTGTTTCAACTTCATATGACTAAACATAAAAATTTCGGCTCGGTTCAAGGGTTCGGGTCGGTTTTCCGGTTCGGGTCGGATAAGGTTCATCACATAAAATATAAATACGATTGTCTTTAAGGATAAAAAAACATTGGCATTAGAAATTTAAAGCACATAATATAAATACGATTGTCTTTAAGGATAAAAAAAACATACCTATAGTTGTTCCCTACGAGTTTTCATCTTTTGAAAGCGTTGCATCACATTCTCGATCGTAACTTGTTGTAGTAACTCCCTTTCAATGTAACAAATGCAAGTGTCGTTCAAGTATCCATCACCCATCTTATTACGCAATTCATTCTTCACATACTTCATTGAAGAAAAACATCTTTCAACACTAGCCGTTGCAACCGGTAAAACTAGTGACAATTTTATTAAACGATAGACCAACTGATAATCAATATGTTTTCTTGTTTCCACCATCCTTTTGGCGAGATCACTTACCCCGTCCAAGTTGTCAAACCGACTATCTTCTTTCACATTAGTAATGTAGTGGCTAAGCTCATACATAAGCTTGTCTTTTTCATCCAAAGTAAAATCAAACGGATACATCTCAGCCAACTTTAGCAAGTTCAGTTTATTGAAGGCACTAAAATTATGACACGGGCTCAAAGAACTCATACACGTTAGCAATTCAGTGGTTACCTCATTAAAACGATCTCCAAACTCTTGAATTTGCATGTCTAGAACCATGTTGAAATTGTTGACCATATAATGGTGACGATTGGTGATGTTGGTCTTTCTTCTTTTATTTTTCGGGTCAACATAGATGTCTTCCATGTTAATCATCTCGATATCATATTTTTCACAAAAGGTTGCAACATCTTTCAAAAGTGAGTCAAAGCCTTGAAGTCGATACCTTTGTAATTCTTCTTTGGTTGATTTAACCAACCCAACTGCATTCATAATATCCTGATTCTTTCTTTGAAGAGCGACACACAATGCGTTAGTAACTCCCAAGATATGCTTCATCAAATGTAAATAAAATACAAACTTAAAACTTCTCATGTATAATTGAGATCCATTTGCTTGACTTCTTTGAACTTTATCGGATCCCTCATTTTCTATATATTCAAGCACGTCAATAACACAAGGATATAAAGAAACCAAACGAATAAGTGTTTTCTCGTGAGAACTCCACCGTGTATCTCCGGCTCTTGCAAGTGACATTTCTTGATTTTTTCCACGTCCGGTTTCAACCTCCAAATCTAATCCCAACATCTATCTTTGACTTTCTCTTATCAAATCTATTCGTTTGCAAGATGCACCAACAACATTTGTTAATTCTGATATTTCTTTAAAAAATTTACAAATTTCAAGATGTTTATTTGCAACAGCCACAACAACAAGCTGAAGTTGGTGAGCAAAACAATGAACAAAGTATGCCGATGAATTTTCTTTCAAAATCAAAGCTTTCAAACCATTAAACTCACCTGACATGTTGCTTGCACCATCATATCCTTGGCCTCTAACTCTACCCAAACTCAAACTGTGGCGAGCAAATAATTCATCAATTGCAGACTTAAGAGATAAAGCGGTTGTTTCCATAACATGAACAAGACCAATAAATCGCTCCTTCACAAATCCTAATTTATCAACATATCTCAAAACCACGGCCATTTGTTCCTTTTTAGAAACATCCCTTGATTCATCAACTAATATAGAAAAGACATCATTACCAAGTTCATCAAATATCTTCTTTAACACTTCTTCCGCAAAGCAATTACAAATTTCTTTTTGTATTAATGGAGATGTCATTTGGCTATTACCTGGGGCATTACTTAATATAACCTTACCAATTTCTTCACTTATTTGTCCAAATAATTGTAAAAACTCCAAGAAATTACCTTTATATAAAGATCCTTCAGACTCATCATGACCTCGAAAAGGTATCCCACCATTCAAGAATGCTTTAGCAAGCATAACCGAAGCACTTAATCGAAGTCTATATTCTTGTTTTTGTTTTTCAGTTCTTTTTTCAAGGACTGCATTCACATGTTGAGCTTCTATAAGCAAATCTTGCCCCTTTTTATACGCCTTGTCGTGAAAACTGTTGTGGCTACCAACATGAGCTTCTAATCTTTCTTGTTTCCTATGCCAACATTGTACCCCTTCAGTTGCAAATGCATCATTTTGTCCACTTTCTTTGAACAAGTAACAATACAAGCAATACACTCGATCCGTTTTAAAACTATATTCCAACCAATTTCCATGACTTCCCGTGTACCATTTTGGATTAAAACGTCTCAACTTATCACCATTACCAATAAGTGTTTGTGGAAAATCTTCCTTTTTACCTTTAGGTTGACATGGACCTCTAAGTAAATACGCTCGCCTAATCTCATCTTTTTGACTAGGGTGATAAGATGAAATTGGTTTCCTTTCGGCGGGATCCCATGGAAGATTATCCAAATCTATTTTCAAGGGTTTACTAGATGGAGATGATGATTCAATGTTTGACGATGGTCGTCTTTGAAAAAAACTTGAAATATTCGTCTGCATAGTACCTATAACATCAATAACATCAAATTAATCGCCTAATAACATCAATTTTTCTGTAAGAAACATCAAATTAGTCGCCTAATTATATTCAATAACATCAAATTTCATCACCTAATTAATCGCCTAATAACATCAATAAACTATCGCCTAATAAGTGGGGCTTTGTTGAACCGAATTATAGTGGGATGTATATGCATAATTGCATAGCTAGTAGATAATATATGAGATTCTATAGCTTCTGTACATAATATCATATATAATATCATATATAGCATCTCATAATATCATATATTAGCATCTCATATATGTTATTGACGTGCATATATGATATATCTTATAGATAATATACATCCCAGTCCCACTATAGCTTCTGTACATAAATACATAATAAACTTACAAAGGCAGTAGGCTGCAGAGGTTAAGGAGCCGAGGAGGAGGGGCGGCCGGCGTGAGCAGAGGTCAAGGAGGCGGCGGCGGACGTGAGCAGAGGTCAAGGAGGCGGCGGTTTTTACTAGGGTTTTGTTATTTGGAAGAGGGATTGAGAACTCTATTGTTTGGAAGGAAGGATAAGGTCTGTGTGTTAGACTGTTAGTGTTACGTGGGTTTGAAAGCAGGAAGAGGTGAAGACTAAAGGTTTTGTTATTTTAAATTGAAAAAAAAAAAAAGCTGGAAATAAAAAAAAATTGGTCTGTGACGGGAATCGAACTTGGATCCTCTTGTATATGTACAAGGCGGGTGTTACCACTAAGCTACCTACAATATTATGTAGTGGGTTCCTTTGATAATATTCTTATGGGTTCCTTTTTTTTATATATATAAATTTACACTAAAAATTAGAAACCGAGTGGGTTCCCGGGAACCCGGCGCCATGGGTGTAGTTCCGCCCCTGCCCATTAGGGCTTTAATACACCGCAAACAATAGGGCTCCCATGGAAGATGTTTGGATTCACGAATGTAGAGTTTTGTTAAGATTTATGGATTTGGTAGGGTTCGTTTGGAACAGCTATTCAACTTCATATTCTTTATCTGGATCGACTCTTTTGATTTCTAATGTTCTATGTTTATGTTTCGTATTCAGGCGTCGCTTTCGGATTCCAAAGGTTTTATTGCATATAAAAGGGGTATGTGTGTTTTCTTATTATAATGTTAGATTGAATGAATTGGTTGATGGATCCAGTAATCTAGCAACTTATTGGTGTTGAGCACTTTAATAGGGACACATGTATGCGGTTAGTTAAGATTATTGTGTGTTTATTTCATAATTAAATGATAATGTTAGATTACTTTCAGCTTTTCCAATAGAATACTAGCATATATGTATGTAATAAAGATATTGGTTCTGAGTAGGCCATTTCTTTTTGGTATTTTCATAAATGCAATTTCACATATTTTTGTTCTATTTTTTCCTATATAGGGGAAGCTTTGCCAGGATTTTGACCAGATTTCAGAGAAGCAATGGTACTTTAACTTTGTCTTTTAATGCCCACCCATTCTGTCCCGTTTATGTTTTGTGTGGTTTTTTGTTTGTTTTATGATGTTAAACAATCATTTTCGTTACCTTCGTCTGAAGTGATACAACTCAGGGGACAATGGTGATGGAGATACACAGAGACAAAAGGCTATTGAGCCGTATCGGCTCACCAGCGACCATTTTGCGTTAATGAATCATTTTCATTTCGTGATTTATGTATATGTAGGAGTTCACACCGTTTGTTGTATACAATTAGCCTTATGCTTGAGTTTACAGCGAAGGATTTTAGGCATTATGCGATTCCTATGAGGTATTCTGCTCTGTGTATATACATGAACCATGTATATGTTAATTGATGGTTACATTGAGATTTTATAACTATAATTGCTTGTCTTTGATTTGAACTGGCATATATATTGATTTCATGTCCCAAGAGGCTACTTATATTTCAGCCTTCGAGTATTCGTGTTTATAAGAAAGTGTTGTTTTTATATATGAAACATATATATATGCAAGCTCTAAGTTTGCTGATTATATCTCATTTTTTTTCATTAGTTTCAAGTTCACTACAAATGCTTATTTCATTAGTTTAAAGTTCATTTCATGACAAAAAAGTAATAAACATCACAGATTCAGGTTATATCACTATTAATACTATCACTCTAGCTTAAGCTTGTGTAGTAGCAAAGATGGCGAAGCTTGTCGAGGAAGCTCAGAGTGAGAAATAGAAAACCTCAAAGATATGTAGACAAAATCGCTAAGTATTACACCCCATGTACAATTTGCTTCTATGATTCTTTTGGATTTGTTCAATTCAAGATTCAAGGATGCATGGACGTGTGCATCATGCTCATGCTTTAGCCTTTTACATAAATAATCTAATGTATTTCATGTAACATGTTTCCGGAACTCCCATTTTATGATATTATATGGTGGCTTTAGAGTTTGAAGAGTAAAAATATACAAATGAGAACAAGGGTAGCTCATCAAAGCTACAAAGAAAGGTTCAGCGATATTGGATCAATGGATATCGGAACATGTTAAGTCTCATTGAACCGGTATTTTATTTTTATATATATATGTGTGTGTGCTTGCTCATGTATATTAGTGTTTCATTCAGTCGGGCACCAGACCTCTCGTAACACACATACCTGTTGATTTTTAGATTAATTAAGTTTCGGTTGGTTGTACTTTTGTGTTGTAGTGGTGCTCCGACATCAGCATCGGTTCAGCCTGAGTTCCGTTCATGCCAATAAATCCGGCAGAAGCCACTCCAGCCATATCAGGTACATTCTCAGACTTCTGATCAACAATTTTGATGAGCTTAGGTAGGATTGCAACTATGGTGACTGTTTTATTGATCAAGGGAAGCCCAGACACTGTTCCAGTGATCGAAGGTGGTTACCGGAGACTATAGAAACCTTTGAAGTGTCGGTGGTTTTTGGCGGTGCTTGTGCAGGCGGTGTATATTGATGGAGTTTAGTAACTCGTGTATTGGTCAATTGCGGTCAACCCAGTCAATAGGAGTTTAGGGATGTTCTATTCAACTCAAGTCAATCTTCGATTTCTATTAGCCTATGGGTGAGTGTTTAAATCTAATTTGATTTCTAGATCACCAGCCTTGAGATTATATAATTGGAATTTCTAACTACCTAAATATGTTTGGGAATTACTCATTTAAAACCTGCTCAAATTTAATGCCACATGTTAGTAGCAATTTAAAACTCTAAAGAGTCCTATTGAAGCATTTTTTTTATTGTAGTCATATATTTTAAGGTTTATGATAGAATGGACATGATATGGATCTGTTTGACACGTTTCTCACTTTGCTCATATTTTGATAACCATTTTTATATGTAAATTTTAATCCAAATTGACCCATATATGCGTGAATGCATTTCAGTTGTTTAATTGTTTTTTCAAGATTTTACCATCTCATCTTTCTGGACGATAAGATGGGTTGGTTGAGTAATGGGTCATTTGGGTTGACCTGCAAAAGCTTTGTTGTCTTTAAAAATATTTTATGAAGAACCTATGTCGTAATGGTGATTACTAATATTAGTCCATGTTCTATGGTCGCCAAATTCTTACCGTAGATTAGGGCTCCTTACAAGTTGAATGGAACCGAGTGGGCTTGTGCTCATGATTGGCTCGTTTACCATGTTAATTTTAGCTATAGTTTTGGAGCACCTTCTACGTAAGTTGTAGCTTACGCTAAATTGCAGTATCACTCTTACGAGAGTTGGAATATTCATTTAATTGGGTATATGAATTTTTATTTATTTAAGTCATCTACTCGGTAGAGGCTTGTAAAAAAAACTATGCTATCCTTCAACAAACTAAGAGATGACACGAAGCCATCTTGATGATTCCTAAATTATTGCATACAAATCCGTTTGAAAATATTATACACGAATGATGGGAAAACCAACAATGAGAGATCAAAACAAAAGGCACAAAAGTAGCAGTGCCGATTCACATTCGAGTTTGAGTCGTGAGGTCTACTATATGGCATATGTTGAAATCAACTGTAAACATTAAAGGCATAGTTGATGTCATGGGCAAGTTGTGCTTCCATCGTATGATATATTATGGGATGGTTGATAAACTAATAAAAACAAGTGCCACGTTATAAAGTTAAAAAAGGCCGAAATGGATTATGGTTCATAATAGGCATCATAATTGAATCTGATTTCAGCCGGAATACCCGCCGCAACGCGCGGACATTCCTACTAGTAATATTCTAATTAGCAACTGTTTTGTGCACTAATGGGTTGTAAAGTATGCATGAATGGTGTTATGTGCTTTCTCATGTTGTACTTTGTGTAGGATGTGTTGTACAATATATGTGAAAGTGGTCTGTATACGTGTCCAGCTCTTCACATTTCAATCCTGATCACCCTCTCTCTAACCTCTCACTATCTCTTCTCTCATTTTCTTCGGCGTTTCTCTCTCTAGAAACCGCCGCCGCCGCTATTGTATTAACGGTGGTGGGTGTAGGTTTCACAATCGGTGGTGATTCCCGGTGTTGGTTTTCTGCTCCGTCGTTGCATTTGTCGTTGGCCATTTGGTCGGTTTTTCTGAAAGCCATGCGACTGTAGCTAGGGTTTTGGGTTGCCGCGTGTGTGACCGTCACTTCATTTCCTTCTCTTCTGCCTGCCCGGTCTCATCTTTGCCGTTGACACCGACGTCGCCGGCGCACCTTTGCCGGCATTGTCACTTGAGGCGCCGACAACGTGCAACGTTGGATTAACGGCTGCCGTTGGTATGTGTTAGCCCCTATCATTGTTGTCGGGCTTGATTCTGGAACCCTAGGTTGCGATGACGGTTGGCGGCGGCGGCTTTGATGTTACCGTTGGCGGCCCAGGTTGCCTAATTCCGGCCGGCTATGAAGGGGATTAGGTGTCGGCATTTCACCATTGATAAATTTCTTTCTGTTGGCTATTTGAAGTAAGCGATGACTTTTATCTTGAGTTTTCGATCGTCTGGTATGGCATTAGAGCAACCAACATTAATTTATGGAAATTCTGAGATAGTTTAATGAGCCTGGTTTTCTTATAGCTTTCAAATAATATATGGTTTGATTTTATGTCGTGCATATCTAGGCTATCCGGCCTGATGAAGGTGTATATGAAGCAGCGTACTATTACAGTTCTGTATGCTTCAATGATGTTGCCCTCTGGGCAATGATGACATTTTTGTTTTTGTGACACGTGTGGCGAACGTTGTTGGCTTTGTGCATCAACTGTGATGGTGATGTGAGTTGTGGTGCATTCGCATCGCAACCGGTTGATGTTCTGCCTTAGTGTGTTTGCCATGCGCTTTTGCTTCTAAGTCTGAGCCTTTTTGGATTACTAAAAATGCCATCTTTATATAGTTATTTGCACAAGGTCTTATAGCCTGCCTTACCCGTGTTCTCCCACGTGTTTGTGCACAATGAGTTGCCATTGTGGCTGATATTATGATGTAGTCATTCTTATATGTAGCTAAAACCATCGTCTTAGTGTTTGAAAACAAAGGTTGGATGAAGGTGTATATGAGGAAACGTAGCTCTATTAAAATTCAGTATGATTTAATGTTGTTATTTGGGTAATGATGCCATCTTTGTTTTTATACCTGGGGTTGCGCCTGCAATTGGCTGTGTGCATCAACTGTGAGCGTAATGTGAGTTGTAGCGTATTCATATTGCAACCGGTTGATGTTTTGCCTTACTTTGTTTGCCAAATGGGATTAGTGTTGTCATTTTTTTTTCCAAAGTTTCTTTTCTTTGCTTATTAGTCCTTTTCTATATGCATTGAAGGTATTCTTGAAGTTTTATCAATGACTGCAGTGGCCTACGTCAGATTTCTGGACTACATAGTAAGTTTTGGGTAATTAGTTTCCAAATATTTTATCATGCATATGGCTTTTATTATGTTTATTAACTTCCTGTTAAACAATATGTATCCACTTTTTAGAGTATTGATAACATTTGATTCAACATATATATTTGTGTCTGATTATATCGTCAGTGTTTCATCCACATTTGATGTTATTGATATGATGAAGTCTTATTGAGGATGCATTAGCTGTAATTTAAGTTTAAGATTATATTTAGTCAAAACAAATTATATTTGTAGATACATTATGGTTTTCTGCAACGATCATTGGTATCTTTGTAAGTTGAGTAGAGTCTCAATTAAACAATAGATATTTTGATTTTGCTTAAATTTTAATGGACAGATTCCAGCTTTGATATGGCAATACCTTTAGGAGGAACAAAAATGACGCCAACCCTGCAACCAATAACTAGGGGTGTAAACGAGCCGAGCCGAGCCCGAGCCTGACTGGGCTCGAGCTCGGCTCGTTATGGTTTTATGAAGCTCGAGCTCGGCTCGGTTCGAGCCTACAATCTTGAGCTAGAGCTCGGCTCGCTAGCAAAATCAAAAGCTCGATCTCGGCTTGGCTCGGCTCGAGGTGATTTGAGAACAATCTCAAATGAGCTCAAAGCTCGGCTCGAGATCGTAAAAGCTCGGCTCGCGAGTGTTATTAAATGGGCCTATGAAATAAAGACTTGGGCATTGGAGATGTGGGCTATAAATTATAAGAGATATATAAATAACTTATAATTATGTTTGGGCTCGTTTAGGCTCGCGAGCCCAATCGAGCTCGGGCTCGAGCTCGGGCTCGATAACTAAACGAGTCATATTTCAGGCTCGAGCTCGGGCTCGGGCTCATTAAGGCTCGACTCGTTCGGGCTTTTTACCAAGCCGATCCCGGGTAGCTCTCGAGCCGCTACGTGTCATTTACACCCCTACCAATAACCAACACCAAGAGGAAACCACTTTTGTCATACACTAACTTAAGGCAAGACGTTCCTTTTGCAAGCCTAAGCTTTGTAATGCATATTGTAATCAACTCCCTGACCTCCTTTTGTATTAATCTATGGAACTTATGTAACTAAACAATTAGAACAACTCAACCTCCTACCGCGAAGCGCAGGGTGTATTATAGAGTGATCCTTTCACATATTACACACCTGTTTGGAATTAGAGGCATCTTCTTGGAACAAATTTCTCATTTGAAGAACAAAATATTCCAAAGATTAGAACAACAGTGCAAGCAAAAGTAGTATTATCGAAGAAATATTATTGTTATGTGCTGGTAATTTAATATTGTTTTTTTATATGATGCTGATTTTGAAAGGAATCAATGAATAACCATGTTTTCTTCTACAGAGATGTTTGCTAATACTATGAATAGCAATGCATGGTGATGATTGTGACGAAATCATAATAGAAGGCGATAGATTAAGCTGCACGCATAATCGGTTACTTCCTCAACTTCTATTTTAAATCGATTGCTTGATTGATTTTTTAGTGAAGTTATATGAATCAATTAATGTATGTGTTAATTGTAAAAAAAAATTAGCTTCTAACCTGCCATTCAACCTCAAGCAGATGTTGAATACAATACCTAAATTCAGATTTTAGCTAAGGTTAGTGATTTATAAAGGCTGATTTAATTTTTTTATGAGTGATTTTGCTTGATTTTTAGCTGCAAAGCAACTATACAGCTTGGTCTGGTTACAGCGGCACTACACTAAATATAACGCTATGTACAATGCATATATGTTGTTGAGATGAATTTCAGCCCATGTTTTTGTTTCGGTTTTTAGGCCTTCCAGGACCGACCCGACCCGAGACCCGACTTGGGCGAAATATACGGACCGACCACAGAACCTATACTATAGCCATGGTTCAGTTATGCTGTAAATTCGGGTCGGTTCTCGGTTTTAATTCGGTTCGCCCCATTTATGCTCACTCCTAATTTCTTGCAGTGTTGGTATATGTTGGATTGAGTCTCGAATTTGATTTTAGTTCTACTTTTGTGGTGCTATATGCAGAGGCGACTACGAAGATGAAGAAGGCAAAAGAAAAGGAGCCACATATTATTTTTGTGATGAAGACCGTGATTAGAGCCGTTGATTGTTTAGGTTTTATACATCATTGTTAGTATGTATTTACTTACGTCTTGGTTCATTATTGTCGTCGATTTACATTAGGTATTTATTTATGAACTGGAATTTGTATAACGTTAATAGTTGCTTTATACCTATTGCAACTCCAATTTTGGACGATTTATGTACACGATTTCGATTCCATGTATGTGCTTCAAATTCGAATTTATTTTGTACGTTTTTTTCACACTCGCGACAATGACAACGTTGGATAGCAACATACGTAGTCATATTACGTGTCGTCAGATTGTCCCCCGCCGCAACGCGCGGGGGACGCCAACTAGTTTGATCATATTTTGCAACCTCATATCTAATATGTCTAGTGATAACAATCAGGGGCGAAGCTTGGTTTTCGAATCAGGAAGACTCAATTTTTTCGATCGGTAATGGCAAAACGACGGGGGCTGGCCTTAACCCAGACTAAATTTACCTACGAAAATCGCAAATTTCCACAAACGCGCCAAAAAACCAGGGGGCAGGGCCACCCCTGGCCCTAAGAATCCTTCGCCCCTGATAACAATTAATCTCTATATATTTTTTATATTTTTTAGTTATAAATATAGGTAGCATTTGGTATATAGGAATGAGAGTTGGAATGAAATGGATTATTGCTATCAAAGAAGAAAAAGGGTGTTTGAGTGGTCCAGGTAATGGAATTACCCATTACCTAGTTCATTTCATTCCTTCTAAAAACACAAAGGTAGCGTTTGGTACTTTGGTATAATGGAATGGAAGGGGAATGGAATAAACCATTACGAGGTAATGAAAAATATTGTGTTTGGTTGGTTAAAGGAATGAAATCACCCATTTCACAAGGCATTTCATTCCCTCAAAACCATTCTATCCACCCCCATGTTTTCTTTCATTTCATCTCTCATTCACCCTTTACTAACAATACCATAACCCACCACCCCCTCATCCACCCACCACTGCCGCCATCCAACACCACCCACCGCCGCCGCCTCCACCACCTACCACCGTCACTTACCACAATTTCCTTTAACCACCACTACTGCCGCCACTACTCACCATCGTCACCCACCCACCATCACCTCTGTCCACCTCCACCCATTGCCACCGTTGCCACCACCCACCGCTGTCGTCTCCACCACCCAACCTACCGCCACACACCGACACCAACTACCACCCACCACTACTCACCAGCGTCGCCCACCCACCATCACGACCATCCACCTCCATCTTCCACCGTTCCCAACACTGCCGCCGCCACCCACCACAGCCGCTACCACCACATATCACCACCCACCATCACCGCCACTGACCATCACAACCACTCACCACCGATTTTATCCATTCGTCTTTTTCTGCCTATCCACCAACATAAATTAATGTTTTGTTTCATTCCCATCGTGGCAATCAAACAAGACATGAAATGGTAATGATCTATTCCATTATTTCATTCCCCTATCCATTCCATTACCTCGTCCATTTCATTCTCTCATCCATTCCATTACCCATACCAAACAGACACAAAATTCATTTCATCCATACCTTTTTTTTTACATTTCATTCCTTCTGTACACCTTAGACACCACTACCCACAGTCCCATCACTATAGTCATCAACCGATCACCATCGCCACCTACCGCCAGCACCACTGCCACCCACCGACCATCGCCACCAACCACCCATCGACAACCACCGCCACCGACAACCGCCGCTGACTATCACCGCAACCCGCCGTCGTTGACCACCGCTGCCGCCCCGTTGCCGCTGCGGCCACCACCGACCTACCGCCACTACCCATCGGCGATTTTATTCTTTCATCTTTTCATGCTTACCAAACAGTTAAAATTAATTTCATTTTCACATGGTAGCCAAACAAGACCATGGAATGGTAATGACTCAGAGGGTGTTTGGGATTGAGTTTGGAGATGCAAAAGTGCTTTTGGTTAAAAGTGCTTATTGGCTTATGACTTTTTTAAAAGGAGTTTTAAAAAAAGTGTTTGGATTAGCTTTTGGGATGAGAAACGTCAAAAAGTCAATAAATTGGCTTTTTTTAAGTGTTTCGCTTAACTTATTGTGAATATTGGTTGTATGGGTGGTAGATTTGTAATTTTTTTCTAAAAGTCAAAAGCCAGGATTTCTAACTTTTCAAAAACAACTTTTCCACCCTTAAAAGCTAAAAGCCAAAAGTCAAAACAGAAAGTGCTTTTAGATTACACAAACAGCTTATTGACTTATTGGCTTTTTGAAAAAGCTAATAAGTCAATAAATTGTTTTGAAACTCAATCCTAAACACCCTCTCATTTCAATTTTTATCCATTCCATTACCCCTTATCAAATAGAACAATATTTTATCAAAGAACTCTTTATAGTACTATAAATAAAAGCTAAACTTATAGTTACGAGTTTAAGCTTTCAATCTTTCAATCGAAATAAAACCTCCTTAAACCTCCTTTTCAGCTGTAAATAAATTTTATCTTTAGGAAAACATACCTAAAGAATTATTAACATTTTGGAAATGTTTAACAAAATGGGTGTGTTATCATTTACTAACAATCTATTTTAGATTTTTTAAAAAACGGACAGAAACTGCCTACACTAGTATGATAAATATCATTTCCATCCTCTCAAATAAACAAGAGCCACTAGTATGATAAATAATATTTCCATCCTCTCAAATAAACAAGAGCCACAATTAATATGCTTGGCTACACTATCATAGTGCCAAATATCTCTGGTGGACCACAAACTTGATATTCTGGTGGTTCAATAGATAAAACCAGAATCTTGCTAGCCAATCAGGATGGAGTAAAAGATTGTATCAAGATAAGCATTTGATCACCAATCTAACCCAAAAACATATTATAAATCAACTGCTAGCCCAACCCACATTCATAACTCATACCCTTGTACAATCTCATATCTTCTAACCAAACACACTACAATGGCAGCTTCAACAATGGCTTTATCCTCTTCTTTCGTCGGTCAAGCGGTGAAAACCGCACCATCCGGTTCCGAAATAACCGGAAATGGTCGGGTTTCCATGAGGAAAACATCAGCACCCAAGAAGGTTGCACCATCAGGGAGCCCATGGTACGGTCCCGACCGTGTTAAGTACCTAGGCCCATTCTCTGGTGAGGCCCCATCTTACCTCACTGGTGAATTCCCTGGTGACTACGGTTGGGACACAGCTGGGCTCTCTGCCGACCCAGAGACCTTCGCTAAGAACCGTGAGCTCGAGGTGATCCACTGCAGATGGGCCATGCTTGGAGCCCTTGGGTGCGTGTTCCCCGAGCTCTTGGCTCGTAACGGTGTTAAATTCGGTGAGGCCGTATGGTTCAAGGCTGGAGCCCAAATCTTTAGTGAGGGTGGTCTTGACTACTTGGGTAACCCAAGTTTGATCCATGCACAAAGCATTCTAGCCATCTGGGCTACCCAAGTTGTCTTGATGGGCGCTGTTGAGGGTTACAGAATTGCAGGTGGCCCGTTAGGTGAGGTGGTTGACCCACTTTACCCTGGTGGCAGCTTTGACCCATTGGGCCTAGCTGATGACCCAGAGGCTTTTGCTGAATTGAAGGTTAAGGAGATCAAGAACGGAAGACTAGCCATGTTTTCCATGTTCGGGTTCTTTGTTCAAGCCATTGTGACCGGAAAGGGACCATTGGAGAACTTGGCTGACCATCTTGCTGACCCTGTTGCAAACAACGCATGGTCATATGCTACAAACTTTGTGCCCGGAAAGTGAGCTTGAAATCAAATGAGTGTGTGATTTGAAACTTGATTGATGTCAAAATGTTTGTGAATTATTATTTAGTAATATATGGTTTAATTTTGAGCAGCTTGTGTTTGTTTAGCTTCATTTTCCCCATTTCATTGGATTAAAATGATTATAGATCACAAAATAAATAAATAAATATACACACACAGAGTGACCGATCAATGTAGTACCAATTATGGGCGTAGCTTTTAAGGGGTTGGGAGGGGCGGCCGACCCCCTCGAATTTTCGCTCAGAAGTTCCGATTATATAGTATTCGTATATAAATTTTTTGGTATATACGGTTTCGACCCCCCAAAACTAATGATTTCCGACCTCCCGGTGACTTCCGACCCCCCGAAGTTTCGGGTCAAGCTTCGCCACAGGTACCAATTTTAAACAGATAAAACAACCACTACGACGAGCGCGTAAACATTTGTGTTTATTGTAAATGGGTTGATTATGTTACATTTAATCTTGTTTAATCTATGGGTTTCTCTTATAAGATTCCAACCCAAGAACTTTATGTCATTAGGGATATAAAGCAATTGATACACCATTAATCCAAGTAACAAAAGAGCTTCATACTGCCATGTAAACCGGGCCTTTTAACCGTCTTGCATAAGCCGGTATGAGTCAACACTCAAAAATCCTGTATTTTTGTTGATCTTGGATTTGTTGATTACCGTATATGTGTATGTGGCTCGCTTTCTCTATCAGTTCGGTTCTGCATAAGGTCTGCAAGTGATATCTTTCCGGAGTTACCTGTGTCGAGCTGATCAAAGATTGCGCATATTTGTAATATATCTTTATCTGTAACCTTTCCCATCTCCTTCAGCTTGTAAATCACATATTCCGCTTTACTGAAATCCCATTTGTAACAAGTAATTAGCATTCTTTAAGCATTAAATTCAATGAACACAAAGCTTACTACACACACTATAGACAATTTCAATGAACATTAATCAATCACGAAACGAATAATTACCTTACAGAACCATTGTTATCAATATCAGCAGCAAGAAACTGCGCAACAGTAAGATCTTGACCAAGAACCCATTTGACCATCCGCCTATGCCTCTTATCAACTCTAGCTTCAGCCAAATACAAAAAGGCGCGAGCAACCGCAAGCGTAGACACAAGCAACCAAACACAAGCAAAAGCACGACCACCAGCCGAAGAAAAAGCTATATCACCATATCCAACAGTCGTCACAGACATAACCGAAAGATAAAAACAATCAAGCCAACCAAGATTCTCCACAAAATGCATAACGCCAACACCCAAACCGATACAAAGAACCACAACCCCTAAAGCCAACCCAACTTTCATCCTAATCCGCATCCGCCCTTTCTTGAAATCAATTATATACGAAGGATGATACCGCTTCTCGTTCTTTAAATGACTCAACAAGTAATTCTCTTGTAAATCAAGAACATAACTCACCATCGAACTAAGCAAGATATCAACAAACCCGAAACCAATCAACACAAACATAATCGAAAACACCTTCGCTACCGCACTATTCGGAAGTATATCACCATAACCAATAGTACACATTGTCACAATACAAAAATACAAAGCATCAACAACCACATAAGTCTCAGTACCCATAAAATGTTCCTTATTATACCAATAAACAACCACACCAAGTGACAAATACATAACCAACAACAAAGCCGACTGCCTAACAATCGAAGGAGACCCCAACTGAGGCGGTTTCGCCTTCGACATTCGTTCCAAATCATTAACAGTACAAATCGCAGGCGCGGTTTTAGACCGATGTAAACACTTTTTCCTAAACTGGTGATTGTGGGTACATTGGACATGCATGTCTGGATTAACAACAGGAATTGTTTTTGATATCGAACCGACATTCGAATTATTGGGTGAATCGAGAGGATCAAGGATGAGGGAAGCAGATAAAGGTGAATCTCTAGGAGAACCAAATATGAGCATATCTTTAAACTCATTGGGAGTTAAAGTTGGTGGAATGGTGATCTCGTTTTGTTCAGGTAAGGGACAGAGTTGGGCCGGTGATTTAGGTGCTTTTGAATACGGTTGAAGAAGCGGTTCTTTTTCCATTGGAATATTATTTACCGGTTGTTGGAATCAAGTAGGGTTAGGATACATGCAGAGAAGATAATGATTTTGGGGGGGGGGGGGGGGGGGGGGGTAAGGATTAATATTGTTTTGTTTAGGGCTCCTACCAATGCTGGGACACGATGATATCACGGGAAGGAGAGAAACAGAAACAGACTGTAAATTGAAACGCCAACGAAGTGCGCTACGTGAAGCTCCATTTGTAAAAAGTGGTTTACATTTTTATACTTTAGTCCCTAAATTATTTTTAGCTAAGTTATTTTCTGATCCGTTTATGGGGATTTTACCTGGGGAGATTCCAATTCAGATGGAATGGGTAATCAGGATAGTCCAGGGTGTTAGCCGGAGCTCTACCGGTTACACCACTTGCCATTCAAATTTTTTTTTTCTGATCTGTCTATCAAAAGCTTTTTGACGGGCGAGATTATACTGGGCATGATTTGTTGTTGTAAATTGCTATGAGTTACGATGATGTTTCGAGTTAAAAGTGTTAGGTTTGAATTTATTTTTATTTCAATTTATGTCCCAACATCAACAAGCTTTAAAAATGGACCATATTTAAGTGAAACTTATGCCAACCCTGCCAAACAGTGTCTATCTTGTTGCATTTGGTTCAATTCGTGGTATAACTTAGTTTTGATTTGTGAAGACCATTTGAAAACAAGGAGGCACATTATATCTTTTTTTTACGTGACCAAGATGTCTCATATTGGTACATTTTAATTTATGATCATTAATAAACTTGTAACAAACCTAATTATGTATATTTAGGGTGTAAAACAGTACCACAAACGGCTAGTTGTTGAAAATGTGTTGTAAAAGTCCTCATAGACCATAGCATGTTCATTTTAACAAACATATACTTGTAAACCTTTTTAATGAATCCATGTTGTGCGTTTTGCCTTTTTAGTATAAGGGGTTTCTCAAATTTGAACGAGTAATCATTCGTCCATTGTCGAGTGACATTTGTCATTGTTCCCCATAAAAGTTTGGGTTCAAATATCTACATGTGTAGGTTGATAGGTAGGTTAGGGTGTAAAAATAATCTATATTATCTTATTGAGGAGTGATGTACAACATAGTCATTTTTATTTCCGTACAACTTAATAAGCAATATGTACAACATATTTAAACAACAACTTTAAGGGTATAATGGGGATAATGATGACAATTAAGACACTTAGGGGCTGTTTGGTAGCCTCTTAATGAGGCTCTTAACCATTCAGCGCTGAATGATTCAGCATTCAGTGTGTTTGTTTCAGCTTCTGAATGGAATGGTTAAGTCTGAATCATTAAGATTTGGGATGTTGCTGAACCATTAAGCACTGAACTATTAAGCACTGAACTATGCTGAACCTTAATGAGGCTCCCCTACCAACGTGGGACAAGAAAACTAACCATTAAGAGGTTCAACGTAAGGATTCAGCGCTTAACCATTCAGACCTCTTAACCATTCAGACCTCTTAATAATTCAGCACTTAATCAACCAAACAGCCCCTTAGAAGGGTAATATAGACATTTCACCTTCCTCCTCGTTTACAATATGAAAAGAAATTTACATTGCTACCCTTACCCTTGTACCTCATGTTAAACTCCCTGTACCAATGAATCGACTGAAGTTAACACCCTGCAACCCTTCAATTGACCATCAATGTCACCAGGCCACCATAGTATATAAACTCACCATTCATCTTCTATTTTTTGCCCTATAGTCCTCCTTCACCTTATTTTCGGATTTCCTCGGGTTGTTACGCAAACAAAAGTGTGGTTTTTGCAAACTTGTTTCTTTTCACAAGGTATGAACATTTTTTCATTTTTTTTGTATTCATTTTCTATTTGAATGTTTATTCGGGTGTTCAACTTGTGTTGAATTGAATTGGTACCTATCAAATAAATTGGTTGTGATGTTAATTTTGTAGGTACAGAGTCGACGGTAACCCTCGAATATGTGTTGGTTAATATTGACTAATGTTTCTTAATTTTAATATCGTCATGTCAGCCATTTTTAAAATGCCGAACAACAAGGTCGATGCTGGACTTTATGTAAACCTTTAATGTGCATTTGGTCTCGGGTCAACGCCTTCTTGGCAGGCTCAGGAAGGCGTGATTCAGCGTTGCAGGTATAGGCGATGCTGGTCGATGATTAGGATGGTGCGACTCAGGTCGCAACATTTGTTTAAGTCATTGCCCGGGTTTAATCGGGACGGTCCTGGTCAAATTGGTGTGGTTGGGGTCAGGAAAGTGTGGCTCGGGTCACGACTTGGAGGTCTGGGTTGCATAGCGAGTGAAACGGATTTATTCTTACTAAGCCACTTTCTCTACTATCATATAAGATGTAATATAGAGGTATGTACATGGTATTACAGTTTTATTACTGTTGCTACAACAAGGAAAATGACCGGTATTAGGTTAGGAGATGCTTAGGATTATAGGTTAAAGGTATGTTATGTTGAGATTCAGGTTTTAAGTTTAGGTTTAGATTTAGTTGTGGGATCATGGGTCTTCAAGTTCCTGGAAGGACCTGCACAAAGGTAGCAGACACCGTTAGCCTTAACGCAGGAGGGAGCCTCCTGCGTTTGGACTCCGGCGTGAGAATAAGTATGTATTCATTTGGAGTTGGGAAATAATGAAGTAGAGAGTATGAGAGTAGAGAGAATAAGTGAGAAGTGTGTGTGGAATGTCTACCCAAGGGCCTCCTTATATAGGCAGTGGAATTCTGCCTAGGAGCTCCCTCAGGGTAGCTTCCTTACCATACCTGGATGTGTTTGACCCTCTTTTAGTTCCCTGCAGTGAGACTTTACCCTTTTAGGATATTTTCAGCTTTTATCATTTCCAATGCAAAGCTTGGAGCTGTGTGGTGTTTTGTCCTTTGCCATGATAATAAGCCAAAATCCCCTTTTTGCATTTCCAAGACTTTTTACTGTTTACTTTCTACCCTGAGGCTTCCATATGGCAGGCAAGCTGCCTTATATCAGCTCCACTAAGTCAGGCAACCTCTTAATCAATTTTATTTTGCTTATCTTTTCGACGAGGGGTCTAAACGTTGTCGTTTTAGGACACACGTCATCAATTACATAATACTTACAGTTTGGATTGCATACTTTGATTTCCAGATCGCGCATGGACGCCTAGATCTTGATGTGGAACCGATGCATATGTTAGTTTATCATGTAACTTTTGCATTTCATATCTTAAATTTTAGCAATGGCTAGATCATTTTTTTTTTGTAACACAAACTGTTTTGAGATAAAACACAACCAAATCGATCCATATATAAGTAACCGAGTTTAAATTGCCAACCGGTACCTATAACCATATTCTCCTAATGTAATGGTGGTGTTTGGTTTATCGGTATGGGAGGATGGAATGACCTTCATTTATACTGGAAGTATTTATTTCATCGGTTTGGGCTCTAAATGGATATCAAAGACACAAATTTGGGCATACTCTAAGTCTAAACTCCCAATGGTGCAGGTGTGTAGACAGCTTAGGAGAGGAGTGTTTGTGGCGCGTGACACATTAGAATCCTTAAAGGCGATTGAAATAATTGGTTCATAGATACATATCTCCAACAGCTCCATGGTAAGTCATTGCCATCCTTTGAAATTTGTAATTTGTAGAGGTGGCAATATGGGCATGTCGAGCAAGTGGGGTTGTGTGACAGGTTAAAACATGTAAGTTTGGGTATGTATTGAAATGGTCGTTGACACTTAACACTTAATAAATATGATGGTGTGGGCTATATGGGTGACTGCCAGTATGGGTCGATTCGGTTGATGCCTGAAATCGAACCATAACCGGATACTTCGGTTGTCAAACACCATATTTGATCTGTTTCGGTACACAACTATTAGAACATGGTCGATTATGTCGTTTGATTAATCGAATTAGTAAACATATAGCCAACTTTTCCATTACTGTAACCCAAAAATCGTGTTTGTCAAATCATTATACCTAACATCGACATCAAGTATTGTGCTTGTAACATAATTTTATTGAGACACTACATTAATGTTAACTATTTATTTAATCAAAGCTTCTAACCCATACACATACATAATTTCTAAACTGTCTGCAAGAAATCAATATATACAAAGAAATTTGATGTAGCCATGTAGGGAAAAGACAGTGATGGAAGAGTTTGAACTTTCATACTCGGCGTATATGAAATTTATAGGTATAACTAATCATTACATTTCATCATCATGTACAGTGGATATGTATGAATGGAATGGTCATTGAAGTATTTTGTTTGGCATGCGTTACTTTACAATTGAGTAGAATTAGTAAACAAATAAATTATTCTCCAATATAAAAAATATTAAATTAAAATTACAAGGTATTGTTGAATATATATATATATATATATATATATATATATATATATATATATATATATATATGTTAACTTAGCTAATTCTTAATTTAATAAAAGGTTCAGTTCAGTTATGCCACACATTAAAAGTAACATGATACCATAATTTTTGGTCAATCGGTTATGATTTTATCAAATGTTCATTGTTTGGTGCGCTTAGTACATTTGTTATGTTCGGTTATTCATACACACTATAAAATCAACAGCTGACAAGCCAACTTTATCTTTAAAGTCAGCATCTGACTATCTGTTAACAAGAATGTTTTTTTTTTTTTTTTTTCAGGCAGTGAATGCAACTTCGACCCTAACGGTTAGCAGGTTTGTAGACAGCTTATGTTTTTTTTTTTTTCAAGACGAACAAGTTAACATCATATACCTGACCTATTTGTAATCGAGTTTGAAAAATGTCAAAAAACTTTTTTATGTTTTTTTCTTCATGAAGCATTCAACGGTTAGTGAAGCATATTGTCTTGGGATTTTTCAGGACGGAAAGGATCCAACCACTCTTTTAGAAAGTGTTTTCTTTACAAATTTATACTTTTTTTATTTTATTTATTTTGTTGTTTAAAGCATATGCATATTTTGTCAAATCAGTAATAATGTATATTTTGGCTACATGCATAATTAGAGGGGTCGGGTACGACATGAAAACCATTGCAACCACTGTAGTTTTGGCCAGCGAGATTCGTTTCGGGCTCCCCAACCTGTCCCAGGTGGATATATGGGATACAAGTTTTTATGTTGTATTTATTTAATGTTGAAGTGGTTGGTGATGCGACACAATATTATTGGGTTGGGGCTTATTGGTTGATATGGATATTGGTTCAACTAGAAAGGTGCCGTCTCTTTGATGTTGAAATGAGTGATTTAATTTTGACATCTTCACATGGGATGAGTTAATGAATTTGAAACTTTTTCCCTACAAACCTAGCTAAAGCTAACCCGCGGCAACGCGCGGGCATCCACACTAGTTGTTCAAACAAAAATGGCATTCGCCTAGGTCCTAGGTTCTTGAGTTTAGCTTTTGATTACAAAACATCATTGCCACGACAATGATGGTCCAAAGTTCATGTTGAAAAGGTCAAGAACCACCCAAGACACTAGTACACCACTTGAATTGACAATACACTAGATTAAACCCCGTTTACTAAAAGAGATTACACAAAATGATGCAAGTTATTAGGTTCGACCACTTTTTGATTTTCGCTTATATTTTTAGGAATTATATAAGACCATGCGTAGTGGTAAGGGGAAAAACATAACGCCCCTGATTCTGTTTGGTCCACGTGGCAGCTGAATCAGCATGGGGCTTGAAGTGAAAATGGGGTGTAGTGGGGAAAAAATTTGGGGCGCTATTAAAAAAAATATTTGTAAAAATAGAGCCCATGTAATGGTGTTGGGGGCTCCATTTTTTGATTTCTTGCAAACATAACGCCCCATTACAGGGGGGGTCTAGGGGGAACCGTATATCAAAGGAGTTTTATTTTGACCTTTGATTAGCTTTTCTTCATTTATATTGAAAATCTTTGATATATCTTTGTAAATGAAAAAAAAAATTGAAATCACAAACCCCATCTATTAGTCCATGAGCATGTTTGGCTTTCGATTTGAAGGAGATGCCAACTGAATGATGGTGCCTCAGTTGAAGGAAACAATGACCACATGCTTGAAAATGTTGGATGTTCAAACTTTTCGAATAAATTTATAAATTAAGCATTTCTTTACTTCCAAAAATGTATATTATAATCAATTTATATTACAACAATTAATAATGGGTGATTCTAAATACACCCTCCCTATTTTCCATTTACACCATACCTTACAGAATTAATTATACATTAATTAATTTTGACTACTATAACCAATATCATCCCTTCTTTCCTTCCTTTTTGTTTCTAAAGTTTTTTTTTATTATTATTCTAAAGTTTGTTAACAAAACCATAAAAGTAATTAATTAAATTTAAGCCAAGTATACATATGAAAAAAAAAATACAAATAAATCGATGACATTTTTCGAATTTTAATACAAAACAAGGAAAGAAGGAATATTAAAAAAAATTATATCTAACAACACTGTTTTTGCAACCTAAAATCAAAACGTGTGTGGACAATAGTTTGAAACTGAAAACTTGAAATATTTAACTAAATATAGCTATAATATTATGAAAAAGAACTTATAATTAAAGATATAAGATTTTGAAGTTTAAATATTTTATTTTGATACAAAATGCAAAGGTAGAAAATTGCAATATCCTTTTCTAAGATAGTATTTTTTAAAAGAAAAGGATACTTTTATCAACATAAAAATCGAACTAGAAAATATAAGTTCTTAAAAAAGTGCTAAAAATGTCTTGTAGAATATGTTATTCGCACATATTTTAAAAACTAATTAATTTAATATCAAAAAACAAAAATACAATATATCTATTTAAATAATTGTCCTTCACGGGTAGCTCAGTTGGTGAATGGACCGAGGATCCCTCTTGGGGTACTGGGTTCGATTCCCACGAGAGATATAATGAGAAATGATGGATGACTCTTGGCCTATGGTCACGAGTTCGAGTCCTAATCTCGCCCGGGTTTTACCAATCCTTCACCGTCGTGCCTACGGGCGGGTGAGGGGTTAAGTTTTCCCCGGTTTCGGAAACTGCATGGGCGGGCCCGACTACGCCAGCCGCCCGAGGTACGTATGGGCCCTCCATTGGGTTGGTCGTGGGGGTCTGCCATACATAGTGTGGGGACTCCCCATGGTAGTCGGACGAAAATGTTTGTTGGCCTTTAAAAAAAAAGATATGATTATATTTTATTTGAAGTAAAAGTAAATGAGTAAAATTCATGATCTGAACATATATCGAAGGCAAAAGTACATTAAATGAGTTAAAAATTCAATTGCAATATATATTTAATGACGAAAATAAATAAAAATGAGTTAAAAATTCATCTAAACTATATTTCTTAAACTCTTTTTTTTTTACAGTGCTCGACTCTTGTTTATTTTTATTATGATTACATTATATATTTATATTTATAAGTTACATATACAACATAAATTACACTAATTACTTTGTGAAAAAAAATATATATATATTTGAGTGATAAAAATGTGATAATTAAACATTTGATAAAAATTCAACAACATTTATTTATTGAGAACCTAGTATTATTTGCTAGCATTTAAAGATGAATTGCATTTATTAAGATGTTTTTATAGAGTATGATGTAATAGAGTAGGGTGTAAATAGCAACACTCATTAATAATTTGCCAACATAACTCGGGGAAAAGGTTGCTTTTTTTGGATGTGAAGGCATGGAAGTAATGACTAATAAGGTGATATTATTCCAAATTAATATTTATACATGTTTAAACAAGAATATAATAGTACAATATGATTTTAGCTTACAAAATGAGGCAGTTAAAAGTGACAAATTATCCGTATAGTCATACGCATGGTTTTCTTCAAATAGGAATCCATTAATACTCAATCAATCACTTGATTACTACGGATAAGTCAAATTTCATTTTATAAACATTTAACGACATAGTTTAAGAACTTGTTCGATAGTTATTCACTTAAACTGCTCTTGGTATTATAAATTTTAGCATCATTGAAAACATACTTAAACTCGTGATCAAAACATGTACAACACTTAAAAGGCTCACTACTTTTTTATACATGTAAATTTCAACAGGAAGTTGATATGCTGCGTGAGCGCCTTTGTTTCCCAACTCACCAAGGACGGATTAAGCATACAATATTTCTTGCTCATTGCTATCTCTAAGTTTATATTAATACCATGTGTAGTGGTAATGACGTTCACACTCATATTTTTGCAACCTCCTCACGAGCAAGCCCTTGGCACTATCGTCGTGGTGTTTAACTCCACTTTATGATAATGTAGCAGTTAGGCAAAGCCCACTCCACACATACTCTTAATGATGATGTTGGATGCTTGAACCATCCGATATAACCCAGTTCAACCGATTGAACTATTTTCGAGCCCAATCCGATACGGTTTAAAAACCGGTTTTCATAAAATTGATTTAAAGTACAATTTTTTTTTTAAATGGGCCGGCCCATATGAGCGTCAACAGAAGCCTTTAAACAAGTATACACATGTAATAAAATAAACCCTAGTTTCATTCACATTCATCAGCGCCTCAAAGCAGTGATCAAGATCCAAGAGCAGCAGCAGCACTGCAGCAGCAGCAGCAGATTGTGAAAATGAGTTACAAGGTTGGCTTTCTTCATGCAAATCGATGTCTTTCTTATAGTCTAAATCTTCATTTATGGATTGCGGCAATTGATTGATTGGTTTGTTTTGTTGTTTGCATAGTATCATCAGTTTCAGGTTGTAGGCAGAGGGCTACCGACGGAGGCAGAAGAGCAGCCGAAGATCTACCGTATGAAGCTTTGGGCCACCAATGAAGTCCGTGCTAAGAGCAAGTTTTGGTACTACTTGAGGAAGCTTAAGAAGGTCAAGAAAAGCAATGGTCAGATGCTTGCCATTAATGAGGTATATAATAATTCCTGCACATTTCATTTTTTTAATTATTAATAGATTGAATTATATGGTCAAGTTCTTTTTTTTTTATATATATATATAGGCAAACATTTACAGTTCCATCCTCGGACCTAAGGTGTTTATGATCTAAGCAGTTAATGCGGTGGGAAATCGAATATCGGTCAAGGGACAATATTTGATATATAGGTTATTGTGGTGGGAAATCGGTAATTTTAATATCATGTAGTATGTGTGTGTGTATATCAACACATATAAAACATAATTGGTCAATAGTCTAAACTCCAAATTTTCAATACTTGAAACAATTTCTAATCGAAAGAAAATTGAGGCGAAGGGGAGACGAACTAAAACAGTCTAAGTTGTTTAGTTGTATAGGGTTAATGGGAGATGAAGTCACATAGCATCACATATATTTATGGGCTTATTTCACAAAAAATGTATTTTATCAGCTTTTATTTTAGTTTGGCTTGCAAAAAAAAAACCTGGAAATTCGGCGATATGACTGATTACCGAATTTTAAGAATCAAAATATCTGTGGGATATCGGTCAATATCATCTATATTATTGGTATCGATATTTTAAACCGATATTTGACAAAAGGTCTGATGACCACTATCCCGCCAATATCCCACCGATATTGACTGCTTAGTTTATGATCAACAAAGTTCAGGAATTACAAGCAAACTGGTAAGGTTGGGCGGGTTGGCTTTACCGGTTGGTTATACTGGTTTGGCAGTTTAACAGTTAAGCTGACAACTTGCTTTGGTTTGTATGGTCTCGTTGGTTTCAACGGTTTTCGAACACCCGTACTTAAAACAAACAACCTTTAGGTTTTTGAGGATGAATTGGACCCTTGGAAACCATTTGATCTAAAATATTTGATGGCTGATCAATTGGTTAGGTTGTTGATTTTAATTAAGTAGTAAAGGAAAATATGCCTATATATTTAGTAATGTTTTATTATTTGTAAAAAGCTGTCTTCTTGTGCTGGTAATCTTTCTTGTTTGAGTTCCTTCTATTTGTTATGCTCATGGGGCTAACAGTTTGACCTAATTACATATTTTGCTTGTACAGATTTTTGAGAAAAACCCGACAACAATTAAGAACTATGGAATCTGGCTAAGGTACCAATCAAGAACCGGATATCATAACATGTACAAGGAGTACAGGGACACAACCTTAAACGGGTCAATTGAGCAGATGTACACTGAGATGGCATCACGTCACAGGGTCCGTCACCATTGCATCCAGGTGATCAAAACCGCCACCATTCCAGCCAAGCTTTGCAAAAGAGAGTCCACAAAGCAATTCCACAACTCAAAGATCAAGTTCCCATTGGTGTTCAAGAAGGTTAGACCCCCATCAAGAAAGCTCAAGACTACATACAAAGCTTCAAGACCCAATTTGTTTGTCTGAGTTAGTGACGGTTTGCCTTCTGTTTTCGTCTTTAAATTTGAAGTTACATGTTAGTTACAGATTTTGGATATTTGGTTGTTTCAAATGGAGATTGGTATTATTCCTTTGAGAAACATAATGGTCATCATCTGTTGGTTCACATAACATATTTATTATATTTAAACAATACATTTAAGTATGTTTTTAAGGACACATTCAAACAGCTTAATAACAACAAATACAAACCAATTGAGTTGTGTCTTAGAAAGAAGTTAAGGTTTCCGTATAGCGATGAACGTTTAGGTGTCCATAGAATTCATTGGTGAGGTTGAACATCTCCTTAAAACTCTTGTCATAAACATTGTACCTTATCAACTTCTTGGGAGTTCTCACCACCATGAATGTGTCTTTTTCATTTTCACATCTAACAACATCAAGAACATCAAAGTCATAATAATACGGACTTGACGGATGTTGGTAGCTATTGATCATCTCCGGGAAAGCCCCTGGAAGGTCATCAAGCTCTACTTGAAACTTGACAAACCACCCTGAATGATCGCTCAACATCTCATACACAATCAGGTGTAAACGGTTTTCACCATTAGCGGTAGCTACTAAATGCAGATGACCTCTAGATTCGCCAAAGTACCTTGGCAATGCTCCGTTGTAATAGCCCCCGGACGATGCCACCTTCGCTGGCAAGGGCAACGACTGCAGTTGCTCAACCTCGATTTTAAAGTACATGCGATTGCGACAAGAGGAAGCCCAATGTATAGCTCCGTTCCAATAAACTCCATACGCAAAGTAATCATCTGCAGAGAAAGATTCACAAGAAATCTTCCATTTTCCTGTTGCAGATGAATATATTTGAATCTGAAATAACTCCCAACTAGGCTCAAGCCGACGAATACAAACAACTTTGTAGTGAACACAGTCTGTTGGATGAAATGCCAGACCCATAAAACGGATAGTTCTACGAACATTTTGACCTCCAGGGACCGATGGGATGACTGCAAATTGCTTGGTGGTGGGATTGTATACGTAATACTTGCGAGCACGTTCGTTTCCTAGATTGCTACAACAAAGGAGCAACCCGTTACAAGCTTGCACTATTCTGATACCACAAGGATCAAAGCAGAAATCGAGACTACGAAAGGGAGGAGTGTTTTGATTTTCAACATCAAATGGAATATACGTATTGCGAACAAAAAGACCAGGAGATTTTGGAAGTTTGTCATAAAGGAGGGTGAAACGCGTGTGACTCAAAAGCCAAAGCCAGTGTTTAGAAACAGATTTGAAGCGAAGGATGGAGGTAACAGGGAGGCGGAGAAGGATTTCGGTTAAAAGGTCATCGTTGGAACCGATCAAAGCTCCTGACCAAGTTGATTGATGATCAGAATCCTCTATGGAAACATGTGAGAAGCATATTTTACGAATGTTTTGGGTTTTCTTGATTTTGGCTCTTGTGTTCACCATTTTTGGAGTGATTTTGAGTGTGTTGAAAGATGTGAATTTAACGAGTGTTTTCATAGGAAAAAGATTGTCATGGAAGCATATGAAAACAAGATTGCTATGGAAGCTTTGGCCAACAACCTTTTGCTGTTGACTTGAATTAGTCAAAATCTCTAATAAATAAAACTGTTTGCCATCAATAGAAATTATTCGGTATAAACTGCCTTAAAATACTTAAAATACAAAGCGTAAGAGGAAACTATAGTTTGACACATGAATTT
The DNA here is from genome assembly GCA_028751855.1 of Ambrosia trifida. NCBI lineage: Eukaryota > Viridiplantae > Streptophyta > Magnoliopsida > Asterales > Asteraceae > Ambrosia > Ambrosia trifida. Next base: position 9,398,464 of record CM054131.1, read on the forward strand.
AACGGTTATAACGTACAATGTGGTTAAAAATAATCCGAAAGGTATTAGGGGGCACGGGGCACCTTCGGCTTGAGGCATTGGGCTTGCGAAGCCTCACGGCTACACTGCCCTTGCTATGGGGCTTGAGGTGGAGGCTTGAAAATTCGGTTTCACCAAGCCGAAGAAAGGGGGGGGGGGGGGGGGGGGAAGCCGAAGAAAAAGAAAGAAAAAGTGTTTTTTTTTTTTTTTTTTTTTGTTTGTTGTGGGGATCATCTCATTCTCATGGAGTGTGTGTGATTGGTGGGTATGGTAAAATGGTGGGGTACTTGGTTTCAGGCTACTTTGAGCTTGACGTTTCCAGTATTTAGGCTATTTTAGACTAATTTGGGGTTAAAATGACATGACATTGTGTGATTGGTGAGCATGGGACTACACAGGGCTTGTGCCCCTTCCCCCTTTATATACAATTACCCACACCTATAATCACGTTCTAGTTCCAACAAAGATATATATATATATCCATGTTTTTACGTGAATCCAAATTCAAATAATCATAATTGATTACACTAATTTTTTTTTTCCAAATTCAATTCATAATGCTAGAATACTAATTGTTAGATATTTTTTTTTTTCAAAAATGATATTCGATTGAAGACTTTATTGACATGATCGGTAGGCTACTCTGTTTTTTTTCATTAATTTTTCGATTTCAATCATCTTTTCAATCATTATACTATAATATTACTGTTTATATTACAGAAGAAACAAACGATCAAGGAGGTAATGGCAGTTTGAATTTCATCGATGAACACAGACACATACAAGGTAAAAATATTTTCAGTTCACAAAAGGATGCGTTACAATTTATAACGTGCGTTTTTATTCATTCATAACGTGCGTTTTTTATTGAATATATAACCTGTGTTTTTATTCATTTATAACGTGCGTTTTTATTCATTTATAGTGTGTGTTTTTTTAATCACTAACAGACGCATATGATTCTTCTTTCTCCTTCATCATCTGATTCATTAAAACGTTTTTAGGTTGTAGATGTTGTTTAATGAGTAAGATCAAAAGTTTATTTTTTACAAACAATGATGAAATGCTAACTTGATTTACGTTGCGTAGCTTTAATGCTTTATAATCGATTTAGTTCGTGGTATGAAATGATTCTTTGTAATTGAATTAGTTCGTGTAATTCTAATCCTTTCAAAATCCTAGTAAATCAATTATGACTATGGTTGACGCAATTATACATAACCGTCGAAGGGATTAAAAAAAATTAAATTGATTATTTTTATTTGTCTAATATACCACTGGTATGTTTAACTGGACATTAATGACGTTTTTACTTTACAATTTTGCCACCGCCTAAATCAACGGCTAATAATCCTTCTTAAGCTTTGTAATTTAAGGACGCTTTGTACAACATCCTCCCTGTGTTGCCAAAAAAACATCTTTATTTAAGACGTTTAACTAATAATGATAGATTTTGTAAAATTTCCTTACCAAGAGAAACATCCATACGTCCTTCACGGGTAGCTCAGTTGGTGAATGGACCAGGGATCTCTCTTAAGGTCTCAGGTTCGATTCCCACGAACGACATAATGAGAAATGATGGATGACTCATGGCCTATGGTCACAAGTTCGAGTCCTGATCTCGCCAGGTTTTACCGGTTCACTACTGTCGTGCATTCGGGCGGGTATGTGGGTCGGGTTTTCCCTGGAAGCGGGCTGTCAGGCGGGCTAGGGGCTTCGTGCGTCCGGTATAGGCCGGGCTTAGTACGAAGTACCCGGCGTTGTTTAGTTGGCCGTTAAAAAAAAAAAAGAAACATCCATACACAATTTTGGGTGGTAATATTCACCCTTTATGTATTTTATTTAGAGTTAACAATTTGATTTTAGGATGTTACACAAGCATATACAAACTATATCTTTAAATATTCTTTTTATTACAACTCAATATCTTACCTTAATTATTAAGTATCAACAACTAATAGTATTAAAACACACTTCCAAACAACTTAATAACCAAACGTACAAACAAATCGACTATCGTTTCAGAAAGAAGTTAAGGTTTCGGTATAACGATGCACATTTGTGTGTCCTTCATAGAAGTAGTAGCTGAGATCAGATATCTGCTTAAAACTCTTGTCATGAACATTGAACCTAATCAACTTCCCAGGAATTCTCACCACAACGAACGTGTCTTCTTCGTTTTCACCTCTAACCACATCAAACACATCAAATTCATAATAAAACGGACTGGACGGATGTCGGTAGCTATTGATCATCTCCGGGAAAGCCCCTGGAAGGTCATCAAGCTCTACTTGATACTTGACAAACCACCCTGAATGATCGCGCAACATCTCATACACATTTAGGTGTAAACGGTTTTCACCGTTAGCAGTATCTACCAAATGCAAATGACCTCTAGATTCGCCAAAGTACCTTGGCAATGCTCCGTCATAATATCCCCCGGAAGATGCCACTTTTGCTGGCAAGGGCAATGATTTTAGTTGCTCAACCTCGATTTTAAAGTACATGGGATTGCGACAAGAGGGCGCCCAATGCATAGCTCCATTCCAGTAAACTGCATACCGAAAGGGAGTATAATAATTTGTAGAGAAAGATTCGCTAGAAATCTTCCATTTCCCTATTTCGGACGAATATATCTGAATCTGAAACAAGTCCGCATTTGGCTCTACGGTCCGAACACAAACAATTTTGTAGTGAACACAATCTGTTTGATGAAATGCCAAACCCATAAAACGGATAGTTCTACGAACATTTTGACCTCCAGGGACTGATGGGATGACTGCGAATTGTTTGGTGGTGGGATTGTATACGTAATACTTGCGAGCACGTTCGTTTCCTAGATTGCTACAACAAAGGAGTAACCCGTTACAAGCTTGCACTATTCTGATACCACAAGGATCAAAATAGAAATCTAGACTACGAAAAGGAGGTTTGCTTCGGTTTTCAACGTCAAATGGAATATACATATTGCGAACAAAAAGACCGATAGATTTTGAAAACTTGTCGTAAAGGAGGGTGAAACGCCTATGACTCAAAAGCCATAGCCAATGTTTGGATACAGATTTGAAGCAAAGGATGGAGGTAACAGGGAGGCGGAGAAGGATTTCGATTAAAAGGTCATCGTTGGAAGCGATCAAAGCTCCAGACCGAGTAGATTGATGATTGGAATCCTCGGTGGAAGCCTGTGAGAAGCAGATTTTATAGGTGTTATTGGTTTTCTTGATTTTGCCTCTAGTGTTCACCATCTTTCTGTAGTGATTTGGGGTGTGTTGAAGATGATGTGTATCAGTGTATTTATGGTACGTTTTCATAGGGAAAGATTGTCATGTAAGGATATGAAAACAAGATTGTTATGGAAGCTTTGGCAAACAACTTGTTGCTGTTGACTTGAGTTAGTCAACATTTCTAATAAATAAAATGTTTGCCAAAAAAAGGTTTGAAGAAATTTTCAGAAGAATCCAAAGCCTGTCTTGGTGTCAAATCTTTTGGAGTTTGATGATGATAAATAACTAGTATTTTGACTCGTCGCTTGTTGATACGGCGTCAACACTTAAAGTAATTCGAATTGATACCAACAAATATCTGAACCGACTCGGAAAGATTGATACCAACAAAATTTACGTCACGGAAAGATTGTCATGGAAGCTTTGCACTTTCTTACTGTTGACTTGACTTGGTCAACATTTCTAATAAATAACAATTTCGACCAAAAGAATTTTAAAGTTTTGATAAGAATTAAAAGTATGGTTTTTATAGGAGTGCAATTTCTTTTCTTTTTTTTTTTTTTTAATATCAATCTTTATTCATAGAAAATCGCGAAAAATTACATCAAGATAGCGGGCAGGCGGGCAACAAGCTGCGCCGCCACCCCTTTCTGGACAGCAAACCCTAGCCTACTAAAAACGAACCCCTGCCCCCCCCCCCCCCCCCCCCCCGGAGTCGTGACACTGCTATGAATAACCCGTTGGACTCTGGTCAGGAAACGGATGGCTTCCGGTGCCAAAGCGCCAAAGGTATCAAATGCCAGGAGTACGAAAACGTGTTGGTTCTCCTCACAGGCTTTAGCATGCTTCTCAACTTTCTTCGCCTCCGCTTTCCGCACCGCTTGCCCTGCTACAAAACCAGTATCCCTCAAACCAACCAGCGGAGATATGCCTGTTAAGTCGACACAAGCGTGTTTCCCCCCGGCCCACCCAAAGATAAGCAAGTCTGCTGGACGTAGGGTGGATCTCCCTTCTGTGGGGTCCGAGAGGAAATTCACAGGAGCCTCTTTCTTGGCTGAGATCCCAGCCCTTCTTAAAATGTCCCAAAGAACGTCCCGGACCCAGTCATGCCTATATTTGAAGCCAGACAACTCCTTACAGTGAACCGCGTGTTCCCCGTATTCGTCCAAGCATGCTTTACGGCAAATCGGACATACCTCATCTTCGTGGTACATGGGGATCACCAGACGATATTTAAGAATCGCCCTGTATTCAACCCTAGACATTGTTTGGCCCAAACCTTCGATTGGGATAACATTCAGGAAATCTTGGGCATGGGAGCTTTGCAAACATTCAATAACAGCCTTTTGGCGGGGGGACAAATTAAAAGATTCACCCAGGCTCTGTGCGATTTTGCCAAAAAGGGCATTCGCCAAAGTTTTCTAAGGCTTTGGGGGGGGGGGGGGGGGGGGCGGTGTCCTTGTTAGAAAAACCGTCCATATCAAAACCTGGGAGATAGTCGTTTATCCTTTTGAGGGCCTGTGCGTAGTCTAAGTCCATGTCGACAACCCCGCTATTCCTTAAGATGTGGTCTTGGAGGTCCCAAGATTGAGCTCGCGATGCCACAAACGCATATACCCCAAACATCCTTTGCTGAGAGTAGCCCTAACCCTCCCAAACGCATCGGTAAAGATGCCAGTCGCCACTGTAGGTCACCAAAGAACGGACCCCCGCATACCACTATGTCTTCGATGGCTCCCCGCAGACCCTTGTCAAAACACGATACCGCTTCATCCATCATGGCGGGTTGGCAGGTTCGCAAGCCAAAAAGCAACTTAGCGACCCCCATACAAGATCTGAGCAAGAGGAGTTCACTCTAGGGATCCCTAAGGCAGGGCAAAAGTTTCATAAGATCAACCGCGCGCGAGGTTCTTCGCCCTGCCAATTCCCGTATGAAGTAAGAGTCCCGACTCACAGCCCTCCAAGGAGTTTCACCCCTTTTCTGGCCTACCAATCCCACTAGGGAAAAGTCCGTCGCTAAGTTTCACCCCATTACAGGACGGCCAAAAAACCTCAGTTTTCTTAATATTCAGTTGAAGCCCCAGGGATGGCCCCTCATTCCGGATGATATTTAAGGCATTCGCAACATCGGTGGCATCACCAATAATCGTCCCATCATCAAGGTACCACGCATGAAATGGAAGGTTACAATTCTCTTGCACCCGGAGAACCATAGGGTGTAATGCCAAGGCGAAAAGGAGGGGACCTAGAGGGTCCCCCTGCTGAACCCCCGTAGTGGCCCCTATACGATCATTACCAACATACAACCTAGCTGGCTGGGCATATAAGAACTGGACCCACAAATAGATAGACGTGCAATGCTGGAGAACTTCTCGAAGAAGGACAGTGCGGTCAATCATGTTGAACGCGTTTGAAAAATCCACAGTGAGCATAGCTAAAGAACCGTCTTCATGGAATGAGTTAAGGAACCTGTTCGCACTGTGGAGCACCGCCTCTGCACCATTAGGAGTCCCCACTCCAAATTGGAAGTCCCCCAGATACTTAGCCATTTCCTTACCAACCTTCCGCATGGCCACTTTAGAAACTAGTCTGCGCCAAATGGCCCTTATTGCAATGGGTCGGATCCCGTTATCAGGTTTCAGAAGAGGGTAAGTGGGCCCGAAGCAATAAATTCAGCAAGAACCCTGGGACACAACCCCCCTAGCCATAAATTTCTTATTATGTTATGAAACAAAAACAAGCAATTTAATTTAAGAAAACCCGAAATTTATTACAACCATGCCTCCTGTACTGAGTTGATATAAGAGATGGAAAATTTGAAAAGAGATTGTAAAAACAATTGCTTTTTGTTGTTAGATCAGTTTGACTTGACCACCATATGACCAAGCAGCTCTTACAAGATGAGTCCTATACAAGTTGACGGTTGAGGGCTAGAGGTTGATTCGGATTTAGTGAACACAAGCCGCCATGAAGACAACTGGAACAGCGATTATAAGAGCTAAATGTGCTTATGATGATATACAAAAAGAACAAGTCCCACTCATATCAAGGTCCAAATGCAGAGAAACCCAAAATATAGTTTTGTCTACCAAAATCAAATGAATTTGAAATTACTGCACGCCTACACCTGCACATAATATCAATTGAAGGTTTTTTTTTTTTTTTCTTAAGATTACATATCATCAAGAAATATTATAATGTAAAAATTGTTAAAAAAAACATGAGAAACTCACCAATGTTGATAATGTGTAGTTGCTTTTGACTTTTTAACCATTTAAGCTAAGACTATTTATTTATACTTATGCTGTATAGATATTATGAGGTGTTTAAATATATTTATATGTACAAACAAAAGCATACTAATATTAATAACAGAATACATAACCTAAAAATGTAACATACTCCAGAATCCAGATACCTAAATTCAGATACAGAAACAAACTTAAGCTACTTTTCACCTCTAATCACATCAGATACATTAAATCTATAATCCCAACGATAGACCATCTCCGGGAAAGCACCTGGAAGTCCATCAAGCTCTACTCGGTACTTGACAAACCACCCCGAATGATCACTCAACATCTCATGCACATTCAAGTGTAAATTGTTCTCTTGAGGATAATTAGTCACTATTAAATGCAGATGACCTCTAGACTCGCCAAAGTACCTTGTATATGTATACCAGGACCATATCATCTCCAGCGGCAAGGGCATCGTTTGCAGCTGTTCAACGTCGATTTTAAAGTACAAGCGATTGCGAGGAGTTGGAGCCCAATACAAAGCTCTATTCCAGTAAACTACATTACTAAAATAAGGCCAATCCGTAAAGAAAGATTCTAAAGAAACCTTCCATTTCCCTGTATCGGACGAGTACATTAGGATCTGAAACGTGACACCAGGCTTTACACGACGAATACAGATAACTTTATAGTGCACACAATCTGTTGGGTGAAATGCCAGACCCATAAACAGGATAGTTTTACGAACATCATCGGCTCCGGGGACGGATGGGATGAGTATAAATTGGCTGGTGGTGGGATTAAATACATAATAATTATAAGCAGCATTGGTCCCTAAATGACTAGGGCAAAGGAGCAACCCGTTACAAGATTGCACGATTCTGACACAAGGATCAAAGTGGAAACCAAGACGACTAAAAGGAGGAGTGGTTTGTTGGATTTATATGTACGGTCTCGATAATTAACGCTGCTGACTGAGCTATGACCCGTAAGAGTTACACCTTGGGCAATGAACATCAAATCCACTTAACTTGATTGACTGGTAATTACGAATAATTAACGAGACGAAATCTATTTATGTAATTATCTAGAATAATTATATAAATCGATAAAACGGTTTTTATTATTTATACTGGTTATAAATAATATAATGTTTATTTATTAATAAACGGGTTGCGGCCCATTTATTGTGTATTGGCTTTAATCGCGTCTTGGACTTGATCTATGTGTATTAGGTTTGAGGCCCGATAGGGATTAAATATGTGATGGATGATTGTTTAAATTAGGTTTATCTAATTATGGTTATTATTAACGTAATGGTTGACTAATCATTAAATAATAATGACTCAATAACAATATTGCCTTACACATACACATCCCAAAAATAATTCAAGTCAATAAAACTTGCTGGCAAAGATATTATATAGAGATATGGATCTTCAATAATATAAAAGGGGGTTTGGAGGGGCATTAGCACTCGGAAGAAAAAAAAGGAACAAAAATAGAGGTGCAAACTAATTATTTTTGTTTGTTTTTCTTTCTGGTTCCTTACCGACTAAAAACGGGAGTTGCTGTCGTCCCTATATACGGCACCACCACCTAACCCACGAGCCAATACCTGTGACGTTTCGTGTTCGTTTTCTAGCACTCGTTCGTTGTACCTCGGTGTCTCAAACGGTTAATTATTAACCACTCAGGTATATCTATCTCATTGGTAGATTAATAATTTTTTGTACCGTGTTTGTATGTTTTTTGTAACCAGATCCTGTTCGGTTGATTATTTGGTGTTAATATTTATAAACATTCCGCTGCGTTTATTAATTATATATTTAATTAGTAACAAATATATCAAACCCGTTTTGATAAAAAGTAAAGTTGACACCACTGAATCCCAACATGGTATCAGAGCCTCAGTTACAACATACAAATCGGATCCGGTCTTTTAACCGGTTATAGATCTCAAACTTTATATTATTTAAAGTTTCAGATCTAAATTTTTTTTGGGCAACAAAATATTTTTGGTCAAAGTTTTATTTATTTTATTTGACCCAAAGATTGCCCGATTTATGTTGATTGTGTAAAATACGTAAATCTGGCCCGACCTTGTTGTTGAATATTTTATATTTATTTCAGTTTTGGTTTTATGGTTTTTGGCCCACTTTGTTGGCTCAAAGTTGTAATAGATTAGAGTTTTTTTTTTTTTTTTTTATATTTTGTAAATATTAAATATTAAAGACTCGAAGACAAAACTGAAGACCAAGACAGGAGTCATGAAGTCAGTCGGAGTCTCTCAAGGCAAGAAGATGCACTCAAGTCTAAGTCCATCCTTGTGGTTGTTTATGTGTTGTGACCCCGTAACCCCGTTTGGTCTTGCTAAAAGGCTCTAGCAAGATCAAACAATTTTTTGGCCATATGATTTACATATTTATTTGCTATTGTGGTTGCTTTATTTTATAAATTGTTATAACATACCAACCTAATGCCAAACCTTTTAAAAAGGAAGTTTTTAAAATATTGACACAATCAAATAAAACAAGTTCTAAACTTATTTTTACAACTTGAAAATTTTTTTTATCATAAAACAAATAGTTTGTTTTTAAAATAAATAATAACCACTAGAGTTTTTGAAATTTAAACAAATTTTAACTTTCTAAAAACTCACAACTTAATAGTTTTATCTATTAACTTTAATTGGTTATTCAAGTCGCGACAAACTTAGTTTTAATAGGTTATTTAAAATTAAGTGTCCCAAGTGATGAAAGGGTTAATTATACTGTCACGAACATTATATAGTAAAACTGGCTTTTATGACCCTATTCGGTAAACTCTAAAATTAAATCCCATATTTAAAATCAATAGTCTATGCCATCCTATTATAAGGAACACTTGGAGCATAATGCGAACCATCAGTGTTGGGAGCCACAGCACTGCACTTGATGTCTAGTTTATCCTACAAGGTGCAAGGGTTTCGTAGACACATCCGGCCCTTCCACACGTACCTATTTTAGGGCGACTATTACTTTTCCCTCTTGGCATGCCACAGCGGCCTGGAGAGTGAAAGTGGGCATATATGAGGCTAAACGTATCAATGCTTAGACAAGAGTTGTCATAGTAGGCCTCATACTCGAGAGTTGTGCATTTCTCACAATTGACACTCGTTGTCTGTCTGCCTAACCACTTACTAATATTGCATGCCACAGCTGCCTTTAGTAACTGATATAGTTAGATTCTCATTCCCTATAATTATTGTAAATGGGTCATTAATTCATAAGGAAATTATACATCGATAATACTAATTAAAAATTATTTTGCTTATTAACAGATGGCTAATGAAAACAACTCCACCTTTGTTCTCAAGTCAATACTTGAGAAAGAAAAACTAAATGACACTAACTTTCTCGAATGGCACCGCAATCTGCGAATTGTTCTCAAGATGGCAAAGAAGCTCTACGTTCTAGATGGCCCAGTCCCCAACGAGCCTGAAAATAACACTGCTGCTGCTCGTAAGGCACTAGAAAAGCATAACGAGGATGCCGTTGAGGTAGCCTGCCTTATGCAAGCCACTATGTCTCCTGATCTCCAGAAGAACATGGAAGACAAGAATGCATTTGACATGATCGAGCAACTTAAGGACATGTTCCAGAAACAAGCCCGATAAGAACGCTACGACACTATGAAACAGCTCATAAGCTGTAAAATGCAAGAGGGCTCATCTATTAGTGCTCATGTGCTTAAGATGAAAGGGTACATTGACCAACTCAATAAAACTTGGTTATCCCCTGCAAAATGAAATGGCAGCGGATTTCATCTTGAACTCTCTCCCCAGATCTTACGACCAGTTCGTAATGAATTTCAATATGAATGCCTGGGAAAAGACAGTGACTGAGCTTCATGGAATGCTCAAAACAGCTGAGATGAATATACCTAAGAAAACTAATCAAGTTTTGATGGTCAAATCTGCTGGTGTCAAAAAGCCCAACATCAAGAAAAGGGGTTATAACGGCAAAGGCAAGAAAAAAGTTAATGTTGCTGCCAAACCTGCCACCAACAATAACAAGCAAGTTGCAAAAGCACCACCTCCTGAAGAGCGTCAGTGTTATGAATGCAACAAGATGGGGCACTGGAAACGCAACTGCCCTGAATATCTGGCTAAGCTGAAATTGAACAAGGCCAACGGTGTTGGCACTTCTTCAGGTATTCTTATTTATGTTATTGAACTTTTCACTATTTCCGGCAACACATGGGTTTTTGATACCGGATGTGGCTACCACATCATTAATGTCTTGCAGGAGCCTGAAAAGTGGAAGAAGCTGAAACAAGGCGACATGGAGCTCATCGTTGGTGATGGGAAGAGAGTACCAGTTCTTGCAACTGGAACGTATCATCTTTCATGTCCTTCTGGCCTTGTAGTTACTTTAAATAATTGTTTGTTTGCACCTGGTTTAACCAGAAACATTATTTCAGTTTCTTTATTGTTTGAACAAGGTTTCAAGTACGTTTTTAATGGTATTGCTATTTCTACTTACTTGAATGATGTCTTTTATTTTGAGGCTAAACCTCGAAACAGTATTTATGAGATAGATCTTCAAACAGACAATAACATATATAATCTTTCTAAACGTAACAAAGCTGGCAGTAATGAAACATTTCTATGGCATTGTAGACTTGGCCACATAAGCAAGGCACGCATAAAATGGCTCCAATCCGAGGGGATCCTTGAATCCACTGGACATGACTCCTTTAATGATTGCGAGTCTTGCTTAGCTGGCAAACTCACCAAAGATCCTTTCACCCATGTTAGTGAACGAGCCAATGGTTTATTAGGACTCATACATACTGATGTATGTGGCACTTTTAAAACCATGACTAGAAATCATGAAAGATACTTCGTCACATTTATTGACGATTATAGTCGATATGCTTATGTCTATCTCATGAAGCATAAGCATGAAACTTTTGACAAGTTCAAAGAGTTTCAAAACGAAGTTGAAAACCAGCTCAGTAGAACGATAAAGATACTTAGATCAGATAGAGGTGGAGAATACCTCAACCCAGAGTTCCTCAATCATCTGAAAGAGCGTGGAATAATTTCACAGCCCACTCCTCCTGGCACACCCCAGCTTAATGGCGTGAGTGAGAGGAGAAATCGAACCCTACTTAATATGGTTCGATCGATGATGTGCAGGACTAACTTGCCTCACTCCTTTTGGGGTCATGCTCTTATGACCGCTGCCCGCCTAGTCAATCTGGCTCCGACTAAAAAGGTAAACAAAACCCCATATGAGATATGGCATGGGCGTAAACCCAATTTGGAATACCTAAGAGTATGGGGATCTAATGCTTATATCACCAACGATTCTGATGATAAGATCGATCCTCGAGGCGAAAAGGTTATTTTCGTCGGATACTATAACAAAAGCGGATATCTTTTCTACCATCCTGATGCAAAAACTATTTCCATCAAAAGGAATGGAAAGTTTCTCGAGGAAGAACTTCTTAATCGAGGAACTGGAAATAATATTGTGGATCTTGAAGAAATTCGAGAACCACAAACAACCGCTGATGAAGTCGGAACGTCTGATCAACAAGAAATTGTTGCTAATGAATCAGAGATAAACACAAGCGTTCGCAGAAGTAGCAGGACTCGAAAAGAGCCTGACAGATACCTTTGGCATCTTGATGGTTCTGAAGTCCTGGTAGTAGCTGAGTCAAACGACGAACCTACTAACTACAAATCTGCTATCTCAGATCCTGAATCTGCGAAATGGCTGGAAGCCATGAACGCTGAGATGCAATCTATGCGTGACAATCAAGTCTGGGACTTGGTTGAGCTACCCCCTGAATCTCGGGCAGTAGGGAGCAAATGGGTTTTCAAGAAGAAAACCGACATGCATGGAAATATACACACTTATAAAGCACGGCTAGTTGCGAAAGGTTTCACTCAAACTCAGGGTATTGACTATGATGAGACCTTCTCGCCCGTTGCTATGATCAAATCGATCAGGATATTGCTTGCCATAGCCGCGTACTATGACTACGAGATATGGCAAATGGATGTTAAAACCGCTTTTCTTAATGGACATCTCTCTGAAGATGTTTATATGGTTCAGCCTGACGGTTTTGTTGATCCAAAATATCCTAATAGGGTGTGCAAACTAAATAAGTCCATTTATGGACTTAAACAGGCATCTCGTAGCTGGAATCTTCATTTTGACCAAAAGATTAAAGAATTTGGTTTTCTCAAAAATGAAGATGAGCCTTGTGTTTACAGAAAGGCTAGTGGGAGCACTATATCATTCCTCATCCTGTATGTGGATGATATACTGATAATTGGAAACAACATCCCTATGCTTAACGAAGTTAAACACTATTTGGGAACTTGTTTCGCAATGAAAGATCTTGGAGAAGCAACTTACATTCTAGGAATCAAGATCTATAGGGATAGATCTAAGCGGCTTCTAGGGCTAAGTCAAAGTACATACATAGAAAAAATGATGACACGCTTTAAGATGGAAAACTCCAAGAAAGGAGGTGTTCCTATGACTAAAGGTACTGTCTTGAACAAATCGCAATCTCCTTCAACGGACATTGATATTAAGCGAATGGAAGCAATTCCATATGCTTCTGCGATTGGTTCTATCATGTATGTTATGTTATGCACTAGACCTGATGTCTCGTATGCTTTAAGCATGACTAGCCGTTATCAGCAAAGTCCTGGCATAGCCCATTGGACTACAGTCAAGGACATTCTAAAGTATCTGAGAAGAACTAAAGATATGTTCTTAGTATTTGGAGGAGTGGAAGAAGAGCTCACTATAAGATGTTACACTGATGCCAGTTTTTAAAGTGACCGAGATGATTCTCGCTCACAATCAGGTTTTGTATTCACTCTGAATGGAGGAGCTATCTCATGGAAAAGCTCCAAACAGAGTGTTGTGGCGGATTCAACCACCGAATCTGAGTATATAGCCGCATCAGATGTTGCAAAGGAAGCTGCTTGGATGAAGAAATTCGTAGCCGACCTTGATGTGGTTCCAAGCATTCGGAAACCCATCGAGATCTTTTGTGATAACACAGGTGCTATAGCTCAAGCCAAAGAGCCCAAATCTCATCACCAGGTCAAGCACGTTCTAAGAAAATTCCACTATATACGGGAAATTGTGGAACGTGGAGACATCATGATAAGCAAAGTAAACACAGATCAAAACCTAGCAGACCCGTTTACTAAGCCCATGACTCAGGACAAGCATGATCAGCATAGGGATGCTATAGGGCTTAGATTAGCTAGCCATATGTTTTGATTTAGTATTTGGATGTACGAACATTTAAACAGTTATACTTTTGAATTCATTTTTATTTACTAGTTAAATATAATTCTGAATCTTATAAATGTGTTCGATTTTAATACGTTTAATCCATGAATATTATATTCTAAATTATCCGTAGTCGATCAGACTCGTGGGAACGACTCTGAATTAAGACTATTCTGAATTTGGACTCAAGTAGTTAACTCCAAGTTCACAGACCTCATTATGAATGACGTTGGATGTAACTCGCTTCAAATCATCTTCATGGATCTTAGTCATAAGATGTTTTGACATTGGTATACTCATTTAGTATCCTCTAACCTGAGATGCATATTAGAACTTCCGTTTACCAAGGATTATTCTTTGATTACTGTCAACCGCTGTCGCGTAACTGCTAGTCATAAAGGCTTTAATTGGGAATAGTTCTGAAGTTCAGTGGGAGTTGTATGTAATCGATAAGGGATTCTGTACTCTTACATGATACGTAACAGTTAGACATCGTGGCGCCCTCGTTGATTCAAACTGGTGAAGTGTAAGGCCTTACCCAAACTAACTGTGTGTTTGATTGGACCACTATGAATCTTGATCGAGAACAATAATAATTGAACACCATATGAGAATGAACTTAATCCATGTCTCATTGATTCAATTGATGTCTTTTACGGAAAGGACGAATGACAACGATTGCCATAAGTCTATTGTCTTGTCTAAAACAAGATGTTTTGGTTAATGACTTTAAAGTGCCATACCTTGTTGGGGGCAGCCATGTGCAGCTAGAGCACCGCTGACTGTCTGTGTTAAGGATTTTTATCGAATACCGTCCAAGTGGGAGATTGTTGGATTTATATGTACGGTCTCGATAATTAACGCTGTTGACTGAGCTATGACCCATAAGAGTTACACCTTGGGCAATGAACATCAAATCCACTTAACTTGATTGACTGGTAATTACGAATAATTAACGAGACGAAATCTATTTATGTAATTATCTAGAATAATTATATAAATCGATAAAACTGTTTTTATTATTTATACTGGTTATAAATAATATAATTTTTATTTATTAATAAACGGGTTGCAGCCCATTTATTGTGTATTGGCTTTAAATCGCGTCTTGGACTTGATCTATGTGTATTAGGTTTGAGGCCCGATAGGGATTAAATATGTGATGGATGATTGTTTAAATTAGGTTTATCTAATTATGGTTATTATTAACGTAATGGTTGACTAATCATTAAATAATAATGACCCAATAACAATATTGCCTTACACATACACATCCCAAAAATAATTCAAGTCAATAAAACTTGCTGGCAAAGATATTATATAGAGATATGGATCTTCAATAATATAAAAGGGGGTTTGGAGGGGCATTAGCACTCGGAAGAAAAAAAAGGAACAAAAATAGTGGTGCAAACTAATTATTTTTGTTTGTTTTTCTTTCTGGTTCCTTACCGACTAAAAACGGGAGTTGATGCCGTCCCTATATACGGCACCACCACCTAACCCACGAGCCAATACCTGTGACGTTTCGTGTTCGTTTTCTAGTACTCGTTCGTTGTACCTCGGTGTCTCAAACGGTTAATTAGTAACCACTCAGGTATATCTATCTCATTGGTAGATTAATAATTTTTTGTACCGTGTTTGTATGTTTTTGTAACCAAATCCTGTTCGGTTGATTATTTGGTGTTAATATTTATAAACATTCCGCTGCGTTTATTAATTATATATTTAATTAGTAACAAATATATCAAACCCGTTTTGATAAAAACTAAAGTTGACACCACTGAAACCCAACATGGTTGAGTTTTCAACATCAAACGGAACATATGTAATATTCTTGCCAGCAAAAAAACCAGTAGATTTTAAAAGGTTATTATACCTTTGGGTGAAATGTTTGTCAGTCAAAAGCAAACGCCAGTGTTTGGAAACAGATTTGAAGCAAAGTATGGAGGTAGCAGGGAGCCGGAGAAGGATTCTGGTTAAAAGGTCATCGTTGGACCCGATCAAAGATGCAGACTCAGACGGTTGATGGTCCACGGAAGCCTGCGAGAAGGAGGGTTTTTGGGTTTTCTTGATTTTGGCTCTGCTGTTCACCATTTTGTTTTTTCGGAGTGATTTTGGCCAATTAGGGTTTCAAAAGTGAGGAGGTAGTTGAAAGGCTAAACAATGGGATTCGTGGAATGAAGAAGAGGAAGATGGCCAAAAGGATACGAAGGACGCAAAGCGCGACACAAAGGATACAAAGGACGTAATCCCTAACATACAAAGGATACGAAGGACGCACAGCATGACATGTGGCAATAGCCAAAAAAGTATTTTTGTCTGTCAACCATAATTACACATGTTATCACAGACCCAGATAATGACACACATTATATATTATAATGACACATGTTAAAAATCATAATGACGCATGTTGAAAAGCGTAATGACGCACGTTATACGTGATAATTACGCATGTTATAAAACCCAGCGAATTTTTTTTTTTAAAGTATAGGACTTGTTTTTATAGTGTATTTTTTAAATAGTGTCGTATGAAAAAGTTATCAACATTTAAAAAAGGGGGTGAAAGTTGAACAAAGTTAACAATTCTAAGTTATACCTACCCCTCCTAACCAATTCCTTGATTTTCTCATTCCTCAATTTCAATTTAAATCATCTTTTAATCTCATCAATTAATTTTATAGATCAAAGGCTCATATTCCTTCCCTTAGTATCATTTCTATGTTAAGGTTCTTTTGTATTTAAAACATTCTCTATAGCATAAAAGTCTTTTTTTTTTAATTATAAAAAGCACTCTAGGATTTAACGACAAGGTCTTTTCGTTTGAAAGTCCATAAACTTAATTAGACTGATTGTATAAGGCATGACATGACCCTAACGTGGGTTGGGTGCCACCTTAGCCCTTTGGGTGTGATCGGCTAGGTTGTGGCCACAGGCACATGACCTCAAACGGAAAAAGTGACCATTTCTGCTTTGGGTTTCAAATTAACTCCATTTGACCATCGCCATTATGACTAGGGGTGTAAACGAGCCGAGCTAGAATAAAATTTCATAAGTAACGTTCAAGCTTTTTTTTTTTTTTTTTTTTTTTTTTTTTGCCGTGCTTTATACATGTGAAGCTCGTCAAAGCTTAGTGTAACATAAATTTTGTTAACATCTACACCTCATTTTAAGTTCAATAAACGAGTCGAGTTTATTTATACTTGTTTACGAGGCGAACCCGGGCCTAAAAATAAACTTGTTCATTAAACGAGTATGAGCTTCACTTATCGAGCTTGTGAGCCTAAACGACCTTATTATGTATATTAATATTAATGTTATTTAATATGGTGTTGGGCTAAAATATGGCGATTGATGTTGGTTTTTAAGTTATCAGATTGACTTTTAGGTGATGATATGGTGTTTGACTAAAATATTTTCAGGGTTAACATATTTATAAAAAAAAACGCTAAAAGAAAAAAAAAGTCACTTCGCCGGAAATATTAAGGGGTAGCGTCTCACTAAGGTATGTCTGCCACTAGTAAAACATAGATCGATGCCGTAATGGAACGAACCGATACCAACCGAACTCTGACGAAACGTGTCTAAAAGTTAATAATAATAATAATAATAATAATAATAATAATAATAATAATAATAATAATGGTAATAGTAATAATAATAATGACGAAGAAGAATAAGAAACTATGAGATTAAGCTTTAACAGATTAACGTTATCAGTTTTTTTTCAAAAAATAAAATGTTATCAGATTTTTAATATACACGGGTCTGACGAGAACCAGGTTCTATGCCTGTCCATAAAGGAAAACATCATATTTGATTCTGTCCCTAACTCCAATCCCCCCCCCCCCACACACACACACAAAACACAAACACAAGGGTAGAGTGTTTACTGTACGTTCTTCTAGACACCTTTGACAAGGACATCATAGGGGAGGTCAATTCGGTGGGGTATCTCTGGGTTAAGTATCATGCTAAGCTGCCATCTTTAGCTTGGGGAGACTGGTGCAGGTTTTCTTTATGTTCTGATGTATAGTATGTGTAAGTGTTGTGCCGCCCCATCTCGAGGGGGTTTTCTTGGTGTTTTAATGAAATTTATCTATCTATATCTATATACTACATTATAAAGTATGAGACATGTCTAAAATCGTCCAAGAGTGCCAAAGTTAAGATGGGAGATGAAAGGGTTAAGTATAATTATCTAATTTTTTACCCTTTTCTCCCCTTTTTACCCTTGCTCCTCTATTTGTGCTTCATATAGTAGTACATTAGACTAGCCTTTTTAAGTTCTGCAACTAACTTTATCCATTTGAACCGTCTCTCTTCAATTCCTCTCTGCATATTAAATTTAGAGAAACTTTTTCAAGGCCATCCTCATCAATTCTATGAAACCGAGTCATAAATTCTATGAAACCCTCTCATTAAATGGCCATTTTTTTAGGATTTAACAACCCACGATCATTTTTCCTCAGCTTCCATTTAGTTTCTACACAACTTCTTAGGGTGGATTTATTTTTGCTTCACATTCAAGTTAGTATTGGTGTTTTTTTCCCCGAAATTGGCATTGTTTATGTTATTTTGTCGATTTAAATTGTCGGGCATGGCGACAGACGAAGACGACTAGGGTTTTGGCATCCAAAGAAAGAGAAAGAGAGAGGTGTGGTGGTCATATCGTTGCGGCGTACACACGACGGAGATGGCAACGTCCGGCGCATCTTCAACTTCTACACAATGGTCAAATAACGAGGATAGGCGACAAAGCTGGGTTTTAGGAGTTTTTTTATATGGTTATGCTTGATAACAATAATCATCACGATTTTGTACGAGGATGTTGTCGGCACAATTGAGGTCACTATTTAAAAAGTAAATATAAAAGCTAAATATGATGTTAATTGTTTACTGATACCTGTTTTTGGTACATTTGTGTACCATGATGCATCCAAAAGTTTGGGAATATCTTTGAGTTTTGTCTGCATAATTTTGCTATCTATTGTTGCTAAGGTTGTAGAACATGTTGGATCTATTATGTTTACATTTAAAAACAAGCTTGTGAGATATACACATTTCAAACTTTTATAGCTGCATTGTTGGATTGTACTGATGTTAGATATTCTTTTGTAGGAAATAAGAAAGGCCTTCTGTTGACTCATACTACTATTGGCCAAGGTAGGTTCATATTAACATAGGACATGCAGTTGTAACTTCACTTGACTAAGTGAAATAAGCCAGTTTAGATTGCATTTATGTTAAAAAAATTTCATGCATATGATAGTTCATCAACAAATAAATAAACAATTTTATATAATTAGCAAAAATCTATACTGCTTGTTGGTGTTGCTTCAGGGGCAGGTTCTTTTACTCATGGTCAACCAAGGTATGTGACTTGATTTGGACTTCTTTTAATGTGGTGGTTAATTAGTGTTTCATATGTATACTGTTTTTGTAAAACTAACATTTCATTTCGAACAAATTTACGGTCTAGCGAGTCGTCGCAAGATCCGAATACACAAAAACAAACACCAACAATACACCATATTAGATTTTTTCATGAAAAAATAATTTACATAGCATCTCTCAATTGGTCCAGTTTAGTGTTGGTGTTTTTTTTACCATAAGAACGGTAGGCTTTTTAAATCTCCACTGTTTGTCTCACGAAAATAGGATTTCCTCAGACTACAAAGTTATTTCTCACACCCATATGCACCACATTATGAATAAGAAGATGGCTCCAATCAACTTGGCATTTGTTTTTTAACGTAACTATGATGCAGGAAAACTAAGCAGATGAGGAACGTTATCCCACCAAATAACCGGAAGTTTACACCATAAATGGATGGCACTCCAAACTAAGGACCCAAAGTTGTACTCTTCTACCAGATGCAATTGAGCAACCTGAAGCAAGACCTGATAAGGTTGGGTAGATTTCATGTAACGATTAATTTCCAATCCAGTAGTCCAAATTAAGGACACAAAGATGCACTTTGTTACCATATGCAATCGAACGTCCCTTCTTTGAATCTTATGTTTGGTAATCGGTATAGGATCATCACGGTTTTGTTCCACTTGTTCTTTTTTTTTTTTGTGTGTGTGATATAGATGCTAATTTTCTATGTTGTAGGTGGATATCAATCATTGAAATGCTATGTGGAGGCGTGGACCTGAGCAAGTGTTCCTAGGAAAGTATCAACATGTACGAATGTGGGTGGTATTCGTGTCGGGTTGGCCTGTTCATAGGAAAGTATCAACATGTACGAATGTGGGTGGTATTTGTGTCGGGTTGGCGGGTTAAATTGATGAACCAGAACACTACCCATATTATTACTGGTGTCGTAAACACCAACCCTAATCCAAGCACTAAAACATTCGTGTAACCTGAACATAGCCGGTATAACCCGTTTATCGAACGTGGAGTTGACAAGTTGTAAATGAGTTGGCGAGTTTATAATGGATTATGAGGTTAAACCGGATGCCATGTAAACTCGAGTATGATTACATATTTAAATTATAGTCGACTTGACGTTTTGACCACAGATTACGTTATGACATCCGGTAAAGTGCGATATTCGGTTTAAGAACAAGGATGTACAGGGACAAATGGCAATGTTCAAATCAAAAGGGTTGATTATTCTTAGAGTCGGCAAACCTAGGTGGAAATGATTAATATGCCAGTTGGAGGTTGGAGGTCTTGTAGATCTGTAGTTGGAGATGAGAATTGAAATTAGTCAAAAACGTTTTATTTCAATAACTTCTCAAGTCAAATGCAGGGAAAGTACATTTTTTATCCTCTCCTCTTATAATATAACTTTTGTCACATAGGAAATACGTGAAAGTGTGAAACCGGCCAAGTAACATGCGTCAGAAAAAAATAAGTAACACCCGCGGTAACGCGCGGGCATTCCCACTAGTCTTTTAAAAAATGAAAAAGATGTCCCATTTCACGTTTATTCTACAAGTTCATTGAATTTGTTTTATCAAATATATACAAAATGAATGTTTTCTTAGGATTAATAAAATTCTTAAACGTGTTTGTGTGATCTAGACTTAGAATCTTAAGCGGAGGGTTGAGTCAGCAGGAGTGCAAGACCTTTCTATCCTTTTGTTAAGCTGACGACCACTTTGTGTGGATTCTTGAAACTATAAATGCGTACTTCTAAGAGACTCAGGAGTGTATAGATTGCTTCTTCTAGAACTTTAAATAAGTATCACCCACCTTACGGGTGATTTTGAGGGTTGAATGAAAGTAATTTACCGATTAAAAAAAAGTATCACCCACCTTATGGTGAAGTGGTATCGGGAAGTGATGGACAGACACTTGATCCTTGTGGTCATGGGTTCAACTCTTGATCCCTCCAAGTTTTACCGGTTTGCTGCCGTCGTGCCTTCAGGCGGGTATGCGGGCCGGGTTTTCCCTGGAACAGGAGACGGATGGGCGCGTGGCTCCGTCCGTGCGGGTTGGGCCGCCTGATGGAGCTACCTTTAGCCAATAGGTGTTGCGTACGGAGTTCCCCGTGCGATTCTTAGTTGCCCGTCAAAAAAAAAAAAGAATTTTAAATAAGTGTGTTGATGAATAAAACATGATAATGGATTTTGTTACAATGAAAATTCTTCTTGGATTTCGCGGCTGACCTATGATTGCATCCATCATATATCCAAATGCTCTCTATATTCATATTCGTGTTCTTTTTTGTTGAATCAATTATGCGGAATCAATTGATAAAACACAAAGATGAATCAGAACTCAATACAACAAATAAGAACAATAATGAATCAAATGAATTAGGGCTCTTATTACTGAATGATTAACGAAACTATTACAGAAAGAATTATTGACAAAGATTAAGAAATGAAAGAGAATTGAATTGAATCAATACAAGCCCTAATCAGCTATATAACGACTACTGGCAGAAGCTAACAACCATAGTTTGGTTTTGACATCTTTAGCCCCTGAAGTTTCACTAGATATGAATAAGCAGCACAAACTTATTAATAACCACATATTAACTCTTCCAGTGAAATGACTTTACTGCCCCTGCTGCTTGTATTCTTATTAACGACTTATAACCAACATTAAAACTCCACAATAGTTGCCATAATATCCAACAATCTCCACCTTTATGGCAACCTATTCCATCATTGATCTCCAACACCAATTCTGTCTAAACATAACTTAAATTTTGATCCAGGAACAACTTTAGTAAGCATATCAGCTGCATTTAAGTTGGTATTTACATAAGCCAACTTCACCTCCTTTTTCTTCACAATATCTCTTATAAAATGCAGCTTTACTTTAATATGTTTGGTTCTATCATGATACACTGCATTCTTTGACAATTCCAGTGCTCCTTGATTATCACACCAAACCTCAGCATCTTCAACAGGAATTCCTAATTCTGTTAGAAACCCTTTCATCCACATAGCTTCTTTAACAGCTTCAGTGAGTGCAACATACTCTGCTTCAGTAGAAGATAATGCAACCACATGCTGTAATGTTGACTTCCAACTGACTGCACTACCCATTACATTGAACACATATCCTGTAATTGACCTTCCTTTGTCCAAATCTTTGGCAAAGTCTGAATCAACATAACCCAGTAACACTTTAGTATCTTTGTTTGAACTTCCAAACAGAATTCCTACATCCCTTGTACCATTCAAATACTTCATGATCCATTTCACTGCTTCCCAATGTTTCTTACCAGGATTGCTAAGAAACCTGCTTACCATACCAACAGCATAACCAATGTCTGGCCTTGTACATACCATCAGATACATAAGGCTTCCAACTGCATTTGAATAAGGAGTTGATATCATTCTTTTCATACCTTCTTCTGTTTGTGGACCATCCATCTTTGACAACTTAAACTGCTGCCCTAATGGGACTGAAACAATCTTACTTTGACCCATATTATAATTGTTTAACACCTTCTCTAAGTATGACTTCTGAGACAACTTAATCAACCCAACATTTCTGTCTCTCACTATTTCCATACCCAAAATCTTCCTGGCATTACCCAACTCTTTCATGTCAAACTCTTGTTTTAACATATCTTTAACATTGCTTATCTCTGCCCTTTCTTTGCAAGCAATTAACATATCATCTACATAAAGAAGTAGATATAAGTAATTACCTGACTTGCAGACTTTGTAGTACACACAACTATCATAATCAGACCTTGAAAAACCATTTGATAACACATAATCATCAAATCTCTTGTACCACTGCCTTGGGGACTGCTTCAACCCATAAAGTGACCTCTTCAACAGACAGACTTTATCCTCTTGACCCTCCACCTCAAAACCAATTGGCTGATTCATATAAATGTCTTCTTCAAGTTCTCCATGTAAAAATGCAGTCTTTACATCTAATTGCTCAAGTTCATAATCATAGACTGCACATAATGACAATATTACCCTTATTGATGAATGCTTCACCACAGGAGAAAATATCTCATTATAGTCTATCCCAGCCCTTTGTGTAAATCCCTTTGCCACTAATCTTGCCTTGAATCTAGGTGCTTCAACACCTGGAATACCTTCTTTCAATTTAAAGATCCACTTGCAACTGACTGTCTTCTGATCTTTAGGCTTATCAACAAGAATCCAAGTACCATTTCTATATAGTGACTCCATTTCTTCATTCATTGCCAATAACCAGTCATCCTTTTGATCAGACTTCATTGCTTCATTATAAGTCAAAGGTTCATATACACTTTCATGTTCTGCTGCATTTAACACAAGTGCAGACAGATTATCATTGGTTCTAAACTTAACAGGAGGTCTTATCTGTCTTCTTTCCCTGTCCCTAGCAATGCTATAACCCTGATTGCTAGGACCACTTGAACTCTGATTACTTGTAGAGGCTTCAGTTTGATCAGTTGTCTCTTGTTCTTCATGAACATCCTCCACCTCAAACTGAATATCTTCAACTGGTTTCTTTCCACTACCAATCACATCTTTATAATAAACCTCTTCTCTGAACACAGGAACATCTCTGCTGATAACAATTCTAGGACTTTCTTCTATTACTTTCCACAGCTTATAACCTTTTGTTCCTTCTGGATAACCAAGAATAATACATTTGATAGCCCTGGCTTCAAGTTTACCTTGATTAATATGAGCATAAGCTACTGAGCCAAACACCCTCAGATTCTCATATTCAGCCTTATGGCCACTCCACATCTCCATTGGTGTTTTCATACCAATAGCAGATGAAGGTGACCTGTTTATCAAATAGGCTGCTGTACTAAGTGCTTCTGCCCAAAACTTCTTTGGCATTCCTGCACTCAACAACATACATCTTAACTTGTTCAACAAAGTCCTATTCATTCTCTCCACCAAACCATTCTGCTGTGGTGTCCCTGGTACTGATCTATGCCTTGCAACTCCATAGTCCTTGCAATATTGATCAAACTGGTGATTACAGAACTCAAGACCATTGTCTGTTCTGAGTTTCTTAATCCTTTTCCCAGTCTGATTTTCTACCAAGCTCATCCATTCTCTAAACTTTGAGAAAGTTTCATCTTTGCTTTTCAACACAAAGACCCACACTCTTCTAGAATAGTCATCAACTATTGACAAGAAGTAATGTGCTCCACCTAGAGACTGAGTCTTAGTAGGACCCCATAAGTCTGAGTGCACGTAATCTAATATCCCCTTAGTTACATGCTTCCCAGTCCCAAATTTCACCTTATGAGACTTCCCAAACACACAATCTTCACAAAACTCAAGTTTACAACTTTTTAAATCACCAAAAACCTGTTGTTTATTGAGTTCTTCTAATCCTTGTGCACTTATATGTCCCATTCTTTTATGCCATAACATGGCATCAGCCTCTCTTTTATCAACAACTAATACAGACCCATTAGACACTTCACCATCTAACAAGTAAGTATTATTACTTTTCCTTGTACCAGTCAACATTATCATAGACCCTTTACCAACCCTGGCCTTCCCATCTCTTAGACTGACATGATACCCTTGGCTTTCAAAAGTGCCAAGAGAGATCAGACTTCTTTTTAATTCAGGGATGTATCTCACATCTTTTAGATCAAATTTAGTACCATTCTTTAAAATAAAAGATACAGTACCAATACCTCTTATCTGACATGGTCTATCATCACCTAAATTGACCACTCCCTGATTTATCATCTTCAATTCTTTGAAACAGCTTTTGTCTGGGGTCATATGATAAGAACAACCAGAGTCCATCACCCAATTCTTTTTCTCTTCAGAATTAGTGACAACTAAAGCATCACCTCTTTTCTGATCTGCTGAATGATAAGAACAAGCAGAGTCTATAAACCAACTCTTCTTTTCTTCTTCTGTGGTCACCACCAACACATCAGCACTATCATAGCCTTCTGAGTAACTATCAGGAGACTTATTGTTCTGGTTCCTTGACTGACTGTATTCTCCTTTCTTTCTCTTCCATTCTGGACAATCTTTCTTGAAGTGCTTTTCAGAGTTGCATACAAAGCATCTTTTCTTGGTTTTTGACTTTGATCTTTGCTCACCCTTCTTCTTGGTAAACTTCTGCTCAGATCTTCCTCTAACCAACAGACCATCAGCACCTTCTTCTTTCACTTCACCCCTCTTCTTTAGTTCCTTAGAATTCATTGCTGCCATGACCTCTTCCATAGACAAACTCTCCCTTCCATACATCAAAGTGTCAACAAAATGCTCATATGAGGCAGGTAATGATGACAAGAAGATGATTGCTCTGTCTTCTTCATCAAGAACTACCTCAATATTCTCTAAATCAAGAATAATCTTGTTAAACTCATCAGTATGATCTTCCAGGGATTTCCCTGTTGTCATCTGAAAAGTGTATAGTCTTTTCTTGAGATATAACCTGTTTGCTAATGACTTAGTCATGTACAAACTCTCAAGTTTATTCCATACCCCTGCAGCAGATGTTTCCTTTGAAACTTCTCTTAGTACTCGATCTCCTAGACACAAAATCATTGCACTGTGTGCCTTCTCCATGATCTCCTTCTTTTCTTTGTCTGACAGGTCTATTGGTAACTGATCTTCACCCTTCAATGCATCAACTACACCATTATGCACTAACAAGGCCCTCATCTTCAACCTCCATAGACTAAAGTCATTATTTCCATCAAACTTCTCAAGATCGAACTTCGTACTCACCATTCTTGTTCTTGATTGAATACACCCTGATTAAATCTTCAGAATAACTCGAGAGCCAAGGCTCTGATACCAATTGTTGAATCAATTATGCGGAATCAATTGATAAAACACAAAGATGAATCAGAACTCAATACAACAAATAAGAACAATAATGAATCAAATGAATTAGGGCTCTTATTACTGAATGATTAACGAAACTATTACAGAAAGAATTATTGACAAAGATTAAGAAATGAAAGAGAATTGAATTGAATCAATACAAGCCCTAATCAGCTATATAACGACTACTGGCAGAAGCTAACAACCATAGTTTGGTTTTGACATCTTTAGCCCCTGAAGTTTCACTAGATATGAATAAGCAGCACAAACTTATTAATAACCACATATTAACTCTTCCAGTGAAATGACTTTACTGCCCCTGCTGCTTGTATTCTTATTAACGACTTATAACCAACATTAAAACTCCACAATAGTTGCCATAATATCCAACATTTTTTTATGTTGCATTTCACAAATAACAATGGCTAGTCTACAATATAAAGTAAACTAGTATTTTGCCCGCCGCCGCGACACGCGGCGGGGCACGACGGACAAAAATGTGTCACACACCGTCTAACGTTTGTGGTATATGACAATTGTCTTGTGTTCAGGTGTATATATGGTGCGCACTATGTACTTGTTTTTATCATCAACAATGTAACATGGTTGCACAGTTCAGGTTGGTTGAATTGCATGACATATGTCTTGATCAATGAACAGACAACATAGTTCCTTGCACTTTTATTTGTATTGGTTTGGCATCATATATTTGAAAAGCATTTTCAAATACTACGAAAGAATCACAATGGGTCAAGGATAGGGTTGATGGAAATTATCTAGTGCGTGGTGTGTGTAATGAGAATAAAAGCAAAAGTATATTTATAGATTAAAAGCAAAAGTGTGTTTGTGCAGAAGAGAAAACATGTGTTGTTGCATTACTGGTGTTATTTATTTAGTGATTGCATCTAAAAAGTCCGAATAAACAATGTTCTTCGTTTCTGCTGTTTGGTTTTCTTCTCCTGGAACAATAAGTATTTTTAGTGCATCTGGTGCAGTAGCTCTTGATAGTGCTACGTACAGCTGACCATGACCAAAAACTGGTTGTGTGAGGTAAACACCTATCTTGTCTAATGATTGACCTTGGCTTTTGTTTATCGTCATTGCGTAGCAAAGCTTTATCGGGAATTGTTTTCTTCTGAATACGAAGGGTAGTTCTTTGTCTATGTGTGTTAGAATGATCCGTGGAATGTAGACGCGGCGACCGATCATCGTGCCGGTTATTATTTGTGCCTCTATTATACGCGGATGTAGTTGTGTGATTATCAGTCTTGTGCCATTGCAAAGGCCTGTCGTTGGATTGATGTTTCTTAAGAGCATGACAGGTGTATTAACTTTCAATTCCAAAAGATGTGGTGGAAGGCTGTTGAAGTTCAAAAGATTAAGATAGTCTGCTGGATATAGCATTTCTGTATCTCCACGATCGCCTACGTGAGGGACCACCGAATCAACGCTTGTGTATACATGACTTATTCCCGGGCACATACGAAGCACTGTTTGATTTATTTCGTGAGCGGTGTCATTTTTTGGACAGACAATTGCTTTTCTTGATAGTGTGGTTGCTGATGGGTTTTGGAGAGTCTCTATATCATATATGAAGTGTATTAGGTCATTCAACGCGTCCTCTTTCGACGGTATTATGTATCGTGCAGGTATTTGGATTGTCTTAGTGTTTTCTGGATCACTATCATCTATAGTTCCTAGTTTACCATCACCCAAGGCAAGCAGCCATGCAGAAAATTCAGATATGGAATGCCTTTCTGTTACCGTGAGGTGCGGTCTTTCAAGGCGCATGTTGTAGGTTAATTTGTAGAGTCTGAAATGTTTCCACAGATGTGAATATGGCAATGATGAAGCTAAGATAGTAGACTTTGATCCTTTAGGAATTATCGGTAACGTTTGTCTGAAGTCGCCTCCAAGTAGCACAGACTTACCGCCAAATGGTTTGTTATTGTTAAATAAGTCTTGCAGAGTCTTGCTCAGTGTCTCAAAGCATCTACGATCGTTCATTGGAGCCTCATCCCAGATGATTAGAGTAGTTTCTGCTATTAGTTGAGCAAGTTGTGTCTTTTTCTTAATGTGGCATGTCGATGCGTCTGATAGGTCTATTGGTATCTTGAACCGAGAATGCGCTGTTCTACCAGAAGGTAGCAATAATGACGCGATTCCGGATGCTGCAACTGCCAATACTATGTCTCCTTTGGAACGTAGTGCGGCAATAATGGTCGACCATAGAAATGTTTTGCCTGTACCACCGTGGCCATACACAAAAGCGAGGACCTGTTTGTTGGACATAACTGATGTCATTACATCTTCGTAAATCAGCCGTTGTTGCGCGTTAAGATTAGCTCTGGATGACTCATGTTCAGACGCCAATTGTTCTCTGTCATAGTTTTTTTCCTCCATTAACAGCCTGTTCCTCAATTGGTCAATGAAATTCTTATTTGGTGTAGGAAGGCCGTAGTCAGACAAAGACTTAGACGGAGTACTTGTATGCAGCAACAATTCAAGCTCATATAAGACGAATTGCTTTTGATCATCGGTGTTGGCTATGTTATGATCATAGGTCAAGTCGTCAAGCATCTTTTGCCAGTGTTCATTCCACAACTCTAAAGGATTTGGTATTTCACAATATAAAAGCATGTGTGTGAACAGGGAACGTAGTTCTGAAGAAGTTGCCCAGGCAGCAGCCTCAGTAAATGTGGACACCCATTCTTGATTATTATCGAGCAGGCCTAGCTTTTCGCATGCATCTCGATATGTAGAACATACGATGCCATGAACAGTTCTAATTTGGGCAAATGATTGGCAACCTCTTTGGTAGTTTAGTAGCATTCTAAGAAAGAACGTTTCACCACAGGTTGGATGAATGTATATAAGGCGACCTATTGCTGGCGTTTTATTGGACGTTCTTGCAATCCACGTTTTCGATGCCAAGTCCCACCTATATATGTTAAGATAGTCAGTATATCTTAGATTTCGACCTGTGACATCAGTTTGGTTGTTAGAGAGCCATTCAGTAAGAGTGGTCCGTTTTGCAAATGAGTTTTGTATGACGTTTTCCAGTTGATCATTGTCTTTAAAAGTCACATTTTGCATGTCTTCCAGGTGAACAGATAATACTTGTACAGGAGGATTTCGATCTTGTATAACGAAATTAAATAGTCTCCAAGAAGCCTCATGTGGACATATAAAACGGCCATCCACAAAGTTTTTAACCTCATCAATCGGGGGATGGGCGTTCGGTGTTTTGTCGGTTGTTGTGGGAGATTTTCGAATTGCATAGCGTATACGATCTGCTCCTTTAGAAATATACTTAAATAGGTACTTTATGAGCATACTCCAGCCACAATACTCAACGTTTATGTGGGCGACGAAATGTAATGACAAAGTTGAGTTATACGGCACTACAAATCTGCATTTTATCAATAGAGAATGTTACTGGTGAAGAATGTGACGTAGTTATCGTTGCTGTGTATAATAGGTATGAACATTACCTGCAGCGACCTGTCCGAATGGGTTGTTGATTTTAAGAAAGCTGACAAAGGACCTCACTTTGATCTGGAAAACTCTTGCTATAATGTCAGGCCGATCCTCAGGCTTTAGGCAAGGATATTGAGCCATATATCTCTGAATTTCTGGCCATTTTACGTTGCACGTGAAAGTTATGAAATATTGTGGGTTTCCGTGCACTCTGCATATAGCCAATGCATCTAAGTAATGCTTGTACATGTAACGGGGACCACCAATGAATGATGATGGCAGTATCATTCGTTTGCCTATGGATTTTCCTTCCGTGTCACCTTGCTGGACAGCGTCATGTATACCTTGCAGAAACTCTGTCCGAAAAGTATTTTGATTCTGTCTTACATAGTCAAGACGACCTTGCTCAAGGCAGACATACGCATCTACTATGTACTATTGTAACAATCTTCCTCCTCGTAGCAAATGTGTATGCTGATTGAAGCGGTCATGCAATAGATAACTATAATACATGTTCATGCTAAGGTTCCTGTCTTTCTCAGACGGCTTCACACGTAGTGACATGCTTGTGGACCAGCCTGTCTCACCAAAAAGGAAAAGAAGAGGGTACTGTAAGGCCATATATATAGGATGAAGTTTGTTTATACGTTGCGGACCATCTGACCTATGGCGGATTATTATGTCAAATTCGGTACATGAAGATCCACCGTCCGGAATAATAGCACCAATAGAGGCAGGGTATGGTTTGTCATAGGACTGCGCGTCAAACGACCCATAGAGACACAGACAGAAGTTAGGTACCTGAGATGAAGAAAGCACATCTCTTGCTGTTCTAAAAAGCCTAACTAATTCGTTAAAGGTTTCTAGAAAGCGGATCAGAAAGGCAACTATGTCATCCTTTAGTCTTGACTGAGAGCTGGAAGAGAAGACATTCAGACGATTATTCACCTCATTTTCGGTGTCGTATATATACATCTGCAAGAATCGCGGCCTCTGATTAGGCGGTGGACACAGGCTTCCAAGCCAATGATGAATCTGGCCTTCAATTTTGAATACATATGGGCCAGCACCATTGTTTATTGACTCGTCGACTCGAGCACCGAAGGACGTCATTGAGAACATAGAATTGTAACACCTTATGTTTGCCAGAAAATCAGGTTGCTGAAACAGTTGTATGATGTCAGTTGTAGGCACCCTTGGGTAAGGTAAAACCACACGACCTCCTTTGCAACACTGTGTGTATTTGGGGCTACAATTTACCGATAGCGAAATACACCGCTCATCATACCAGAAAAGCGCATTACAAAACTCGCAGACTCTGTCACAATACCCATGATCTATGTATGTTGACCAATACGATGGGAAGTTGTTAGATACGGATGAATTACGAACCAAACGCCTTGATGGTCTACGAAAACCAAATGGATTGTCTTCCGCGTACGATGTAGAAGGACCAGAGACGAAGTCAGGGGAGGGGGGTTTTCTTTTATTAGTCATGGGTAGCTGTAGCGAGCAGGCACATGGTTGGAGAAAAAGATTTTGATGGTTAGCAAAGACAAAATAAATAAATAAATAAATAAGTCAATAACCAGGACCATGTTTTTACCTTGGTTAGGAGCCGAAATGGAGAGTGATGTTTGTAGGTGTTTTCCTTCCTGTGGTGGAGACAGAGAAAGGCATAAAGAAGCAGTTTATAATAAAAGTGTAGAAGTGAAAGAGAAGGTAAATGTGTGGTGGATGGTAATGAAGGGGTACACGTATAAACTTGAACATATAATAATCCTAAAATGTGTTTAGTATGTAATGGATAAAATAATGTAGGATGGGATGTTTAGCTACAGTGGCTTCTGTGAGAGAGGAAGGAGTTACATTTTAATATATAATATAATTTCTTTTGTTCCGTAAGTCAATCGATCAATTTGTTACCACGTTCAACTGATGCATTTGGGAGATGTAAAATATTTCGAAATCATATTATTTAAGGATCCGTGTAAACATAAAAACTTTGAATGGAGCCTCGCCGCCGCCGGGTTCCCATCCCGGAAAACATCCAAACCAGAATCACAAAGTTGTATGTGTCTAATATTCCAGAGGGTTGTAGTGGGGTAGATCTAGCAACACAAGTCAGGCAATTCGGTCAGATCTATGACCTGTATATCGCTCGAAAACGCGACAAAAATGGTAATCGGTTTGGATTCATTTCTATTTTGGACGTGAAAGATAAGGAGGAATTGCTGAAAAATCTCAGAGGAATTCGTTTGGGTGATCATAAACTTTGGTTTAATATTGCCCGTTTTGTGTTAGAAGATGGAGAGATTGATTCGCATAGTGGGAGATCTGGTCATAATAATGATAATAATAGTAATACTAAAAAAGGTGAGAAACAATATGCTCATCTATAATCTATAATCTATAATATCTATAATCTATAATCTATAATACATTATAAAGGAAGAGTGATGTACAATGTTGTCATTTTGTTATGGGTACAAGTTTTGTAGCTACATATACAATTTAATAAAGCTTATTTGATAAGGGTAAATTAGTCACTTAAAGGTATATCAAGAGTCACCTGTTACAACAAAAAGCAATCTTTTGCCCTTCTTTTCCCAATCGTTTGATTTCAGGGTTTATCAATCATGTTACGGTGCACTTCCTTATTGGACTCTTCCTTCTTTACTCCTCAACCATACATGATCTCCTCCTCTCAATCGTACACGTCTCTATCTCTCACTCTCTGCATTCTCTCTCCTCACAAAACCGATCACCCTCTCCATAACACAAACATCCTTCATCCACAGCACACAGCTCTAGACCACCATTATCGCAGCCGCAGCAACAAGGAACAGAAGCAGAAGCGGCTCTAGGTAATCTTTTTTCACTTTTGTATATGCCTCTTTGTTGTTTACTTTTCCGTTTCTCAGCACTTTTGGGTTTCCCACTACAGTAACGCAGATGTAAGATGGTTAGATTGAGATGGATTCTTGAACTTCATCACGCTTTTGTTTTGATTGCGTTGTGAAACGATTCGGTGGTCAACAAAGTAATTAACCACTTAAATCTTCCTTGAAATTCAAGTTATTTTTGGGTTTTTTTTATTTGTATATGATCTTTTTTAATTGATATACTATATGTTTTCTTCTAGGAGCAAATCTTAAAGGTCTCGCCATTGCTCATGTCAAAAGCCACCTACAGGTAATAATATAATAATTAAAATAAATTTATTGAATTTTCAAGATTGATTGTTGTTTATCTTGCGTTCCTGTCTTCTCTTAGGTTTGAGATTCTTCACTCACTCTATATGTATGGAGTCATTTATAAAATTTTCATGATAGGATACAGATAAATTGGAACAACTAGGTTTATTAAAAAAAAGATTCATATATGTTAAAGGTTCTTAAATTTTACGCACACAAGTTGTTCGATTAAATGCTCCAATGAATAATCATGATTCATACAAAGGTTTGATTATATAACACCACCATCAAAAGAGGAATTTAATTTTTATTAGGGTATGATATACTAACCCTACCAGGGGGATGTGTATGTTGATATTAGGAATCAGCAGTGTAAGATGTTATGGCTTTCAATGCCTGATTTCATTCCATAGGGTCAAGGATATATATACAACTCACATTCCCTTATATTTGGGAAGTGATAAATACAAATATTAATGATAATGAAATCTATCTATAATTACAAAGTCAACCATTATCTATTACACCCCCGCAGTCGAAACAGGAGGAGGGCGGATGTTGAGACTGGAGCGGAAGTCATCAAAGAGAACTCGAGGTAGACCCTTGGTGAAGATGTCAGCAATCTGTAGACGGGTAGGAGTGTGTAGAATCCGAATGGTGCCGCGTTGCACATGATCTCGCACAAAGTGGATGTCTAGCTCAATATGTTTAGTGCGTTGATGCTGAACTGGATTGTTGGATAAATAGATGGCACTAATATTGTCACAATACACAAGTGTCGCTGTGGAGAGGGGACGCCTTAACTCGAGTAATAAATTCCGTATCCAACAAATATCTGCAACAACATTGGCCACTGCTCGATACTCTGCCTCAGCACTTGAACGAGAAACGGTGGACTGGCGTTTCGAGGACCAAGAGAGAAGGTTAGATCCCATGTACACGCAATATCCGGACGTCGAACGACGTGTATCAGGGCATCCTGCCCAGTCTGCATCTGTATAGGCACGAAGAGAGATGGAGGCGCAAGAGGACAAAGTGAGCCCATAAGACGTGGTGCCCTGTATATACCGTATAATGCGTTTCAACGCATTCCAATGATCGGTGGTTGGATTATGCATGTGAATACAGATTTGTTGAACTGCATAACTGATGTCTGGTCTTGTGAATGTAAGATATTGGAGAGCACCTGCAAGACTTCGATACAGTGTTGGATTCTCAAATAGATCACCGGAATTGGCACTGAGTTTTGATTTGGTGTCAACTGGAGTAGCAACCGGATTACAATTTTCCATACCTGCCCGACTAATAATATCCTTAGCATAGGATTGCTGAGAGAGAAACATGGTGTCACCAGACCGAGTGACAGATATGCCCAAGAAGTAGCTGAGAGGTCCAAGATCTTTCATTGCAAATTCAGCCGCGAGGCTGCCCATGAGATTTACCCTTAACGCTTCAGATGATGTGGTGAGAATAATGTCATCAACATATATTAATAGGTAAGCAATGTCACCCCCGTGATGATATGTGAAAAGAGAATTATCACATTTGCTTTGGGAGAAACCAATAGAGATAACAAAATCTGTAAAACGTTGGTACCAAGCCCGTGGTGCCTGTTTGAGTCCATATAAGGACTTTTTAAGTAGACAGACATGGTCGGGATAATCCCGATGTCGAAAGCCCATGGGTTGATACATATATACCGTCTCTGTAAGGTTGCCATGCAGAAAGGCATTGGTGACGTCCAATTGATGAATGGACCAAGACTGAGTAAGTGCCAGTGTGAGAACGGTACGAATGGTAGCCGGTTTGACAACCGGACTAAATGTTTCCCCACAATCTACTCCAATTTCCTGATTACGTCCATCACATACCAAACGAGCCTTGTACCGTTCGAGAGTGCCATCCGACCTGTATTTATGACGAAAAAGCCACATGCTACGAATAATATGCATATCAGGATGTCTCGGGACAAGTTCCCAAGTCTTATTTTTAATTAAAGCATTAAATTCGTTTTTCATGGCGTTATGCCACTCCGGATTAGTCAAGGCGTCTATGGGATTTTTGGGTACCGGTGCGATGGAAGTGGTGGATAGGTTAAAGATGGTTTTCGGTTTGGTGATACCCGTCATGGAGCGGGTGGTCATGGTGCGAGTCGGGGGGACGAGTGGTGGAGGAGGGGGCGGGGCTGGTATTGGGCTTGATGTGTGGGACGATTGGGCTTGGAAGGAAGTAGTGGGTGGATTATTTAGTGTAGGTGGGCTGAAGTGTGGAGTGGCAGAGTGTTGAAGATGGGCCGTAGAGGGATTAGAGGATTGGGCCGTAGGGGGATTTGTTGAGGGTGGGTCGGGATGAATGGGTGGGGCGGATTGGGTATAGATAGATGGGTGAACAGGATTGTCTAGGAATTGATAGGTGGTTGGTTTGGGTTTGTGTGTTTTGGCAAACGGGAAGACGGTTTCGTCAAAGAGTACGTGACGATTTATAGTGATGGTGCGGGTTTTAAGGTCAAGACATTTGTATCCCCGGTGATTGGAAGGGTAGCCTAGGAATACGCAAGGGTATGATCGGTAGGCTAATTTGTGGATGGTGGTATGTGGAATAAGGGGATAGCAAATGCAACCAAACACACGTAGATGGTCATAGGTGGGTAGGCAGTTGTATAGTCTTTGGGTGGGTGTTTGGAAGTTGTGGATTTTTGTGGGTATAATATTTTGTAGGTAGGTGGCGGTTTCAAGGGCATGATGCCAATAGGTAGTTGGGGTAGAGGAGTGAGCAAGGACGGTTCGCATAAGATTGTTGATGGTTCGGATTTTGCGTTCCGCCTTGCCGTTTTGGGGTGAGGTGTGGGGGCAAGAGAAACGGAAATGCATGCCATTTTGTGTGCAATAATTATGGAATTGATTATTAGCATATTCACGTCCGTTATCACATTGCAATTGTTTAATTTTGGTGTGAAATTGGGTTTGAATAAAATTGGTAAATTTAATAAACATGGTAAAAACATCGGATTTGTGGGCAATTGGGTAGGTCCAAAGGAAATTGGTGAAATCATCTAAAAATAGCACATAATAGCGGTGGCCCCCATTAGAGATGATGGGGGATGTCCAAACATCACTGTGAACAAGATCAAATGGCAAAGACGTACTTGTATTAGATGAAATAAAAGGAAGTCTAGTGTGTTTTCCAAAAATACAAGCAGTGCATACTTTATTATTTAAAGAACCACAAGCAATTGAACTAGAAGTTTTTAAATTTTGTAAAATGGCAGGGCCTGGGTGACCCAACCGTTGATGCCAGATGTCTTGAGTAATAGCTGCAAAAGTGGACGCAGACTGTAGAGAAGTGATGTTGGATGGTGTGAGTGTGTAGAGGTCCCCCGAGCTATTGCACCGTAGGATAGGTTTCCTGGTCTGGAGATCCTTCACAGTAAAACCATAAGGGTCAAATTCAACAGATAATTGATTGTCAGTTGTAAACCGACGGACAGATATAAGGTTTTTGACTAAGTTAGGGGCATATAGGACATTTTTTAGTTTAAAAGGTGGGAATGGTGGTGGTAGGGTGATGTCACCTTGTCCTAATACCGGAATGGTTTTGCCATTCCCAACAATGATGTTGCGAATAATGCTAGAATTAAAAATAGACTTAAACAAATTTGCCTGAGGAGACATTGTACCTGACGCGCCCGTGTCCATGGTCCATGACGGGTCATTCTGATGCAAAGCTAAGTTATACAGTGCCTGAGCGATATCCGTCGGGGCATAGCCTGCTGCGTATGATTGGGCCGTTCCTGAGTTGGGCCGAGGGCCCAAAATACTCTGCTGCGAATTATTGGAATGGGCCGAAGGTTGTGTTCCGGTTTTGGGGAGTGGGCTGTTTGGATATGGGCATGGTGGAAAGGCCCATGGGGCCCAAGGTGATGGCTGGAAATTTTGGGGCGCAGAATTGGGCCACGGTGAGGATGACCAGGGACTTTGAGGGTAATAATGGGGCTGTTGGTAGCGGCCCCTACCGTAGGAGAGACGCCCGCGTCCGCGGCCTCGGCCGCGGCCGCGTCCGCGGCCCCGTTCAGTAGGGTCACTACGGGTCTGGGTACGGGTGTCAGATGGGGCGGAAGATTGTGTGGTGGTGTGAAGTGCGGTACCCGCCGCTTGGGAAGAGAGTTTGGCTTGGTTATTTTTATGGTCTTCAACTTGGCAAAGTTTGGAGCGGGTGGTATAAAAGTCGGGTAAAGGGTGGGTTTGTTGAAGTATAAGGGAGATGTTTTCATATTGTTCCGTCAAACCAGTGAGGATTTGGAGAACAAGTTGATTTTCGGTGGTGGGTGCGCCAAGACTTATGAGTTGATCATAGATCAATTTCATGGCTTGACAGTATGCGGAGATGTTTGGGAATTGATCGAGGCGGGTATGAAAAAGTTTGTTTTGTAGAGAGATGATGCGAGAAGCCTGATTATCCAAGAAGAAATTTTGGAGTCGGCTCCACGCGTCATAGGCGGTGGTATTTTTAATCATGATGGTGTGAACCAAATCTTGCGAGATGGTACCGTATATCCATTGTAGGACAATGGCATCTATACGTTCCCATGACGCAAGAGAAGGTTGTGTGGTGGGTGTGGTTTCAGCGGTGGTGGTTGATGAGGTAGCGGGGCGGGGTTGGAGATGGTCAAACACCTCGTATGCTTTACAATGGATAGTGAATAATTCTGCCCATGTGTTGTAATGTTCGGTCTGGCTATCAAGGGTGATGGGTATGAAGTTTTTGATGTTGGTGACTGTGATAGCAGGGTGAATGTAGGTAGACATGATGAGAAGGGATGATGGTGTTCGGCTAGTAAGAAAAGAATTCGCAGCAGAAAAATAGTAGCGGCTGTAGGAAGAAGCCGCCGGCTAGAAGAAGAAGCAAGGGCAAGGAAATTTTTAGGGTTTGGCGATTGATACCATGTAAGATGTTATGGCTTTCAATGCCTGATTTCATTCCATAGGGTCAAGGATATATATACAACTCACATTCCCTTATATTTGGGAAGTGATAAATACAAATATTAATGATAATGAAATCTATCTATAATTACAAAGTCAACTATTATCTATTAAGCAGGCTGAAACAATAAAACAAGTCAAAACTTTGCAGGACAGAGGTGAGTATCTTATGTGCTCTAAATCTCTAATCATTTTAATATGGCTATATAACTGATATCATTGTTGAATGCATTGTAAGATTATGTTGTGGGGAAATTATGATTTTACAAAGAAGTTGAATTGTTTGACTGCAAATTAAATTAAAAAAAAAAAAAAGACAACTAGGTTCAAATATTTAGAATAATGAGTCATGAAGTGTATATGGAATTAAAGGATTCCAATGTGACATTAAGGATTATGCCATATTAATGGTGAGTGCTTTACATAACTTTCATGATTGGGTGCAACAAAAATACAAAAAGGATTATGAAGAAATGATAACGGTTTCCTACTGGTCTAATAACCACAGTTGTGGTAATTCAATGGGTGCTCTAAACAAATGGGTACATTGGTTTCAAATGGAGTAAAAAGTTATTTAAACAACTGTGTTGTAAACAAATGGATTGCATTGGTTTCAATAGATGTTCCAAACATGGTTTAAAAAAACGGGTGAGGCGTACGCCTCGAGGCGAAACTCTATGAAAACGCGTCTGAGACGCGCCTCATGGGGTTCAGATTGTACATACGCCTCTAAGGGCTAAGGCGCTAAGAAAATGAGCGCCTCAAGTGCGCCTCGGGTGCTTTAGGGTATTTTTTATGTGTTTTTTTTCTTGGTGTTTTAGACTTTTTGGGTCAATTATTTTATTTTTGATGTGTGTTTTTGATGTTTTAGACTTTTCTAGGTCAAGTATTTTATTTTTTATAGACACGTAATTTTTATATTTATTTTTTGACTGCGATTCGAGCTTACGCCTTGGTTCGCCTCAAGGCTCGTTTCCGTTCTTTTAAACTTTGGTTCCAAAAGTGGCGATCTTTAGAGGTAAATGACAACCTATAAATTTACGCTTCTTTCTTGACTTCAAGTATGAGTGTTCTAATCATGTTGTTTATATTCATGTGTCACTCCTATTTGAATACTCAATACATTTAGTCGCATATATGTGTTCCGTGATGAGATACATAATGGTTTTTATGAAATTTCTTCATGTTGTACTAAGTGATATTTTTTTCCTTTGCGCAGATTTCTGTATTTAGACGCTATAAGTGGGTTGAGTTACGATTTTGAAGTTTGATTGTATTGAAACTGGAATATTTTCATTTGTACGCATGTAGCCTTCATTTGCTCACGAATCACGACCATTTCCACGACACTGCTACTCAGGTTAATGCCATTCTACTACTTTGATTTCATGTTTACTTGATTTGTGTGCGCTATTCTACCTCACTTGAGAAGTACACAACATTTTTTTTTCCATTTGTATTGATTACATGTGTACGCTAATATTTATTCTTAATTGTAGTTCGTCATCTATGTAAAGCGTATTTCTTTTGGCTGTAATACAAATGTCGTTCGTGCCAGGCAGATACCCGCCGGAAGCCCGCTGCGAAGCGCGGGTGATCCTACTAGTAATGATAATAATATACATGTTAATGAGGGTTTTCAGGGGATCAATCGTTCTTTCAAAGATTTATTTGTGGGCAAATCTCTAAATATTGAAAGTAATGTGAATGCTTTCTCTACTGTGCATGGGAAAGCTCTGGTGGCTAAAATGATGAATGTGGCGGCACTGAAGAATATCTATGTTACGATGAATGGCTTAGGTCTTGGACATGTGACTGTTCAGTATCTCGGAGGGCTGGATGTTTTGCTTTCTTTTGACGACGTGGACAAGGCTAAGTCAGGGTTTGATGCTGTGGTTACGTTGACGGATTGCTTCTCCTCCGTGTCTTTATGGGAGGGCCAATCATTACGGTTTGAGCGGATAGCTTGGATTAAGATCCAAGGTGTTCCTCTTCACCTTTGTACAAATGAGGTGTTTGATCGTATTGGTGGTTTGTATGGGAAAATTGTGTACAAAGCGAATATTAATGAGAATGACCGTGACTTGTCCTTTGAATATATCAGAGTGCTAGTAGGTGATGGTCAAAGGATTTATGATGTAGTCACATTGAACTGGAAGAACAGGAAGTTCCGGGTCTGGATTGTGGAAGAACAAAGTGATTGGGTCCCAGATTTTGTCTCAATTGATGGAAAAGATGATCGTAGTCATGCTGGTTCAGTCATGGAGGAGGATTCCGTTGATTTATCGTCGGAAGGAAAAGACGGGAAGTCGCCGGAGCCGGAGGTCCAAGTCAACGCTTTCTGAACCTTTGTTTGTTTTCGGAAAACGTGATTTGGCTCAGGATTGCCCATTTTTATTAATTCCAGGGTTTCTCTGAATTTGAAAGTTATCACTTAGTAAGTTTCCATACCAAGGCTCAATCCAATTAAGTCCGTAGCGTCTACCAATACCAAGGCTCAATCCAAGTCAATGGCTTCGTCAAAGAAGATTGCGTTAATGGGGCGGAACCGTTTTTGGTAACTCCCGTTAATTCAGGTGGGTCTTCCACTAAATTAGCGAGCAATAATGATAATGTTGAATGCTCTGCGAGTCCTTCGGCCAAAGTGGAAGTTTTAAAAGGTAAGTCTTTTAAAGATGATGAGACTGTTGAAATAGGGGCTGCATGTGTCAAAGGTAGAAAGCTCAAGGGTTTTAGTTGTATTATCCCACGCAAAAGAAAGCTGCTCCGGTTTAAACGTGTGGGCAGTGGTTCTAATTCTTCTTCAGGCCCAATTAAGAAGAGAAATAGGAATAGGCCCAACTGTAGTGACCCGTTTGATTTGGATAACCTTATTGGACCTATGAAACCTACCCAAGTGTTGGCCCAAAATAGGTTAATGGATCAATGTGATGTGTCCCAGCCGTTTGATGGTTCTGCTCAACAAGACAATGATGTTGGGGTTACTGTGGAAAGACAAACTGATGTGCACATGAAATCGTTTGACCAATTATTAGGGGAAGAGTTGGAAGATGGTGACGGAACAGAAAACAGTGATGCTTCTATTTTAGCGAAGTCTCAACGGTTGGTTACTCCTTTGTCACAAGTATCGACCTATGAGGATATTGAGGCAGAGGAGACTACTAAATTGGGGGTTGCTTTGGGGGCACAACTTCAAGATTGGAGTAACATGGTTTCAGCGGTAATTGTCGACGAGGGATTACAAAAGGATAAGGTATGAATTTTTTGTCATTAAATATAAGAGGTTTGGGAAGTAAAGGTAAAGATTCATGGGTTAGGAAGTTGAAATCGGAAAATGGTGTATCTTTTTTGGCTTTTCAAGAATCGCAATGTTGTGATTTGTCTAACTTTGATGTGAAAAAATTTTGGGGTTCTTCTCCAGTTGATTTAGAGTTTGTGGCAGCGCGGGGTAGATCGGGTGGTTTGATTTCTATATGGGATCCTACTAAGTTTACAAAGATGTCTGCTATTCAGAATCAGAATTTTATTATTGTTTCGGGATTATTGAAAGAGGATGGTTCCCAAATAAATATTTTGAACATGTATTCTCCTCACAAGTTGAGAGCGAAACGTTCGATTTGGGAGTTGGTTAAAAATATCATCAGTAATGGTACAGGTTTCTGGTGTCTTCTCGGGGATTTTAATTCTGTCCGCTTTCCCGAAGATCGCAAGAACTCGTTCTTCGATCAGCGAGAGGCGGATGAATTTAATTGTTTCATTGATACCGTGGGGCTTTTTGAATACAGCATGAAGGGGAGTATGTTTACTTGTTTAACTAAAAAAGGCTCTTCGTTCAGATTTAGTAAAATTGATAGAGTCTTGGTCTGTTTGGGGTTTTTGAACCGGTGGCCGGAGGCTTGTTTACGGGCGTTGCCGAGACACTTGTCGGATCACAGGCCCTTATTGTTAACTCTCGTGAATGGTAATTTTGGTTCACGTCCTTTTAGATGGTTTAATTCTTGGCTTGATAGAGAAGATTGTCACTCTGTTGTATCGAACTCTTTATCATCTTTCGAGGGTTCTGGTACGGCGGACACTGTTTTGAACAATAAATTAAGATACTTGAAGTCAGTTTTGAGAGATTGGAAGAAAACGATTGACTCTAAAGAAGGGGAAGAAATCAACTCGTTGAAAGCCGATTTAGATCGTTTGGAAACTGAGATGGAACAGAGGGAATTACTAGAGGAGGAAGAGTGGATTTGGATGGAATGTAAAAAAGGTATTGAGGAGAGTGAATTCCGCTTAGCCAAGGATTTGCTTCAGAAATCGCGGGTCAATTGGGTAACGAATGGGGATGATAATTCCGCTTATTTTCATAGTGTCATCAATGGTAGAAAAGCTTTGAATTCCATTCAAGGTTTGATGGTGAATGGAGAGTGGGTTACTAAGCCGAACCTGGTGAAAAAAGAGGTTTTACGATTTTTTTAGTAATCATTTCAAGGAGGCGTATCCTGCTCGTCCTCGTCTGGTTTGTGATGATATTAAGACTGTTCCGATTGATATGGTGGATGCTCTGATTGCGCCGTTTTCTAAAGAAGAAGTGAAATTCGCGGTGTTTGAATGTGGTAAGGATAAAGCCCCCGGCCCGGATGGTTTTAATTTTAATTTCGTTCGTCATTTTTGGAGCTCTCTTGAAGATGATTTTATGAACATAATGGCTGAATTTTTCGAGATAGGAAAAATTAATAAAGGGTGTGGATCTTCGTTTATAACTCTTGTTCCTAAGGTTAAAAATCCTCTTGGCTTAAAAGATTTTCGACCTATTACTCTGGTGGGCATTATTAGTAAAACCATTTCTAAAGTCTTGTCGTTTAGACTCAAGAAGGTGATCGGTTGTATTATTTCGGATAACCAATCAGGTTTCTTAAGCGACAGGAGTATTCTTGACGGCCCTCTTATGGTTAACGAAATTTTTTCTTGGTGTAAAAGGAGGTTGAATAGTGCCTTCTTTATGAAGATTGATTTTGAGAAGGCTTATGATAATGTTAATTGGTCTTTTCTTTTGTCTATTATGGAGCAAATGGGTTTTCCGGAAAAATGGCGAATGTGGATAAAAGGTATTCTAGTTTCGGCTAGGTCGGCAGTTTTGGTGAATGGTTCTCCTACCTTCGAGTTTCAATGTTATAAAGGGCTTCGCCAAGGTGATCCTATATCCCCGTTTCTTTTTTTGATTGTTATGGAAGCATTGACTTGTTTGTTCAACAAGGCGGTCAACAATGGTGCGTTCGAAGGGATCGTTTTCGCTAATAATGGCCCGATTTTGTCGCATTTGTTCTATGCGGATGATGCTTTATTAATGGGGAATTGGTCCAATAATAATATTTTAACGGTGGCGAGAATTCTTAGGATTTTTTACCTCTGTTCGGGTCTCAAAATTAACATTAACAAATCTTTTCTATATGGTGTTGGTGTGGTGGACGAAGAGGTGGATCGTCTCGCTAGAAACGTGGGATGTAGGGTGGGCTCGTTTCCATTTGATTACTTGGGAGTTATGGTTGGGGCTAATATGAATAGTATCAAGAATTGGCGGAAAATTATCGAGGTTTTTGAGAATAGACTTGCTTCATGGAAGGCTCGCCTTCTATCTTTTGGTGGTCGTCTCACTTTATTAAAATCGGTGCTTCAAAATCTCCCTATTTACTTCTTTTCCTTATATAAAGCCCCAGTCGGAGTGATAAAAAATCTTGAAAGCCTTATGAAACGTTTCCTTTGGTCGGGAAATGTTGATATTAACAAGATTCATTGGGTGTCGTGGGAGAGGGTGTCTTATGGGAAAAACAATGGTGGTTTGGGGATTAGCCGGCTAAAAGATGTGAATGACGCCTTACTTTCTAAATGGGTTTGGCGGTATAAAGTGGAGGAAGGTTCTTTGTGGAAACATATTATTTTGTCGTGTCATAACGGCCGACAAAGTTGGTATGGTCTCCCCCGTGTTTCTGGGAAGAGTGGTTGTTGGGCGGTTATTGTAAAAAATTGCGAGAAATTAAAATGTGGAGAAAAATTTTTTCTTGATTTTTTGCAGGGTAAGGTGGGCAATGGTTGTAGCATTAGTTTTTGGAATGATGCTTGGTTGTTAAATATCCCTCTCAAGTCCAAGTTCCCTCTATTGTTTCAAGAAGCAAATAATAAGAAAGACGTGGTTAGCAAGTGTGTCAACAATGGGATGTGGGCTCCAGTTGATTTTTCTCGGCCTATGGGTATTCGACAAGTTCAGGAGTGGGTTGACCTATCTTCGATGTTGGAACAAGTTCATCTCAACAACACGAAGGATAAATGGGAATGGGATGGTTCTCCTTTCTTCACAGTGGCGGCCGTTAAAAGAAAAATAAAGGACCATTCAGACAAGGAGGTTCATTTTAAACTAAAATGGGTAGCGTGGGTTCCCTTGAAATGTCACATTTTCG
Organism: Ambrosia trifida; assembly: GCA_028751855.1. Lineage (NCBI taxonomy): Eukaryota > Viridiplantae > Streptophyta > Magnoliopsida > Asterales > Asteraceae > Ambrosia > Ambrosia trifida. Next base: position 9,442,606 of record CM054131.1, read on the forward strand.
CTTGGCGGGCAGAGATGGATAGAATTCCGACAGTGGTTGCTCTTAGCAAAAGAAATGTTTTTATCCCCAATGACCGGTGCAAATTATGTGAGGTTGACTTGGAAACTTCGGTTCACATCTTCGTTGATTGTGGTTTTTCTTTTGGAGTATGGTCTACTATTCTGAAGTGGTGCGGTCTAAATGTGCCTCCGGTTGCTGACACGAGAGACCTCCTTTTACTGTACAAACAATCTAGTGTTGGTAAATGGGGTAAGAAGATCGTTCATGGGATCATCATGGCCGGTATGTGGATGATATGGAAAGCTCGAAACGACAAGATTTTCAACAACAAGGAGCCTAAGATTCAATTGGTGATTGGTAGTATAAAATCTACTTCGTTTGTTTGGTTAAAGCATAGGTCCCTTTTTAAGGACCTCCGTTGGGAGGATTGGTGTAATAACCCATTGTACATGTTATAGTTTAGGGTGTTAGTCCTTGTTTTGAGGACTTCCCCTTTTGTTTTTAATGAAGGTCAAAGTTCAAAAAAAAAAAAAACAAACTGTTACTAGATTTATTTTAACCATTTTTATTGTTTACTCATAATGTTCTAAAAATATCACTTGTGATTAACACTTATTACTTGTTATATATCTCTGGAGGAAGTAACATACAAAGCATCCTTAACGTACAAAGGATACGAAGGATGGACAGCGCGATACGTGGCAATAGCCAAAAGGGTATTTTTGTCTGTCAACCATAATTACGCATGATATCACGAACCCAGATAATGACGCACGTTATATATTATAATGACGCATGTTAAAAATCACAATGACGCATGTTAAAAAGCGCAATGAAGCACATTATACGTGATAATTACGCATGTTATAAAACCCAACGAAAAAAGAATTTTTTTTAAAGTATAACAATATGATATGCAAATTAAAAAGGATAAAACGTTTGTTTTTATGGTGTGTTTTTTTTAAATATTGTCGTATGAAAAAGTTACGAACATTTAAAAAATGGCGGGTGGAAGTTGAAAAAAGTCAACAATTATAAGTTATACCTATTTTACCTCTCCTAACCAATTCTTTGATTTTCTCATTCCTAAATTTCAATCTAAATCAATCTTTTAAACTCATCCATTAATTTCCTAGATCAAAGGCTCACATTTCTTCATATCATTTCTATGTAAGGCTCTTTTGTATTTAAAACTTTCTCTATAGCATAAAATCTTTTTTTGTGTGTGTGTGGTAAAATTATAAAAATCACGCTAGCATTTAACGACAAGGTCTTTTCGTTTGAAAGTCCATAAACTTAATTAGACTAATTGTATAAGGCATGACACAAACGTGGGTTGGGTGCCACCTTAGCCCTTTGGGTTTATCGGCTAGGTTGTTGCCACATGTACATGACTTCAAACTGAAAAAGCGACCATTTCTGCTTTGGGTTTCAAATTAACCCCATTTGACCATCGCCATTATGAGTAGGGGGTGTAAAACAGCCGAGCTCGTGTTCGAGCTGGGCTTGTTGGAAATTTCTTAAGTTCGAGCTCGACTCGGGCTCGACTCATTTACTATCTTCTAGTTAAGATACTAAATAAAAATAATATGTATAATAGGCTCGCAAGATTGGTAAATGAAGCTCTGCTCGGGCTTGTTTAGTAAACTAGCTTAAATGGGGGGTAAGTATTAATAAAAAACTAATATTACACTAAAGCTCGACAAGCCTCACATGAAAGGCTCGAGATCGGGCTCGGTTAATAAACGAGCATTGTTTTAGGCTTGAGCTCGATAAGGCTCGACTTGTTTTAAACTTTTTACCGAGTCGAGCTCGAGTAGCTCTCGAGGCTGCTAGGCTCATTCGCACCCCTACCCTTTATTAAGAAAACATTTATTTGCAAGACAAAATCATATAAAAACCGAAAAGAGGCCTTTCATTTTGAGGCCTTTCATCATTGTCCCGGCCCGGCCCGGCCCACTTTCTTTTCTTCAATCTTTATTCCCCAAATGCAAAGTTCGGCTGTTTTAGTCCTCACTTGTGAAACCCTAATGGTGAACACCAGAGCTGAAATCAACACTCTCTAAATCACTCCAAAAAATGGTGACCACCAGACCCCTATCCAAGAAAGCCAATATCTGCTTCTCGCTGGAGGATTCTGGAGCTTTGATTGGGTCCAACGATGACCTTTTAACCGAAATCCTTCTCCGCCTCCCTGCTACCTCCATCCTTCGCTTTAAATCTGTTTCCAAACACTGGCTTTGGCTTTTGAGTGACAGACATTTCACCCAAAGGTATGATAAGCTTTTAAAAACCCCTGGTATATTTGTTCGTGATAAATATGTTCCCTTTGATGTTGAAAACCCAAACCCAAACCCTCCTCCTTTTCGTAGTGATTATTTCAACGACCTTGCTGTTGAAAACCAGAGCACTCTTCCTTTCCGTGGTCTTAAATTCTACTTTGATAGTTCTGATGTTGAAATCTTGCAATCTTGTAATGGGTTACTTCTTTGCTGCACAGACCGAGGGCGCTCGGGTCGAAAATGTGCTGATAAATATTATGTATTTAATCCCACCACCAAGCAATTGGCACTCATCCCACCCCTCCCCAGACATATGAAAAGTACTGGTAGTAAATCCATAGGTTTTATGGCTCTCGCATTTCACCAAACAGATCGTGTTCACTACAAAGTTGTTCGTGTTTGTTCTTTAAAACCCCGTTTGTTGTATCAAATTCAAATATACTCTTTTGATACAAAGGAATGGAAGATTTCTATCGAAAAATTTTCTGCGCCTGGAAGTAGCTTCTATGGCTCGGGAATTCACTGTAATGGGGCTGTTCATTGGAATTCTATGAGTGGCAAATTATGGTACTTCAAAGTAGATGTTGAACAGTTGCAAACGATGTCCTTGCCGCAGGGGATGATGTTTTGCGTGATGCGCCTTGTAGAATCTAGAGGACATCTACATTTAATATCATTCAAGAATTCCCAAGAAAATGGATCACCCCTGATTGTGTATGAGATGTTGAGCGATCATTCGGGGTGGTTTGTCAAATATCAACTACAGCTTGACGCACTGGCCGGTGCTTTCCCAAATAGATTATCTCGGTTCGGTGCCAGTTATTGTTTCGGAGTCATTGATGTGGTTAGAGGCGAAGAAGAAGAAGATACGTTCCTTGTGCTGAAAACTCAATCTCCCCAAAAGATTATAACGTACAATGTTCATGACAAGAGTTTCAAAGAGATATTTAGTTACCCCAGGTTCTTCCGTGAACGTTATTTAGATTTTCATCGTTACACCGAAACCTTGTCTTCTTTTTAAAAGTTTTCGTTGTTAGGGTGTTTAAATGTGTGCTTTTAAAAACTAGTTTTATGTAAGTCTAGTCTATTGCTTAATATGCTCTTGTCTGTATATGTATATAGTTAGTTTTTATATGACTCTATGGATTGTTATATAAGTATTTACGAGTTTAAAATTGCGTGGCTAAAACTTGTTCCATAAGAAAATGAAGCAGATAAATAACATTAGCAAGCAAATTGTCTGCTTTTTGCTCTAGTGTTTATAGAGTCCTGACTTTGCCCATATGAGCAAGAAGCTGAAAGGCTTTATGGTTCTGTTACATGTTTGACTCTTAAAGTCAAAAGTCAAACAGAAGATACCATATACTTTGTATTTCAATTTTCAAACCAATCTTAACTACCGTCCACAGTCTCAAACTTCTGTTTTCTAGTGATGTCAATCAACAATGCTTCTAACTTCTACAACCACATCATCCTCCAGCTTGTTAATCGCTGACCCACATCATCGTTCAGCTTGGTATATTTGGTCGCGATAAGTATGTTCCCTTTGATGTTGAAAACCCAAACCCTCCTCCTTTTCGTAGTGATTATTTCTACGACCTTGATCGTCCGTGTGGTGTTGAAAACAGAAGCACTCTTCCTTTCCGTAGTCTTAAATTCTACTTTGATCGTTCTGGTGTTGAAAACAGAAGCACTCCTCCTTTTCGTAGTGATTATTTCTATGACCTTGTAATGTTTGACTCTTAAAGTCAAAAGTCAAAACACACATACCATGTTTCAATTTTAAACCAATCTTAACAACTGTCCACGGTCTCGAACTTGTGTTTTCTAGCTCACTTCCCCTGTCAATCAACAGCCCTAATGTATCAGCAATGCTTCTAACTTCTACAACCATTAAACACCGTATCGTTTCTAGCCTTCCATAACGACCACATTGTAACCAAAACTATACCATGCACAATTCGTTTCTTTATCTTGCCGCTGCCGCCCGTGACCGACTTGTATACCTGCAAAAGATCTTTCATCACGAAAGCAAAGATTGGAGGTAGCCGACACCAAGTACCAATACGATCCCACACGTTTGAAGCGATGATACAATCTGCCAGAACATGCATCTCTGTTTCGTCACTGAAGTGGCACCACGAACAACTTCGGTCCTGAATGACAATGTTTCGCTGCACTAACGCCACCTTTGTGGGGATCCTATTCATTTCCGCTCGCCACGCCATTATCGAACACTTCAAAGGGACCCAAGAGACCCACTTTAGAACAAAATTATTCCCAAAATCCACTCGCTGCAGCAGCAAAGAGGATGTGCCTTTTGCTGAAAATTCTGTCTGACCGTCTGCAGCCCAAAACCAACCATCTTGACCCGTCGAAATAACATAACTATCCACCGCCTCACACATGTTAACCCACTGCATCAGCTCCTTCGTCGTCTGAATGTTATCAATCCAATCCGCATCAATTACAAGCTTATTATTCACCACTTTTGTTCTGTCCGAAATCATACAACACGTACTTACCTCCAATCGATATGTCAACGCCTTCTTGTTTCAAAGGATCACCCATCTCAGCATGTAAAAGTTAGTTTCTATGGTTATGGGAAATTTAATTGTTTAAAAAAATTTAATCTACATAGTGTGTGGGGCTGACTTGATCAGGGAGGTTTACGGGTCACGCTTAGTGGTCACCAATGGAAGAATTCTTTGGATCCATCGTTAAAGTTTAGTATCTATAGAAAGAACACGAGCCTAGAGTTCAATAAAAGGCTTCATCAATATGAACTACTAATCAACTAAGCAGGTGCCTTTCAAAAAAAAAAAAAAAACAAAAAAACTAAGCAAGTAAGATAATAAATTGTAATAAACTTGTTCGGTAAACGAGAATCTGAGCTTTACTTATTGAGCCTAAACGACCTTATTATGTATATTAATATTAATTTTTATTTAATATGGTGATTGATGTTGGATTTTAAGTTATCAGATGACAGCGCCGGCTCAATGTTAAACAGGGCCTAAAACGACCATAAAAATGGAGGCCTTCTTTGCTATATGTTTGTATAGGAGTTTAGCACTTTTATTACCATTTACAATTACACTTCCTTTAAATAACATATATATATTTTTTTTGAAATCAACACAGAGATTAGACGCTATTTTCGACATTTTCATTTAACATATTATTGAAAAGGGGGTAAGGAATCCTGTGTTGATATTAATTTTATTTATTTAATATCATGACAAAAGATCAAATACAAACAAAATTATCGTGCGAACAGTACGAACTAAAGGGAACAAAAAAAAAAGTGGCGGTGGCATTTTCGTAAATAATGACCACCACTCTTGATTTATAATTACTCTAGTGTATATAATTACTCTAGTTATATAACTACGCTATATAATTACTTTAGAGTAATTTTATAACTACTCTAGTTATATAATTACGCTAGAGTACTTACGCTAGTTATATAACTAGAGTAATTATATAATTACTCTAGTTATATAAAGTTTCCAATATTTACAAAAATGCCACCGCGTGTTTTTTACTTCAGTTCGTACTGTTCGTACGATAAAGCCTATTTGTACGTGAACTTAACCCATCAACTTTAAATAAAAAAAAGGTAAGGAATACAATTTTATTTTTATTTAAAATTTTTGAATGAAACTTAAGAAAAAAAAATCAGTAAAAGCCGCATCGGGAAAATAAAAAGGTGAGAAATAAAATATTAATTTAGTTTTGAGTTTTGTGTTCTTTTTTCTTTCTCTACACTTCTTCTTCCCTATCAACATTACACTTCTTCTTCCTTACCAACATTACATTTCTTATTTTCTTGCAGACGAGAAGATTCAATCTAATTAAACTTTGTTTATTTCCCTTTATTTTATTTGGTTTACCAACAATTTGAAGGGTCAAACACTAAAAAAACACCAAGAAACAAATCAAACATTGGATCTCCGGTGGAAAAAGCTATTCGGCCGAAGCGTCGGACCTTCCAGTTCAGCAATGAACGGAGGCCCATAAAATTTTGGGGCCTAAAGCCCTTGCTTTATTTTACTTATGCTAGAGCCGACACTGTCAGATGGACTTTTAGGTGATGATATGGTGTTGACTAAAATATTTTCAGGGTTAACATAATTATAAAAAAAAACGCTAAAAGAAAAAAAAAGTCACTTCGCCAGAAATATTAAGGGGTAACGTCTCATTAAGGTATGTCCGCCACTAGTAAAACATAAAATATTTTCAGGGTTAACATAATTATAAAAAAAACGCTAAAAGAAAAAAAAAGTCACTTCGCCGGAAATATTAAGGGGTAGCGTCTCACTAAGGTATGCCCACCACTAGTAAAACATATATCGATGCCGTAAAAAAATTTATACAACCTTATTTTCACCCCACCTTGCATTTACAAGGATTTAAACCCACAACCTCACATTTGTAAGGGGGGACACCAGGGCCGGCTCTTAGTAGGGGCGACGCGGGCGACAGCCCCAGGCCCGAAAATCCCGAGGGCGCGAAGGTTTTATATATATGTATATGTATTATATAATATTTATAAGTAAACTTGTAAAGAAAAGCAAAGTGTAGCCTGGTGGTTACTCCACATGCTCTCAACTTGTAGCACCCAGGTTCAATTCCCTTACTAAGCATATATTTTTAGTTTTCTTTCATGTCTTCATGCCATGGTAGAGGCCAATTTTTCTAATCGCCCCGGGCCCGAAATATTTTTAGGATGCTCGGAGACAGCACTGGAGGACACCATACTACTAGACCAAAAGGTCATTGCATCGACTGTGTATATAGAGGTATAGACATATATGTAATGTAGGTATGAGTGAAAATCACTTTATACAAATATATATATATATATATATATATTGCATAAATATAACTAGATTATATCTCGGATGCTATCTGGGATAGATAAATCTAATATGAAGTGTTAAAACATGTATTATGGTGTAACATAGTAATTAATGCATTATATCATCATATTAGATTTCTCTATCCCGGAAAGCTTGCGTGATATAACCTAGTTAAATCTATAATGCAAAAAAGTGACGTTTACTTACGTTGTGTTCCCAAGTTTACTTAATGAGAGAAGAAAGAAATGGAAAAAAAAAGAAAAACTTAATTCTGTTCGAGTTTTTTTTTTAAGTAGGAAATAAAAAAAAAGAAAAAAAAGTTGTGTTTCAGATATTGTTTCTGGAAGGAAAGGAAAAAAAAAGATCCAAGAAATGAAATTAAAAGAAAAGAAAATGAGAAAAAGAGAAGAAAAAGAACGGATGAGAAATGAGAGAATGGAGGGCCAAAACCAACGCTTGGAAACCCTAGAATGGTGAGTACATACAAGAGCAATCCTTAACTCTACAAAATCGCACTCAAACAAACAAAATGGTGAGCACCAGAGCCCAATTCAAGAAAGCACATATCTGCTTCTTGCAAGAGGATTCTGATCATCAATCGACTGAGCCTGGAGCTTTGATTGGGTCCAACGATGACCTCTTAACCCAGATCCTTCTTCGCTGTATTTCTCATGTCTTCTTCCCATTCAATTGATGTAATCCTTTTACTTTGTAGTTCATGTTCAATCAATTTGAGATGGTTAATTTGAGTGGGTTGATTATTAAATACGGTTAATAGTTATTATTTAATAGTGGCTGCCAGACATTGCTTGCAAACAGGTTCTGTTCTGGATAGGGTAAGAATCTGAGTTTGATCATTACATGGATTTCACGTTAAAGATGATGCTGATTTTGGTTTCAGCATCATCAACATTTGCCAATAAGATGGATATCGGTTTTCAGGAAACACAAATCTGCAGAATGTCTATGCAAGATAACTGATTATACCGGTTAAGTTCGTGTGCCACATGTATCATGTTCAATTGTTTGATTTGATTGAAGCTGCTTGCTTTATCCAGAACATAACAGATGAATATGTTCATCAGGCATGTGATTTTTCCATGATCGGGATAGGTAAAATTTTATACTTATCATCAGTTTATATCTGGTACTATATTGATGATCATCCTGGAAGGTTAAGTTCTTTGTTTGTTGAAAACTTTATTTATTAAGAAATGGAAATTCAATTGCTTGTAAATTTATATTTTGGATGATTTGGATTGTGTTTGTGTTTGTGTTTGTGCATGTATGTTCTGGTGTATGAAGTCGTATTGGGATTAATTTCTGAAAAACCGGTTATCTAATTGCTAAACTATATGCATTTTTTAAAGTGTTTAACTTTTTTTACTTATTTAAGATTGAGGGGGGGGGGGGGGTTTACAGGCGCGGGGCATTTGATTGGGATGAGGTGGAGCTTTTTTTTTTTTTTTTAACTTTAACACACAAATAAATCAATATAATATTATTCCCTTCACCTCTCTTTCCCCCTTTTCACTCCCCACAATTTTCGCATTTCAAACACGGGTCCCATGAGTGCCACACGGCGCTTCATGGCCCTCTTCCACCCTCCCCCCCCAACCCTAACCACTCCGTTTGAAATTCCTTGTCTAAATTGTTTTTGTAAAAACATTCATGCAAATAAGTAACTTTATTAAGATTGTCCGTTGTGGGGCGGGGAAAGGGGCGGGAAGGGGGGGGCAATGTTGCCGGTGGGCGTGGAGAGGGGGCGGGAAGGGGGAGGCAGGGAGAAGAGGCATGGCGTGGGGGCACCTTCTTTTGGTTGTGATTGGCTGATTTTTTTTTTTAACGTCAACATACATATAATAAGAGTAAATTGCCAAAATGACCCCTCAGGTTTGGCCCAAATTGCTTGTTTAGTCACTTTTTTGAATTTTCTGCCAAAACCACCCCTCACATATCGAAAATTGCCAAAATGGTCTATATTTAACTGAGTTTTTAACTGAGTATTGAAAGTCAGTTAAGTCTCAGGGGCAATTTCGTCATTTCATCTCACTCCTTCTTCCTCATCATCTTCTCAACCCAATCTTCTTCTTCAACCCAGAACACAACACTTTCAACTTCCCAAGAGCTTGCATCATTCCTAACTTAATTGAACATATATCAGCTGCCAATTTAAGAAATCAAGAAAACGCTAAAAACATAACACACACACACCACACATTGCATCATAGAGAGAGAGAGTGAGCAGGAGAAAGAGGGAGACCGGAGGGTCTCCTCCGCCGGCGGTGGTGCTCCGGCGGCCGGCGAACTCAACACAACTACACCCCCACCTCCAAACCACTACATGATTATTATTTAGAGAGAGAGACGCGGAGATAGAGAGAGAAGATGCAGAAGTCTAGAGAGAGAGGAAATAGAGAGACACGCAGAACGAGGAGAAAGAAGGAAGAAGACGACGGTGGTGGTTCGGGTGGGTTCTGATCCGGGTCAGATCTGACTTCAAGGTAAAGATCCCCAAACTCACCTTTCCTCTTTAATAATAACCTGTGGTTGTGGTGGTGTTGAAGCTGCGGTGGTGGTTCGGTTCAGTTCCAGGGTTAATGGTGGCTCATAGAAGTGGTGGTTGAGTGGTGGTTAGCCGGCGGTGTTAGTGGTGAGGGTTTGGTGGTTACAGGGGGCGGTGGTCAGTGGTTTGGGTTTATTTATAGGTGATGGTGTGGTTGTGTTGTCCGGCTGCAGGAGCTCCGCCGCGGGTGGAGGAGACCACTGGTCTCCATCTCTCTCTAGATTAGTCTCTCTCTCTCTCTCTATAGATGTGTGTGTAGAGGATGAAATGAAAATGTACAGACATATGTGTGTGTTTTATTTTTATAAAAGAAGTCAAGGGAGGTTGGAGAAGATGGACATATGAAAGGACGAAATTGCCCCTGAGACTTAACTGACTTTTCATACTCAGTTAAAAACTCAGTTAAATATGGACCATTTTGGCAATTTTCGATCTGTGAGGGGTGGTTTTGGCAGAAAATTCAAAAAAGTGACCAAACAAGCAAATGTAATAATATTCCTTCCCCACCTTCCACTCCCCACAATTTTCATCCCCTCCACGTGGGACCCAAAAGTGCCACATGTCGCTTCATCCCCCTCTTCGCCCCCCCCCCCCCCCCCCCCCCCCCACCACCACCACTCCTTATAGTCTAAGTGAACTGTTTGGTTTTTTGTTCTAGAGTTCATGCATATGAGCAAGAAACTGAATGGCTTCATGGTTCTTGCATGTTTCACTCTTAAATTTAAATCTCATGCCTATGTATCTCAATTTGTAAACCAATCTACAAAGTACAAACTGTCCACGGTCCTAACGAAACCGCAATGCTTCTAACTTTCGCAATCATTTGCTTAGTGCAACCACATCATTCAGCCTGCTAATTGTTGATGCAACACCCTATTTTCAAGAGTAATATGAAAAAAAAACGTTTGTGAGGCGGCTGACCCAACCACCCTATTATCAAGATTACTTATTACTCAAGCAGCCCCTGCTATGATGGCCATTGGTGCCATACCTGCACTTAATCCAAATGCACACATTGCAGGAATCTTAACAGCCCGTGAAATCGAATATGCTGCTACCAGTTTTGTCATAATAAAAAACAGTTGATCAGAAACCATAGCAATCATCCAAGCATATACGGTGTGTCTTGAATCTTATTTACCTTTTCAAATAAACCAATAGCGCTAGGCTTTGAGGGCTTAGAGCATTTCGCACCTCCGGTATGAATAATGTCAGTGCCTTATGTATCAAAAGCTCAGTCAGCTAACTGTATAAAGTGTGTAAGGTTTATTACTTGACTAGGGAGGCTCAACGGCTATGGATAGTGTCACCCATGAAAGAATTCTTCGTGTCTCCATTGTTAAGTTTACTATCTACAGACTGAACACGAGACCAAAGTTCAAACAAAGGCCTTCATCAATGTGAACTACTAATCAATTGACCAAACCACACAATAAACTGTAATAAAAAGTGTTGTAGAAACTAGTGTTTAGGCATGATTTTGTTGTTGGGAGTTCTTATGATCAGATGTTCAAGTGTTTGACAAAATGTATTTTATTGGCAGAAGATGTCTTTTTATACACAATCAACAAAAAATTGCCATCTGGATTTATTTACAAACCTACTCATGTGAAAAAAATGATGCCCGTGTCATAAAATGAATCATAGTTCCCTATCACCACTTGCATACAACATATATTTGTATACTGTCTAGGTGTTCAATTTATGCAAGAATGAACAAACTAAGGGGGGACGGGGCGCCTACCGAATTGTCCACGGGTACCAACTACCAGCACGGTAACACCGTCGCCACCCACGCTGGTAGTGGTCCCGTGGACCATTTTGCTGGTTATGTTTACCGTGCTGGTACCGGTTATTTTGTTGGTTTTTATAAAATGCAAAATTTTCAATTTACCCCCGTGTGTTTTAGTGTTTTTTATTTTTACCGTCTGTTTTATATGTTTACCGTTTAAATAAATAAAAAACATTTCATTAAAACATAAATATTAAAAATACATAAAACAAAGAAAAATAAACTTAAGGTTGGCGCAACAAGCGCCATGTCTCGACATTGTCGGATTCTTGGCCGTATCGAGCCTCATATTCATAGTTTGTGAAGCCGATAGCCAACTCGTCATCGAGGTCCGGATCGTCCCTCATCGTTTGCTCGTAGAGGGTGGTCCACCTCGCACACTTGATATTGAAATCGTCCCACTTGAACTGGAGGTCTTGGATGGTCTTGGTGGTGTTGGTGTCCACGTGTTGCATGAAGTCGCTAAACACGTGAGCCCAAAACACATTCGGGGGTAGGCTTCGCCTTCGTCCGTAGGTAGTTCTTGAATTTCGGGGTCGTTTGTGACGTACTTGTGGCACACCACTAGTGCCATCTCTTCTTCTTCGGTCCACGGATTCATCTTGGTGGTGGGTTGGGTTTTTTTTACGGGTTTTTTTTGTGGGTTTTAACCCCACGGTTTGTTCTATTTATATCCAAAATTTTGAACGGTCTACTGTTAAAATTAAATTTTACTGACCGTTTAGTTGGCCTCAATTCAATTCAGACGACGGTTTCCAAGAATTAACACTAAAATTTGCTGACCGTTTGGTGGGACGGTTGTAACAGTATGAAATTCAATATTATTAACCGGTTTAAAAGTTTAAACCATGTGAAATGTTAAAAAAAAAGTTTGGGTATTTAAATGAAAATATAAATGAAAGAATCAGTGGAGTGTTGCCTCCAAATAAGTGTTTCAGTGAAGTAAATCAGTAAAGTGATGTGCCATTGCAGGATTGGTTAAAGGGAATCATTCCTCTCTAAATAAAAAGAAGCTAGTTCTCTTGATAGAGCTTTCACGTCTGCGCATAGAATTTTTTTCCTTTCCATTCCGTTCTTACCATATCATGGGCAGTTGGGTTGGAATCCGTGTGATGGTTCGAAAGTGCTTTCAAAGATTCTTCGCATCCCCAGAGAGATACATTGTTTCCATTGTGACTTGGTCGTCAAAAGGGGCACTACTAGTGTTGTGTACTTTTCATTGGAGCACACCTTTCGCTAGGAAGGGATTAGTTACGAGTACGAAATGCTTTTCACATACAAGTCGGATAACGCGATAAGACAGTTACACTCCTCCGCCTGGCATTCCAGTTCAAATACTAGTGAGGTAGACAACCTCATGTCATGCGTGAAAATAGTAAGGACATTGCCTACGGGCTCATTTCGACACTCAAGTACGAAGGAATTCTCCACTTCATTAAGGAAGGTTTCAGAGACAGAGGATCAAAGCAAGGGAACGAGGCGATCGGAGGGAGGGTTTGGTATAGTAGTGAGACCAATAGGGAAACATAATAAATAGGGAGTCTGTGAAAGATCCATTGACACACGAAGGTAGAAGTCAGGTGTGTATTAAATAGCATAGCTACTGAATTCGCAAAGACTCCTTCCTCTTTTAAGTTAAGTGAGGAACTCGCCCGAGGGAAAGGGACTGCGACCTTCAACTCCCAAGATATATCATATAATATAGCATGTTGCCCTGAAGAAGGATTGGAGTGATTTTCCTTCGGTCCATAAACGCAAGAATCGCGAGACGGCAGACATCGGCCGATGAGGCTAGTAGGGCCCTAGTCCTGTAACCGGGCAATGAGAATTCCTAACTGAGAAGTCACCACGAGCATAACAATCTTATTGGAACTTGAAAGAGAAGTGAATTTGTGAATGCCTAGCTGAACGTTCAAGATTGGATTCAGAAGCGGAGGCGACCGGAAGGGAGGCGAGCGAAGTGAGGCGTCCAGAATTTCATAGAGATAAACGGTTCAGCTCCCTTCTAAGCCTTTAGAGGATTAGAGGAATCATCGATGAAAGTGTTACTTACTTACTTACGAAGATCGACTGGATAACCTTCTACTGACAGAGTGGTGGGTGCTACTGTCTTATCTTATCCCTTCTTCTTTTACGAAAAAAAAAACAAAGTCTACAAGGGCCCATTTCCTTGTAAAATATCAAAGAGTTAAAGTAACTAATCAACCTTGAGTGTTGTTTCTTTCGTGGAATGATTTCTCTTTTTTATGGCAATATCTGTAATGTGGGTATGAGTCAAAATCATCATATATACATATGTAAAAGACAATGAAAGATATTACTCCTGGCAGGGCGAAGCTTGGTTATCGAATCGGAGGGGGCCGAACTCAAATTTTTTCGCTCGGTAGTGGCAAATCGGCGGGGGCCGGACTCAACACGGACTCAATTTAACTTCGAAAATCACAAATTTCCATTACTGCGCCAAAAAACAGGGGGGCCAGGGCCACTCCTGGCCCTTATATATGCTTCGCCTCTGACTCCTGGTATATAATCGGGTAAACTTTATTGGGTAAAACTGGTATATCAAAAAACCCCATACTCGACCCGAACCCACAATTTTTTTTAATAATACTATACCTGGTAACCCGAGCCCACACATGTCCCAAGCTGACTGAGCTTTGGATACAAGAAGGCCCCGACATTATTCAGATCAGAGGCGGACAATGCTCTAACAACAAAATATATGTCCCAAGTGATAATTAAACTCTGTTTGTGAAAAACCATTTCATAACAACAAAATACATTATTGAAAACAAGAAAAAAAAAGTAATAATTAGATATGATAAAAGGAATAATAAACCTAAAGGGTAGTGACGCAGCCAATGACGGATTTAGAAATTAATTTCAATAGTAACGTTTTTCATTTTAGTGGTAACGTTTTCCAAATATCGTAAAAAAAAAAAACAAATTGTCCACTAATTTTCAACTACACGCACGAAGTTGAGTAGCAACGGACGCGGCACCTAGCTTCAAGCTAGGTCCGCCCCTAGGCGCAGCTTGTGGCCCGTTCACCTGCGTGTCAATTGTAATTGGTTGTTTTTGTTTATATATATATAAAAAAGTTTAATATTCAAAAAAAAAAAAAAAAAACTAAAAACTTTTAAGCAAACACGAATTAAACAATCATGAATCGTTGTATCAATCCTAAAATACTTCCGTTAAAAAAAAATTCTAAACTTGGGCCTTGTTGTAATATATGAATAAAAAGGAACTTTAAGCGTTTCAACTTCCCGCCCAGTCCACTTCCACTTCTTCGTTACACGCATTTATAAATACTGTTTGGCTAATGGCTTAACTCTACAAAATCACACTCAAACAATCAAAATGGTGAGCACCAGAGCCCAATCCAAGAAAGCACATATCTGCTTCTCGCTGGAGGATTCTGATCATCAATCGACTGAGTCTGGAGCTTTGATTGGGTCCAACGATGACCTCTTAACCCAGATCCTTATCCGTCTCCCTGCTGCCTCCATCCTTCGCTTCAAATCTGTTTCCAAACACTGGCTTTGGCTTTTGAGTGACAAACATTTCACCCAAAGGTATGATAAGCTTTTAAAATCCCCTGGCCTTTTTGCTCGCCATAAATATGTTCCGTTTGATGTTGAAAACCCCAGCACTCCTCCTTTTCGTAGTCTTGATACTTACTTTGATCGTCCGCGTGTTGAAATCGTGCAATCTTGTAATGGGTTACTACTTTGCTCTACCAATCGAGGGCCCAACGGCCACTCAGGTGCTCTTAGGTACTATGTCTTTAATCCCACCACCAAGCAATTGGCACTCATCCCACCCGTCCCTGGAGGTCTGAAAGCTTGTAAAATTATCCGTTCAATGGGTTTTGTGGGTCTCGCATTTCATCACACAGATTGTGTTCACTACAAAGTTATTTGTATTTGTCCTGTATTGTCTGGTGTGGATTTGTATCAGACTCATATCTACTCGTCTGACGCAAGAAAATGGAGGATATCTATCCAGTCTTTCTCTGAGCCTATTAGCTTCCTCCGCCAGAGGGTTTACTGGAATGGAGCTATTTATTGGGCTTCACTTTACAAAAATAGCAGTTACGTGTACTTCAAAATAGATGTTGAACAGCTGCAAACGTTACCCTTGCCTGTTGGCTTGATGTCTTCTGAAACAGTGACAAAGTACCTTGGAGAATCTAGAGGTCATCTACATCTTATAGCATACAACAATCACCAAGAAAATAAGTTACACCTCAATGTCTATGAGTTGTTGAGCGATCATTCGGGGTGGTTTGTCAAGTATCAACTACAGCTTGATGTGCTTCTCGGTTCTTTCCCAGATATGATATATAACTACCATGTTTCTGGGTATGATTTCAAAGTCATCGATGTGGTTAGAGGCGAAGAAGAAGAAGATACATTCCTTGTGCTGAAGACTCCCAAAAACATTATAAGATACAATGTTCATGACAAGAGTTTTAAACAGATATTTGGTTTCCCGGAGTGCCACTATGATATTTGGAGTGTAGATTTTCATTGTTACACCGAAACCTTGTCTTCTTTCTAAAAGACAAATCGGTTTGTTTATAAATGCAGATTTATATTTAGTTTGATTTGGATCAAACTGGAAGGTTAAGTCAACCTAGAGATCCCCATGTATTTCAGATCAATCTAAACAACTATCCACAGTCTCAAACTTTTGTTTTCTAGCTCACTTTCCATGTCAATCGACAGCCCTAATGAATTAGCAATGCTAACATTGTTCAGCGCTAACTCATTTAACACCCTAGTTTCAAACGTAATATATTTTAATACTCTTGCAGCCCCTGCTGTGATGGCCATTGGTTTGATAACTGCGCTTAATTCATATGCACACATCGCAGGTCAACAACCTATTAAACTACACATGCTGCTGCAAATGTTGGCCTTACATATGTTTTGTCATAACCTTAATCAGACACCATATCAATCATTTAAGCAAATCATGTTCTTGATGGAGGGTAATGGGATTATGGGTCAAGGTGGGGTTCAATTAAACAAAAAAACACCGGGTTTTGACAGGTTAGAGCATCTGCTGCCTTCAGTCTAATTGACCAATCTGGTCCAGGTTGTAGGATTCTAGCATATTTGGAAAATTTTCAAAGCAAATTATAAAGTTGAGAAATTAGATTTTGGTTAAGCTGTTTTGATATCCTACTCGGTTTACTTGATTGTTTTTGTACTTTAATTCAGATTCACTGGAGGCGTTATTATAGGTCGTTTTTTTGTTGAAAACTTTGTTTATCAAGAAATGGAGTTTCATTTACTTGCAATTTATATTTTGGATGATCAGCATCGAGTATGTGGCTCATGTTTTGGTTGTGTTTGTTAATCACTGACCCAGCACCCTATCATCAAAGAGTATTATGAAAAACGTTAAAACATGCAAGTCAACTGGGGCGGGGGTTCCCCAAATTTACAAAGACCACCTTCAAAATATGTACTTCTGCAGCCCCTTGCTGTGACGGCCATTGGTGCGATAACTGCACTTATTCCATATGCATACATCAAGGAAATCTTAACAATCTGTGAAATCGAATATGCAGCTGCCACATTGGACATGCTAAGTTTTGTCATGATTATAAGTATTTAGTCTGAAACCATAGCAATCATTCATGCATATCATGTTCCTGATGGTGGGTAATGGGATTATTGGTCAAAATAGTGAATACCTTTCAGTTAAACTGAGAAAACCGGGCTTTGACAGGTTAGAGCATTTGCTGCCTTCACCTGAATCATGTCAGCAGACTCAGCACCTTCTTGTTCCTAATGCTCAAGCCAGCTTGGCCTATAAAATTTTGAATTATATAAAGTGTGTAGAGTTCATTACTTGATCATGAAATCTTAGCGTGTGAGGCACGGGAGAATGTCAACAATGTGATAATTCTTTGTGTCTATTGTTGGTTTAGCATCTAAAGGAAAAAAAAATTAGGAGACTAGGGTTCAATAAAAGCTTTCATCAATGTGATTCCATAACCGGATGCTATAAAAACTTATCAGGGTGTAAAACGATGCCCACGTCATTTCGCATCAATTTGGTAGCCTTCAAACATGTGAGTTGGTCTAGGTCGGTGAGTAGGTCTAGAGATGTAAGGTAATCCGAATAGATGAGTAACTCCGTATATGTAAGCTAATATAGCGAAGTAGAACCATGTAAAGTAGTTAGAAGGTAATCTCTTTCGTCATTAAGCTAGTGTCCAAGACTTATGAAATCATTATTTTGAAATTGGCTTGTGATTGGCCCTTAAAAAAAATCTCCCCACAATTTTCACCCTTGAAAAATGGATCTCACATGTCCCACATGACGCATCATAACCCTCTTCACCCCTTCACTCCCCGTAGTCTAAGCTTCAACAAATACATAATTAATTACAAACTAGTGGGATTCTTCGCGCGCGTTGCGGCGCGCAACAGGATTCTACAAGAAGGTGTTTAATTGTTATGGTTCAAACATTGCTACAGTAACACTGTTTAAATGGGCATGAGAGCACAAAAGAGATTTTGTTACCACATCCTTTTGTTCAAAAACACATTATTGAATAACAATAACCGATAAATGTAATTTTATACTCAAGTCACATTAGTAGCTCTAGAACAAAATGGAATACATCAGTTTTTATTCAATGACAAAAGTATAGCAACTACAGGTTTTTTACAATGCCAAACCCATGAGCCAATCACAAACATACTTAAAAACTAATGTCAAATAAAATGAAGTAGTCTTCTGTAACGGCTAATAAATAATGAAGGATAAAGTCCCTTCGGGGACATCCGATAAAATTGGAACGATACAGAGAAGATTAGCATGGCCCCTGCGCAAAGATGACACACACAAATCGAGAAATGGTCCAAATTTTTGCCAATGATCTATGGGGCAATTGGTCACACAGTGAGGTGGGAGGGTTTTCTCCTCGGAGTTCCCGCCCGGTTGAGGTCGCGAGTTCGATTCCTGGCTGCCCCGGGTTTACCCTGGCCAGGTCCCGTTGTGGAAAGTCGGTTGAAGCGCTTTGGCGCCGTCTCGAACTCGGGCCGCGTCTCACCCCAGATGTGTCATAGACCACTGGGACGCCGATCCAAGAAAAAGTAATGAAGGATAAACATCAAAAGGCTCACATCATGTAACTATCAAATCAACTATTAAATCATATTTGTACTAAAATACTAACCAACCTCAAATAAAGTGACAACAGACTTGGGTGGGCTTTGTGTTGTCAAAGTTTTATACAACAAAATTTTGTCATCCGGGAAGTAGGGTGGATGTGATTGTGTTTATTTGGTCAGCCAAGTCTTGCAAAATCACTGAAAGCAAATCAGGTTGGTCACTGAACGATGATTGATTCACTGGTCAAATTGGTGTTAGGACTCTTAGAACTACACAGTTGCATAACAAACGATCAAATTAGTATGCTCTTAATAATAGTAAAGAAGGTTATAATTTAAATGCATCTCGCCATTCGCAAGTAATTAAGCAAAAATAGGAATCAATAGGTTAAACCACATGTATGATTTTTGCACACATATTCCAAACCAAAACAAAATGAAAACGAAACTCATAATAGGAGCTATTGTAAAGCAAGAGGTCATACCATTTGCATGTCACACCGCTAAATGAGATGCAAAACGCCTAAAACACCTACTGTATTCAGATTCTAAATAAAGCAAGCAAAAACATAGTCAGGCAGTTAGGCGGCAAAACTCACGCATTGGGGCAAAATATCATACCTCAATTACAAATCCTAAAACAAATTATGACCAGGCACTAAAACGACCTGCAACGAATAGCAGAAACCAATAATCACTGAAAAAAAAAGTTGATGCTGCCATACAAATTACATCTATAATTGAACTGATGGGATTGTTTTGTTTATTTGCTTCGTGCAAAAGTCAGAGCAACACATGTAACCAAACACGTCTATAAACCGTCTAAAAACAAATGGAATATAACCTAAAAATGAATCCCTAAAACCCCTCGACCAAGTGGAACATGTATCAATCAGAAAATTAAGAAAACATAAAGATAAACAAACATCATTTTCCATCAATTCAGCCTTTTCATATGACTATAAGATACTGCAATAAACAAAATTCCACAGTAACAGCAAGTAATACATAAGTTTCCACTTTCAATGACATATCATTTTATTTCCTTATATTACTTCTTACGGATATATTATGTGTTAAGTACTCTTACAAAACAACTATATCAATTATAATATTTACTTTGTATTATCATGTGAAAAAAATTAAATGTTAGTCCCACAACACGTACCATGAATCAAACAATTCTTGGCAAGTTGGCATAGTCAACGTAGTACCCATGTATTATTTTCCATCAATTCAACTTTTGGTACGCGCCAGGGCCGGCTCAAGGCTTCATGGGACCTAAAGCGAATTCTAAAAATTGAGGCCTTTCTCGCAGGTCATTGCTTAGCCTTAGTTTACCCTCAAATTGAGACATGATTAAAACCTTTAATTTACCAATAGAAGTCATGTAGTTTTAGCCTGTGTGCAAACAATTTAAAGTCAAAATAATTAAAAACAAAAACAAAACCTTGAATGATACTCTGGCTTTAAACTTACATGGCAAAATCCAAACGAAGAGATCTTTTAAACCGGCTTGACTGCGTATTAGTGTTTCTGAAAACAAACACCAATGTATGATCTTGTGAGATTGAGAGGCCAACTTTCTTCGACTAATGACGTTATAGCTACAAAATCATAATAGAGAAATCAACCAAAAGGAAATTAAAAGCACAAAAAAATGAATCAGAAATAATAGAACCGTTTTCCTCCCTCTGCACAAAGAAAAAAAAATCAGTTCTATAAGGCATTGCTGTTGCAGAAAAGGTTGGGGGCCCTTAGACAATGGGGGCCCAAAGCAGGAGCTTCAAAAAACTTGCATTAGACCCGGGCCTGGACTACGCGCACATCATCACACGGTGTAAATAGTGTTAAGGACCAACCAGAAACAAAACGATTCATGTAGAAACTGATGAGACACAGAGTAAACAAACCTGATTTGAGGAATGCAAGACGATACCAAATTCAATCTGCTACACTATTTCAACAAAGGCAACAACCAGAATAAAAAAGGTTCGGGTATGGAAACACCAAAGATTCCATCTTTATTACTAACGAAATTAACCACGATAACAATCAGTTTAATCAATGAAATCGAAAAGAAATCAAAATACCTTACTCAATGCGTCGCCTTCGTAGACCTTTCTCTCTCTACTTTATCTCTCCAATGAGGAAAACATGATCGACCAACAACTAATGAGAAGAGAGGAGGAGGCACACCAGCGAAGATTAGAAACAATAGCTATCGGGTACGCCTTGCAAATCGTCAGTGAAGTCTAGAGAGAAAATGGGAGGTCTACTTTTTTCTCTGTAGTATAAAGCAAAATAAATGAACAGTTAGCTGTTGAATAAGATCATCATCAAGTTAGGGTTCTAGAGAGTGTAGAGAATTAAGAGGTTAAAGAGAGAAAATGTAGAGATAAAGAAAGAGGTTGTTGACGCGTGTTTATTTGGGTGATTGGGAGATAACCGCCTAAAAAACCCAATGAGCAGCTGCCAAACACCTCCCCCATTTGCCAACTGTAACCCACTACACCCTGCCTCAAAAGTTTAAAAAACCAAAATAGAAAAATCATTGTGCAGGTGTCGAACCCGGGCAAAATGTGTAACAATGCAGCAGCTTGACCAACTGAACCACGACGACTTTCTGTTATTCTTCCTAAGCTACCTTATTTATACAACTAAAACGGTTGATGCTGCATAAAAAAAAAGAACCAACCTGCCTCTGCCATGTGGCAGAGGCACTATTCATGAACTTCATATATCATAATATAGGATAATACGCATATTATGATTTAAATCAACTAAATAACTACTTTTATAAACGGCTGATACACATACCATTTGATTCTCCTTTTGAGAATATACAAATTTATTTACCACGAAACTTGAAACTTCTAACTTCATGGAAAAGGACATTTTTTTAATAGCCAGGCTTCCATTTGATAATTAACTACCTACTTAAAAACCACAACTCTAATAAAACCTATAAACTTTTGTGTATAAAACTCTTTAATTTTTAAAATTGTGGAATATACCTAAAATAGTTTCTTACCATGTGCTACGTGTCGGGACGTATCCAACACCACCGTTCCCCAACCAAAAAACTCAACCCAACCAAAAAAGCGCTCTCTTACGCCTTGATAAGCCTATAACCACTACACACCATTGTCATTGACCAGCTTAGGAGTTGTCGTCACTGATTTACTGTCAATTTAAAATCGTCGCCGCACCGTTTCTACCACCACTGACGAAACACAACAGCCCACAAAACCACTTGCATGCTTATCATACTGACTGTTCTGGCCATGCGAGAAGCAAATCATGAGGAGAGTGAGACGACACAAACAAACAAAGAAGAAAGAAGTGCCTTGTGGCTTGGCTTCGTGTTTTAATTTTAGGAAAAATAGGCATGGGCTTTTGCATGTTTATAGATCCATGAATTCATCAAATCCATCTCTACACTTGTGCTATTCTGTTAGGTCAGCAAAGATAACAACCACAACCACCTTACCTAGTAAATCCCATAATTAGCCACCTTACCCAGTAAATCCCATAATTAACGAGGCTAAGAGTAGAGTTTGGAGATTAGGTCAACAAAGATGAAGGATCAAAATCAATGGAAGAAAACCCTCGTATCACGTAATGGCAATGTGGCAATTTGGGAAGAAAATAAACAATTATGAACCGCCCAACAAGAACCGCCCATAACAAAAAAAGAACTAAGCACCCAAAAATACAAAACCGAACCAAGTAACCGAAACTCAATTAACCAAAAATACAAAAAGAACTAAGAACTAAGAACTGAACTGAAAGCAAACGAAAACTCGAATTAACTTAAAAGTGGTTATTGTTTTTTATACACTTAGTTCACCAAAATTAACCAAACCGAAATAGAATCATTCATATAATCATATATTTTTAGCTTTGATACCTCTATTTCACATATTTTTACCTCCGTTTCATATACTTCTAGACAAAAAAATTTAGCCAAAGTTTGGTTTTTGTTATTGACCAAAATTAACTAAACCGGGCTAAAAATCGGTAATCTAACCATAAAAACCGAACCAAGTAACCGATTGCTTAATAAAATCGATTAACTAATGACTTTGGTCTTAGTTTTGGTTGGGGCTAATAATTGAATTGAACCGAATCATACACACCTTTATAAATGTCCGTGTTTTCCGCTGCATCGCGCGGACAGCCTACTAGTTTATATACTATATAAATTCGGATTTGTTTATATTTTTAGTTATTTGTTTGAATGTGTGTATAAAAAAATAGTTTTGAAGTTATGTGATTTGGGTGATATATTGTTAATATGCGGTCTGAAGTGTAGGCCTTAACAGGTTTTGTGTCTAAACAGGTTAAAGACCTGATAACATGTTAAGCACTCATTAAGACACGTTAATTATTTTATTTAAAAAAGTTATATAAGGGGTGTGAGTATGCTTTATACATATGCGGATTAAAGATCTAGGAACCATAATTTTCATTTTTCAAATAACAAAGTACGGAGATATACACCGCTCGTTCATCCCTCATCTTCCTTCTCAACTCCACCGTCCTCGTTACCTGTCCACCGTTCACGTCCGTTGTCACTCATCACTCGTCCTCCTTCTCAACCCGGCGCCACTCAGTCTTTCATTAATTGGTTTGTGGATAAGTTTTTAAGGTTAATGTTTATAAACAAGTTCTTGTCTTATCGTGTCTTTTCGTGTTTTATCGTGTTGACATGTTATAAACAGTTTTGTGTTCGTGTATGAAAAAAAATGACACGATAAGTTATCGTGTCTTAATAGGTCGTGTCTGACACAATATGTTAGCCCTACCGATAATGGACCGGGAGCGGTGTGGGGCGTGTCACGGAGGAACCAAAAAGACCCGGAGATGAGCCCCACAGCCTAACTTCAAGGCCTTTCAACTTCGAACCGGCCCACTTCATTCCACGAATCTCTTGCATCTTTACTGTTTGTCTTCTCCTACAAAACCCTAGAATGGTGAGCACATACAACAACAATCCTTAAGTCTACAAAATGGTGTGCACCAGAGCCCAAACCAAGAAACCCCATATCTGCTTCTCGCTGGAGGATTCTGATCATCAATCGACTGAGTCTGGAGCTTTGATTGGGTCCAACGATGACCTCTTAACCCTGATCCTTCTCCGGCTCCCTGCTACCTCCATCCTTCGCTTCAAATCTGTTTCCAAACACTGGCTTTGGCTTTTGAGTGACAGACATTTTACCCAAAGGTATGATAAGCTTTTAAAATCTCCTGGCCTTATTACTCGCGATACGTATGTTCCGTTTGATGTTGAAAACCCCAGCACTCCTCCTTTTCGTAGTCTTGATACTTACTTTGATCGTCCGCGTGTTGAAATCGTGCAATCTTGTAATGGGTTACTACTTTGCTCTACCAATCGAGGGCCCAACGGCCACTCAGGTGCTCTTAGGTACTATGTCTTTAATCCCACCACCAAGCAATTGGCACTCATCCCACCCGTCCCTGGAGGTCTGAAAGCTTGTAAAATTATCTGTTCAATGGGTTTTGTGGGTCTCGCATTTCATCACACAGATTGTGTTAACTACAAAGTTATTTGTATTTGTCCTGTAGAGTCTGGTGTGGGTTTGTATCAGATTCATATCTACTCGTCTGACGCAAGGAAATGGAGGATATCTATCCAATCTTTCTCTGAGCCTATTAGCTTCCTCTGCCTGGGGTTTTGCCGGGGAGTTTACTGGAATGGAGCTGTTTATTGGGCTCCAAGTTACGTGTACTTCAAAATAGATGTTGAACAGCTGCAAGCGTTACCCTTGCCTGTTGGCTTGATGTCTTCTGAAATAGTGACAAGGTACTTTGGAGAATCTAGAGGTCATTTACATCTTATAGCACACAACAATCGCCAAGAAAATTGGTTACACCTGAATGTCTACGAGATGTTGAGCGATCATTCAGGGTGGTTTGTCAAGTATCAACTACAGCTTGATGCGCTTCCCGGTTCTTTTCCAGATATGATCTCTAAGTGCGGTGGTTCCAGTTATGATTTCAGTGTCGTTGATGTGGTTAGAGGCGAAGAAGAAGAGGATACATTCCTTGTGCTGAAGACTCCCAAAAAGATTATAAGATACAATGTTCATGACAAGAGTTTTAAACAGATATTTGGTTTCCCGGGGTGCTACTATTGGAGTTCAGATTTTCATCGTTACACCGAAACCTTGTCTTCTTTCTAAAAGACAAATCGGTTTGTTTATATTTGGTACTAGATTGCTGATCAAACTGGAAGGTTTAGTCATGTTTTATGTTTGTTGAAAGCTTTGTTTATCAAGAAATGAAAATCCGTTTACTTGCAGATTTATATTAGGTCTAAACAACTATCCACAGTCTCAAACTTTTGTTTTCTAGCTCACTTCTCATGTCAAACGTAATATGTCTTTAATACTCTTGCAGCCCCTGCTGTGATGGCCATTGGTTTGATAACTGCGCTTAATTCAAATGCACACATCGCAGGTCAACAACCTATTAAACTACATGTGCTGCTGCAAATGTTGGCCTTACCTATGTTTTGTCATAACCTTAATCAGAAACCATAGCAATCATTTAAGCATATCATGTTCTTGATGGAGGGTAATGGGATTATGGGTCAAAACGGGGTTTAATTAAACAAAACACCGGGTTTTGACAGGTTAGAGCATCTGCTGCCTTTAGTCTGATTAGGTGGTAGCGAAAATCAACGGTCGTAGGTGGTGTTGACCCATTATTTGTTTGCAAGTTTTATAAGAAGTAAACTTTGGTAAAAAAAAAAAAAAAAAAAAAAAAAAAAAAAAAAAAAAAAATAAATAAATAAATAAACTTTGGGTTGTGCTTTTATCTCAATGGGTCAAATAAACTTTTGCTTTATCGCAAACAACTCAAATAAACTTTAGGTTGTGCTTTTATCTCAAACAGGTCAAATAAACCTTGGGTTGCGTTTTATCTCAAATGGGTCAAATGTTGTTTTAGGGCTGTTTCTGTGCTCATTTGATGACGCTTTTGGTTATATTTTCATGTTTGGATGTCACTTATAAAGTTTGATTTGTGTTAAACTCAAACGGTTCAAATAAATTTCGGCGGATGATGATATCTTTGTTTATTTGGTTTGTTACATTTTAAGAAAGTTTGTAAACAGGTCTCTCTTTTTTCTTTAGGCTGCTGTTATTATTTACACACGTATAAATATACTAGGCTGTGGTTATTAACCTGTTCACCACTTACGACTACAAGGCATTTTAAGTTTGGTTTGGCTTCATGTTAAGTTTTGTTTTATGATTGTGGCTTTGATAGGATACATTTTTTGAATCCAAATTGTGACCTTCACTGCATTGTCTTTAATTGTGGCTTCTGAGTTCTATGCTGATATAGTATGCAAAACCCAAAGATTCAAATTGTGGCTTCTGTGTTTTGATGTCACCCCTTCTGGAAAGTATCTTTCTTGAATAGACATATATGACCACATGATTGCATATTGGTCTTGATGGTTTATTCATGCTAAATATATAACTATTCTCACAAAGAAATATGAAAAGAAAGCTAAGAAATACCGGGATATTCTACATTGGTTGGTTTTGGTAATATTTTTTTAATCTAGATTATCCCGACCCGATTAACCCAAACCTGAAAGTAACAATGCGATGGTAAAACTTTTAAAAATATGGGATTTGGGGTGAATAGTGAGCCCCGATATTTACTTTAGTTTTCAACATAACTTGGGGTATGATGGGCGTATGAGGATGAGGACTTCAATGTATGAATGAAAATAAATAAAATCTCACATTTTTCTTGTAATTTGGGTATGAAGAAGGGAGAGGCATTCCATTGTGTATATAAAAAAATACAATGTAAGTATTAAATTAACTAGTTAAGAAATACAACTTTAACTGAAAATAATATCCTCACGAATACCAAAAACTGTTTCACAAAAATACAATAAGATAAAAAGAATTTATAATTAGACATGATAAAGAATGAATAAATCTAAACACTTTCCGGTCTAAGTGAACCAAATGAAATTATTTAATCTTGAATCTCAACGTTACGAGCAGAATGGTTCCTAAAACTAAAAATAACTTAGTTTGGCACTCTTCATAATTGTGAGCGGAATAGCTCTTATTTGCTATTTTAAATTAAAAGATTTGTAGACTAGTGGTATTCAACGGTGAAGTAACTACCAGTGTTGTAAGAATCGCTAGGCGATAGTCGGTCGGTGAGGTACCGACTAGCGATTAATCGGGATTAGTAGAGATTAATCGTGATTAAATAATTTGATTTAAAACAAAAAGCTAGGGTGAATTGGGCTAGAGATGGGGATGAGAACTCAAGATTCTTTCATGGGTCGATTAATTGCAGATTGGTTTCGAATTCTATTCTGGGGCTTAATATTAATGGCGAGTGGGTAAGTGAGCCGAAACAAGTTAAAAAAGAAGTACTCCGCTTTTTTAGAAATAAGTTTGTTGAAGATTGTTCAAGACGTCCGAGCCTTAATTGTTATGGCCTGAAGACCATTTCTAATGATCAAGGTGTTGCGCTTATCCGGCCTTTTTTGGAAACGGAGATTAAGGAGGCGGTTTTTGATTGCGGTAGCGATAAAGCCCCGGGTCCTGACGGTTTTAATTTCCGCTTTATTAAGAGGTATTGGGATTTGTTTGCTCGTGATTTCATTGATATTTTTAATTATTTTGCGTCTACTGGAAAAATTAATCAAGGGGCGGCGTCTTCTTTCATTACGCTGGTTCCCAAGGTTAATGACCCGGTTAGGCTGGAGGAGTATAGGCCGATAAATCTGATTGGGGTGATTAGTAAAGTTATATCTAAGGCCCTGGCGAACAGGTTAAAATCTGTCATGGATTGTGTTATTCACGAGACACAATCGGGATTTATAGCGGGGAGGTATATTCTGGATAGCCCGATGGTGATTAGTGAAGTTCTTTCGTGGTCGAAAAAAAGTGGAAAGGAGTTATTCATGTTTAAAATTGATTTTGAGAAGGCTTATGATAATGTGAATTGGGCCTTTTTGATCTCGGTTATGAGACAGATGAATTTTCCTGAATTATGGTGTAATTGGATTGAAGGAGTCCTGCGGTCGGCTCGTTCTTCAGTTCTGGTGAATGGGTCCCCGACATTTGAGTTCAGTTGTGGAAAGGGTATTCGTCAGGGTGATCCAATTTCACCTTTCCTTTTTATTATGGTTATGGAAGCCCTCTCTGGTTTGATTAGGAAGGCTTGTGATGTGGTAGCGTTTAAGGGGGTCGCTCTGCCGAATGGTGGTCCCACTGTTTCTCATCTTTTGTATGCTGATGATGCGATGGTTATGGGTGAGTGGTCGGATGATAATTTTATTTGTTTAAGGAGGTTACTCCGTATTTTTCATATGTGTTCGGGTTTGAGAATTAATATTCATAAGTCCACTTTGTATGGAGTGGGGAAGAGTATTGATGAGGTTAATTTGAAAGCAGCGAGTATGGGGTGTAAATCGGGTGTTATGCCTTTTGTTTACTTGGGTATACAGGTGGGTGCGAACATGAGTCGAATTAATAATTGGGCTCCGGTGATAAAGGTCTTCAAATCGAGATTGTCTAAATGGAAATCGAAAGTCTTGTCGATTGGAGGTAGAGTTATTCTCATTAAGTCAGTCTTGGAAGCTCTCCCGTCGTATTATTTTTCTTTATTTAAGGCCCCTTTAGGGGTTATTAATACGTTGGAAGGTCTGGTTCGAAAGTTTCTTTGGGGAGGTAATGTGGATGTGCGAAAATTGCATTGGGTTGGTTGGGACGTAGTTACTCAACCGGTTCGATACGGAGGGTTGGGTATTAAAAAGTTGGGAGAGTGTAACAATGCCTTTTTGGTTAAGTGGTTATGGCGATATCGACAAGATAGGGGTACATTGTGGAAGAGAGTTGTGGAAGCCTTACATGGGTCGCATAGTGTAACAACCCGTTGTTACGTGTCCGAGATTATACTAATTATAATCTAAATCTATAATTAATTAAGTAATAATAATATATTAAGAATTACTAAATAAATAATTGTTAATATAACATGAACGTTGCAACTTCCTTTCCTTTGGAAGTTATATCACACACAATTAAAATATGGATGACTTTTATATGGATGGATAAAATAAGCTTTGACCATGCATATTATATAAGCTTGCACTCAATCTCATCCCCAAACATATGCACACTGTCACACCCTCAAATTTTCACCTGCGGAGTTCTACCGCGAGGCATGTGAGACACCAAGATCTAAGTCAACGGTCACAATAAACGACGTCTAAATGTAAAACATACGTAAACATAAACCATGCATAAGTTTAAAACCAACATTCAACAATGCGGAAGCATTTAAAGTTTACAAAAGTCATGCATAAATAAAACATAAGTTCAAAAGTTCGTGATTCCAAAACGTGCAAATGAGACCCTAGACGCGAGACGACTCCAGTGCGACCTCGTGCGCCTATCCGACAGCTGCTACCTTAGCGACCTGAGAAAACATGCTAAAAGAGTCAACATATAATGCTGGTGAGTTCACAGGTTTTATTTAAACGTTTAAAGTGATCCTTCAAAAACCGTTACCATCACAGTTACTACTATGCTTGTGAGAACGCTAGCTAGGCGCAGAATGAGATACTCATACGGGTGAAACCATTGCTGACTAAGCCGTGTAGTGACCCTTAGTTTCCTATGGGCTACCGTCATCACCGGTAGACCTTGTTTTATTAGAGACAATATGCACTCGTCGGTCCCACCGTTGAGTGGGGTTTGTCAGTTCCCAATAGCGCTATCCATATTTCCCCGCCATATACCCATGTTAGTGGTTTCTAAGGGACTTTTGATGAACCGTATAGTACGATAAGTAAGCCATAGTATAACGTGATAAAGAGTCATGAGCCATAAGAGTTTAACAAGTCATAAGTCATAAAAGAGTTTTAAGCATGTTTCTCCCCCGAAAACATAAACCATAAAATGTGGGGCCGTGAACTCACCTTAGGTTGCGTATTCCGTTTAAGAGTAAACCGTATGCGTGATATGAGTAAACCGTCTGTAAGATATGATAGCCCCAACTATTGGCGACCTATCATAAGATATGTGTTAAGTTAGACTAATAACCCATCGGGTTCATTAGTCCCTAAATCCAGTCCATGACCATTATTTGTCCGAAAAGCGTGTTTGACCGACAACAAGACTACGTAAGACAAGACTCGACATCCCATTGGTGACCCGACATTCCACGTTTTAGATAAATACAAGACATCATGCCACATATGCAATTAAACAATTAATACGCGCAACAGTTCACCTAGTCTAGCATAATATCCGATTAACGCGTAAACAGGTCCGAACACGTATTACTAAGTCATTGGGTGTATCCCGGGGTTCCTATCATGTTCCTAGGCGTCAAATCATGTTTCGGGATGTTAAAATATACATACAGCAGCATTACACGCGATCAGGAATCAAACTAGCATTTAGGAAAAGTCAACATGTGATTGGGGATGGTCAACAGGCAATCAGCATGCTAATCGCCTATATATTCATGCGATTGGGATGCCAGTCGCCCCCTAAGGGGCCTAATCGCCTATAGCAGCATGCGATTAGGGTGCTAATCGCCTGCTGCAGCTGTACAATGCAATTTCGCGCGTTTAACGCTCCAAATCAGATCCGAAACATGTAAAAACATCCAATAATCATCCTAACACCTTAACAAACATATTTCAAGCAAAACCCCTAAGTTTTCATTGTTCTAACAGTTCCGAATGCGAGCGTTTTCCCAAAATAGCAACTTAGCATGAAAACATCACATCAACATGCAAGAACTTGCCCTAAATAGCAATTTTTCAGATTAAATCGCATAACCACGTTGTCCGATAGCATCCTACTGTTCTAGCATCATCCTAGAGCAAACCCTAACATCATTCAATCAACAACATACCTCATATCATCCTTAATCATCCAAAATCCTTCAAATGGGTCAAAACGCCAAGTATCAACAATACACAACCAAAACCATTCAAACTCTTAGGACATCATCATACCAACTTGTAACAGCCATAAACATCATAATAACACAAAAACAACTATGATTCAATCCTAAAAATTCTATCTTTAATCACATATAACACATATATCACATGTAAAGGTGTGGGTTTGTTTAAAAACGGTTTTAAATGGATTTTTAAAGACAAAAACATTTATAAGTCAGGTCTGGACGTTTAGGGAGTAAAACATAATCATTTAAAGGTTTGGGTTTGAAGAACACACCTTGTATTCAAGAGGTGATGATGGAATAAGCTTGAAAATGGTTGTTTTGATGCAAAAACGAGTTCCAGAGGGTGTTTGTGTGTTGGGTTATGTTATGGGACGGCTAGGGTTGCACAAATGATGTTTTGGAGGTCAAGGGTGGTATTTATAGGCGTTTCTAGTCGTCCAGCACGTAACACGCGATTATGCAGCTTTACACGCGATTAGGAAGCCTAATCGCATGACAGTTCATGCGATTGGGGCCTAATCGCATGAACAGTCATGCGATCAGCCCCTACTCGCCCCTAAGGTCCCCCACTCGCCCCTCCTATAGGCGATTGGGCTTCCCTAATCGCCTATAGGGGCTGTTTTCGTGTGTTTTGCGCGTTAAACCCCGTTTTAACATATGTTAACACATATTCACATACCGACAAGTCACATAATGATTGTAAACATATAATGCATGATAAATAACACGTTCCCCGCCCGATCACCAATTCCCGGGACCCGAGACTTGCGTATGTTAAAACCCTAATGATGTGCGACTCGACTCGACCGACCTTGTTATGTGTAACGTATGCGCGACTCGCTAAGGTAGACTTACTAAGTTTTCAAAAGTTAGTTACCGGAAGTTGCCGGGTGTCACACACACTTTACAGCTCAATCATTTCCATTCCTCACATTCATGCACCTTCTAATACACATCATCCATATTATACTCACATACATATTATATGAGATTCATGCACAGCCCTTTTCTTTGCTTACCTCCTACGCACAACCAACATCTGTCCAAGTGAATAATCATATAATCTTTATCCTTATCCCATTTCCATATTATATATACGCATATACATTATACCATTGAAGATACCATCTTCTAAATATATATATATATCCTATACTACTTCCAGTAACAAAACTGTAAGAGTGATAAGAGAGAGAGACATGAGAACTGAGAAGGGAGAGAGAGAGAGAGGGGTTACGGAACTAGGAGGATGGCCGCTTCCGGTCGTCTTCTCCGGCCTGTCACCACCTCCGGTCCCGACCACCTCACCGGTAACCTACACCCAACCAATTCTGGTCTCCTTCTCCGATGATTAGTCAACGACTACCAACCTATTATATCGATAAGCTTCTCTGGCAATAATTCAACTACAGCCGCTACACTTCCGGTCACCATTACCAACCCACTATAGAACCCGACGGTCACTTTCTCTTATCCAGAAGGTGACCCGGATACATGACTATCACACTACGATCGACCCTCGCCATTTATAAACAACCACCAGTCATCACTCCTGGTCTCAACCATCCAACACCCGACACCTCCTCCGGGTCGGTATTCCTCTCCGACCGGTTACATAAACATCGTTTACAAAGATAATACCCTACCTCCGACCATCGATCATCATTTCCGATAAATAGTCGACTCTCTCCAAACACCACGTATCTTTCTGTTTAAAACCCGAACCTTAAAGTATCCAAACGAACTTCGTTTCCGGCTTATTCGGTGAGTGTAGCTAACTCGGGTTCGAATCAGTTGACACAACGAAGACGAGAGGTTGAACCGAGCCGCTGTCGGACAAACCAGTAGTTATGAATCTCCATTTGATATATTGAAAGGTTATTCTATTTATTATTATTATTATTATTATTATTATTATTATTATTATTATTATTATTATTATTATTATTATTATAAACGTGAAACGTGTGGGACGGTAATATTAACCCGACAATATTAAACCAAGTAATACGATAATAAACCAATTTATATTATATATACAATAATATAAAAGAACATAATATTAAAGAATTGTCCCCGGCGTTATCACGTGCACAAGTCTTGCACGCGCTAATGTTAAATAAATATAATAGGTACCATACATCTTGGAATATACTGATAGGGAATAGACTGCAGAATGAGAAGAATATTGTATAAGGTGAGTACATGACCCTTTCCCTTTAAAAAGCTTTTGGGCTGATTACATGCTTGTCTAGTCGTTATCAAAGTATTTTGTATGGTTTATATTATAAAAGTGTTATCGAGTTGATAGAACTCGGTCGAATAGAAACTACGTAGAGTGGATCCATTCGGTATTATAGAGTATAGCCTGGACCAATTAGAGGTTACGGGACCATGTATAATCGATCTATACTCACGGGAATATATTCTTCTAAACCAAGTAGAGGTTTAGAACCATAATAAGCATTTGTATGATGCTCCATCGATAATATATTCCACCTTAGAATGACCGAACCATATAGAAAGAATTGTATGTTTGTTAAAACTTGAGTTATTATTATTAGTATGTCTAAAATCTCGGCATGTCTCACTAGTATGAAAATACTAACGTACTTTAAGCATGTGGTCAGGTATTTATACAAGATTATTAAAGAGCAAGTGACGAATAGAAGATCTGGATAAGAAGAGGATGCTATGGCTACATTTTATGTATTTCATTAATATTGAAATTCAGTTTAATGTGATCATTACAATTAAACCTGTTTATGCTAATCTGCTGCGCCACCTGGGTCGTTACACATAGAAAGTGGGATCCATATCCGCACAAATCGTTGTATTCTGGCACTTGGTCTAAGATTGTTTCAAGTGGGCAGCGTTTAAGGATTGGTAATCAATCTGGATGGTATATGATACGGGGTCGATTGGGTAATGGTTCGGATATTCATTTTTGGACTGATCCATGGGTGGATACGATTCCTCTAAAAGTCCGATTTCCGGAGTTGTTTCGTCTGGAGAGATCTAAATGGTGTGTAGTTAGCGACCGGTTGGTAGTGAACAACATGGGCTCTTCGTTGCATTGGAGTTGGAGTAGAGTTCCGAATTCACAGATTGAGTTACAACAATTGAATGAGTGCATGCGGCTATTAGAGGGTCATCATCTAGAGGTGGGTAGAGATCAATGGTATTGGGATTATGGGGCGGCGAATGGTTTTTTCCGTTTCAGAGGTGCGACGATGGCTAGCTTCTGAAACTAACATCCACATTGCTTCGAGTTATGTTTGGTGTAAGTGGTTACCGGGTAAATGCAATATTTTTATGTGGCGTATGTTAATGGATAGAATTCCTACTAAAAAGGCGTTAGAAAGACGGCACATAAATGTTGGGAGCCCACTTTGTATTTTTTGTGAAGATCAAGAGGAAAGCGTTGAGCACTTATTTACAGGTTGTCTATTGGCCACTGGTGTTTGGCTTGCTATTGCTCGATGGGTAAAACTCCCAGTGTTCTTTTTCTTTTCTGTTAATGATATTATTCAGGAGTATGATCGTATTAGATGGCCTGCGATAAAGAAGTCGGCCTTGCATGGTATTATGGTTCTTACGTGTTGGCGGATTTGGAAGGCTAGGAATGAGAAGATGTTTCAGGATCTTGAGCGAAAGGTGGTCGACATAGTTGCTGACGTGAAGGCATTGGGTTATCTTTGGTTTTCTACTCGGTATAAAAAGGGGTCGGTGGGGTGGAATGATTGGAAATGTTTTAATTTTGATGTAATGTAATTCTTGGTTTGGGTGTCTCCATCTTGGAGATGTTCCCGTGGTTTTTTGTGTTTAATAAAAGTTGCCTTTCAAAAAAAAAAAAAAATTTGGAATTTTATGCGTAGTTTTTTTTTTTTTTTTTTAAATAGGCATGTTTCAACCCCTTCCTAGACCCACATCTTTAAGCGTATAAAATTAATCGTCAGACTTTACATGCTTTGGTCGGAATCCAACCGAATTTTACAGATTTGGGCCGAAATTTTGGCTAGAGTCGCTAGACAGCCACCGACTAACGATCAATCAGTGTTTACTCAGTGAGTATCCGGCTAGCGATTAATCGAAGAATAGAACGGATTTTTACAACCACGGTGACTACTGACTAGTCGTATAAATTTGAAGGGCTAGAAAGAAATTTTGAAGGCCTTTCATCTTGGTCTAGGTCCTGTCCACTCTTTTTCTTTACGAAGTCCATTATATGAAACCCTAGCCAGGCAAAATCAAGAAGACAGCTTAGATACACATCTTGTTCAACACTCTCAATCAAATGGTGAACACCAGACCCAAAAACAAGAAAACCCTCAAAGCCTGCTTCTCCCAAGCTGCCTTGGTTGCTTCTAACGATGACCTCTTAACCGAAATCCTTATCCGGCTCCCTGTTACCTCCATCCTTCGCTTCAAATCTGTTTCTAAACACTGGCTTTGCCTATTAAGCGATAGACATTTCACCCAAAGGTATGATAACCTTTCTAAGTCTCCTCCTGGTCTTTTTGGTGGCAATATCAATATATATGTTCCCTTTGATGTTAAACACCCAAGCACTCCTCCTTTTCATAGTCTTGATTCTTACTTTGATCGTCCGCGTGTTAGAATCGTGCAATCTTGTAATGGGTTACTCCTTTGCTCTACCGATCGAGGGCCCAAAGGCTACAAAGGTGCTCTTAGGTACTACGTATTTAATCCCACCACCAAGCAATTGGCACTCATCCCACCCGTCCCCGGAGGTCCCAAAGCTCGTAAAACTCTCCGTTTAATGGGTCTGGCATATCATCAAACAGATTGTGTTCACTACAAAGTCATTTGTGTTCTTCGTGGGCCTGATGCGGATTCGTATCAGATTCTAATCTACTCGTCGGATGCAAGGGAATGGAAGATATCTGTCCAGTCTTTCTCTGAGCCTATACACTCTGTCCGTCAGGGGGTTTACTGGAATGGAGCTGTTTATTGGGCTTCTTATCATGACCATACGAATTTCTTGTACTTCAAAATAGACGATGAACAGCTGCAACCGCTACCCTTGCCTGTTGGCTTGATGTCTTCTGAAATAGTGACAGTGTTCTTTGGAGAGTCTAGAGGTCATCTTCATTTAATAGCATACAAGAATCGCCAAGAAAATTGGTTACGCCTGAATGTGTATGAGATGTTGAGTGATCATTCAGGGTGGTTTGTCAAGTATCAAGTTGAGCTTGATGCGCTTCCCGATGCTTTCCCGGAGATGATCTCTCAGTACTTTGTTTCTGGGTATGATTTCAAAGTCATCGATGTGGTTAGAGGCGAAGTTGAAGAAGATGCATTCCTTGTGCTGAAAACTCCTAAAAGGATTATAACATACAATGTTCATGACAAGAGTTTTAAACAAATATATACTTTCATCGGGTACTCCTATGAAGGTAATTCAAGTTTTCATCGTTACACCGAAACCTTGTCTTCTTTCTAAAAGATCATTTGGTTTGTTTATATTATTTTTCTAAAAGATAATTTGGGTGTGTGCTCTTAAAAAGTTAGTTTTTAGTTAATTAAAAATTATCTTGCAAACCCATGAGGTATGCCACTGCTTTATACGCTCAGTTTCAGAAAAGAGACTAATGGTTCAAAAGTCGCCAAACGTATTGAGATTAATTCCTTGATTCGTGTCTAAAACTGTTTTCATGAAGAAGAAAAAGAAAAAAAGCTAGATAAATGACTCTAGTAAGCAAATTGTCTGCTTTTTTGTTCTATAGTTAAGTCTTGACTTTGCACATATGAGCAAGAAGCTGAAAGGCTTCATGGTTCTGTTACATGTTTGACCATTAAAGTCAAAAGTCAAACAGGAGATCCTATGTATTTCATTTTTTCAAACAAGTCTAAACAACTGTTGTCAATGCAACCACAACGTTCAACTTGTTAATTGCTGAGCCAACACCCTATTTTCAAGAGTAATACGAAAAAAGTTAAAAGGTGTAAGTCAACTAAGGGGGCTTTTACCAAGGCCACCTTCAAAATATGTACTTGTTACTCCTGCGACCTTTGCTGTGATGGCGTTGGTGTCGTAACTGCACATAATCCAAATGCACTACATCACAGGAATCTTAACAGCCCGTGAAATTGAATACGTTGCTAATGTTGGACTCACCTAAGTTTTGTCATAGTTATACGTAGTTAATCAGAAACCATAGCAACCATCCAGGCATGTATAGTGTGTGTTGAATCTTGTTTACATTAAGCCAATAACCCTGGGCTTTGAGGGGTTTGAGCATTTTCCGCCTTTCGTCATAATGATGTCAACGCCTTCTTGTTCCAAAAGATCAGCCTTGTTGGCTGTAAAAGTTAGTTTCTATTGTGTATTTATTTATTTTATAATTTTACTTTTTGAATCGCATACGTGTATAGGGCTTATGACTTGATCAGGTTGGTTTAGAGGTCACGGATAATGTCATCAATAGAACTTTTTTTTTTTTTATCGGCGAGCAAATGTGTGGCAACCACCCTTGCGGGGCGCCGTGCCCAAGAATCGACTACTCGACCTCCACAGCCCCCGCCTTCTCCCGATGCGCGGAAACCCGAGCCCCACCCGCCCGAAGGCACGACAGTATTATAGAACTCAGTAAAACCTCGCCGTCCGTCAGATTCGAACCGGTGCCACCCGTATTCGATCTTCACCCGGATACCAAACCATAAAGGATGAAAGTGGGGATTGAACCTTTGATCACATAGGTGAAACAAAAGTTACTCCACCACTCCACCACTATGGATGGATATCAATAGAACAATTCTTCG
The DNA here is from genome assembly GCA_028751855.1 of Ambrosia trifida. Lineage (NCBI taxonomy): Eukaryota > Viridiplantae > Streptophyta > Magnoliopsida > Asterales > Asteraceae > Ambrosia > Ambrosia trifida. The sequence continues at coordinate 9,480,036 of CM054131.1, forward strand.
TGTCCATTTTTTAGTTTCTACAAAAAGAACACGAGACTAGAATTCAATTAAAAGCTTTCATCATTGTGAACTATTTATCAACTAAGCAAATTAGATAATAAACTATCCTGATCATGTGGCCTAGTGGTAAAAGGACCGGTTCTCTCTTTGGGGGAGCCGGGTTCGATTCCCACGGGAGGCATGTGATGTATCCCCCACCCTTGTGGTGGGGTAGGTGGTTGGGAAGTGATGGAGAGACCCTTGACCCTTGTGGTCATGGGTTCGACTCCTGATCCCTCCAGGTTTTACCGGTTCACTACCGTCGTGCCTTCGGGCGGGTTTGTGGGCCGGGTTTTCCCTGGAACAGGAGACGGGTGGGCCGAAGGGCTCTGTCCGTACGGACTAGAGGCCGTCTGGGGCCCCTTTCGACCATTGGGGGCCGCGTACAGAGTACCCGGCAATACTTTAGTTGATCGTTAAAAAAAAAGATAATAAACTGCAAAAAAATGTGTTGTAGATACTAGTGTTTGGGCGTGCTTCTGTTGTTAGGACTTCTCATAAACAGATGATTAAGTGTTTGACTAAGGGGTTGTTTGGTTGATTAACTGCTGAATCATTAAAATGTCTGAATGGTTAAGAGACTCTGAATGATTAAGTGCTGAATGGTTGAGCTATGCATCAAGTCTGAATGATTCAGCTCTTAACCATTCTATTCAGAGCCTTTTTTAGGTTGAAACAAACAGTCTGAATGTTAAACCATTCAGAGTTAAATGGTCCAGAGCCTCATTAAGAGGCTACCAAACAGGCCCTAAGGTTTTTTATTTAGAATTTTAAAGACAAATGCGATATGAATTTATTTACAAACACGCTCAGAGGAAGAAAGGATGCATATATCATAAAGTTGCCAAACTCCTCGGGATAACTTAGTGATATATAAAAAGCGGAAAAAAAAACGACTTTTTGTGGGATCATATATATTTTTTTTTTACCATTTGAACCATGTTTGTATTATTTAACACGCTATCAAAAGAAATAGTCAATAATTTTATCTTGTTTTTTTTTAACGGCAAGTGGTGCAACCGGTGGAGCTCCGGCTAACATCCTGGGTTAGCCTGTACTGATTACCCATTCCACCTGGATTGGGGATCTCTCAAGGTGGAACTCCTACATGTGGTAAATATGACTCCAACAAGAATCGAACCCTCAACCTCCACATGACTTCCACTCTAGCTCCCCCAATTTTCACCAATTGAGCTAGGCTGACCCATGATGTTAGCCGGAGCTCCACCGGTCTAAAATATAAAATATATTTCCCTTAAACGTGGTTGTATGTTTCATCATTTGCCATGAATTGAGATCGAACCAATTTGCGGTAACACAAATATAAGAATCCATTAAACCATGACGTTGGTAGTTAAATTAACACCAATATTTAAATCTTGAAAACCTTTAATTATTTTTATTTTAGCTTTTTCCCACATTTTTAAACAACCTTGTCTAAGTGTCGAACAACTTACATGGATGTGACGAGGTTGAAGCGTTTGTTGAATCATCGTTGTCAAAGGTGAATAGGCAAACCATCTCCGGGTCAAATTTCTGAATACCCCGCCAAGAAGTGTTTTGACAAATGTGATCTCAAAGTAGAGTTGGATGCGGCGGGCAAGAAACGTACCACAATTCTTGCACCCAGTTTTTTTACTACCGGTCGTCATTTTGCATAAGTCTAAAAATGGAAATGGAAATAGAATTGGATTCCTTGTCGTTTTTAGGATCCTCTTCCTGCTTACATGACCTGAGGAACCACCAACACCACTTGAAACATGAGCTCGAGCTAGCCATTTCAACCTTATGAAACTTGGCTTATAACGGCTATAAAGACACATAATTAAAAGGATGTGACTAACACAATACGTAACACACATAATCAGTGGCGGATCTAGAAACATTTTTCAGTAGTAACGTTTTTCATTTTTTTCATTTTAGTAGCAACGTTTTTCAAATTTCGTAAAAAAAAACCAAATTTTCCACTAATTTTCCACTACGCGCGCGAAGTTGAGCCGCAACGTCCGCACCCCCTCCTTTAACTATAGATCCGCCCCTGCACATAATTACACGTTATGGGGTGAAAATGGTTAAGAAAACCGATGTAACCGCTCTATAACGGCTATAAAGACGTTTTCTAACGGCATTTCAACAGTCTTCAATGTTCGGGTTAAAAAGATTGACTGGTTAACCGGTTACTCCTAAAAGATCAAACATCAGTTACTCCTCTATCAATTTTTTTTTTGAACGACCAACAAACATTGAATTGCCAAGAAATTCCGTACGAGGTGACCCTATGGCAAAAGGCCACCGCCAGTTGGCCCAACCCAGACGTACAGAGCCTTTAAGCGCACCAAGTTATCTCCAGTTTCAGGGAAAGCCCACCAGCCCGAAAGGCCACTGGTGGTAAAACCCGGATGCTCTCAGGATCAAACTGAAGATTAGAAAGATCCCAGTCTTCCTTCACTGAGCCACCATGCCCCCTCCAAAAGTGTTGCTAATGAAAATCTAACCTGAATCTCAAATAGAGAACTGAGGCTTCCTATCACTACACCACGATGGAAGTTGCAACTAAGGGTGCAAACGAGCCGAGCTTGAGCCTAAAACAAAACTTGTGTATTTATCGAGCCCGAGTCTGGCATGTGAAGCTCGTTAGGCTCGTCGAGCCTTATCGATCCTAGTGTAATATTAGTTTTTTTAATATTTAATAATAATAATATTTACCACTCATTTAAAGTTGTTTAGTAAACGAGCTTCGAGCTCGAGCTTCACTTATCGAGCTCACGAGCCTAAACAAACTATTATTTATATTATTTTTATTTAATATATAACTAATTGATAATAAACAAGCCGAGCTTGAGTTTGAGAAATTGCAAACGGGCTGAGCTCAAGCTCATATAAGTTAATCGAGCTCAAGCTCAGGCTCGGCTCGTTTGCACCCTTAGTTGCAACCATTTTACAACCATTTTACAACCATGTTTAAATTTTTGAGGGCTTTCATCTTGGGGCCAGCCCAGCCCATTTTCTTACTCTTCATTCCACGAAACTAGTATTTTTACTCCTCATTATTGAAACCCTACTGTGAGCTAAAATTAAGAACACACGTTCGACACTCAAAATCACCCCAAAGAAAATGTTGAACACCAGACCCAAAATCAATAAAACCCTTGAAACCAGCTTCCCGCAAGCATCCTTGGATGATTCCGATCAACAATCGACTGAGTCTGGAGCAATTATAGGGTCCAACGATGACCTTTTAATCGAAATCCTTCTCCGTCTCCCTGTTGCTTCCATCTTTCGGTTCAAATCTGTATCCAAACACTGGCGTTTGCTATTGAGTGACAGACATTTCACACAAAGGTATGATAGCCTTTTAAAATCCCCTGGTCTTTTTGTTGGCGATATATATGTTCCCTTTGATGTTGAAAACCAAACATAATCACTCCTTTTCGTAGTCTTGATTCATATTTTGATCGTTCGGGTTTTAGTATCCTGCAATCTTGTAATGGGCTACTCCTTTGCTCTACCGATCGAGGGCCCAAAGGCTTTAGAAATTCTCTTAGGTATTACGTGTTTAATCCCACCACCAAGCAATTGGCACTCGTCCTGTTCGTCCCAGGCGGTCGGAAAGTCCATAACACTATCCGTTTTATGGGTCTGGCATTTCACCCAACAGATTGTCCTCTCTACAAAGTTGTTTGCATTCGTTCTTTAGAATCTGATGATCCGGAGTTGTTTTAGATTCAATTATATTCATCTGATACACGGAAATGGAAGATTTCTGTCGAATCTTTCTCTATGTATAGACCAGTCTTCTTCCGCGACGGGGTTTACTGGAATTGAGCTGTTTTTTGGGCTCCTTTATTTTACAATTACCTGTATTTGAAACTAGATGTTGAACAGTTTCAAATGATGCCGTTGCCTGAGGGGATGATGTCCTCGAAAATAAGTACAAAGTACTTTGGAGAATCTAGAGGTCATCTACATTTAGTAGTAGAAAAGCATCGCAGAGATGATGTTTTACAACTGAACGTGTATGAGATGTTGAGCGATCATTCTGGTTGGTTTGTCAAGTATCAACTACAGCTTCATGAACTTTTGGGTCCTTTTCCGGAGATACAGAATGGTTATGGTTTCTCAGTGCTCGATGTGGTTAGAGGCGAAGAAGAAGAAGATACATTCATCGTGCTGAAAATTCCTGAAAAGTTTATAACATATAATGTTCATGACAAGAGTTATAAGAAAATATATAGTTTAACGAGGGAGATGTATTACCGTATCTTTGGATTTTATCGTTACACCGAAAGCTTGTCTTCCTTCTAAAAGACAATTCAGGTTGTTTATATTTTCATTATCCGGGTGTTTGAATGTGTGTTTTAAAAAAATGTTTATAAGTTATGTAAGATATTATTTATGTCAGTAGTCTATTCTTACTAGGCTTTTGTTTGTGCATCTATCTTTACTTGGGGTTAAGCCTGAGTATTGGCGTGTGTGAGGTATTGGGAACTTTGGGTGTTTTAATATAATAGTGTGTTATAGTGGACTAGAACACTTCAATTTGTGTTGTTTTTTCGTGTGGTGAGTTTCTTTTGGCCGTGTTTGTTGGGTAAATCCTACACATATTTGGTTCTGTTGCAGGCTCAGTTGTTATAGTGAAAAGTTCATGAGTTCACACATACTTTGTGAATAAAACTGTGGTGTAAAGAAAAGAGAGCAGTCCTTGGTATACTCTTTTGTAAGATCACACAGGAAAGAAGGAAGAAAGGATCCAGAAACACTTCATCTTTGGTCGCATGGTGCTTATGCGTAATCTTCATGACACTTCTTTATGTTCAATGTTGGCACCGCTTCTGCTATTCAAATTCAAAGATAGAAAGACATTCAGAGCCTTTTTCTAATGCTTGTTCGTTTAGTATTAAATTTGTAACGAGCACATTGAACGAAAATTATTGTTTGTGTTCGTTCATTAAGGAACTTCAAGAGCTAATAATTCATTTTACAAGCATATACCATTTTAAAGAAACAAAAAACAACATTCTTAATCCCAAAATGCAAATAATTCATTTTACAAGCAAGTTGTCTTGCTTCATGGTTCTTTGACAACATTGACTCTTGAAAGTCAAAGTCAACAGATCGTATTTATTTCAAGCCAAACTAAGCTATCTATGCTAGTAGAACTAAACATGATAAAAGAAGGAATAAACCTAAGTTTTCACTAGAAGCGAACCAAATGAAATTATCAAATCTTGAATATCCGAAATCGTTGAATACTAACGTTAATCCTAAACTAAAACTAAAAGTAACTAAATTTGACACTCTCCATGAATTTGAGCGGAGTGGCTCCTGTTCATGATTTTAGACTAAAAGACTTATAGTTTAGCGATATCTAGTTATGTAGCAAAAATTAAAAGACTTATTTTTTTTTTTGAAAGGCCAACTAATACTTCTGCCCGACTATCCAGGGGGATTCACACACTATGGACAGACCCCTACGACCACTAGTAGAGGGCCCATATGTACCTCGAACAACTGGGTAGCCAAGGCCCACCAATGTAGTTTCCGAACCAGGGAAAACCCAACCCCTCCACCCGCCCGAAGGCACGACAGTGAAGGATTGGTAAAACCCGGGCGAGATCAGGACTCGAACCCGTGACCATAAGCCAGGAGTCATCCTTCATTTCTCATTATGTCCCTCATAGGAATCGAACCCGGGACACCCAAAAGGGAGCCCGGTCCAATCACCAACTAAGCTATCCGTGAAGGACGGGCGAGGGGCGTATTGTAAATTTGTAATCATATAACTAACATTGGTATAAATATAACTAGCTTATACCCCGGGAGCGTCCCGGATTGAGAAATCTAAGTAAAGTGAATAAAATTAGAAGTATCTAAACTATAAAAATGGCATCTATGTATTAACTTACATTAGATACTTTTAAAAAAAAATATACCAAAAGATCCATTTCATCTTACAACATTAACACCTAAAACTGAATATTAAGATCCCAAGCACTTCAAGGGGACAAAGATTGTTTAGCACCAATACATTCAGTCAAAAGTCTTTAACTGCATACAATAAGATTTGAGCTATTTCAGAATATGATAGAAAAAGAAAACATAGCAATTACCTGTTGGAGAGCGTCCCGGATTGAAATATCTAATATGACATAATAAAATATCTAATATGACAACATAATTAATGACTTGCCAATATATAATTAATGAATATTATTATTATTATTATTATTATTATTATTATTATTTTAAACAAATCTCTGCCATAAGTTATCATATTCTAATATAAAAAAAAGGTAATTGGGTCGGGTATCACCTAATCCCAGGCCCGACCAAAACCCACAATTTTTTTAAACTAATATCCCGAGAGCGTCCCGGGTTGAGAAATCTAATTTGAAATATCAATTTTACACCTGAAATAAACTGATGCATTTTACAGTTACATGCAGGAAAGCTTCGGGTAGCACTTAACCTAAAACAATTAACAATGTATCTTCAATGTTAGTGCATAACCTTAAACACTGTATAACTCTAGTATTAAAACCTAACCTAAAACAATGTACAACTCCAATGCTAACACATATTGTAAATAAAAATCATATTTACTGGTTTGAACATAACTAATGACTTGTCTATACATGATTAATGAATAACCTGAACATTTTGTGTTTTTTTCCTGTATAAACAAAACCACACAAAAAATAGTTGTTTTTTTCTCCGTTTTTATATAGCACTATGGTACCCGTTGGAAAGATAATAAAACGCTCGTTAATTTGGTGTCATTTTTTTCTTTAAAAAATCCCGTATATAAAAGATATTAACGTTTAAAAGTTATGGGAGAAAACATTAGAGATAAAAATCTAATTTTGTTTTTAAATTTTAAATTATTATTTTCCTAAAATAAAGCCCTTGCCACATGAGATGACACATGACACACTCAATGAAGAGAATACCCTCTTTGAGTGCCATGTCATTAAAATGGCTTTGGTTTATTATATGTATAGATAGATAGATAGATAATCCTTATCAGAAAAAAGGGGTACAATTTGAAGATTGTGTTGAGATAATTATGCATGGGCTACAAAAGGGCTACAATTGTATAATGGAATTTTCTGAGGCCTTTCATGTTGGGCCTGGCTAGACCGGCCCACTCTCCTCTCTGCATTCTATTTCTGTCCATTCAGGAACCCTACGCCTGAGGCAAGATCAGGAACACACATCTCACTCCAAAAAATGGAGCACACCGCCAAAACCATGAAAGCTTCCATGGAGGATCCTGATCACCAATCGACTCAGTCCGTAGCATTGGTTGGTTCAAACGATGACCTCTTAACCCAGATCCTTCTCCGCCTCCCTGTTACCTCCATCCTTCGTTTTAAATCTGTTTCCAAACACTGGCTTTGGCTTTTGAGTGACAAACATTTCACCCAAAGGTATGATAAGCTTTTAAAATCTCCTGGCCTTTTTGCTCGCCATAAATATGTTCCCTTTGATGTTGAAAACCCAAACCCTCCTCCTTTTCTCAGTTTTTCTGTTGATGCTGCAAAACCAATCACTACTGGTCCTTTCCGTAGTCTTGATACTTACTTTGATCGTCCGGGTGTTAAAATCGTGCAATCTTGTAATGGGTTACTACTTTGCTCTACCGATCGAGGGCCCAATGGCTGCAGAGGTGCTCTTAGGTATTACGTATTTAATCCCACCACCAAGCAATTGGCACTCATCCCACCCCTCCCCAGACGTATGAAAGAAAGTAAATTTATATGTTTTATGGCTCTCGCATATCATCCAATTGACTGTCTTCACTACAAAGCTGTTCGTGTTACTTCTTTAGATCGTAATGGGACGTTGTTTCAAGTTCAAATCTACTCGTCTGATACAAGGAAATGGAAGATTTCTATCCAATCTTTCTCTGCGCCTTGGAACTGCTTTCGCGAGGTAGCTTATTGGAATGGAGCTGTTCATTGGGCTCCCTATCATGACAAATTCTTTTACTTCAAAATCGATGTTGAACAGATGCAAACGTTGCCCTTTCCTGTGGAATGGATGCCTTCTCAAGTCTTGGCAAAGTACTTAGGAGAATCAAGAGGTCATCTACATTTAATAGCATATATGACTCGCCAAGAAACTAACTTATGCCTGAATGTGTATGAGATGTTTAGCGATCATTCTGGGTGGTTTGTCAAGTATCATGTACAGCTTGACGCACTGCCCGGTGCTTTCCCAGATATGATCTCTAGGTTTGATGACAAGTATTGTTTCAAAGTCATCGATGTGGTTAGAGGCGAAGAAGAAGAAGATACATTCCTAGTGCTGAACACTCCCAAAAGTTTTATAACATACAATGTTCATGACAAGAGTTTTAAACAGATATCTAGTTACCCCATGTCCTTCCGTGAAGGTTGTTTAGATTTTCATCGTTACACCGAAACCTTGTCTTCTTTTTAAAAGTTTTCGTTGTTAGGGTGTTTAAATGTGTGCTTTTAAAAACTAGTTTTATGTAAATCTAGTCTATTCCTTGTGCTGAAAACTCAATCTCCCAAAAAATTTATAACATACAATGTTCATGACAAGAGTTTCAAACAGAGATGATATCTCAAGTTTTCATCGTTACACCGAAACTTTGTCTTCTTTCTAAATGACATGTAGGTTTGTTTATGTTTTTCATTCTTCAGGTGTTTGAATGTTAGTTTTAAATATAATAGTTTATAGTATATGTAAACTGTTGTTAACAAGTTGACGCTACTCGCACGTTGTAGCGAGATGTTGATTATCAAAGTCTTTAGTTTTAAAAGATAATAGTAAGTTTTTGCGTAACATTTAAAATAATAATTAACAAAGAGAGAGTTATGGTGTTCTTTTAAATTGAATTACATTGAAGGCTAGGGAGAAAAATAAGTTATTTTTAGTTAATTGATAAATTTTAGAAAAAAAATATTGAATAATTCCACATTGTCTGCTGATAATATCAAATAAAATTACGACAATACTATATATTTTTTTTAAACAGTAACAGCACTATTTGAATGTAATATATAAAATAGTAAAAAGGGGTGAACTTAGATTTAGAAAAAAGAAGATTTCTTTTAATTGTGACATTGCAACTTTTAGTTATGGTTCTAGTATATATCCATTGTATAGAGTATCAGTGTATCAATTGGTTGGTTTAAACTCGTACGGATCAAAATCAAATATTATGTTTGTAGATTGATACACACGTATAGTAAATAACAAATTTCTTAAACCGTATAAAAATCAAATGGGTTACTTCGTTAGACCGTCTGTTGTGGAGCCGCAAACGACCGGGCGCGAGTCACCAACGTGACTCTCAAGTAACCCGATCACTTAACCCCGTTGTGGCTGGAGGTGAGCATCGGCGCGACCAACGGTCAGTTTCTCCCGTTAGCCCACGCGACCACCGTTGCTTGTGCTCGTTCGCGCCAGGGTTCGCGTGGGGCTGTTGTTGCTAGAGGTGAACATCGGTGCAAAAACTTCGTTCGCGTAATCCCGCTCACGCTTTCACAACAGATAGTCTTAGCCAACTTGTTTTGAATAAACATCATGATAGGATTGTATTCTTATTAAAATAAATTACATAATTATCAAAAAAAAAAAAAAAAAACATTAGCTTTATTGCATACAAACCATAACATTTTTATCCATACCTATCTACTAACAACAATTACCGAGTACCAACAAAATAAAAACAATGATGACTGACACTTAAAAACAAACAAATTCCCATAGTAATACCAAAACCATGAACTCCTTATTAAAACATGATTACATAATTACCTTCTCTCTCTTGTTTTGATTATCTCCCAAACCTCCATCCTCCTCTATTGATGTAGATGTCCCAGCGCCCACGGGCACTATATGCACTGATCGCTAATAATGCCATAACAAACCCCTCTACAACAACACTATTGTGAGTTAGTCAACCCGATTAACAAATATTTGGAAAATCAAACAAAGTTACATGGTAGTTGATGATGAAGGTCTGTTGTAGAATTTTATTCATTTGATAAAACTATCCGAGCCATCTCTTCTTGTAGAACCGTGACGGTGTACAAACTTGAAGATCGGAGCCGAAACCGGTACCGAAAACGTTAGTGTTTTTTGGGAAATTGTGTGGTGGTTGAAGGAGTTTTCGTATGGAAACTGAGTGGTGGGGTTTTAAACTGTGACGGTGTGGTTATATATAGGGTGTGAAATGGTGGCTAACGACGGGGCAAACGTTGGTTGAAGGAGACGTGTCGGTTTTTTTTATCAACTTTATGTTTTGCCGGTTCCATGTTGAATGTGTTGTCGTTTGGGTACCGATTCCATGTTGAATGGGAAAAAGGTTGGTGTTGGTTTATGTTTTGTATTTTGTTTGTCACAGTCTTGCCTTGGAGTTTTATGTTTTGTTTGTGACGACGTACTTATCGGTGAGTGTAGCGGTTATGTGGTAGATGAAAGTAAGTGGTGGTGATTAACAGAATAACAGTGGTTGGAAAGAAATGATGTGTCTTGGAGTTTGGGTGGAAACTGATGGTGTTAGCGGTTACGGAAAAAGCCGTGGTGAATGTTTATGAAATTGTCAAGTGGCTATTTGGTGATTACGGTGGTAGGAAAAAAGCGGGATTTCATTTGGACGGAAACCGTGGCAGAAGCGGTTATTTTAACGGCAGCGTTTACGAAATCGTTAAGTTAGTATTTGTAGTATTATATAATTAGCTTTTGTTTGGTGCATCTAAATTCTAAACATAACCAAACACTATAATATATAAGCAGCCTAAATAAACATGGTTTAGCTTTAATTGAGTATAAATCACAATGCAAATCTATCACATTGTTTTATACATTCTTTTTAAAAGATAGGAGTAATGTGGATGCTATAAGGCTCATACCAAATTTTCATCTGTTTTGAGTATTTGTTATTTAAATTGTTATTTTTAGTCTATTGTTCTTATTATGTTTATCATCATAGTTTTATTAATATTGTTGATATTTTGGTATTATTGTTGTGGTTACATGATTACATCCCTATTTTGTTATTTTACAAACACTGTTCCCCCTGCATCTTGTTTGGTGATTTGATTACCTGTTCAAAAATCAAAACACGCATCCAAACACTCCCTTAGAAGATAAATTTAAATCAAATTGTCTCACTTGTAACTTGTTACAGGTCCTTGTTTTTGCTGCATTGAATTGTGAAGCTGTTTGCTTTATCCAAGAACATAACAGATGAATACGTTACATTAAGCATGTGAACTTACCAGGATCAGATTAGGTTAAATCATACACTTATCATCAGTTTATATTTGGTATTAAATTGATGATCAAACTGGAAGGTTATGTAAAGTTTTGTGTTTGTTGAAAACCTAAGTAGTTAACTCGGCCGATATATCGGTGATATATCACCGATATCTCGGTTATCGGTCATCAACCGATATATTGGTACCGATATTTTGGCCGATATTTTGTACCGATATTATCGGTGATATTGGCCGATATTTGACCGATATTTTACTGACCGATTGTTAGTGTTTTGTAAGTTCTAAAAGATTAATTTGTTAAATGGTAGTAGAATATATTGAATTGTTAGTGTTAAATTGCTACTTGTATGGATTTTGCATGATGTAAAAATTGCCGATATCTCACCGTGATAACGTATATCTCAAATATCGGTCCTTCACCGATATCCGATATTTTACCGCATTAACTGCTTAGTTGAAAACATTGTTTTATCAAGAAATGGAAATTCATTTAATTGCAAACTTTGTGTTTAGGTTGTGTTTGTGTGTGCTTGTTCTGTATATCTAGAAATGGAAAGTTATATACATGAGATTGATTATTAGAACTGGTTATCTGGCTACTATTTCTAGACAACAATATGCATGTTTTAAAGTAGAGTAAAGTGCACGGATGGTCCCTGTAGTTTGCCCAAATTTCACGTATGCTCCCATATATTTTCAATGGTCCCCAACGTTAACATTTTATAACATTTTGGTCCCTGCCAGCTAACGTCCTTAAATTTTATAAGTCATGTAAAATGACCAAAATACCCATAGGGACCATCCGAGCAGTTTAATCTTTTATATATATGACCAGCACCACCTCATCCTCCTCCTCAAACAACCAACATCACCCCCTCCTCCTCCTCCAACCACCACCACCACCATATTCCTCCGACCACCACTGCCATCTTTCCACAAAACATCACCAAACATTAAACCCAATTCAATCGTTAATTACCCTATGTCCCCGCTATCTAACCCACAACAGCAGCTATCCTCGTCATCATCCACCGTCGGGACCCCTAATCGAAACTCTAGTGCACCACTACCGTCTGTCACCGTCTGACCACCCACCATGGCCATCGCTGGAATAACCGTCGTACTAAAAACCGGGGCGATACCCTAAGTCACCGCTGTCACCGATGAGTTAGTCGGGAGAGGTTTAGAGAGAGAGAGAGAGAGAGAGAGACGAAGAGAGGGCTAGAGAGAGAAAGATGGAAGTACACAGCGCCGCCACCACCATCCCCGGTGGTGGCCGGCCGTCGCTTTACAGGAGAGAGGGAGAAACGAGATGATGGAGAGAGGGAGAGGTTTAGAGAGAGAGACGAAGAGAGGGCTAGAGAGAGAGAGAAAGATGGTAGTGGTGATGGTTGTAGTTGGTGATGGTTGGTGGGTTTGAGAATTGGAGATATAACAGATGGTTGGTGGATTTTTTTTATTTTTTTTAAATAGAGGTAATTTAGTAATTTTACATTGACTTAGCTGAAAAACTTAACCTCCATCCAAGTCAGAGACCATCAATGAAACAAAATACAAACCACAGATCCCATACGTGTAATTTTGAAACGCTGAGTAGCAGAGTTTAAATTTGGACAAACCACAGGGACCATCCGTGCACTTTACTCTTTAAAGTGTTATAAATAAATTAGAGTTAAATGCAATTTGCACGCATGTAGTTTAGAAGCGGCATTAGGTTGCACTGTTTATTATTTTTTTTTTCCGCTGCTTGAACTCCTGTGGGGGGGGGGGGGGAAATAATTGTGGGGAGTGGAAGGGGGGAAGAGGTGGGGGGAAGTGACACTTGACATTTCTTTTTTCTTTTTTTTTTCTTTTTTTTATAATAATAATAATAATAATAATATAAACCGAAAAATATATTAAATTAATAAAAAAATAATTAATATTAAATTAATAAAAAATAATTAATATTAAATTAATAAAAAAATAATTAATATTAAAGTAATAAAATTTTAATTAATATTTAATTTGAAACTTTGAATTTCAAATTTTCCCCCCACTGCTCCACACAGTACAAACATTAATTTTTCCCACCCATACGTTTGAATTTGAAATTTTAAATTTGAAACTTTGAATTTCAAAGTTTTCCCCCCACTGCTTCATACTTCTAACCCTATAAATACAACCCCTAACCAAATTCTCAGTCACACCTATTCCTCTTCCCTAAAGCAATGAATAACATGGGTGACGGTTTTCAATCAGGAGCTGCTGGCCCGTCTAATATCCGGCAGTACTCTCGCCGGGTCCGGGGACGGGGCCGCCCCCAGAGACTACCATTCACCTCCTCTCCTCCTCCTACTGCTGCACAACCTCCACTTTCTCCTCTTCTTCCTCCTCCACAACATTGGTTATTTCCCCCTCCTCCTGCTGCTGCTGCACAACCTCCACTTTCTCCTCCTCCTCCTTCTCCTCAACATTGGTTATATCCCCCTCCTCCTCCTGCTGCTGCTGCACAACCAACATTTCCTCCTCCTCCAGCTGATGATGACTGGACGGATGAGGAATTAGTCTGGGCCATGGAGTATGTAATGGCCCAGACAGGTATGGAGCGACTAAGGTTGTCTCCCCCTACCACCTGGGCTGCTTCAGTTCAGGCTACCTCCACCCCCATCCCCCAACACCAGACTACCCCCATCCCCATCCCCATCCCCCAACACCAGGCTACCCCCACCCCCCAACACGAGACTTCCCCAACTAAGGGGGACTTGGAAGCCCTCCGGGAGATTGAGGAGGAGGAACTCTACTGGAGCCGACCTACCCCTCCTAGTGAGTACTACTACTTCCCGTCGGATGCGAGATCCGATGGACGGGATAACTCACGTTCCGTCTCACCCGAGTACATCACCCTCCCCTGGGAATGGGACAACTACTCTCCATAGTGGAGAGATTTAGGATTAAATAAGTAATCTAGGATTTATTTATGTTTAAATAAGTAATTTAGGATTTAGGATTATGTAATGGTTGTTTATGTAATGGTTATTAAGTAATTTAATTATGTTATTGTTTTTTATTTTATTTTTTATTTAATTTCTTTTTTTTTATTTAATTTCTTTTTTTTATTAAAAAACCGGTATAGATTAAATTGTGGGGATTATTTTTTTTAATAAAGAAATTCATCACCCAATCACTACTCTCCACGTGTCCAAATCCCCTCCCCCACGCCGGTGAACTTCCTCCCGCCCCCCCCCCCCCCCCCCCTTCCCGCCCCTCTCCCGCCCCCACTCCGGTCGGTCTCGAGCATTAAGATTGCCCAACTGAAAGTTAAAAGTCAACCAACAGTTCCTATGTATTTCAGACCAATCAAAACAACTGTCCGCAGTCTCAAAATCTGTTTTCCAGCTCATTTCCCGTGACAATCGACAGCCCTAACCATTCAGCAATAGATCTAACTTCCGTAATCATTGCAACCAAATCCTTCAGCTTGTTAATCAATGACCCAAGACCTTATTTATAGAAGTAATATAACCTTAAACGTTGCGCCACATTGCCAAATATTATTAGAAATTGTTAGTTGTGGAAAGCAAAACTGTGCTGATTTAATCTGATGGGACCAAATTTAAGACTCAATTCGGTGGCTACTACGTACGTGTTTGGCTTGAGCTTCAACAAATACTTAGGTATTATTAATTACACATTCGTGTATTAAGATTAAATCATAACTAAATTAAACCTTTTTAAATAGCTGATATGCATACCGTTTAAATCTTCCTTTAAAGTTTGCAAATTTATCTATCATGGGACTTGAGACTTCAACTACAAACCATTTGGTAGTTAACTTTTTTTTTTTTTTTTTTTATAAAGGTTGTGTTTCAGCGGTAAACCTATAGTTAGAAAGCCACATCTGTCCAGTATCAAATCCTTCCCCACACGGGTATCTTCTTTCAAACCCAATGGTTATTTTTTCAGTGGGAGACGAAATCAAAACTAAGACCCCGTGCATGAATCCCACAAAATTTCGGTAAACCTTCCACCTCCATTACGACCACTGGGCTACAACAGCATTGACCATTCTTTATCTTAGTTAGATAAAAACCATCCTTTAAAGGATTAAGAAAAATGTAACACCCCAAAATCATCCTTTCGCCTAATTACACCATTAGGCGTGATTAGCAAACTAATAGGTGAGACTCGAATAATGAGAACTTGGGTTATGTCCTATTATGGGAATAACACTAGTTTTGCTAAATGAGTTTTAACAACAAAAGACTTTGGGAAAAACTTGAGGAGCCATAGTTGCCAATATAATAAAGTGGGTTTTATTAAGAAGGTGTTTGGGATTGCGTTTTGAATCTGATTTTTAGATTATTGCGTTTTAAAAACGCAGATAATCAGTTTTTTAGGCTACTATAACGCAATAATCTATAAGCAGCCCAACCCCTGCTTTCCCAAAACGCATAATCTGTTTTGAATAATCAATCCCAAACACCCCCTAATAAACATAAAACAACAAAAACACACACATATGTGTGTGTCGTGTATTTGGCAGGAGAAAACATTCTCCTTCCACTTCAAGCCCTAAACACTCAAATCATGTTGAATCTAAGCCAAATCAAGAGGCTTTTCGATGCTCTAGCAAGAAATAGGTCATCTAAGGCCTAATGAACATCAAGGTACCTTCTATTTGGTGTAATTTGATGTTATAATTCGTTTATGATCATGGTGAAATTCTAGGGTTTTGGTAAAAACGTGAATTTCTTGGTTTCTATGAGCTTCTATGTGTTAGTAGGCATCAAGGGAGCTATAAAACGTGATGAATCATAATATGTTGTTGATTCATGCGAAATCATGATCTTGTGTTATGTATATGTAGTGGGTCTTTACCTTAAACATGAATTACACTAGTATGTGGAATAATCTTGCAATTTCTATGTGATTGGTATCATGTATGTGTGCTAATTGTGGAAATAATCATGTGCCAATGGTTCGCTAAGCCATGGCGGAATCTAGAAAGTCTTGAACACCTAGAATTAACATGATGAAAATGGTGCATATGAGGTGTTCGATAAAATGCTTGAATGAGGATATAAATATGTAATACATGTATGAACATGAATACTTGAAATGTGATGTTGGACTTGAGTTAAAACGAATGCATGATGCCCTGGATAATAAAAGAAATCCATATTATGTATTCTAACAAAACAAGTTTGCATGTCCCTAAGTTAGGTACAAGAACCAGGGATGCAAACGGGTCAAACGGATGCAAGCTCAATGCGTATGGAAGCAAGAACGGATATGAGGTATGTTTTACTTACACCATTAGACTATAACATAGCTTAATTGTTGTATACACTCGACTTAAATCTAGTGTATGTGATAAAGGTTAACTCCAAGGGGTGGTATTAAATGGGTCGCCTTATGTGCACTCAAGTCAAAACGTGGTTTATGATCTTAATCGAGACAATGAGTTATGACCGAATGATGAAATCCATTAAACGGGTCAGTTAACAAAGACATGTAAGAAATGATGTTTTAATCCAAATGAAATTATTTGAATGAAATCGTTAAGTAAGATCTTGGTTTAAAAAAGCGCGAGGCGCTCCGAGGCGTTTTGGGTCCAAAATCCGAAGCGCGGGGCTTAAAGCGCGAGGCGAGAGCTTCACGTATAGTATTAAAAAAATTATAAAAAAATATTTATATATGTCAATATGACATTTTCTACATGTTAATCAATCATAAGCACACAAAATTGATTATAAAATACCCTTGAACACTTAAAAAGCATATTTAAAACATAAAAACGCCGAGGCACTACTGTAGCGGGCCAAATAAAGCAGTTTAAAAGGTTTTTTGGGTTGAGACGCGGCTATAGCGCGCGCCTCAAGCGCTCGAGGTGGCGCTTCATGTAGTTCAGCGCTTTTTGGCCAATAAAAGCGCTTTTCTAAACGCCTCGCACCTCAAACGCTTAAAGCGCGCCCCAGGCGCGCTTTTTTAAACCAAGAGTAAGATGCTAAATGGGTCAAGGGTGTGTGTCACTTGAACCATAGGCAAAGAAACTTAGGTAACATAGTATCATGAACTATGAGTCTAAACGGGTCAAATGGTGAAGTCCTCATCATTTGAGTCCAACACTTGATGCTTGTATTCCAAGCATTAAGATTCTTGAGGTTAAACAGATCAAATGGAAAGTATTAGCATTTTAGTTCCGAGAAATTAATGTGTCTATCTAGAAAGCATGCAGGTAAATGCACTAGCGCATGCACGATTGATGCTAAGAATCGTGGAGGATAAGGACAAGGTATGGATATGGGTCAAGGCCACCCTGTAAGTCCGTAGCTAATTAAACGCCTTCGGGCGAAGCAACATGGGTACTAAAACTACCCACATGAAGTGTTGGTGCAAACCAAGTATGTCATTTCCATAACTATGTCTAATGCACGCTAATGCGCTTAGAATTTACTAAATAAGAGGAAACTTGAGAAAAGGTGCAAATCTAAGTCCGGAAGGACTTAGAGGTTTTTAAACAAGTCAATGAGTCAAAAGAAATGGGTTGAATCAAAAGTGTTACCATGGATGGCTAAATTTATAGATTTGGCTATAAAGGGGCATTTTGGGAATTTAAAGATTTACTAAAGGTTAAATCTAATAACCAAGCCATAATGAAACAAAACGGACAATGCTTTTAGTTGAGCATGTGTCCAATGACCAGGGAATGTTTGCTCAGACCAGAGGAAAAATGAGCAAAGGATGTTTGCTCAGACCAGAGGAAAAATGAGCAGAGGATGTTTGCTCAGACCAAAGGAAGAATGAGCAAAAGATGTTTGCTCAGACCAGAGGAAGAACGAGCAGAGGATGTTTGCTCAGACCAGAGGATTGTTTAGACCAGAGGAAAAATGAGCAGAGGATGTTTGCTCAGACCAGAGGATAGTTAGACAGAGGAAAAGCTGAGCAGAGGATATTTCCTCTACTATTGACAAATCACTAACCATTCTTTGTGTAATGGTTCTAGGTATTCATGTGATGGGACATCCGGAGCAAAGATCAAGTCGCGAGAAGAACCGAACACACCCGAACGCTCAACTAGCTTCCGCATTTGAAGTTCCCGATTAAAACGCAAGCTTAGTACATGTTTTTAGAAATCTAATTATAAGAGAATTTGTTGGGACCTATAATATAGAAATCATAATGGATTGGATTTTATAAATATCAAAGTTTGAAATCAGGATTGTTTACTCATTAAGACCAAAGCCGGTATGTTCTAATGTTAATCGCTTGTTTATGGGTTAGGGTCTTACAAAAAAAACCTACAAATCTTTATGTAAAAAGTTCTTATTTTAAAATCGTGGAATATAACTAAATTTAAGAACTAAATAATTAATTTGGGCCGCCCCCACTCTTGTGGTGGAGTGGCATGGGAAGTAGGGCTGGCAATGGGTAACCTGTATAAGACACGATTAGACCTGTTAACTGAAAAATACACTATGTCACTTTTTACTTTTTTTTAATAATTAAAATTAAGAGACAAAGATCCATCATTTCTCTTTTTTGGTACATAAAATGTATAACTGTGTTATAAGACCATGTGTAGTGGAGGGGGTTAAATATAACGCCCCTGATTCTGATTGGTCCACGTGCCAGCTGAGTCGGCATGAGGAAATGAAGTGAAAAAGGGGTGTAGTGGTAAGGGGAAAATATAATGCCCCTGTTTCTGATAGGTTATTTATTTTATTATTTTTTTAATTAATAAACTTAAAATAATTAAAATAAAAAACAAATAATATTAAAAAAAAGTTACAAAATAATTAAAATAAAAGACAAGTAATATTAAAAAAAAAGTTACAAATAATATTAAAACACACTGCTAATATTAATTTAAACATTACATATTCCTAAATTACTTATTTAAACACTAGATAATCCTAAACTACTTATTTAAACATTACATAATTAATCCTAATTTTCTCCTCTATGTTGAGTAATTATACCAGTCCTCGAGTGTGTAGTACGGCGAGGAAAGGGAACGATCGCTATCGCGACCATCGGATCTCGCATCCGAGCGGATCCCATACTCCTCCTCAGTGGGCTCCCGGGGAGGAGGGCTTGAAGTGGGGTTGGGGTTGGGGTTTGGTTGTTTCTCCACAAACTGTAGGCAACCCATTCCCCTAAGAGCCATAACATAATCTACACACCACAAAATCTCCTCTTCAGTGAAATCATCATCTGGGTGTGGGGGAGTGTATCCTGGGAGTGGAGGAATGGAGGGGACGGGGTTGGAGACACGTTGAGTAGGAGGAGAAGAAAACAGTGGTTGAGGAGGAGGAGGAGAAGAAAACACTTGTTGAGGAGGAGGAGGAGAAGAAAACACTGGTTCACGACGTCTCCGGCGAGCGTATCGCCGGAGATTGGACGGTTCGGCAAGATCATTTGGATATCCACCACCCATAGCTGGTTTGTAGTGTGTTTGTAATGGAGTTTTTAAAAAATTGTAGTGTGTTTGTTTGTGTATTTTATAAATGTTTGTGTAGTGGAGGTATATATATATATATATATATATAGAGTAAAAAAATAACCGTTCAAATAAAACGGTCAAATTTTTAAAATTCAAACGATCCCATGCCACGTGGCAACAATTGATTGGTTGGTTCATTTTGGTTGTAGCATTATATTAGTAACGTCGGAGGAATTTTTTGCCTCATAGCGCCCCTCGTAACGGTGTGGGGGGCGCTATTTTTTGGTTTAACGCCCAAAAACGCCTCCACTACACCCAGTCTAAACATGAGATATAAAGTAGTTAAACGAATCGTGTTCATGTTTAGAACTTTTATTGTTCGCGTCGTCAGAGACATGTTAAACCTGTTAAGACATGATTTGCCAGCTCTAATGGAAAGTGATGGATAAGGTTGGGGACTGAGAGGTCTCAGGTTTGATTCTTGATCTCACCCGGGTTTTACAAAATTTTCACTGTCGTGCATTTGTGCGGGTGAGGATTGAGTTTTCCCCAATTCGAGAACCACATGCGGAATCTGGCTTCCAATAAGAGTAAAGGGCTGTTTGGTTCACCTCTGAATGGCTCCATTCAGAGGTAACCTCTGAATCGGTCAGAGGTTAAGGTGTTTGGTTGCCAAAATGCAACCTCTGAATGATTCCACTCAGAGCTGAATGGTTCAGCATATGTGAGATGCTGAATGAAAAACAAGACCCTTATACCCTCTCTGCTTCTCTTGTTCTCTGATGAAGCCAACAACCCTTTCTTTTCCATGTTCCCCATTGCAGCCACAACCCACAACCCCTTTCTCTTCTCTCTTCTCCCTTCTCCCTTACAGTCGTCATCCCTCACCGGTCAACCGTCGCCGCCGTGGAGTCCTCCCGGTCGCCGGTTGTTGGTCACCGCCTCCTCATCCGCCTTTAACCTGTCTTCACCACTGTAAATCTGACTTCCACCTTTGACTTCCACCACTGTATGAGAATAAGAAGAATAGAAAACAGTGAAGAAAAGAAAGAATAGGAACCAGTGAAGAGAGTCTGTCTGTGGGGGTTAAAGATAAAGGGGATTCTTTGTTTTTTGTTTGTTGAACGACTTCATTCATCTTTTGACCAAGAGGATTCTTTGTGCTTTTGTACTTTGTGTGTGTTTGATTTATAATAATAATAATAATAATAATAATAATAATAATAATAATACTTAGGGATAAAATAGTCATTTTGCATACTCATTCAGACATACAACCAAACAACCATTACTGGTTCAGTGCCTCTTACCAATTCAGATCTCTTACTGGTTCAGCATTTACTGGTTCAGCACTTGCCAAACAGCCTCTAAGACTTGTAGAAAATACTCCTGTTGAAAGTCGGACCTAATATGTCACATAATAATATGTCGTGTTGGCCATCCTAAAAATAATAATAATTAATTTGGGCCCTGCCCATTTTCTCTTCTTCTATCTTGAATCTGAAGTGGCCATCACTATCAGTCGTCACTTGTGAAACCCTAAATGCGCATCCTGTTTTGCAACGCTCTCTCCAAAAGAAAATGGTGAACACCAGAGCCAGAACCAAGAAATTCCAAGCCTGCTTCTTTCAATCTTCCATCGAGGATTCTCATCATCAATCGACTGAGCCTGGAGCTTTGATTGGGTCCAACGATGACCTTTTAACCGAGATCCTTCTCCGTCTCCCTGCTGCCTCCATCCTTCGCTCCAAATCTGTTTCCAAACACTGGCGATGGCTTTTGAGTGACAGACATTTCACCCAAAGGTATGATAAGCTTTTAAAATCTCCTGGCCTTTTTGCTGGCGATAAATATGTTCCCTTTGATGTTGTAAACCCAAACCCTCCTCCGTTTATCAGTCCATTTCGTAATCTTGATTTCTACTTTAATCGTCATGGTGTAAAAATCTTGCAATCTTGTAATGGGTTACTACTTTGTAGTACCGATGTAGGGCCAAATGGGTACAGAGGTGCCCTTAGGTATTACGTATTTAATCCCACCACTAAGCAATTGGCACTCATCCCATCAGTCCCCAGGCATATGTATATTCCTAAATCTTCATGTTTTATGGCTCTCGCATATCATCCAACTGACTGTCTTCACTACAAAGCTGTTCGTGCTACTTCTTTAGATCGTCATGGGAGGTTGTTTCAAATGCAAATCTATTCGTCTCATACAAGGAAATGGAAGATTTCTATCCAATCTTTCTCTGCGCATTGGAGCTGCTTTCGCCAGGTAGTTTATTGGAATGGAGCTGTTCATTGGGCTCCCTATCATGACAAATTCTTTTACTTCAAAATCGATGTTGAACAGATGCAAACGTTGCACTTTCCTGTGGAGTGGATGCCTTCTCAAGTATTGGCATATTACCTTGGAGAATCAAGAGGTCATCTACATTTAATAGCATATAAGACTCTCCAAAAAACTAACTTATGCCTGAATGTGTATGAGATGTTTAGTGATCGTTCGGGTTGGTTTGTCAAGTATCAACTACAGCTTGACGCACTTCCTGGTGCTTTCCCAGATATGATCTCTAAGTTTGATGATGGTTATTGTTTCGAAGTCATCGATTTGGTTAGAGGCGAAGAAGAAGAAGAAGAAGAAGATACATTCCTGGTGCTCAACGCTCCCAAAAGTTTTATAACATACAATGTTCATGACAAGAGTTTTAAACAAATATCCAGTTTCGAAAACTACTACAACATCTCAAGTTCTCATCGATACACTGAAACCTTGTCGTCTTTCTAAATGACATATAGGTTTGTTTATATTTTTCACTATTCGGGTGTTTGAATGTTAGTTATAAATATAATAGTTTATAGTTTATATAACTATTGTTAATTAGCTTTTGTTTGGTGCATCTAAACATAACCAAACACTATAATATCTAAGCAGCCTAAATATACACGGTTTAGCTTTAATTGAGTATAAATCACAATGCAATCTATCATATTGTTTTATACATTCTTTTTAAAAGACAGGAGTAATGTGGATGCTATAAGGCTCATGTCAAATTTTCATCTGTTTTGAGTAATTTTTATTTAAATTGTTATTTTTAGCTTATTCTTATTATTATGTTTATCATCATAGTTTTATTAATATTGTTGATATTTTGGTATTATTGTTATGGTTACACCTCTATTTTGTTATTTTACAAACAGGGAAGTAAAGCCAAAACACTGTTCCCCCTGCATCCCTGTATCTTGTTTGGTGATTTGATTAGCTGTTCAAAACACACATACAAACACTCCCTTAGAAGATAAATTTAAATCAAATTGTCTCACTTGTAACATGTTTTGTACTTTAATTCAGATTCACCTGTAGTTTAGAAGCGGCATTTGGTTGCACTGTTTATTTTTTTTTTCCGCTGCTTGAACTCCTGTCAACCACCGTGTGAGCATTAAGATTGCCCAACTGAAAGTTAACAGTCAACCAACAGTTCCTATGTATTTCAGACCAAGCTAAACAACTGTCCGCAGTCTCAAAATCTGTTTTCTAGCTCACTTCCCGTGACAATCGACGGCCCCCTACCAATCAGCAATACATCTAACTTCCGTAATTGCAACCAAATCGTTCAGCTTGTTAATCAATGACCCAAGACCTTATTTATAGAAGTAATATATACATAATACTCCTGCAGCCCCTGCTGAGATGGCCATTGGTCCAGGTAGGCAACTCTAGACTTAAGGTAATTTGTATATACGAGTAGCCCCATATATATAAGGTAGCCCATATAAGCAAGTAGATCCATGTAAAGTAGTTTGTAGGTGACATCTTTAGTGATTAAACAAGTGTCCATAACACATGATATCATTATTTTCAAAATTTAAACGATCGCATATTGTTTATTTGGCTTCATCTTTAGTTGCTTTGATATGGCTTCGAAAGAGCTTAGGACACGTAAAGTGTGAGCCATGGATTCACATCTTATTCTGCCTTATTACACTATCACCTTGCGATAAACCTGTTACAAAGGGGCTCTAAAGTGGCTCTCAGAGCCCTCCTTCAACTCCCTAGATTATGGAGTACATAAATCATAACCAAGGCATATAAACAAGATGAAGTTAACAAAAAGAGCTATTTTTGTTTGGCCCTTACTAAGGGTGGAGGGTGTGGATGCTTGTACCACTCTCGGGTAGGTGGTACCTGAGCGGCTACACCACCTCTTCACCTTTGGATACTAAAATTGGGTAACGGCCACCAATGGTTTGGATGTTGTGGTACAAAATTCAAATGGTAAAATCTTGTTTTGATTGTTACTTCTAACATTGGAAATTCTGATGGTACACGGTCAAGCATAGTGAATGTAATTTGTGTATTATATTTAATTTTATGTATTTGAATTCAATGGGGAGTGGTTTTTTCAGTACTTTTTTTATTAATGTAAGTTTGTATTTATTTTAATGAATTTTAGTGTTTGTTTAGTTAAATTAAAATGTTTCTTGTGTTTTCAAAATTAAAAAAAAAGTGTTTAGGGTAGTTTTTGACTTTTCGTACTTGTGTTAGGGTAGTAAGGTGCAAATATGATGTGACAGACTATGATTGGATAGTGTTAGTATATTCTTGTTCCACGCCCTCCACCCTAAAGATTGATGAATGAATGCTTTCAAGTCTGAACTAGAATTATCATTTAGATGGATTTTTATAAAATAACAAAAACCATAAACTTGTTTCTTTTATGGCTTTAAAGCTTGTTGCACCGAGATGAACTCGGAGGGAATCGGGAAATTAAGCGAAACCCACACTTACCACCAAACGGTCTTGGCAACATTGCACATAGCTAGAATATGATCTTCATTTTCCAATGTGAGCCCACAACACGGACATAAAACGGACCGGAGGGGGATCCCCCTGCTACCAAGACCATCCCTTGTTGGAATTCTACCCAAAACGGCTTTCCAAACAAACGCTTTGATCTTCGGAACTTTTCCAGTAGAACTCCGTTCCTTGTTAAGAGGATCCAGAGTTCATTGTTGGGAATCATGGTATCGTATACACAGCGGAAGCGGTTTATATTTATTAGATAAATCGATTATATACATTATATAATATTAGCCGATTTATATGTATAAATATATATATTTGATTTTATTAATCCGATTAATAAAATATTCCCAATCAGGATCTCAGTTAAATGCGTATAAACAAATAAATAATAAACAACCATATGGGGTTTAGTAATCAACCTTTGACGACTACACCGGAATTGTAACACGCGGGTTACAACGAATCCTCGCTAGTAGGAAGTTCACACCGTGCACGAACCAACCGGGAAACAACACTTGCAAGAAGAAGGTGGTGGTTTGTGGTGGTTGATGGCCGGACCAAAAGAAAGAAGGCGGCGGCCCTTTCTTTAAGGGTGGCGGCCGCATGTTTCTTAGAGAGGAGGCAAGGGTAGGTTGTTTTGATAAAAGGTGTGATTAGGGTTTGCTCCTTAACCCTCCTTTTATAAGACAACAACTTGCAATAAACCCCCCTTGCTGAATATCTTAATACTCCTTAATATTAATCTTATTAATATTAAGTCCCTCAAGACTAAAACAATTATTATTTCATAAATAATAATCCACCAACGCGTGAACTTATCTGATTCGTGTACCAACGTGTAATTCTTCGGATCGTACCGGGTCGGGTTACGTTGACCTCGACTTTTAATTACATCGGACATACCATATGTCCAACAATCTCCCACTTGGACGATTTTAATTAAATGAGTCAACGTGCGCAGAGTTGGACGCCTAGCTGCATCGCATTGCACCCAAACCAGTATGACACTTTACAGTCGTCAACTAGTTCTTTGAGTTCAAGTAACGCTTTACTTAACCAAATACTATAGCCCTGATAATTATATCAATAAGTCCCTTCTGTATAGACATCCGTTGATCATAAGGCATGGATCATTCATTCTTATATAGTGATCAACTATTCTCTATTCTCGTCTCTAATTCATTGTTATGAGTCTTGTCAAGCATTGGTGTAGTATTAGTTTTATTAATATTTTATAATATTTACCCCTTATTAAAAGTTGTGAGTAAACGAGCCGAGCCGATGTTTTCACTTATCGAGCTCGCGAGCATAAACAAGCCTATTATTTATATTATTAGCTAATAAATACTAAACGACCTGAGCTCAAGCTGTAAAAACAAAGCTCGAATCGCTCGACTCGTGTGCACCCCTACCCATGCCCAGACATTGTTTCCTGGGTAACCTATTGCTTCTGTAGAACATGAAATAACTCGAAAAGCTCAACCATTTCATCATCAGTTTGAAGAAGCTTCCTCCATCTCCAATCCTAACATGGCGGAAAACCGACCCCTATGTAGCATTCGTTAACCTTGACAAGAGAGTAAAGCCCAGGAAACTAGTTATGTTACATTGTTACACAACGGACCTCCCTGAATCTATGAATCCTGACCTAGCCTAGGAATCTGCGTATGATCAACAATCAAATTGTATTTAGCAAACTCATCATCGGCATTTTCTATGTTTTGCCAAACACCCGGCTTAGACCTCAAGACCGGGATTATGTTACACCTGTTAAGATATTACAGCGTTTGATTATGCTTAGATGTACAAATAAAACAAACTAGCGGGGTTCCCGCGCGCGTTGCCGCGCGTTCATTGTCATTATCGTTTTGGTTTATGAGGATACCAATGCGACAATGTTAGCCTAAACGACCATAAAAAAATCTAGATACCAAGTCTCGAACCTCGGACCACCCCTTAGGGGATTGCACCTCAAACCACTACACCAACAACCCAATTTGTGTTCTTTTCTGAAACCAATTATATTTAACATGAAATACTATTTGCCCGAAAATAAAAACATGTACACCTTGCCTCAAACCTAGTCTTGAACATGTGACCTCCCATTAGGGAAATGCACCTCAAACCATCACCAACCCAACTTGTGTTTTATTTCCATCCCAATTATGGTTAACATCAAATACTACTATGAAAAAAAAATATATAAAATGCCCGTGTCCGGTCTCAAACTTGTGACCTCCCCATAAGGGAATGCACCCCAAACCACTACACCACCAACCAAATTTGTGTTTTATTCCCAACCCAATTATATTTAACATCAAATATTAAACCAATCTATATGACATGTAGTTAATTATGTTTTGCAGAATCAATTTACTAATTTACAGTTGGAAAAATGAATGAACCAAATGACAAATTAAATGTACCTAACTCACTTGTTTATATAGATAGATATTTGGTCTGTAGGTAAACATTTGTGGTGTATGAATGTATCGGCGAGTCGACCATTTAAAGGTTGGGATCCAATGGCGTATAACACACTGTATGCTAAATCTCAAATGCAACAATGTATCATGAAATGCCACAGCCAAAATTGACACAAAAACGCAAGCACATTTACATAGGTATGATAACTCGATCATTTAAAAAAAGACAAATGAATACCTGCAGAAACAACCCGAAACTAATCCAGACCTATAGCGAAATCGAAAAGTAAAAAGATGACTCCTGCAAAATAAAAACAAAGAGAAATCAAGCAACAATTATGTAAACTATCAATTAAGGCATTTAGAACTTTCACGTTATAGTTATCAAAGCAGGCTACCGCAATACCACATGATGTTATCAGTAAGGACAACAAAAAAGATAGGGCTTAATACATTTTAACAGTAGGAAAATTACATGAAATCAATTAAAAATACACATATCCAAGATCAACCTTAAAACATGAGTAAACAACAATAAAGAATAAAGATACACCGAAATCAATTTAAGGCTTACCACTATTCAATGCTTTCCAAATTTGATGACGAACCGATGTGATGAACTGTTCTGCCTTA
Organism: Ambrosia trifida; assembly: GCA_028751855.1. Taxonomy (NCBI): domain Eukaryota; kingdom Viridiplantae; phylum Streptophyta; class Magnoliopsida; order Asterales; family Asteraceae; genus Ambrosia; species Ambrosia trifida. Next base: position 9,507,626 of record CM054131.1, read on the forward strand.
TCACTGATCAACACCACCTTTGACTACCGAGTTTCGGGCATCGCCAAAGATCATCATCTCCAACTGCCGGTTATAGCCAAAGTTAACCATCGCTTCTAAGCATCCAAAAAAAAAAAAAAAAAAGTTAACCAATCAAGTTATTCAATGAATTTAATGCATATTCAAACTGTAGAAATAGTAGATTAGGTTATGCAAAAAAAAACATATATGTACCTTGAGATGAACAGGTTCGACAATTTCGAAAGCTTCATTGTAAATTAATGGTTGGCCTCTCTTAGAACTGGCACAACTTGTGTTTGGTTGACTCTCTTGCTTTAACAGGAAATGAATCATCCTCAGAGTAATAAGCAATAAAATTAGATAACAAATGACAAGGAAGGTTGACCACACCTTCAAGAGTTGCATAGAGGAAATAAGCTGAATATTGGATGTGATATCCACCTTCTTGCACAACCAAGGTTCACCCGTTGCTGTGATTATCTTCTAGACTATGAATTATCTTCCCAATATCTCTATCACCCTCCATTGCCAAATATTGTCGTCTAGTTTGATCAAACTACAAATATTAGTTAATAAACCCATGTTAATATATAAATAGCAAAAAGCTGATCGCTACAAAACATTCATAACAGTCAACAATTTAGGAGTTTGATATCTGACCTCAAAAATTCGAATAGCAAACCAAATTGATATCAAATCTCGTCCTCTTTTGGTTTTAATAAGATTCGAATCGTTGGTTTAACAAAACCCATAAAAATCAAACGCTATCCTACAACAACTTCATTAGCAACCGAAGTTAAGAAACAGTTACTTAAAATATAAAAGAAATAATTTTGAATCAAATTGAAAAAACCAAATTAGGAACCAAGCTATAATTATAATTGACGCACCCGTCGAGGATATTTATAGACAAAAGTGAGCAATCTCAACAGCCAACGCATTAACCACTTGTGTCACAGTCGCCTCTTCAAACTCATCTACCGACATAAAGAGCCTCCATCGTCATTTTAGGCTCCTCACTCTCCTTCCTACCATCAACGGCGGGATCACACAACTCGCCACTATAGATTCCACCACCACACCCAATCCTAACTTTCCATTTCACATATTATCGTGAATTTCTTAAATATTAGTGTTAATCCTTTCCTTTTCTCTCTATATCTTGTATTGTTGAGGCTGTCAAGCAGGAGCGAAGTATGCTTGGGGCCAGGGTTGGCCCGGGCCCCCCTGTTTTTTTGGCGCAGCAATGGAAATTTACGATTTTCATAGGTAAATTGAGTCCGGGTTAAGTCCGGCCCCCGCCGATTTTCCACTACCGATTGAAAAAAATGGAGTTCGGCCCTCACCGATTCCGAAACTAAGCTTCGCCACTGCTGTCAAGGTCAGAACTTCAAACCAATATGATCGGAGGATAACACATGCAAACCCATGGCACTCTACGCATAACAGATTGTACAACCTATGGACAGTAAGTTTTCTCTCACAAATTAAGTTCAGCAAATGTTAATATATAAATAACATAATATTGGTTAGTTTGATGGAAGTAGATACCTTTAGTCAACTGAGGATGATGATGCCCTTTTGGTCTTCAATTATAACCTTTTGTGTTCCAAATCATGAAATAATTTATTTAACATATATCATGAAGTGAAACATTCAATAGTATATATCTCCTACTTTAAAAACTCATGTGAACATATTCCTCTGCAATTGATTCTTTTACACCAAACATGATTAAATTCGTAGATACAAAATTGTATTAAGCTTCTATTATCATAACGAAAATAACATTCTTAGTCTTTCAAAAACCCCTAATTTAACATAAGAACCCTAAAATTCAAATATCAAATCTTACTATTTAGCACATCACACAATTTTTGCACAAAAACCGCATCTAATAACATATTTAGCCCATAACTACCAACATTTCATCTCAAGATCCCATGCATTAGATTTCTACCCTCACTTAGATGGTTATCAAACACCCAGTTGAGGGTGTTCTTGAACATACAAGAATCCACACAAAATCCTTAAATGGTGACGAATCCGAAGGATTAAAATTTACCAAACAAAATTTCAAGTTTTCTTTAAAGCCTCATCTCTATCATCACCTTCAGGGCATAAACCCTAACCGTCGCTTGTCTGGGGTGTCAACTGAACCACCATCGCCTTGTAAGCATTTGGTTGGTATGGAGATAATCTCTGTCGGTCGTCTCGAAGGAAAGCATGAGGTGAAAGACTGATGAAAGCGGTGATGTTGATGTTTATCAGAAGAAAAGGGGCAGCGGTGGTAGGTCTGGAGAGCTGGCACGTGGCAATTGATGTTTTTATAAAAAAAAAATGGCACTATTCATCTTTATTACACTGTTCATCTCAAGTTTCAATTTATACATAGTATAATATTAACAATAGACTTAATCTTTTTTAAAACACACATTCAAATACCTTAATAATTTAATATTAATATAAACAATCCAAATTGTCATTCAGAAGGAAGACAAGGTTTCAATGTAACGATGATAGATTAAAGTTCTGTCATAGGAGAAGCTTGTGAAACTAGATAACTGCTTGAAACTCTTGTAATGAACATTGTATATTACAATCTTATGCCTGACCAATCAAATCATGCCACGTCACCCACCAAAATGCCCCACGCCAGTGAAGCTGTCCCCGCCCTCTCCTTCCTGCCCCTTCCACGCCAGCCTTGGCGGCGGTGTTCCCGCCCTTGAAAGCCCCACGCCACCTCTATTCTCGCCCCACTCCGGGCAGCCTTAGCAGGTAAACAAAAAAGTCAATAGCATTCCTCCCTTTTGTTACTAGGGCTGCAAACGAACCGAACGAACACGAACTTTGTTAAGGAAATTATGTGTTCACGAACAGTTCATGAACACTTACCGAACAAGATTTTCTATTCGTGTTCGTTTGTTAATTTTGTTCATGAAAGCACACGAACACAAACGGACAGTAATGAACACAAACAAGTGTTCATGAACGGAAACAAACACAAACAGACATATATTAAATTTTGAATAAAATCGAATTCACATACATTAAGACATTATTTAGATCCACTTAAAATATAACCTAATTCTCCAAACATACTTAGTACTGGAGATGGGCGTTGGAGGTGGACGACATCAACGCTGGAACATAGAAACTTATATTAGATACAAAAAGTAGGTGGATGGCATCTCTCTCGCTCTCATTCTCTCTCTCCCTCGCTTTCTCTCTCGCGTGCGCTATCTCTCTCCCTCTCCCTTCCCCTCTCTTCCTATCTCTCTCCCTTCCTCTCGCGCTCTCTGTCGCTCTCTCTCGCCCCCCCCTCTCTCTCTCTCTCTCTCTTTCTCTCTCGCTCGCTCTCTCTCTCTCTCTCTATCCCTCTCTCTCATCTCTCCCTCTATCCCCCTCCCTCTCTCTCCCTCTCTCTTCTATCTCCCCCTCTCTCTCCCTCTCTCTCTCTCTCTCGCTCCCTCTCTCTCCTTATCCCTCTCTTATCCCTCTCTTTCTCCCCCACACCCATGATTTTCACCAAGCCCCCACCATGCGCTTTTAATGGTCCCCACGTAGCAATGTACGCGCCCTGAAGTCCCTGCCACTTCCTCTCAACCGCCCCCCGTAATGATGCACGTGCCCCAAAGATGTGGCACCCTTGGTCCCCCTTAGGTTAGATGGAATCCATCCTCACAATCTTTTAAAACACATCAATGTCGCATTACCATTTTCGATCCTATCGTTTGATCCCAAACCATGGAAATGAATCATCACCTCCCCGAACCATTGGGGGGGGGGGGGGGGGGATGGTGACTCTTGACTTTTGATGGTTTTGTCCGGTATCACACACTTGTGGGACAATGTTGCGCTCAGTTTTCAACCTCCATATCATCCCCACCATGTTCTACGTCCATTCTGAGCAACATTACCTTGTAAACTTAACAATGAAATCCTTATTTTTCTCTAGGTTAAAAGATAAATGGATGGGGGGATTAACATTGGTGGCCTCTAAATTTAGATGATTTTTTTCGTTACCACACCCTATGGGACGGTGTTGCACTTGGTACCCAACCTCCAATATCATCATTCCGACCAACATTACCTTGTAAACTTAACAATGAAATTCTTATTTTTTTGAAGATTAAAAAGGAAGAAGAAAAACTTGTTTTTATTCATGATTATGTTTTTAAACTAAAAAGGTAATATTACCCTAAAAAATCTTAAAATCTTTCAACCCATTTGACCAACTTGACATATATTAATGTAATTCTGGTGGGATGCAACTCATAATTTATATGTATAGCTTGGATAGTAGCAATGGCTTCTAAACATTCTAAAAACAAAAAAGATATATGGGTGGCGCCGGTTTGGCCTGGATGGGAGGCGAGGCATTACCGGTTATTCCACTATTGTGTCTTCGAGCGGGTGGAGGTCGGGTTTACATGCATCTGGGAGAGCCAAGGGGCTGGTGGCGGTCGAGTAGTCGACCTTGGCCACAACGGCCAGTCTCACGATGATTGGCACGTCGTTCGTTGTCGTTAAAAAAAACCTAGCAAGAACATGGAGATCCAATTAAGTTAATATATGATTCATCTACGTATCATGTTGGCATGAAAGCTGCAAAGCTGGAGCTTCAATTGTCTTCCACAGTTCCACTCAATTTTTTAGAAACCGTGAGAACCCATTACCAGAAAACTCATGAGACCCTAACTTTTATTTAACTATTTAAAATTTTAGTTTATTCATTTTTAACATTCTTGCAAAACTGAAGAACTAGGTTGTATTTCTGGTTCATAACAATTAAATGTTGAGGCATGTTATTTACACAATAACAAAAAGTAAGTTTGCACAGCCCTCTACGGCCCGTAGAGGCCTCTACGGGTCGTAGAGGGTGTCAGTGTAATAAATGAGGAACCCTCTATGACCCGTAGAGGCCTCTACGGGCCGTAGAGGTGGGTAGGTCGAGTGCATTTAAACCCTAGACGCCCGTAGAGGGCTCTACGGCCCATAGGGAATACGAGGTACGAGGTCATTCAATGAACATACTGACTTTCAGTGTGTCAGTCTGAAAAAGGACTTCCTCTACGGGCCGTAGAGGCCTCTACGGCCCGTAGAGAAGCTGGTTGTTGGGAGCATTAAACCCTCTACGGGCCGTAGAGGTCCAGATATATTCTTCTTCCTTGTCTTCTTTCTTCAGTATACGACACATTTTAAAAAAACGGGTGCACAAGAAATCCGATCGATTCCAAGCTACCGCGATGTCTTCGGGCCACTACGGTAATGTTTCGGATGAATGGGAGCATTCGTTTAGCATATCTCACGTCTCGGAAAGCCTTTTCGGAGCCGTGGTGGAACGTGGTGAGGAGGAGGTTAGATCCGTTGTTCACTGTGGTGACGAAAAGGCACTACCCGATTTGAACCAGGAGTACGTAGAAGAACCGCAGTCATTTTACGTGCCGCTGCCAAGTCATCCACAGTACGAATACGGGACTTATCATTCGCACGAGGAAGGTGATAACGGTGGCGAGGAACCTGTCCCGGATGTTTCGTACGAAACAAATCAGGTGTGTTTATGTATTTGCACTTGTTTATAATTTAGACCCGTGTATATTTAGTAGTGTACATATTTAGACTCGTATATTTAGTCCCGTACCTAAATTTGTTTTAGGGTTTGTGAGATTTGAACTTGTATATATTAATTGTTATTTGAACTCGTAGGGTTTGTGAGATTTGAACTCGTATATATTAGTTGTTATTTGAACTCGTAGGGTTTGTGAGATTTGAACTCGTATATGAGCAGCAGCCTGAGGATGTGCAGATACCGGCGCGCGTTTATCACTCTCTCAGGTTGCCTCCTGATGTTAGGGCGGACGTACGTTCGGCTGCCGAGGAGGCTGTCGAGATGCGTGCGTGGCGTCAGCAGATGGACACCTGGCGTCAGCAGCAGGACACCTGGCGTCAGCAGCAGGAGGTCGAGATGCGTCAGTGGCGTGATCGGCAGGACGAGGCGATGCGCTGGATGATTGCTGGCCAGCAGGATATCTATCGTCAACTGGGCATGCAGACTCGTCTCCCACCGACTTTAGGGCCCATCACGCAGCAGACCCCGCATGAGTCCGGGACCTCCTCGCAGCAGCCCGGGACCTCTTCGCAACAGCCGCAGCCGTCGCCGACGCCTGATGACACGATGTTTGATTTATGATTTCTGATCTGTAAATGTTTTAAACAATCTTTATTTTGAACGCTTGTGTAAATGTTTTAACGTTTAGTTTTATCGTTTGGTTATATAAACGCTTGTGTTAATGTTTTACACGCTTATCGAGACGACATTAATAAATTTAAAAAATTAAACAATTAAAATTTATTTTATAAATTTGTAACTATTCTGATGATTCACTACGCTCGGGGTTAATTATTACATAATTAAAATGTTTAAAAAAAAAAACCCCTCTACGGGTCGTAGAGGCCTCTACGGGCCGTAGAGGGTGCCTAATACTGGTTTATGTTATATTTAATTTTTCCAACAAAGAAACCAGCGAACTGGTAGCCCAGATGGTCCCCATATACAAAATAAGACTTGTGTGTGTGTTTGTGTGATAATAATGTGCCCAAGATCGAACCTCGTCCCAAACGTTTTTTGTTTTTTTTTTGTCTACGACCCGTAGAGGCCTCTACGGACCGTAGGCAAAACATAAAACATTCATCCCTCCCTTTTTCATTGTCAAAATTAATAAGACTGCTTCTACGAGCCGTAGAGGCCTCTACGGCCCGTAGGCAATCATTACCATGATTGACAATCATACAATCATTGGTAATGATTACCTCTACGGCTCGTAGAAGAAGCAAAAAATGAGGTCTACGACCCGTAGGGGCCTCTACGGGTCGTAGAGGGTTGTGTGAATAAAAATTGGACTTGTGAAAATATCCGGAGCCTTAAATGTTATATGCATGTGAAGATTAAAAACTATGATGTGGGCAGTGGACATGACATTTCACCCACGTAGGTTTATACATATGTTTGTCTTCTTGCCACAGTCACCAGTCTTGTATGATTTACTTCCACCTGTTATGTTGATGGTGTAACTAAGATTTGTTTTGGACGTTTATTTAATCATGTACATTTTGCTTGTATCAATTTTTGAGAAAACCCAACAACAACTAGAGAACTATGGAATTAGGCTAAGGTACCAATCAAAAACAAGATATCATAACATGGACAAGGTGTACAGGGACACGGTCTTAAACGAGTTGACTGAGTAGATGTACACTAAGATGGCATCTCGCCACAGGTCCGCCACCATCTCATCCAGGTCACCAAGACGGCCACCATTCCAGCCAAGCTTTGCAAGAGGGAATCTACAAAGCAATTCCATAGCTCAAAGATCAAGTTCCCTTTGGTGTTCAATAAGGATAGACGCCAACCAGAAAGCTCAAAGACCACAACACCAGCAAGCTCAAGACCCTCCTTGTCTTCGCTTTTAGTCTTCAAGTTTTATGTTAATTTGGTTTCATCGTTACAAAACAAGTGCAAACAAAGTTAAATCACTAAAAATCGTCGATCATAGAGGGTAAAGAAAAATGGGAAGAAACTCACCAACATTGATTTGCATGTGTTAAATTCATCTACTACCCAATATTCTACATTCAAAAGATAAGAAATTGCGGAACAATAAACGTATGCCCTTAAAACTTAAAAGCAGAGCAATGTCAGGAGAAAATCATATATGCTCTAGCAGAACCAAGACAATCAAGTGAACAAACAAAGTAAAATTAGCATACGAAGCAAAAGAGAAGTATATACGTTTTATTACACAATTCAAACACATTAACGAAAAATCCGTACAAATCAGACTGACTTTTAAAAAGAAGACAAGGTTTCAATATAGCGAAAATATTCTAGGCTTCCAAAAAACAAGCTTTCCATATACTTGACGCTCTTGGCATGAACATTGTATGTAATCAACTTCGGGGGATGATAATGGGAATCATTGGTCGTCCTACCGAAAACTAGCAGTGCCAAGAATGTATCTTCTTCTTTTTCACCTCTAATCACATCAACCACAAACAAATGATAACTCCACTCTGGGAAAGAACTTGGAAGTTCATCAAACTGTAGTTGATACTTGACAAACCACCCCGAATGATCACTCAACATCTCATACACATTCAAGCGTAAACCACGATTATTGGATACTATTAAATGCAAATGACCTCTAGACTCCCCAAAGTACGTCATCGATCTTTCAGGAGGCAAAATCTCCACCGGCAAGGGCAACGTTTGCAACTGTTTATCATCAATTTTAAAGTATAAGTGATTTCCAGAGTAGGGAGCCCAATGAAGGGCTCCATTCCAGTAAACCCCTTTGCCTTTGCAGAAGACCGGGTTACGCGCAGAGAAAGATTCAATAGAGATCTTCCATTTGCGTGTATCAGACGAGTAGGCTTGAATCTGTAACAAATTCCGAGCTGGCTCTAGAGAACGAATACAGATAACTTTGTAGTGAACACATTCTGTTTGATGAAATGCCAGACCCATAAAAAGGATAGTTTTAGCAACTTTCAGACCTCCGGGTACCGGAGGGATGAGGGCCAATTGTTTGGTGGTGGGATTAAGTACATAATAGCAAGGAGACTTGCTATAACCGTTAGGCCCTCGATCGGCACAGCAAAGTAGTAACCCATTACATGATTGCATGATTCTGATACGTGAATGATAAAAGTAGGAATCAAGACTAAGAAAAGGAGGAGGGTTTGGGTTTTCAACATCAAAGGGATAATATTTATTGCGAGCAATAAGACCAGGGGATTTTAAAAGGTTATCATACCTTTGGGTGAAATGTGTGTGACTCAAGAGCAAACGCCAGTGTTTGGATACAGATTTGAAGCGAAGGATGGAGATAACAGGGAGGCGGAGAAGGATCTCGGTTAAAAGGTCATCGTTGGACCCAATCAAAGCTCCAGGATCAGTCGATTGATGATCAGAATCCTCTTGCAAGAAGCAGATATGTGCTTTCTTGAATTGGGCTCTGGTGCTCACCATTTTGTTTGTTTGATTGTGATTTTGTAGAGTTAAGGATTGCTCTTGTATAGGTGTATGTGCTCACCATTCTAGGGTTTCCAAGCGTTGGTTTTGGCTCTCCATTCTCTCATTTCTCATCCTTTCTTTTTCTTTTCTTATAGGATAAATTACATTTTTCGTCCTTTACGAATTGGGCATTTTTCATTGGATGTCCTTTCGCGTTTCACTTGCTGTGTTTAGTCTTTAACGACCTAAAATCATTACACTCCATGTCCTAAGGGCCTAACCTGGTTAGTTTTTAACGACAAATCAGGTCATGTGCCTTGCACATGAGGGTAGTCTGGTAATTTCACTTATATATATAAAAAAAAATATCCACTCTCTGACTCTCTCTCTACCTAAAGGACATCCACTCTCTGACTCTCTCTCTACCCTCTCTCTCTAAATACTCATTGTATCCCTTGGCGTCCATTGTATCCCTATCACAGTGTCCAATTCATAACTATTCTACTCCTCAATCAATCAAGCAACAGTAATCAACATGTTACAGAGGAGAGAGAGAGAGAAGGAGCAGACCCGCCGGTAAGAGCCATCCCCGTCACCACCATAATACCTGCAACTCAGACCACCACCGCCACCGCCGCCGTCTTCTTCTCATGTCCCCTCCATCTATTGCTCTGTTTCAGTACACACACCATTGAAGGTTCGATGTTTCTGGCCGGCGTTAGTTACCCACTCACAGGCCACATCCCCTGGTTAGTTACCCACTCAACTCAACCAACCAACCAACCGATTTTCTTCCTCCACATATGGCTGCTGCTACCACTCCTCTCTCCTCCCGTCCCACCCTCACCGTTGCCGGCGGCCGTCTCCGCCCTCACCGCCGCCCATCTCCACCGCCCAACCACCACACACTTCCACTCAAACCACATTCATCCCATTCAGAAGCTTCAACAGTAGCCCGGGTGCCAATGCCGCCGTATCAACAACAAAAAATTAGGGAAAATTGAATCATAAAGAAACGAAACCCTCAAGAAAGAAACAGGGGTTTGTTGAACAGAATTGTGATGGTGAGTTTCGTTTGTTGTTGTTAGGTTTACTTGATAGGCATTGGGTTACAGACAAGACGATGTTGTTGGTGGTGGCCACAGGTGGTGGGGTGGGGTGGGGGGTTAGGTGGTCGGATTTCGTGGTGGTTTTTGGGTGGTGGTGGTGGTGGTGGAGATGGTTGAAGTTAAAGAGAGGGAGAGAGAAGTAAAATTACCAACTTACCCTCATGTGCCTTGCACATGACCAAAGTTAACTGAAAATTTTAACCAGGTTAGGCCCTTAGGACATGGAGTGTAATGATTTTAGGTCGTTAAGGACTAAACACAGCAAGTGAAACGCGAAAGGACATCCAATGAAAAATGCCTAATTCGTAAAGGACGAAAAATGTAATTTATCCTTTCTTATATTTTCTTTTCTTTTAATTTCATTTCTTGGATCTCTAGCCTTTTTTTTCCTTCCAGAGACAATATCTGAAACACAACTTTTTTTTTCTTTTTTTTAATTTCCTTCTTTAAAATAAAACTCGAACACAATTAAGTTTTTCTTTCTTTTCTCTCATTAAGTAAACTCGGGAACACAGCGTAAGTAAACATCACTTTTTTCGCATTATAGATTTAACTAGGTTATATCACGGAAGCTTTCCGGGATATAGAAATCTAATATGATGTTATAATACATTAATTACTATGTTACACCATAATATATGTTTTAACACTTCATATTATATTTATCTATCTCAGATAGCTTCCGAGAAATAATCTAGTTATATTTATGCAAAATATATATATTTGTATAAAGTGATTTTCACTCATACCTACATTACATATATGTCTATACATCTATATACACAGTCGATGCAATGACCTCTTGGTCTAGTAGTATGGTGTCCTCCCTTACAAATGTGAGGTAGGTGGAAATAAGGTGGTATAAAATTTGTTGTTAAAAAAAATTGGACCCTAAAGTATTCAATGTTGATGTATTGGTCTTATAAGGTTCATACAAATACATGTTGTATGCGGGTGGAAATCGGGAACTAAGATTCATTTTATGACGCGGACATCATTTTTTCACCTGATAAATTCATATGGCAATTTTTTGTTACCTTTCTAAGTTTTTTTTTTTTTTTGAATGGACAAACGAAACTTTATTAAAAACGCCAACAAGGTGCTCGCAAAGGAGTCCGAGTACAAAACCGAAAATAAAACCGACAACGACAAAAAACAACACAAAACAACCCACTACCACCCCACCAATTACCCCATCTTTGTCGTGTCGAATCTACCCCATGAGTCCCATGTCATATCCGACATCTTCCCTCTATTAGTAATCCATAGATAGCTCATAATCTTTATTTCCTCGAAAACATGCCGCACCACTACCTGCTTCTGATTATGAATAAGTCCGTTCCTTTCTTTCCATAAGCTCCAAAACGTGGTAAGGACAACCCCATAAAACGCCTTTTTTGCACGAGGGTCTGCCTTGGCCGATTTGTGATACAACAAAAGATCCCGAACGTGAAAAGCAAAACAGTTAGGCACCTGGCACCTGGCACTAGGAGAAAATGAGCGGCCACACCTCCAAAGCCACCGAAAACCTGTAAACAAGTGTTCGGCAGACTCCACATAAATATTACACATCCGGCACAAAGGAAAATTAACAGTTATGTTTCTTTGAGCTAACGCTTCAGCAATCGGGAGGCGATCATGAAACGCACGCCACGCTACTATAGACACTTTCTTTGGGACCCAATTGCATCACTCAATAAGAATAAACATTTTTGTCAATAAGAATAATAATTTTTTGTCAAACACCTGAACGTCTGATTATAAAAACTTCAACATTTTTGTTCTTTCTATAGATACTAAACTTTAACGATGGACACAAAGATTTCTTCCATTGGTGACCAATAAGCGTGACCCATAAACCTCCCTGATCAAAGATAGCCCCACATAGTATGCAGATTTAAATTTTTTAAACAATCAAATTTCCCATAACCATTGAAACTAACTTTTACTTGCCGAGATTGGTGATCCTTTGAAACAAGGTGTTGACATCATTTAGACTGATAGCGGAAAATGCTCTTAACCCCTCAAAGCTCTGTGTTATTGGCTTAATTAAAAAGGTAAACAAGATTTATGACAAAACTTAAGCAAGTCCAACACTAGCAACGTAGTCGATTTCACGACATCGATGACCATTGCAGCAGGGGCTGCATGTGAAGTTGGCCTCAGAAAATTTAGGAAACCTCCCACAGTTATCAATAAGAGCTTAAACTATTTAGATGTACAAACAAGAGCATATTAACCATAGACTAGATGTAAATAACATAAAAACTAGTTTTATTAAAGCACACATTTTAAAGTTTAAACAATATCCAAACAATGAAAAATAATATAATCAGACTGAATTGACTTCTAAAATGAAGACAAGGTTTCGGTGTAACGATGAAAACCTGAACGACCTTCATGGAATAACCTGGGGTAACTAAATATCTGTTTGAAACTCTTGTCATGAACATTGTACGTTATAATCTTCTCGGAAGTTTTCACCACAAGGAACGTATCTTCTTCTTCTTCGCCTCTAACCATATCAACGACTGAGAAACAATAACTGGCACCGAACCGAGAGATCATCTCTGGGAAAGCACCAGGCAGTGCGTCAAGCTGTAGTTGATACTTGACAAACCACCCCGAATGATCGCTCAACATCTCATACACAGTCAAGAGTGATCCATTTTCTGGGCGTTTCTTGTATGCTATTAAATGTAGATGACCTCTAGATTCTGCAAGGTACATCACGCAAGACATCATCCCTTCCGGCAAGGACAACGTTTCCAACTGTTCAACATCTACTTTGAAGTACCATAATTTGTCATACATGGGAGCCCAATGAACAGCCCCGTTCCAGCAAATTCCCGGGCCGCAGAATAAATATTCAGGCGCAGAAAAACTTTCGATAGAAATCTTCCATTTCTTTGTATCAAAAGAGTATATTTGAATTTGACACAACAAATGGGGTTTTAAAGAACAAACACGAACAACTTTGTAGTGAACACCATCTGTTTGGTGAAATGCGAGAGCCAAAAAACCTTTGGAATTACTAACTTTGATATGTCTGGGGAGGGGTGGGATGAGTGCCAATTGCTTGGTGGTAGGATTAAATACATAATATTTATCAGCTATTTTTCGACGGGCGGCCCCTCGATATGTGCAGCAAAGAAGTAATCCATTACAGGATTGCAAGATTTCAACATCAGAACTATCAAAGTAGAATTTAAGACCACGGAAAGGAAGAGTGCTCTGGTTTTCAACATCAAGGTCGTTGAAATAATCACTACGAAAAGGAGGAGGGTTTGGGTTTTCAACATCAAAGGGAACATATTTATCACGAACAAATATACCTGGGGTTTTTAAAAGCTTATCATACCTTTGGGTGAAATGCTTGTCAATCAAAAGCCAAAGCCAGTGTTTGGAAACAGATTTAAAACGAAGGATGGAGGTAACAGGGAGGCGGAGAAGGATTTCGGTTAAAAGGTCATCGTTAAACCCAATCAAAGCTCCAGGCTGAGTCGATTGATGATCAGAAGAATCCTGCTGCAAGAAGCAGATATGGGCTTTCTTGGATTGGGCTCCGGTGCTCACCATATTTTGGAGTGATTAGAGAGTATTCACCATTAGGGTTTACAGTCGAACTTTACATTTGTGGAATGAAGATTGAAGAAGAGTAAGTGGGCCGGGCCGGGACAATGTTAAAACACCTCAAAATACCCTTTGTGCCCCTCTCGAGTCTCGTCCATTTCATATTATTGGTTTTTTTCGGGTCCGGTCCAGTCTACTTATTTCTAGCCGGCCTCTTTTCGATTTTTATATGATTTTGTCTTCCAGGTAAATGTTTTCTTTGGGATTGAATTTGAAAACAATTTATTGACTTATTGGCTTTTTCAAAAAGCCAATAATTTAATAAGTTGTTTGTGTAATCCAAAAACACTTTCTGCTTTGACTTTTGGTTTTTGGATTTTAAGGGTGGAAAAGCTGTTTTTGAGAAGTTAGAAATCCTGGCTTTTGGCTTTTGATTTTTGGAAAAAAATTGCAAAGCTACCACTTATACAACCAATATTCACAATAAGTTAAACGAAACACAAAAAAAAAAAAAAAAACAATTTGTTGAATTTTTGACGTTTCTCATCCCAAAAGCTAATCCAAACACTTTTTTGAAACTCCTTTTCAAACTCAATCCCAAACAATAAATGGTAGGGGTGCAAATGAGGCTAGCAGCATCGAGAGCTAGTCGAGTTGTTCGACTCAGTAAAAAGTTTGAAACAAGTCGAGTCTTATCGAGCTTGAACCTAAAACAATGCTCGTTTATTAACCGAGCCCGATCTCAAGTCGTTCATGTGAGGCTCGTCGAGCTTTAGTGTAATATTAATTTTTATTAATACTTACCCCCCATTTAAGCTAGTTTACTAAACGAGCCCGAGACGAGCTTCAATTATTGATCTTGCGAGCCTATTATATATATTATTTTTATTTAATATATTAACTAGTAGATAATAAACGAGTCAAGCCCGAGTCAAGCTCGAACTTAAGAAATTTTCAACAAGCCGAGCTCAAGCTCGGCTCATTTACACCCCTAGTCATAATGGTGATCGTCAAACGGGGTAAATTTGAAACCTAAAGCAGAAATGGTCGCTATTTCAGTTTGAATTCACCAGTCTCCCCAAGCTAAAGAGGGCAGCTTAGCACGATATTTAGCCCAGAGATACCCCACCAAATTGACCTCCCCTATGATGTCATATTAAATGTGTCCATAAGAGTGTGCACTACACACCCTGCCCTTGTGTCTGTGTTGTGTGTGTGTGGGGGAGGGGGGGAGGATTTGGAGACAAGGACAGAAACAAATTTGATAGCCTTTTCCTTTATGGACAGGCACTGATAACGTTAATCTGTTAAAGCTTAATCTCATAGTTTCTTATTCTTCTTCGTCGTTATCATTATTATTATTATTATCATATACTAAAATTTTACACACGTTTCGTCAGAGTTCGGTTGGTATCGGTTCGTTCCATTACAGCATCGATATATGTTTTACTAGTGGTGGACATACCTTAGTGAGACGCTACCCCTTAATATTTCCGACGAAGTGACTTTTTTTTTTCTTTTAGCGTTTTTTTTTTATACTTATGTTAACCCTGAAAAATATTTTATGTTTTACTAGTGGCGGACATACCTTAATGAGACGCTACCCCTTAATATTTCTGGCAAAGTGACTTTTTTTTTTCTTTTAGCGTTTTTTATAATTATGTTAGCCCTGAAAATATTTTAGTCCAACACCATATCATCACCTAAAAGTCCATCTGATAACTTAAAATCCAACATCAATCACCATAATAAATAAAAATTAATATTAATATACATAATAAGGTCGTTTAGGCTCAATAAGTGAAGCTCAGACTCATTTACCGAACAAGTTTATTACAATTTATTATCTTACTTGCTTAGTTGATTAGTAGTTCATATTGATGAAGCCTTTTAATTGAACTCTAGGCTCGTGTTCTTTCTATAGATAGTTAGATACTAAACTTTAACGATGGATCCAAAGAATTCTTCCATTGGTGACCACCAAGCGTGACCCGTAAACCTCCCTGATCAAGTCAGCTCCACACACTATGTAGATTAAAAAATTTTAAACAATTAAATTTCCCATAACCATAGAAACTAACTTTTACATGCTGAGATGGGTGATCCTTTGAAACAAGAAGGCGTTGACATATCGATTGGAGGTAAGTAAGTGTTGTATGATTTCGGACAGAACAAAAGTAGTGAATAATAAGCTTGTAATTGATGCGGATTGGATTGATAACATTCAGACGACGGAGGAGCTGATGCAGTGGGTTAACATGTGTGAGGCGGTGGATAGTTATGTTATTTCGACGGGTCAAGATGGTTGGTTTTGGGCTGCAGACGGTCAGACAGAATTTTCAGCAAAAGGCACGTCCTCTTTGCTGCTGCAGCGAGTGGATTTTGGGAATAATTTTGTTCTAAAGTGGGTCTCTTGGGTCCCTTTGAAGTGTTCGATAATGGCGTGGCGAACGGAAATGAATAGGATCCCCACAAAGGTGGCGTTAGTGCAGCGAAACATTGTCATTCAGGACCGAAGTTGTTCGTGGTGCCACTTCAGTGACGAAACAGAGATGCATGATCTGGCAGATTGTATCATCGCTTCAAACGTGTGGGATCGTATTGGTACTTGGTGTCGGCTACCTCCAATCTTTGCTTTCGTGATGAAAGATCTTTTGCAGGTATACAAGTCGGTCACGGGCGGCAAGGTAAAGAAACGAATTGTGCATGGTATAGTTTTGGTTACAATGTGGTCGTTATGTAAGGCTAGAAACGATACGGTGTTTAATGGTTGTAGAAGTTAGAAGCATTGCTGATACATTAGGGCTGTTGATTGACAGGGGAAGTGAGCTAGAAAATACAAGTTCGAGACCGTGGACAGTTGTTAAGATTGGTTTAAAATTGAAACATGGTATGTGTGTTTTGACTTTTGACTTTAAGAGTCAAACATTACAAGGTCATAGAAATAATCACTACGAAAAGGAGGAGTGCTTCTGTTTTCAACACCAGAACGATCAAAGTAGAATTTAAGACTACGGAAAGGAAGAGTGCTTCTGTTTTCAACACCACACGGACGATCAAGGTCGTAGAAATAATCACTACGAAAAGGAGGGCTCTGAGAGCCACTTTAGAGCCCCTTTGTAACAGGTTTATCGCATGGTGATAGTGTAATAAGGCAGAATAAGATGTGAATCCGAGTTTCATTAAAGGATGGAAGAGAAAGAATCTCCCTTCTCTTCCCTTCTCTCCAATTCCTTCCAAATTGGAAAGATTGTAAATGACACTAAAATCCTCTTTATTATCCCTCTCATTCCCTCCCTTTCCCTCCTACAAAAAACTCTGGAACACATTCTTTTCCCACTTCCTTTCCAATCCTTTCTCTTCCATCCTTTATTGAAACTCTGGAGCAGAGTGTAAAGATGAAGCCAAATTAACAATATGCGATCGTTTAAATTTTGAAAATAATGATTTCATGTGTCATGGACACTTGTTTAATCACTAAAGAGGTCACCTACAAACTACTTTACATGGATTTACTTGCTCATATGGGATTATGGGCTACCACATATATATGGAGCTACTCGTATATACGGATTACCTTAAGTCTGGAGTTGCCTACCTGGACCAATGGCCATCTCAGCAGGGGCTGCAGGAGTATTATGTATATTTTACTTCTATAAATAAGGTCTTGGGTCATTGATTAACAAGCTGAACGATTTGGTTGCAATGATTACGGAAGTTAGATGTATTGCTGATTGGTAGGGGGCCGTCGATTGTCACGGGAAGTGAGCTAGAAAACAGATTTTGAGACTGCGGACAGTTGTTTAGCTTGGTCTGAAATACATAGGAACTGTTGGTTGACTGTTAACTTTCAGTTGGGCAATCTTAATGCTCACACGGTGGTTGGCAGGGGTTCAAGCAGCGGGAAAAAGAAAAAGAAAGAAACGGCGCAACCTGATGCCGCCTCTAAACTACAGGCATGCAAATTGCATTTAACTCTAATTTATTTACAACACTTTAAAACATGCATATTGTTGTCTAAAAAATAGTAGCTAGATAACCGTATCTAACAATCAATCCCATGTATATAACTTTCCATTTCTAGATATACAGATCAAACACACACACACACAAACACAACCTAAACACTAAATATAACCTTTACATAACCTTCCAGTTTGATCATCAATTTAATACCAAATATAAACTGATGATAAGTATATGATTTAACCTAATCTGATCCTGGTAAGTTCACATGCTTAATGTAACGTATTCATCTGTTATGTTCTTGGATAAAGCAAGCAGCTTCACAATTCAATGCAGCAAAAACAAGGACCTGTAACAAGTTACAAGTGAGACAATTTGATTTAAATTTATCTTCTAAGGGAGTGTTTGGATGCGTCTTTTGATTTTTGAACAGGTAATCAAATCACCAAACAAGATGCAGGGGGGACAGTGTTTGTAAAATAACAAAATAGGGATGTAATCATGTAACCACAACAATAATACCAAAATATCAACAATATTAATAAAACTATGATGATAAACATAATAAGAACAATAGACTAAAAATAACAATTTAAATAACAAATACTCAAAACAGATGAAAATTTGGTATGAGCCTTATAGCATCCACATTACTCCTATCTTTTAAAAAGAATGTATAAAACAATGTGATAGATTTGCATTGTGATTTATACTCAATTAAAGCTAAACCATGTATATTTAGGCTGCTTAGATATTATAGTGTTTGGTTATGTTTAGAATTTAGATGCACCAAACAAAAGCTAATTAACAACAGTTTACATATACTATAAACTATTATATTTAAAACTAACATTCAAACAAAAGGAGGAGGGTTCGGGTTTTCAACATCAAAGGGAACATATTTATCGCGACCAAATATACCAAGCTGAACGATGATGTGGGTCAGCGATTAACAAGCTGAAGGATGATGTGGTTGTAGAAGTTAGAAGCATTGTTGATTGACATCACTAGAAAACAGAAGTTTGAGACTGTGGACGGTAGTTAAGATTGGTTTGAAAATTGAAATACAAAGTATATGGTATCTTCTGTTTGACTTTTGACTTTAAGAGTCAAACATGTAACAGAACCATGAAGCCTTTCAGCTTCTTGCTCATATGGTTTATATAACAATCCATAGAGTCATATAAAAACTAACTATATACATATACAGACAAGAGCATATTAAGCAATGGACTAGATTTACATAAAACTAGTTTTTAAAAGCACACATTTAAACACCCTAACAACGAAAACTTTTAAAAAGAAGACAAGGTTTCGGTGTAACGATGAAAATCTAAACAACCTTCACGGAAGGACATGGGGTAACTAAATATCTGTTTAAAACTCTTGTCATGAACATTGTATGTTATAAAACTTTTGGGAGTGTTCAGCACCAGGAATGTATCTTCTTCTTCTTCGCCTCTAACCACATCGATGACTTTGAAACAGTATTTGTCATCAAACCTAGAGATCATATCTGGGAAAGCACCGGGCAGTGCGTCAAGCTGTACATGATACTTGACAAACCAACCCGAATGATCGCTAAACATCTCATACACATTCAGGCATAAGTTAGTTTCTTGGCGAGTCATATATGCTATTAAATGTAGATGACCTCTTGATTCTCCTAAGTAGTTTGCCAAGACTTGAGAAGGCATCCATTCCACAGGAAAGGGCAACGGTTGCATCTGTTCAACATCGATTTTGAAGTAAAAGAATTTGTCATGATAGGGAGCCCAATGAACAGCTCCATTCCAATAAGCTACCTCGCGAAAGCACTTCCAAGGCGCAGAGAAAGATTGGATAGAAATCTTCCATTTCCTTGTATCAGACGAGTAGATTTGAACTTGAAACAACGTCCCATTACGATCTAAAGAAGTAACGCGAACAGCTTTGTAGTGAAGACAGTCAGTTGGATGATATGCGAGAGCCATAAAACATATAGATTTACTTTCTTTCATACGTCTGGGGAGGGGTGGGATGAGTGCCAATTGCTTGGTGGTGGGATTAAATACGTAATACCTAAGGGCACCTCTGCAGCCATTGGGCCCTCGATCGGTAGAGCAAAGTAGTAACCCATTACAAGATTGCAAGATTTTAACACCCGGACGATCAAAGTAAGTATCAAGACTACGAAAAGGACCAGTAGTGATTGGTTTTGCAGCATCAACAGAAAAACTGAGAAAAGGAGGAGGGTTTGGGTTTGGGTTTTCAACATCAAAGGGAACATATTTATGGCGAGCAAAAAGGCCAGGAGATTTTAAAAGCTTATCATACCTTTGGGTGAAATGTTTGTCAGTCAAAAGCCAAAGCCAGTGTTTGGAAACAGATTTGAAGCGAAGGATGGAGGTAGCAGGGAGGCGGAGAAGGATCTGGGTTAGGAGGTCATCGTTTGAACCAACCAATGCTCCGGACTGAGTCGATTGGTGATCGGGATCCTCCATGGAAGCTTTCATGGTTTTGGCGGTGTGCTCCATTTTTTGGAGTGAGATGTGTGTTCCTGATTTTGCCTCAGGCAGGCGTAGGGTTCCTGAATGGACAGAAATAGAATGCAGAGAGGAGAGTGGGCCGGTCTAGCCAGGCCCAACATGAAAGGCCTCAGAAAATTCCTTTGTACAATTGTAGCCCTTTTGTAGCCCATGCATAATTATCTCAACACAATCTTTAAATTTACCAATGTTAGTTATATGATTACAAATTTACAATATAACCCTCACCCGTCCTTCACGGATAGCTCAGTTGGTGATTGGACCAGGCTCCCTTTTGGGTGTCCCGGGTTCGATTCCTACGAGGGACATAATGAGAAATAAATGATAACTCATGGCTTATGGTCATGAGTTCGAGTCCTGATCTCGCCCGGGTTTTACCAATCCTTCACTGTCGTGCCTTCGGACGGGTGGAGGGGTTGGGTTTTCCCCGGTTCGGAAACTACATTGGTGGGCCTTGGCTACCCAGCTGTTCGAGGTATATATGGGCCCTCCACTGGGTGGTCGTAGGGGTCTGTCCATAGTGTGGGAATCCCCTTGAGTAGTCGGGCAGAAGTATTAGTTGGTCTTTCAAAAAAAAAAATACAAGTCTTTTAATTTTTGCTACATATCTAGATATCGCTAAACTATAAGTTCTTTAGTCTAAAATCACGAACAGAGCCACTCCGCTCAAATTCATGGAGAGTGTCAAATTTAGTTACCTTTAGTTTTAGTTTAGGATTAACGTTAGTATTCAACGATTTCGGATATTCAAGATTTGATAATTTCATTTGGTTCGCTTCTAGTGAAAACTTCTTAGGTTTATTCCTTGTTTTATCATGTGTAGTTCTACTAGCATAGATAGCTTAGTTTGGCTTGAATTATACGATCTGTTGACTTTGACTTTCAAGAGTCAATGTTGTCAAAGAAAAGAACCATGAAGAAAGACAACTTGCTTGTAAAACGAATTATTTGCATTTTGGGATTAAGAATGTTGTTTTTTGTTTCTTTAAAATGGTATATGCTTGTCAAATGAATTATTCGCATTTGAAGTCCCTTAATGAACGAACACAGACAATAATTTTCGTTCAATGTGCTCGTTACAAATTCAATACTAAACGAACAAGCTTTAGAAAAAGGCTCTGAATGGTCTTTGTATCTTTGAATTTGAATAGCAGAAGCGGTGCCAACATTGAACACGAAGAAGTGTCATGAAGATTACTCATAAGCACCATGCGACCAAAGATGAAGTGTTTCTGGATCCTTTCTTCCTTCTTTCCTGTGTGATCTTACAAAAGAGTATACCAAGGACTGCTTATGCGTAACTTCACAAAGGATGTTTGATGATTATGCTGGAATAGAACTCATGAACTTTTCACTATAAGAACTGAGCCTGCAACATAATCAAATGTGTATACAGGATATACCCAACGAACATGCCCAAAAGAAACTCACACCACACGAAAAAATAACACAAATTGAAGTGGAATAAAGACTATCGCCAAGACTCACTCACACCAAGAGATTGGAAATCTCTGAACTCCCGACCCAATTAGATCTGCACAAATAAGGTTCTCAGTTAAAAAGATCAAAATAATAACATAGACCAAGGTAATGCTTGGTATGGTGAAATGGAAGGGGAAATGGAATGGACTACTACGAGGTAATGAAAAATAGTATGTTTGGTTGGCTAAAGAAATGGAATCACCCATTCCACAAGGCATTCCATTCCATCCACCATTCATCCTTTACTAACAACACCATAACCCACCACCACCACCACCCACCACTCACCACCATCGTCACCACCCACCACCGCTGTCGTCACCACCCACCACCGTCGCCCACCACCGCTGCCGCCACCACCCGCCACCATCACCACCCACCACCTGCTACCTTCACCCACCTACCCACCACCGTCACCTACCCACCGCCGCCATCCAACACCACTCACCGCCGCCCACCACCATCACCCACCCACCGCCGCCATCCAACACCACCCACTGCTCACCATCGTCACCCACCCACCATCACCGCCATCCACCTCCACCCATCGCCACCGTTGCCGCCACACACCACCACCTACCATCACTATCACTATCACCAACCACTACCCACCACCGCCACTACTCACCATCGTCGCCCACCCACCATCACGGCCATCCACCTCCACCTTCCACCGTCGTTGCCGCCACCCACCATCGCCGCTACCGCTACATATCACCACCACCATCATCGCCACTGGCCACCACCCACCACCGCCACTAACCACCGATTTTATTCCTTCGTCTTTTCATGGCTATCCAACAACACAAAATAATGCACTGTTTCATTCCCACATGGCAACCAAACAAGACATGGAATGGTAATGATCCATTCCATTACCTTGTCCATTCCATTACCTCGTTCATTACATTCCCTCTTCCATTCCATTACCCCATACCAAGGTCTATTTTCAGGTTATCCCGCAATCATACCACATCAACACCTAATGTAAGCTCCAAAATTTCCCAACCATATCATCCAAAAGAAACACTCACATCACATGGATAATGACACGAATTAAATAGACTTTTATTCCGCTAAAAACACAACATAAACCCAAGTAAAGATAGATGCACAAACAAAAGCCTAGTAAGAATAGACTACTGACATAAATAATATCTTACATAACTTATAAACATTTTTTTAAAACACACATTCAAACACCCGGATAATGAAAATATAAACAACCTGAATTGTCTTTTAGAAGGAAGACAAGCTTTCGGTGTAACGATAAAATCCAAAGATACGGTAATACATCTCCCTCGTTAAACTATATATTTTCTTATAACTCTTGTCATGAACATTATATGTTATAAACTTTTCAAGAATTTTCAGCACGATGAATGTATCTTCTTCTTCTTCGCCTCTAACCACATCGAGCACTGAGAAACCATAACCATTCTGTATCTCCGGAAAAGGACCCAAAAGTTCATGAAGCTGTAGTTGATACTTGACAAACCAACCAGAATGATCGCTCAACATCTCATACACGTTCAGTTGTAAAACATCATCTCTGCGATGCTTTTCTACTACTAAATGTAGATGACCTCTAGATTCTCCAAAGTACTTTGTACTTATTTTCGAGGACATCATCCCCTCAGGCAACGGCATCGTTTGCAACTGTTCAACATCTAGTTTGAAATACAGGTAATTGTAAAATAAAGGAGCCCAAAAAACAGCTCCATTCCAGTAAACCCCGTCGCGGAAGAAGACTGGTCTATACATAGAGAAAGATTCGACAGAAATCTTCCATTTCCGTGTATCAGATGAATATAATTGAATCTGAAACAACTCCGGATCATCAGATTCTAAAGAACGAATGCAAACAACTTTGTAGAGAGGACAATCTGTTGGGTGAAATGCCAGACCCATAAAACGGATAGTGTTATGGACTTTCCGACCGCCTGGGACGAACGGGACGAGTGCCAATTGCTTGGTGGTGGGATTAAATACGTAATACCTAAGAGAATTTCTAAAGCCTTTGGGCCCTCGATCGGTAGAGCAAAGGAGTAGCCCATTACAAGATTGCAGGATACAAAAACCCGAACGATCAAAATATGATTTCAAGGGTTTTATTGATTTTGGATGCTTGCGGGAAGCAGGTTTCAAGGGTTTTATTGATTTTGGGTCTGGTGTTCAACATTTTTTTGGAGTGATTTTGAGTGTCGAACGTGTGTTCTTAATTTTGGCTCACAGTAGGGTTTCAATAATGAGGAGTAAAAATACTAGTTTCGTGGAATGAAGAGTAAGAAAATGGGCCGGGCTGGCCCCAAGATGAAAGCCCTCAAAAATTTAAACATGGTTGTAAAATGGTTGCAACTAAGGGTGCAAACGAGCCGAGCTCGAACTCGAGCTCGATTAACTTATATGAGCTCGAGCTCAGCCCGTTCGCAATTTCTCAAACTCGAGCTCGGCTTGTTTATTATCAATTAGTTATATATTAAATAAAAATAATATAAATAATAGTTTGTTTAGGCCCGTGAGCTCGATAAGTGAAGCTCGAGCTCGAAGCACGTTTACTAAACAACTTTAAATGAGTGGTAAATATTATTAAATATTAAAAAACTAATATTACACTAGGATCGATAAGGCTCGACGAGCCTAACGAGTTTCACATGCCAGACTCGGGCTCGATAAATACACAAGTTTTGTTTTAGGCTCAAGCTCGGCTCGTTTGCACCCTTAGTTGCAACTTCCATCGTGGTGTAGTGATAGGAAGCCTCAATTCTCTATTTGAGATTCAGGTTAGATTTTCATTAGCAACACTTTTGGAGGGGGCATGGTGGCTCAGTGAAGGAAGACTGGGATCTTTCTGATCTTCAGTTCGATCCTGAGAGCATCCGGGTTTTACCACCAGTGGCCTTTCGGGCTGGTGGGCTTTCCCTGAAACTGGAGATAACTTGGTGCGCTTAAAGGCTTTGTACGTCTGGGTTGGGCCAACTGGCGGTGGCCTTTTGCCATAGGGACACCTCGTACGGAGTTTCTTGGCAATTCAATGTTTGTTGGTCGTTTAAAAAAAAATGATAGAGGAGTAACTGATGTTTAATCTTTTAGGAGTAAGCGGTTAACCAGTCAATCTTTTTAACCCGAACATTGAAGACTGTTGAAATGCCGTTAGAAAACGTCTTTATAGCCGTTATAGAGCGGTTACATCGGTTTTCTTAACCATTTTCACCCCATAACATGTAATTATGTGTGTGTTACGTATTGTGTTAGTCACATACTTTTCCAAGCTAAAAAAAAAAATACTTAATTAACTATAGCAAAAAATAAGCCAAGTTTTATAAGTTTGAAATGGCTAGCTCGAGCTCATGTTTCAAGTGGCGTTGGTGGTTCCTCAGATCATGTAAGCAGGAAGAGGATCCTAAAAATGACAAGGAATCCAATTCTATTTCCATTTCCATTTTTAGACTTATGCAAAATGACGACCGGTAGTAAAAAAAACTGGGTGCAAGAATTGTGGTACGTTTCTTGCCCGCCGCATCCAACTCTACTTTGAGATCACATTTGTCAAAACACTTCTTGGCGGGGTATTCAGAAATTTGACCCGGAGATGGTTTGCCTATTCACCTTTGACAACGATGATTCAACAAACGCTTCAACCTCGTCACATCCATGTAAGTCGTTCGACACTTAGACAAGGTTGTTTAAAATGTGGGAAAAAGCTAAAATAAAAATAATTAAAGGTTTTCAAGATTTAAATATCGGTGTTAATTTAACTTCCAACGTCATGGTTTAACGGATTCTTATATTTGTGTTACCGCACATTGGTTCGATCCCAATTCATTGCAAATGATAGAAACATACAACCACGTTTAAGGGAAATATATTTTATATTTTAGACCGGTGGAGCTCCGGCTAACATCCTGGGTCAGCCTAGCTCAATTGGTGAAAATTGGGGGAGCTAGAGTGGAGGTCATGTGGAGGTTGAGGGTTCGATTCTTGTTGGATCCATATTTACCACATGTGGGGGTTCCACCTGGAGAGATCCCCAATCCAGGTGAAATGGGTAATCAGTACAGGCTGACCCAGGATGTTAGCCGGAGCTCCACCGGTTGCACCACTTGCCGTTCAAAAAAAAAAAAACAAGATAAAATTATTGTCTATTTCTTTTGATAGCGTGTTAAATAATACAAACACGGTTCAAATGGTAAAAAAAAAATATATATGATCCAACCTGAACACATTGTGTTTTTTTCCCATATGAACAAAAACCCACAAAAAGTCGTTTTTTTTTTTTTCGTTTTTTATATAGCACTAAGTTATCCCGAGGAGTTTGGCAACTTTATGATATATGCATCCTTTCTTCCTCTGAGCGTGTTTGTAAATAAATTCATATCGCATTTGTCTTTAAAATTCTAAATAAAAAACCTTAGGGCCTGTTTGGTAGCCTCTTAATGAGGCTCTGAACCATGTAACTCTGAATGGTTCAACATTCAGACTGTTTGTTTCAACCTAAAAAAGGCTTTGAATAGAATGGTTAAGAGCTGAATCATTCAGACTTGGTGCATAGCTCAACCATTCAACACTTAATCATTCAGACATTATCCGTTACCTCTAAACCAACCTGATCAAGTCATAAGCCCTATACACATATGTGATTCAAAAAGTAAAATTATAAAATAAATAAATACACAATAGAAACTAACTTTTACAGCCAACAAGGCTGATCTTTTGGAACAAGAAAGCGTTGACATCATTCTGACGAAAGGCGGAAAATGCTCAAACCCCTCAAAGCCCAGGGTTATTGGCTTAATTGAAAAGGTAAACAAGATTCAACACACACTATACATGCCTGGATGGTTGCTATGGTTTCTGATTAACAACATATTATGACAAAACTTAGGTGAGTCCAACATTAGCAACGTATTCAATTTCACGGGCTGTTAAGATTCCTGTGATGTGGTGCATTTGGATTATGTGCAGCTACGACACCAATGCCATCAAAGCAGAGAGTACATGAGTAATAAGTAAACCTTTTAACTTTTTTCGTATTAGTCTTGAAACTAGGGTGTTGGCTCAGCAATTAACAAGTTGAACGCTGTGGTTGCATTGACGGCAGTTAGAAGCATTGTTTGTTAATTCATTAGGGTTTGTTGAATAATAAGGCAAGCGAGTTAGAAAACAAAAGTTTGAGACTGTGGACAGTTGTTTAGACTTGTTTGAAAAAATGAAATACTTTGACTTTTGACTTTAATGGTCAAACATGTAACAGAACCATGAAGCCTTTCAGCTTCTTGCTCATATGTGCAACGTCAAGACTTAACTATAGAACAAAAAGGCAGACAATTTGCTTACTAGAGTCATTTATCTAGCTTTTTTTCTTCTTCTTCATAGAAACAGTTTTAGACACGAATCGAGGAATTAATCTCAATACGTTTGGCGACTTTTGAACCATGAGTCTCTTTTCTGAAACTGAGTGTATAAAGCATATTAACAACAGACTTTATGTAAATTAAATAAAAACCAACTTTTTGAGAGCACACACCCTAATACTGAAAAATAATATAAACAAACCAAATGATCTTTTAGAAAGAAGACAAGGTTTCGGTGTAACGATGAAAACTTGAATTACCTTCATAGGAGTACCCGATGAAAGTATATATTTGTTTAAAACTCTTGTCATGAACATTGTATGTTATAATCCTTTTAGGAGTTTTCAGCACAAGGAATGCATCTTCTTCAACTTCGCCTCTAACCACATCGACGACTTTGAAATCATACCCAGAAACAAAGTACTGAGAGATCATCTCCGGGAAAGCATCGGGAAGCGCATCAAGCTCAACTTGATACTTGACAAACCACCCTGAATGATCACTCAACATCTCATACACATTCAGGCGTAACCAATTTTCTTGGCGATTCTTGTATGCTATTAAATGTAGATGACCTCTAGACTCTCCAAAGAACATTGTCACTATTTCAGAAGACATCAAGCCAACAGGCAAGGGTAGCGGTTGCAGCTGTTCATCGTCTATTTTGAAGTACAAGAAATTCGTATGGTCATGATAAGAAGCCCAATAAACAGCTCCATTCCAGTAAACCCCCTGACGGACAGAGTGTATAGGCTCGGAGAAAGACTGGACAGATATCTTCCATTCCCTTGCATCAGACGAGTAGATTAGAATCTGATACGAATCCGCATCAGGCCCACGAAGAACACAAATGACTTTGTAGTGAACACAATCTGTTTGATGATATGCCAGACCCATTAAACGAAGAGTTTTACGAGCTTTGGGACCTCCGGGGACGGGTGGGACGAGTGCCAATTGCTTGGTGGTGGGATTAAATACGTAGTACCTAAGAGCACCTTTGTAGCCTTTGGGCCCTCGATCGGTAGAGCAAAGGAGTAACCCATTACAAGATTGCACGATTCTAACACGCGGACGATCAAAGTAAGAATCAAGACTACGAAAAGGAGGAGTGCTTGGGTGTTTAACATCAAAGGGAACATATATATTGATATTGCCACCAAAAAGACCAGGAGGAGACTTAGAAAGGTTATCATACCTTTGGGTGAAATGTCTATCACTTAATAGGCAAAGCCAGTGTTTAGAAACAGATTTGAAGCGAAGGATAGAGGTAACAGGGAGCCGAAGAAGGATTTCGGTTAAGAGGTCATCGTTAGAAGCAACCAAGGCAGCTTGGGAGAAGCAGGCTTTGAGGGTTTTCTTGTTTTTGGGTCTGGTGTTCACCATTTGATTGAGAGTGTTGAACAAGATGTGTATCTAAGCTGCCATTCTTGATTTTGCCTAGGGTTTCATATATAATGGACTTCGTAAAGAAAAAGAGTGGACAGGACCTAGACCAAGATGAAAGGCCTTCAAAACTTCCTACTAGCCCTTCAAATTTATACGACTAGCCAGTAGTCACGTGGTTGTAAAAATCCGTTCTATTCTTCGATTAATCGCTAGCCGGATACTTACTGAGTAAACACTGATTGATCGTTAGTCGGTGGCTGTTTAGCGACCCTAGCCAAATTTCGGCCCAAATCTGTAAAATTCGGTTGGATTCCGACCAAAACATGTAAATTCTAACGATTAATTCTATATGCTTAAAGATGTGGGTCTAGGAAGGGGTTGAAACATGTCTATTTAAAAAAAAAAAAAAAAAAAAAAAAAAAAAAAACGCATAAAATTCCAAATTATTTAATCACGATTAATCTCTACTAATCCCGATTAATCGCTAGTCGGTACCTCACCGACCGACTATCGCCTAGCGATTCTTACAACACTGGTAGTTACCTCACCGTTGAATACCGCTAGTCTACAAATCTTTTAATTTAAAATTGCAAATAAGAGCTATTCCGCTCACAATTATGAAGAGTGCCAAACTAAGTTATTTTTAGTTTTAGGAACCATTCCGCTCGTAACGTTGAGATTCAAGATTAAATAATTTCATTTGGTTCACTTAGACCGGAAAGTGTTTAGATTTATTCATTCTTTATCATGTCTAATTATAAATTCTTTTTATCTTATTGTATTTTTGTGAAACAGTTTTTGGTACTCGTGAGGATATTATTTTCAGTTAAAGTAGTATTTCTTAACTAGTTAATTTAATACTTACATTGTATTTTTTTTTTATATATACACAATGGAATGTCTCTCCCTTCTTCATACCCAAATTACAAGAAAAATGTGAGATTTTATTTATTTTCATTCATACATTGAAATCCTCATATCCTCATACGCCCATCATACCCCAAGTTATGTTGAAAACTAAAGTAAATAGCGGGGCTCACTATTCACCCCAAATCCCGTATTTTTAGAAGTTTTACCATCGCGTTGTTACTTTCGGGTTTGGGTTAATCGGTCGGGATAATCTAGATTAAAAAAATATTACCAAAACCAACCAATGTAGAATATCCCGATATTTCTTAGCATTCTTTTCATATTTCTTTGTGAAAATAGTTACATATTTAGCATGAGTAAACCATCAAGACCAATATGCAATCATGTGGTCATGTATGTCTATTCAAGAAAGATACTTTCCAGAATGGGTGACATCAGAACTCAGAAGCCACAATTTGAATCTTTGGTTTTTGCATACTATATGCAGGGATAGCAATCAAACCCGAACCTAATGGGTAAACTCGAAACCCAACACATTTGGGACGGGTTTGGGGTCGGGTAATCGGGTATGGGTCCGGGTATGGGATTAGTTTTTATTTTTTTCACGATTTTGGGATTTGATGATATACCCATTTACCCGACCCGATTACCCTATAAAGCATACCCGTTTACCCGATTAGATACCCGATGTAATTTCCTATATATCTTTTTAAAATATGTATTCATAATATATCTAATTGTCCATCTAGATTGTCATCTTCTTAAAAAAAACACCAATTATTTGTGTATAATATCGGTTATCTATGTCTTTTAGTGTTTTTATATGATTTAACTATTTTATATTTATACATTGTTATTATTTACATACATATTTGATAATGCTAAATGTATTGGTTAGTAGTCACACAATAAATACCCGAGAGGTTTTTAGTCAGATATACCCAATGGATAAGTTTTTAAAATTAATGGGTTTACCCAAAACCCGCGGGTATACCCGATACTTGACGGGTAATTACCCGATACAAACCCAATGGGTTTTGGGACGGGTTTGGGACAAGCATACCTAATCGCGTATGGGGTTGGGATTACCTAAACCCGTCCCAAACCCGACCCATTGCCATCCCTAGTCTATATGCATCAGAACTCAGAAGCCACAATTAAAGACAATGCAGTGAAGGTCACAATTTGGATTCAAAAAATCTATCCTATCAAAGCCACAATCATAAAACAAAACTTAACATGAAGCCAAACCAAACTTAAAATGCCTTGTAGTCGTAAATTAGCAATCATACAATGATACAGGTAAGTGGTGAACAAGTTAATAACCACAGCCTAGTATATTTATATGTGTGTAAATAATAACAGCAGCCTAAAGAAAAAAGAGAGACCTGTTTACAAACTTCCTTAAAATGTAACAAAACAAATAAACAAAGAAATCATCATCCTCCGCCGAAATTTATTTGAACCGTTTGAGTTTAACACAAATCAAACTTTATAAGTGACATCCAAACATGAAAATATAACCAAAAGCGTCATCAAATGAGCACAGAATCAGCCCTAAAACAACATTTGACCCATTTGAGATAAAACGCAACCCAAGGTTTATTTGACTTGGTTGAGATAAAAGCACAACCTAAAGTTTATTTGAGCTGTTTACGATAAAGCACAACACAAAGTTTATTTGACCCATTTGAGATAAAAGCACAACCCAAAGTTTATTTGACCCGTTTGAGTTAAACACAACCCAAAGTTTCCTTATAAAACTTGAAAACAAATAATGGGTCAACCCCACCTACGACCGTTGATTTTCGCTACCACCTAATCAAGACTGTGCAGCAACAACTTTAATAGTTGTTCAAGGTTCTGTTCACGGACTAAAATAGTAACAAACTACCTAGGTGATTTTGGTGGTGGACTAGTGACCCACAATGCTTTCTGCTCAAAATGTGAGCTTATAAATGCTTATTGTACCATAGATGATTAAAACACTAAATCATGTCAAGAATTATAAATTGATGATTATGTTCTACTGCAGCACTATGTGTAACTAAATATGTCACCAACATATAACCACCTCAATACTTGTCAATGGGTTCCCAAGAACAGAACAAATGGCCTGAACACAGTTTAGTATGGTGAAGCTTCCTTTTTCAATAAAGTAAAGCAACACACACACATAAACACACACATGAATGCATGATCATGAAAATAGTAAGAATAATAAGCTAATAATATTAGTTTTATAAAATGCTTACTCAAAAAGATGAACTTTTGTATGCGACTTACGAATGGTGATGGACGGGATATTGTTTTGAGTTTTGACTTATAAATGAAGAGTGTCTTTGTTTTTGTTAAGCATAAGGTACCATCCTTACGCGTTTGGTGATCTCTTTATGTGTTAAGAACGGTAGGAACATGTGGCATCGTGTGTTAATGGTTGCTACTAGTTTTGTCCATGGTCCTAAACTGATTTGGCGTTTATTTGAGTAAACAGGTCAAAAGAGGATTTAGTTTGTGAGTTTGTGACACACATTCGGTCAACCTAGTCACCAGCTTGACTCGGCTCAAAGGTGGTTTGATAAACAAAAGGGAAAATTACGGTTGTAGCCATTGACCGAGAAAAATCACAAAAATAGCCATCTTTGGAGAGACGGTTCCCAAATCCCGAGACGTCTCCGTGAGACTTTAGTGATAGACCAATAGCCGATTGCCACGTGGCATCTCAACCGTCTTTTGGTGGATTGTGTAATATTAATATATATCAACTTTGATACATACTAACTGTTTTCATGAGTTTAAATTGTGAAGGTATTTGGAATTGTAGTAGCACCTTCATGTGTTCTTGTAAAAAAAGATGAAAAAATACAATATTTTTTTTTTGTACTATACTACCTTTACTAGAAGGCAACAACAGACATGAGAGGATATAGAGTATGTATGAACCATTAAGGGGTTTGGGCCAATTTAAAGTCGACCCCGTTAACACGTTAGCTAAATGGATTGCATTCGAGTTTACCTGACGAGTTCACGAGTTGATTGCATAACCTGTC
This sequence comes from Ambrosia trifida, assembly GCA_028751855.1. Classification (NCBI taxonomy): domain Eukaryota; kingdom Viridiplantae; phylum Streptophyta; class Magnoliopsida; order Asterales; family Asteraceae; genus Ambrosia; species Ambrosia trifida. The sequence goes on from CM054131.1 coordinate 9,539,960, forward strand.
TTAGTTTTATACTTATTTTTCACAAATGTGTTTTTGGTCACAGTTAAACTGATCCTATAGCTGAGCTTTTGGAACAAGAAGGTGCTGACATCAATCAGACTAAAGGCGGAAAATGCTCTAACCTGTCAAAACCCGGTGTTTTTTGTTTAATTGAACCCCGTCTTGACCCATCATCCCATTACCCTCCATCAAGAACATGATATGCTTAAATGATTGCTATGGTTTCCGATTAAGGTTATGTTTTCTGATTAAGGTTGTTGACCTGCGATGTGTGCATATGAATTAAGCGCAGTTATCAAACCAATGGCCATCACAGCAGGGGCTGCAAGAGTATTAAAGATATATTACGTTTGAAACTAGGGTGTTAATTGGGTCAGCGCTGAACAATGTTAGCATTGCTAATTCATTAGGGCTGTCGATTGACATGGGAAGTGAGCTAGAAAACAAAAGTTTGAGACTGTGGATACTTGTTTAGATTGGTCTGAAATACATAGGGATCTCTTGGTTGACTTAACCTTCTGGTTTGATCCAAATCAACCAAAATATAAATCTGCAAGTAAACGAATTTGCATTTCTTGATAAACAAAGCTTTCAACAAACATAAAACATGACTAAACCTTCCAGTTTGATCATCAATCTAGTACCAAATATAAACAAACCGATTTGTCTTTTAGAGAGAAGACAAGGTTTCGGTGTAACGATGAAAAATTGAACTCCAAATATCATAGTGGCACCCCGGGAAACCAAATATCTGTTTAAAAGTCTTGTCATGAACATTGTATCTTATAATCTTTTTGGGAGTCTTCAGCACAAGGAATGTATCCTCTTCTTCTTCGCCTCTAACCACATCAACGACACTGAAATCATTACTGGAACCATCGTACTCAGAGATCATATCTGGAAAAGAACCGGGAAGCGCATCAAGCTGTAGTTGATACTTGACAAACCACCCTGAATGATCGCTCAACATCTCATAGACATTCAGGTGTAACCAATTTTCTTGGCGATTGTTGTGTGCTATAAGATGTAAATGACCTCTAGATTCTCCAAAGTACCTTGTCACTATTTCAGAAGACATCAAGCCAACAGGCAAGGGTAACGCTTGCAGCTGTTCAACATCTATTTTGAAGTACACGTAATTTCCAAGTGTTGCCCAATAAACAGCTCCATTCCAGTAAACCCCCCTGCAAACCCTCCAGAAGAGGAAGCTAATAGGCACAGAGAAAGATTGGGTAGATATCCTCCATTTCCTTGCGTCAGACGAGTAGATATGAATCTGATACAAATTCACACCAGACACTGCAGGACAAATACAAATAACTTTGTAGTGAACACAATCTGTGTGATGAACCACAAAACCCAGTAAACCGATAAATTGACAAGCTTTCAGACCTCCAGGGACAGGTGGGATGAGTGCCAATTGCTTGGTGGTGGGATTAAAGACATAGTACCTAAGAGCACCTCGGTCGGTAGAGCAAAGTAGTAACCCATTACAAGATTGCACGATTTCAACACGCGGACGATCAAAGTAAGTATCAAGACTACGAAAAGGAGGAGTGCTGGGGTTCTCAACATCAAAGGGAACATACGTATTGGGAGCAATAAGACCAGGGGATTTTAAAAGGTTATCATACCTTTGGGTGAAATGTCTGTCACTCAAAAGCCATCGCCAGTGCTTGGAAACAGATTTGAAGCGAAGGATGGAGGCAGCAGGGAGCCGGAGAAGGATCAGGGTTAAGAGGTCATCGTTGGACCCAATCAAAGCTCCAGACTCAGTCGATTGATGATCAGAATCCTCCAGCGAGAAGCAGATATGTGCTTTCTTGGTTTGGGCTCTGGTGCTCACCATTTTGTTTGTTTGTGTGAGATTTTGTAGAGTTAAGCCATTAGCCAAACAGTATTTATAAATGCGTGGGACGAAGAAGTGGAAGTGGAAGTGGAGTGGGCGGGAAGTTGAAACGCTTAAAGTTCCTTTTTATTCATATATTACAAGTTACAACAAGGCCCAAGTTAAGTATTTAGGATTTTTTTTTTAACGGAAGTATTTTAGGATTGATACAACGATTCATGATTGTTTAATTCGTGTTTGCTTAAAAGTTTTTAGTTTTTTTTTTTTTTTTTTTTTGAATATTAAACTTTTTTATATATATATATAAACAAAAACAACCAATTACAATTGACACGCAGGTGAACGGGCCACAAGCTGCGCCTAGGGGCGGACCTAGCTTGAAGCTAGGTGCCGCGTCCGTTGCTACTCAACTTCGCGCGTGTAGTTGAAAATTAGTGGACAATTTGTTTTTTTTTTTGTTTTACGATATTTGGAAAACGTTACCACTAAAATGAAAAACGTTACTACTGAAATTAATTTCTGAATCCGTCATTGGCTGCTCCACTACCCTTTAGGTTTATTATTCCTTTTATCATAAGTAATTATTACTTTTTTTTCTTGTTTTCAATAATGTATTTTGTTGTTATGAAATGGTTTTTCACAAACAGAGTTTAATTATCACTTGGGACATATATTTTGTTGTTAAAGCATTGTCCGCCTCTGATCTGAATAATGTCGGGGCTTCTTGTATCCAAAGCTCAGTCAGCTTGGGACATGTGTGGGCTCGGGTTACCAGGTATAGTATTATTAAAAAAAAAATTGTGGGTTCGGGTCGAGTATGGGGTTTTTTGATATACCAGTTTTACCCAATAAAGTTTACCCGATTATATACCAGGAGTCAGAGGCGAAGCATATATAAGGGCCAGGAATGGCCCTGGCCCCCCTGTTTTTTGGCGCAGTAATAGAAATTTGTGATTTTCGAAGGTAAATTGAGTCCGTGTTGAGTCCGGCCCCCGCCGATTTGCCACTACCGAGCGAAAAAATTTGAGTTCGGCCCCCTCCGATTCGATAACCAAGCTTCGCCCTGCCAGGAGTAATATCTTTCATTGTCTTCTACATATGTATATATGATGATTTTGACTCATACCCACATTACAGATATTGCCATAAAAAAGAGAAATCATTCCACGAAAGAAACAACACTCAAGGTTGATTAGTTACTTTAACTCTTTGATATTTTACAAGGAAATGGGCCCTTGTAGACTTTGTTTTTTTTTTTCCGGTGATTTTAACCAATCCTGCAATGGCACATCACTTTACTGATTTACTTCACTGAAACACTTATTTGGAGGCAACACTCCACTGATTCTTTCATTTATATTTTCATTTAAATAACCAAACTTTTTTTTAACATTTCACATGGTTTAAACTTTTAAACCGGTTAATAATATTGAATTTCATACTGTTACAACCGTCCCACCAAACGGTCAGCAAATTTTAGTGTTAATTCTTGGAAACCGTCGTCTGAATTGAATTGAGGCCAACTAAACGGTCAGTAAAATTTAATTTTAACAGTAGACCGTTCAAAATTTTGGATATAAATAGAACAAACCGTGGGGTTAAAACCCACAACAAAAAACCGTAAAAAAAACCCAACCCACCACCAAGATGAATCTGTGGACCGAAGAAGAAGAGATGGCACTAGTGGTGTGCCACAAGGACGTCACAAACGACCCCGAAATTCAAGAACTACCTAGGGACGAAGGCGAAGCCTACCCCCGAATGTGTTTTGGGCTCACGTGTTTAGCGACTTCATGCAACACGTGGACACCAACACCACCAAGACCATCCAAGACCTCCAGGTCAAGTGGGACGATCTCAATATCAAGTGTGCGAGGTGGACCACCCTCTACGAGCAAACGATGAGGGACGATCCGGACCTCGATGACGAGTTGGCTATCGGCTTCACAAACTATGAATATGAGGCTCGATACGGCCAAGAATTCGACAATGTCGAGACATGGCGCTTGTTGCGCCAACCTTAAGTTTATTTTTCTTTGTTTTATGTATTTTTAATATTTATGTTTTAATGAAATGTTTTTTATTTATTTAAACGGTAAACATATAAAACAAACGGTAAAAATAAAAAACACTAAAACACACGGGGGTAAATTGAAAATTTTGCATTTTATAAAAACCAACAAAACAACCGGTACCAGCACGGTAAACATAACCAGCAAAATGGTCCACGGGACCACTACCAGCGTGGGTGGCGACGGTGTTACCGTGCTGGCAGTTGGTACCTGTGGACAATTCGGTAGGCGCCCCGTCCCCCCTTAGTTTGTTCATTCTTGCATAAATTGAACACCTAGACAGTATACAAATATATGTTGTATGCAGGTGGAGATAGGGAACTATGATTCATTTTATGACACGGGCATCATTTTTTTCACATGAGCAGGTTTGTAAATAAATCCAGATGGCAATTTTTTGTTGATTGTGTATAAAAAGACATCTTCTGCCAATAAAATACATTTTGTCAAACACTTGAACATCTGATCATAAGAACTCCTAACAACAAAATCACGCCCAAACACTAGTTTCTACAACACTTTGTATTACAGTTTATTGTCTGATTTGGTCAATTGATTAGTAGTTCACATTGATGAAGGCCTTTGTTTGAACTTTGGTCTCGTGTTCAGTCTGTAGATAGTAAACTTAACAATGGAGACACAAAGAATTCTTTCATGGGTGACACTATCCAAAGCCGTTGAGCCTCCCTAGCCAAGTAATAAACCTTACACACTTTATACAGTTAGCTGACTGAGCTTTTGATACATAAGGCACTGACATTATTCATACCGGAGGTGCGAAATGCTCTAAGCCCTCAAAGCCCAGAGCTATTGGTTTAATTGAAAAGGTAAATAAGATTCAAGACACACGGTATATGCTTGGATGATTGCTATGGTTTCTGATCAACTGTTTTTTATTATGACAAAACTGGCAGCAGCATATTCGATTTCACAGGCTGTTAAGATTCCTGCAATGTGTGCATTTGGATTAAGTGCAGGTATGGCACCAATGGCCATCATAGCAGGGGCTGCTTGAGTAATAAGTAATCTTGAAAATAGGGTGGTTGGGTCAGCCCCCTCTCAAACTTTTTTTTTTCCTCATATTACTCTTGAAAATAGGGTGTTGCGTCAACGATTAACAAGCTGAATGATGTGGTTGCACTGAGCAAATGATTGCGAACGTTAGAAGCATTGCACTTTCGTTAGGACTGTGGACAGTTTGTACTTTGTAGATTGGTTTACAAATTGAGATACATAGGCATGAGATTTAAATTTAAGAGTGAAACATGCAAGAACCATGAAGCCATTCAGTTTCTTGCTCATATGCATGAACTCTAGAACCAAAAACCAAACAATTCACTTAAAAGTTACTTATTTGCATGAATGTTTTTACAGAAACAATTTAGACAAGGAATTTCAAACTAGTAAATACTTAGACCATACGGAGTGGGGTGGGGTGGGGGGGGGGGGGGGAGGGCCATGAAGCGCTGTGTAGCATTTATGGGACCCGTGTTTGAAAGGTGAAAATTGTGGGGAGTGGAAGGGGGAAATGGGGGTGAAGGAAATAATATTATATTGATTTATTTGTGTGTTAAAGTTTAAAAAAAAAAAACAAAGCCCAATCAAGAAGCTCCACCTCATCCCAATCAAATGCGCGCACACACACACACACTCCGTTCATTCTTAAGGCTATCCGGAGTGGTGTGTGTGTGTGTGTGTGGTGGGGGGGAGAGGGGGATGAAGCGCCATGTGGCACTTGTGGGACCCTTGTGGGGGAGGGGGAATTGTGGGGAGTGGAAAGGGGGGAAGAGGGGGATGAAGCGCCATGTGGCACTTGTGGGACCCTTGTGGGGGAGGGGGAATTGTGGGGAGTGGAAAGGGGAGAAGATGGGGGAAATGAAATAATATTATATTGTGTTAAAGTTAAAAAAAAAAAAAAAAAAAAAAAACATGACCAATCAGAAGATGCCAAGTGTCCCCACCAAGTGCCCCACGCCAGTGACTTGCCCCCCGCCCCTTCCCGCCCCCACTCCGGATACTCTAAATAACACTCTGGTAAAAAAAAGTTGAACACTTTAAAAAATGCATATAGTTTAGCAATTAGATAACCGGTTTTTCAGAAACTAATCCCAATACGACTTCATACACCAGAACATACATGCACAAACACAATCCAAATCATCCAAAATAAAGTTAAAAAAAAAAAAAAAAACATGACCAATCAGAAGATGCCAAGTGTCCCCACCAAGTGCCCCACGCCAGTGACTTGCCCCCCGCCCCTTCCCGCCCCCACTCCGGATACTCTAAATAACACTCTGGTAAAAAAAAGTTGAACACTTTAAAAAATGCATATAGTTTAGCAATTAGATAACCGGTTTTTCAGAAACTAATCCCAATACGACTTCATACACCAGAACATACATGCACAAACACAATCCAAATCATCCAAAATAAAGTTAAAAAAAAAACATGACCAATCAGAAGATGCCAAGTGTCCCCACCAAGTGCCCCACACCAGTGACTTGCCCCCCGCCCCTTCCCGCCCCCACTCCGGATACTCTAAATAACACTCTGGTAAAAAAAAAGTTGAACACTTTAAAAAATGCATATAGTTTAGCAATTAGATAACCGGTTTTTCAGAAACTAATCCCAATACGACTTCATACACCAGAACATACATGCACAAACACAATCCAAATCATCCAAAATATAAATTTACAAGCAATTGAATTTCCATTTATCTATCTATACATATAATAAACCAAAGCCATTTTAATGACATGGCACTCAAATAGACATTCTCTTCCTTGAGTGTGTCATGTGTCATCCTATGTGGCATTGAGATATTTTATGAAAAAAATAATTTAAAAACAAAATTGGATTTTTACCCTCATGTCTCCTCCCATAATTTTTAAACGTTAATATCTTTAATATACGAGATTTTTTAAAGAAAAAAAATACACCAAATTAACGAGCGTTTTATTATCTTTCCAACGAATACCATAGTGCTATATAAAAAACGGAGAAATTTTTTTGTGGAGTTTTGTTCATACAGGAAAAATAAACAAAGTGTTCAGGTAAATCATTAATCATGTATAGACAAGTCACTAATTATGTTTAAATTAGTAAATATGAATTTTTTTTTCAACCAGATCCGAATAGGTTAATAGAGTTATACGTTGTTTTAAGTTATGTATCAATATTAGTATGTTAGAGTTGTACATTTGTTTATTCTTTAGGATATGTGTTAATATTAGAGTTACATTAAAGTTCTACATTCTTTTAGGTTAGGTGTTAACATTGAAGTTGTATAATGTTAATTTGTTTTAGGTTAGATATTAATATTAGAGTTATACATCAGTCTAGTTCATATTTAAAATTGATGTATCATATTAAATTTCTCAACCCGGGACGCTCCCGGGGTATAATCTAGTTAATAAATAAAGTTTTCAACAAACAAAGAACTTAACCTTCCAGGATGATCATCAATATAGTACCAGAGATAAACTGATGATAAGTATAAAATTTTACCTATCATGATCATGGAAAAATCACATGCCTGATGAACATATTCATCTGTTATGTTCTGGATAAAGCAAGCAGCTTCAAAATTCAATGCAGCACAAAAACAAAGACCCTAATCAAATTAAACAATTGAACATGATACATGCGGCACACGAACTTAACCGGTATAATCAGTTATCTTGCATAGACATTCTGCAGATTTGTGTTTCCTGAAAACCGATATCCATCTTAATGGCAAATGTTGATGATGCTGAAACCAAAATCAGCATCATCTTTAACGTGAAATCCATGTAATGATCAAACTCAGATTCTTACCCTATCCAGAACAAAACCTGTTTGCAAGCAATGTGTGGCAGCCACTATTAAATAATAACTATTAACCGTATTTAATTATCAACCCACTCAAATTAACCATCTCAAATTGATTGAACATGAACTACAAAGTAAAAGGAGTACATCAATTGAATGGGAAGAAGACATGAGAAATACAGCGAAGAAGGATCTGGGTTAAGAGGTCATCGTTGGACCCAATCAAAGCTCCAGGCTCAGTCGATTGATGATGGTCGGAAGCTTGCGAGAAGGAAGGTTTAAGGGTTTTAGGTCTGGTGCTCATCATTTTTTGGAGTGATTTTGGCTCTCTGCCACTCACACAAGACGTGTGTTTGTGTTGAATAAAATTTGAGGAAAGGAAGGAAGAAGTAGGCTAGGCCGGGCCCAAGATGAATGGTCTAAAAAGTCCTTTTGTAGCCATTGGCCCAAATTCTCACGTCGCAAAGTTTGTTCGACACTTCTGTTCATATTTAAGAACTAGGGGATTAACCGCGCTTCGCAGCGGTTTTTGGTTGGTATCACGTCGGCTCAATATATTAACGGTATCGATGTTGTTCGTTCGATGTTAGTTCGGCTCATCACGGTACCGTTTTCGTACCGTCATTCGCTATAACATACGGTACCAAAAAAATACTCTATTGCGATTACAACTTTTTCAATGAACTTTATACCGTGACATCATAAAAATCTTCAAAATGACCGCGACATCATGAAAATCTTCAAAATGAATACCGTACCAATACCTATGTTCAAATGACATCGGTCCGGTTCCTCGTGATAAAGAATAAAATACATATTTGACATGTTCAAATAAAGATATAAGCGAAAACAAAATATGCTTAAAAGTAGTTATTACAACAAATGATAAATAAGATTAATTATCATAACAATATGATAAAGAAAAACTAAAAGTTAAAAAGAAAACAATAATAAAACCTTTGTATGTCAAGTGATCTAGTTGAATTAAAGAGACAAACTAAACGGCCTAAATAAGAAATCGAGACTACGGAATTGTTTAAGTAACATGCATATAATAACCACCGTTCCATGTAACTAAAAAACCACAAACCTATATAAAACTATCTGCCAATGATCTCCATTCCAGTTGGTTTGAGGTAGGGTGGGTTTTCCCTTAGGGGTTCCCATCCTGGGGTAGGTCACAGTTCGATCCATGCACACCACAAAAAATTCCCCGTGACGATTTGAGCTTAGGCAAGGAGGACACCGGTGTGTCGGTAGGGATTCGAACTTAGGACCGTTAGGTTAGGGTTGTACAAAGATTTTCATTGAACTAAGCCTTTCAAAGAAAAATATAAAACTCTCCATAAATAATAATATAATATACAATCCATTAATAAATGTTTGTTATGGTTTCTAAAATTTTGTGTCTTTTAGTCTCTAAAGATGCCATCACATTAACATTGAAAAAAATAAAAAATCATTGGGCCACATGGACCACTAATAAGAAGTTGCTGTTAACATCAATTGAAATTGTTATATATAGAATTGTGCCAAATTTTGTTGATAAAACTATCCGTTGTGGCTAGAGGTGAGCAATGGCTCCATCCTCTCATATTTAGCCACATAAGCACCCAGTTGGCAGGGTGATAAAGCTCTAGTTCACTAGCCTGATGGTGTTGTGGCTAGAGGTGAGCAGCAGCTTTATCCAGTTTTTATTTTTTTTAAACTTTGTTATTTTAAATTTATAATAATTAAATTTGTAACACAAATTAAATAATAAACGTAAATTTTTCATTAATAAAAAAATTAAAAACACATACAATAATAAAAAAAATACTTAATTAAAATAAATAAGCTACTCTTCCTCGTCGATGGGGTGTTCTTGTTCCATCTCGTATTCCTTCCCGAGACGCGCTTGTTCTAGTTCTAGCACCACCTCTTCCACCTCGCCTTTGAGTTGATGGTGGTTGTGTATCCGGGACTAATTCCGGTGAAAGTGAAATCGGTTGCATTTGGCTTAGGTTAACTTCGATTTCGTTCGTTGTAACATCATACTCTTCATCCAAAAAATCCATTTCGGGTTGATAGCAATTTTGCCATTCCGAGTCCATTTTTTGTTTGCGTGACTTTTGAAGTGTAGCTTGATTGAATATTATATTTGATTTGTTTGGCGAATAAAAATTAGTTTTTTTTATTTAAATAGGACAACTAGCCGTTAACCAACAGCTAGTTGACTGCCAACGGCTAGTTGACCTCGCTACCACACGTGAGCCCACTAACGGCTAGTAGCTCGTGCCAGCTCTCGCTCAACCATGTTATGGATCCAGCTAGCCACATGGAATGTTTTGTGGCTCGCGGCTAACCGGTCGCGGGCCACAACGGATAGTCTAAGTTTTACTTTACGATCGACTAACTTAAGTATTCAACAATATCGAAGATTTTTATTTCTAGACCAATTCAAGATTTTATAGTTGCTATTTAAGTTCATTCCCTCTTTCATGTTTAATGACAAGGTATATATGTAACGATGACAACTTCAGTTTCTATCATAAAGTAGCTCGTGTAAAGATATATTTGCCTAAAGTTTTTGTCATGAACATTGTAAGTAATCATCCTTCTGAGAATTAGCAGCACCTTGAATGAATCTTCTTCGTTTTCACCTCCAACCACATCAATGACTTTAAAATCATAATAACAATGACAAGGTATCTATGTAACGATAACAACTTCAGTTTCTACCATAAAGTGGCCCGTGTAAAGATATATCTGCCTAAAGCTTTTGTCACGAACATTGTAAGTAATCATCTTTATGAGGATTACCTCAATGTTCACTTTTTTCCACCGTGATGGGTGTCACGAATTGTGTTGGTCGCGTCCGTGATAGAAATGTTGGGACGGTGGTCGTGATGGTCACGGCCACAACAAGGTGGCCATCACGAACCACCCCAACCACCCTTATACCACCACTATTTAGTTACCATTAAGACTCCTCTCCTATAAAAGAGAGCTCCTCTTCATTTGGAAGGCATGCTCCAATTCCCTATCACGCCGGCCAATCTTAAATAGTAACATACTCTAATTAAAACTATGAGAACTAATAATATGACTAGCTATAGCATTATCTTCCCATCATAAACACATATCATCTCTACATCCCTCATTGCAATCAAACCAGCAACACCAATGTCCGTGAATCGTGATCCTTACGTAGGAACCCTTACAACCAGCTACAAATAGTCTACCACTCATGTGGAGGCCCGGATAATAGCAGTGAAAGGCCGATACGTCCTTGATCCCGTATCACCAAGATCTAGCCTCAACAGATGCTCTAAAGCAAATGTACAAACAAAAAGCTTAATAATGTTTATATCAATGGCAAGTAAACTAAAAATGTGCATATATAAACTAAAAATGTGCATAGAAACGCAAGATGTAACGTACGTACTCCTACTGATAACCAACTAATTATCCTGTTTGGAAGTAAAACAATTGTTTCTAAACACACCCTTTAATGATGAAACATATCTAGAAAGAAGACAAGGTTTCGATATAACGATGAGCTTCCAGTACCCCAACTAAACGTGAGAAGCCGTCGCTGAATTTGAATATCTGCTTAAAACTCTTGTCATGAACATTATACCTTATCAACTTCCCTGGTAATATCACCAGCACAACGAATGTATCTTCTTCTTTTTCACCTACAACCACATCAATGACTTTGAAATCATAATCGTTGTACTTGTCACAGATCATCTCTGGGAAAGCAGCCACAAGTTCATCAAGCTCTACTCGATACTTGACAAACCACCCTGAATAATCGCTCAACATCTCATACACGTTCAAGTGTAAACCGGTAACTTCATCATGATCAACAGCCACTATTCGATGTAGATGACCTCTAGATTCCCCAAAATACATTGTTCGTGATTTGAAAGACTTCGTCTTCAACGGCAAGGGCAACGTTTGCAACTGTTCGGCCTCGATTTTAAAGTAGAAGTGATTGTCATAATATGTAGCCCAGTGAATAGCTCCATTCCAGTAAACTCCCTTGCTGAACCAAGAACTGTTTGTAGACAAAGTTTCGGTACAAATCTTCCATTTCCGTGTATCAGACGAGTATATTTGAATCTGAAACAAATCATCATCTGTTACCACACGACGAACACAAAAACCATCTACACGACGAATACAAACAACTTTGTAATGAACACAATCTGTTTGGTGATATGCCAGACCCATAAAACGGATTGTTTTACGAACTTTCAGACCTCCAGGGACGGGTGGGATGATTGCCAATTGCTTGGTGGTGGGATTAAACACGTAATAGTCAAGATCAGCTGTGTTTGCATTATCGCTACAACAAAGCAGTAAACCATTACAAGATTGCATAATTTTGATACCACAAGGATCAAAGTACTGGAAATCGAGAGTACGAAAGGGAGGAGCGCTTCGGTTTTCAACATCAAATGGAACATAAGTATTGCGAACAAAAAGACCAGGAGATTTTTTCGGAAGGTTATCATGCATGCGGATAAAACTCCTCTGACTCATTAGCCAATGCCAGTGTTTGGAAACAGATTTGAAGCGAATTATGGAGGTAGCAGGTAGGCGGAGAAGGATGTCGGTTAGAAGGTCATCGTTTGAACCAACCAAAGCTCCAGACTCAGTAGATTGATGATCGGGATCATCCATAGAAGCCTGCGATAAGCATGCTTTAGAGATGTTTAGGGTTTTCTTGTTTTTGCGTATGGTGTTCACCATGTGTGCTGAGTATTATTTTTTTTTTTTTTTTATTTTGCCTTTGGTACGTCTTCTGAATTAGGGTTACATGGTAGCAAAATTTATAGGTATTGGATTGGTGGAAGGGAAAGCATGAAATGGGCCATGACAGTTAAAATGCCTCAAAACTATTTGTAGCCAACTGGCCCAACTAGCCATAAGTTGAATTGAATTGTTGAAATCGTACAAATAGTCAAATAGTATTATCCTATAGGTTCACATTTCACAATAGGGAAAATTGCCAAAGTGTCCTTTGATCAAAGCCTTTTACCAAAATAGCCCCCTCAGCCGACCCGAGAAAGACGGCTTCCGATTCCCGAGACACCTCAGCCGGCTTTAGTTTCAAATCCTCCACGGACCAATTACCGTCTGCCACGTGTCCGCCAAGCCTGCAGGCGTCTCCGAAGACGCCTGGGATCTGTCAAAGAGGGCTCCCAAAATATTGGAGACGACTCCCTTCTCCTCGGCTCATGGCTCAAGGCTTTGCTTTTCCCGAGCCGTCTTTGAAATTACCGAGGCGACTTTGACTTAACACAAATACCTAGACGACTTTTCCCAAGGCGGCTTTGAAATTACCGAGGCGACTTTGAATAACCAAGGGGACTTTGAATTACCGAGGCGACTTTAAATTTCGGGAAGCGACTTTAAACTCGGCAGACGACTTTGTACTTTTATATCTCCAAAAGTCGCCACGGGGACAACCTTTTCAATTATTACAATATTACAATTTGTAACAAGACAACAATTACAAAAACTGAAATATTACACGAAAAATATTTATGTTTTTATAAATATTAATGTTTTTATTAATCCAAATATTACAATATTACAATTTGTAACACGGCAACAATTACAAAAACTGAACTATTACACGAAAAATACACAAACTCGTTGCACACGTCGTTGACCGAGACCTATCCATTGCACACGTCACCCACGGTAGTTAGCACTAGGGGAGGGGAAATTACTTCCCAAATTTACTTGCTTTGAACCTTGTTTGAATGGTGTATGTGCTCTACATAGACAAAGAATCGAACTTGCCAATAATGTAGACCACCACATCATCGATGCATTCTACACGGGTTAACCCACGCACAGATGCAACAACGATCCAAGTAGATATACGCAGATGTAACAACGATCCAAGTATAATCGAACCGGACAATATATTCGTTAGCCGGTCGGCTTCGGTTGGAAAAGTGGAGGATTTAAAAATAAAAATGTCATTGATCGGAAAGTTGTAAGGTTTGATGAAGGTTTAGTATAGATGATTGAGAGAGGGTACAAATTTTGTGAAGTGAAATGGGGTATTTATACACATTGCAGAGACGATTCCCAAGGCGACTCAAAGTCATTTCACGGTTCCCGAGACGTCTTTGAGACGTCTCACGGTTCCAGAGACGGTTCAAAGCCGGTTGATTTACCGTGTGCAAATTCTTTGACGGTTCCCGAGACGGCTTTGGAAACCGTCGCTTTATTTACCGTGTGCAAATTTTTTGGATATAAATAGAAGAAACCGTGGTTAAAACTCACAACTCACACAAACGATAAAAACTAAAAAAACACAAACCCGCCAAAAATATGATCACATGGACCGAAGAGGAAGAGATGGCCCTTGTGGTCTGCCACAAGGACGCCTCGAATGACCCGGAAATTCAACTTCTTCCCCCCGGGACGATGGTCAGCCTTCCCCCCGGAGGGGTTTTGGACTCGGGTGTTTAGCGACTTCGTTGAACACATTGGCACCAACACCATCAAGACCGTCTGTGACCTCCAGTTCAAGTGGGGCGACCTCAACATCAAATGTGAGAGGTGGAACACCATATACGAGCAACAAGTTACCGAAGACCCGGAGCTTGATGAAGAGTTGGCTATCGAATTCACTCAGTATGAGTATGGGGTTCGATACGGCAACGATTTCGAACATGTCGAGGCATGGCGATTGTTGCGCCCCCAACTTTAAGTTTTTTTTCTTTGTTATGTATTTTTTTTTATGTTTTCCTATTATTATGTTTAATTTTTAATGAAATGTTTTTATTTATGTTTTTTTATTTACTTTTAGACTTATAAAAAACAATCAACTTAAAATATAAAACCCGGGATAGTATGGATTAAAATTGTCAAATCGGTCGTTGTCACGTCGAAAAAGACGGTTCCGGTGGCAGAGTCGGTTTCCGACCGTCTTTAAATTGTCCAACACGTCTTCGGTGCATCATTTTGTACGGACGGTACGATGTGGGAACCGTCACGAAGACGGCTCCAATATATCCGGAGCCCTCTTGACAGTTCCCAGCCGTCTTCGGAGACGGCTGCAGGCTTGTCGGACACGTGGCAGAGGGCAATTGGTCCGTGGGGGATTTGAAACTAAAGCCGGCTGAGGTGTCTCGAGAATCGAGAGCCGTCTTTCCCGAGTCGGCTGAGGGGGCTATTTTGGCAAAAGGCCTTGGTCAAAGGCCACTTTGGCAATTTTCCCTTTCACAATAGGTTAAAGTCAAATATAGTCAACATTGATTTTTGACCGATCAGCTCGGGTTAAGATGTTTTTGATGGGGGGATAAAATCGGTTTGGTTTGAAGCCGCGGTTAGAGTTTTTAACGGTTCCTTAGTGCTTTGACCGGTTTATAAGCAGTTATTTAGGGGTGTTTGGGATTGATTGTTCAAAACAGATTATACGTTTTGAAAAAGCAGGGGTGGAGCTGCTTATAGATTATTGCGTTTTGATAGTCTAAAAAACTGATTATTTGCATTTTGAAAACGCAATCCAAACACTAGAAACTGATTATCTGCGTTTTCAAAACGCAATAATCTAAAAATCATATTCAAAACGCAATCCCCAAACACCATCTTAATTACAATTTGAAGCTATGGTGCGCAATATGCTATTTAAATTTAGTAATTTACCACTTACGAGTAATGGAGATTGTTGGTCAAACAACCAACTTAATTATTTGATATAAAAGCTTGTTTGTTTTGTTAATTTACTATTTGGAGATTAGTTAGTTATGTATTGAACGTGGGTTTTATATATTTAAGGGGATATTCAATTTTGAACATCTGAAATGCTTGTAGTTAATTGGTTATATGTGAATACTAGCTGATTACCCCGGGAGAGTTCCGATGTTGAAAAATCTAATTTTACGTGATAACCTATTGCAAATGGCTTAAGTTAACTAACCACAAAATCTCTCAATCATTGCATATTCATAGTATTCTAATCAGTAATAACTCATATTCCCCACAAAATCTAATTTTACGTGATAACATGAACACTTTGTGTGTTTTTTTCCTGTATGAACGAAACCCCACAAAAAATAGTCGATTTTTTCTCCGTTTTTTATATAGCACTATGGTACTCGTTGGAAAGATAATAAAACGCTCGTTAATTTGGTGTAATTTTTTTCTTTAAAAAATCTCGTATATAAAAGATATAAACGTTTAAAAATTATGGGAGGAAATATGAGAGATAAAAGTTTAAATTTATTTTTAAATTCTTTTTTCCTAAAATAACTCAATTTAATTAAAAAAAGAAACAATTCAACATTTCTCTAAGGAAGGGTATATAGAGATCATTTCCCCGTTGAAAAAACTCAACATTTCAACATTTCTCTAAGTAACAAGGGTAGATAAAAACTTTTTCGACCTTTTGCGAACTTTGAGTCCAAAACATACAATTCCCTTGAAAATAAATTCCATGTTCAGAGCTTGATGAGGACTGCAAGGTGTGTGTACCCGGGTGATACGGTTACAGTAAGCCGGTGCATCCTGCGCAGCCACCGTTAAAGGGAGTGTATCACACACCGGTGAACCCACTGACCAGAAACCGAACAGAAACAATACCATGTGGACGTCCATGGAAACACAAATGTCAACGCAAACATTGGGCCCAGACCCGCCAAGTAAAACACCTGAGAGGAGCTAAAAATAACAAAGCTCCCTAACAGCTCGGGCATTATTATTTATTGACTTATATTGATCAACATGAACAAGCGGGTGAAACGGCACAACATCCCTGTGACAATAAAAAATTGGCCATAGAAACTGGTCTAGGCACTAGAGTCTAGACCCAAATCAGTGACTTGCAAGGCAACCCCAGAATGCGAATGAGTACCAGCAATGACAACATAGAAGCAACCAAATGAATAATGGATTGAACTTATAGCATGAACAAAGCTTGTGAGGTGAAGAGGAGTATGGTTCGTTTGAATATGCTTCAAACTCTCAACGCCTTCAACGGCTCGAAATTGATTGTGTCTCAACGTTGACAACCGAGTAGTGCTAGCAGACGATTAAATTAACCCATCAGAAGCCTTCAAAATAGATTCACTGACAAGCCCCATCAAGAGCAGCGTTTACTGTTGAACCACTCAGTAGACAGAACGACCGTATCAACAATATCTAAATCATGTGCTGCTCACTTCTGTTGAACGGAGCCCTCACAAATCTCAAATGCATCATTACAAGCACCCAAAGTAGCATCGAGGGTCGGACATTTAACTTTAACCATAGTCAAATCATCACCAAAAGAAAATTGGGGAATAGAGCCATTCACACGCATAATCACGCCATGGCGACCTGTATGAGCAGCATCTGGATTGCCAATGGAAGGCGTTCCAAATTTAGAGTACAACGGCTCAACAACAGGAACCACACCCACAATCCCAGACTCAATTGAACCAGATATCAGAGAAGCAGCAGTAACGAAATCATTCTGAGGTGCCGTGGAACCCCGAGTGCCAAATCGAGTACCCATGGCAAAAGTGAAAGCATTCCATATGGTTAACTGAAATCGACTATGCAATGAATCGAACCATAGTAGGAGACTAGGAGGAAATAACAAAAAGATCAGAGTTTGAGATGGAATTAAAGTTGAAATACCTTGTTGCTTGAGAAATCCATAGATCCGCTGGAAATTGGGAAAGAGATATAGGAGGAGACGTATGGCGCCATAAATTATTGAATCTCTCTGGAACTTGAATTTGACAGTCCTTCTCTCGCAACTGAAGTCATGAAGGATACCTCCAAGCATAGTTTTTGTGTGTTCATCGAAGCTACCAGAAATTTGACATTCACACGCCCCATCACCCCACGGTTTTTGGGGCTTGGAGAGCAAAGCTCCCCTCTACTGACGTGGCAGACACGTGGCGCTCCACGCCCCCTTCACCCCACTTACCACACCGTGTAGTCTTAGATTTGTCTTAACGTTTAGATTTTCCTTCACTTTAGGTGGAGGTTGGATGTGATACCTTATGGGATCTATATAGATGTTTTAGGATGGTAATATTTGTTTATATTTTAGTATACTTTGTCACCACTTCCTAAGTTATTGTGATATTGCTATATTTCTAGTCCAGTTTGTTTCCATGTTTATTTTGAGCCGAGTCTCTCTGGAAGTAGCCTCTATACCCACACGAATAGAGGTAAGGTTTGTCTACCCCACCTCTAGACCCTACGGATAGCTTTGCTATTTGTGAGATATATTGGGTACAATTGTTATTTATTCTACTTGTAAATATGAGACGCTAGTGCTCTATAACTTAGAACATAGAACCAGACAACTTGCTTATTAAAAATATTAATTGTTCCATTTTCTATTGCGTTAACAAGTACATTCATATTACTTATATAAAACAACTTATTTTACCTATGAAGAATTATATAATTATATAAAGGTTTAAATAAATAATTTTAAACACAATCAATCCCAATATGACTTCCTACAGGCTACAGCCAGAACATACGTGCACAAACACAAAGCAACAGGCGCCAGATACGCAACCCAATTAAGACAGAAGATAAATTCGCAAGTAAATGAATTTCCATTTCTTGATAACCAAAGTTGTCAACAAAAACAAAACTTTACTTAACCTTTCAGTTTGATAATCAATTTAGTATATTATGATTTTACCTAACCTGATCTTGGTAAGTCACATGCCTGATGCAACATACTCATCTGTTATGTTCTGGAAAAAGCAAGCAGCTTCACAATTCAATGCAGCAAAGAACAAAGATCTCTGGTAACATGTCCAGCGACAATCTGAATTAATATACAAAACAAGTTCCAGGTGAGACAATAAGATACAGATACATCTTCTAAGGGAGTGTTTGAATCATAGTTGTTAAAAGCCATCGCCTCTTGCGCCTAGGCCCGTTTTTCAGGCGAGGCGAGGCAAGACCATAGTCACATGAATCGCGGTACGCTCCGGTTCGTGGTACGAAATCGGGTACGCAGTTCGCGCATTTCTAAAATTCGGTACGATGGGGGGTAGGTTCATTCGGTTCGCCAATTCGGTACGCGGTACGGTGTACCCTATAGGTTGGTACGCCGTATCGTATCTAAACATTATACAATATATTTTTTTTTCAAATAACTCCAATAAACATTTCATAATCATAATCCAAAATAAAGTTCATAATTATAAGTTCAAAAACATAAAACAAACTAACCAAGTTCATAATTATAAGGAAACAATAGACTCTTCATCTAGCTATGGTAAGCGAATAGTCACCATAATTGCTGCAGATTTCGAAGCATTTAATTCCGATTCGCGAATCGCATTGAATCTAGACAGCGAATTCGACAATCCGGTACGCGAATCTGTGATATTTGGTTCGAAATTCTACACAATCGGGTACGCTCAATTTTACAAATCGGATCGCGAATCCTATGCGAATGGTACGCAAATGTACCCGATTCCGGTACGCACGATTGGATTCGCGGTACGCAAGTAGATTAGCGAATCCTGTGACTATGGGCAAGACAATTGCACTTTAAGTCGGAGAAATTGTGCTTTGATTATCCAGGCGATGGTTCCGGCGAGCATCCCAAATTCCGTAGAGTTTCCAGCTAAATTCTCTAAATTATGGCTAGATTCCGGTCAAATTTCTACTTTTATTTAAGCAAAACTACTTTTATACACTAATATTAGAAACTTATAATACTAATTAAATGATATTAAATGTCATATAATAGCTTTTGTTTATTTTATTTGAAAAGTAGTACTATTTTTCTAATACATAATATATGTTTACTTTTTTTTCTATGTTCGCTTTTCTTTTATCTCGGGCACTCGCTTTTTTGCGCCTTGCGCCTAGGCTCCAGGCGAGGCCTACACGCGCCTAGCGCTTTTCATAACTGTGGTTTGAATGTGTGTTTCAAAGCAGGTAACAATATGTATTTCCCTGTTTAAAGCACAAAACATCTCTTTTTCACATAAGAATAATTAAAAGTCCAAAAATGTAGATGACAAGTACTTAAAATAAGGTGAAAAACAAGAGTTGATATAATTTTCTGTTTCTCAATTCTGTTGCAGTTGTTAAACAAAATAAGCTTATAGTTTATCCAAACACTAAAACTGACTATTACGATTTCAAGTACAATATTCAGATAATCAGTTTCATAACACAAATCCAAACACCAGACTACAATAAGTACAATGATAATGATTCTAAAAGAATATGTTACCATAAAGTTGCTAACCCGATGAACTTCTAAGCACAGGGACAAAGCCTTCTTGTATGCTGATGTGACCCATCACAAGAAAGCATTGACGGTCTTCGCGTGTATAAACATGCACCCGGGTTCAAACTTGGTGGTGCATCCTCAGCCACCTCAGCAGGTTGGTCAGCACCAATGCTTGCAAGACACGATCCTTTACATTTCATGTACTTTTGCATAACTCCACATTCATTAATGAATGCAAATTTACTCGCTACACACGACTGCCCAACCGATTTACAAACAGAATCACACGATTCCCCTTGTTTACCAACCATAACATTAATACCAATCAACCGAACTTCTATTTGTGCATCACTAATTCCAACCGAATTATTCGATGGCGGCGCAAAACAATGATGATATTCACTTAAGTAAGCGTTTTCATGAACTACACTCTCGGAATTATGCCGACATCTTCCAGCACAATAATCAAACAAACTTGAATAAGTCCCTGAAGTCACCGGTTTCGCTATCTTCACTTTCAACGCTTGATTCACATGCGTTCTTTCCGGATTCAAGCAGCACGAAACACAATATTCATACGCATTGCAGCACTGCGAGACAAGATTGCAGCCTTGACAACTGTATTGATCTCTTTTTGCACGACAACAATGTGATTTCGGATCTAGTGATAAAGCATCACATACATAACCAGTATGATCAGTTATCAAATACCTCCCTTGAACCGTCGTTCTGCAGACTTGCGTTTCTTGAAAACTAATATCTTTCCTAATCGCAAACGTTGTTGATGTTAAAACCAAAATCAGCACCAATTCTAACTTGAAATCCATGTAATGATCAAACTCAGATTCTTATCCCACCACTAAGATATTAAAACCTAAAGTTCCAACTGATCATATCAAGCCTATCCATCTATAACACGAACCGTTTTCACGCAACGTTGCCACTCACTATGACAAGATTAAAAAAATAACCATTAGTTAGATCATAAGGTTATATAACTGTTAACACTATTAATTAACATAACGTTCTATTGCATATGACATACATTATCAGAACGTTGATTATCATGAGCAACTAGTCTAGAATTCAAGAACTCATCAATCACAATTAACTGAAAAAGATTATAAATTGAAATGAAACCTAATGAAAGAACCTAATGATTACCTGGGATTTAAGAACCCTAATATCGGTTATGATTGACGGTGAGAATGTAGGGGTGGACAGATCTTGTTGATGAAGAACAATTACAATTACACAGGATTTAATTTGGGGAAAAGCAAGATTTAGGGTTATAGAATAAAGATGTTGATTTGGAATTAATACGGGTATGGAAGGAAGGGGGTGATGACATGTGAAACTAATCAAACACGATTTTCTTTTTTTTTCTTCTTTTTTTAATCTGGTAACTGAACCCGAACCTGATTAGGCTCGAACTTGACTCGTCATGTTTGTATAAGGTTTGAGCTTGAGGCCGACTCAGTTAGAGCCTACTATTTTGAGATTGAGCTCGGCTCGATAGTAAAACCCTAGAGCACGAGTTCGGCTTGACTAGATGTAGTTTGAATACAATTTTAAGCGAACTAGAAGTATGACTTGGGCTCGCTTCAATAGCTTAAGCGAGATAAAGCTTAGCTTGCCAAGGTTATTAGTTAAAATTGAACCTGTTCAAATGGAAAAAAAAAATTGCATACGAAAACAAAAATAATATAAATTTTGTTTGGGCTCATTTAAGCCTGCGAGCCTAAACAAGACTTGTTTGTAAAGCTCGAGCTATGGCTTGATAAGTAACTAGATTTTAGTTGGTAAAACCTAAAAGGTTAATACTTTTTTTTTTTTTTTGAACGGCAACAAATCAATTCCAAGCACTCTCGAAGTACCCACTGGACAAAGGAGTACTTCGAGAGTAACCCTGGTCCATCAGTAATTTCACACCAGTTCCCGGGGAAAACGCGCCGCCCTAAGACCCACTAAGGTAAAACCTGACCCACCAGCAACATTTTGGTGCCGGTTGAACTCAAACTCCCTGTCTCTCAAAAGGTTTATACTTTGTAGTTTAGAATATAACTTGAGATGGAAAGACATGTCTATTCGTACAATCCTATTATTCGTTTTTCTTTAAATCAAATCAAATCAAATATGGAATTTGTAGATGTACAGAATATGAGAATAATAAGGTTTGACATTCGTCCAGACATTAACCACCTTTTGTCTCCAGATTCTCTTAAGCATTACATTACTAGTGTGGACATTAAGCATATCCTCACTAAATCCACATCTTTTTAGTTTTTTAATGGCAATGCTATTTTAATTGACCTTCCAATTATGACAAATGATCAAATACTTATAACTTAGTGATTCTTATTCCTAGTGAACATGTTCCTTGACTGTAAAAACTGAAGCTACTGTTTGGGCAGTGTGTGAAGGAACATGGATGATGGAAGGGTAAAGCCATCAAAACATCTTCCTGGAAATTCGTCCAACACGTCGCTTGCACCATCAAAGGTTGAAGATTCGGTTATAGATGATTCTGTTAAGATTAAGAACAGAAGAATGTGTGTACACACTCAGAAGATTGGTAATGCTTCAGTGAAACTGCAGAGACCATCAGGAAACCGAGTAGCGGTTAGAAAGTATAGAGAGAAGAAGAAAGCGCAAAACGCTTACTTAGAGGAAGAAGTTAAGAAATTGCGGCTTGTGAATCGAGCATTGATTCGAAAACTGCAGCTGCAGGCTGCTCTTGAGGCAGAAGCTGTTAGGCTTAGAAGGTTATTGATGGATTTGAAAACTCGTATTGGTAACGAGCTGAGGGTTTCTCGAGTTTACAAGCAGAGCTGCAAATTGCAATGGCAGCTCCGACGGTTGCATCCGTCGTGACTGATCCATGGATATTCAGTATGAAAATAAAACATTGGCCATTGGCGCGTGTATGCAAAAATAATTGCACAATATTCTACTGTTACAACTGTCGTGACTGTGTGGAGTGGTTGGCTGCGAGCTGGCTGGGGATCAAATATATGTGTTCCTGCCTGATCATGGATGGACACAATGCAACAATGACAACAAGTAAACAATGTAACCAACCACACAGACATTTTGATTTTTGTTTAATTGAGTTGTAAGTTTTTGTCTTGATTTTTTAGTGGTTAAGTGCAACTCTTTATTATGAAGCTTGAGAATCCTTTGTGCCTGCTTGTTTCTAAGATGAAAGTGTGCTTATTTGTTTTGCTAGAAATGGCAAGATACCGAGTTTGAGTTACGGGTCAAACTCAAATCGGGTCAAAACACTTACGTTTCCATACAGGTTGAAAACACTTATTTTTCTGGTACAGGTTGAAAGAGACCATATACAGGTTAAGTTTGACTGACAAAACACTTATTTTTCCATTTCTCAAAATATCAAACGAAACGAATGATAAAGTTTTCGATTTAACCTATTTGTAGGAATCAGAAATCAACTTTGTGCTACCTTCAACGTGTTTAACCCTAATGATACCTATTTGAGATAAATTATAAGCAAAATCGACCTGCTCGTAAATGGGTCAAAAAACATCACCTCCACTTTAAGCACTAACTCAGAATAGGTAGTAAAAGATAGAGTTTTCAACCTAACCGCACCGCCTTTTAACTTCAAGATTCATATGGGTAAGGAAATATATTATCAATATAACTATGATAATTTCACTGACATTATAATGAATACAACAAATAAAGAAAGCCATTACTAGTATGAAGTTTGACTTGGTCTACTTGCACTTCCGAGATGTAATCTGTTCACTAACAAGTGCAGGAAAGATTTATGATTTACGGATTACCTGGTATGATCAATCATCTCAAATGGCCAATCTGATCCCAATTTGGTACTGCAGATTCTGAACTAAAGCTGAGATTTTTGGTACGGCTTGGTTTAACACGACCCGGGCTCCCTTTTAGGCTCGGTGATCTTTGAGAATACCCTCCACGTGCATTGGCATTCCAAACCCGACTACTGCCAGCATCACTGTTGATAGAAGATATAGGAGACAGTAGCTTATGCTTATATGGGGAGTTGCTTGCAGACCAAGTATCAACGCTTAATGGTCTTAGCCTTGGTGAGCTCAAGGATCTCGCTTTGGCTCGTGCAGATTCGGTTGCAGCCATGTAAGTAGGGAACATGGGTGAAGTTGAACCCAAATGTTCTTCTCCAATGGAACGTTGTTTTCTGTGACGGATCGCTCTTGGTAGATGATTTGAGCCATCAGATACCTTAAGATTCCTTAGTTTGACTTTTTGAATTTCGAAATCTTCTTTTTTTCCAATATGTTGAAGATCTTCTCTTTTCGCTAATTGGGTATCCACCCAATGTTCTAACCAGTATCTCCATTTCATATTTACTTTGCTTTGTTCAGATTCTGATGACATCTGAGAGAAAGAAACAAAACTTAGATAGGAAAAGTCATGTTTGACTTTTGAGGTCAATCGGATTAGCCAAATGATTAACAACAGTATATACAATATGCACATTTTTTATAAGTTTGATGTAGCCATGGACTTTTGTAACACAACTTCAAATCCTACTTATATTGAAGTTTGACTTTTTGAGGGTCAAATTGATTAGTCAATTTTTTTAAACAAAAGTCTTCTTAATACTCGCAATCTTTTGTTTAGTAATTAGTTTTAAAATTAATTCGTATTAAAACAGTTTTCATCCTGATTTTAACACTCTTTTCAACAAGTACAATCTTTCGTTATCTTTGATGTCGCCATGATCCTTCGTAACACATTTCCATATCAAAATAAAACCAGACCTTCAAATTTGAAGTGTACACTTACTCTGTGGTTAAACGCATACTCTTTGATCCTTTCTCTCTTCAGAGCTGCTTCTCTCTTACTGCACAACATAGCCTCCTCCTCTTCTTTTGTTAAAATACTGTCATCCCACCGCCTCTGACTGTTCATATCGATCTGTACATTTTTTGCATATATATCAACAACGTATCTATAAGACTATAAAAAGATAACACAATAAGCAAAAAAATACTTGTCCAAACCGAAACCAACAGACCTTTATATCCTTTCCTCTACTTTCTTGATAGTTATTATGGAAATTGCAGTCTGCTACATGGACTCTCTTAGCACATGCTTGTGAGTGAATATTTACAACCGACTGCAAACGCATTAGCGTTGTGACCGCCTGCCGTCGAACTAAATGTCCACGAATGATGGCTTGCAGCTTCACTAGTCCCTTTAATGCCCTTAAAGCTTTTCTTGCCTACAACATCAGACATAAACCATTACTACATGCTTTGACTTTCAGGTCAAATATTAAAATTTTAAAGTTAAATTCTCTAGTGCATTTCTTCCTAGATCTTTGACACACTTGCTTTCAAATTAGCATCATATCCAGCTTATAACAATTTGCATTTTAACATTTGTATAAACTTGATAATAACATATTAATTTAGATCTTGAAAGTCAGTGCTTTGACCTTAAAAGTCAAAAGAGTGTTTAATATGAATAGAAAGACTTAAATTTCCTACAAAATTTATAAATTTTGATAGAAAACACATACAAGAAATCCCCGAAAAGCGGTTTGAATCTTGATGGCTGCACCATCTTCCTTTTCCTTAACACAAATCTTTAGATTAGAAACTTGACCCACAACATCACCATCTGGTTGCACCTTTGTTTCTACTGACTGTGGCCTCTCTATTGGTGCAGATTGTGAAGTTAACCTCTTCAGTTTATGCCTACCAAACACCCATCTTGTCCTCTTTTCCTTAAAGTAAAACCATACAACCATTTCAACATAATGTACAAGTAAACAAACATAGTTGTTAAAGCTTCTGAAACAATGTAAACAGGTTTTATACATACCTTTGCTCTGTTTTGACATGTTTCTGATATAAAGAACCTCTTGATTAGACTAAACCATCTTCTCTTTGCCATTTAGTTATATAAAAATCAGATTTTTATAACTGGATCTACATACCATCAAAGTGATTCAAGAAACTGCTGCAAGTTTGTGTAGTTTAAAAGATCTTTAAATGGGAATATTTGATCACAAATTTTCTTAATCTTTGTAGGATAAATCAGGAATAAATTAAGGTTATTGGGATTCTGGGTGTACTTATAATTCAGTTACAGAGGTTTTTGAATGGAAAAGACACTTCACTAGGGTAGCGTTTGGTATGATGGAATGGAAGGGGGAATGGAATGAACCATTACGAGGTAATGAAAAATAGTGTGTTTGGTTGGTCAAAGGAATGGAATCACTCATTCCACAAGGCATTCCATTCCCTCAAAACCATTCCATCCACCCCCATGTTTTTTTTTTCATTCCATCCCTCATTCACCTTTTACTAACAACACCAAAACCTACCACCCCCACCCACCACCATCATCACCACCCACCACCACCACCCACCACCCACCACCGTCTTCACTACCCACCACCGTCGCCCACCACCGCTGCCGCCACCACCCACCACCGCAGTCACCACTTACCATTGTCATCGTCGTTGCCGCCACCAACCACCGCCACCACCCGCTACCACCCACCGCCGCCGCCATCCAACACCACCCAACGCCGCCCACCACCGTCACCCACCCACCACCGCCTCCACCACCTGCCACCATTACTCACCACAATTTTCTTTACACACCACTACCACTGCCACCCACCACCACCACACACTACCACCAACCACCACTGTCGTCACCACTTACCAGCCTCATCGTTGTTGCCGCCACCAACCACCGCCACCACCCGCACCACCCACCACCGCCACCATCCAACACCACTCAACGCCGCCCACCACCGTCACCCACCCACCGCCACCTCCACCACCTGCCACCGTTACCATAATTTTCTTTACCCACCACTACCCCCCGCCACCCACCACCACCACACCGCCACCACCCACCACCGCCACTACTCACCATCGTCGCCAACCCACCATCATGACCGTCCACCTCCACCTTCTACCGTCGCTACCCGCCGCCGCCGCAACCCATCACTGCCGCTATAGCCACATATCACCACCCACTATCACCGCCACCGACCACCACGACCACTCACCTCTGATTTTATTCATTCGTCTTTTCCTGCCTATCTAACAACACAAAGTAATGTTTTGTTTCATTCCCACATGGCAACCAAACAAGACATGGAATGGTAATGATCTATTCCATTACCTTGTCCATTCCATTACCTCGTCCATTCCATTCCCCCTCCATTCCATTACCTCATACCAAACAGACCCTAGAAGTGAAGTGGAGTAGATGAGGAATGTTTGGCAGAATTAAGCCCATGTTACAAACTGCAAAGTTCTGTTTTTTTATATTCTTTTGACTTGGTCATTGTAAATCAAAGTTAGAACTGAAGCGGGTAAAATAACCGGGTCGGGTCGGGTCGGGTCAGGTCAGGTCACAGTCATATGGTTTGATTTGATGCAATGTTTTAAAAGCCGGTTTTTATACCATATCGGGTTAGGCTTAGACACAGTCAAACAGTTCAACCGGCCTTACCAGGCGGTTCACCCCGGTATATTGGACGGTTCAACCGGTTGTATCGGTTGGTATGAACTGGTTTTTAAAACATTGATTTAATAATGTACGGTTGAAATATTAACACAAACGGGAATGTTTCTAGGTCTGGTTGTCAAGGTGCAGGGAATCATCTTGTATTCGTCAATTTTCCCCGACTGCCACATTAGCGTCACATCAGTTTTCTTTCCATGCTCCCCATTTTTCCATATTTCAAGTAGTCATCCCAATTTTTCTCGCTTTCATATTTCATGTTTGATTTTAAATAAAATCTAATTAGTATAGTTAAAAACACACACACATGTGTGTGTGAGACTGTTGTGTGTATGTGTGTCGAACGATAACAAATGGGGCAAGAAGAAATAGTGAGCATCCGAGAGGATTCCTCAGTTTGGGAAAATCAAAGTTCACCGGGACTGGGGGTCTAGTATTCCCGGTCTGCCCTAGACGTCCCCCGGCTCCCTCCATGTCCACTCTTGTGGATTCGATCACGTGGTTTTTTTCTTTGTCATTGTAAATCAGAATAAAGAGGAACTAGACATTGCGGATTAGAACCGAATGGCTCTATTATTCTTTTAAAGGAGAGAATGAGACGAGAGATAGAGTTGAATTAAATTTCATAATTTACAAATTCGAGTTTATAGTTTATACAACCAACACATACAATTATAAACTTATATATCATCATAATTGTGATATGTATGTAGAAAAGAATGTATTTTAGATAACACTTATAATTTAATTAGCTCTTTAATGATAACAAAAATGTATAAACTTTTAGTTGTAGTGTACAATTTTAATTTTTTTTTACTCATCGAATTATTTACAATGTTATATGATTTGTAAGACTGGTCCGATCAGTAAACTGGTGGAATGGTTGTTCCAATAATTGGTCTGGTTTTAAAACTATTGATTATGTCTCGCTAAGTTGACGGGCAAACATATTTTTAAGAGAAAATAGCGAAAATAGCCATTGACTTGGTCAAATTTTGAAAATAGCCACCCCAACCGTCTCGAGAGAGACGGTTCCCCCATCCCGAGGCATCTAAGCTGACTCCGAAGACGGGTGAGACGGTGACCAATCAAAACAAGCCACGTGTCCCAAGTCTCTCTCTCTCCTCACTTTCTCTCTCCCCTCTCTCTCTCTCTCTCTCTCCTCTAATAAAAAAATCTCCAAGCGACTCTGTGACGTCTACCGACGCCTAAAACGTCTCCGTGACGTCTCCACTGTGTCGGAAGCGTCTCTGTGACGTCTCTCAACGCCTAAAGCCTCATGGAGACGTCTCGGGACCTGTGAAGACTTTTTTATTATATTTTTGACACGTGGCAATCGGCTATTGGTTCACCACTAAAGGCTTATGGAGACGTCTCGAGACCTGTGAACCGTCTCTCCCGAGACGGTTGGGGTGACTATTTTCGAAATTTGACCAAGTCAATGGCTATTTTCCCTATTTTTAAACTGTATGCACCTTTAATGTATATGTATAAGCAACCATATGCTAGAGCACAATGTGTAGAATACAAATTCATGTCCCATGACAGTTCTTTTCTTAAAATAATTGATTATAATGTAAGGTTGTGACCGGGTGACGGTGACTTGTAAGAGGTAACTACAAATGGAACCCATAATAGGAACGGTTCATCATGTCAGCAAGTACTGTTTAGACCCGAATAGACCGGGTGGTCCAAAATAAAACATAGGGTATGTATTAATTAAAAAAGACGTACACATGGGTTTGGGAGACAAAAAGCTGAAATATCCTAAAGGAGTGGTGGTGGATGTCAGTGAATTATTGTTTCTTTTCATGGCCCCATTACATGTTCAGATGTTTTCATCAACACATTTCTTTAACAGTGCTTCTGTTTTTATTAGCTTTTTTAAAAGATAAAAAGACGTAAGATTAAGATCTTGAATAGATGTATTTGTACCTAATTATCCTAATTATCATTATTATTATTGCTTTTTTTTACTTCAGATTAGATATTTTTTTGGATTGCTAGATCACTTGATAAGTCGTTTAGACTTATAGACACCTCACCCAAATTCGAGTCCTAGGCACATGTGGGTTTTGCAACCCTCGGCCAGGAGGCTAATCACATATTTTGTGTGTTACGGAGATTGAACCGAGGACCTCCTGGTTGAGAACCATGTAAGCGTGTAAACCCTCACACATCAGACCAGTTGGACCGGATACCATTGGCAATTCAGATAAGATATGATGGACATCTTTTAACATACAGGTAAATCATTAATCATGTATAGGCAAGTCACTAATTATGTTAAAATCAGTAAATATGAAATTTTTTTCAACCAGAGCCGAATAGGTTAATAGAGTTATACGTTGTTTTAAGTTAAGTATCAATATTAGTATGTTAGAGTTGTACATTTGTTTAGTCTTTAGGATATGTGTTAATATTAGAGTTACGTTAAAGTTCTACATTCTTTTAGGTTAGGTGTTAGCATTGGAGTTGTACACTGTTAATTTGTTTTAGGTTAGATATTAATATTAGAGTTATACATTAGTCTATTTCATATGTAAAATTGATATATCATATTAACTATAAACTAGTTCATAAAACTTACCATGAACTAATTCTATTTGCCTGTCATGTGCTAAAAAAAATGTCTTACATTTATATCAAAACAAATGTTTATTAAGACCGGGTGTAGTGGGGCGGTATTTGTGACGTGAAAGACAAGCATAGCGCCCCCCACACCACTATGCGGGGGGGGGGGGGGGGGGGGGGGGGGTATCCTTCCAAAAATCAATATTATTGTGACACGTGGGGCTTACAAACGTTAATAAATCAAACGGTCAAAAAATCGACCGTTGATTTTGATTTTTGAACGGTAACTTTTTTTTAAGTTTATATACACACACTATACAAATATAAACACACAACAACACCTCAAACATATTATTCAAACAAACACAACTTCAAAACACAAAAATTTTCATATGGTTCATCGTTTGGGGTCCCGTCTCGCCCGGGTGAGAGGCCAAACACTACTCAACCACCACCCAATTTTAATTGGGGTGATTTCGACGCGAACACAATGGGATACGCTCAACTACTTAGCATGTCGGGTCAATTTTTCAAGGGCCAATGGGGTTTGCGCCAAACATGAACGTAAACTATGGCCAAGGTTCTCAAGAGGAGCCCGATGTCGTGCCTGAAACTCAAGGCGAGCCCGACCAACCACGTCAACCCGAGGGTTCTCAACTAGGGGGGGGGGGAGCCGCGAGACGCTCGCACAAAAAAAAAAAAGATACTAACGCGCCTCGTAAAAAAACAAGTATGAGCGTTGGTCGAAAGACGAGGAGTTTGCTTTAGCGTGGGCTTGGCTCGACATTTTGGAGGATCCCGAAGTTGGCTAGTATTTTTAATCGGTTCAATTTTTTTTAATCGTATATATATATATATGTATGTATTTTTTCGTATATATTTTTATATGTTTTTTTCGGATATTTTTTGGTTAATCTGTTTATTTTTTTTAATATAATATTTTTTTTGTAGCGAACTATCAAGACAGGCCGTTGTTTTGGATAAGAATTCGAGAGCTATTTTTTGCCGCTATAAATAGAGGGGAGTATCGAGACAGCGATTCGATATCGGGAAAGTAGACAGATATAAATAATAGATGTCATGCTTTTGCGGATGTTTACTGCAACACCCCAACCGATGGCGGAAACATCGAGGTGTCACGTAGTGACGATTGTTCAATAGCTCATGGACTAAAAGTGTAAATTTTGATATATTGATTAAGTAGTTTATTACATTGAAAGAAAAATACAAAATACAATAATTCTAAAGTGACAACTAAAACTGAAATACAATGAACCCAAAATCTAAGTAAAAATTCCAAAAGCTTAAAAGTCATCTCATAAATAACCTGAAACATGTACGAAAATAGTATATGTCAATACAAAAATGTATTGGTGAGCATACTGTAACACCCCAACCGATGGCGGAAACATCGAGGTGTCACGTAAGAATGAGTATACAGTAGCACATGGTAATCAAATTTTAATTGAAATTAATTTAAAGTGCAAATATCCAAAAATGAAAATACATAATGAGTTTTAAGTGAAATCTAATACATCACAAAAACCAAACAAGCATAGACTTCAGTTTGCCTTCTCATGTAAATACTCTAGTATTCATGCATCATTATTTCCTGTTGAGTTGTAAAAAATGGGGGGGGGGGGGGGTCAACTAGAAGTTGGTGAGAATACATAAGCCATGTCAAGCAAATAGTTTTAGTATAAAAGTTTAGCAATTCATATGTCTATCGTAAGTTTAAATCTACATGAATAAACATGATATGTTGAATCGACATAATCAAACCTCCGACTAGTTTAGGTCCATCCCGTCATCCACGGTTCACCTTAATAATATGTTGGAACGATAACAATCACCCACGCTACCTATGTAGGAGGTACACGTATCCGGGTGGGATTGTCAATCCAATAGATCTATTATTGAGTATCGCCGGCTTGGCCATAGCTAATGATTATGTAATGTTGAAACTCGTTGAAACTGTTGTTGTTGTTGTCTAATTCATGAGGCATTAAAGTTTACAACTAGACATGCATGTAGAATTGCTTAAGTATAATGTTGCAAGTATGAAGAATTGCATAAACATGGTTACGTAAACTCACCTTAGCAAAGTATTAAGTCTCGAGAAATAGAATATGTGTAGCCCCAAAGTTGCCAATTACAAGAGCTTATAATCAAAGCTTCAATTGTAGAAGTAATAGACTATAGAAGAAAGGTATGAGGGAAAGTTTAATCGGATTGAAACAATCGATTTAGAGGTGCAAAGTATAATGGGTCATAGGTGGGTTTTTATACTAGTTTTGGATTCAATTAGCCATTAAAATTGATCAACACCATAAAGTAAGGTTTTATGATGAATTGACTATTTGACTAAGACTTTGACTGTTTGACTAAGACTTTGACTAGGACTTTGACAATTTGACTCAAGGCTTTATTTAAAAAAAAATCTTGTATGTGAAAAAAAAAAAGAATTTAGAATCATATTATTATTATTATTATTTATATACATTTATGTATGTATATAAGTTGTGAGTTAGGATAAATAAACACTTAGGCACATTTGTATAATATTAATGATAAAGGTGTAATAAAAATATATATATATATATAAGGGCTTTTTATGTTTTAAAATTTTGGGGAAAATTTTGCGATGTTACAGTCTCCCCTACTTTTGGAAACTTCGTCCCGAAGTTTATTGAAAACACAGGGTTGAAGGTGATTGGGTAGAAATTAGGACAAGGGTGGTTTGGGAAGTTTCGAGTTAAGGCATGACATAAATTTATAGGTAACAGAATAAACTGTTTCGAATAATTTGGGTAAGAGTTTTGATATGTGTGAGTTTTAAGGGTTGGATTAGGTTCATCTGAAATAGCAAGGAGAATAAGAATCTTAAGTTTTAGGAGTCCTAAAAGGAATGAGTTGATGGACTATTGAAAGACTAAATGAACTACCAGATAACTAAGGTTTATAATTGGTCAACTACCGAAAACCTTGATAGAATTTCACACTACCTTAACGTACCTGTAAATTCATGATAACGTTCCGGACCGCAATCACCAATTTACCTTACATTAGGGTTTTGTGTCCTTCTATAACTCTAGACACACATGTCAAATAATATGATTAACCATGTATCCAAAAAAGTGTCCAACTGTTGAGCAGGAAAAAGACTTCTACCAGTCAGTGAGTAGGAACCTCTATCGATTGTTGAGCAGGTATGATAGCCTCTACCAGTCGTTGAGCAGGTTGTAGGGCCTCTACCGACTGTTGAGCAGGCATGATGACCTCTACCAATCGTTGAGTAGGTTATTTTGTACTCTACTAACTGTTGAGCAAGTACTTCATCCTCTATCAGTTGTTTGATTAAGTGTACCAATTATTACACACATGAATTGCAAATTGATAATATGTACATGTAAGCAATCAAGTATCAAGTATAGCATACGAGTTGTAATAGAGTTGCCCTAGATAAGGTTAATGACTCTAGGTGTGTCTATAGTAAATAGTTTATATTCCATGAATTCTAGTTTCAAATGTTCAAATAAGGCAAATAGTCGAATCCTCATGTATAACTAAGGATTATGTTTGATGCAACACACAATCAAGTTTCAATAGTTTGGTTATCATGGGTAACTAGCTCATGTGTGAAAAGGTGAAGGATATGAATTTAGTTCATGAGAGGATGATGAAAAATTCTTGAAGCAGAATCAAAGTTGTGAGAGATAGTGAATGTGAAGATAGTTGATAAAGAGTTTATTTTATAGTATGAAGATTATATGATTTGGGTAGGGTGTTGAATATTTAAAAAGTGGCTAAGATGGTAAGGTGAAGTGTGATTGTGAAATCCATGGATGGTTATGAAATGAGATTGATTTAAGCTGTAAAATTTTGAGATTTTTGAGCTTAGTTCAAGGAAGGTGAGTGTAATCATTTATTCATTAATTAAAACGAATAAACGAAAACGTTGACTTATCAAAACTTCTAGATTCTAATAACATAGTGAAGACATGCTTTAGCCTATAAGTGAACACTCATACCGAGAATTCCCAGGTAGGCATTCGGGTCCCTCGGCTGATTGGGATATATGCGCAATGCCAGTCCTAGACAGAAAACTCATAATACAGGCGTTCACCCTTCCAGATTGCACGTGTTCGTTATTAAAATCTAGAACTTCGACGAGATCTCAAGGTGGTTCAGGCTAAACCTGAGGATTGTCCTATTAGTCTAAGAGTAGATCTTGTGATGGAGAGCAATATTCTTGTAGGGGTTGAAGTAGGGATAAGAAGTAGGAGTGAGATAGAGAATAACAAGTAAAAGGAGCAAATACTGGTTATATTCCTATTGTTATAGACTAGATTATTATTTTTTTTCTAATAACCTAATTCCCTATAACCAAGGCTCTGATACCAATCTGTAACACCCCAACCGATGGCGGAAACATTGAGGTGTCACGTAAGAATGAGTATACAGTAGCACATGGTAATCAAATTTTAATTGAAATTAATTTAAAGTGCAAATATCCAAAAATGAAAATACATAATGAGTTTTAAGTGGAAATCTAATACATCACAAAAACCAAACAAGCATAGACTTCAGTTTGCCTTCTCATGTAAATACTCTAGTCTTCATGCATCATTATTTCCTGTTGAGTTGTAAAAAATGGGGGGGTCAACTAGAAGTTGGTGAGAATACATAAGCCATGTCAAGCAAATAGTTTTATTATAAAAGTTTAGCAATTCATATGTCTATCGTAAGTTTAAGTCTACATGAATAAACATGATATGTTGAATCGACATAATCAAACCTCCGACTAGTTTAGGTCCATCCCGTCATCCACGGTTCACCTTAATAATATGTTGGAACGATAACAATCACCCACGCTACCTATGTAGGAGGTACATGTATCCGGGTGGGATTGTCAATCCAATAGATCTATTATTGAGTATCGCCGGCTTGGCCATAGCTAATGATTATGTAATGTTGAAACTCGTTGAAACTGTTGTTGTTGTCTAATTCATGAGGCATTAAAGTTTACAACTAGACATGCATGTAGAATTGCTTAAGTATAATGTTGCAAGTATGAAGAATTGCATAAACATGGTTACGTAAACTCACCTTAGCAAAGTATTAAGTCTCGAGAAATAGAATATGTGTAGCCCCAAAGTTGCCAATTACAAGAGCTTATAATCAAAGCTTCAATTGTAGAAGTAATAGACTATAAAAGAAAGGTATGAGGGAAAGTTTAATCGGATTGAAACAATCGATTTAGAGGTGCAAAGTATAATGGGTCATAGGTGGGTTTTTATACTAGTTTTGGATTCAATTAGCCATTAAAATTGGTCAACACCATAAAGTAAGGTTTTATGATGAATTGACTATTTGACTAAGACTTTGACTGTTTGACTAAGACTTTGATTAGGACTTTGACAATTTGACTCAAGGCTTTATTTAAAAAAAAAAAAATCTTGTATGTGAAAAAAAAAAGAATTTAGAATCATATTATTATTATTATTATTATTTATATACATTTATGTATGTATATAAGTTGTGAGTTAGGATAAATAAAGACTTAGGCACATTTGTATAATATTAATGATAAAGGTGTAATAAAATATATATATATAAGGGCTTTTTATGTATTAAAATTTTGGGAAAAATTTTGCGATGTTACACATACCCTGTTTGAATACATATAGTAGAAAAAGAGTTTCGCAATTCACGTGTTATACTGTCTACAATTTAGTGTTTAAGCTATGTACAAATGCTACCCAAAATCAAACCTTTGTTTAATGAATCAAGAGTCACATATATATAGTATTCGCTCATAGTAGGCGATGAATAATCGTTCACACATAACAATAATTAAGTACTATTTATTGCTATGCTAGGCCGCCCAGCGGTTAATGATTAAGGTCATAAGTACACACTATCAGCGAATCAACAAGTAAAACACATACAAGAATTGCGATTGTGAATATAGAATAAACCATGATTAAGTGAGTGAAGTAATATGCGTACATGAGTCACCCCAAAAGTGTAAAACATGAAAAAAGGGGAAAGATATACTCACAGTTTGCGAAAGTGATCAAAATCCAACTTAAGCGGTCGTGAGTTAAGTAATGGGAATTTCCGAGGAATTCAACCTATAACGTAGTAGAATACTAATAAGAAAATGTCTAAGATTCTAAAGTATCTAGGGTCTATGGCATTAGGTTTTGATAAGTCGATTTGGGGAATTAGAGTTTTTATGACAAATCGTATTGTTATAGAAGTTGTATATTAAAAATAATATACCAAAGTTCGTAAATATGGTTTAGGTAATATAATTATTACCAATTAAATATTTAGATAAAAATATGTTTAAATAGTTAAGACAAAGTAATTTAATTTATAACTTTCACTAAGTTATTGTAAATAAATAAAATAATCATAAATATTGAATTAATTATTTATGAGTTACACCATGATCCAACAATGATAATAAAGACTTTCAAACATAATAATTTTTCTGTTTTATAAGCAATGTATTTATAAAATAGATATTAAGTAGTATAAATAAATAAATATATAATTAATTATGTCTAATTAAACATAATTAAGTCTAAAAATACAAGACATGATCCAAAAATGCTATTTTTATAGAAAATGGATACTTTCTGATGTAAATTAATGAAAGTAATTTTCCCATAATTTTTATAAACTTATTTATATTTAAAATTGATTTTATGAGATTAAATCATGTTTAAATGATTAAAAATAGGAAAATTAATAAAAATAAGTGTTTTTCTGAACCAATATATTTCAATTCATGATGATGAGAAATAATTACTCAAAAATTTTGAGATTAAAATCATTAAAAATGGATTTTAATCAATTAAATATGATTAAAACATATTAAATAATAAATATTATGAAAATAAAATATTTTCCAGAAATAAAAAAAATATGATAATTTTCTATGAGGGGTCAAGAAGCTACTCCTAAATTTTCATAATTTTTGGGGCAAAAATGAATTTATTATGAATATTTTGTGATTAATAGAATTTAAATGGTTTAATAAAGGAATTTTAAGGATAATAAGACACAACAAAAAAAAACAAGAAACTGATGGGGAACAGGTTCGAACTCAGGTCCCTATTCCCACATGACACATCACAACCACTACACCAAATGATATATTTGTTGATTTATTTGCAAATTAATAATATTTAAGATAATATTCATACTCATCTTCTTCTTCCCCAAATCATACATAAACCCTAACCCTACGCTAAGATTAATAACCCACGATTCAGGTACAATTAGCAACTAAAACCATAGGGCTTTCAAAGATTAATGCTTAAACGATAATATGGCCTAAAAATGTCGGACTTACAATGGTGTATGATATTGAAAACGAGGACGCCAAGTCTGGAACATATAACCGAAAATTAAGGAGCTTTACAAGATGATTTGCGTCGTTTTATGTGTTGTTTGGAACGAGAGAGAGTGCAGAAACGAAATGGTTCATGCGATTTATATAGAGGACGAGTAGAAATCGAGTTTTAATGTGTTTTACGTTTCCGGCAGTTACACCATGAAACACCCGATTAAAATTCATTTAAAAACATGTTTAAATGCGTTTGGATGGTTGGAAATTGTTGTTTATGAATGGAGAAACATTTTAGAGGCATTAAGAAGTTGAAACGGATGTTAAGAAATGGTCCGAATGGATTTGAAGTTCGCCGGAATCCTTGGCCGGATTCCGGCCGGAATATGTTGCTGGAAAAGCAAAAAAAAGAGAGAGTGGGAAAACTGAATTTTTTTAAACTTTCAGAAATGACAAAATTAGTCCCTCCTTTATAACTTGGTTAAATATATATGTTTTTGGTTAACTTTTCTTTATAAAAACTTAACCAACTTAATCTAAACTAACTTAAAAACTTTTAAACTAAACCTTTTAAATTAAAATAGAACCTTTTATAAGATAACTTGATTATACGATTATGGTACGTTTTCATATGACAACACGTGTGTACACAAAATGTATACGTACGCCATTTTAAAGAAAAATTTAATTAAAAAAAATAAAATAATATAAAATAATATTTGAAGAGGACTAGAGGTGAAGCTTCAAAATAGACAAAGGACTAAAATTGACAACTTGCTAAAAGATGGAGGTGACGGTGGTCACATTACCAACGTTGTAGCGACAACAGGGGCAGTGGGGAAGGTGATAATGGTGTGTTGGCAAGAGCGTTGGAGGAAATGAACGCAACCCGT
The DNA here is from genome assembly GCA_028751855.1 of Ambrosia trifida. Lineage (NCBI taxonomy): Eukaryota > Viridiplantae > Streptophyta > Magnoliopsida > Asterales > Asteraceae > Ambrosia > Ambrosia trifida. The sequence goes on from CM054131.1 coordinate 9,578,265, forward strand.
GGGACATTCGGGTATTTGAGGATTTGGGAGATGTTGAGAAAAAGTCCTAAGTGGGCTGAGGTATCACCTATGGGGTCCGGTAATAGGCGCCAAATCAGGAGAGCAAAAAGAAGCAAAACCTCCTCGTCGCGAGATCCGGAGACACCGTCATCTATGCTCGCTATGTGAGCGTAGGTGATCCTATTGATTTGGAGGATGACTTTGAGGAGGAGGAGGAGGATATTCCTAGACCACCCGGTAGAAGATCGAAAAAGGGTGGCAAGGCGGAGTCGTCTTCGGGAGGTGGTGACTTGAAGGAAGATTTTGAGGAAATGAATCGACGACTACAAGATATTCGCGACCTTGGCCAAAGACGTTTGGAAACTATGCACCAAAGAGTGGCCGAGAATAAAAGGTTCGTCGACATCCAAGAGGCGAGGCAAAGGGAAAAGGACATTGAGTTTTTGTCCAGATCGATCGACCACCTCGACGGAGAAGCCCTACGCCTTGCACAACTTCATAGGCAAGAAATTCTTGCAAAATATAACCTCTAGTGTGTTTCGTTTTTTTTATGTTGCGTTTTTTTTTTAAATTTGCTATTGTATTTTTTTTAGTTGTTTGTTTAGTTGTTTGAATTTAATTAATATTAGTTGTGTGCTTTATTATTATTTGTATTTTTTATATTATTTGTCTTTTATTTTAATTATTTTGAGTTAATTAATTTAAAAAAATAATAAAATAAACAACCAATCAGAAATATGGGCCTTATCTTTTTTCCACTATCACTACACTCATTTTTCACTTCAAGCCCCATGTTGACTCAGCTGCACCAATCAGAAACAGGGGCATTAAGTTTTTCCCCTTACCACTACACATGTTCTAAGAACTCAACTTATGTGAAACCATTGACATGACTAAAAATTGAAAGCCACAAATAAGTTCCAAGACAGTTTGATATTTTCTTGTGGTGAAAACCTAAAACCTTCTTGCACCTCAACACACCAAAAGGAGATAACCACACCTAAATAGTTGCATTGGTGTTATCTATGATCTATATGGTTTCTTTTTAACTCTTTTCAAGGATTAATCATGGCTGTTCATGTTGGATTCCTTAGAATTGTTAAAAGTCATAAAGTTGATGTTCACGAAACCTATGATAAGGTAGACGGGCCGCACGAAAAATTAAATTTAGTCAACATATGTTTCAACTTGTAAGGCTACACGGTGTAGGGACGTGGAAGAGGATGTGAAGCCCCCCACGCTATTAACACCACCCCGTATGTGATGTGGAAGATGGCATGGGGCAGGTTGGGTGGAGATTTCCATGGGTGTGGGGCGAAACGTGAGGGTGAGGTGGATGGTTGTGCTTGATTATTGGGTTATGGATGATTTATGATTGGTTGGTTAATTAAAAAAAAACTGTTCACTCCATCACTACCCTGTGGTTTGTTGGGGGTTGGAGAGAAATCGACGTGTCTGTTACATGTCGCTCCATGTCCCCATCACCCCATAACCACACCATATAGTCTAATATAAGAGAAATGATAGATATTGCAACCTGTGGTGGAATCATAATTTTTTTTTCTTGTGGTGTCATTTCTTTTCATGCCTGCGTTTTTGCTAAACCTATAGTAAAATAATTTGGATCAGGTCAAGTCGGATCGAATAACATAATAAAATCAATATTATAAATAAAGTACAATGTCAACGAAAATAACACAAAATAAAAATACAAAATCATTTGAAAAAAAAAATAAAAAAAATACATTTTATAGTTGATACAAAATTGATTGTGAAGGACCCTTGTCTAGTCCCAATATAAGTCAATTCACAATGGACCATCGTCTGGTATAGTGGTAAGTGACTAGGTGTGACTGTAGAAATTCCGATTAGGATTCAAGATGAGGGATTTATATAGCCTTTTTTTTTTTTTTTTTTTTAATTTAGGTTTTTCAAATTGAGTTAGCTAATTAAAAATGAGCTATAATAGTTATTGGGTTAAAAATTTAGAAAAACATGGCCTTTTAAAGTTTACTATTTAAAAAATGGGTTTAATTTTTAAACTATAAACTCGTTTATTATCTATACCGTTTAGAAAAAAACGGCGTTAAAACAAGCTTGTCGCTCGTAAAAAAACAATGAGGTTGCACGTAATTTTTCTATTACACGATACGTTTAATACACAAATAAAAATTGTGCGAATGATTTTGTTAAAAAGGGTATCTAAAATTGTATCCGGTACTTTTGGGATGAAATCTACATCAAGGTATGTCCTAAGGATTTTAAACGCATGAGAGTACATCCTACATACATTTAACGATTTGACATGTTACATCCCAGATGGCTCACATATGCCCTAGAGTAATCCAAGTGTGTGTGATACTAAATTTAAAGGTACAACATACATTCTATTTTTGTCGCAAGTATGGATGCATCTCTTAATATAATCTGGGGTGACAGGTTAAAGAAGAAAACATCATATCGTCTAAAGAAATTATGTTAAGAGACAATTGTTTCCAACTCCTCATTACACTCATTGAAGAGGAAACTTCTAGATTAAAGAGAAATGTACAAAGGCCGCTAGTAGTATGACTAGTATAATGTAGTCTTGACTACATCATATTATCTTTGGGGACTAGTGTAGACAACAAATTAGGAACATTCATTCGTGCTTAGACCCAACCCCCGCTAATTATATTTAGCCTACTCGCCCCTTATGGGGTCAGGGGGTGTGGGGTTGGAGGCTTAGAGCTTCTCTTTGACCAGCTCCTATCTTCCCTCAAAGAGACTGTCCTTACCTAAACATCGGTATTTGGTCTCCTCAGCTCTAGCATGAGGACTAGTTCTACTTCTAACAGATTCTTATCGTTCACCCAAAACTTAAGACTCACGCGACTTGCTCATCTAGGCCGAACCACTACATTGTTGTTGAAACACGAACATATATTAATTTCTTTCTCAGTCTCCATTTCTTGTAACTCCTTCAATAAAACTCGATAACACATTTCCCTACTACGTACTCTTATCTCCCGTTAATAACATTCTAAATCCCATTACATAAAACATATATTCTTGTAAAATTACTTACATATTTTTGTCTTTCCTTAAAACATTTAGGACTATGTCTATAAAGTTTTCTAATGTCACTTACAAAGAAACACCACCTTACAAATATGACAATGACACCCGTGACACGAAATCACCAAGTTTATTCCAGCCCCATGTGTAAATTATTGAAGAAAGTGGGGACACGTGAGCCCAATACGCACATAATTGAACGAGAGTGTGTAAGAAAAAAGAAAACCACACTGGGTTGTATTGTTGTAACTAGTAAGCTTGCCATAAGAGCATTTCCACTGCGTTAAACCAGATAGAGTTTGGACCTCTGGATTTTAAAACAAATAATAATTAAAAAAAACCTAACTTGCTTAAAAAACAAATAAGTTTAATAAACCTACTTAAAACACAAAAGGTACTTAAACATTAGAATTAGAAAACAAATCACTATAATAAACCTAATTAAAACATTACTAAAACCACATAATTAACCTCTAATAAAACATTACGTAAATTTAAACTAAAACATTACATAAAACATTATTTAATAACAAAAGAGAGAATCAAGTGATGAACAATCATAATCGCTATCACGTTTGTCCAAGCTCTCATATCGATAACTGGAGTTGTCGGATGGATAAGTCATTTATTCATCCAACATTGGTACATGATCCATCTCGTCATCGGTTTCGTACAGTGTGACACCCGACAAATTCTGGTTAACAACGTTGTCTAGATGAAAGTCTACCTTAGCGAGTCACGCGTATATTGTACTTAACTGGGTTAGTTAGGTCGTGTCATGGAACGGGAACTATCAGTTTAGTATAGAGGATCATCGGATATTAATCTAGAGGTTCATTAGATGTCAGTCCTTAGCCAAGTGTACAAGTGGTGACGATTCGTAGAATCGTCAGAACATAGGGAACATACAAGTCTCGAGTCCCGGGAATTGGTGAACGAGTGTGAATGTGTTTATTTGCAAGTATTATGTGTTTACAATCATTATGTGACTTGTCGGTATGTGAAAATGTGTTAACATATGTTAAAACGGGGTTTAACGCGCAAAATACACGGAACCAACCCCTATAGGCGATTAGGGGAGGCTAATCGCCTATAGGGGAGGCGATTGGGCCTCATTAGAGGCGAGTAGCATGCTAATCGCATGCCTTAGGGGCGATTAGGCCCTAATTGCATGAAGTTTCATGCGATTATGAGCCCTAATCGCGTATAGCTGCTGCACAATCGCGTGTTACGTACTGGACGACTAAAAACGACTATAAATACAATGCTTGACCTCCTAAACTTCATAATATCAACCCTAGTCGTCCCATAACCCGCCCCAACACACACAACCTCTGGAACGTGATTTTGGATCAAAACACAAGGTTTCAAGCTTATTTCATCAATCTATCACAATCTAAGGTGTGATTTTCATCCATGCAATCTTTACTAACGTTTTTATTAAATCCCTAACGGTCCAGACCTGTTTTAAAACGAATAAGCTTTCTGAAAATCGTTAATAAGTATGGTTAAATGGATTCTAAATAGCATGCATGATGTATGTGGGTTTTCAATTAAAAGCTAGGGTTTTTGTGATTCAAGATGGATGATTAACATGTTATTAGGTTAGTTTCAGATTAATAATGATGGCATGATGATGAGATCTGAGTTATTGTTAATTAGGGTTACGGTTTTGCATGCTAATGTGATGTTTCATGCTATGTGTATTGTGTTTGGATTACATGGGTGCATGCAGGGCTGATAGAACGAGGTTAAACGAAGGATTTTGGTTTAAACATGTTTGGTATAGTTGTTTGATTGATATTTGATGTTTACACACGTTCTGGATCTGATTTGGAGTGTTAAACGCGCGAAAAACCGGAACAGCTGGGTAACTGGCGATTAGCAACCCTAATCGCCTATGCTATAGGCGATTAGGAGGCTAATCGCCTGAATTGGAGTCCTAATTGCCTATAGTATAGGCGAGTAGGGCCTAATTGCCTTCGTTGCATGTCTTATGACCTAATTGCTAGTAAATGCATGTCTTATGACCTAATTGCTAGTGAAATGCATGTCTTATGACCTAATTGCTAGTAAATGCATGTCTTATGACCTAATTGCCTATAGACTCCTGAAATGCATGTCTTATGACCTAATTGCCTATAGTATAGGCAATTAGCATTCCTAAATGCCTGTTGACTTTCATAATCGCTAGTTGACTTTTCCTAATCGCCTGAACTGCTGCTGTAAGTATATTTTGACATTCCGAGACCCGATTTGACACCTAGGAACATGCTAGGAACCCCGTAACATATCTAATAACTTGGTAACATGTGTTTGGACTATTTATGTGATAATTGAACTACGTGCTATAACTTGTTGGACTGTAACGTATGTTAAGTGTGATTGCATGATTGTATGTTTGTGAGTGCAAATATAACACGGGGAGTCTCGGGTCACCAATGGGATGTCGAGTCTTGTACTTTGGGTTAACTTAACAGTCACGGTGTTTTCAAACGAACTTGGTTATGGTCTGGACATCTAGGGACTAACTAACCTGCGGGTTATTAGTCTAAGTACTTGTAACTGTCATATGTTAGGTCGCCACTTTACGGGACTAGCATAGCTTGCTGAGTTTATTCGTATTACGAAGTAACGCAACCTAAGGTGAGTTTACGGCCCCTCTTTTAACTGGTTTCACTTTTCGGGGGAGAAAACATGTGTTAAAACTTATGTTTGGTAACTACTGTCATACTATGGGTTTCTATGGTTTACTATACGATCTTTGGAAGTCCCGGGGGGGAACCATGAATGTGCGGGTTAGCACAACGGGGAAATGTGAATAGCGCTATTGGGAGTGACCAACCCCGCTCGTTGGCTTGGAGGGCCGGGCGAGTGCATATTGTCTCAAACAGGAACAACAGGTTTACTATTCGGGCACGACATCTGGTTTGCGAGTTAGTAATGGTTTTCCAATCGTAGTAGTAACAAAACATACGCCTAGCTAGCGTACTTCGGTTTTCGATTTGTTATAGTATGGACAGGTTGAACTTGGTACTGTGATTACAAAACCTGTAAACTCACCAGCATTTTTGTGCTGACGTAAACTTTTACATGTTTTCTCAGGTCGCTAAGGTAGCACAATGGAACTAGGGCGCACGCGTCTGCACGGCGTCTAGTTAGGGTTGCATGGTTTTCAAACGTTGAACACTTGGTTTATTTTGGATTATGTTTTGAATAAGCTTCCGCTGTACTTGGGGATTTTTAAACTATGTTTTCTTAAATTGCATATGTTCATTTAGACTTGTTTATTGTGATCGTTGGTTTGGATCCTGGTTTGTCATGCGCCTCGCGGTAAAACTCCGCAAGTGGATTTTGAGGGTGTGAAAGATTGGTATCAGAGCCAATGGTTATAGTGAACTAGGACTGCATGTAGAGTCTAGACTATAGCCGAGTCGCACACACTAGACGATCACTTAGTACTAAACATTATGGTGGTTTACGTATGGGCTTGTCGGGGTGTCTTTATGTAACACCCCAACCGATGGCGGAAACATCGGGATGTCACGTATTGATGATTGTTCAGTAGCTCATGATAATACATATGTTTAAATAATCCTTCATTACATTACAATATTGAATTACATTAAAGTCTACATCAAATAATCAAACAAAGCTTAAAACTTCAAATATCTCCTCATGCTAGCTCTAGACTTCATGCATCAGTATTTCCTGTTGAGTTTGGAAAAATGGGGGGGGGGTCAACTAGAAGTTGGTGAGAATACATAATCCATGTTAAGCATATAGTTTAAGTATAAAAGTTTAGCAATTCGTATGTCTATCGTAAATTTAAGTCTACATGAATAGTATAATATGTTGACATAATCAAACCTCCGACTAGTTTAGGTCCATCCCGTCATCTACGGTTCACCTTAGTAATATGTTGAACGATAACAATCACCCACGTTACCTATGTAGGAGGTACACGTATCCGGGTGGGGTTGTCAATCCAATAGATCTATTATTGAGTATCGCCGGCTTGGCCATAGCTAATGATTATGTAAATGTTGAAACTCGTTGAAACTCGTTGAAACTGTTGACTAATTCATGAGGCAATAAAGTTTACTACTAGACATGCATGTTGAATTGCTTAAATAATTGTTGCAAGTATAAAGAATCGCATAAACATGGTTACGTAAACTCACCTTAGCAAATGTTAACTTGTTGAAAAGATATGATAATTGTGTTGCCCAAAGTGATTCCAAATATTACCCTATAATGAGGTAATATATAATAAGTCTAAGTCTAATAACTAATATGTGTATCCTAGGGTTTCGATTTGGGGATAATCAATTGTTAAATTTAATTTAAAAATGTTAATTAAATAAAGAAAATTGGATAATTAATGAAAAATAGCCTTTTTATAAAGTTTGAATTTTGAATGAGTACAATAAAGTGTTTGAGGCAATAAAATAATTTTTATAAAATTATTTCATTTAAAATAGATTTTTAAATCTATTTATTTATAAATAGCCAATTATTAACTTTAATATTCAAAAATACTAAAATTAAAGAAATCTTATTTTAAAAATCATATTTCTGTTCTAAATGGTTAAAAATAATTTGTATAAAATTTTGGTGCAAAAATACCAAAAATTGGATTTATTATGATTTAATTATGATTAAATCTAACAAAAATTGCTTAAAAATATTAAATGAATGATTTTTCTGAAATAAAAATCATTTTTGAAAAGCTTAATGTTATAAAAACTTAGGATAATTTTTGTGGGAATTAACAAGATCGTTTTGATATTTTTATAGATTTTTATAAATAAAATGGAATAAACTTGATTTATTTATTATATATATTAAATAAATAATTTTTCCGAGAATAAAAGTTGTATGATAAAGTTTATTAGTTATACTGTATAAAATAAATTTTGCAGAATTTACATATCACAATAACTATTTTATATGTAATATACATTTATAATGCAAAAGAATAGGTAAAATAAAAATAAACAAAAATTATGTAGCTTATGGGGCTCGAACCCAGGCCCTTGGGCCGGTTCGAAGCCTTACAAAGCCAAGGGGAACCAACTGAGCTGATGGTCAGTTTGTTTTAGAATCTGTTTAGTTTTAATAATAAGCATATGTGAAAGCACTTCATCTTCCCCAAATTAACAATAACGAACCCTAGCCTAAACAATCGGACTGATTACACAATGATAACCCAATTAACCTTAGGGTTATCATTGTGTGTATCCCGAAGATCAAAACCCAACAAAAACATTGTACTTACAGTGTTGATTCGTGTTAGATTGTTCGGTCAATGATAAAAGTCAACGACGAACAAGATTATAAAAATTAGAGTGTTTCAGAGAGAATTGGAGATTGAGAGAGAGTTGTGAGCGAGTGATCAAGGTTCAGAAGGCCTCAATTTATAGGGTATAGCTCTGGACATTCGAATTGGAAGGTTTGACCAAAGATTAAAGTTCACGCGTGTTCTTTGTTAATTTTGGTATCAATTGATTGTTAATACGCGTGAATCCGAGTCGTATAGGGCCGATAATCACGCAACAATCCATGTTTGTATAATTGATTGCTGAATCAAAGGTTTGGTAAAAAGTTTAATCCAACTGCTGCTGCTGCGCGACCATTAGGAAAGAAGGAGGGAGAGCTGAAAACGAGTATAAATATAATTAAGTCTGAGTTAAAAGCAAATTGAAGGGTGTGGATCAGTGGATAACACGCGTGTGTTGTGTATGAATGGACCCCGGTTCGAGCCTCAGTGGGAACCGTTTTTTTTTCTTTTTATGATGAAGGGAAGGAGGGGGTTTTGGGCTTGATGTTTGGGCCGGGTATCAGCTATTGGGCCGAGATCTGGGCTTTCAGAAAAGGGGAGGGGTTTTATTTGGTTGGACTTGGGCTAATGAAGTGTAGTGTTTGGAAAAAGAAAAAATAACCTTTAACATTCTAAAAATCTGATTTATAATTGTTATTATTATTATTATTTTTTTTATTATTATTATATATATGTATAGATATATATAAGTTGGGTGATCGGGAAATAAAACTTAGGCACCTTATGAATGATAAAAAAAAATAACGTACGTATTAAACTTTGAAAATTTTTTGCGATGTTACACTTTAGATCATCTGACCTTCCTATGTTACATCATCCGTTCTATCTTAAGTCGGGTTACTTGCTTCTAGGCAGTGTGGTATATTGGGGTAAATCGTATACTCTTGAGATTTGTCCAAGGCTCGGACATCTCCCTTTCATACTCCAATAGAAACACTTGCCATAAACTACCGTAGCATTACGGTGTATAGCTAAGAGTCTATGTTCGGTGATTTGAACTTTGAACTAGGAGAACACTTGGAGGACCATGTAGAGCGGTTTATCATTTTGGGTGCACACAAAATCATAAACCGAAATGCATGAAAGCCCTAGTGAGCTCTGGGTTTGAATGGATAGTCCTGAGTTGGATCTAGCTTTGATTTTGTGAATGCTAGTGGTTACCATTAGCTGTGAAACTAAATTTTCTCGTTCTTTCTGTCAGAATCATGTCTGGAGTACGAGGAGGACGTGGAGGTGGTCGCAATGGTGGACGTGGTGGTGGTCGCGGTGGTGCTGGTGGTCGTGGAGGTGTAAACCTATCACAGGATGATCTGAACAACTTGCTACAAGCTGCCTTCCAGTTAGGGCACAATGGTGGTGGTAAGTTGATTTATCCACTTTTGCCTCATTAGTGAATCTTGTTTACATTCTTCGTGGCTTCTCATGCGTTTCATTTCAGGTGGTCCTGTTAACCCACCCCCACCCATGTGTACCTACAAGATGTTTCGGGACTGTAAGCCCCAGGAATTCTCTGGCACTGAGGGTGCGGTGAGCTTGCTCAGGTGGCTGGAAAAGGTGGAGTCAGTGTTTCTGATGTGTAACTGTCTCCCAGAAGATCGAGTCAAATATGCTGCTGCTTTATTCCAGGATGTTGCTTTGACCTGGTGGAATAACATCACCCAGAATATGGGGATAGGGGAGGCTTATGCTATGCCTTGGGAAAACTTTGTTCAACTGCTGAAGCGAGAGTACTGTCCCAGAGAAGAATTTCAGAAGTTAGAGCACGAGGTGTGGAACCTCAAGATGACTGGGTCCGAGATTGAGAAGTATACGGTAAGGCGTAATGAGTTGGCAGTGCTGTGTCCTGATCTGCATGTGCCAGAATATCGGAGGATCGAACACTATATCTCGGGGTTAGTGCCAGAAATCGCAGGGTTGGTGGCTGCGGGAAATCATCCTACATACTCAGAGGTGGTCCGATCGGCTCACAGGATGACGAACTTGAAGGTGAATGAGGGTATTTTGCCTGCTAAGGGTTCGACTGTCAAGGCCCCGGAAAGTAACAAGCGTAAGTGGGATAATGAAGGGAAAGGATCTGTGCCAGCACAACAGGGTAAGAGATTTGATAGCGGGGGTTCTTCTTCTTCTGGTAACAAACAGGGTGGTTATGCGGGGAAGTTACCTAAATGCAACAAGTGTGGGCGTCATCATCAGGGGGATTGCGACCGTAATCGTTGCCATCGCTGTCAGCGATTTGGGTATTTTGCTAAAGACTGTCGGGCGACACTTCCATCGACCCAGGCCCCAACTACTAACTCGGCTCCTACTACTCAAGGAACTACGGGAAGACAGGGATGTTACAACTGTGGAGAGACTGGGCATTACAAAAAGGATTGCCCGAAACTGAAGCAGGGCGGGAACAACGATAACGGGAACAACGGGGGCGGCGGAAGGAATGCACGTGCCTTCGTCATTGGAGCCGCTGAGGCTAGACAGGATCCTGACACAGTTACCGGTACGTTCCTTCTCAATAATCGCACTGTTAGTGTTTTATTTGATTCCGGTGCCGATAAAAGTTTTATATCCATGGAAGTTAGTCGACTGCTAGATGTAGTACCCGTACCATTAGAGGCTAAGTATATAATTGAGTTGGCTGACGGTAAAAAGATTGAAGCTACTTGTATCCTTCGAGAGTGTCAACTAGAGTTGTCGGGTTTGTCGTTCCCCATCGACCTTATGCCGGTACCTTTGGGTAGTTTTGACGTTGTGGTAGGCATGGATTGGTTGTCTTTGTATCGCGCGGAGATCGTCTGTTACGACAAGATTATTCGGATTCCTCTCCCTGATGGAGAATTCCTTTCTGTGTACGGTATCAAGGGCGGTGTTCCGCTAAATATCATCTCTAGCATGAAAGCCCTTAAGTATCTTCGAAAGGGTTATTCGGCCGTTTTGGCACTCTTATCTGTTTCCTCTAGCGATGAGAAGAAGATTGACGATATTCCTGTTGTACGCGAGTTTCCTGATGTATTTCCTGATGATCTATCTGGTCTTCCTCCCCATCGTCAGGTTGAGTTCGGTATTGATCTTGTACCAGGGGCTGCTCCTATTGCTCGGGCCCCCTACCGTCTTGCACCTCCCGAGATGCAGGAATTGTCTAGTCAGTTACAGGAACTCTTGGACAAGGGTTTCATCAGACCAAGTTCTTCCCCTCGGGGAGCCCCGATTCTATTCGTTAAGAAGAAGGATGGAAGTTTCCGATTGTGTGTGGATTACAGAGAACTGAATAAATTGACCGTCAAGAACCGTTATCCTCTTCCACGTATTGATGATCTATTCGACCAACTCCAGGGTTCTAGTTACTACTCTAAGATTGATTTGAGGTCCGGTTATCACCAGTTGCGCGTAAGGGAAGCTGACGTTGCAAAGACTGCCTTTCGTACCCGTTATGGCCATTTCGAATTCTTGGTCATGCCTTTCGGTCTCACAAACGCACCGGCGGTTTTCATGGATTTGATGAACCGCGTTTGCAAACCATATCTTGACAAGTTCGTCATTGTGTTTATTGATGACATCCTGATTTACTCCAAAAACAAGACCGAACACGAGGAACACCTGCGTTTGGTTTTGGAACTTTTGCGACGGGAACAGCTTTACGCTAAGTTCTCAAAGTGTGACTTTTGGTTACGCGAGGTTCAGTTCCTAGGACATGTGGTTAATGAACTAGGAATTCATGTCGATCCCGCTAAGATTGAAGCGATCAAGGACTGGGGAGCACCAAAGACGCCAACTGAGGTGCGGCAATTTCTAGGCCTTGCGGGCTACTATCGTCGTTTCATTATGGGGTTCTCGAAGATCGCTCAACCCCTCACCACTCTTACTCAGAAGGATAGAAAATTCGACTGGGTGAACCACAAGAGTCGGCATTTCAAGAACTGAAGTCTAAACTTTGTTCTGCTCCTATTTTGTCCTTACCTGAAGGCCCTGATGATTTTGTTGTTTACTGTGATGCTTCTATTCATGGTCTCGGTTGCGTGTTGATGCAACGCGATAAAGTGATTGCATATGCTTCTCGTCAACTCAAGGTGCACGAGAAGAACTACACCACCCATGACTTGGAGTTGGGTGCAGTAGTATTCACGTTGAAAATTTGGAGACATTACTTGTACGGTACCAAATGCACCATCTACACCGATCACAAGAGTCTTCAACATATTTTCGACCAACAACATTTGAACATACGACAGCGTCGTTGGATTGAACTTCTGAATGACTATGATTACGCCATTAAGTACCATCCTGGCAAGGCGAATGTAGTAGCAGACGCCTTGAGCAGGAAGGAATCAATTAAACCTCGTCGCGTTCGGGCGTTGCAACTCACCATTCATTCCTCCCTACCTGACCAACTCCGTTCTGCCCAGTTAGAAGCTTTGAAGGAGGAAAACCTTAAAGCTGAGACTATGCACGGTGCCGACAAGCACCTCGAGCGAAGGCCTGATGGCCTGCATTACTTCGCAGAACGCATATGGGTTCCTTTATTCGGGGGACTTCGGGAGCTTGTTTTAGATGACGCTCACAAGTCCCGGTATTCTATTCATCCTGGTTCGGATAAGATGTACCAAGATCTGAAGGTGCTTTACTGGTGGCCAAACATGAGGTCGGATATAGCCTCATACGTGAGCAAATGCTTGACCTGTGCTAAGGTCAAGGTGGAATACCAGAAACCGTCGGGTCTCTTACAACAACCTGAAATTCCGGAGTGGAAATGGGAACGGATTACAATGGATTTCGTCACGCAACTGCCTAAGTCACCGGGCGGGAATGATAAGATATGGGTGATTGTTGATCGGTTGACGAAATCAGCCCATTTTCTCGCTATTAAGGAGACCGACACCATGGATCGTTTGGCTCGTCTTTATCTAAAAGAGGTTGTTTCTAAGCACGGGGTGTCGGTTTCTATTATTTCAGATCGTGACTCCCACTTTACTTCTCACTTCTGGAAATCTTTGCACAAGGCTTTGGGTACCCAGCTGGACATGAGCACAGCTTATCACCCGCAGACTGACGGTCAAAGTGAACGTACGATTCAAACTTTAGAAGACATGCTGTGGGCATGTGTGATCGATTTTGGTAAAGGTTGGGAAGCTCATCTACCGTTAGTAGAATTCTCATACAACAACAGTTACCACACGAGCATCAAGGCAGCTCCGTTCGAGGCACTGTACGGGCGGAAATGCCGTTCTCCTCTTTGTTGGGCTGAAGTGGGTGAGAGTCAACTCACTGGGCCTGAACAAGTGTACGAAACTTCCGAAAAGATCGTACAGATTCGTAACCGGTTGGCAGCGGCACGGGATCGGCAAAAGAGTTATGCCGATCAGCGTCGCAAACCATTGGAATTCCAAGTTGATGACAAGGTACTTCTGAAAGTTTCACCATGGATGGGCGTCATACGCTTTGGGAAGCGTGGCAAACTCAACCCTCGGTATGTTGGTCCATTTACAATCCTGGAACGGATTGGACCGGTGGCATATCGTCTTGATTTACCGACAGAGCTCGGCAACGTACATAACGTCTTCCATGTGTCCAACTTAAAGAAGTGTCTGGCTGACGAGTCTCTCATTGTTCCACTGGAAGAGATCAAGGTTGATGATCGTCTTCGGATTGTGGAAGAACCTGTTGAGATCCTTGATTACAAGATTCGTAGCCTACGTCATAGCAAGATTCGCATTGTTAAGGTTCGATGGAACTCGAACCGGGGACCAGAGTACACTTGGGAGCGGGAGGATCAGATGAAGTCTAAGTATCCTCATCTCTTTCCTAAGGAAGCGTTCGAATCGAGATATGTCTCCACTGCTGCTGAATGAATCTCGGGGCGAGATTCCTTTTAACGTGGGGATGATGTGACAACTCGGGTAAATCTCTCTCTTGGTTTCTATCTTTTGACTGTTCTTTTGTTATTCCTTTTGGTACTTGTGCAATTTTCGGGACGAAAATTCTTTTAACGTGGGGATGATGTGACACCCGGCAAATTCTGGTTAACAACGTTGTCTAGATGAAAGTCTACCTTAGCGAGTCACGCGTATATTGTACTTAACTGGGTTAGTTAGGTCGTGTCATGGAACGGGAACTATCAGTTTAGTATAGAGGATCATCGGATATTAATCTAGAGGTTCATTAGATGTCAGTCCTTAGCCAAGTGTACAAGTGGTGACGATTCGTAGAATCGTCAGAACATAGGGAACATACAAGTCTCGAGTCCCGGGAATTGGTGAACGAGTGTGAATGTGTTTATTTGCAAGTATTATGTGTTTACAATCATTATGTGACTTGTCGGTATGTGAAAATGTGTTAACATATGTTAAAACAGGGTTTAACGCGCAAAATACACGGAACCAACCCCTATAGGCGATTAGGGGAGGCTAATCGCCTATAGGGGAGGCGATTGGGCCTCATTAGAGGCGAGTAGCATGCTAATCGCATGCCTTAGGGGCGATTAGGCCCTAATTGCATGAAGTTTCATGCGATTATGAGCCCTAATCGCGTATAGCTGCTGCACAATCGCGTGTTACGTACTGGACGACTAAAAACGACTATAAATACAATGCTTGACCTCCTAAACTTCATAATATCAACCCTAGTCGTCCCATAACCCGCCCCAACACACACAACCTCTGGAACGTGATTTTGGATCAAAACACAAGGTTTCAAGCTTATTTCATCAATCTATCACAATCTAAGGTGTGATTTTCATCCATGCAATCTTTACTAACGTTTTTATTAAATCCCTAACGGTCCAGACCTGTTTTAAAACGAATAAGCTTTCTGAAAATCGTTAATAAGTATGGTTAAATGGATTCTAAATAGCATGCATGATGTATGTGGGTTTTCAATTAAAAGCTAGGGTTTTTGTGATTCAAGATGGATGATTAACATGTTATTAGGTTAGTTTCAGATTAATAATGATGGCATGATGATGAGATCTGAGTTATTGTTAATTAGGGTTACGGTTTTGCATGCTAATGTGATGTTTCATGCTATGTGTATTGTGTTTGGATTACATGGGTGCATGCAGGGCTGATAGAACGAGGTTAAACGAAGGATTTTGGTTTAAACATGTTTGGTATAGTTGTTTGATTGATATTTGATGTTTACACACGTTCTGGATCTGATTTGAAGTGTTAAACGCGCGAAAAACCGGAACAGCTGGGTAACTGGTGATTAGCAACCCTAATCGCCTATGCTATAGGCGATTAGGAGGCTAATCACCTGAATTGGAGTCCTAATTGCCTATAGTATAGGCGAGTAGGGCCTAATTGCCTTCGTTGCATGTCTTATGACCTAATTGCTAGTAAATGCATGTCTTATGACCTAATTGCTAGTGAAATGCATGTCTTATGACCTAATTGCTAGTAAATGCATGTCTTATGACCTAATTACCTATAGACTCCTGAAATGCATGTCTTATGACCTAATTGCCTATAGTATAGGCAATTAGCATTCCTAAATGCTTGTTGACTTTCATAATCGCTAGTTGACTTTTCCTAATCGCCTGAACTGCTGCTGTAAGTATATTTTGACATTCCGAGACCCGATTTGACACCTAGGAACATGCTAGGAACCCCGTAACATATCTAATAACTTGGTAACATGTGTTTGGACTATTTATGTGATAATTGAACTACGTGCTATAACTTGTTGGACTGTAACGTATGTTAAGTGTGATTGCATGATTGTATGTTTGTGAGTGCAAATATAACACGGGGAGTCTCGGGTCACCAATGGGATGTCGAGTCTTGTACTTTGGGTTAACTTAACAGTCACGGTGTTTTCAAACGAACTTGGTTATGGTCTGGACATCTAGGGACTAACTAACATGCGGGTTATTAGTCTAAGTACTTGTAACTGTCATATGTTAGGTCGCCGCTTTACGGGACTAGCATAGCTTGCTGAGTTTATTCGTATTACGAAGTAATGCAACCTAAGGTGAGTTTACGGCCCCTCTTTTAACTGGTTTCACTTTTCGGGGGAGAAAACATGTGTTAAAACTTATGTTTGGTAACTACTGTCATACTATGGGTTTCTATGGTTTACTATACGATCTTTGGAAGTCCCGGGGGGGAACCATGAATGTGCGGGTTAGCACAACGGGGAAATGTGAATAGCGCTATTGGGAGTGACCAACCCCGCTCGTCGGCTTGGAGGGCCGGGCGAGTGCATATTGTCTCAAACAGGAACAACAGGTTTACTATTCGGGCACGACATCTGGTTTGCGAGTTAGTAATGGTTTTCCAATCGTAGTAGTAACAAAACATACGCCTAGCTAGCGTACTTCGGTTTTCGATTTGTTATAGTATGGACAGGTTGAACTTGGTACTGTGATTACAAAACCTGTAAACTCACCAGCATTTTTGTGCTGACGTAAACTTTTACATGTTTTCTCAGGTCGCTAAGGTAGCACAATGGAACTAGGGCGCACGCGTCTGCACGGCGTCTAGTTAGGGTTGCATGGTTTTCAAACGTTGAACACTTGGTTTATTTTGGATTATGTTTTGAATAAGC
Source organism: Ambrosia trifida (assembly GCA_028751855.1). Classification (NCBI taxonomy): domain Eukaryota; kingdom Viridiplantae; phylum Streptophyta; class Magnoliopsida; order Asterales; family Asteraceae; genus Ambrosia; species Ambrosia trifida. Next base: position 9,595,201 of record CM054131.1, read on the forward strand.
TTCCGCTGTACTTGGGGATTTTTAAACTATGTTTTCTTAAATTGCATATGTTCATTTAGACTTGTTTATTGTGATCGTTGGTTTGGATCCTGGTTTGTCATGCGCCTCGCGGTAAAACTCCGCAAGTGGATTTTGAGGGTGTGAAATACAGCCAACTTGGGACTTTTTGTGGTGGAAGGTTGATCATTGTAGGACTGTTTGCCACTAGAGGGCGATGCCCTTCCCTAATTCTTATTCTAACAAATTGTAGAGTAAAGGTATAATCATACACCCAACTCATCTCTTCGATAGTCAAACTGGTAGGTTGCCGAGGACAGTAGAGTTCTATCGGTGGAGGGTTTGAAGGTTGAGGGTTGAGCGCCGATGGATGGTCGTTGAAGATTTGAAGGTCTTGTTGGTTCATTCGGACTAAGATAATTTCCACCAATATCTCTAAATTAATATGGCTTTTTGGTGTGAAATGTGGATTAAGAAATACAAATGTGATTGAAAGACGAGTTTAAATTCTAGTGAGTGGAAAAAAAAATATCTCATGAAAAAATAAGGATAGAAAAGTAGCCATTAGAAAACTATATTTATTTAAGTTTTATGTTTTTATCTAATTTCTTATTTAATTTATCTTATGATTTAATTTTTTTTAAAGGCAATAACTTATGATTTAATCATAAACGAAATAAAAATAAAGATTTATACGAAATAAATAAATTAGATATAGATTAAAGTAAATGAAAAGTAGGTAATGAGGTGGGTTTTAGACTTATGTGGACTAATTTCATAATAATGAGATTAGGGAAGAGATCTCGTACAAAGCGTTATTAACATAAAAAGTGTAAGAAGCCTTATCAGCCCTTAGATTTAATCAGTGACAAGATCGTAATATATAAACCTAATTAATGCCCGCTAAAACAAACCAGGGGTATATTAGGCAATCTAATAATAAACAATTTTATTTTATTTTTTATTAATGCCGCCAATTTTCCCAAACTTCATTTTCCATTTGACGGTTACTATAATTGCGACAATCATCTCATTTAATTAGGATTTGAAAGGATCAAAACTACACAAAAAATTCGAGTACGTATAATCATTTTCAAAAATACGAACATGCTCTGCTTTCTAAACAAAAAACCGATCATGCTATTTAAAACTAGAGACGCATGTTCCATGTATAAAGCTAAAAAATCACGCATGCACAGTAAACGAAAAAGATTGAGAAATAACGAACATATGTATAGAGTGTGGGTTAGAAATCACAAATGCATGTACTGAACATATATGGATGGAAAAATCACGCAAGCAGGTAGTGAAATAAAAAAACGCACAAAAGAAAAAAATAAAAAAATGCACCTTAAATAAATAAAAAAGCGCACCTTATATGAAAAAAGCGCACCTTAAAGGTATTGAATTATAAACGCTCCTTAAATAAAAATTGAAAAAAAAAAACGCACCTTGAAGTTTCGTCTGTATGACACGATTACTAGCATAAATGGATTCGCTGTAATGAATTATAAATTATTGGCTTAGAAGTAATCTCATATAAAGTTTGACGAATCATCAGATAATTATGGAGAGTTATTTGAACGATAATTTCAAGGTGAAGTCGAAGAACTCATCGGAAGAAGCGTTGGAGAGATGGAGGAAGCTCTGTTGGTTGGTTAATGTCAGAAACATGATATCAAGAACATGAAACCAAATATTATTGAAATTGAAGACTAAAAACAACTTCTGAGATCTAAGACTTACAGAATCAAACAAACTCTCAAGCTCACAAATCTAAACAACAATCTAGACAAAGGATTAGAACAACTCAACAGAATACAAGACGTAATCTGGAACCCTAATCGTCTAAACAAGAACTCAGAGAATACAAAGAAAAGTGTGTGTGAATAATAATGCTCGTACAACTGAGATGAGAGAGATAGAAAGCTTTTATATGAACGATCAAGAAATAAGCTCGGGATCCGTGTGAAAGTCATCTGAGCCACTCATCTTTGTGAGATGAGATCTGAGCCGTCCAGAGAAAGCACAGATGTATACGTATACATATACACATAAGCTGGGCTGAGATATGGGCCGGACACCTTTTATTACAAAGTAGTGAACCTTGGGCTTAGAATAATTGTCTACTAAGCCCAGTGTAATAAGCTGAAGCCCACAATGTAATGTATAAAAGCAGCCCATAATGTTTGTATCAAGTCCTATCAATCAGCAACCATCTATGCAAGAATCTACTCGTCCATCTACAAATCCAAGCCTGCATCCATCTCCATATCTACTCTTGAACTATACTTGAACATCAACAATTATCAACACACGACCTCTACAATACCTGCACACCTTATGCAAGATATAAAAGCAAACGACCTCTACAATACTTGCACACCTTATGCAAGATATAAAAGCAATTGTATACCATAGAATAGATTAGATTAGATTGACTAGGATAACATATATCCTTTTAACACCCCCCCCCCCTCAATCTAATTAATCTGATGGGTCAAAACAGACTAAAGAGCAAATGGGTCAAACATATTAAGTTTTTTGCATAACTCAAAATGTTGCCCTGGACCAAGACCTTTGGTCATAATATCAGCAACCTGACTATCAGACCTAATATCAAAAAATTTAACCATTCCTCTTGAAATTAGATCCCGTAAGAAAAACAAGTCAATACCAAAATGTTTAGTTTTGTCAAAAAACACAGGATTACCTGCAATGGATATAGCAGACTTATTATCACAATACAAAGGTATTGGTAAGTCCATTTTGACACTAAACTCAGACATTAAGCTAATGACCCAGACAACTTCACATGCAGTAGCACATAAAGCTCTATATTCTGCCTCAGCAGATGACCTAGAGACAGTAGGTTGCTTTTTACTTTTCCAGGAAATCAAACAGTTTCCCAAAAACACACAGAAACCTGTGACTGATTTCCTAGTTTGAACACACTTAGCCCAGTCTGAATCTGAATAAGCTTTCAGATCAAACTTGGGCCCTTTTGAAAATAACAGACCCTTTCCAGGATCCTTTTTTAAATATCTTAACAGTCTCATAGCAATCCTCAAATGACCACTTAAAGGTTTATACATATATGGACTTAGAAAATGAACAGAATAAGATATATCAGGTCTTGTATGAGACAAGTATATCAATTTACCAATCAATTGTTGATAACCTGTAACATTTTCTAACTCATCACTATGACTATCACATATAGCAGTTACAACATGATTTGGTTTCATAGGACTGTTTACTGGTTTGCATGCAAGCATGCCATACTCAGCTAAAATATCCAAACAATATTTTCTTTGGGACATACAAATCCCTTGATCACAAGGAACTACTTCAATTCCCAGAAAATATTTCAATTCACCAAGATCCTTTATTAAAAATCTTTGTTTTAAACACTCTTTTACTTTTAAAATTTCATCAAGAGAGTTTCCTGTTAGTACAATGTCATCTACATACACAAGTAGAACAACAACCATAGAATCAAAGATTTTAATAAACAATGAATAATCACATTTACTTTGTTTAAAACCTAACTCAACTAACACACCTACAAGCTTTTCATTCCACATTCTAGGTGCTTGTTTTAAACCATATAAAGACTTTTTTAGTCTACATACTTTGTTTTCTGTTTTAGGAAAATACCCTTCTGGAAGGGCCATGTATACTTCTTCATTCAATTCACCATACAAGAATGCATTATTGACATCCAATTGGAACATTTTCCAATTGTTTTGAACAGCCAAGGCCATAATGCATTTGACAGTGTCAAACTTGACAACAGGGGAGAAAGTCTCATCAAAATCAATCCCCTCTTTTTGGCTATATCCTTTAGCCACAAGTCTAGCCTTAAATCTCTCAACCTCTCCTGTGGATTTATACTTTATTTTATAAATCCACCTGCAACCTACAACACATCTACCTTTGGGAAGTTCTACTAATTCCCAAGTGTTGTTCCTATTTAAAGCCTCAATCTCCTCATTCATTGCACTAACCCAATTAGGATCTTTAGATGCTTCATTATAGTTTTTAGGTTCAAGACTTTTGTTTAACAAAACAGCAAAAGCCTTGCTTTCATAGGTCAGATTGGAGTAGTTGACCACTTTTTCTACCCCATATTTGACCTTACCTTCTATAATGAACTCATCTAATCTCCTAGGGAAGGTTGAACTCCTAGTGGACCTTCTAACAGTGGTTTGTGGAGTACTTTGACCTAGATTACCCTCAGAATTTGAAGTATCATCAATGTCATACCCCACATGCTCTGCCTTATCTGTTTCAGTCCCATTGTTAAGCTGATGTGAATCAGGTTGTTCACCATCAGTAACTTGGACATCAGCAGATTGCTGAGTTTCATGTGCATCTGACTCAGGCTTACCTATCTCCCTTCCATCATCATTGGGCAGGTCAGGATGCTTAGATGTTTCAGGTTCATACAGATTAAAAAATTTTGAGAATTAACATTTTTATCTGTGTTTTCATTATTTTTATCAAACACAGACATTTCTTTAAAAGGAAATATATTTTCATAAAACTTTACATCCCTAGAGTAAAAAATAGTTTTGGTTTCTAATCCATAAACTCTATATCCTTTTTTCTCAGTAGAATACCCAAGAAAAAACACATTTTTCTGCTCTAGTATTAAGTTTATCTAACTCATTTAAAACTGTGGTGAAACACAAACATCCAAACATTTTAAGGTGACTAAGGAAGGGCTCAAAACCATAGACAAGTTCATAAGGAGTTCTACCATTCAGCACTGAGGAGGGAGTCCTATTAATCAAATAGACTGCAGTTAGAATACACTCAACCCAAAATCTAACAGGTAGGTTGCTTTGAAACATTAAGGCTCTAGCTACATTAAGCAGATGCCTATGTTTCCTTTCAACCACTCCATTCTGCTGGGGTGTGTATGCACAAGAAGTCTGGTGTATTATACCAAGAGACTTACAAAAAACTACCATTTGGTTATTAACAAACTCTAAACCATTATCACTTCTAAATATCTTCACATTTTTAGAAAACTGTGTTTTCAGAATGTTAACAAACTCTTTAACATTCTCAAAGACTTCTGATTTTAACTTCATAGGGCACACCCAAACAGACCTAGAGTAGTCATCCACTATGGTTAAGAAGTACTTGAACCCATCTCTACTTGGAACCCTATAGGGACCCCATACATCTAAGTGAACTAACTCACCTAAAGTGCTAGTTTTATGTTCACTTAGGGGAAATGGCTCCCTATGTTGCTTGGACTTGTGACACACATCACAAGGTCCTTCATTAGCAACAAATTTGATTCCCAGAATAGGTTCCAACTTCTTAATCACTATATCAGAAGGATGACCCAACCTAGCATGCCAAAGTTCAGAAACTTTACTACTTAACACACATACTTGATTATTCACATATGATCCACCACAAAAGTATAACCCTTCAAGCTGGTTACCAGTCACCAGGGTTTTCCTGGTGGACAAATCCTGAATATAACAAGTATTTTCATCAAATCCAACAAACAGTTTGTTATCCTTAGCTAATTTATGCACAGAAATCAGATTAATACAATATTCAGGTACAACAAACACATCATGTAAGACCACACCATTTCCAAGTGTTAAACTCCCTATTTTAGTTACCAAAGCTTTGGTTCCATTAGGATGTTTAACATATATTTTTAAATCTGACACATCTACAAAATCTGTAAGATCATGTTCACTAGTGACCATGTGTTGATTTGCACCTGAATCAATAATCCAACCTATTTTAAACCTAGTTCCACTACTATTAAAACAAAACACAGGTTTAATACTCACATTAGCACAAAAAGGATCAATCAGATTACCTGTAACATTACAGCTTTGTGGTACTTCATTAGATTTATCACCTATCAGACTAAGCAATTTAGTCAACTGATCATTAGTCAAAGAAGTAATAGGGACATCAGCTTTTTCATTACTGTTACTACTACTGCTATTGTTGGAGAGAACCTTTTTTGGTTGACCCCCTCTTGGTCTTATCTAAGAGGGATAACCAATTATTTCGAAACATTTATCAATGGTGTGACCAGTCTTGTTACAATGTGTACATTTTAGATTTTGATTAGCACCTTTATTTTTCTTATTAGAATCAAAAACCTGTGCAGTTTTGGCCATAAGACCCGTAGGTTGTGTCCTTTTTGGGCCCATGCTAGAGTTTCTATGGGATTCTTCCCTAGAGACAATAGCAAATGCCTCTTTCACAGATGGTAATTGTTCTCTCAACAAAAGTGTAGTCCTAACATTAATGTACACACTATCACGACCCATTAAGAACTGCATCAACTTAATCATATGATTAAAATTATTGAATTCTTTAGCAGCATTGCACACACATGTTGGTAACTGGATTATTTGATCTAACTGTTTCCACATTATATTCAACTTATGATAATAGTCAGAAACAGGCATACCAGACTGTGTAAATGAGTTAATTTTTTGATACAGATCAAACACAACTGACCCATCTACTTTATCATAAGTTTCTTTAAGTTCTATCCAGACATCACTAGCAAGTTTTGAAAAAACATGTCCCATATATAACTCCTCACTAATAGAGTTTAAAATCCATGTCATAACAATAGAATTACACCTATCCCATTGTCTAGCCAGAACAATATCAGTTTGAGACCTAACACATGTTTCATCTATAAATCCCCATTTATTTTTAACTTGAAGTGCAAGAGTCATGGCATTAGCCTACACAGTATAATTTTCAGACCCTTTTAGTTTTATAGATACAATGGTTAGACTACTAGAGTCGGATGCATGCAAATACAAAGGATCACTTGCATCCAACTTGCTCACAAGAGTCTCATGGTTAACAACGGTTCCTGACTGAGAACTTCCACCCGATCCTCCCCCTGTATTAGGGCCAGAAGGGAAATCCTGAGGTGGATCTTGGTCATGCCCAAGCCCAGTTTGAGGCTCAACATTGTCACCCATGATCTAAACTATCAAGAACACAAGCAACTAACACGTATCACACAAGAATCAACTATACAATAAACACTCAAGACACATAGATCAAGCAAAAACAAAGACCAGATAAAAACAAACTCAAACACAGGCGAAGCCAAGCCAGGGACCAGATCACAGGACACTCTCAGGGTGCCTGCGCAAGCCTTAACTTGGGAGCCTCCTAGACCTATATGACACACACAAAGCAAAGATGAGCCAACTCCGGTCCCCCTAACCCGGACAATGCTCCTAGACACACACCAAATGCAATAAACAAAAAAGGAAAGATCTCACCAAAGCACCCAAGTTAGGGTTTTGCCAAAGAAACTGGTTACCCTTTGATTGGGGGTTTAACCAGAAACAACAAACTTAGCTAGGGTTTTTACGACCCCTAGCACATCGCCTTCTTACTCTTCAACCTCAGATCAGAACCCTTGAGATTAGGATTCTTCTTCTTGTCCACTATACTTGTACAACAGCTGATTCACCAAGATTTGACCAGAGTACCTCTATCGCAGCGGATCAACAAAGTACAGCAAACCCTAGATCTTTGTTCAAGGGATTCTTGAACCAAGATCAACCAACGTACCCACAGATCTAAACCAGCATACAACCCAGACCAAGAAGAAAGACCAAATCAATAATCTCACAAATATCTAATCTATCAGACCTTTAGCTCTGATACCATGTCAGAAACATGATATCAAGAACATGAAACCAAATATTATTGAAATTGAAGACTAAAAACAACTTCTGAGATCTAAGACTTACAGAATCAAACAAACTCTCAAGCTCACAAATCTAAACAACAATCTAGACAAAGGATTAAAACAACTCAACAGAATACAAGATGTAATCTGGAACCCTAATCGTCTAAACAAGAACTCAGAGAATACAAAGAAAAGTGTGTGTGAATAATAATGCTCGTACAACTGAGATGAGAGAGATAGAAAGCTTTTATATGAACGATCAAGAAATAAGCTCGGGATCCGTGTGAAAGTCATCTGAGCCACTCATCTTTGTGAGATGAGATCTGAGCCGTCCAGAGAAAGCACAGATGTATACGTATACATATACACATAAGCTGGGCTGAGATATGGGCCGGACACCTTGTATTACAAAGTAGTGAACCTTGGGCTTAGAATAATTGTCTACTAAGCCCAGTGTAATAAGCTGAAGCCCACAATGTAATGTATAAAAGCAGCCCATAATGTTTGTATCAAGTCCTATCAATCAGCAACCATCTATGCAAGAATCTACTCGTCCATCTACAAATCCAAGCCTGCATCCATCTCCATATCTACTCTTGAACTATACTTGAACATCAACAATTATCAACACACGACCTCTACAATACCTGCACACCTTATGCAAGATATAAAAGCAAACGACCTCTACAATACCTGCACACCTTATGCAAGATATAAAAGCAATTGTATACCATAGAATAGAATAGATTAGATTAGATTGACTAGGATAACATATATCCTTTTAACAGTTAAGAATAAGAAACGACGGTGTCGTTTCACTACTAATTTGTCTAAGTAGTTTGAAGCTCGTGCAATTCAGCCATCTAATCTATTAAACTATTTGGTTTATTAGACACATACGTATGAATTGCGTTAATAATATAACGTGAGTTTTAATAAACCAAATAATAACCCCTATATAGTTCAGACGCACCTTATGAATATGATAACCCCTATATAGACGCATGTTATATTATTAATTAACGCACTATACGTATGAAACAAAATTACAAAATCACACTTATCTGGTACATTGTGTTGGTTTTCAGTACCATGCTCTGTTTTTTTTTTTTTTTTTTTTTTACAAAACAGAGCATTGTTCCAAGTGGTAGGTTTTCGAATCAGAGCATTTGTTCGTACGTGATTTTTCCCACATTCATAAAAAAGTGTAATCAGAAAACCTACCACTCATGACAATAAACTCTTCGATTGTATAACAATTTTGATGAATTTTAGTTCGAGACTTCTTTATATATTTGACTCTGTATTTGAATCGAATAGTAATGTGAAAATCATTGACGTCAACAACGAAATATGATATTAGGATTACAAGGAAACGGTTGTAAAACACAGGGCCAGCCCTTATTAGGTGCGAGGAGGACTCCCGGCCCGGGCCTAATTTCTCGGAGGCATATTGACCCTCCGGTAATCTATGTTTTCTTAATAGTGATGTCCTTAATTCGATGAATTTTTGTATATTTCAGCCCCAGAATTATTAATCAAGTATTAATTAAAGTAAAGAAATGTTGGGGAGGTTAAGAATTAAAGAAGAAAATTAAATTGTTTGAGAAAAAAATTGCAGGTTTATTAATGAGTGTAAGACTAGAGAGGATGAAGAAGATGAAATGAAGAGTGCTTACACTTAGTTGTTTTTGCTTTTTACCGGTTAGTTTTGACTTCCTTTTTAATTTTTATTTTTGTTATGAAACAATTTTTTTAAAATTGCCAAACTTTCATCCATTTATATTTTTACCCTTCGTGTGATTCGAATTCCCAATCTTCCCAAAGAGGGTTTATTCCCTTTACCGTTAGACTACAACCTAAGTGGAAAATAAAATTTGATCCATTAATTTGATATTACTTTAATCGTAGCTTAAAAAATAGTTTACATTATTTATTTAAAACTCGGCCCGGACACCTGAATTTTCAGGGCCGACCCTGGTAAAACACAATGTCTAAACAACCCCTATAATGAACCGCAATTGAGTTTACTAACCCTAACTGCAGTTTACGTGTGTCATTATCTTGTGACTTTTTACACTTACTATGTTAAGGTAGTTTGTACCTAATACTTTCTCTTTTTATGTAGGGTTTTTAGAATACATGTTAAAGGTGTATCTAATAAAAAAATAAAAACTTTTTTTTTAAATGAATAAATAAAAACTTATATAAAATTTAATGTTTTATTAAAAGAGAGCGAGAAGACAATTATTAATTTTAACTATTAGCTTTTGATCCATCCATAGTGGTGGATTGGTGGAGAGGCCTTATGTTCACTTAAGTGATCAAGGGTTCAATTTCCACTTCCAACATTATGGTTTGGTATCCGGGTGAAGATCGAATACGGGTGGCGCCGGTTCAAATCTGACGGGCGGCGAGGTTTTACCGAATTCTATAACACTGTCGTGCCTTCGGGCGGGTGGGGCTCGGGTTTCCGCGCATCGGGAGAAGGCGGGGGCTGCTGGAGGTCGAGTAGTCGATTCTTGGGCACGGCGCCCTGCAAGGGTGGTTGCCACACAGTTATTCACCGATAAAAAAAAAAAAAAACTATTAGCTTTTGAGTTTTTAAAGTCCATTAATGAGACCTCTCGTACTCACATTGATGTTCATGTACTTTTTTTTTACGCAAATATTACATTTTCATCAGAAATCTCTTTAAAAAAATATTTACGGGGAATACAGGATGAAAATGTCGGCAAAAGCTCCATATGCAAAAGTCTTGCAGGAACGAAAATATTGTTCAACTGATTCAGTTTGGGCAAACTTGGGCTTTGGGCTCAACAACATAAATAGATAGGTTTAATAAGTGATTTTTCATGCTGTGAAAAATAAAATGTATAATGATCTAATTCTTTATTGATATCTCATCTGTTTTCACTATATATACATTTGATGGTAATTTTTTTTTTTTTTTCAACAGCAACATATTCCAACTTTCAATTACAACACATAGTTACGACAGCCCAAAAGAAACATACAATTCACATATGGTAGTTTGAAACTTGGGGACCATCGTGGAAAACTAATTGCAAAATATTACATCTTATCTTAAAAGTGTGTTGCATTCACTATTTTTTTTAGAAAGAGTAAACCTTGAACTAATATAAATATATAAGCCATTGCTGTATTCGTCCCGAATAACCCTAGAAAAATTTTGGGCCTCGGGCCACATAAAAATTTAGGCCCAGAATTTTGGTAATAGGATAATGGATTAAAGAAAAAGATAGTAGAGCTAGAGACAAGCAATTACTTTGACACCTCTGTATTATATTAATATGGTTATTACAACTCCACTAAATATAGCAAGTAAATACATACGCTATATATATTTGAAAACTTCGAGGATATCAGGAGACCGGGCCTCAAGCCGTAGCCCACCCCGCCCACCCTCAGGTCCGGGCCTGTTGTATGATCATGAGTTTAAAATCTAAAAGTTATATATCGTATGAGCAAAACCAAACCGTATGTATAATTTGGTTGAGTTTTAATTACGCATTGTTCGGTTATGTTTTTACGACCTGTTTTTACGTCTTGGGTCTAGTTTTACCTAATAATTTTTATATGTTCAAAATATGTAATTTAAGGATGTGTTTTTGAAATGTTTAGAGTGTGTGTTTGTGTGCGTGTTTACGCAAAAACCATATAATTCATATTTGAAGAGATTGTTATTGTATTTATTTATTTGTTTTTTTACAAACCAGCGAGCTGAAGAGATTGTTATTGGTAGAGTTAATCCCAATGGGCCAACTTCATTGGGCCGGTTGAAGTTCTCTACTAGGTTAAAAGAAGAGAAGGGCTAAGCGATAAATGACGGGATTGTTTAAAGTTTGTTTTGAACTAGGGTTTTTGTTAACCCGCCGCAAAGCGGCGGGGCACGTTTGTTGTGCAGAAGTGTTTAGTAGCACTATGGGCAACGATTTTCCTGCATTCTTTCACGTAATTGTGGACGGTTTCGTGAACATAAGTTGGCCCGCGCTTCGCCGCGGGCACGGTTGGTGTGCATTTAGTACTATGTAACGGTTTTTCTCTATACCTTTGCATGATGCGGCGGTAATTCTTTTTGTATTAGTTTGTTACAGTAGAAACACATCTTATAGCAAAAGTTACAATGGGCTTATGTTTGTAGACCTACTAACACCAGAAAACGACATATTTTATCACATGCTTATATGAGTACATCACTTCTAAATATTGTGTCTATTTGTTTTAGCATCTTAAGATTGGTACATTAATATTAAAGGATTCAATTATCATAAATCCAATAGTACATTTCTTAGCCAACCATTCAAACGCAAGCGAACCACAACAACAATAATCGAATAAAAGCAAGCGAAGGAAAAAACACTATATATTCACTGGTTTGTAGTCTATGGGTATGTTTGGTAAGGAGCTTTTAAGAGCTTTTAGGAGCTTTAAGCTTCAAGCTTTTAAGAAAAAGCTCTTATTCAATAAAAAACCTTGTTTGGTTGAAGGAGTTGCAAGCTTTTAGATTAGAGAAAAAGCTCTATAGTGAAAAGCTACTAGTAGTAGCTTTTAAGAAAAAACTCTACTAGCTACAAGCTTTTAATTAATAAATGACATAAATACCCATTATATTTTAAAAATAAAATAAAAACCTTCTTTACAAACTTTTAATTATGCCTATTTTGGTCATTTTATACATTTTATTAAAAGCTCCAGCTACTCTACCAAACACCAAAATATATTTAAAAAGCTTCCAGCTACCAGTCTCCAACTAGTTTTGCCAAACATACCCTATGTATACACACATGTGAAAGCCAACCACCCCCTAATCAAAGCACACAAAAGCCATAAAAACTAATCACTCACCTAAGTCACCTTTTGCATTAACATCCAACTATCTAAAAGAAAAGCAAAGAAAAACAAAAGTACGTGTAAACTGCTACGCTATTCTTTACCTACATTGTACACTAAACACCTCACAATCCTTCCTTAGTTTTATCCTTTTAAACAAAAGACGTGGATGTGGATAATACTAACGGCACAAACAGTCAACTGCTCCATAATCATTAAACGTCGTTAAATCATCTTCAAACAACCATTGGAAATTGAGATAACGGTGGCACCTCGAATATACCTTTCCCGTTACCTTCACAACAATCCCAAACCCCCGTCCAACATGACGGCGTTAATGGCGGAACCATCTCCGTCTCCAACTTCATCAAAGACCCAGAGGGCGGCAGCGGAAGGCAGCCAAAGGAAAGGTGATTGTGTCACCGGTAGCTTATTAAATCGTATAGAGCGGCGGAGACGGAGGTGTAGACGTTGCTCCGCCGTATGTAACACTACGCAATTATACTTGTACGTTACATCGTTATTAATATAAAACGTCAAGTTTTAGTATTTATTGTGTGCGTTTAATTATTTTTATTGCATTTTGGTAACCCTAATACTACATATATTATATATATATATGGATTATGTCATGGATAATTGTCAAAAAAATAATGCTTGGGCCGGGACTCGAACCCGCGCCCAAGCCGGCCCAACAACACAACACACGTCAACCACCTGGTCTAGCATTCATGTTTGTTCAAACCCGGGCTATTATTGTTATATCACTTGTTTCAAAGATCCTCACAGTTGACTTGGAAAGTCAACTGTGATACGCGATTGCCAAAAAACATCAACATTAACTCGTGATTTACCTATTCTTGGTATCACTACACAATTATCGGCCATCTATGACTCAGCAACACGATTATTTACAGCCAATTGATACCAAATTTATCAATTACGCGTATGACATTCAATGATTGGTTAACTCTTGCCAATTCGAACCCCTAGCCACTACACTATAAATTGAATCATTCCTGGACCATCACAATTCGCTAATACATCTTTCTTAACCATCAATTCTTCTTAATTATCCTCTGATCTTGATATACGATCGCGTTTTTGACTTTCAAAGTTGACCGGCCAATTGTGCTCATAACAACATTGTAAGTGTAATTTTTTTAGTGGGATTTAACCTTCGGCATTCACACATCAATAGCCCTAAGGTTAATTGGGCTATTGATGTGTGAATCAAACAATTGCAGAATTAGGGCTCGTGAGTTTGAATTTGGGGGTAAACATGATTCTGCTCGTTATATTTATTTTTAATCAAACGGGAATGATCACAACCACTGGTCTGGACCAAGTGGTTGTGTCTGATGCTAGCCTCCTAAGCCACCCGGGTTCGAGTCCCGGCAGTGGCATCCCCTTTTTTTATTTCTTTTTCATTTTTTACAAATAATTATATATAATACATTTAATTTTATGAATTCGTTTTTAATTATTAAAACTCTTTTATAAATTCTAAAAAAATTATTTTTAGATAATCTGATGTAAATGTTTCACCCACAAGTTTTAGTTTTCAAAAATTAATTTATTTAATATATATAATAATTAAATCAATTTTATTCTATTATATTTATAAAATTCCATTAAAATATCAAAACAATTTTATAAATTTTCACAAAAATTATTCTGAGTTTGTATAATGATAAACTTTTCTGAAATGATTTTTAATTCTGAAAAATCATTTATTTAATATTTTAAATCAATTTTTGTTAGTTTTAATCATAATTAAATCATAATAAATTCAATTTTTAATATTTTTGCACCAAAATTTTATACAATTTATTTCTGAATATTTAGAACAGAAATATAAATTTTAAACTAATAATTCTTTAATTTTAGTATTTTTTAAATATTAAAGTTAAATTTTTACAATTTGTAATAAATAGATTTAATATTCTATTTTAAAGAAAATAATTTTATAAAAATTATTTTTATACTTCAAACACATTATTGTGAACATCCTAAATTCAAACTTTATAAAAAGACTTTCATTTATTTAATTATCAAATTTCCCTTTATTTATTAAAACATTTTATTATAAATTCAACAAATGGATATCCCCAAATCAAAACCCTAGAATATACTTGTAGACTAGATAGACTTAGACTTATTTGTTGCCTTATACATAGGGTAATACTTGGCAATCTATTGGGCTACACTCATACTATTCCTCAAGACCTAATACTATACTAAGGTGAGTTTACGTAACCATGTTTATGCGATTCTTTATACTTGCAACATTTTATTTAAGCAATTCAACATGCATGTCTAGTTGTAAACTTTATTGCCTCATGAATTAGTCAACAACAGTTTCAACGAGTTTCAACGAGTTTCAACATTACATAATCATTAGCAATGGCCAAGCCGGCGATACTCAATAATAGATCTATTGGATTGACAATCCCACCCGGATACGTGTACCTCCTACATAGGTAGCGTGAGTGATTGTTATCGTTCCAACATATTACTAAGGTGAACCGTGGATGACGGGATGGACCTAAACTAGTCGGAGGTTTGATTATGTCGACTCAACATATTATGCTTATTCATGTAGACTTAAACTTACAATAGACATATGAATTGCTAAACTTTTATACTTAAACTATTTGCTTAACATGGATTATGTATTCTCACCAACTTCTAGTTGACCCCCCCCTATTTTACAACTCAACAGGAAATAATGATGCATGAAGACTAGAGTATTTTCATGAAGACAATATGAAGTCTATGCTTGCTTGATCTTTGTGATGTATTAGATTTCCACATTAAAAACTCATTATGTATTTCTATTTTTGGATATTTGCACTTTAAATTTATTTCAATTAAAATTTGGTTACCATGTGCTACTGTATACTCATTCTTACGTGACACCTCGATGTTTCCGCCATCGGTTAGGGTGTTACACCGTACACAGCGGCCGGGGAACCCACCTGTAACACCCCAACCGATGGCGGAAACATCGGGGTGCCACGTATTGATGATTGTTCAGTAGCTCATGGTGAATAATAGATTCCATTAAATGATTTAAATGAATTACATACAATTGTTCTAGAATTTGTACATCAAATTGAATAAAACTTTACACATATCTTCAAGCATCAATTCAAATCTTCAAGCAAATAGAACCTGAAACATGTTAAGTTGAAAATGTTTTTGGGTCAACAAAAGTTGGTGAGAATTACATAGGTTTTTGATATTTGAATAAAAATGATGTGCAATTCATGTGTCATGTCAATCTAGTCCATATGTGAGAACATACTAGAAATAAATCGAGTGCATAATCAACCCTGATGACTGTTATAAAATGATACATACCATACGCTCATGGTCCAATATGTTATACGATAACAAACACCCACGCTACCTTTGTAGGAGGCACGTATCCGGGTGGGATTGTCAGTCCAATAGATCTATCAATGTATACCGCCGGCTGATCAATGTTAATGATTATGCTAGAATGGTGCTTACTCTAATCATGCTCAAGACATAATGCAACATAGAAAACACATAGACACATTGATGATTGAATTGCAATGATGATGTTATAAACATGTTTCACCCCAAAAATGGTGATAAATAGAAAAGGGGCTATGTAAAACTCACCTTGGTAAAATGTTATATCTGTTGAGAAATGTGTTGACCAAATGTATCAAGTATCACCCTAAAATGAGGTAATAAATATGTCTAAGTCTATCAATTCTACAAATGTATAAGTTTCTAGGGCTTTGAATTGGGGATAATCGCTCGTTTGATTAATATTAAAATATTCGCCAATTGAGAGAAATTTAGTAAATAAATAACCAAAAATCTTTTTATGAAATTTAAACTTAAGATGGTTACGAGAATGTGTTTAAAGTGTAAAAATAATTTTTATAAAATTATTTCCTTTAAAATAGATGTTTAAATCTATTTATCACAAATTGTCAAAATTTAACTTTAATATTCAAAAATACTAAAATTAAAGAAATATTGTTTTAAAAATCATTTTTCTGTTCTAAATATTTAAAAATAAATTGTATAAAATTTTGGTGCAAAAATAACAAAAATTGGATTTATTATGATTTAATTATGATTAAAACTAACAAAAATTGATTAAAAATATTAAATAAATGATTTTTCAGAAATAAAAATCATTTCTGAATAGCTTAATGTTATAAAAACTTAGAATAATTTTTGTGGAAATTAATAAGATCGTTTTGATATTTTTATAGATTTTTATAAATAAAATAGAATAAACTTGATTTAATTATTATAAATATTAATTAAATAAATTTCAGAAAACTAAAAATTGTAAGTTAAACTTTTTCACTAGATTAACATAAAATAATTTTTGTAGAATTTATAAAAGAGTTTTAGTATTTAAAAATGAATTTTAAAAGAATAATAATAGTTATGTAATTATAAAAGGAAAAAGGAAGAAAGATCAAAAAGATTTGTTCATAACAAGGATTGAACCCGTGACCCTTCATTAAGCAACAACAGTCTGGACCATCTGATCTGAATGATCAGTTGTGTTGGTTTCTCGTTTTTGAAATATAAATAACATAAACCAACCTAGTGTTCTTCCCCAAATTATGATTACGAGCCCTAGCATTTACAATCAGACGATCCACACATCTATAACCCGATTAATGTTAGGGCTTACATTGTGTGGATGCCGACCAACAAAACCCACAAAAATAATTGGACTCACAGTGTTGTTTCGTTGATGAATGTCCGGTCAAAGCAAAAAGTCAAACGACGAACAAGATAATAATATTTAGAGTGATTCAGAGAGAATTGGAGGTTGAGAGAGAGTTGTGAGCGAGTAATCAAGGTTCTCAGTTGATCAATTTATAGTGTAATGGTTTGGAGGCTCGATTTGGCAACGTTGACTATGATTTGAATGTGTGACGCGTTAATGTTCAATTTTGGTATGATTTGGTGATTGATTAGCCGTGTGTAGGCCGATGATTGTGATTCCAAGTCAACCAAGATAAATTTTGCGTTAATTAAGTTAATTAATTGGTCAAAGGAGAAGGAGAAGAAATAAATAAAAAAAAAAAAACAAATCTGCTGCAGCTGTTACGCGTGAAACAACAGAGGAAGAAGAACAGCGACCATTTAATAAGAGGTTATATAGAATTTAAACCGGGATAAGAACAGGAATTGGGTTGTGGCTCAGTGGTTAAGACGCGTGTGTGTTTGTGAAGGGTCCCCGGTTCGAATCCCAGCCGAGGCACCCTTTTTTTGTTTCTTTTTAAAACAGAGAAGGGAGGGGGTGAGGGGCTTTGGGCCGAGTTCTGGTGGGCCGGGATTAGTGGGCCGGTCGTCTGGGCTACAAGCAACATATGAAAATGGGGACTACTTTGCTGGGCTGGAATTGGGTTGGGTAACAATTCAGTAAATCAGTTATTATTATTGTTACTATTATTATTATTATTATTATTATTATTATACTTTTATATATATATATATATATATATATGTATGTGTGTGTGGAAAATTATCTTTGTATAAGGGTTCAAAATATCACCAAAAATAATAAAACTTGTTGTCTTACTCCGTAACGTATAATAAATGCGTAATGTTACACCACCGGTTCCCTCTCCTTCTCTCTCTAATTTTCCGGTTTCCCTTTCTTTTAAATCGTTCTCTTTCTACTTCTGCATCCTCGTTTCTTCTTGCGAATCTTTTGAGGATGGAGGTGTTCGTGGTTGCGTGTATGGGGAGTAGCACCGCCGGGGTCTCGGCTGGAGCTCCATCGTGAGCGATGGTGGAGACCCTTCAGTCTCTCTTCTACCTCCTCTGCTCCATGTTTCACTCTCTCTTTCTCTCTCTAAACGCATATAATGAAGTAGATGATTGAGAGGTGTGATGGTTTGTGACACCCGGCAAATTCTGCTTAACAACATGGTCTAGATTAAAGTCTACCTTAGCGAGTCACGCGTATATTATACTTAACGAGGGTTATCTAGATAGCTAGATAGGACATACGAGCATTATCTCGGGTTATGAGATGCTTTGACTCCTTGTGTGGGTCGGGTTCTGACTCCTTGTGTGAGTTAACATGTGATTTCATGATTAGTGAACCTCGGACGTTGGTGAATAACAAACTTATGTGTCTCGGTGATATCTGACAAACTTATGTGAAAACCATACGTGATTATGTGAACCTAAACCGAACACGTTAATAAAAATTATTAAAAGTGGAGCGTGAGGTTGATTAGGGTCTTAACGCATGGGGTTACACTTGTTACGGTTCGAAACAACGAAAACGTCGATGGATAACGCGTCGGGAGGCGAAACGAGGCAAAAGCGCGCCACCCGGACCTGTGAGCGGCCGCTCACAGGCTCCGAGCGGCCGCTCGAAGGGGACTGACGGGTTTAAACCGCCTCAAACTCGTATTTAAACATCTTTAACTCCCATGCAGCCCTCATACTCAACCCTAATCGCCCCCTTACTGCCCCACACGAATATTTCACTCCAAAAACACCTGCTAAGGCTTAAGATCATCAATTGGGAGGCTCCAAGGCGCGCGATTGATTGATTTGAAGAGCTAAGGGTATAACTCATGATTTCTTATGCTTTTTACTTTATGTTTTATTGTAAAAATCCTATAACAAGTTTGTCCAGGTCTGATTGGGTTTAATAAACATTAAAACATGAGTCTTTTTGAAGATTAAACGGATTAAACCTATTAATAAACGCGTAGTAACATCATAGGATGCTTGTTGCGCAAGTTATTGGTGTTTTGATCCTAAAAGCTTTGATCTTGACATGTTTGATAATAGGATCTGATGGGAATAGGTATTAGGAAAGTTGTATGATGATTATTAGGTATTATTGATTGATAATATGCAACTAGGGTTTGATATAATTGATGATATTGTACGATCAGAATCTGGACAGATTCTGAAAGTCGACTTGTAGGGTCTGGTTCGTGGCTTGAAAACAATTGATTTGATCGATTCTTTGCATGATTGTAACGTACAAGGTCTTAGCTTTTCATAATGGGCAAAACCATCGAATTTGGACGTCGTTTGAGTCGTTTTTGGAATTTTAATTGATTAGGGGTCATATCAGATTTTCGGATTTGTAAATTGGGTTAACTTTAAATGGTCATAACTTGAGATTTACAAGAAATTAGATTATGAAATTTTTACAGTAGGTCAATACTGGAAAAATAGAGCTTTTCCAAGTGGATTCATCTCGTTTGGATGAATACACAATTTTTAAGAATTTTCCTACTAAACTGACCTGTTGAGGAGATTTTCTGGACCTAGCTGTGTTGTACGAATTTTCATAATTTTTGTGTTTGGAATTGAGACAAAACAAAAATAGGTATTGTCGAGTGAATCCCAAAGTAAATTTAGTAAAAATTTGGGAGGTTAACTCACTGGTTTGCTATTTTAAATAAATTAGTTTTGATGGCGCACAATCTGTCCTGAAAACACAGATTGTGTATTATGTGCTTCTGTGATTAATTGAGGTCTTAGGTGGTATGGAATTGACATGAAACTGAAGTACACTTGTCTGAGACACATACGGAATGTAGAAACTAATTGTAACCAACGTATTCACCAACGGGTCCGTAGGGTTTACTATTGCATGTAGAATCACTAGGCGTCGCATACACACTTTTGAACATTTAAAACGCCTTGGACAAACGAGTTATATGGGTAATGATATTACGCCTATACTCACTAAGCGACACTGTTATTAGGGTGTCGGTAGCATATATTGCTTGCTGTTCGGATTCTTTGCTTGCACGTTAAGGTGAGTTTACGGCCCCTCTTTTAAACTGGTTTCATATTTTCGGGGGAGAAAACATGTGTTAAAACTATTATTTGGTAACTACTGTCATACTATGGGTTTCTATTGTGTACTACACGATCTTTGGAAGTCCCGGGGGGAACCATGAATGTGCGGGTTTGCACAACGGGGAAATGTGAATAGCGCTATTGGGAGTGACCAACCCCGCTCGTCGACTTGGAGGGTCGGCGGGTGCATATTGTCTCAAACAGGAACAACAGGAACAACAGGAACTACATCGGGCATACTTTTGGTATTCGCGTTAGTAATGGTTTTCCAATCGTGGTAGTAACAAAACGTACGCCTAGCTAGCGTATACTGGTTTTCGATTTATTATAGTATGGACAGGTGGACTTGGTACTTGGATACAAAACCTGTAAACTCACCAGCATTTTTGTGCTGACGTAAACTTTTACATGTTTTCTCAGGTCGCTAAGGTAGCACAGTGGAACTAGGGCGCACGCGTCTGCACGGCGTCTAGTTAGAGTTGCATGGTTTTACAAACGTTGAACATTGGTTTAATATTGAATAATTGTTTTGAATAAGCTTCCGCTGTAAACGGGGATTTTAAACATTGTTTTGATATTGCATTATGTTCATGTTAGACTTGTTTATTGTGATCGTTGGTTTGGATCCTGGTTTGTCATGCGCCTCGCGGTAAAACTCCGCAAGTGGATTTTGAGGGTGTGACAGATTGGTATCAGAGCCAATGGTTATAGTGAACTAGGACTGCATGTAGGGTCTAGTCTATAGCCGAGTCGCACACACTAGACGATCACATGGTACTAAACGTTATAGTGGTTTACGTATGGTCTTGTCGGGGTGTCTCTAAATCGTTGGTCTTTCTACGTTACATCATCCGTTCTATCTTAGGTTGGGTTACTTGTTTTCTAGGCAGTGTGGTCTATTGGGGTAACTCGTGTGTTCTTGAGATTTGTCCAAGGCTCGGACATCTCCCTTTCGCACTCCAATAGAAACACTTGCCATAAACTATCGTAGCATTACGGTGTGTAGCTGAGAGTCTATGTTCGGTGATTTGAACTTTGGACTAGGAGGACACTTGGAGGACCATGTAGAGCGGTTTATCATTTTGGGTGCACACAAAATCATAAACCGAAATGCATGGAAGCCCTGGTGAGCTCTGGGTTTGAAGGGATAGTCCTGGATTGGATCTAGCTTTGATCTTGTGAGCACTAGTGGTTACCATTAGCTGTGGAACTGAATTTTTTTCGTCCTTTCTGTCGGAATCATGTCTGGGGTACGAGGAGGACGTGGAGGTGGCCGCGCTGGTGGGCGTGGTGGTCGTGGTGGTGGTCCTGTTAACCTACCCCCACCTATGGGTACCTACATGATGTTTCGGGACTGTAAGCCTCAGGATTTCTCTGGCACCGAGGGTGCGGTGAGCTTGCTCAGGTGGTTGGAGAAGGTGGAGTCAGTGTTTCTTATGTGTAACTGTCTCCCAGAGGATCGTGTCAAGTATGCTGCTGCGTTGTTCAAGGATGTTGCTTTGACCTGGTGGAACAATA
Organism: Ambrosia trifida; assembly: GCA_028751855.1. Lineage (NCBI taxonomy): Eukaryota > Viridiplantae > Streptophyta > Magnoliopsida > Asterales > Asteraceae > Ambrosia > Ambrosia trifida. Next base: position 9,617,144 of record CM054131.1, read on the forward strand.
TCACCCAGAATATGGGCATTGGGGAGGCATATGCTATGCCTTGGGAGAACTTCGTGCAACTGATGAAGCGAGAATACTGTCTAAGGGAAGGAGGGTGTCTTGCCCGCTAAGGATTCAACTGTCAAAGCCCCGGAGAGTAACAAGCGCAAGTGGGAAAGTGAAGGGAAAGGATCTGCACCAGCACAACAGGGGAAGCGGTTTGACAGTGGAGGTTCTTCTTCGTCTGGTAACAAACAGGGTGGTTATGCTGGGAAGTTGCCCAAATGTAACAAGTGTGGACGCCATCATCAAGGGAACTGCGACAGTAACCGTTGTCACCGCTGCCAGCGAACAGGGCATTATGCTAAGGATTGTCGGGCTACACTTCCATCGACTCAGGCTCCGACTAACAGCTCAGCTCCGACTACTCAGGGGACTACAGGGAAACAAGGATGCTACAACTGTGGTGACACTGGGCATTACAAGAAGGATTGCCCAAAACTGAAGCAGGGTGGGAACAACGGGAATGGGAACAACGGGGGCGGCGGCAGAAATGCACGTGCCTTCGTCATTGGAGCCGCTGAGGCTAGACAGGACCCTGACACAGTCACCGGTACGTTTCTTCTCAATAATCGTTCTGTTAGTGTGTTATTTGATTCCGGTGCCGACAAGAGTTTTGTATCCATGGATGTTAGTCGACTGCTAGATGTAGTACCCGTACCATTAGAGACTAAGTATATTATTGAGTTGGCTGACGGTAAAAAGATTGAAGCTACTAGTGTCCTTCGGGAGTGCCAATTAGAGTTGTCGGGTTTAACGTTCCCCATCGATCTTATGCCGGTACCTTTGGGTAGTTTTGACGTTGTGGTAGGCATGGATTGGTTGTCTTTGTATCGCGCGGAGATTGTCTGTTATGATAAGGTTATTCGGATTCCTCTCCCTGATGGAGAATTCCTTTCTGTGTACGGTATCAAGGGTGGTGTTTCGCTAAACATCATCTCTAGCATGAAAGCCCTTAAGTGTCTTCGAAAGGGTTATCCAGCCGTTTTGGCGTTTTTATCTGTTTCCTCTGGTGATGAGAAGAAGATCGACGATATTCCGGTTGTACGCGAGTTTCCTGATGTGTTTCCCGATGATTTACCTGGTCTTCCTCCCCATCGTCAGGTTGAGTTCGGTATCGATCTCGTACCGGGAGCTGCTCCTATTGCTCGGGCCCCCTACCGTCTTGCACCTCCCGAGATGCAGGAATTGTCTAGTCAGTTACAGGAACTCTTGGACAAGGGTTTCATCCGGCCAAGTTCTTCCCCTTGGGGAGCCCCGATTTTATTTGTTAAGAAGAAGGATGGGAGTTTCCGATTGTGTGTGGACTACAGAGAACTGAACAAATTGACCGTCAAGAACCGTTATCCTCTTCCACGTATTGATGATCTATTCGACCAGCTTCAGGGTTCTAGTTATTATTCCAAGATCGATTTGAGGTCCGGTTATCACCAGCTGCGCGTCAGGGAGGCTGACGTTGCAAAGACTGCTTTTCGAACACGTTATGGCCATTTCGAATTCTTGGTCATGCCTTTCGGTCTCACGAACGCACCGGCGGTTTTCATGGACTTGATGAACCGCGTCTGTAAACCATATCTGGATAAATTCGTCATTGTATTTATTGATGACATTCTGATCTACTCCAAGAACGAGACCGAACACGGGGAACATCTGCGGTTAGTTTTGGAACTCTTGCGACGGGAACAACTATACGCTAAGTTCTCAAAGTGTGATTTTTGGTTACGCGAAGTTCAATTCCTAGGACATGTGGTTAATGAACTAGGGATTCATGTCGATCCAGCTAAAATCGAAGCGATCAAGGACTGGGGAGCACCAAAGACGCCAACTGAGGTGCGGCAATTCCTAGGCCTTGCGGGCTACTATCGTCGTTTCATTCAGGGGTTCTCGAAGATTGCTCAACCCCTCACCACTCTCACTCAGAAGGATAGGAAATTCGACTGGGGTGAACCACAAGAGGCAGCGTTTGAAGAACTGAAGTCTAAACTGTGTTCTGCTCCTATTTTGTCTTTACCTGAGGGTCCTGATGATTTCGTTGTTTACTGTGATGCTTCTATTCATGGTCTCGGTTGCGTGTTGATGCAACGCGAGAAAGTGATCGCGTATGCTTCTCGTCAACTCAAGGTGCACGAGAAGAACTACACCACCCATGACTTGGAGTTGGGTGCCGTGGTATTCGCGTTGAAAATTTGGAGACATTACTTGTACGGTACCAAATGCACCATCTACACCGATCACAAGAGTCTCCAACACATTTTCGACCAACAACATTTGAACATACGGCAGCGTCGTTGGATCGAACTTTTGAACGACTATGATTGTGCTATTAAGTACCATTCTGGCAAGGCGAATGTTGTAGCAGACGCCTTGAGCAGGAAGGAATCAACTAAACCTCGTCGTGTTCGGGCGTTGCAGCTCACCATCCATTCGTCGTTACCTGATCAACTCCGTTCTGCTCAATTGGAAGCTTTGAAGGAGGAAAACCTTAAAGCTGAAACTATGCACGGTGCCGACAAGCACCTAGAGCGAAGGTCTGATGGCCTGCACTATTTCGCAGAACGTATATGGGTTCCTTTGTTCGGGGGACTACGGGAGCTTGTCCTTGATGAGGCTCATAAGTCCCGGTATTCTATTCATCCTGGTTCGGATAAGATGTACCAAGATCTGAAGGTGCTTTACTGGTGGCCAAACATGAGGTCGGACATAGCCTCATACGTGAGCAAATGCTTGACCTGTGCTAAGGTCAAGGTGGAATACCAGAAACCGTCGGGTCTCCTGCAACAACCTGAAATTCCGGAATGGAAATGGGAACGGATTACTATGGATTTTGTCACACAACTTCCTAAATCACCAAGCGGGAACGACAAGATATGGGTGATTGTCGATCGGTTGACGAAATCAGCTCATTTTCTTGCTATTAAGGAGACCGACACCATGGATCGTTTGGCTCGTCTTTATTTGAAGGAGGTCGTTTCTAAGCACGGGGTACCAGTTTCTATTATCTCGGATCGTGACTCCCATTTTACTTCTCACTTCTGGAAGTCTTTGCACAAGGCTTTGGGTACCCAACTAGACATGAGTACGGCTTACCATCCACAGACTGACGGTCAGAGTGAGCGTACGATTCAAACTTTAGAAGACATGCTGCGGGCGTGTGTGATCGATTTTGGCAAGGGTTGGGAAGCTCATCTACCGTTAGTAGAATTCTCGTACAACAATAGTTATCACACGAGCATCAAGGCGGCTCCGTTCGAGGCACTGTACGGACGGAAATGCCGTTCTCCTCTTTGCTGGGCTGAAGTGGGTGAGAGTCAACTCACTGGGCCTGAACTAGTGTACGAAACTTCGGAAAAGATCGTACAGATTCGAAATCGGTTGGCGGCGGCATGGGACCGGCAAAAGAGTTATGCTGATCAGCGTCGCAAACCACTGGAATTCCAAGTCAATGACAAGGTACTTCTAAAAGTCTCACCGTGGAAGGGCGTCATACGCTTTGGGAAGCGTGGCAAACTCAATCCACGGTATGTCGGACCATTTACGATCCTGGAACGGATTGGACCGGTGGCATATCGTCTTGATTTACCGACGGAGCTCGGTAACGTACATAACGTCTTCCACGTGTCAAACTTGAAGAAGTGTCTGGCTGACGAGTCTCTCATCGTTCCACTAGAAGAGATCAAGGTTGATGATCGTCTTCGGATTGTGGAAGAACCTGTGGAGATCCTTGATTACAAGATTCGTAGCCTACGTCACAGCAAGATTCGTATCGTTAAGGTTCGGTGGAACTCGAACCGGGGACCGGAATATACGTGGGAACGGGAGGATCAGATGAAGTCTAAGTATCCTCATCTTTTTCCTAAGGAAGCGTTCGAGTCGAGACATGTCTCTTCTGCAGCTGAATGAATCTCGGGGCGAGATTCCTTTTAACGTGGGGATGATGTGACAACTCGGGTAAATCTCTTTTTGGTTTCTATCTTTTGTTTGTTTCCTTCGTTATTTCTTTTGTTCTTTTGGTACTTGTGCAATTTTCGGGACGAAAATTCTTTTAACGTGGGGATGATGTGACACCCGGCAAATTCTGCTTAACAACATGGTCTAGATTAAAGTCTACCTTAGCGAGTCACGCGTATATTATACTTAACGAGGGTTATCTAGATAGCTAGATAGGACATACGAGCATTATCTCGGGTTATGAGATGCTTTGACTCCTTGTGTGGGTCGGGTTCTGACTCCTTGTGTGAGTTAACATGTGATTTCATGATTAGTGAACCTCGGACGTTGGTGAATAACAAACTTATGTGTCTCGGTGATATCTGACAAACTTATGTGAAAACCATACGTGATTATGTGAACCTAAACCGAACACGTTAATAAAAATTATTAAAAGTGGAGCGTGAGGTTGATTAGGGTCTTAACGCATGGGGTTACACTTGTTACGGTTCGAAACAACGAAAACGTCGATGGATAACGCGTCGGGAGGCGAAACGAGGCAAAAGCGCGCCACCCGGACCTGTGAGCGGCCGCTCACAGGCTCCGAGCGGCCGCTCGAAGGGGACTGACGGGTTTAAACCGCCTCAAACTCGTATTTAAACATCTTTAACTCCCATGCAGCCCTCATACTCAACCCTAATCGCCCCCTTACTGCCCCACACGAATATTTCACTCCAAAAACACCTGCTAAGGCTTAAGATCATCAATTGGGAGGCTCCAAGGCGCGCGATTGATTGATTTGAAGAGCTAAGGGTATAACTCATGATTTCTTATGCTTTTTACTTTATGTTTTATTGTAAAAATCCTATAACAAGTTTGTCCAGGTCTGATTGGGTTTAATAAACATTAAAACATGAGTCTTTTTGAAGATTAAACGGATTAAACCTATTAATAAACGCGTAGTAACATCATAGGATGCTTGTTGCGCAAGTTATTGGTGTTTTGATCCTAAAAGCTTTGATCTTGACATGTTTGATAATAGGATCTGATGGGAATAGGTATTAGGAAAGTTGTATGATGATTATTAGGTATTATTGATTGATAATATGCAACTAGGGTTTGATATAATTGATGATATTGTACGATCAGAATCTGGACAGATTCTGAAAGTCGACTTGTAGGGTCTGGTTCGTGGCTTGAAAACAATTGATTTGATCGATTCTTTGCATGATTGTAACGTACAAGGTCTTAGCTTTTCATAATGGGCAAAACCATCGAATTTGGACGTCGTTTGAGTCGTTTTTGGAATTTTAATTGATTAGGGGTCATATCAGATTTTCGGATTTGTAAATTGGGTTAACTTTAAATGGTCATAACTTGAGATTTACAAGAAATTAGATTATGAAATTTTTACAGTAGGTCAATACTGGAAAAATAGAGCTTTTCCAAGTGGATTCATCTCGTTTGGATGAATACACAATTTTTAAGAATTTTCCTACTAAACTGACCTGTTGAGGAGATTTTCTGGACCTAGCTGTGTTGTACGAATTTTCATAATTTTTGTGTTTGGAATTGAGACAAAACAAAAATAGGTATTGTCGAGTGAATCCCAAAGTAAATTTAGTAAAAATTTGGGAGGTTAACTCACTGGTTTGCTATTTTAAATAAATTAGTTTTGATGGCGCACAATCTGTCCTGAAAACACAGATTGTGTATTATGTGCTTCTGTGATTAATTGAGGTCTTAGGTGGTATGGAATTGACATGAAACTGAAGTACACTTGTCTGAGACACATACGGAATGTAGAAACTAATTGTAACCAACGTATTCACCAACGGGTCCGTAGGGTTTACTATTGCATGTAGAATCACTAGGCGTCGCATACACACTTTTGAACATTTAAAACGCCTTGGACAAACGAGTTATATGGGTAATGATATTACGCCTATACTCACTAAGCGACACTGTTATTAGGGTGTCGGTAGCATATATTGCTTGCTGTTCGGATTCTTTGCTTGCACGTTAAGGTGAGTTTACGGCCCCTCTTTTAAACTGGTTTCATATTTTCGGGGGAGAAAACATGTGTTAAAACTATTATTTGGTAACTACTGTCATACTATGGGTTTCTATTGTGTACTACACGATCTTTGGAAGTCCCGGGGGGAACCATGAATGTGCGGGTTTGCACAACGGGGAAATGTGAATAGCGCTATTGGGAGTGACCAACCCCGCTCGTCGACTTGGAGGGTCGGCGGGTGCATATTGTCTCAAACAGGAACAACAGGAACAACAGGAACTACATCGGGCATACTTTTGGTATTCGCGTTAGTAATGGTTTTCCAATCGTGGTAGTAACAAAACGTACGCCTAGCTAGCGTATACTGGTTTTCGATTTATTATAGTATGGACAGGTGGACTTGGTACTTGGATACAAAACCTGTAAACTCACCAGCATTTTTGTGCTGACGTAAACTTTTACATGTTTTCTCAGGTCGCTAAGGTAGCACAGTGGAACTAGGGCGCACGCGTCTGCACGGCGTCTAGTTAGAGTTGCATGGTTTTACAAACGTTGAACATTGGTTTAATATTGAATAATTGTTTTGAATAAGCTTCCGCTGTAAACGGGGATTTTAAACATTGTTTTGATATTGCATTATGTTCATGTTAGACTTGTTTATTGTGATCGTTGGTTTGGATCCTGGTTTGTCATGCGCCTCGCGGTAAAACTCCGCAAGTGGATTTTGAGGGTGTGACATGGTTGTTTTGATGTATGATGGTTTGGAGGGTGTTTGGGATTGAGTTTGGAGATGCAAAAGTGCTTATTGGCTTATGACTTTTTGAAAAGGAGTTTTAGAAAAAGTGTTTAGATTAGCTTTTGGATTGAGAAACGTCAAAAAGTCAATAAATTGTCTTTTTTTTAAGTGTTTCGCCTAACTTATTGTGAATATTGGTTGTATGGGTGGTAGATTTGTAATTTTTTTCCAAAAGTCAAAAGCCAAAAGCCAAAAGCCATGATTTCTAACTTTTCAAAAACAGCTTTTCCACCCTTAAAAGCCAAAAGTCAAAACAGAAAGTGCTTTTGGGTTACACAAACAGCTTATTGACTTATTGGCTTTTTGAAAAAGCCAATAAGTCAATAAGTTGTTTTGAAACTTAATCCCAAACACCCTCTTGTAGGAAAACCCAGTCAATGTTTGCTGTATGAAAAGCTTTAGGAAAAAGATTGGATGCATGTTAGCGGACATAAGAAGGTGCACATTAGCATACAAAGACGGCACATGTTAGCGATGAGACACTATTGAAGTGTCTCTAAATTAATATATAGAAGAATTTTGGATCACACAAATCTTTTAAGAGCATCTCATGTCACATCTTTCCAAATTTTAGTCGTTCCAAACACATTTTTCTCCTCCAACACAATAAGCCATATTAAACCCTTCACTCTATTTTTCGAAAGTCGTAGTTCAATAGTGAAATCCTAGTCATGACAACCTTCGGGTCACAAGTTCGAGCCTTCTCATACGCTGGGCCCTTTCAACCTTAATGGGTATTATTTTTCGATGGACAAGAATTGAATCTGTGACCAACCCTGGGGGGAACCCTCTGAAGAGGTAAACCCTCACACCTCAAACCAGCTAGGCTGGAGATCATTGACAAACCCTTCACACTATTATTCATCCCATCACTTACTTTTTCGTTTATTTAATCTATATGTAAATTATTTAATCTATTTTCAATTTATTTAATATATCTGTATTTAATGTATTTTAAAAAATAAAAACAGAAGAAAATAAAATAATAATTTAATAAAAGTACCTATCCATGAAATCAAAAGATTAATTTCATATTTACTCTTACAAACAATGTAAAATATCATATATATATATATATATATTAAAGATCAAATACAAATTGTTTTTTTTGGTAAAAACTGTGAGAATCAAAGGGGGTAAAAAAATTTTAATTTTTTTTTAGAATTTTTCTTCCCATGTGCTTAAACATACTTTCTAGATGAATAATACAAAAAAAAATTAAAAAATATTTTTTAGTGTAATTACGTCATTAAAGTAAATACATTAGTTTACACTAGAGTAATTATGTAATTACTCTACACGTAATTACTCTACACCAAATTTTTTTTTGAATACTATATAATACATGTTTAACAATATGTGGAAAAAAATTCGAAAAAAATAAAAAAAATATACCTTCCTTTGATTCTCACAGTTCTTACAAAAGAAAACACTTTGTACAAGATCTTTACATATATATATATATATATATATATATATATATATATATATATATATATATATATCCAACCAGAACATAAAATATCATATATGTCCAATTTAAATGATCTTTTATTTATGATCATACTACCCCTGTTTTGGTAAAAAATTAACTAATAAAAATTAACTTTGTTTTCTAAATTAGAAATGTGAGGTAGTGTGCTAAAAATGTTTGTTATGCTTGAAATCAGTTATATCTTGAAGATGTTTATGTTTAGGATGCAAAAGATTAAGTTTTGACAACTATGCTTAGGATGTCAAAGGAAACGATGGAAAACAGACAGTTGTATCATTAGGATGGAACTGTCTAGGATGAAATAAAATGCTTAAACAGAAATGAAGTAAACCAACACAAGAACACTCGATGTACGAGGAAAACCCTAGATCAATGATGATCGATGGCACAAAACCTCGTGTGACAACCTACACCCTCATATTTTATCAAGTTGTCATTTATAGTCCTTATACCTTCAATCGTTTTAAAATTTAATAAAAGTTGAGTTTCATTCGATCATTATATTTTTCACTTAATCATACACGTTTTTAGAAACGGTATTTGAACGTAATACATCTTGGCAATTGTAATTGTACCCAATGTTATAAGTAATGGGATATATTATTTTGTTGAATAAACAATAATTTGGACTTAAGTTCTCTTATAGAACATCTAAAAGATGTATTATAAAAAGTTAGTTATTAGAATAAAATAACAAAACTTGTTATAGCATGAATAAATAAGGCCATAGACCATTTCCGTTTCTTAACTTTCATAGAACACATAAATAGCTAAATTAATTCTTCGCTTGTAACTGTCTCATGTAAACAAAAACTTAATTAAGTAATTATGGAGTAATAACTATAGAATAATTGTGGCCTTCCAAAAACTAAATACATTTCGTAACCCCTTCCCAATATGGGTTGTCATATAAAGGGATCTTAGGCAAGTTAATCCCTCGAAAATCCTTCGTAAACTCATATCTTCTCTTCGTTAAAACCTTTCTATTCATCTTCAAGATCGTCCACGATGTTGCCACATAGATGTCATGTTTCTTCAGTTCTGAGTTGCACCTGAACGACGTTGAGCATTGTCGCATGCTGATCAACTATCCAACTCTATTAGCGGTGTCCGCTCGTGCCGACAACAACACATCGCATACTTGTTTTCATTTGGTCGTTCTTTGAAATTAAGGTAACAAACGCTTCTTTGAATTCTTACCCGTTCATACACTAAATGACACACAACCTAAAACAAATTATTTAGTCAACTAATTTTTTTTTCCGGTAAGAAACTGTTCCGGCCGATTGTATTATTACCAGAGAAGGTGACTCTTCTTGTGGCAATTAAAGAGTTTTTCTATTATTAACAATAAGTTTTAGAGTCATATATTTTTTTTATTTATTTATAAGTAAACGTTTGTTTTTGTTCAAAAATCATTAGTACATAGGTTTTGAGAATTGTACTACATCATTTAGTTACTACTAATTATGAAACCATTAAATTTATATAGTTCTTTATTATTTAAAAAAAAAAGAGACGAGGATCATTGTACATTATTTTCGTAATTCATTTTATGAACTGATTCAATTATCAATGGATTAAATATTAATTAAATTGAAAGTATATTTTTTTGTGATATAAAAGCATTTGCTCAGTTCATATTCCCCTACATGTTCTAAAGAGAATAATTTTTATAAACTTTCTTAATAAACACTGGTATATGAGAAATATATATATATATATATATATTTACAAAAACCCTTAACTGCCTAATCCTATAAAGCATAGATTTTATGTTCTCGCACTTACAAATATTATACTTATCAAATTAGGTTGAATTCTTTGGAACCCTCTTTTGTCTTTCCCTCACCACTTTAGTTGACTTACACTACTTCACAAACTGTGAGTATATCTTTCCCCTTTTTACTGTTTTACATTTTGGGGTGACTCATGTACTTACAATCAAGTTTCTATTTCTTTTACTAAATGCAATTCTCATGTGTGTTTGCTTTATGTTAATTTGTGTGTCTATGACTTGTCAAAATCATTAACCGCTGGGCGGCCTAGCTTTTCAATGAATAGTACTATGGTATACCCCCTTGAGACTCTGTTGAGAGAATCTTGGTCATTGTCTTGTTAATTCATTATTCAGTTGGTTAGTCATGTGTTAGTCATTATTCTCAGGTTTGGTTTTGAACGGATATTACTTATTACATAATTGCAAATGGTGCCGCACATGAATTGCTAAACACTTTTCTACTATATTTATTTAAACAGGGTATGCTCACCAATACAATTTTTGTGTTGACCAAATTATTTCGTACATGTTTCAGGTTGTTTTGAGATGCATCCTTTAAGCTCTCGGATTTATGTTTAGATTTTGATTCATTGTATTTCAATTTAGTTGGCAGTTAGAATCGTTGTATTTCATTTCAATGTAATAAATTATTTAATCAATGTATTCAAATTTACACTTTAGTCCATGAGCTATTGAACAATCGTCACTACGTGACACCTCGATGTTTCCGCCATCGGTTGGGGTGTTACACCTCGGGAGGAGTCTACGCCCCTGCCTTCGTTATTTATATTAATTAAAAATGAAAAGTACAACTTTGAAATTATATGGACGACCAGCTAGAGTTACAATAAGTGTTGTGAGTGTGTGTAAGCTAAAAGAAAGAAAGAATAACAGATTATGATGTGTCCTATAATCGTCCATAACACCCCTATTTATAGTAAAGAGTTACAACTTCCATCCCGATATATCCGGGATTGCAACTACTAAGTCCACTAGTCGTGTGAAGCTCTCCCACGATCACATGAGCTCCCAATGTTCATTAACTAAGTCCTCCGAGAATCCAGCAAGACCCAGTCAAGTGCTATTGTCGTCCAAGCTTTACCTGCATTCGAATAATTTCAAGATAATCTGTTAGTCCATCCTCAGAATGTACATAGGATAATACACAATTATATCCTGATCATTCTACTTTTGCAACAATTAGGGCATGTTTAGATAAACTTATTTAATTCCAAAAGGATTTTGGTTAAAATGACTTATTAATTTGTGACTTTTTAAAAAGGAGTTTTTAAAAGTGTTTGGATTAGCTTATGTGTTAAGGAAAGCCAATAAGTCAATACATTATTTTGTAAAAAGTGTTTGGCTTAGCTTATTGGGTAAATGAGGGCATGTTAGGTAAATATTCACCAATATAAATCATAAGGAGTTTTGATAAGTAACAACTCCTTACTTTTCTAAAATAACTTATCAAATGCCAAATGAAAAGTTAAAATAATAAGACTACCTCCAATGCTAAGGGAGCCCTTAAACGCCCTTAGCTGCCTAGTCAACTGCCATATCATATCATTACAAATCCTTAAAAACCTCAATTTCACCTCTAACCATGCAAACATCTTTACATATCCTTAGATTTTCCACATCGTCACCTATTTTTTCCTTAAATTTGATTACTTGAATTATTAACATGTATTTAAATAATTAATATAACTAAATAATTAATATAAAAAATGAAAATTAACTAAATTTAAAAAAAAAGCATAAAATCATATAAATTGCATTACATAAAAACAAAAATAAACTATATTTAAAAAACAAACATTTTAAAATTAAACATAAACAACTCCATTCTAAAAAATAAATAAGATTGTAAGTTGATGATATTAAATGGTTGATGAAATAATTTATTTGATACTCGTTTAATTTAATTACCTTATCACAAATAATAATAATAATAAAAAAAACAAGACTTAGAGGGTGTTTGGGATTGAGTTTCAAAACAACTTATTGACTTATTGGCTTTTTCAAAAAGCCAATAAGTCAATAAGCTGTTTGTGTAATCCAAAAGCACTTTCTGTTTTGACTTTTGGCTTTTGGTTTTTAAGGGTGGAAAAACTGTTTCTGAAAAGTTAGAAATCCTGGCTTTTGGCTTTTGACTTTTGGAAAAAAAAATTACAAATTTACCATTCATACAACCAATATTCACAATAAGCTAAGCAAAACACTTAAAAACAGCAATTTATTGACTTTTTGACGTTTCTCATCCGAAAAGCTAATCCAAACACTTTTTTTAAAACTCTTTTTTAAAAAGTCATAAGTCAATAAGCACTTTTGACCAAAAGCACTTTTGCATTTCCAAACTCAATCCCAAACACCCTCTTAATGGCCTAATGGCTTAAGAACCAAAAAATGCATTCCCTTGTAGTCGGATTTCCTTTGGGATACAAATGAAAATTAATGGGCCTTTAAATTCAGATAATCTCCACGTCATTTCAGACGGCCACTTTTTGGGCACAATAGAGTTGGTCTAAGGACTTTTAGTTTGCGAAATACATTTTTTTAACTTATTAACTTTTTAAAAAAGTTATAAATTATAAGGAGGTGAAAAAAATGGAGAGCCAAACATGCTCTTAGAGGTTTAAACATTCACCATGAAACATGAAGTAAATAATTTGCAGGGTTGATTAATTAAATTTGCCATATTATATTGAATATTGATCTATTCTATTGGTTTTAGTTTTGCTTTTGGTTTTATTCTTGCTAAGAATAAATTACTCTAAATTATGACATTTAGTTTGATATAATCAATATAATAATTAAATGGTTTTGATGATAAAAGCTTCGATTAAATCAATATTAAAGGTTTAATATGTTTTTAGTTTATTAATAGGGTGTTGTTAAACATACTAAATTGGTCAAACCATTTGGCTTATATATTGGGACGTGTCGGTGTAGCTTGTTAAGATTTTAGGTGTAACACGACAACAATTTAGGATCTAATTTACTATAATCCACGCCTCAATCCTTGTTGTAAAAAACGTGTTTTTTTTAGAAATAAACAGTTCAAACAAACTGTGATGATTGATTGCTGAAATTATGGAATTTTCAGATTCACCGAAATCCGGTTGTGGTTGTTGGAGATAGAATTGTAACAGAGCGATGAAGGCGGGAAGGATGGATTGAAAGTTTGGACCCTTTCACTTTTATTCCCTCAAGTTTTGAACTTTTTAAATTCAGGTTTTATATATATATATATATATATATATATATAGGGTCAAGATCGTTTACAAAGTGTTTTTTTTTTTTTTTTTTTTGTGAGAAGTGTGAGAAGTATTAAAAATTGATACTTAGGCATCATTTTTTGAACTTAGTCGTGATGTTTTGGATTGACGGATTGTTTTGCCTATAAAAACACCAAACATAAAAATTAAAAACCGAAAACAATGTATTTTAAGCTTAAAACTTAAAACACCATGCTAAGAACATTAGCAGTGTGTTTTAAGCGTTAAGTAGTGTGTTTTAGCTGTTTTTTAAATTTAATGACTATAATACATTGTATTTGTGACATCCGTCACCCTCGCCTTTCATCTAATTGACAATAATAGCCCTTCAAATATTTCCATTATAATCCCGATAAGTTTCGTCGTTTTCAAAATTTATTGTAAAGTAAACTAAAAATTTGTCATTAATATTTATTATGGATCGGGTATACGTTTTATCAAATGGGTATGTTGAACCGTCGTCCGGAATGGATATTATAAAAATACCAAGTTTTATAAAGTTTTCAAGACATTTTGGTTAATCTACATTAACTTGGTTAGTGTATTATAAAGGGGAAAAACTAACTAGACTAGAATAAAAACTAACTATACTAACTACAAGGGCTTGTTCTGCCAAACAATGAAACTTAAAAACATTGAAAATGTGTTTTGTTCCTCCTGTATGTGTCCGGCCAGAGGAGTTCGCCGCCGGCGACCCTCCGATGAGCTATGGCTCTTCATTTTACAGCCTCTAACAATTTAATTCGGATTCGTTACGTTTCTCCACAATAACTAAACGTTTCCCCATCATTTAAACGAATTATAACGCACACTTTATTGAGTTCTAATCAGGTTTAAAGAAGGTAACATTCGAAGCTTTAATATCAAGTAAAACGCCTATTATCTTGCACCAATATATAAATTGATTCTTCCATTAGTCTTCTGCGTTAATTCATGTTCTAAACCTACAAAATTCCTATCATAATCGCTTCTGGAATCCTCTTAATCAAACACGCAATGCTTCGGTTTTCTTTCCCTCCTTCGAACACTAATACACATTGTAAGTTACGTTTTATGTTGCCGTTTTGTTTAGTTATTGATTCCGAACAAAAACCCTCTAAAATCGACTGTTAAATTAGTTGAATTGAGGATGATTGAAAACTAGGGTTAGGGTATAGATTTTGGGGAAGAAGATGATGGTATATGTTATTTTGTTAAATATTTTACAAATTTAAATAAATCAACATATTGGCTTGTAGTGGAGTGGTTGGTTGTGTGTGTGTGGAACAAGAACGGCCAGGTTCGATTCCTACCAGCCGCGTCCCTTTGCCATTTTTTTTAATTATTATTATTTATATATTAATATACAAAAATACTATTTTTATAATATTTATAATAAATTCATTTTTGATCCAAAAATTATAAAAATTTAGGTGTAGCATCTTGACACCATAAAGAAAATTACCACACTTTTATTTTCTGGAAAAAAGTCTTATTTTTATATTTTTATTGATTTAATTTGTTTTAATCATAATTAATTGATAAAAAATTCATTTTTAATGATTTTTATCTCAAACTTTTTGAGAAATTATTTCTAATCATTATGAACTGAAATAAAAATTATTGGTCAAGAAAACACTTATTTTTATTAATTTTCCTATTTTTAATCATTTAAACATGATTTAATCTCGTTAAATCGGTTTTAAATATAAATAAGTTTATATAAATTAGGAGAAAATTATTTTCATTGGTTTACATTATAAATCATCCATTTTCTATAAAAGTAGCATTTTTAGATTATGACTTGTATTATTCGTCTTATTTATGTTTAATTAGACATAATTAATCATTTAGTTATTTATACTATTTAATATCTATTTTATAAATATTTTTCTTATACAATAGAAATATTCTTATGATTGAAAGTCTTTATTATCATTGTTGGATCTTTGTGTAACTCGCAATTATTTTCAATATTTATGATTATTGTATTTATTTACAATAATTAGTTAAAGTAATTAACTAAATTATTTTGTCTTAATTATTCGAACATATTTTGAACTAAATATTCAATTGGTAATAATTATATTACTTAAACCACATTTACAAACTTTGGCATAATATTATTTGGATATACAACTTTTATATTAAAAACTCTACTTCCCCAAATCGACTTAGCAAACCCTAATGCCTTAAACCCTAGATACCTTAGACTCTTAGACATTTTCTTATTAGAACTTTTATACATTATAGGTTGAATTCCTCGGAATTCCCATTACTTAGCTTACGACCGCTTAAGTTGGATTTTGATCACTTTCGCAAACTGTGAGTATATCTTTCCCCTTTTTCATGTTTTACACTTTTGGGGTGACTCATGTACGCTTATTACTTCACTCACTTAATCATGTTATATCATATATTCACAATCGCAATTCTTGTATGTGTTTTACTTGTTGATTCGCTGATAGCGTGTACTTATGACCGTAATCATTAACCGCTGGGCGGCCTAGCATAGCAATAAATAGTACTTAATTATTGTTATGTGTGAACGATTATTCATCGCCTACTATGAGCGAATACTATATATATGTGACTCTTGATTCATTGAACAAAGGTTTGATTTTGGGTGGCATTTGTACATAGCTTGAACACTAAATTGTAGATAGTATAACACGTGAATTGCGAAACTCTTTTTCTACTATATGTATTCAAAACAGGGTATGCTCACCAATACATTTTTGTATTGACATATACTATTTTCGTACATGTTTCAGGTTATTTATGAGATGACTTTTAAGCTTTTGGAATTTTTACTTAGATTTTGGATTAATTGTATTTCAGTTTTAGTTGTCACTTTAGAATCATTGTATCTTGTATTTTTTTTCTTTCAATGTAATAAACTACTTAATCAATATATCAAAATTTACACTTTTAGTCCATGAGCTATTGAACAATCGTCGCTACGTGACACCTCGATGTTTTCGCCATTGGTTGGGGTGTTACAGTATTGTGTTTTAGATTGTTGTGTTTGGTGTTTTTCAAGTTTAAACAACCTAAAAAATCGTTCCTAAATCCAAAAAATGATGTCTACATGTCAATTCTTAGTCCTTCTCACACTTCTCACGAAAAATATACTTTGTACAGGATCCTAAACCTATATATATATATATATATATATATATATATATATATATATATATATATAAACTTTAGAGCTTATAATAATAATTCCATAAAAGTTTCATAATATTAACAAAAATTTACAAATTGATGCTTTTATAATTTTTATTTAAAATCTTTACTAAATGTAGTTCTAAACATTTCTATAAAAGACAAAATAGTGATACTTTATAGAATTAAATTATTTTTATTTAGATAATATGTTACTTAGAAGTGAATTTATGAATAGAGTATTTTGTGATTATTGATAAGTTTAGAATACGTATACTAAATAAAAATAATTCAAAATAAAAAAAATAAATAAAAACCTGGAGGTTACATGGCCCCTCCCACCCTTAGATCGGAGTTTCTGAAGTTAATTCACTTTTCGAATATCTTAATGTGATGTATACATCCCAACAAAAAGCTGAATGAATTAAAAGTTGCATCACACAAATACAAATGCGTTTGATAAAAAATAGAGAAGTTGAAGCTTAAACTTTTATTTAAAGCATTCACTTTTCGTATATCAAATTCCCTCTATTAAATTATACTAAAAATCACTACTTCATCTTTAAATTTTCTCTCCTAATTATAATAATAATATTATTTTCATATTTTTATCATTATATTTTCTCTCTTCTTACTCACAACCACTTACAAAAATATTAAAATATTTACAAAAATATTAAAATATTTATATTGGTGAACAATATCCTCAAAATATAAGAGTGAACAATGCTTCCACTAAATATTTTCTCTCCCCTTCACTTACAACACTTACACCCACACCATATAACTTGAAAGAAATACTCACATACATTTGATGGACCAAATGTGAATACTGTTAACATACAATAAAACTTAGCGGCTATTCTGAACCATCAAAGGTAGGTGTGATTATGTCATCAAAATAAATATCGTTTAATGGTTCATTAAGCTGCTTTTTGTTTTCTCTCTTTATGATCTCCTAAGAGAATACAGGGCACTCGTGGGTAAGGCCTTTAGGCTTAGTTAGCCTTGCGCCTACACTATCCCAAGCCATTGGGCTAGTTGTTTCGGCTTCAAAATGGGGCTAATGCTGGTGCATGGGGCTAGTTGTTTTAAGCATTAAATAAAAAAACTTTTTTAACTTATTTTAAACATATATAACACATCAAATTTCACACCATTACATTAACTTTAATTAAAACATTACATTTATTAAACCTAAATTATTTAAACACACATACGGAGAGTAGTTATCCCAATCCTCTAGAGTGTACTCCGGTATTGACACAGAACGATCGCTATCATGACCGTCCGACCTAGCATCCGAGCGGATGCAACCAAAGTCAGGACTTGGAAGATAATATGGTTCATCATCGTACACTTCCTCATTTAGAATCGGAGCTGGAGGGTTTGGGGTGAGGTTGGGTTGTGTCTCCACAAGTTGTAGCTGCCCAATCCCATCACAGCCATGGTGTAGTCTACAGCCCAGATACATTCCTCATCTGTAAGAGGAGTATCTGGATCGATACCAACTGAACCTGGTAAAGGAGGAATGGTTGTTAATCGACGAGGAGGAGTGTACACTGTACGAGGAGGAGTGTAAAATTTAGGAGGAGGAGATGACAGTGGTTGAGGTTGGGAAGGATGAGAGGACAGTGGTTGTGAACGTCGTCGTCGGCGAGAGTATCGCCTGAGGTTTGAAGGTCCGGCTGAATCGTTATGATAACCACCACCCATATATTTCTTTGTATGTGTGTAGATTGATGTTTGGGATCAAATTGTGACTAACTCTGAGTATTATGTCTTGTATTTACATGCATAGAAAAGTAGTCGTTGGAAAACTATCCGTTCGAATATTATTTTTTATTAAATATTTAAATATTTTTTGTATTAAATAGTTAAATAATTGTTTATTAAATATTTAAATATTTGTTTATTAGATATTTAAATAACGTTAAAAATGACGGACGGTTAATCATGCATTAGGTGGTGGCGTTGATAGCCAAAAGATATGGGGTACATGCACCAGTCGGGTTTGTTTCGATTGCTAAGTCTTATGTGCCTTATGTCTAAGGCTTGATACAAAACCACTATTGAGCCGAGGGTCTCACTCATGGTTGCAGAACTCGCTAGGCGCTACATACTCGGCCGGCTGGGGAGTTGCGAGTACTCGGCCTAGTCGGGCGAGTACTCGGGGGTTGAATCGGCCTATGCGGGGAGTACTTGGAGTATTCGGCCAACTCGGCTATACTCGGTGACCCACCCTGTAGTGAGTACTCGGCGAGTAATCGGTCAACTCGGACGACTTTTGCAACTATGTCTCACTGGAAGCAGCCTCTCTATTCCCACGGGGTAGAGGTAAGGTTGTCTACATATTACCCTCCTCAGATCCTACTTTAACTTTTGCTATTGGTGGGATTAACTGAGTATAATGATGATGATGTTTATTAGATATTTAAATAAATTTTTAACCCTGTTCATATGATACTAGTGAGTAACCCGTGCGTTGTGACGGAGGTAAAAATTGCATCAAAATGTATCAATTCATTGTGATGTAAAATACATCCAAAACTTTTTGTTTAAATGCTATATTAAGTTAAAAAAATACTTGTAACAACATGACATAAGTATTCTCATCTCAAGTAAAGAATAATTGTATCAAACTATATATATGCATTAATTTTCTCTATAGATTCTCATCTTTTGATAACGATTAGTAAGATAGTAGGATGCACTGTGAGCAAGACTTTACTAAAATCGTAACCTACAAAAGATGTGTAAAATGTATAACGATTCTTATTATTTGGGTGTAGGGGTGTAAACGAGCCGAGCCGAGCCCGAGCCTGACTAGGCTCGAGCTCGGCTCGTTATGGTTTTATGAAGCTCGAGCTCGAGCTCGGCTCGCTAGCAAAATCAAAAGCTCGAGCTCGGCTCGACTCGGCTCGAGGTGATTTGAGAACAATCTCAAACGAGCTCAAAGCTCGGCTCGAGATCGCAAAAGCTCGGCTCGCGAGTGTTATTAAATGGGCCTATGAAATAAGGACTTGGGCTTTGGAGATGTGGGTTATAAATTATAAGAGATATATAAATAACTTATAATTATGTTTGGGCTCGTTTAGGCTCGCGAGCCCAATCGAGCTTTGTATCTAGGGCTCGAGCTCGGGCTCGATAACTAAGCGAGCCATATTTCAAGCTCGGGCTCGTTAAGGCTCGGCTCGTTCGGGCTTTTTACCGAGCCGATCCCGGGTAGCTCTCGAGCCGCTACGTGTCATTTACACTCCTATTTGGGTGCTATAAGGAGTTACAAGTACAATACATCAATATATAAATTCTAATATAGGGTTTAGGAAACTTAATCCCCCAACCCGCATAGACATAATTAGAGATGGCTAAATTAAATAGAAGCTTTCTTCTTCGGTCGTTGAATCCGGTGATCATATAGTTTAGATCAGATTATGCATGTTTACGTGTATGAATATTCTTACACGTAATACTTTCAGAATTCAAACCGTTACCTCATGATTGAAAACACAACTTCCAGTATTGATTTATCAATTTCTATATAGTATGATCAAGTTTATAAAACTTTAACTTTTATAAAGTATCTATATATAAAATATTATAATAAAAGATGTAGCATTATGAATTGTTTTTTATATGTTTTCTATTTAATATGTTTAATGTAATTATAAAATTGAATGTAGTGAGGTATCATAACATCTCTTGACTCTTGACTCTTGATTATCTTTTGATTAAATATGGTGTTCTAAAGACATATTTGCCCCTCAAAAATAGTTATTTTATGCATTGTGTGTTTGTATCATAAGCATCTAAATTTATACCTTTTAAAATTTAAGAAGTCCTTGGGAAATGATTTATAATATAGTATAGAGAGTAGTCGTGGATTCATGTCTTCTCCTATCAACTATAAAAGTACTTTAATTATATCAATAGATTGTTATTTCTTGTAAAAACAAAAATGTTTGAACATTTGATATAACCAAAAATGGGTTTCAAACAAGAGCACTAACTAGAAGTAAATTCCATGTGTCTGGAAGGCCAGCAACACACCAATGTGTGCAATCCATTCCAAAAATATTATAAGTGCTTGGGTGTGCATCTTTTCTTAATTGAGACAGTCTTGTGACGTTGAGTAACGACACAGGTTTTGTGATACCACTCAGAACTTGCTCCACCACAATCTCTGCTCTCGGTATGCCGCCAGGGTATGATGATCCATCCATTGGACGTGTTTCCTTAGCGCAATTTGTCACACCAGGCTCATTCCAATCTGATCCACTGAAGAAATTTTGTTTTCGATAGTCAAATATTTTGTGAATAAACTCACCGAATTAAAAAAAAAACTGAAAAGTTTTCAAATTGTCAATGTAATGTGGATGTAATAAAAATTCTTATTTGGTTTTGAATATTTTCTAGTACTAATAAGCATATGATTTTATTTGTTATTGCTTTTATCTCTAAAAACTATTTTTATTTTTATTTTCCCTAAATCGCTACTTTTATATTACAAATTCACCCAGAAACAAAAATGTCCCAATTTGATTTTTGTTTAACCATAAATCCTGATTACTTAATTTTGGACTTTTTAATTTTTACAAATACCAATAATGTGCGTCATTAGAGATGTGTGCGAGAGTTGTCATAGAAAGGGTAAAATTTACTTGTAATGAGACGGAGAAACTCCTTGAAAAAACACTCTTGTTTTCTTGGTGTCTATATCCGAATCGACCCATTTCGCCCAAGTGTTTAAACCCTCTTGAAAAGCAACCATTCTATCCATGTCCTTTGTTATGTTTGTACCAATTTGGATATAATCCCATCTGCACCAAATTATAATGTGTTACTAAATCATTCATGGTTATATAAAGTCCAAACTAAAATTAGATCTTTAGCAACAAACGAAGCTGCAAGTGGTCACTCAGTGAAGTGAAGGTAGTAACCGTCGGTGAAGGACCGTGGGTAAACACTTCACCATGAAATTACCGACATAAGTACAACCGACAAGTAACATTTTGGGTGATGAATAAAGTAATTTGTCGTTCAAAAAAATTACAACCGATAGACTACCATCAAAGTTTATGGATGGAAAGCCATGGTAAATTTAACAATGAATCAACGACGAACTTTCTGGAAAGGGAGGTTCGCCGACTGATCCATTGCAGATCACTAAAAAATTACCGTCGGAATTAAAAAAAATGTATTTTTTTTTGTTGATCTTTGTCGTTGAAAGTCAATTTTCTAGTAGTAAGATAAATAAGTCTGATACGTACGGTTGTTTTTCTCCTCGACGATACCACCATAGCCAAGTATTAAAGATTAAAACGTCGTTCTCCTTCCATACATCTCCGTTTGTAATGGAATCGAGCTTCAAGACACGACCGATTTCCTCCTCCACAATGTCAACCAAGTAATGAGACAAGAAAACTGAAATTGAAACTCCATAATCCTACAAATCAAAGTAAAGTAATGTTTATCACATAATCTTTACAACAATTAACAATGTAAATAAAAAAAAAACATAATAACTCATAAAACCTCAAATGTAACAGTTGTTGTTGAGTTGACGGTATGTTCAGTGATATTAGATTGCGGTGGCAAAGAAGCATGAAGAAGGCACATCATCGATTGCCATTGATTTTCACTTACTGAATCTCCGACATACAATATTTTCTTTCCACTCATTTTTCTTAAGAATTCTTCGGCATTGAATCTGCAATGAAAAGTTGGGTTTTCTGATTATTTCTCGGGATGTACTTTTTATTTAAATTTAATGTGAACTATGAAATACCTAATTAGTTACAGTTAAATGTATACTTTATGTTTATCTATACTCATAATAAACCAAAATAAGATTGTTATCCAAACACCTTTAAATATATTAACAAAGTTTATTAAATAATAAATACATCTAATGTATTTATTGTCATTAATTACTTCAAAAATTAATTTACTAACTTTTAACTCATTTTTAATTTAACCTTTTAACAAATTATGTATCTTCTTATTTATAATTTAAACTTTTAACAAATTATGTATCTTCCTTACAATGATTTGTACAGATAGTTTAAGACATTTAGTAATATATTTAACACATTAGGTTACAATCCTGTGTATTACATGTGTTTGATAAATGTAATGTTCTATAATTAATAAAAATGTTAAGTTTAAAAAACAATATGCATTTAACGGTTGAAAAAATCTATGTATTATGATATAATGGTGGAGTTCTTGTACAAAGGGGTGTTTTTTAAGAAGAATAAGAATTGTCTTGGACCATTTGATATGTTTAATTTGTTTGTGGTAATCGGGATTGTTTAAAAGTTCTTGATTTTTTATTGGTTGGGGATGTTATGTTTTATCATGATCATCCTATTGTGTTTTGTATTCATAGGTTGTATGAAGGTGTGTTCAGATTTCTTTTGTTTTTTAAGAATATTGAACATAATTTAAACATATAACACTATGGATTGAAAACAAATACAAATATTACTGTATAATAAAACACCATGAATTGAAAAGCAAATTACAACATCACTGCGTTATAAAACACCTTGTGCTGATGTTGTGATGTTATGGATGAATAAAAAATATATAATCTTTCATAAGAAATGGAAATGAAAGTAAATGCATTATAATTTCCGAAAATAATTAGTTGATTAATTATAATTAATGGTTAAATCGTCTAATCTACCCTTGTTGCAAAATAAATAAGATTGTCACATGTCAAGTTTCTATGGCTTCTTACATATCTCATAATAAACATTCCTTGTATAGTAATCTTTACCTATGATGTAATGTAATATAATGTAATGTAATTTGTTAACATATACAATCGTCAAGATGTGTATTTTAAAAAGATGAAGATGAACCTTGACATAACTGTTATAAATTTTGTTAAGTTAGTTTGTAAAAGAGTTTTTTTTTCATATTGGAATTAACTTTGAGTTTTTAATACCACATTTTTTTATTATTTATCATCTTGTATTTTTATTATTATTACCATCCTACCATATCAAGTATTTGAAAATCCTACCATATCAAGTATTTGAAAATTTGCAGATATCACTTATAAAAATAATTATCTCCAGTATTTTTCATTTTAGTATTTAACCTAAAATAAGTTTGAACTTGGTGGAGTTTTTAAGTAAAAAAATTTTGTTTATTTAAAGTGTTATTAATTAATTTTATATGAACTTTATTTGATTTATAATATAATAGCTATATTTAATTGAAATAATGAGTAAACTATCATTTTCGTCCATGTGATTTGGGAGTTGGAAGTCCGTGGCTCGGATATATTCTTATGTTCGAAGAGTGAGTGAGAGAGTGATGGTAGGTATTTCGTTATTTTATTCATAATGCATTTTTAAAGAAATGGTTAAAAAGTCAAAAGTACGTTTTAATTTAGTAGCCAAATTGGATATAGTTAGACGAAAATTATAGGATTTTAAAACCACAAGGACTCAAATGCGATAAAAAAAACTTTTAGATAAAATTGGCAAAATGGGCAAACCATAGGGACAAAAATGACATTTTACTCTAAAAAAATATTTATCCACAATTATGTAAGATAGAAAGAAATAATATCTTTATCTTTAATTAAATGATAAGTATCTTGAATCAAGTTAGAAAAATAATAACTTTAATTAAAAATAAACATTTATAATTACGTATAATAAAGAGACGAGAAAAAAAAAAAAAAAAACATATTGTGTGTCCAAACTTATATTGGTTTGTGTAGATAACAGAAGATACGTCTAACAAAAACTAGCAAAATAAATACTAGATCCAAATTCATGCGGAAATCAATTATTAAAACAATAATTTAAGCATTCTTTTTTTTTTTTTTTTTGAACGGCATAATTTAAGCATTCTATGTATCTAAATAAAAGTCTTAATTTAATGATCATACTAGATCTTTGCCCGCGTTACACGCGGCTCACCAACGTACAATTATTTTGAGCGGTAAGACGTAAAAAAATTATAGTAGAAATATTTTATTAAAATTTAAAAGAAACCAACACACATTTTATTTAAATATCATTAAATATTTCTTTATACACCACATTTTTTGTTTTAGTCTTCACCTTCTCATCAGCATCAAGTATAAGTAACTTCACACATGTCCTGCTTTTAACTCTTGACAGTGCGATATAAAGCTGGCCATGTGAGAATACAGGGTCTCTTAAATACAATCCAACTTTCGATAGAGACTGTCCTTGGCTTTTATTGATGGTCATTGCGAAATTAGACTTCAAGATCAAATGCACAAATTTTCAAAATAATAGCTAATTTTTTTTTTTATAAAAAAATGAGAAGTTAAAATGAAAACAGTCTCGTTTGACTTTTAAGGCCTAATAAATTATAGGAGCCATGTTTAATAATTAAAAGTAACCAATGAAATTAAGTCAGAGATGATGTAACAATAAGTTGTGTAAAAAATAAATGAAAAAATGAATAGGTAAAAAACTTTAATACCGAAAATAAGTATACATAATTGATTATATAAAAGGTAAAACAGACGTATTAATTGTGATGAAAAAAATTTAAATTTAACTTTGTTTATAAATGTATTTATATATGATTAATAATTTCCTGTTTAGAGGTTGTTAATGAAATGGTAATCATAATTATTAACATTAGATGTTTCCAATATTTTGTAAATCATGATAAATGCTACATATACGCTAAAAATAGTAATGTGACAAATCAAAGAAATTAGGCATTTATTTTGTGTTTAAAATGTCTTTAATTTTAAAAATTGGATTTTTTTAATTTTGATTTTGAATATTTAAAAATAAAGTAATTCAAATAAAAATAGGCGTATTAATTATGATGAAAAAATTCAAATTTAATTTGCTTATAAATGTATTTATATATGATTAATAATTTTGTGTTTAAAAGGTTATTAATGAAATCATAATCATAATTATTAACAGTAGATGTTTCCAATATTGTGTAAATCAGAATAAATGATAATTATACGCTAAAAATAGTAATGTGACAAATCAAATAATTAAGCATTTATTTTGTGTTTAAATGTCTTTAATTTAAAAATCGGGATTTTTTTTTAAATTTTGATTTTGAATGTTTAAAATAAATTTATAAATGTATTTATATAAATTTATGTTTAAAGGTTATTATTGAAATGGTAATCATAATTATTAACATTAGATGTTTCCAATATTGTGTAAATCATGATAAATGTTAATTATACGCTAACAATAGTAATGTGAAAAATCAAAGAATTAAACATTTATTTTGTGTTTAAATGTATTTAATTTTAAAAACCCGGATTTTTCTAAATTTTGATTTTGAATGTTTGAAAATAAAGTTAATCAAATGAAAATATGCGTATTAATTATGATGAAAAAAATTCAATTTAACTTTGTTTATAAATCTATTTATATTTAATATGATTAATAGTTTTGTGTTTAAAGGTTATTAATGAAATGGTAATCATAATTATTTAATATTAGATGTTGCCAATATTCTGTAAAGCATGATAATTGCTAATTATACACTAAAAATAGTAATGTGACAAATCATCGAATTAACATTTATTTTGTGTTTAAATGTCTTTAATTTTTATAACCGGATTTTTTAAAAATTTTTATTTTGAATGTTTAAAAATAAAGTAATTCAAATGAAAATAAGCGTATTAATTGTGATGAAAAAATTCAAATTTAACTTTGTTTATAAATGTATTTATATTTATATATTATTAATAATTTTGTGTTTAAAGGTTATTAATGAAATGGTAATCATAATTATTAACATGAGATGTTTCCAATATTGTGTAAATCATGATAATTGTTAATTATACGCTAAAAATAGTAATATGACAAATCAAAGAATTAAGCATTTATTTTGTGTTTAAATGTCTTTAATTTTAAAATCCGGATTTTTTTTAAAATTTTTATTTTGAATGTTTGAAAATAAAGTAATTCAAATGAAAATAGGCGTATTAATTGTGATGAAAAACTTCAAATTTAACTTTGTTTATAAGTGTATTTATATTTATATATGATTAATAATTTTTGTGTTTAAATGTTATTAATGAAATGGTAATCATAATTATTAACATTAGATGTTTACAATATTGTGTAAATCATGATAAATGCTAATTATACGCTAAAAATAGTAATGTGACAAATAAAAGAATCAAGCATTTATTTTGTGTTTAAATGTCTTTAATTTTAAAACCGGAATTTTTTAAAAAAAAAAATATTTTGAATGTTTAAAAACAAAGCAATTCAAATAAACATAGGCGTATTAATTATGATGAAAAAAATTCAAATTTAACTTTATTTATAAATGTATTTATATTTATATATGATTAATAATTTTGTGTTTAAAAGATATTAATGAAATGGTAATCAATAACATGAGCATGGAGCAAATAAATAAAAAAGATTAGAACTCTACCCGTGAGTTTTTACCGTCTCTGGGATTGAAGCTAATAATCGCCCGTCCTGTATATTGAGATGAAAAAAACTCGTGTATTAAATGATGAAAGCATGAATATATTTAGATAATAGGTAACTGTATCAAAATCAAGAAGGTCGTAATATTTTTTCTTTTTTAGGATTTCAAACATTGTCCATACATTTGCATACGAAACATTTCCATACGTGCTTACCTTAAAATCTAAATAAAATGACATTATTCAAAAAATTAATTCATATAAATAAGCAAACATGAAACATCAAACAAAAGAAAAATCAAGCACAAGAACAAAATTTCAAACAAACTGTTTGTTTATAAAAACTAACTAAAGATTTTAAAATCAAAAATCAAACCTTGATATCAAAAGCATGTAAGCAACAGTCGCTCGGGTACAAATCTGAAACAAATGGATATACGATATATACAAAAATAAAAAAAAGTAGGATTCTTTACCATGATCAAATATAAACGAATGTGAACCAATTAACACTTGCACTAAACAAACCATTGATTATTTTCCTTTAAATTGCCGTCTTTACGCCTTGGATCCACAATAACACACAATACATACAGATTGAAACCTAAATCATTAAAATCAGTACAAAAAAATATAAAGACACAAAAACATTAATCGCCAAAAACAAATGAAGATATAAGATATCAGAAAGAAACATAGATGAAATCAGAAAGAAACGTAGGAGAGGCGATAGACGAACAATGATTGTGTTACAGGAGAATGGAATGATAATACCTTGAAGAATTGATCGCCAAGGATGGAGAATGATCGGTTGGTTCGTTTGATTGTTTTAAGGTTTAGAAGAGGATGGAGAATGATTTGTTATGAGATGATTAGTTTTTTAGGAATGATAATATGCTTGACCCAATTTTTACCAAAATAATCTTCAATCACCAAAACAATATTTAGGAAAGTTATTAAAACACCTTGACCGATTTTGACTAAATTAATAAATGATTTTTGATTTAAAAAAAAAGAAAATTTTATTAATTCTCACATTGTGCCATGTAGGATGAGCATTAATTGCTAGGGGCCTAAAATGAATGACAAGTGTCCCACATTGCTTTTGTTTATTAGGTATATAGATTTTTTTAGCGCATAACTAAGTAGAAGCCGTGTATTCTATACGCGGCTCCCAATGATCAAAGGAGCCTTAGTCGGCCCTAACCTAGACAGACGGAGCCCCTAGCCCACGAGCCACCAGTTTCGGGGAAAACCCGACCATCCACCGGTCGAAGGCATGACAATGAAATAATCGGTAAAACCCGACGCTCTAAAGAATTGAACCCATGACCTTCAGCCATAGGTTTTCTATCATTGAGCCTCTATACCACTCCACCATAAGGTGGGTGCCTAATTCAACTACAAATGCCCAAGGCATTATAGCCTAGTGGCATTTTGGTGGTAAGATAAGACTTAGGGGCCATAAGGTCCTGAGTTCGAATCTCACAAAGGGGGTTTTCTCATAATTATGAGTTTCCTCCTGAATTGGTGACTTGGTGGTGGAATTGATCGCGTGGAAACATTGGTGGCACGATGATACTCCAGTGTTCCGTGAGTGATTCCAGTTTGTTGGCCGTTCAAAATAAAAAAAAACTATTTAAAATATTTACGTATCATCTTTAATGCATTTTTGTGTGACATTAAATACATAGTTATTTCATTCAAAAAAATAAATATATATTTTTCTAACGGCCAACTAAAGACCACCTGAACAGTTAGAGGCTTAGCACTAACAAATAGCTGCCCACTGGGCAGTCCAAGTCTTCCAAGCCACCTATTCGGAAAAAAAATCCATTGCCCAAAGGCCCACTGGGACAAAACTCCTATGGAACGGATTCGAATTTTAGACCAAACATGACATCAAGCTCTTATCTACATAATTGTCTTACCCCCCCCCCCCCCCCCCCCTTGGGGCAATGCCCTTTCCTACCCTTGAGGGGATGATGTAGGTGAGGGTGAAAGGCGTTTCCACGCCCTCCCCCCCCCCCCCCCCCCCCCACTACTTCCTCTTTCTTTCTCTCCAATTCCTTCCAAATTGAAAAGAGTGAAAATCACTCTAAAAATCTTTTTATTATCCCTTTTATTCCCTCCTATAAAAAAACTCTGGAACACAATTTTTCCCCCACTTTCTTCCCAATCTTTTTTCTTCCACACTTTAATAAAACTTTGGAAAAGAGTATAAATTCTTAAGAATTGACAATTGACAACAAATAAATAAATACAAATAACAAGATAAGTAAGCGTTACACGTGAAGAGTGTGACATTCCAAATATAGCGTGTAGAAAGAGAAGAGATAGTCATGTGTTTGAATTATGACTATAACAGACAACATCCAACATTGATTCGTACAACACGTATCTATGTCTGTCTAACCTCTATATGTATACTTTGTAACTTTATATATTGTAATGAATGAATAATTAATGTAGTACGCATACCTGGGCAAGTTACAATTGGTGGGCTGCCATCTGAACTTGAGGTAGTCTAGATCGGGGCGGCCGTATTGATGCAGTCGTATTCCCTTCGAATGTGCGGACATTCTGCAGAATTATACATGGGATACGATTCGTCGTACACCCAGCTTCCTTGGTACAAATCGCACTCGTCACCAGCGTTTGATGTCGGTCCCAGCACAAGTGACAACAAAATAAACGCATACCAACATCTTCCCTCCAATCCCATCATCCATCATCACAAATAATCCCACCACACAATGACACACAAATAATATATATCTGTGTATATATATATAGAGAGAGAGAGGGGGGGTCCTTTTGTTTGCAAATTAAAATTATACCTAAAAGAGTATATAGGGAATTATATATGCTTCCTAACCAACAGCTTGAAATTTCCCCACGTGCTAATAATTTCAGAGGTCAATTCTTCATTTAAAATTTTAAATTGAATGGGGATGGAAATAATTTATGGGATATTAAATTGAATAACTATCGTATATTAAATTTATTTTTTAATTAAACAACCCTAGAAAATCATGAATCATATCAATCTTATTAACATGATAAGATTATTGTTACTGAACATAAATTCTCGAATGAATCTTTGGCGGATTCAATGGTTTAGATGGGGTTTAAAAACATCTATCTATCTATATATATAAATATAAAAATATATATATAAAAGAAAACGTATATACTGACGTGGCGTGTAATGGAGGCCTCAACCTCCCCTTGAGAGTGTCACGGCATCATAATTGAAATATTTTAGTGTTTTTGAACTATTTCCTTTTTTAATTAAAAAAAAAAAGATAAACATAAAATCCTAAATTAAATTGAGTTATTTTAGGAAAAAAAGAATTTAAAATTTTCTCTCTCATTTTTCCTCCCATAATTTTTAAACGTTTATATCTTTTATATATGGGATATTTTAAAGAAAAAAATATACCAAATTAAGGAGCGTGTTATTATTTTTCCAACGAGTACCATAGTCCTATATAAAAAACGGAGAAAAATCGACTATTTTTTGTGGGGTTTCGTTCATACAGGAAAAAAAACACACAAAGTGTTCATGTTATTCATTAATCATGTTTTTTCTTTTAAACCAGGTTCTTATCTACGATGTTGAAAATTAGCCCAATCGCCATGTTATCATTGGAATTTTACTAGTATACTTCATCAAGAGAAGTTAGGAGAAAGAATCGTGCAACACTGCAACACATGGTATCACCTTATAGCAAGGTTATTTTTTTATTTATTTAATTACAAGAGTAATAATTATTACTATTAGTATTAGTATTATTAGAATGGTTATATTTTTCAACCCCGGGACGCTCCCGAAAAGAATTGATAGTTGTTGACGGGGCGTTCAATGGTGGCCTCAACCATCTCTTGATTATGCCACGTGGCATAATGAGATGCAATGATTACAACTTCCAACTTAAGTGTTTGTTTAGTTGATTAGGTTAGGAATTATAAGAGCCATTAGAATGTGAGAAATTAGAGAGATGTGATGAGTTTTTTAATAGTTGCAGCTTACATAAGTGATTCTTTAGATGATTACTGATTAGGTTTTAGATTAGGGAATATGAGTTATTACTGATTAGAATACTATGAACATGCAATGATTGAGAGATTTTGTGGTTAGTTAACTTGAGCCATTTGCAATAGGTTATCACGTAAAATTAGATTTTTCAACCCCGAGACCCTCCTGGGATAATCAGCTAGTTAAATATATATAAGAAACTAAATTTGTGACACGGATTATTTAATGGATTTCTCTATTTTTTATTTTCCTGCTTTTCTCTCTTACTAAATTATTAATTATCGATAACTAGTTTTTATCCCGGGAGCGTCCCGGGTTGAAATATCTAATATAACATAATAAAATATATTATTATTATTATTTTAAACAAATCTCTGCCATAAGTTATCATATTCCAATATAAAAAAAACGAATCTCTGCGCCGTGGTATAAATCTAGTGTCATTACAAATGAATTCGGAAGTTTGTAATCGATCATTCTAAAAAGAACTAACATGAAATAAGAAAAAAAAGTTAATTATTGAAATATCGAACGCATTAGTCTAAGGGTTATGTGATGCGTTAAAAAATTCATGGGTATATGATCGGGTATGTAGTTCGGGTATTTGGGTAT
This sequence comes from Ambrosia trifida, assembly GCA_028751855.1. Classification (NCBI taxonomy): domain Eukaryota; kingdom Viridiplantae; phylum Streptophyta; class Magnoliopsida; order Asterales; family Asteraceae; genus Ambrosia; species Ambrosia trifida. The sequence goes on from CM054131.1 coordinate 9,648,706, forward strand.
GTTGTTTCGGGTATCACCTAATCCCAGACCCGACCCAAACCCATAATTTTTTTAAACTAATCCCAAACCGGACACAATACATGTCGGGTTACAAAAAATAGTCATTTTTTTCTCCGATTTTTATATAGCACTATGGTACTCGTTGGAAAGATAATAAAACGCTCGTTAATTTGGTGTAATTTTTTTCTTTAAAAAATCTTGTATATAAAAGATATTAACGTTTAAAAGTTATGAGAGGAAACACGAGAGATAAAATAATAAAGGTTTAATATTTAGATTTAGTAGATTAGGTTAAAGATTATAATAGATTAGGTTAAATCATATTTATTTATTTTTTTTTAATTGGTTTAGAGTTGCCACATCACATCCTATGTGGCATCTCTTAAAGGTGAGATTGCATAAGAATATGACATGTAGGCTTAATCCCTTTGCAATATATATACTAGTTTATACCCCGGGAGCGTCCCGGGTTGAAAAATCTAAATAAAGTGAATAAAATTAGAAGTATCTAAACTATAAAAATGGCATCTGCCAATATATGATTAATGAATATTATTATTATTATTATTATTATTATTATTATTATTATTATTGTTTTAAACAAATCTCTGCCATAAGTTATCATATTCTAATATAAAAAAGGGTAATTGGGTCGGGTATCACCTAATCCCGGGCCCGATCCAAACCCACAATTTTTTTTAAACTAATTCCAAATCTGACACAATATCTGTTGAGTTACAAAAAATAGTCGTTTTTTTTCTCCATTTTTTATATAGCACTATGGTACTCGTTGGAAAGATAATAAAACACTCGTTAATTTGGTGTAATTTTTTTCTTTAAAAAATCTCGTATATAAAAGATATTAACATTTAAAAGTTATGAGAGGAAACATGAGAGAGAAAATAATAAAGTTTTAATATTTACATTTAGTAGATTAGTTATTTAATAGATTATGTTAAATCATATTTAAACCATATTTATTCCCTTTTTTAAGGGAAAATGGATTTTAATATTCCCAACTATCACCTGTTGGCGGATATCACTCTGAACTTTCACCTTGGCCAATAGCACTCCCAACTTTCAACTTATTTTCTTCCATCACCCCCAAACTAACGGAGGTCTAACCTGGTTAGTCTTTGTGGCCAAAATGTAAAAACTAAAACTTCTGTGTGGCCAAAATGTAAAAACTAAAACTTAAGGGCCATTTCTAAAACTTTTAATTATTATTATTATTATTTTATTTTTTTTAAATTCTATAAATCCCACCCCCCCCCCCCCTCTCCTTCTTCTTCATTACACTCAAACCCACCACCACCCCACCCCACCAACCCACCAAACAGAAACCCTAGTACCACTGTCACCACCATCATCTGCCACCAACCCACCCCACCCCACCACCATCTGCCACCAAACACCACTATCAACCCACTTCACTACCATCAGCCGCCTAACTTCACCACCAACCCCATCACCTAACTTCATCTCCAGTTTCCACCCCTTTTCTCTCTCTAAAACCCTAATCCCCCAAATTTATTGAATCCGATGCGAGGCTATGGCGAGACCGGAGGACTCAGAGGTTTGTACAAGGGTTCCTAGGGCAAGCTGGATCAAGATTTAAAGCGGAGTTTGGAAGAGCAATGGTCAAGATAGGTAATATTGAGGTGAAAACAGGGACACAAGGTGAAATTTGTAGAGTTTGTACTGCAACCAATTAATAAGTATGAACTTGCATAACATTCATCCAAAATTTGTATTAATTTGTTTTTACATGGAATTTGATCAAAGATACAATTGTATGATCGATTGGATCAACGATTACTGGAAAGGAATCGTTTGCGAAAGGATTGATTTTTTTATTATAGAATTGGAAGAAAGGGGAATCGAATCCAAGCGATAGGATTGATTTTTTATTACGGTTTTTTTTATAAAAATAAAGTATTATTATTGTTATTGTTGATGATTGATGAAGGTGGGTAGAGAGAGAGAAAGAGAGGGAGAGGGAGAGGGAGAGGGAGAGGGAGAGAAGGGGGGGGGGGGGGGTGTTTGGGTTTTAAAATAAAGTTTTAAAAAAGGTCCTTTAAGTTTAGTTTTTTATATTTTTCTCACGTAAACTGTCACTTAAGTTTAGGTTTTTACATTTTGGCCACGAAGACTAACCAGGTTAGACCTCCGTTAGTTTGGGGGTGATTGTAACACCCCAACCGATGGCGGAATCATCGAGGTGCCACGTAGTGACGATTGTTCAAAAGCTCATGGTACTAAAATGTAAATATTATTGAATAATCAAAATTGTCTTACATGGAAATGGAAAATACATTGTTTAAATGAAATGTAAATATTGAAATAACTGAATTAAAATAAAGCACTAAATGTTCCTTGCTAAAGCACTAGATCAAACTGCACCTGAAACATGTACAAAATGGATTTGGTCAACATATGAAATGTTGGTGAGCATTCCTAGTTTTGATATATATAGTAGGTTAAAAAGTTATACAATTCAAGTGCAAGCTACAGTGCAAATATGTAAACTATGTATCATACAAATGAGCGAAATCAACCCTGTGACTGTATAATGTACTGTATGAACTGTAGTGTACTTATCCAATAAATGGATGATAACTTAACAATGGCCACGGATTCTCCGATGAAAAAGGGGGAGAATCAACCTAGGCGGGTTGTCAATCCAAATAGCGCTATCCAATGTTAAGGTCGGCTTGTACCATGTTAATGATTTCACTAAGTACAAATGTAATCCACATGTAATGTCTAAGCATAAAGCACGTTGTAAGCAATGCACATAGTACTAGAATTGTATTGTAAAAATGTAAACTTGTATTTGAAATTGTAATAGTGTACATGTAACACCCCAAAAATGTATAAAGGCAAAAAGGGGTAGAAATACTCACTGTTCACGTAGTAACTTGAAATTGGACTGGACAACGAAATATGAACTTGAGATTTCTCCCAAATGATTAACCTAAAGTATTTGATAATATGTGAGTGAAATAACTCTAGGATACTTGTATTTCTAGGGCTTCGAATTGGGGATAACGTTTATTTGTTTAATAAACAAATTGTTTATTAATTATGAGAGATTTAATAAATAAATAAATAAAAGTCTTTTAATGAAATTTGAATTTAGAATATACTCAATAAAGTATTTGAAGTATAGAAATAATTTTTATAAAATTATTTCATTTAAAATAGATTTTTAAATCTATTTATTTATAAATAGCCAACATTTAACTTTAATATTCAAAAATACTAAAATTAAAGAATTCTTATTTTAAAAATCATATTTCTGTCCTAAATGATTAAAAATAATTTGTGTAAAATTTTGGTGCAAAAATGATGAAAATTGGATTTATTATGATTTAATTATGATTAAATCTAACAAAAATTGATTAAAAATATAAAACAAATGATTTTACTGAATTAAAAATTATTTCAGTAAAGTTTATCTTTATAAAAAGTCAGGATAATTTTTGGAGAATTTAATAAAGTTGTTTTGATATATAAATGGATTTTTATAAATCTAATAGTATAAAAATGATTTAATTATTATAAATATTAAATAAATGAATTTCTGAAAAATAAAAATTATAAATGAAACTTTTATATCAGATTAAACAAATGTAATTTTTTTAGGATTTATAAAATAGTTTTGATATTTTAAAATGAATTTAAAAGATTTAAAAAGATTTAATATATATATATATAATTGTTTGTTTTTAAAAGAAAAGAAAAAAAAAAGAAACAAAACCGGTCAGAGCCGGGACTCGAACCCGGGTGACCTCTGTTGTGGACCATAGTCACAACCACTTGGCCTAGGCCGGTGGTTGTGATGTTTCTGGGTTAAAAATAAATATATGCACAATGCGAAATCCAGTTTATCCCCAAAACACTACGTATGAACCCTAGAATCTGCAATAATGCAATTCACTCATCATTGGCCCAATTGATGTTAGGGCTTTTGATGAGTGAACGCCGGTGAACAAAACCCACAAAAGAAATGAGACTCACAGTGTGTAATCATGTATAAACGTCGGGTCAAAGCAGAAAGTCAACCACGAACTCGTTAACAATAATCAGAGTTTATTAGAGAGAATTGGAGGTGAGGATATGATGTTCGGCGATTAGGGAGGGTATAGGCACGTTCAATTTATAGGTAAAGCTCGGATTGTATGATTTGGTAAGTTTGACTCGATGTGATGATAATGTGGGTAATTACTTTAGAATTGGTATGAAGTAATGGTAATCGTACGCGTATTTGACTCACCATGGACCGGTAATTATGTTATAATAGAAATTAAAGTGTGTTGAATATTAAATCTGGAAGGTTGACCAGATTGAATGGTGGTTTGGCTGAACACAGTTCGCGTAACAGTAGCAGAGGAGGGGAAGAAGCAGACGCGAGGACAAGCTTATATACTTATTGGGTTGAAGTTAGAACAGAAAGAAAACCTTGGCCTAGTGGTGTTGGCGCGTGTGTTGTGTTCGTGGTGACTCGGGTTCGAAACCCGGGTAAAGCATCCCTTTTTTTTTTAAACAGTCAAGGGGCAAGGGGGGGGGGGGGAGTGGGCTTTGGGATTATTTGGGCTGGGCTTTCTGATCAGATGGGCTGTGTACTGGGCTCCGAATCAATGAGATACAATGGGCCTCAAAATAAGGAAAAAGGGTATAGATTTGGGTTGTGTTGGGTTTGGTTTTAAGAAAAAAAAAATGTATATAAAATCTGAATTTTTATTATCATTATTTTTATTAGTATTATTATTATTATTATTAAAATATATATATATATATATATATAATGAAAGAGTGACGGATGTCACAGCATCCCCTACTTTTAGAAACTTCGTCCCGAAGTTAATAGTAACATAGGGTTATGGATGCTTGGGTAAAAATTAAAATAACTGTGGTTTGGAAAATTTGGGTTAAGGCACGACGTAAATTTATAGGTAACAAAGTAAATTGTTTCAAATGATTTGGATGGTAGGTTTGATAGATGTGGGTTTAGGATTTGGATTAGGTTTGTCTCGAATAATAAAGAAAATAAGGATCTAGTAACTCAATAAGTTTCAAGTTTTAGGAATCCTATGATAGATGTACGAGTTGACTGACTATAGAAAAACTTATTGAACTATCAGGTAAACAGAATTTGTTCTTGGTCCGACTTCCAGTCTCACCTTCAATGCATCATTAGTGTTTGTATACAGGGTGTACCGCAGCTAACCCACCACACCTTTGATACCTCGAAAACGTACCGGACGCCTACCAAAAACTCTAATAGAATTTCACACTACCCTAATGTACCTGTAAATTCATGATTACGTTCCGGACCGGAATCATCAATTTACCTTACATTAGGGTTTTATGTCCTTCTATGATCCCACCGATTGTTGAGCAGGTTCGATAGCCTCCACCAGCCGTGGAGTAGGTTGTAGGGCCTCTCCTGACTGTTTGAAAAGGCATAGTGACCTCTACCAATCGTTGAGTATGTTCGATAGCCTCCACCAGTCGTGGAGCAGGTTGTAGGGCCTCTCCCGACTGTTGAAAAAGGCATGATGACCTCTATTAAGTGCAACAATTATTATTCACATAGATTGCAAATTGATAGTAAGTTTATGCAAGCAAGTTTGTAAGTACTACAACCATTAAGTGTAAGTGTTATCATGAATAATTAAATGTTGTACGAGTATCATGAATAATTAGATGTTCAATGAATAGTCAAGTTAAAGGAAAAATCAAGTTTCATATAATAAGCAATGATGTTTTCTTAGAAGAGCATCTGTAAGATCAAGTATCAAGTCCAAACGTTCCAAATAAATGTAAGGTAGAGTCTTGTATAATAAATGTAATCAATATGATAAGTTTCCAAACTGTTTTAATACATAATAGTATGCAAGGAAATTTCTAGATGTAGTATGCTAATGAGTGCGACAAAATTGGGTACAAAGTGAAAATAGGATTTATGAAAATGAAAACACAAGTATCATGAATAATTAAATATCCAGTGAATAGTCGGATTAAGGGGAAATCAAGTTTCTCAAACAATGATGTTTTGGAAAAATCCTGTAGAATCAGTATCAGGTTTTTAGTAGTTTGATTAGCACAGGTAACTAGCTCATGTGTGAGAAGGTGAAGGGTATGAATTTAGTTCTTGAGAAGATGATGAAAAATCTTGAAGCAGGATCAAGGTTGTGAGAGAATGTGAAGATAGTTGATAAAGAGTTTATAGTAAGGAGATTATGTAGCAGTGTAAATTTTGAGGTTTGGATCAAAAGTTATAATCAAGTGTATAAGAAAACATGTTTGTGGTATATACCAAATATTGTAAAAATTTGAACAAATTAAAAATGAGTGAATCTAGAGACTAGATATTATTCCCAAAAAAAAAAAAATTATTTTCAAAATTGGTTTTGTACATAAGGCAAAAGTTGTTAAATAGTACAAGCTAAATAGTCTTTGTAATAGTTTAAAACATTATATAGAAAATCGTTTGTTACGTCAATAAATAATCAATTGAATTTAAGTTCGAGGACATCCTTTAAAAAAAATATTATGTACTTTGTAAAGGTACTAGGTAATACAACAAGTTTTAGAAATCCTTAGTTTGTGCTAAAGTATGAGGTTATAGTTTTTAAAATAAATAACATGTGGAGAAAAGAAATAATATGATTTGGGTAGGGTGTTGAATATTTAAAAAGTGGCTAAGAGGGTAAGGTGAAGTGCGATTGTGAAATCCATAGATGGTTATGAAAGTATGAACTTGTAAACAATATATGAAAATCATGATATATAGGATATTGTTTATGAGAGGAGAGAGTATTATTGTAAAACTTGCATAAATGCTTGGAGTGCCCTTGTCTAGCTGTAAAGCCCATCAAGAACGTTGACTTTTCAAAGGAGTTTGAACCCAATGGTGATCAAAGAAGACATGCTTTAGCCTATAAGTGGACACTCACTCCAGGAATCCCCAGGTAAGCATAACAGGTCCGTAAATGGATTTATGCGCTATGCTTGTCTATGCCAGAAAACCCAGTGTACAGGCGTCCACCCTTCCAGATTGCACGTGTCCTTATCACACTCATTAAAGTTCAACAACTTCGAAGGAGTAAAATAAGAGTAGGTATTATGTCTAAGGATGTCTTCATAAAAGGTACTGTTCCCGTATGATGATGTAAACTTTACACTCTCTGTAGGACACCATCTCTATGCACCATGATGAAAGATAAGAAGAATAGAGAGAGGGAAGAAGGGAAAGGTAGAAGGAGGAAAGTAGGGAGAAATGAGGGGTAGGGTAATTCAGGAAATATTATGCATGCAAGTTAAAGTTCGGTTATAGTCTAGGCCATTTTATCTAATAACCTAGTTCCCTATAACCATGGCTCTGATACCAATCTGTAACACCCCAACCGATGGCGGAATCATCGAGGTGCCACGTAGTGACGATTGTTCAAAAGCTCATGGTACTAAAATGTAAATATTATTGAATAATCAAAATTGTCTTACATGGAAATGGAAAATACATTGTTTAAATGAAATGTAAATATTGAAATAACTGAATTAAAATAAAGCACTAAATGTTCCTTGCTAAAGCACTAGATCAAACTGCACCTGAAACATGTACAAAATGGATTTGGTCAACATATGAAATGTTGGTGAGCATTCCTAGTTTTGATATATATAGTAGGTTAAAAAGTTATACAATTCAAGTGCAAGCTACAGTGCAAATATGTAAACTATGTATCATACAAATGAGCGAAATCAACCCTGTGACTGTATAATGTACTGTATGAACTGTAGTGTACTTATCCAATAAATGGATGATAACTTAACAATGGCCACGGATTCTCCGATGAAAAAGGGGGAGAATCAACCTAGGCGGGTTGTCAATCCAAATAGCGCTATCCAATGTTAAGGTCGGCTTGTACCATGTTAATGATTTCACTAAGTACAAATGTAATCCACATGTAATGTCTAAGCATAAAGCACGTTGTAAGCAATGCACATAGTACTAGAATTGTATTGTAAAAATGTAAACTTGTATTTGAAATTGTAATAGTGTACATGTAACACCCCAAAAATGTATAAAGGCAAAAAGGGGTAGAAATACTCACTGTTCACGTAGTAACTTGAAATTGGACTGGACAACGAAATATGAACTTGAGATTTCTCCCAAATGATTAACCTAAAGTATTTGATAATATGTGAGTGAAATAACTCTAGGATACTTGTATTTCTAGGGCTTCGAATTGGGGATAACGTTTATTTGTTTAATAAACAAATTGTTTATTAATTATGAGAGATTTAATAAATAAATAAATAAAAGTCTTTTAATGAAATTTGAATTTAGAATATACTCAATAAAGTATTTGAAGTATAGAAATAATTTTTATAAAATTATTTCATTTAAAATAGATTTTTAAATCTATTTATTTATAAATAGCCAACATTTAACTTTAATATTCAAAAATACTAAAATTAAAGAATTCTTATTTTAAAAATCATATTTCTGTCCTAAATGATTAAAAATAATTTGTGTAAAATTTTGGTGCAAAAATGATGAAAATTGGATTTATTATGATTTAATTATGATTAAATCTAACAAAAATTGATTAAAAATATAAAACAAATGATTTTACTGAATTAAAAATTATTTCAGTAAAGTTTATCTTTATAAAAAGTCAGGATAATTTTTGGAGAATTTAATAAAGTTGTTTTGATATATAAATGGATTTTTATAAATCTAATAGTATAAAAATGATTTAATTATTATAAATATTAAATAAATGAATTTCTGAAAAATAAAAATTATAAATGAAACTTTTATATCAGATTAAACAAATGTAATTTTTTTAGGATTTATAAAATAGTTTTGATATTTTAAAATGAATTTAAAAGATTTAAAAAGATTTAATATATATATATATATAATTGTTTGTTTTTAAAAGAAAAGAAAAAAAAAAGAAACAAAACCGGTCAGAGCCGGGACTCGAACCCGGGTGACCTCTGTTGTGGACCATAGTCACAACCACTTGGCCTAGGCCGGTGGTTGTGATGTTTCTGGGTTAAAAATAAATATATGCACAATGCGAAATCCAGTTTATCCCCAAAACACTACGTATGAACCCTAGAATCTGCAATAATGCAATTCACTCATCATTGGCCCAATTGATGTTAGGGCTTTTGATGAGTGAACGCCGGTGAACAAAACCCACAAAAGAAATGAGACTCACAGTGTGTAATCATGTATAAACGTCGGGTCAAAGCAGAAAGTCAACCACGAACTCGTTAACAATAATCAGAGTTTATTAGAGAGAATTGGAGGTGAGGATATGATGTTCGGCGATTAGGGAGGGTATAGGCACGTTCAATTTATAGGTAAAGCTCGGATTGTATGATTTGGTAAGTTTGACTCGATGTGATGATAATGTGGGTAATTACTTTAGAATTGGTATGAAGTAATGGTAATCGTACGCGTATTTGACTCACCATGGACCGGTAATTATGTTATAATAGAAATTAAAGTGTGTTGAATATTAAATCTGGAAGGTTGACCAGATTGAATGGTGGTTTGGCTGAACACAGTTCGCGTAACAGTAGCAGAGGAGGGGAAGAAGCAGACGCGAGGACAAGCTTATATACTTATTGGGTTGAAGTTAGAACAGAAAGAAAACCTTGGCCTAGTGGTGTTGGCGCGTGTGTTGTGTTCGTGGTGACTCGGGTTCGAAACCCGGGTAAAGCATCCCTTTTTTTTTAAACAGTCAAGGGGCAAGGGGGGGGGGGAGTGGGCTTTGGGATTATTTGGGCTGGGCTTTCTGATCAGATGGGCTGTGTACTGGGCTCCGAATCAATGAGATACAATGGGCCTCAAAATAAGGAAAAAGGGTATAGATTTGGGTTGTGTTGGGTTTGGTTTTAAGAAAAAAAAAATGTATATAAAATCTGAATTTTTATTATCATTATTTTTATTAGTATTATTATTATTATTATTAAAAAATATATATATATATATATATATATATATATATATATATATATATATATATATAATGAAAGAGTGACGGATGTCACAGTGATGGAAGAAAATAAGTTGAAAGTTGGGAGTGCTATTGGCCAAAGTGAAAGTTTGGAGTGATATCCGCCAACAGGTGATAGTTGGGAGTATTAAAATCCATTTTCCCTTTTTTTAATTGGGCTAGAGTTGCCACATCACATCCTATGTGGCATCTCTCAAAAGAGAGATTGCATAATATTATGACATGTCATTAAAAATGCTTTGGTTTATTATATATATATATATATATATATATATATATATATAGATTATTTTTTTAAATAAAAATAATTATTAGTTTAAAAATTTGAACATGATAATTAATACTTTTATGTTTATATTTATATTTAGGGGAAATTGAATTTAATAATCCCAACTTTGAGGGGTTGGAAGGGAACAGTACCAACTTGAAAGTTGTAAGATAACAGTCCCAACTTGTCAACGTTTTTATTCTAATGGTCCCAAACTAACCGAGGTTAAGTTTTTCTGTTAAGTGCCAACGTGGCAATCCACGTGGCAAAATTATTTGTCATTTTTATCCATCCCACTAACGTCATCCATTCATGCACCGTTAAGACCGGGACATTTTCGACAACTTATCTTTACATTTTTTCCATTATCATCCATACATCGTACCATATCGTATATTTTGGTATCGATAACAAGCTTTGGCGAAAATCGATTTTAGTATTTTACGGCATCGGATCGGATTGGTATCAAACTCATCTCAATTTTAACCCATTTGATGTTGTTCCAAACATTTACACAAATAAAATAGCTCCGTTCATATCAACATCAAGTAACATTTATTGGATTAGCTTGATATTGATCACCATCAAATGGGTTAAAATTAAGGTGCAAGGATGATAATGACAAAAAAATAGAGGCAAGTTGACAAAGATGCCCTTGACTTAACGGTGCATGAATGGATGTCGTTAGTGGGATGAATGAAAATGTCAAAAAGTGAAAACGTGAGGGAGCCAAATTAGAAGACAAAACTTTTTGGATGAAAATGGCATTTTGGGGCAAACACAAGGACTAAAATGACAGTTTACCCCATTTTCTCTATCTATTAAATAAAAATATTAAATCATAAATTTTCCTTTCTACCTTGGTTATTTAATTTTTTTTCTCAACTATTTATTCAATTGTTTCGTATATTAATGACAGTTTAGTTTTTAACAATTAACCTCGCATGATACACAAGTTGTTAACCTAACAATAATAATAAAAAAAAAGTAAACTATTTTAATTAGTAAACAGTATATCAAAGATTTATTTTTTAAAGATATATATTGACGACTGTATGTGTTACCAGATTACATTACATTTATTCAATCCATGTAAGATACAAGTTCATTTAGTGCATATAATGACAACTTTTTAATTGCTCAACATATAAAACTATAGTTATTCATCCTGTGTAATACATGAGGTTTGAACCTAGTTATTCAAAATACCAATGGGGTGGTGGTCCATTGGCAAAGGTAAAACCTTTAAAACACCTAGGTTGTGGAACGTCTTGAGTTCAAGTCCCACAGATCGCAGAATTTAAAATAAATTAACCTTAAAAAAAAGTAAATATTCAAAATAGGAATGTTTAGTTATCAGTTACACAAATAATAAAATAACTGTTCGGAAAGTGCATTTAGTTATTTACACTAATCCAAAAGGGTTTTTTTAGATATATTGATATAGATGTAAATAATTTAAAGTGACTGATCATAAATATTGCAATTAACTGTATTTTCTGAAATTATGATAAATAAATTGCCTACCGTATTACCTTTTATGTTTTCAAACCATACAATATTACAAAAATAGTTTATCCCACAAGCTTATGGGGATAGACAAATCTAATATGAAATGATAAAATGTGTGTAGCATAAAATGAATAGGCCGTTTTTAAAAAAATATAAAGGATCAACACTTGATAACTCATAAAACCTACTTTTAATTCTACATTTTCACCTCTTACTTGAGTGAAGTCTCTATACAACTTTGTCATTTCCTCAACACTTTAAAGTTGCGATGTGAACATAAAAAACCAAATTGATATCAAATGATATGTGATGATAGGTGATTCTGATGTGTAAAATGAGCATATGTGTGACACCCGTTGATTTCACAGGTTAAGATCCGTACACGCCTTTAAACTATGTCATTTTTATTCGTGCATTAGACATTATTACATTAACTATGTCATCCCGAGTCTAGCAATAGCCCAAACAATATCAGGAATTTGTTAACAATTTCCAACAATGTCCATTTACGCATGCAACACCCAATTATTCCCAAATAATTGGCAACGAACAATCAAGCCAATAACACGCTCAACAGAGAGAAGCAAAATTTCCAATTATTACGTACAATCGAAACAAGACTACACGTTACAATATCCGACTTGGAAACTATTCAATCTTCCCACAAAACCCGAATATTTATAAGACATTTTATGAATATTCGACATGTTATTTCATAGAGTTTTATCATGGATCAAATTCTAACTAGAAACATATGTAAATATGAGTTATTACACAAGTACAAACATATGTATAAACATTGATTTACACAAGACATTTTATGTAATCAAAACTATGCACATTCACATAGGTGATATCAATAAACAAACACAACTCCATGTATATATATACACACACAATCGATTTACATATATGTGTGGATTTGATGGACTTAAATAAACATATTATATATACACATACATATACACACAATCGGCATATATATATGTTGGAACAAAATGAAAATCTATAACATACATATACATGTACGCGACTTATGTATGTGTGTGTGATCGAAATTCGAACAATATATGTGTACATATACATACATATCCACGGTTCATATATGTGTGTGTGTATGTGATTGTATCAAGCAAATCATGTGTATATATATATACACACACACACACGATCACACACATTCATGGGTGTGTTGATTTGGACCTTTCATCACTACATACAATACCTATATACACACACACCCACACGACATACATATATGCAAGTGTATACACACATTCATGGGTGCGTTGATTTGGACCTTTCACTAAAAAGTCGTTTATTTATCTCCAAAAGTCTTTTTCTCTTTTATGTTTCCTCACACAATTTTTAAACGTTAATAACTTTTATATACGAGGTTTTTTTTTTATAAAAAACAAATTACATCAAATTAGCGAACGTTTTATTATATTTCCTATGAGTACCATAGTGCCATACAAAAAACGAAAAGAAAAACATTTTTAGTGGGTTTTGTTAATACAGGAAAAAAACAAAATGTGTTCAGGTAATTCATTAATTATGTCTAGGCACAAAGACTTCACTTGAGTAAGAGGTGCACATGTACAATTATGAGTAGGTTTTATGAGTTATCAAGTGTTGATCCTTTACAAAAAAAATATGAAAAACGGCATATTCCTTTTATGGTACATTCATTTTATCACTTCATATTAGATTTGTCTATCTCAGGACACTCCTGAGGAATAAACTAGTTATAATATATTAAAATTTCATTCTTTTGAGTTATATTTAGGTGTTTTTTTAAAACGTATCTAGCATTTTAAAAATGTTTTTATTATATAACAAAATATTTTAACCATGAACAACAAAAAACTACAAATTTATATCCTTTTATCTTTGTGTATATACATAAATGATAAAAATAAACGAAACATAATGGAGTGAATATGTAAAATAAAATTACCTTCTTTCTTTTTTCTAAATAAAAATATTTTATATTTTGTGGCAACTTTATTATAGATGAAGACAAAATCATGATGTGAGATGTTCACGTGTGGCTTGGACATATGCTGCATGTGAAAAACAAAAGGAACCTTTCTTGGTTATTATTTTTTATGTTTAATTTCTGGGTTCTAGGTTTCATACACCATGTAACATTATATTTTGAGGATGCGACATTATATTCTGAGGTATGTGACAGACTTCTATTGATGTATGATGTGGATCAGGGTGTATCATTCCTAATTAAAGGGTATATGGTTCTTGAATTCCTTTTTTTTGAGCGGCAAATTTCACTCTTTGTGGGACTTGAACCCATGACCTCCCCTTAGGTGTTCCTAGAAGCTTTGCTTCTACCATTAGGCCACTAAGGTACTAGCTATTACATAAAACATCACCAAAATTTCAGTTACAGTTAGTTCCAAACTCACCCTCAAACAGATTGTATCTCAAATGCTTTCCATGTAACCCAGGTCCAGCCCGATGCCTCAAGTTTGTTCTTCACCTAAGTAAATGTCACCGATTGTATTTCGCCAAAAATTGCGTTTAAATTCACCCTTTTGCCTTGAAAGATTGTCGCGTTTATAGCCTTCCAAATGATCCAAGCCGCAGCCAAAATGATAATATGAATCCAGTTCCGTTTTTTGGCTTCAATCCTCTCGTCCTTGTGAATTAGCAGCAGGTCTTTTACGTTGAAAGTGAAAATAGTCGGTATTCTGGTCCATAAGCTGATCTTGTGCCATATCCAAGCAACCACATAGCAAGAGGTCAGCAAATGATCAGCGTCTTCATCCGACTCACCGCATAACTTACACTCTATTGACCCGTGAATTATCTTCCTTTTGTGCAGCCCTTTTAGAGTAGGTAAACGATCTTGCTAAGCCCTCCACATGAAAATAGAGACCTTCTTTGGCACCCCTTTCACTAGGGGTGTTCAAATTCGGATAATCCGAATTTCGGATAATCCAAAATTTCGGATAGTCAATATTGGGATCCGAATCTGGATCCGAAATTTCAGATATCCGAAATTCGGATAATCCGAATTTCGGATTCGGATTCGGATTCGAATCATCCAACGGATAATCCGAAACTTAAAATAAATAAATAAAAAATAAATAAAAAATAATAAAAAAACGTTGTCCTTTATGTCTAAAATGTGAACCTGTTAAAATAACAAAAATCTAAGTTAGATAAACGAAACTTGAACAAAAAAATGTAAAAGAAACTTACCGTTTGGTGGACAGGGGCTGTGGAGGTCGGAGACGAGGTGGACGGGGGCTGTTATAGAGAAGAGAAGAGGTAGCGACTGCTATGGATGGGAGTAGTATGGACTTAGGGTTAGGAGGATTAGGGATTTAGGATTGTGTATTGTGTTATGTAGTGTATATAATATTATATATTTATATATATTTTTTTATTATTCGGATTCGGATAATCCGATTATCCGAAAATTTTCAAAATCAGGATCCGAATCCGAATCCGAAATTTCGGATTATCCGATTTTCGGATATCCGAAAATCGGATTATCCAAAATTTCGGATAATTCGGATTCAGATTATCGGATTCGGATTTTTTTGAACACCCCTACTTTTCACCCACTGAAACGGGTAGAAAGGAGTGGCCTAACGAGATAGTAATTCCCTGCAGGAGGCGACCGAAAAGATCCCATCCGAAGACCCAACATAGCCCCATGTATCCCTTAGATTAGACAGTAAGGTACCAGCAGGGAATTACTATCTCGTTACGCCACTCCTTTCTAGTATAAAAATTAGTTTAACGTAAAAAGTATAAGAAATATTTTGGGTCTTTGATCAAAATAAATCAATGGATTAGATTAAAAGGGGAAAAGTACACGTTGAGTTTCTAAAATAGGAGGAGAAGGGCAAAATAGGTATAACCCACAATGGTTGAGTTCCACCCCCATTTTTTTAACGTCAATAACTTTTTCATACCACATTATTTTTTTTTTTTAGAAAAACACACCATAAAAACAAACATTTTATCCTATTTCATTTGCATACCATATTGCTATACTTAAAAAAAAAAAAATTTGCTGGGTTGATAGTACTTCCGTCTAAATGTAAACACTTGATATTATTACATGCGTTTAAACATTCTGAATGTAATAATAGCTTTTTTGTTTTTTTAAGTATAACCAAAGTTCCAAACTAAAAAAGAAAAAACGATTTAGGCATAACAAAAGTTCCAAAATAATAGTTTATGGAAACCAAACCATCAAACTATGACAGCAACCAACCAAGTTTTTAAAAATTCTATGCTTTTGTCACTAATCTTCCACGTTGTGTATACCATCCCATGAAGTAGCAATTACAATATGGCCACCCGTTTTGGGCATTAATATTGGCATGGGACTCATCAGTGGCGAAGCTTGAAGATCATATCGGCGGGGGGCGGACTCAATTTTTTTGTATCAGTTGGGGCCGAAAGATCAAACCGGTGGGGGCCAGACTCAATCCATATAAAAATTACTTACGAAAATCACAAACTTCTACCACTGAGTCAAAAACCAGAAGGGGCCAGGACACCCCAAGGCCTCACTAACCTTCACCAATAGAACTCACAACCACCTTCTAACATTGGTAGTGCCTGCTCGTAGGAGGGGCAAGCTTTGCGATTGCCTATGGTCCACTCTTTCTCTTCTATGAAGATCAATTTTCCTTTTTACAATTTGTGTTTGTTAACTTTAGCAAAATATCTTTAGGTAGTGAAAGAGATCAACCCCTTGACTTTCTCATTGATTGGTTGGTCTATAAATAATACATCATTATCTCTTAACTTTGGCAAGAGACTAATACAAATAAATTACATTTAAACTATACCAAATATACTTTATCTATTACACCCCCGCTGTCGAAGCGGGAGGAGACCAGATGCTGAGACTGGAACGAAAATCTTCAAATAGTACTCGTGGTAGACCATTTGTGAAGATGTCTGCAACTTGATACCTTGATGGAACGTGAAGGATGCGAACATGACCCCGTTGAACCTGTTCTCGAACAAAGTGAATATCCAATTCTATGTGCTTTGTGCGTTGATGCTGTACCGGGTTACCTGATAGATAGATGGCACTGACATTGTCGCAGTATACCATTGTGGCACGGGAGACCAGGACGGACAGCTCTAGCAACAGATTTCGAAGCCAACAAATTTCGGCGACCACATTAGCAACGCCGCGGTATTCTGCTTCTGCACTTGAACGAGACACTGTGGGCTGGCGCTTGGAAGACCATGAGATCAAATTATCCCCAAAATAGATGCAATAACCGCTAGTAGAGCGTCTCGTGTCTGGGCATCCAGCCCAATCTGCGTATGTGTAGGCGATTAGATTGGGCTGGGATGTGGGGCCCAAAAGAAGACTATAAGCCGCGGTCCCCTGTATATACCGAATGATTCTTTTGAGAGCAAGCCAATGATCTGTGTGAGGAGCGTGCATATGCATACACACTTGCTGAACAACATAAGTAATATCCGAACGGGTAAACGTGAGATACTGTAGGGCCCCTGCTAGGCTTCGGTAGAGAGTCGGGTCATGAAACGGTTCGCCAGACGATGAGGCGAGTTTGGCGTGGGTGTCAACTGGGGTAGCAACGGGGTTGCAAGATTGCATGCCGGCTCGTGCTATAATGTCTGTCGCATAAGACTGTTGAGAAAGAAACATGGTGTTGTTATGGCGGGATACTGAAATACCCAAGAAATAGCTCAACGGTCCGAGATCCTTCATAGCGAATTCGCTTGCCAAGTTTGCTAACAGGCGCTGTCGAAGACTGTCAGAAGAGGTTATAAGAAGAATATCATCAACATATAGTAGGAGAAAAGCTGTGTCACCGGCCTGATTGTAAGTGAACAAAGAAGCATCACACCGACTGTTAAGAAAACCCAAGTGAAGCACATAATCCGTGAATCTTTGATACCACGCACGGAGGGCCTGTTTTAGACCGTATAAGGATTTGCGAAGCAAACATACATGGTCAGGGAACCGTTTGTCACGAAAGCCCATAGGTTGATGCATGTAAACCGTTTCATTTAAATTGCCGTGCAGAAATGCATTGGTAACATCCAGCTGGTGTACGGGCTATCCTTTAGATAGCGCAAGTGAAAGAACCGTGCGTATGGTAGCCGGTTTGACAACCGGACTGAAAGTCTCACCGCAGTCAATGCCCACTTGTTGAGAACGGCCATCACAAACTAGTCGTGCCTTATATCTCTCCAGTGTCCCGTCCGACCTGTATTTATGTTTAAACAACCACATGGAACGAGTAATATTCATAGATGGGTCACGAGGAACTAATTCCCATGTACCGTTTCTAATTAATGCGTTAAACTCGGTAGTCATGGCGGAGTACCATTCCGGAACGGCCAAGGCATCTGTGGGGTTTTTGGGTATGGGTATGATAGTGGGAGTGGCGGAGGTATGGTGGTTGAAGGGTGTTTTTGGTTTGAAGACGCCACTCATGGAGCGGGTGTGGATGGTTCGGGTTGGTGGCGGGTTCGGTTGGGGGTTAGATGCGGTGGGTTGGGTCTGATCGGGTGATGGGGCTGGTACATTGGGCCGGGAGGGGGGTGGACTGGTTGGTGGTTGCGAGGGTGTTGGATTGGGCCTGGAGGGGGGTTCATTTGAGTGGTTAATGGGAGGTGTGAATGGGCCGGTCTGAGATGTGGTATTGGGTTGGTTGGTGGACTTAGGTGTGGGCAAGTGTGGGCACAAATGGTAGGGAAATGTATATGTGAAGGCATCGTATGTGGGTGCGGGTCCAACAACTTGGGCAAAAGGGAAGGTGGTCTCATCAAATGCAACATGACGAGATATAAAAATTTGTTTGGACGTGAGATCAAGGCAACGGTATCCTCGATGAGAGGTGGGGTAACCGAGGAAAACACATGGTTGGGAACGGTGTTCCAGTTTGTGTATGGTTGTGGGGGGAGTGAGTGGGTAACAAAGACAACCGAAGACACGAAGATGATCATAAGTGGGTGTGGACAAATATAATAGTTCAGTCGGGGTTTTGTTTTGGGTGAGTTTAGAGGGCAAAATGTTTAATAAATAAGTAGCGGTTTCAAGTGCAAAATGCCAAAGGTGTGTGGGTAGGGAGGCATGGGCCATGAGAGTGCGAATCATGTTATTAATGGTTCTTATTTTTCGCCCGGCCTTGCCGTTTTGGGATGAGGTGTAAGGACAAGAGAGACGGTAAAGAATACCGTTTGTGGTAAAGAAGTTTTGGAAAGATGTGTTAACGTACTCGCGTCCGTTATCACATTGAAATGTTTTAATGGTTTGATTTAATTGGGTTTTAATAGTTGTGGCAAATTGGGTGAATGATTGAAATACTTGGGATTTATGTGTAAGGGGGTAGGTCCATAAAAAATTTGTATAATCGTCTAAGAATAGTACATAATATTTATGGCCTGAGGAACTAATTATCGGGGATGTCCACACGTCACTATGAATTATGTCAAATGGTTGTAGAGTATTATTTTGGGAAGCAAAGAAAGGTAAACGCACACTTTTACCAAAAATACAAGACTGGCATACTTTATTATTAGAAACATAATTAAAGTCTAAAACATGAGATGTCTTTAATTTATTCAAAGATTCACGTCCTGGATGACCAAGACGGTGATGCCAGACTAGGGAGGAAATAGCTGCAAAGGCGGAAGGCTGAGATGTGGGCGACCCGAGCACCAGGGGATAGAGATCACCGCTGCTGTTGCACCGTAGGAGCGGTGCCTTGGTCTTGTAGTCCTTCACAAGAAAACCAAACGGGTCAAATTCAACAGAAACCCAATTGTCCGTTGTAAAACGACGGACAGAAATCAAGTTTTTGACAAGTCTAGGTGAATATAAAACGTTTTTAAGGATAAAGGGTGGGAAAGGCTTGGGTAAGTATTTAGTGCCTTGACCAAGTACCGGTATAGTATCGCCATTTCCTACAATAATATTACGAGAAACACAAGAATTAGAAAAAGTATGGAAATCACCTGACTCGTGAGACATGGTGGATGATGCTCCGGTGTCCATGTATTGGGTGGGGTCCGGTTGTTGTAGGCTCATGGTGTAGAGGGCTTGATCTATGTCGGTTGGGCAATAGGCGGTGTGGGCTTGTTGGGGTTTTGGGCCTAGAAGACCTTGCTGATTTGAGGGAGACTGGGCGGGCCGATTGGAGGTTGGGTAGGGGCATGGAGGAATGGACTAGTTGTGGGCTTGTGGGTAGTATTGGGTTTAGGCCGAGTGTGGGTTTTGGTTTGTAGGGTATTGGGGCTGGTTAGGATTGTAAGGGAATGAATTATTGGGACAAGTGGGAGTCCAGGGATTGTATGGATTGTAGTTAGGAGGAGTCCAGTAACCATAGGCTGAGGTGCGGCCACGTCCAGATCCGAAGCGGCCACCACGACCACGCCGGCTGGTGCGACCACGACCCCGGCCGTAGGACTGAGACTCCTGGCTGTAGGTGGGTCGATTGTTGTCGGAAGGGGTACGATTGGTGGAGGCGGTGAGTGCGGTGGAAGCGGTTTTTGAGGCATGTAATGCACGTTCCGCCTTGTCGGTTTCGGTTTGACAAAGTTTGGAACGGGCATAATAAAAGGAAGGTAATGGGTCTTGATTTTTGATAATGGTATAAATACCCTCATATTGGTCGTTTAAGCCCGCGAGAAGTTGCAATACCAACCGGTCATTTGTCACAGGAGCATCTACGTTCGCCAATTGATCCGCTAGAGTTTTCAACGCCTGACAGTAAGCGGACATGGAAGGGAAACCATCGAGTCTTGTGTTAGAAAACTTATTCATGAGGTGAATGGCACGTGCCGCTTTGTTATCATGGAACAAGTTTTCTATGGCTACCCACGCCTCGTGTGCATTGGAGACATTGTTGATTATGGTGTGTAACAGATCATTGGAGATCGTGCTATATATCCATTGTAAGACAATGGCATCAACACGGTCCCAATCATCCGAGGGTTTGGTGGATGATGCGGCTGCAGTGGGGTCAACAGGAGGGCGTTGTTGGAGGTGGTCTTCAACAAGAAAAGCTTTGCAATGGAGTTTAAACAAGGTAGCCCATGAACCATATTGAGAAGACTCGATTTCAAGGGTGATTGGGATAAAGGTTTTAATGTTTGAAACCGTAGTGGCCGGGTGGAGTTTGGATTCAACGGTGATACTTGGGATGATTGTGGAAGAATGGGCAGTTTCGGTGGACATTATGTTAAGGAAAGAAGGCAGCAGTATGGTGGTGTGGGAAAAGAATGACAGCAGTATGTGTTGGGTTAAGGAAAGAAGGCAGCAGGGTAACAGAGAAAGGAAGAAGAAGGCCGGACAGATGCTGTTTGCGGCGGCCGCAGAAAGGGTTTGGGAGGAGAAGGGTTGTTCCTGGTCAATGATACCATGAAAGAGATCAACCCCTTGACTTTCTCATTGATTGGTTGGTCTATAAATAATACATCATTATCTCTTAACTTTGGCAAGAGATTAATACAAATAAATTACATTTAAACTATAACAAATATACTTTATCTATTAGGTAGGCAAATTTTGGTGAAACATACTTTACGTAGTTGAGTGTGCATAATTTCGATTTAGTCATTTAGAGCGGGGGTGGTGAACTTCATTTTTATCCTAAAAGATAAAGTAGATGACATAAAATAATCACTTCCCTAGTTCCCTTAAACCAAGCATTTGTTCTTTGTTTTCACCTCTTTGTCCATTGATCAATATAACTGGAAAAACTAAGAAAACGATTAACTTAATAAAATCATTAGCTAAAGAAAACAAACTTCATTGATTTCACTATTTAAATCACTAAACACCTTTTTTTACGTATGTGAGCTTCAGCCTTACGTCAAGGTATGACAGGTCAGAAACAAGCTTGGGCAACAAAAAAAATGCAAACAGATATTGAGCCGCGATACACGTAAAATTAAAGAAAAATAGGCCCACCGGCCACCACACATGAAACTTGTTTTCACTTCAATCCCTTACTATATATATATACTAGACTGAATTATAAGTTTTTTCCTTTAAGTTTATACCAGATTGCAAGGTATGTCCTTTAACTTTAAAATTGATTGGTTTTGTCCTTTATCTTTTAAAATCTTGCACGTTATGTCCTTTCGACTTAACTCTGTTAATTTTCTTCGTTAAGTTGGGTCATGTACAAGACACGTGAGGGCATTTTAGTTCTTTCATGCCTTTTATTATTAATTTACATCAAAAATAAAAAAACAAAAAAAAAAATATAAAAATCCTGAATCTCTCTCTCTCTCTCTGATAACCGCCCCCACCTGTTACCACCCTCCACCACCACTTGCCACCACAGCCATCGTCTGTTATCACCCTCCACCACCACTTGCCACCACAGCCACCATCCCTAACATCAAAATCCCCACCCAACAACCTCTAAATAACCACTGTAAGCCTCTCCATTACCACCACCCATCACCATCGTCTACCGTCACCACCATCGCTCCACCTGCCACCGCCTGCTATGAGCCTCTATCACCATCGTTTTCTGCTGCTACCTTAATTACCCCCAAAATCAAACCCTAATTGATCGAAAACGGTGTCTAAGACGGGTCTGACTAAATCGAATACTTTTAGCTAGATTTCCAGATCTGTGTTTTTGTTAGGTTTTAGGGTTGTGGGTATTGGTGACTGACGACGGGCCTGAAGCTATATATTGGGTTAGAGTTTTGATGGAAGGGAAGGGGGTGGTGGTGGTTGTCGGCGGCGAGTATTTAGCAGGGTTTTCGGGGTAAGGTGGAGGGTGGTTCTGGAATGTGGTGGTGTAGGTGGTGGTGGAGGGTGGTTCTGGAATGTGATGGTGTAGGAGGTGGAAGGAGGTGGTGGAAGGATGACCTGCAATGAATGTGGATCAATTTACTGATATACCCTCGTGTGCAAGTCATGTGACCAAACTTAACGAAGAAAATTAACAGAGTTAGATCGAAAGGACATAACGTGCAAGATTTTAAAAGATAAAGAACAAAACCAATCAATTTTAAAGTTAAAGGACATGCCTTGCAATCTGGTACAAACTTAAAGGACAAAACTTGTAATTCAGTCTATATACTACTCCCTTGTTAATTTTGAACCCAAGATTTCCTTTTTAAGAGGCATGTATCTCTAACAAATGGGTTAGCCCATCGGCTTACTTTAAATTTATTCATATAAATATATTTTCTGTTTGATTCTTTACAATTATCTCCAAATTAGAGAAAAGATTGGAGATTTTTCACTATACAAAATTCTTCTTCTTAAAAAAAAAAAACACTGATGATTGGAGATGGCCTTAGTAATATCTATTCAAAGGTTTAGTAGTCAAAGAATGTTTGTTTTGTGCAGAGCAATTTTTATAAAGACAAAATGATAATTCAAAGCATGTTGGTTGTTCTATGTAGGGTCGATAGATAAATTTGAATGTGTGGACAAAATGACAAACTGAAAAGCACCACTACTTGACTGATAATTGGTATTAGTAAATTACTAATTTGCTTACTATCTTTGCTTCTTTGGCATTTGTTGTGTTTTTACTTTTTAATGTCAAAATAGAAACCAAACTTAAGAATCTGGTTACGCAAAAACGCAAGATAGAATTTTTTTTTTCTCAAAAGTAGACTTCTCACATTAATAATAACCAAGTTACATCTGGATAACGGGTAAGCGAGCAACAAGCTGCGTCGCTATCCCTTTTTGAATTGCAAAACCTATTCTACTAAATACAAACTCTTAGTTCCTCGGGCTTTGCGAGTCACTGTGGATCACCTTCTGTACCAGCTCCAAAAAGCGAACCGCCTGAGGGGCAAGGGATCCAAAAGTGTCGAAGGCAAACGGAATGAACACATGTTGAATCTCTAAACACGCTGCCTCGTGCTTAGCAACCTTCCTAGCTTCCGCCTTCAAAACCGTCTGTCCTGGAACGAATCCACTATCTCTCAGCCCCACCAGTGGGGACACCCCAGTGAGATCAACACACGCGTGCTTACCCCCCGCCCAGCCAAACACAAGGACGTCCGCAGGACGCAGGGTAGATCTTCCCTCTCGTGGGTCTGTCAGAAATGTGAAGGTTCAATTGAATCACAAAAAGGAGTAATTTTAAGATTTATTATTGTTTGTCTCAAATGATTTTTATCAAAAGGTTTTTAAAACGGCCCGTACCTTTTAAGTCGCTTAGGCTTTTTAAAAATGTTGAGCCGGCCCTGCGCGTAATTAGGCTTTGATCTTATTCGGTCACTTCATTTTATAGGAAAATCTACTATTATTTGAAATTGAAAATCATAATATTATGGTAAAATAATCCTCACCCATCGTATTACTTGATTCATTTTCAATCATTATCACAGTTCGTGTTATATACATATGTGTGTGCGTGCATTACATGACTGGTATATAAGGAGTGAAGAACTTCCAAAACCAAGGGATGATAATTCATAAAACTTGTTATGACAATTGTATATGAACTCTAGAGGGTTAGTGATAGGATCAATTCACACAAAACACTAAATCAAATACTAACAAAACATTGGAACAAATATTTTTTAAGCTAGAATTACTGATCTTCATGTATGTGGTAACCTTCTTCTCTTGAGCCAGTCACTACAAGAATTTTTACTTTTAGCGGTGACACCTTTAGCGGCGACCCGCCAAAGTGTCGCCGCTAAAGGTAAATTTTAAGTTAACCGTTGATCAAATCTTCATCAACGGTCAAGATTATTTCACAATAATATCATTAGCGGCGACGCCGTCGCCGCTAAAGGTCCACCAAAAACATTTAACCTACCCGCCTCTTCTTCCTTCCCTCTCTAAGTTTTCACCAAAATTCTTCCTTCCCTCTCTAAAGCTCTCTCTGTCTTTCACTCTCTCTCTCTGTCCTTCTTCCTCTCGCAACCCAGAACCACCGCCCAGCCACCTCCCTCAGCTCTCTCTGTCTCCTCCCTCCCTCTCCCCTGCAGCCCCGCCTCGATCTCCCCTGCAGCCCCTCCTCTGCCGCCGCCGAACCACCGCCGAACCACCGCCCAGCCACCTCCGCCGCAGCCACACCACCACCTCCACCCTGCAGCCACACCACCTCCGCCGCACCTCCCTCTCCCCTGTAAGTATTTTTATATTTTTTTTTCTTTTTTTTTGTTTTATTTTTCTGTTTTTTTTATGTATGTATGTATATGTATGTATGTATGTATGAGTATGTATGTATGCGTGTATGTATGTATGAGTATGTATGTATGTATGAGCATATGTATGTATGAGTGTATGTATGTATGTATGCGTGTATGTATGTATGCGTGTATGTATGTATGAGTGTATGTATGTATGAGTATATGTATGTATGAGTGTATGTATGTATGCGTGTATGTATGTATGTATATGTATGTATGTATGAGTATGTATGTATGCGTGTATGTATGTATGTATGAGTATGTATGAGTATGTATGTATGAGTGTATGTATGTATGCGTGTATGTATGTATGAGTATGTATGTATGAGTATGTATGAGTGTATGTATGTATGAGTATATGTATGTATAAGTGTATGTATGTATGCGGGTATGTATGTATGAGTATGTATGTATGAGTATGTATGAGTATGTATGAGTGTGTATGTATGTATGTATGAGTGTATGTATGTATGAGTATATGTATGTATGAGTGTATGTATGTATGCGTGTATGTATGTATGTATGTATGTATGTATGTATGTATGTATGTATGTATGTATGAGTGTGTATGTATGTATGAGTATGTATGAGTGTGTATGTATGTATGTATGCGTGTATGTATGTATGTATGTATGTATGTATGAGTATGTATGAGTGTATGTGTGTTTATATTTGTATGTTATTACATATTGAGACAAGAAAGACATGCCCGAAAATGAATCCCCATTTAAAACGTAGTGAGCTTAGAAATACCCGCCCGAAATTGATTTAGTAATTAATTTCGGGTAGTCCCCGTTTTGGGACTGCTTTTTGAATACTTTATCTCATTTAGGATGTGAATGTGTACTACATGATTGTTTGTTTTTGAAAGATTCGGTTGGCGTTACCTCTTTGCTCCTCGGGTATATATTTATATTATATACTTGGGGGCTAAGGGGAAATGCTGCCGAATTTTTCTCAAACAAACAATCATGCAATACACATTCATATATGAGATAAGGTATTCAAAAAGTGGGTTTAGCAGCCTACCCTTTAGGTGTCAAAAAGTAAATAAGATAGTTGACCCATTTGGTATAAATATGTTTAGTAAATAGGATAGTTGACCCATTTGGTATAAATATGTTTAGTAAATAGGATATTTGACACATTTGGTATATATTTGTAGTTATTTGTTAATAGTTGACCCATTTGGTATAAATATGTTTTGTAGGAGCACCTTAATGATATAATAGCGACTCCTCAATTCCAAGCGCAATTGCTTCAAATGGCTAATCAATTGGTCCAACAAAGGCTTGGAAATCTAGGCGGAAGTGGTAATAGTGGCGATCACGATCACGACGATGAAGACGAAGACGAAGACGAAGACTTTTAGGCAGCTTTGGTATGTTTGTTTAGTTTTGATGGTGTATACTTGAATCAAATATTAGGTTGGTATGTTAGTTTATTTTGTTTGATATGTTTTGACGAATGTTCGTTTAACTTTGTTACGTTTATTTTATATATATGTAGATGTTGGTTTATTATTTTTGTTATTATTTAGTTTGGTTATGCGTGTGCGGAGTAAACGAATAGCAAAAAAAAAAAAAAAAAAAAAGACCTTTAGCGGCGACGCGTCGCCGCTAAAAGTCTTGCCCAGATTGCACAGAAATCTGCCACGTGGCCAAAAAAAAAAGTTAAAAGATAATGCCACGTAGATAATTACTTTTAGCGGCTACACCTTTAGCGGCAACAGGAGCAATAGCGACAGACTAAAGATGGCAGAACCTTTAGCGGCAGCCGTCGCCGCTAAAGGTTCTGCTGCCGCTAAAGGTATACCTTTAGCGGCAGCAGGCGTCGCCGCCTTTAGCGGCAGCAGGCGTCGCCGCTAAAGGTGGACTTCCTTGTAGTGAGTAGAGATGTTTAATCTTCATCTATTCTATCTATATATATAAAATTCTATCTATATATATAAAAGAAAAGCATTTTGATGACATAGCATTTATTGGTGGTCTCATCCCTCCTTTGAATATGCCATGTGGCATTGATGTAGCTGTCGTGGGCTAATCAAAAACAAGTATTTATAACCTAAATACCTATACTAGTACGGGTAAGTAAGGTCGTCTCCACAGGGAACGCGTGGTCAGTATAAGTTTTAAAATTAAATTAATAAAATATTGATCTTGAGTTGGGGTTTTGTTTGATAAAAAGTGAGTAAACAATTAAAAATTAAAGAGTTATCAAATTAAGGAAAAGTAACTTTCACCCGGGATCCAGGTATAGACTTTAACATAAACTTAGTTTAATTATTAGAACACCACATAGACATGGCCTTGGGATTTATGAGTTGAATCAACAACTAAGGACAGTTTTTAATAATAACCGTACAACCTAATTGTCCGCTCAAAAATATCAATTACCCACCAATTACCACCCCGCTAACAATGCAAGAAATTGCCAATACGTTTGGTAAAAAATAAATAATTCAAATATAAATATAAATGAAAGTTTCAACAACTCAAACACAAGTGGTCAAGATATACCAGTTCAAACATAAATAAACTTAGTCTAATGTAAAAGCAAACTAAAACCGTTCACCCGGGGAAAGTCACAAAGGATTTAGCCTTGCATCTTGGTCGCGTTCGCGTGCATGCCTCCTCTATTTTTATTTTTCTCGTGCGATGATCCTTCTCTTTCAAAGTTGTTGTCAGCCTCTGATGCGATGATGTCCCCTCTATAAATTGTCGTTCGATTCATCACATATTATTCACAAAACCAAAATTGCCGTCCAAGAAAATAATTATAAAACCTAATGCAATCCATGGACCCCTCGTATTGGGCTTAGGCCATTTATGGTCTTACATTATTTTTTGACTTTTTTTTATTTATTTATTATATTATTATTATTAGTTTATTATTATAGCTTCGTGCTCTCGACTCGGGTGTTCTTCGCTCGATCAAAATTTCTTGTCTACGCCACAACGTTCATGAACACCTACAAAACACATGTGCACTAATAAATAACTCAGACCGACTAAAAGTACACAAAAAAAAACTGAAATATATACAAAAGTAACATATTAATAAGGTGTTTTCACCAATACATCAGGCATCATGTGGAGGTTTTTTTTAAAAAAAAAATTATTTTGTTTTTTTTTTTAAATAAAATTAAATCATATATAATTATCTCTCCAACCCTAATTACTTTCATTATTTACGCATCTCTCTCTTTAACCTTAAAACCCCAATTAATCAAACCATAACACCTTATTCTTCATTCACAAACTGTTGAATAGGTTAGTTACCGATCCCTCTGTATATTGACATTATTAGGTACTACCTATCATTAATAATCTTTGAATCAACTATTTTTAGCGTGATTTGATTTTTATTCAGAACCACAAAACAAGAATTTGAAGGCGGCTGATTGTTATATCCAATTAATATACTAATCTATATGTATTGAGAGATTAGAGAAAATATCTGTTTTCATTGATTCTTCATTGAGAATGAAAAAAAAAATGTTTGATTCGTATCTAGGTCCAATTTTGTAGTTTACTGATTAATGCAGTATCATATTAATTGTTTTATTGAATATATTGATTTAGGGATTTGATTATTTGTTTTATTTTCTGTGGTAAACGGTTTTTTAAGTATCCAATGTTTCGAGATAATCACCACCTAAACACCTTGGGTTTCCTAAGCTATCCAATCTTTGGATAATATATTAATTTAGGGATTGATTATTTGTTTTGAAGCTGTGAATAATGATTAGGTTTTTTTAGTACGATTAGTGTGTTTGCTTACGTGGCATTATTTAATGGTGGCCTCATCCACGTAGCTTCTTGTAAGGTTTAAAAAAAAATCTATAACCTATATAAACTTTCTCCTCCTCTCCCAAACCCTAAAAACCCTTACCTTCCCCTATCCTATCCTCCATCAAACCTATGATAATTAACCAACGGAATAACCGGCCGTCGAACTTCCCTCTATAAATTGCCGTTCGATTCATCACATATTATTCACAAAACCAAAATTGCCGTCCAAGAAAATAATTATAAAACCTAATGCAATCCATGGACCCCTCGTATTGGGCTTAGGCCATTTATGGTCTTACATTATTTTTTGACTTTTTTTTTATTTATTTATTATATTATTATAGCTTCGTGCTCTCGACTCGGGTGTTCTTCGCTCGATCAAAATTTCTTGTCTACGCCACAACGTTCATGAACACCTACAAAACACATGTGCACTAATAAATAACTCAGACCGACTAAAAGTACACAAAAAAAAAACTAAAATATATACAAAAGTAACATATTAATAAGGTGTTTTCACCAATACATCACACCCCCACACTTATCTTTTTTCGTCTCAAAAAAATTATATATACTCTGCTCAAGACATTATCACAGACTAGCACCCCAGTCGCCCCATCATACCTTAGCTAAGGTCCAAATTCATACCCCATTTACAGATCAGCATTAGATGTGTTAATTCAGCAAGTCAAATTGATTTCCATTTAAAAACAGAATTAACCCGACTAAATCTAACATGCTTCCGGTTTTTATTTTCATGCAACACACCCCTCGCAATTTTTCACTCCACTCGGTTTAATATCTGGACTAGCATGTAATGCGCTAGTATTAATCACTCAAAAACCAAGTATGCAACTCTGTTATCATAGGCTTGTATAACAATCACACTTCAATTATAGACAATGCACATATCTAAAGGACTTACGGGTTTTGGGCTTAGGGTAAAGGTAGGATAGATTTGGCTAGAAAGTGGCTAAAATAAAAATGGTGTAATCAAAGTGATTGACAATCCTTTATTCATGATACGAACTAAACAAGCAAAACATGGGATAGAATTGACCCATAACGAACAACTTCTCTTTATTTTTCTTTTCCTTTCTTTTTCCTTTTTTTTTCATTTTTTTTTCACATATATATACACATATTTTTTTCAACACTTAATAGAACTCAAACACATAAACACAAACATATAACACAATGGATGTCATTTTTTTTTTCAACGGCTAACGGGTCAATTTGGGTAACTTTATAGGTTTAACAATCGAAAGGGTGTAGGCTCAACATGGCTACTAAGGGCAATATTTGGTTAAACGGGTGAACACAAGACAATAAGTGGGTATCAAAAGAATAAGGGAAATCCTAGATTGCCTTTATCATGTACGTGCATATCTAGTCTACAACCTCAGCATGTATCAAATCACACAAGATCTGCAACAGAGAAACATCTGGCCTACTCTCAACAAATGAAAATGTATATGAATTAACCTATCATCTAGTAGGCTCAAGATCTCACAGAAGTGGGTAAATGGGTTGCCGATGTGTGCATGCATTTATTACCAATAGCTTCTTAAACCTAGTCAGGCAATTCTAAACTTTTTTTCCTTAAAAATACCTGCTGAAAACGGTTCATATTACTTTTCCACAAATTAGACCATGACTAAGGATCTACTGCCAAAACAATCAAGAAACAACTGGCAGGTACCGATAGAGCCGCTTTATGTCTGATTAGAGTGCTTTTTAAGAACAATTTTCAAGACATTTTCATTTTTAAATTTTTTTTTTTAGACTCAAGAATAAATAAAAACGAAGTTTCCCCACCCCCACACTTGAACGACACATTGTCCTCAATGTGAGCTAGGAATAAAATAAAGTAGAAATAAAAAATTGTACAACACTAATAAAAGGAACAGACTCCCCTGGATATAGGCAGTGCGCGTATGGGTCCCTGCAGTTCCTCCCAATCGAACCGTATAGCATTTCATTCGCGGCCGATAAACAAACCTGAAACTAAGACTCAAAAGAAAAATAAAAAAATAAATTTCTGGGATGCCTGATACATCGATGATGTACAACTTTACCCCGCCTGAATGGAGATTGAGTACAGACGAAGTTATCTGATTGCAAAGTTAAACTCCAAGCATTCCCAGAAAAAACAAAAACAGACTCAAACTCTAAAAACAAAATAAAAAACGTACCTGTAATACTCCACACAACTATACAAACTCTACAAGTAAACATACCCGACATATCTACTCATGGTGGTCTAGTGGGATGTTTGCGTCCCAATGCCTCAAGGTATGTGCTCCTCCAGCACTCAGGTAGGTCATCCACAGTCCTCCAAATTGGTCCAAACAATGCCAGCCTATGCTTCTCTTTATCAAATTCAGGTGGCTTCTTGGCTTTCTTTTTCCTTCTCTTTCTTGTGTCGTCTTCATCTGCTACCTCGATCCTGTTAATCATAAAACACTCCTCCTCGGATTGATTAGTAGTTAGATTGGAAAACACATTAAAACACAACTCCTTTTTCCCAAACCTCATAGTGACCAATCCACTAGCACAATTAATGATAGCATGAACAGTGGCTAGGAATGGTCTACCCAAAATGACTGTAGACTTTGTATTTTTCTCATTCGGCTCACTATCTAAAACCAAGAAGTCAACTGGGTACTGGCAACCTTCCACCTTC
The DNA here is from genome assembly GCA_028751855.1 of Ambrosia trifida. Lineage (NCBI taxonomy): Eukaryota > Viridiplantae > Streptophyta > Magnoliopsida > Asterales > Asteraceae > Ambrosia > Ambrosia trifida. Next base: position 9,680,173 of record CM054131.1, read on the forward strand.
ACTGTGACATTAGTCAACATTCCCCTAGGCTGTATAGGCTTTTGATCAGCCAACACCATGGTGGTGTGGACTTTCTTTAAAGGACCAAAGTCAAACTGGTCATATAAGTGGCCCGGGAGGATGCTGACACAAGCTCCAAGATCTAGGAGTGCCCGATCAATGCTAATATCCCCAATTTGGATTGAAATAAGGGGCGCTCCCGGATCTTGGAGTTTAGGTGGACCTTGTTTACCCAAACCTGATGTTAAATTTGGCTTCGCTAAAGCCAATGGGAAGGGGACAACCTTAACTCCCCCACACTTATCCTTGGACTCAGTGGGGTTTTCATTAAAATACTTTTCACAAAACCTCTTTTTAAGATTTTTCATTTCAGTTTTAGTTTGTGAAATTTTACCCTGGTCACCACCATTTTCTGACCCATCACTAACATCAGTAGAGAGAAGACTTACAACATTAATTTGTGCAGTTCTAGTAGTTTTAGAACCTGCTTGCTGATGTTGTGGGTTGAGGTTGGTGTCACTAGGAAGCTTACCTGGGTCTCTCCTGTTCTGAGCCATCTCTGATGCTAGCTGAGTCACTTGTGTTTCCAAGGTCTGGTATGCTTTAGCCTGCAACTCTTGTTCCTTCCTGATCTGCTTCAGCATCTCTAGAACTTCATTAGTTGACCCACTAGACTGATTACCCGCTTTGCCCTGATCAAAACCCTACTGGTAATTTCTCTGATTTCCTCTATTATAACCCCCTTGGTTCTGATTATTGTACCCAAGCGGTCTGTTCTGGTATGACTGTCCCCCCTGACCATAGACCATGTTTACCTGTTCTTGAGCTGCTCTGTACATATCTGGACAATCCTGTGCAGAATGGCCCAGTTCACTGCACACCTTACATACTGGATAAGACTGAGCTGCATGTAGTGTGTCTTTTCCTCCAAAACCTTTTAAACTCGCCAATTGGTGCTCTAAAGCTTCTTTTTCTTTCTCTAACTGAGCTACCCTGGCACTTGTGACACTCGTACTGGCTGGTTTCGTTATTGAATGCTTTTTCTTCCGGTCAGACTGAGCTTGTCTCTTGGAGTCCGCAGCTACTGTCTCTAGATAATCCCAATCCACATCAACATGATTTCTTAAAAAGGTACCCCCAGTGGTAGCCTTAATATCCTTGATATCATCACTAGACAACCCATCATGAAACGCAGTAATTAACTCCCATCTTTGAATACCGTGATGAGAACAATTTCTAAGCAACTGATTAAACCTCTTCCACGCTTCATAAAACAACTCACCTGGTAATTGTTGGAACTCTCTAATGGCTGCTCTGGCCTCACTAGTCCTCTGAGGAGTGTAATATTCTTCAAGAAGCTGTTGTTGTAACTCCTCCCAGTCATATATACTTGCATATGGTAAAGATGTAAACCAATTACGTGCAGCATCCTTCAATGAGAACTGAAACAACACCAACTTTACCTGATCTGGTGTAAACCCATGACCCCCAATCATTCCACAAACTGCCTCAAAATCTGCAATATGCGCATATGGCTCCTCACTACCCTTCCCGAGAAAGGTGGGAAGCATGTTCAAAAGGTGAGGCTTAGCTTCAAATGTTCTACCTCCACGAGCTACGGGCATAACTATAGGTGACGAGCTCGGTGCTATCTGAGGCCTGAAATGACTGTCCACTCCTCTAACGTGATTTTCTTGTACTCGTGGACGTCTTTACCTGTGAGGAAGGTTCATTGGTGCCCTGTTCATCCTATGTGGGTTTTGATACCTAAGTCCACCTTGATCCCTGTTCAGTGGTAGATCATACTGACCTCTTTGATTCTCCCCATAATCTTCCTCATCAGTCCACTCCTGACCATTATCATAACCTTCTTGATCTTCCCCATCATCCCATTCATCTACTCTGGCACGAATATTATCTTCATTGAAAATACTTTCCGCCCTATGTGGATGTGGCTCTCGGTTCAGGTGAGTGGAATGGGTTCCTGAACGATCTCTATGAACAACCCGAAGTGGGTTAGGCTGTGGTGGAATATTTTGTGGTGCTGGGTTAAATGGTTGAGCTGGTGGTTGATCTGGTGGAGGTTGGTTAAATTGTGGAAAGGGAGGTACTCGCATATTTGGTAATGGATTTTGTTGTGGTGGATGCTGGTTACCCTGGTTGGCAAGATTACTGTGATTGCTCATATCTGATAATGATGACTCTATTTTTGCTAACTCACTTGGACCAATTTTTTTTCTGATGCAGTGTCCGGTTCTTTCTAGCTGTTTTCTCAATTTCGGGATCAAAAATTAGAGGTGAAGTCTTTCCTGAACGGCGTGTATGATGCATAAAATTTTAAGTCACCTGTACACAGACAAACAAAGAACTTTGCGTAATACCGAACTAAACAAGAAAAATAAAATAAAATACTAGAAAAGTAAAATATTTTTTTTTTGGGTTTTTTTTTTATTTTTTTATTTTTAATTTGTTTTTGTTTATTTTTTTGTGAGAAAAACGAAAGTAACAAGAAAACTAAACTAAGCGCACGTGTTCCCCGACAACGGCGCCATTTTGATGTAGCTGTCGTGGGCTAATCAAAAACAAGTATTTATAACCTAAATACCTATACTAGTACGGGTAAGTAAGGTCGTCTCCACAGGGAACGCGTGGTCAGTATAAGTTTTAAAATTAAATTAATAAAATATTGATCTTGAGTTGGGGTTTTGTTTGATAAAAAGTGAGTAAACAATTAAAAATTAAAGAGTTATCAAATTAAGGAAAAGTAACTTTCACCCGGGATCCAGGTATAGACTTTAACATAAACTTAGTTTAATTATTAGAACACCACATAGACATGGCCTTGGGATTTATGAGTTGAATCAACAACTAAGGACAGTTTTTAATAATAACCGTACAACCTAATTGTCCGCTCAAAAATATCAATTACCCACCAATTACCACCCCGCTAACAATGCAAGAAATTGCCAATACGTTTGGTAAAAAATAAATAATTCAAATATAAATATAAATGAAAGTTTCAACAACTCAAACACAAGTGGTCAAGATATACCAGTTCAAACATAAATAAACTTAGGTGGTGTTTGTTTTTCTCCCAGAAGCACTTCTGACCTCTTTTGTCTGCGCCGCGCAGACGCGGGCAGACGTTTGGGGCGGGCAGACTGTTTGTTTTTCGGAAGACATTTCATTCCAAAAGCTCTTCCTGACCTCTTCTTGGTGCAGACTTGGACCAAAGTCTTCTAAGGTCTTCAAAGGTCTTCTCCTCTTCTATTCTCCTCACCCACCACCACCACCCACTACCACCACCACCACCGTCACCCACCCACCACCACCACCTAACATCGTCCACCACCACCGTTCACCACCACCACCGTCCATCACCACCACGGTCCACCACCACCACCCACCACCGTCCACTACCACCACCCACCACCACCATCACCCACCACCACCACCCACCACCACCACGGTCCACCACCACCACCCACCACCGTCCACCACCACTACCACCACCACCCACTACCACCACCACCACGGTCCACCACCACCACCTACCACCGTCCACCCACCACCACCCACCACCGTCCACCACCACCCACCACCACCACCCACTACAACCACCACCACCACCGTCACCCACCCACCACCACCACCACCTAGCATCGTCCACCACCACCGTTCACCACCACCACCGTCCATCACCACCACGGTCCACCACCGTCCATCACCACCACGGTTCACCACCGTCCACCACCACTACCACCACCCACCACCACCATCACCCACCACCACCACGGTCCACTACCACCACCACCCACCACCGTCCACCACCACTACGGTCCACCCACCACCACCACCACCACCGTCTACCACCAGACTGCTGTAAAAACTCAGTTTATTTAAATTTAAGTTTATTTCAGCAGCCTGCAGACGTTAACAAACAAACAGTCTTCTTCTTGCAGATTGCAGACCTTTGGTCCACCTCTTCTCCTGCAGATGTCTGCAGATGTGGTCCGCAGACTGCAGACCTTTTCCTGCAGAAAAAACAAACAGCACCTTAGTCTAATGTAAAAGCAAACTAAAACCGTTCACCCGGGGAAAGTCACAAAGGATTTAGCCTTGCATCTTGGTCGCGTTCGCGTGCATGCCTCCTCTATTTTTATTTTTCTCGTGCGATGATCCTTCTCTTTCAAAGTTGTTGTCAGCCTCTGATGCGATGATGTCCCCTCTATAAATTGCCGTTCGATTCATCACATATTATTCACAAAACCAAAATTGCCGTCCAAGAAAATAATTATAAAACCTAATGCAATCCATGGACCCCTCGTATTGGGCTTAGGCCATTTATGGTCTTACATTATTTTTTGACTTTTTTTTATTTATTTATTATATTATTATTATTAGTTTATTATTATAGCTTCGTGCTCTCGACTCGGGTGTTCTTCGCTCGATCAAAATTTCTTGTCTACGCCACAACGTTCATGAACACCTACAAAACACATGTGCACTAATAAATAACTCAGACCGACTAAAAGTACACAAAAAAAAACTGAAATATATACAAAAGTAACATATTAATAAGGTGTTTTCACCAATACATCAGGCATCATGTGGAGGTTTTTTTTTAAAAAAAGAAATTATTTTGTTTTTTTTTTTAAATAAAATTAAATCATATATAATTATCTCTCCAACCCTAATTACTTTCATTATTTACGCATCTCTCTCTTTAACCTTAAAACCCCAATTAATCAAACCATAACACCTTATTCTTCATTCACAAACTGTTGAATAGGTTAGTTACCGATCCCTCTGTATATTGACATTATTAGGTACTACCTATCATTAATAATCTTTGAATCAACTATTTTTAGCGTGATTTGATTTTTATTCAGAACCACAAAACAAGAATTTGAAGGCGGCTGATTGTTATATCCAATTAATATACTAATCTATATGTATTGAGAGATTAGAGAAAATATCTGTTTTCATTGATTCTTCATTGAGAATGAAAAAAAAAATGTTTGATTCGTATCTAGGTCCAATTTTGTAGTTTACTGATTAATGCAGTATCATATTAATTGTTTTATTGAATATATTGATTTAGGGATTTGATTATTTGTTTTATTTTCTGTGGTAAACGGTTTTTTAAGTATCCAATGTTTCGAGATAATCACCACCTAAACACCTTGGGTTTCCTAAGCTATCCAATCTTTGGATAATATATTAATTTAGGGATTGATTATTTGTTTTGAAGCTGTGAATAATGATTAGGTTTTTTTAGTACGATTAGTGTGTTTGCTTACGTGGCATTATTTAATGGTGGCCTCATCCACGTAGCTTCTTGTAAGGTTTAAAAAAAAATCTATAACCTATATAAACTTTCTCCTCCTCTCCCAAACCCTAAAAACCCTTACCTTCCCCTATCCTATCCTCCATCAAACCTATGATAATTAACCAACGGAATAACCGGCCGTCGAACTTCCTTCGAATATTGTCGTAAAGCCGCAGCAATTAGGTCACCAATAGTCGACTCCGGCGATATAATAACGTGAACCGGAACTAAGCTTCTCTCAACCGTCACATTAAGCGATAACTTCGTCAGCTTCGGCCTCATCATCGGTAATCTCTCTCCTTCATCTTCTTATTCATCATTGTTTAATAATATTATTAGGTTTCTGTCACTGGAGATGACGGTAACGGAAGGTTTGAATGGCATAAACGTAAATAAGAGATAAATTATGGAAGGTCATTGTCGTCTTATGGTTTATATTTTTGTGAAGATGTAAGTAAACTCTATGAAGAAGAATATGAGAATATCCTTTAGTTTCCTATGATGTCGCCTCCTATAAAGTTCATATCATCCTTTGTTGTTATTATATTATATGAAATTAAATTAGCATTGTTAATATTATGTAAAATTGAGTTAGTGTTTTGTGTTGATTGTTGATTTGTTTTACAGATGCGTTGAGGATAGAATATTTTTTAACTAAGACAAGAGATTGAGGACGTTCAGTACTCCTGAAAAGCTAATCATAATATTATTTTGATTGTTAAGAGTTTACAAGAGATTATAGTAAAGGAGGGGTTGGGGTTTTTATAATTGGTTTGGTTTAATGGTTTTGTAAAAACCATTTGAGGATGTGTTTGTTTATGTTGCTCAAGTTGAATGCATGTTATGTTAGGTTGGACATTTGTATACTTTACCAATGTTTTTAAGATTTAAGTTGATTATAATATAGTTTTTATTTTATCTTAAAATAATTAAAGTTTTTTTTAATAAAACTGAGTAAATTAGAACTGTTCTTGATGAACATCATTGTTGTGGTTATTGTTTATTTTGAATAAGGAGACAACTTATTTGACTTTATGTTTGGACTGTTTTGTGATTGTTTAGTTGATTAGGTTAGAAATTATAGGAGTCATTAGAATATGAGAGATTAGAGAGATGTGATGAGTTTTTGAATAGTTGCAGCTTACTTAAGTGATTGTTTATCTTATTAGTTATTAGGTTTTAGGTTAGCGAATATGCGTTATTACTAATTATAATACTATGGACATGCAGTGATTGAGTGTGAGGGATTGGAGAGATGTGATTATGTTTATGTACTTTGAGATTTTAGGTATATCTTTACTAGCAATAAATTTGAATTCAGTTGTATTGATGTTAAATAACTATAAGTAAATGACTATTGGTAACTGGTAAGTTTAGTTTTGGTTCATAATGGTTTGAATTAGAAGTTTTTATAGTTTGTTGGTTGTTGAGGGTTGACAGTAGGTGTAGAAAAGTATTGACGGACACTCATGATCGAGCCCACTGAAAGTGAAATCAAAATATAAAGAGTTAATTACCAAAACTGTCCATGTGGTTTGGCCAATATGTTATGATTGGTATGTTTTCTACTTTTTATCATTTTGTATTAAGTCATATTACATTTTTCAACCCCGGGACACTCCCGGGATAATCAGCTAGTACTATATATATATATATATATATATATATATATATATATATATATATATATATATTAATCCTGAAGTGAACACAAACAACACAAAATTAAGATTGAAACAAATACATGAATGTATTGTATAATGTATACATGAATATGATATAATTCATAAAACTTTTCATAACATAATGAGCAATACATAAAAAAAAAAAAAAAGAAAACCATACCAGAATCACACTCCAGCAAAAGATGCAATAAATTTAAAGTTTCTGAAGTTATCAGTTTTCACTTTTGATCCCAAATCATGGAGGTGATGGAGAGTCTTCGACTCGAACTTGTATTGTAGAACCATTCCATCTCCTTCAATCACGAGGAACGAATCGTCCTCTCTTTCTCCCACCTCGATACAACGAATATCAGAACAAACTCTCATGTACGGCCTTTTAGTTTTCGGGAACATCCATATAATGTCATCAAGCTTCACAACGTACTTCACAAACCATCCAGTACTATACTCACTATCCATCATGTAAACATTCAAATCGTGAGGAGGGCTGATTTCAGTGCGCGCTAGAACCAAACGTCCACGCGACTCAAACAACTTGTGATTGCCCCCCTTAGGGGGTGGTATGGTTTCGACAACTAGAGACTCTAAATGTAACTTGAAAAGCAAGAGACCTCCATCGAATTTGTCAAGCCAACGAAGAAAACCATTCAAATATATCCCACGCGCAAAACCACCGAAACCATATATATCAAAGTGGTCACAAATTATTTGCCCATGATAAACATTCCAATTGCGCGTTTCTGAAGAATAAACGCGCAGTTCAGAGTAATAAACATCATTACTATATGCAATTCCTGCATTCATCACTTTAATTATAGTGCGCATGACACGACTGCAATAGCGGATGGAGGAGGTTCCGACTTACCTTCAGCCATCGCTTCCGTGGTACCAAAAATAAGCGTTCGTTTCTTAAACATAACGAAACCAAAACCCTAACAAAGCCGCATATAGAAAAAAAAAAGGAATAAGAGAAAAGTGTTTTTAGACGGTTTTTTACTAGAATTTTTGAAGTATCAAATAATAGATTTAACTAGAAAAAATTGTTTGACTAAAGTTGAAGAATGAAACCTAAAGATATAATCACTATTTATACTAAACAATCCTTGATGCTTAAGAACCTACTTAGATTATAATTAGGCAACCAAATAATTATCAAATAAAACAAAGATAAATCCTAAATATGCCTACTAAAATAAAATAAACCGTTTAACTTTTAAGTATTGACAAGATATATTCCAACATCACTTCCTTCTGTTAGAAGCTGCCACATCAGCTCCATCGGTTGACACGATTATGATTTAACCTATCCTTTTTGGTTAAAAGCCATAGCTAAGGTTGCAAGGTGTGGTCATGAAGATGGAGGGGCCATGGAGCGATACGTGGCAGCCACATCAACTCCCCTCCAACCCTTATAAACCACGGGGTGATGGTGGCATGGAGGAGGTTTTTGTTTTTTTTTTCTTTTTTTTTAATTAAACAACCAATCACTATCATTCATAATCTAACAACCAACTACAACGATCCACCTCACCGTCACCTTTTGCCCCACGTCGGTGGAGATCTTCAAGCCCCAAGGGGCCATGCCCCTACCACACCGTTATAGGTGGCGTTGGTGGCATGGAGGCGCTTCACATCCCCCTTCCATACCACCACACAGTGTGATAAAAGCCTATACATTTGGTGAAAAGCACCCAATGAGTTGACTGAGACTGCTCTTTTGGTGAATTTTGCCAACTAATCCCGCACTTTTGCTAGATCAGTCTTTCCTTTTGGTGACTACTATGGTCAACACGAAATACCATGTACATTTGGATAAAATAATGGTCAAAGATGACTATTTTCGTAATTTTCACCGGTTTTTAATTGGGTCACGAATATTTGTTTATTAGATGTCCCTCTTCAATTCGTAATCTCAACTAATGCTTAAGTTTTTTTCCTTTTACATTTGACCCATTTTCAACCCCAAATGGAACACACACCTTTGTTATACAAAGTTCCAAAAAGAAATGCACTGTACCAATCCTGTACTGTCATATTCAGCATGGGTGACGGGGTGTTACCAGCCCATTAACTACAACTAGATTTTGGTTCACGGGACCGCTACCAGCATGGGTGGCGGCGGTGCTACCGTGCTAGAAGTGGGGTACCCGTGACTAATTCTGTTGGCGCCCCGTCCCCCTAACACTCGAATCGGTAAGAGTCTACTTTGTGTTTCTTTTTAGGTGCGGAGTGATTACGAGGGATGGCATCGTGTTGATGATCGGTTATGAAGAAAACTGAAGTGAAGAGTTATAATCACAACCCGAGAATTAATCAACCGAACTATATCTTTGACTTGACCCGATCTGAAAAATCCAAGAATAACCGACTTTTGAAAATTTCTGACCCTAATGAAAATAAATTCTGGGTCCGCCACTGCATCTTGTCCTCAAGGTGAGAGATTTTCTAACGCTTCGATCTGAATCAAACATTGTAATCCAAGGAAAACTTTATATGTTGAGGTAACAAACGTTGATGATAATGTAGTCACGAGCAGGATTATGTTGCCAACTAGTGTTCCATGGTTTGGGAAAAGAAACTATGATGGGTGGCTTATGCCCGTAAAGAGCGTCAAATAGTGGTATTGCCCAAACCAAATACTTGAGTTTCTTATGTGGATATTGAGGCCAAATGGAGGGGAGGGGGAAGGAAATAATATTATACTTGAGTTTCTTATGTGGATATTTGACCAGCTGATGCATGAAAAGAGGGGCGTGATGCGCCATGTGGCACTTGTGGGACCCGTGTGTGAAGGTGAAAATTGTGGGGAGTGGAGGGGGGAGGGGGGAGGGGGAAGGAAATAATATTATATTGTGTTAAAGTTAAACAAAAAAAAATCTGACCAATCAAAACCCTCCACCTCTTTTCAACCCCCCCCCCCCCCCCCCCCGCCACGCCGGTGAATTCTTCCCCGCACAAAGGGGCCACGCCCTCTTCCTCCCCCCTTGGCGGCCGTGTTCCAGCCCAAAAACCTCCCCCATGCCAGTGTTCCCGCCCCCACTCCTGATACTCTAAAATATATATAAGGAGTGAGGAGTTTCAAATTAAGACACAAAATGATAATCATGAACTAATTCATAAAACTTGTCATGGAAATTATATATTAGCTCTAGAGGATTAATGATACGAATTCACACAAAACACTAAATTAAATACTAAAGCTAGGGTTAATTATCTTAATGCAAGTTGCAGCCTTCTTCTCTTCAGCCATGATTTATCTTCATATTATATTAATCCTGACTTTAACACAAACAACACATAATTAATTTTAACAATATAATGTTTGACAAAATGCTTACTGCAGGAAAATATGTTGATATAGATCACAAAACATGAGTAAAAAAGAGAGTTGAAAATCATACCAGAATCACACTGCAGCAAAAGATGCAATGAATTGAAAGTTTCTAAAGTTATCAGTTATCACTTTTGATCCCAAATCATGGAGGTGATGGAGAGTCTTCGACGCAAACTTGTATCGTAGAACCATTCCATCTCTTTCAATCACGAGGAAGGAATCGTCGTCTCTTTCTCCCACCACAATGCATCGAAAATCAGAACAAACCCTCCTGTACAACCTTTTGGTTTTGGGGAACATCCACATAATATCATCAAGCTTCACAGTGTACTTCACCAGCCATTCAGTAAACTCATTATTCATCATGTAAACATTCAAATCATGAGGAGGGCTGAATACAGTGCTCGCAAGAACCAAACATCCACGCGACTCAAACAACTTGGGATTGGCCCCTTTAGGGGTTTTTATGGTTTCGACAGCTAGAGACTCTAAATGGAACTTGAAAAGCAACAAACGTCCATTGAATTTGTTAAGCCAATGAAGAGAACCATTCAAATATATCCCACGCTCAAAACCGCCGAAACCAAATCTAAGAAGGTGGATGCAAAATTTCTCATCATAAACATTCCAGTTGCGTGTTTCTGAAGAATAAATGCGCAGTTGAGTGTAGCAATCGGGGTTATGATCAATCGCAAGTCCAGCATTCACCACCTTATAGTGGTGTGATATTGTAGGATCGAAAGCTATTACACGGCCTGAAGAGAGAAATGTAACACCTGGTTTTCCATGAAACTCTGGAAGCTTCTTAAGCAGATTCATGGAAGGATTGTAAACATGTAACTCGTCGCGCCCAATGCACAACAAAAGCAAACCATTGCAGGCATGTAAAAGCTGAATATTAGTACTTTCCAACAAGCCGGAATTGAGCGTGTTGAAACTCGGATATCTATAGGCAGGAATTCTAGTATCAAATGGCACAAAATCATATCCATAGAAAGTTTTACGATGTCGCCAGAGAAAGATACCCGAAGGAGGATCCAGGTTAGGGATCTTGCTACGGCGCAGTGTGAAGCTAGGGTCTGTGATGAGAGATAACCAGCGTTTGGACACAGACTTGAACAGCAGAAGCGCGATCACAGGTAATCTGAGTAAGATTTCTGTCAAAGTGTCGTCGCCTTCCACGACTGCAAGTGCGGATGGAGGAGGCTCGGACGAACCTCCAGCCATTGGTTCCCTTGTACCAGAAATAAGTGTTCGGTTCTTAAACATACTGAGAGTACAATCTCTTACGATTTGCTTCTACTGCAACAAGGAAACATAACAAAACGAAAACATAACAAAGTGTTTTTTAGAAGGTTTTATTTTATAAGAGTATTTTCAAAATATATATGGACTTATAGCTTAACTAGGGCTGTGCAAAGGGTCCGAACCGACCCGACCCGACCCAGACCCACCAGAACCGTATACCCTTTTATTGTTGAAATTAGGAACCACGAACCGAACCTTAAAATGCTATGTGGTTCCGGGTCCTAAAGGTTCTGATGGGTCGGGTAAAAGGGTCTGACCCTCTAGAACCTTTTAATGTAATAGCCACTTTTAGAGGATTTACATATTCCTATTCTTTTACCATGCTCGTAAAAGAATTCCTCCATATGGTTCTAAGGCCGTCCGTTGTGGACGCGCGAGCAAACGGGCGCGAGCCACCGACGTGACTATTAAGTAATCCGGTCACTTGACCCCGTTGTGGCTGGGGTGAGCAACGGCGCGACCAAATGTCACTTTTTCCTGTTAACCCACGCGACCACCATCACTTGTGCTCGCGCCAGGACTGTTCGCGTGGGGCTATTGTGGTTGGGGGTGAGCACGGGCACTGAAACCTCGTTCGCGTCGTGCTGCTCGCGCTTCCACAACGGATAGTCTAACAATAGCCCATGAGTTTCCTTTTTAAGTCACTTTTCGTTTCTCGACTTATGTTTTCGTAACAAATTTAACATTCTCATCACTAGAAACATTATGTGATTCTGTTATGTATACATAATAAATACACACACACACATCAGAGCGACTATATATAAATATTTACTTCAAATTTGGATATAATATATATTATATAATATATCACATCTATGCATATTCATTAAGCCGAAAAATATTTCAAGAAAAATACATTGTTATTATTATAAATAATATTGTATTAACATTACATGAAATCGATTACAATAAAACGTAAAAACGAATAGTTAAATGACTAAAAAAGATTATTTTTTTATTTTTTATTTAAAATACAAACGGTTCGTGTGGTTCTTATATTAGAACCGTGGGTTTGGAACCGACCCGACCCGGAACCGATAATTCGTATAAATCTAGAACCGGAAACCGACCCATATATTTAAAAAGGTTCGGGTCCAAGGTTCTCGTGGGTCGGGTCCAAGGTTCCTGTGGATCCGAACCACGAAATGCTCACCCCTAAGCTTAACCACTACTAGAAAAGTGACATTTTGCTACAAAATTTTCTTACGACAAAAAATGCGTCACAAATTTTAACAACGTTGCTACTCATTTGTGACGAAAAAAAATCTATAATTTTTTTAGCAAATTTGCGACACAATGTATCTACAAATTCTTAGGAAATTGCGTAGGAAATGCGTCACAAATTTCCTACACCATGTTTTCGTAGGAAATGCGTTGAAAATTGTGTTACAAATGTGTAGTAATTGGTTTGCGACGAGGGTTTTTCTAACATCAAAGTTTTGTTGAAAATGCGTCACAAAACCCTCGTCGCAAACCAATTACTACACATTTGTAACACAATTTTCAACGCATTTCCTACGAAAACATGGTGTAGGAAATTTGTGACGCATTTCCTACGCAATTTCCTAAGAATTTGTAGATGTATTGTGTCGTAAATTTGCTAAAAAAAATTATAGATTTTTTTTCATCACAAATGAGTAGCAAAATGCCAATTTTGAACCAAAATAATCACCCTTTATTTCCTCCTATCAAAAGTTGTCACATCATCTCCATTGCGCCTATGATTTAGCCTACACTATTTTGGTAAAACGTAATAACTAAGCCAACACATTTGATGAAAAGTGTCCGATTAGCCGACCGAGCCCGCTCTTTTAGTGAATTTTAGAAAAAAATTGTGGTAAAAGTAAAACACTGGTTTAAATTTGATCAGGATTATTTGTTTTTTTTAAATCCCCTCTTAAATTCGTAATCTCAACTAAATGCTTCAACTATTTTACATTTGACCCATTATCGACTCGAAATCAATGACATAGTGAAGAGATTTTCAAAAATAATTACACCACCTTTATACATATATATATTTTACCAAACAGATACTATAGTTTCGAAAATAAATACAACACAAACACACCACTAATTTAACCACGTGAATTTCGACAAAGATACATAGATGAATAATGAATGTATGTATGTAAAAGATTACCTATAGGCTACGTACTAATCATGTGTGGTAGTTTGTTGGAATTATGCCGGACCTAGAGGCGGAATATATGAGAGTTATGGGTTTCTCTACACATCCGCTCCTTTTATATTCAGAAGAATACAAAAATGACAAATCAGGTCCTTTTCTGGTCCCATAATCTTATCAAAAGCCCTTTAACTTCTTGTAAGAGCACTTTAAACCTCAAACTTTAATTTATCTTTTAAAAAAAAGTAGAAATAAATATTACATTTATTATTAATTTTAAGGGTATTGGATTTTAATAATTTAAACTTTCACTCATTGGCCAGTAATAATCTGTAGTTCAAAAATTCATAACAACAATCCCAACTTTCAATTATTGACCGACAATGAACCTTTGTTAAGTGAGAACTAACTCAGTTAGTGGATGCTGGCGTGGACGCTGACATGGATGATGACGTGGCATGTCGAGCGCTGACGTGGACGTTGACATGGCATCCCATGTCAGCGTCCACTAACTTGGTTAGTCATCAGTTAAAAAAGGTTCACCATAGAAAAATGTCTGAAAGTTGGGATCGTTGTTGGAAATTTTTGAAGTATAAATTATTATCGTCCAATGGATGAAAGTTTAGATTATTAACATTCACTGTTCTTTAATTTTATTCAAAGAAACTGTTACTCATCTCTGCCTAGCTCCTTATTATTTATCTTTCTTTTCAGTAATTTCTCCTCTTCCATGTAGTATATGGGATGACCTTAAAGCACCTCCAATGCGGAGGTTTAGCTTAAGAGAAGCGGACGAACCAAGCATTGTGTTTATGCCATTGGAGGTGGGGACCAACTTGGATCCGTCCATTCCAATGGACCGGTCCGGTGGAGATATGTGGAGCCTTCATTTGTACTTTAGTATAAATTAAATAAAAGGGAAAGTAGGTGATGAGGTGGGGGTTTGTATAGGTTTGGGGTCGGAGGAAAAAAGTGAGGTTTGATTTATAATGATTTAAAATGATGTGGCATACATGACGTGACAATTTATAGTGGTTTATCTAATGTTGGAGATGACTGGTCGCCTAATAAAAAAATAGAATGTTATACAAAGGTCTAAAAAGAAATTCACATGATGCACTCACGTAACTTTTGAACTTTTGTATGCAATAATCTAGCTTTTGCTTATAGGACCCCCTATGACTTATGCTTTAAAACTTTTATATCTTTAAGTACATTATCACATCAACATCTCCCTTTCTATACAAAACATTTTGTTAATTGCATTTTAGGTATGCTTCATAACACTCGAATTGTTGGATCTTGTTGTAACAAATTATACTTTGTATTCTTTTTTTGTATGGAATTATGAGGGACGGCATCGTGTAGATAAAATTTTGAATAGCATGATTTTAGTTAGTCATATGGTAGAAAATGGTGGAATTGTGAATGCTCTTAGTATAAATAGATGGTTTAGGATACATAATTCTTTGGTTGTTTACTTTGTTGTTTATTGTTAAATAAGAGAAGAGTCGTGAGGAGTTTTCACAAATCATCGTGCTGTATTAACTTTTGAACTTTTATATCCAATTATTTCCTACATATGTGGCTAAATCAATTTAACTTCAACATTTGGGTTTGTGTTTTGGTTATGTTTTGAAACATGTGAAACGATTATGTTGGATCCAGGTATTGAATGGTTGGTTTGGAGTTTGGATGATTCTTGTCTTTAAACAAGGATCTAAATATATAAGATTGTTAATATTTAACGGTCTGAAACCATAATGAGATATTTTTCTTGATAAAAGGGAAAAAAATAATGATTTAAGTTTGTCTATGACTTTAAGAATCATACAATCTAATTAGTCATTTCGAACATTGTAAGTGCTTAATTATAATCGATACTTCTGTAATTGTAACCCGTACACTAAGATTATAACTCGAGCTTAGAGTGGGGAGTTGGCTCTAATCAATAAACTTAGTTAGAGTTTAGATTTTATATGGAACAAATTGTTATACTTACATTGTTTCAGTTGGTCTTAGTTGTATCATGTTGCAACCTTTATTGTATAAATAGAGGTGTTTGTAAATAGATAAATCAAAATAAACCAACATTAATATGAAGAACAAGTGGTTGTCAGAACGAAAATTGGTAAGCAGGGTCCCCAAATGTCACAGTACATGATGTGTAAGAGACAAACAATATCACGAGACATACGAATGAAAAGGAAATCTTGTAGATTAAGATACAAGAGTTTGCTACCTATATTACGGTTCCGATACATAAATATTCTACCGTTTTTGCTACTAATTGAAGATTAACGAGGACGAAAGTCACGACCCACCACTTTTGCAGCTGGTGGCGGATTTGAAGCATAAAGATTAAGCTACAAAAGTTTGCTACATATATTACGGTTTGGATACATACATATATTAGGTGTTGATGGTGATTGGGTTGTAAGTTAAGATCTGTAAACTGCCATATAGATGGCTTGCTTTCTTGCTTTGCTATAACAGTGTTCAAACGAGGAATTGTCGGATTTATTTGATATATCACATGAATAACATGAGGTTTTAAAGCATGTGGTCGATCATAGGTGATGATGGTGTTCCTCACTTGACCCTTGCTTATATAAAGTAATAGTATACTACCACCAAATTGCCCATCAGCCCATGTTCATCATTGACATTAAAATAAGGGAACTGAAATTTAAACATATACGTTAGCTTACAAATCACCTGGATTAGTTGTTTTGCTTATCCTCAAATTCATTAGGTTATGCTTTGTTTTCAGTTTGTTTGTTTGTTTGTGATTTGCATACGTTTATTGTTGGCTGATTCTGCATTCTTGCATCTACTGTTATCGATTATTTAAGTAGTAGCGTTTACCTTTGATTGAAGTTCATGCTTATTTGGTTCATATATTGTTTGCTCACTATGCCCAAGCTTTATAATCTACGTTAGAAACGGTAGCATTTTTTGCTCTTATGCTTTATTTACACTGTTTGTGTTTAATGCAGGTTTCTTCATACTTTGTGCTGCCGAATTAGGGTGTGTTTATGCATGTATGTAATTTTGACTTTCCAAAAGCCTTTGCTCTATGGATTTTTTATATGGTGTTAAAGAATTTGGTTATGAATATCATTGTTTAGTTTTGTATAGGTTTAGTTGTTTCTGTGTTGTTACATGTTGTAGTGGTAAGATTTGGGTGGTTGTTAGTGTTTGTTATTGGTTTAATGTTTGTATTCCGTCTTAGCCGGCAAGTTCAAGGTGTGTTCGTACCGCATTCTATGCATCAGATGTTACATCCACCTCGAACTCTACCTTTCAAGCGACTACTCTGACACATCGCAAAATGTGATACAAGTAAACCAAGGAACTAACATCAAACTTTTAGCACCTTTTGTTGTAAAAACTTTTGTCACAAGGCCTATGTATGACCTTCTAATGTGGAAACACATTTTAGACATTGAATGTGTAACCACTAATGCTATAAACAATGCATTGTAGACTCTTAATTCTTAAACGTATGTAACCCATGTTATTATGACTTGGGACCTTTATACATTCACGAAAACTGTGAATCTATGTGCCTCAGGAGGATATCTCGGATATATGATATGACTTTAAGATTATGTATAAGACTGGAAATACCAAACTCATACCTCGTGACGGATTCATGATTGATCGACAATATTGGGAACTAAAAATGAACAGGTAAAAAAATTACATGCCGTAACCAAAAACGAACAATTACATCTTGCCAAAGAGTATCAAAAGTTATAAATTAGATCTAAACTTGTCATAATTTTGTTAATACACAACTAACAACTAGCACTACAATCATTTTGATTAACAGAAATAACAAGGAATTGAAATAAAAAATATATATAATAACAATAAAAAAAATCATCAGAAAATAAAATGGAACTCTTATCAAACATGATAGGGAGTCACATAAAACACTGAAAAGTGAAAATCCCAAATATTCAACACTTCAAAGATGAAGGTTTCTATAGAACGAATGTGACGAGAGTTATTTTGGTGATGAATATTTTTAGATTAAGATATTTTTATAAATTTTCTAGCACTCTTAATAGTTTAGCCTGTCATAATCTTGAAGTAAACCCAAACAACAGAAAATTAAGATTAAAACAAATATTTATATTGTAACAATCATTTACTTGATTGATAAGCTCAATACACCCATACAAAACCCAATTCTATCAACTTGACAAACATCCTTGGATTTATTTTCATGCAATGAAAATAGTATACCTCAAATATACCAAAGACAAATTCCAATCCAGTTTAGGACATACATGGTTCTAAATTGGGACAGAACTAGTGAACCAACTTTAAATACGTAAATAACATATAACATATTAATAGAATTCAACGACCACATCGAAAACTTGTATCTGGGAGCACAATACTCATCCTACGGGACCAGCCCACTTTGCAGCACTAAAAGACTTAAGAGTCTCACTTTACTAATATTGTTACTAATTGATACGGTATGACCTACCTAATCTCTGATGTTGTCAGGGTCGGCCCACTTTTTTAGAGGCTCAAAGCAAACTTTAAAATAAGGGTCATTTTATAAAAAAAAAAAAAAAAAAAAAAAAAAAAAAAAAAAAAAAAATCATTACTAAACCATTAACCCTTAAAATATTATTACTAAACCTACAACCTACTCATAAATCATAACATAGAGGGCCGAACGTTGAAGTATCTGGGCTTATTACTACTGAGCCTCTTCAAATTAAAAAGCAAAACAAAGTCACAAAACATGAAACATTTAATTGTTGAGGTTGCAATTCGAACGAAGGATCTGCACCTCCATAACACATGATTTGCAACTTTACAAAACGATGTGCTTGTCACCAGACCACAACAATCATATTTGTCTAGCTAATCAAATTTCATTTTATTATATACAATGTTTTTGAAACGGAGGCCCTAAAAATTAGGAAGCCTAAAGCCCTAGTTTGGGTTTGATATACTATCGAGCCGGCCCTAGTTGTTGTACATAGTAAGTTGATATATGGGTTGTCCTTTTGGTGCTTAATTACTAACAAACCCGACCCGTTATTATTAACCAATCCATATCCCCAACCCCAACCTACCACCACCACCACCACACTAAAAGTCCTGAATCCACCACTGGTTGTAGATGTTTTCGCATTCTCAATTTTTAATTTAATGAACATAGTGATAAACATGCATAGAAACAATGAGTAACTAATAGTCACAAAAAAAGATTCAAATACAATTAAGGAATGAAAATCATACCAGACACTGAAAACAAATCGAATCACACTTGAGCAGAGGATACATTGAATTGAAAGGTGTCAAATTCACCAGTTCTCACATTTGATCCTAATTCATAAACATGATGAAGAGTCTTTAACATGATGTTGTATTGTACAACCTTTCCATCTATCTCCATCACAAGCAACGCATCGTTTTCTCTTTCGCCTACCACAATAGCTCGAAGATAATAAAGATACGACCGCCGCATGCCCAATCCAGCATTACTCATATCGCCATCAAGATTGACATTGTACTTCACAGACCATATTCCAGCAATACTCATCTCATAAATATTCAAACGTTGGGGATGGATAAGAGCTGCAAGAAGCAAACAACCTCGAGATTCGAACAACTTGCAATCCGTTGATGCATCAGGGGTTTGTATGCTTGTTAAAACTAGACTCGTGACATCTAACGTGACAAGGAGTTGCCGTCCATTCTCAGTGGCTAGCCAATGTATGCCATCATTCCAATATATTCCATGATTAAAACCAGAAAAACTCGTGACGCTATGTTTAACATCATAAACATTCCAATAGCCTTTATCTGACGAATAAATATGTATTTGAGTCGCATAACAATTAGCATAACAACGATATATGAAAGCGTAATCATACACGAAGACCTTGTAGTGAGGTGATTTAGTAGGATCAAAAACAATGACATGACCATAATTAGGATAAGATAGTGCACCATTTAGCTGAGTAGGTAACTTCCTAAACAAATTCATGAATGGATTGTAAACATAAATATTCCCCTTGGAACGACACAGAAACAGACCATTGCAAGAGTGCAAGATCTCGACGCCCTTTCCGTTGGAGGCGAAAGGGAAGTTGGTAAAGTGGACGGGATTGTTTCTAGCATCCAATGGCACAAGATAATATTTAAAGGTACTCGTAAGTTGCATTAGAAAGAGACCACAAGGGGGATATAGGTTAGGGGTCTGCATAGTGGAAATAGCGTCTGAGATGAGAGATGACCAGCGTTTGGATACATGTTTGAACAGCACAAGTGAGGTTACCGGTAATCGGAATAAGATCTCCCGTAAAAGGTCGTCGCTTGACTCGACTAAACCTCCGGAAGGGTAATCCATTGGTAACATAAACTCTGTAAACCTCTTATTATTTGGTCTCTTATATCCGTAGAAAAGATTGACCCAATTTTCTAAATTTTTTTCTAGGATTTTCATTAAAAGCGGCCGAGATTTCCGTGGGTTTCAACCGTGGCTATCTACGACTGATTAAACTCCAACTTTTCTTTTTTATCAAAATTTAGCTCATGCACATAATACCCCTTAACTTTTACTTTTTGGAGGTCATGGGTTGGACTATATATACACTCGTGGTGATATTTAATAGCACATTTGTATTTATGGATATAATTATTGATTGATGTAAATTAGCTAATCTCTTTAAAATAGGGAGATTTTGTTGTAACTTATTACTATATTATGATGTATCACCTTAATGAGAATTCAAGGAAATTAACCATTCTCACATGGTATCAAATACCTACAGATCCTAAACATTTCTTTCCAATCTGCCGCCGCCTCTGTCCCTGCGTCCGGCAGTCTTCTTCTTCCCCACCAATCTCTTCCGCATCTCTCCATCTTCTCCTGTCTCATGGCTTACTCCCTTCACCCGGCCCTCACGGTCACAAATATCAAAACCCATGTTCCCCTCGTCTTAGAGAAAGACTCCCCTCACTATTCCACATGGTCCACCTTATTTCAGGTTCATTGTCGTGCTTATGAAGTCCACGACCACCTGTTACCACGGCCTGCAGCCCCTGCGTCACCCTCTGCTGATGCTGAAAAGGCGGCTGCATCATCTTCTACCGAGGCACTTTGGTCCCGTCTTGACGCCATTGTCCTCCAGTGGATTTATGCCACTATCTCTCCACCACTCCTTCATATTATCCTTCAACCCGGTCAATCCGCCTTTGAAGCATGGTCGTTGATTCAAAACGAATTCAACGATAACAAAACCACTCGCGCCATCTTTCTTGGGCAAGAATTTGCAAATCTCAATCTTGCCAATTTCTCCTCCATGTCTGATTACTGTCAACACGCTAAGCACCTTGTGGATCAATTAGCAAGTGTTGGTGCCCCTGTCGAAGATCATATCCTCGTCATCAAAGTTCTAACCGGGTTAACGGAACAATATGATGGTATTTCTACGGTACTACGCAACAAGGATCCTCTCCCGCCCTTTAACGAGGTCCGTTCTCGTGTTACCATGGAAGAAACAACCAAGAAATCTCAGCTTGCTCGAGCCTCTCGGACTGCTTCTGTGACATCCGTCACTTTTTATTATATATATATATATATATATATATATATATATATATATATATATATATTTCTATTTCGTACCTCCTATCTTGTATGTCGCATTATCCTTATCTATAATTATAATAATAATAATAATAATAATAATAACAATAATAATAATGATTGTCTAGTCCAAAAACTTGAGCCCAAATCCAACTACCCAACCTCTTTTCCTTTTAAAAATCTTGGAGCCCACTGTCACACCAACCTGAGCCCAGAACGCAGCACTGGCCCAGTCCAAACTCGGCCCACCTTTCCTTTTTGCCTTTCACCTTGGCCTGGCCCAGCCCACTTCTTCTTCCCTTCCTTCTTCCTGTACGCGACCAGCAAACACAGCTGGTTGACCATTTTGCCTTCAAAGCTGACCATGTAATCAAGCTAAAATTTGGAAACAAATTCGTAATTGACTCGTGTAATGACTGATGCAAATCCTTCCATTGATAATCAACCAATTAATCGCGAATTACCAGCCTAAACCGAGCATATTTCACGCATTCTTGACCGTGAATGGTCAAACCGTTGAACCTTCCATTTACGCGTATGTAGTATAAATAGAGACGATTAGGAAGCATCCCTATGTGCCGAAAAACGTATTCTCACTTCCAATTTCTTGTTTAGTCCGCGTATGAATCAAGACCCGTTTGTGGTTGACTTTCGTTTTGACCCGCGTTCATGCTTCAATTCGTCTCTGTAAGTCGAAAGCTAACAATCCATTATGTTTGTTGTTTTGTTCCGAATCATAGCCCCATGTTGGGTTTGATTATTAGATCGTTATAAGTTTAATTGGAAATTCTAGGGTTCGAGTACTATAAATTGGGGAAGACGACTACATATGCTCTGTTTAAAAATGTTTCGAAAACAAACCTAATCACAAACATAATACAGATCAGGTGGTTGGTGTCCTCTGTGTTCAAACGGCTTGTGCCTGGGTTCGAGTCCAGGCACGAGCATTTTTTTTTTCATTTTGATTATGTCTTAAAAGGAGCCTATATAATTATTTGGAACCAAAAATACTCGTTCTCAGGGTCCAGTCCAGATGGTCTGGACTTGTGATATAAAACGCGAACCGGTCACCAGACCCGGGTTCGATTCCCTTCAACAACAAACATTTTTTTTAAAAACTCTTTTATTTATATTTTAACCTCTTAATCTTTTAAAATGGTTTTAAAATACTAAAACTATTTTATAAATTCTACAAAATTTATTTTATGTTATTACAATGATAAACTTTGCTGTCCAATTTTTAGTTTTTCAAAAATAATTTATTTAATATATATTATAAATATTACAAGTTTATTCATTTATAATTGTAAAATTCAATAAAAATATCTAAACGATTTTATAAAATTACACAAAAATTATCCTAGACTTGTATAACAATAAACATTTCAGAAATAATTTTTATTTCTGAAAAACCGTTTATTTTATATTTTTAATTAATTTTTGTTATTTTTAATCATAAATAAATCATAATAAATTCATTTTTAATATTTTTGCACCAAAATTTTACATAAATTATTTCTATTCATTTGGAACAGAAATACAATTTTTAATTTAAAAATTCTTTAATTTTAATATTTTTAAATATTAAAGCTATATTCTGACAATTTAAAATAAATAGATTTAATATTCTATTTATAAGAAAATAATTTTATAAAAATTATTTTCACATTTAAAACTTTATATTGTGACCATATTTGATTTAAAGTTTACTCAAAGGCTTTTGTTTATTTATTTATCAAATTTCTCTTATTTATTAAACGTTTAATTTATCAAACGAATACTTATCCCCAATTCGAAACCCTAGAAAATACTTATAGACTAGATAGACTTAGACTTATTTGTTACATTATACATAGGGTGATACTTGGCAACGTTAGATTACACTTATTCAATTCCACGAGACTTATCACCTTGCTAAGGTGAGTATTACTTATCCCCTTTTTCCGCTTTTACAACTTTTGGGGTGATTCATGCACAAGTATACAAAACTTGCACATACATTTACACATACATTTTTATTCATTTACAATTCATATACGTGTCTTGATTAACTTTGTGCTTATGCTTGAACATGAACGTAGCTTACATACAAAATCATACATACAGACATAACTTATGTTATGGTGCTCTTTACATACAGACGTAACTTATGTTACGGTGCTCATTTAGACATAACTTATGTTATGGTGCTCTTTTAGACTCACACGTGTTGAGGTGCTCATTATCAATTTCATGGTACAAACTTTACATTTGATCTTATCTTGTTTGGTTACTTGCGTGTTTACATAATGCCTTGGTGATGCTAGACACATGAATTGTACTACTTTTCAAACTTATACTATATGTACAAAACTAAGTAGTACTCACCAACATCATATGTTGACAAAATTATTTCCGTGCATGTTTCAGGATAAGCTGCTTGACACTTCACATAGGACTTTGGACTTAGATTAGAACAATCAATTATCTTTATTTTTGTTGTCTTGTATTTAATTTCACATGTTGTAAAACAATATTCAATAATCATATATTTACATTTTAGTACCATGAGCTTTTGAACAATCGTCACTACGTGGCACCACGATGATTCCGCCATCGGTTGGGGTGTTACAGCTTCCACGGCGTTAGCTGCAACTGTTGCCGACAATAATTCTGCGCCGCTGTCACAGAACCAATCAGCCTCCTCATCGGGCCTCTCCCGTGGTCAGGGACGCCGTGGCCAGGGCCGGCGTCGGAACTTTAGTGGCCAAGGCAGAGGTAATCAGCAACCCACCTTTTCTCAGCCGAACCATCCATATATTATTTTTCCTGCTAATTGGACCGCTAGTCAGTGGGCTGGGATGTTTCAGGGCCCAAATCAGCAACCCAAATCTCAACAGGCCCAACCCCCATGCCCTTACCCTTCTAGGCCCGCTAATAACAGTGCACATATTTTGGGCTCTAGACCCGACCAGGCCCATGTTACAGGATATTCGCCAACGGACATTGAGCAAGCACTGTATACCATGTCGTTGAATCCGCCAGATCACGGGGTCATGGACTCGGGAGCATCTTCTCATTCGGCCAACCAGCAAGGTATATATTCCCCGTCTAATTTTAATTCGTGCACTAATAAAAATATAATCGTTGGTAATGGTATGTCGATCCCTGTTTTGGCTCAAGGCAACCAGACCCTCCCACCCCCATTTCCACCCTTAAAACTCAATAATGTACTTTATGCTCCTAATATTATTAAAAACCTGATTTCAGTTCGACGTCTTACGACTGATAATTTGGTTACTATTGAGTTTGACCCATTTGGTTTTCTTGTGAAGGATCTCAAAACTCGGGCTCCTATCCTTAGATGCAACAGCACTGGCGATCTTTACCCACTCACGCAACCACTTCCGCTACCCATCACTCAACCAACGGCCCTCACCACCATCACTCAAGATCGCTGGCATCAAAGACTAGGACATCCTGGCAACAACCTTTTGCAATCTTTAAAATTATCCTCTTTTCTTGATTATGGCAAATGTAATAAAACTTTATGTCAATCTTGCATTTTTGGTAAAAGTGTACGATTACCTTTTTATGATTCCATTAATGCCACTCATTTACCCTTTGATATCTTGCATAGTGATCTTTGGACCTCACCTGTACTCAGTACAGGAGGCTACAAATATTACATATTGTTTTTAGATGACTTCACAAATTTCCTGTGGACATTTCCCCTTGCTAACAAATCCCAAGTCTTGACCACCTTCACCAACATTCACCAACTTATCCACACACAATTTGAGCGTACCGTAAAACAATTACAGTGTGACAATGGTAAAGAATATGCAAATAACAATTTTTACAACTTTTGTCACTCAACTTGTATGCAATTCCGTTTTTCGTGCCCCTACACATCTTCCCAAAACGGGAAAGCTGAACGCAAAATTCGCACCATAACGCAAAATCCGCACCATAAACAACATGATTCGCACCCTCCTCGCTCAAGCATCGTTGCCTCCATCATTTTGCCATCATGCTCTTGAAACCGCCACCTATCTCCTCAACATCCTCCCTAACAAGACATACAACTTTCGGTCACCCACATCCTTACTATACGGAGTCATTCCCGAATACGATCATCTTCGTGTTTTCGGATGTCTCTGTTACCCTCTCACCCCTTCCACCACTATCCACAAACTCAACTATCGGTCCAATCCTTGTGTCTTCCTTGGTTATCCTCCCAACCATCGGGGATACAAATGTATTGACCTCACCACTCACCAACTAATTATATCCCGTCATGTTCATTTTGAAGAAACCATCTTTCCCTACACCATCCAATCTCCCACCTCACCTCCTTCTTATGACTTTCTTAACCCCACCATAAACCCCCTCGTGTGGGACCACCTCGCCTCCTAACATTCCGCTCCACATACATCTGCCCAACCCACTCCCACATCCCCAGGCCCATCTCCTATTACACACATACCCGACAACTCCCCAAGCCCACAACCACCTAGTCCAACTCCACCATCCAGCCCTTTTCCCAATCCTAGTACCGCTGACCACCATGGCCCACTTCATTCTCTGAGCCCAACATCTCCTGCCCCAACCTCTTCTCCCACCACTACCGGCCCAGGTACATTACCGACCGGCCTTCCCACCACGGTTGGACCAGGCCCGAACTCGCCTGCCTCCGCCACTCACTCTCCAATCCCACCTCCACCACCCCCACCACCCATGCGTACCATTCACACCCGCTCCATGAGCGGTATCACTAAACCAAAACAGCCCTTTAGCCTTCACACTGCCAATGTCGTACCAATTCCCAAAAACCCACAGGTTTCCTTGACCACTCCAAAGTGGCACAATGCCATGACCAATGAGTTTAGTGCCCTTATTAAAAATAAGACTTGGGAACTTGTACCCCGCACACCTGATATGAATATAATACGATGCATGTGGCTATTTAAACATAAGTACAGGTCGGATGGCAGCCTTGAGCGTTATAAAGCGCGTTTAGTATGTGATGGTCGTAAACAGGAACAGGGGATAGATTGTGGAGAAACTTTTAGCCCGGTTGTTAAACCGGCTACCATTCGCATGGTTCTTTCTCTAGCACTGGCAAAATCATGGAAAATTCACCAATTGGATGTCACTAATGCGTTTCTTCATGGCAACTTAGAAGAGACAATGTGCATGCATCAACCTATTGGTTTTCGCCATCGTGACTACCCGGATCATGTTTGTCTTCTCAAGAAATCTCTATATGGACTCAAACAGGCCTCTCGTGCCTGGTATCAGCGGTTCACAGACTTTGTTACATCTCAAGGATTTCGCCAGAGCAAGTCGGACAACTCACTGTTCATCTACAAGCATGACCACGACATCGCATATCTTTTCATATATGTTGATGACATCATTCTTACGACCTCCACTGACAGCCTACGGCAACACATCATTCATTCTCTTGCAGGCAAATTTGCTATGAAGGATCTGGGCTCTCTCTCCTATTTTTTGGGCATACAGGTCACTCGCTCTGGAGACACGATGTTTTTGTCACATGAGGCTTATGCCCGTGACATTATTCACCGGGCCGCCATGGATTCATGCAAACCCGCGGCTACCCCAGTTGATACCCAGTCAAAACTTTCGTCAGACACTGGTCCTTTATATGAAGACCCCACCACCTATCGCAGCTTGGTAGGTGCACTTCAGTACCTGACTTTCACCAGACCAGATATCTCCTATGCAGTCCAGCAGATTTGCATACACATGCATGCTCCCCGTGTCACACACTAGAATGCTCTAAAGCTAATTATCCGTTACATTCAGGGCACTTCCGAGTTTGGTATTCATCTTAGTCCAGCTCAGTCTCTGTCTCTTGTTGCTTATACAGATGTTGACTGGGCCGGCTGCCCTGACACTCGCCGCTCTACTTCTGGCTACTGTGTTTATCTTGGTGAAAGTCTAATCTCCTGGTCTTCGAAGCATAATCCACCATCTCCCGATCTAGTGCTGAGGCAGAATATCGCGGCGTCGCTAATGTCGTTACTGAACTATGCTGACTTCGTAATCTTCTGCTTGAACTGCATCATCCTATTTCGCGGGCATCCTTGGTATACTGTGACAACATCAGTGCAATCTACCTCTCTGGCAATCCGGTGCAGCATCAACGCACCAAACACATCGAGCTCGACATCCATTTCGTACGTGAGCAGGTTCAGAAAGGCTGCATTCGGGTCCTTCATGCGCCATCTCACCATCAGATTGCCGATATCTTCACCAAAGGACTTCCACGCATTCTCTTTGATGAAGTCCGGACCAGTCTCAGCATTCGTCCACCCTTCGCTTCGACTGCGGGGGTGTAATAGCACATTTGTATTTATGGATATAATTATTGATTGATGTAAATTAGCTAATCTCCCTAAAATAGGGAGATTCTGTTGTAACTTATTCCTATATTATGATGTATCACCTTAATGAGAATTCAAAGAAATTAACCATTCTCACAATATTATTTGAACATCTTAATTTTTGGCTGGACATCCCCCTTACGACTCATATAGCTCTATACGAGTCATATAAGTACGAGGTAACCAATGATCAGACTAAATTCCCTGCATTGTTGGCATTCAATCTGAAAAGCAAACCCTATACGACTCGTATAGGGCTATACACATCATAGAGGGCTATATGAGTGGTATAGGCCTTTTATACGACTCATATAGCCCTATATGAGTCGTAGAGGGATATCCAATAACCCATGGGGATGTCCAAATACCCAAAACCTTATGGATTGACCCGTGAGGTTTTCTTGTTGTAGGTTTCTTCCTAAGCGTGGGCGGTGGGATGTTTTGTTTTTTCGGTCAGAAGCGTAGTCCCAAGTGTCTGGCTTTTGTTGTTAAAAAGTAATTATTGTTAATATTTTCACATTCGATATATAATTGCTTACACCCTAAGGTCAAGGGGTATGGGATCAGTCTGGCCGGTGAGGCTGAGGTGGCCTCGGTCTGGTCGGCAAACACTCCTCCACCTCCTGTGGTTCGATACATTTGATGGGTTTCCTCATCGATTGATTTCAAAACTAAAAAAAGGCATTGGCTCATTTTAATTAAAAAAAATCTTATTTAAACTCTGTTTTAAACCACCTCAACTCACATTTTATTTTCACGACCATTCTCTCTACTAAGTCTCTCTAAATATTCAAAAAGAATTTTGTTATTTTTTTATTCAAATGCAACATGAGTTTGGACTGACAGCGAAAAATTAGCTTTGGTCCTGGCTTGGGTGAATACGCCAACCACGGGTTGGTACAGGTCCGAAACGTGGTCGAGTGCTTCGCTTTGCGAGTTCCATCAACAAGTGGCAAAATTAATGTCCCGTTTTGTAAAATTGGAACATCTAAAACAGTGAATCCATTTGAAAAAAATCCTATATCTGCCACGGCATTTTACTAATCACTACCACTTTTTATATGATTTACTAGGTTATAGTCTATGAGAGACGATCGAGTCAAGAAAGAAGCGGCCCAAGTGGAGTATAACCGCCAAGTTAGTAAGAAAGATTTTATTCCTGAATATCCCTTAAGTACGAGTTGTAGTTTATGTAAAGAACCATTCCATTATCGAAAGAATTGCCTAAAGAAGATGGGAAATATAGAATTTATGGTGAAAGGGACAGATAACAAGGGTTGGGACGATGTATGGTATGCTAGTTTAAAAAGAAAGGAACACGGTTATGGAAGCAAACATTTGTTTACTTATTTAAGAAATTCGTATGGCACTGAGGGAAGTCCGGAAGGTTATAGAAAGGAATATTTCAGGGGAAAAGGAAGTGTGTTAATATCAAGTGGAGGACAAGTCAATCGGATCATAAATGATTACTATATCCCAACACTAAGGAAGAATGTGTAAAGCATCGATAAACTCATACAAGAAGGTTTCGAAATAGATTTTGATGGAGATGTTTGTCATGTATACAAACCATCATTTCGGAAACCAAAGGAAGTAAGAAAGGTGAAGATTATAACATGTAGAAAATGCAAACGAGAGGACCACTTCACTTTCAAGTGCCCGCTAAACATTCAAGAAGGATGCAGGGACACAAGAAGTGCATGTGAGGCGCAGATGAACAAAGGAAAAGCAATCATCCGAGAGGATCAATATACGGGTCAGTTAATCGATCGAAGAGGATAAAGAAAGGTCATTCCTATTCAAACGATTTGAAGACTTTTCCATATAGGAATATAAGAAGGAGGACAAAACATTCATGGAAAGAGGATTGATCCTATACCCATCCAAGAAGTCTAGATTGCAAAATTGCATTGAGAGGATTGATCTAATCCATATAGCCACTATGGTTCAAAGATACAAAGCGAAGTTTGAGGCAGAATTTGAGAATATTATAGAATGGTTCATGAAAGATTTCATGAAAATCAGGATTAATGCTCCTATTCCACCATTAGATTGCAAAGGGTATCCAATCGATTTGTTGGAACTCTACATGATTGTGCAGCGTTTTGGTGGGTATCACAAGGTTACCGAAGACGAGAATTGGGCGGTAATAGCATTATCCATGGGATACGGAGTAGGATTGCCCAGACTAACATATGAAGATGAAATTGTCAAGATACTAAGGAAATTGTACGTGAGATACTTGGAGTTATTGGAATGGTATCATCTCAAGTACAAAAGAAGAGAACTCACGGTAAAGTAGGAGAACCAAGTGGTTGAAATCGAAACAAGATGAAGAAGGATTGGAGAGATGAATAACTCCCTCCAAAGAAACTCTCGAGATCATCAAGCAAAGACTAAGAAGGTTGCAAGAAGAAGATTAATAAAATCAAGATTAGGGGAGACAATGTTAAATATAATCTTGATTATTAATCTTATAAAACATATGCTAATGTATATTATAAATAAATATCCTAAGTATAGATTAGAAAATAAGTGAACCATTTTGTCACATTGGTAGTTATTAGCGGTTGGTTCATTCGCACCCATTCAGTTTGTATATATAGGGTCGAACATCATCAAGTATATGTGTGCTAAGTTTGGTTTTATAACTAACTTATAAATTTTCCTCCTTTATCCCAAACCGTTTTCATTCAAATTATCTTGTGCATACAATACGATTTCAAACAGACATAAGGTCCACATCAATTGAACTGGTGGTGGAGGTCCGGTTCGCAAATTCAGACGCTTCTACATCGGAAGAGCCATGAAGACCCTCAATAGGTGATCGACACACATCAATAGCAATATCCTTATTCGGCTAGAAATCATGGAACATGTTGTCAAAACATAATAAAAATGAGAAATAGTCATCATAGTGTAAGATAATAAATAGAAAAAACAACTGCAATGTGTACTTCATGCTGAACTAGTGCTGAATACTTAAATTACAACTCATGAAAATTGCAACATACACATTTAGCCATCACATTCAACATCAATTAGAAAAGTGTGAAAGTCCCTTATAAGTCTTAGGTACTATCAAATTAATGACAAGAAAAAAGATCATGAAACAATTTTAGACCAAAAAATAAGCAATGAAAGTCATATATACCAGAAACAAAAAGCGGAATCACACTCGAGCAAAGGATGCAATGAATTCAAAGACTTCATAGATATAAGTTTCACTTAAATCACAGATATGATGGAAAGTCTTTAACACAATGTTGTATTTTACAACCTTTCCATCTATCTGCATCACAAGGTACGAATCGCTTTCTGTTTCTCCTACCACAATACATCGAAGCTTATAAAGATATAACCCCACAGATGGTTTGGGAAATAATATACTCATATCGCCATCAAGATTGACATTGTACTTCTCAGACCATCCAGCATTAGTCATCTCATAAACATTCAAATGTAGGGAATGAATATTAGCAAGAAGCAAATAACCACGAGACTCAAACAACGAGTTGTAATATTCCTTTGATGTAGCAGGAGTTTGTATGCTTGTCAAAGCTAGACTCTCTACGTCGAACATGAAAAGCAAACGACTTCCACTCACAGTACATAGCCAATGTATGCCATTATTCCAACATATTCCAAAGATAAATCTTTCAAAAATCATAGCGTCAAACTGAACAACACAAACATTCCAACTGCATGTTTCCGACGAATAAATCTGTAACTGAGTAGATGGAGGACTAACATAATCATTATAAATTCGTGCATACACCACTTTGTAGTGAAGCGATTTCCTAGGATCAAAAACCATTCGCACGTTACCAAAACTAGCAAATGGACCCTCTAGTTCATAAAGTTCAGGAAGTTTCTTAAACAAATTAATAGTTGGATTGTAAACATATATCTCCTCAAGTATGATAGCATTGCTAGGCGATAACCGCACAATTTGACATAAAAGCAGACCATTGCATGACTGCCAAATCTTAAACTTCCTTGTGTTGGAGCCGAAAGGTAAGATGTTTATAAACGGATATTGGTTGGAAGGGCTTGTAGCATCCAATGGCACAAAATTACAATTGTAGTGATTGTTATTCTGCGAGAGAAAAAGACCAGAAGGGGGATCTAGGTTGCGGCGCAGAGTGAACATAGACGTTGTGATGATGGATAACCAGCGTTTCGAAACAGATTTTAACCGAACGAGTGAGATAACGGGTATCCAGATTATGATTTCCTGCAAAAGGTCGTCGTTTGACATGACTGAACGTGTGGAATCCATATGAAACATAAAACTAACCTTGTAATGTTTTACAGAATTTTTATAAATCTTCTCTGGGATCTTTAATAAGAATATTTAAAATTAAAAGAGGCCGAGAATCACGTAGGTTTGAAGTGTCGCAATCTTCTAATCTTTAAACTCGATTTTTTTTTTAAATACAAATTTGCTCATGTATATAATACCCCTCAACTTTTAATCTTGGATGTATTTCCCCTATTTTTGTTTATTCTAGTGTAATTGAATTGAC
Organism: Ambrosia trifida; assembly: GCA_028751855.1. NCBI lineage: Eukaryota > Viridiplantae > Streptophyta > Magnoliopsida > Asterales > Asteraceae > Ambrosia > Ambrosia trifida. The sequence goes on from CM054131.1 coordinate 9,712,517, forward strand.
TTTGTGTTGATCAGAATGTATCATAATATATATCAAACAAGTTAGGATTGTACGGATTGCATGCATGTTTAAGTTTATTACAATTTTAATATTCGAGAACCTCATTGATCCTTAGCGGCAAAGGAGAGAGTTTCAAGGGGCTAACGCCTCCTTGGTGGGGTCCAGTTTCCCCTTGCGAACATGGTCTAAGGGCTGGCAACCCCTGACAATGTCCAAGGGGAAGAGCCCTTGGCTCCAAAATAGGATTTTCAATTTGGACTACAAAATAGAAACAATTTGAATTAATAAAAGGAAAATTGCTCTCAGAGTATCAGACTGTTATTAACCCTAAGTTCAAAATACATATCATTTGATACAACTCCTGGTTCACGAAATTATCAAACTCACTTAGGGCACATGGGGTGGTTTCAATTTTATCACACACGTCACATATCACACCCAATTAGATTCTGCCACCTCATTTCATCACATTCTATCACATTTCATCACTAAACTCATTTGGTGGTGTTCACGATTATCACTAAAACCATCACACCCGATCACCTTGTCACACCTCATTCCATCACACCCATCACTATTTTATAATAAAAAAAACAAAAAGAAAGTGGGTTTTGGTGGGACCATGGGTTGCTTTTATAATAAAAACAATAGAGCATGTGAGTGGGTTTTGGACTTTGGCTGCCACCAATTCTTTTTACACCGTGATATATGTCACGGTCTTTGGTCATCACATCCATGATAATTTGAGAGGGCGGTGTTTCGCGGTATCACAACCATCACGGGGTGGCCATCACGAACCACCCCATCCGCCCTTGTTCTTGAAGAATTTCGATTATAAGTTTTACCTGATTGGAAAATTCAAGTGAACCATCGAATTGTTGCAATTTCAAGTGTCACGCACGACTCCTAGATTAATTCGGTTTTGTGCAAATTCCCCAACACAAAGTCATTTGGTGGCAATTTTGTGTAGGAAAACATGTGAGTGTCCACAATTAGAAGGGGGAGGAAGGGGGATGTATCACCTGGCGCTCCACCAATCAGGTTATTTCTCTCTCCTCCCCTACACAGAGTACATAAAAACACCCACATGCTACATAGTTCTCTATCCTCTAGACATTTTTAACAGTCTCAATGTCGGTATCGGTATCCATATAGATCTCTACTCAAAAAACAGGTAATTGGAGGATTTATTGTTGAGCAAAAACATTTTGCTATCACAGTACAAAAATGGAAGCTAGTATCCTTTTGCAGGCCAGTATGCAGTTTCATTTACAAATGTTTCACAACTCATAATAGCCTTTTCTGTACAGCAATTACCAGTATCATAAAAATTGGGGAAAGAAGAAAGATCGCATACGGTAAAGCTTGAGTAACTGCATCATCTTCGCCTTCGATTTCATTTGCGGACAGATTGTTCTTGTTTTCAACAAATGCATCAAAAAAGTTCTGGTACCCTGTTTTACGTCTAGGACCACTTGAGCTTGTCACCTTCATCATCTCCATTGCCTGAAGTTCAAAGTTTTGACTTTAGACGGTCAAGTTTAACAAAGGTCTTGCTTTCATTTAGCATCTATCATGCACAATAAAAAATAAAAATCTTTGAAGAAATTCATTTACCTGGAAGCTGAACGCAAACTGCCGTGCTTTCTTGCTCACGCTAACATTTGGGTGAGACTGCAGCTTCTCATACATAGCGCGAGCTTCATTGGATCTGTCAATAGAGGAAATAAATGAATATCTACATCATACAAAAGTTCACAAAAATAACAATTTTTATTTGAAATTTCCCATATTAAATTATGAATAGGAATGTTACCTTTTCAGATAAACTCTTTAAAATAAACTAAATTTACCTATTTGCATCTGCATGATAATTAAGTAGCAATAATAGCAAGTCTGAACCTGTTGAGGGAGTCTTGACAAATAGACCATTGCAATGCAGCTAAACCATGAAGTTCACTCTGCATAAACCGCATATCACAAGTTAAAAAAAGATTCATAATATCTAAAGCATCTACTCAACAACGCAATTAACTCATAAAGATTACTACCGCTATGTTATATTTATAGTAGAGGGGGCTATTTCAATCAACTTACGTACGAACCATTTCGGGTTATGTTCTTTGTTTTAAAAAGCGCGAAGCGCACAAAAGCGACGAGGTCTAAAACCGAGGCACAAAGCGCAAAAGCGGTGGGATTTTCGTACGCAAGGCAAGACGATTATATAATTTTTTTTATATATGCTATAGGATTTTAGCATCATTTACCTGAAATATAGATACAAATAAGGTTTATATATGATTTAACTTAAATGTACAACCCTTTTAACTACATATATAACAATTTTAAGCATAAAAACACCCCCGGTACAAAAAGCAAGCGCCTCAGGAGCTTTTTTTGGCCAAAAAAATCGCGCTTTTCTGGCCAAAAAATCGCGCTTTTCTTGCGCTTTATGTATGGTGCTTGCCTTGTGTTACATGACGCGCAGGGACTGGCGCCTAGGTGTGCCTCGCGCTTAAGCGCGCTCTAAGCTGCTTATGTTTTATCTCTAAAGAGACAAACATGTACATCAAGGTATAAAACCTCCTAAATCCTTTTATTCATGAAAACTTATTACTATTGAACTATAACAAATATATTGTTCAACCAATACTATAGAACGATCCATTTGACCCGTTTCCCAACCCACTCGACCCATCAGGTTGCCATCACTAGTTGAGTTAGACATTAAGACTGAACATAGGATCGATCGGTTCTAAAGGGTGATATTTAAATTCGGGTAGAGCATTCATCTATCTAAAAAGACCATTTTGAGAAGCACTACCTGGTATACCAAGTTATTCATAACCTTTTCGTAAAAGGGGATTGCATCCTTGAGTTTACCCATCTCCATTAAATAATCTCCATCCTTCAAATCCTATATATGTTGATAGAAATGCTAAAAAGAGATTATGCAGTTATAATAATTAATTTCCAAACAACAAAATGGAAAGGTTATATGTGAAAACGGTACCCTCAAGTTTCAAGCACACCTTCTCACATTCAGCTTTCAACTTAGGATCAATAAGTAAACCCATCTGTTTCTTATAGGCAGCAATCATTTGCCGTGTGCGTGCCTGTTTTGCAGCCTTGGATTCTTCTGTTTCAAGCACCTCTCCGGGTCGAATGGTTTTCCCGCCACCATACTGAAGTATATTAGTACAACATTAGAACACATCTGAATCCAAAACCATGTAATCTTTATCTTTTTACATAACTTTACATACCCAATGTTGCAGAAGGCACTAGGCGCTAGGGGGGCGATGAGGTCTAGCCTCGGGACTAGGCGGAATTAGGCGTTTTGGTATTTTATACGAATTTTATATATATATATATATATACACACACAAATTTATGTGTTTTTTTGAAAATATGTTAAGATATATACACATAATTCTTAGAGATACTTAGATATATACGCATAATACTAAGAAATACTTAAAAAATTAAAAAAATAAATAAATAAATTAAAAAAACCACCGCCTAATGGCCAAAACACCTAGAGCTACGACTAGCCCCTTATTCCAATATACACCCTTGACTAGGGACTAGGCAGTGCCTAGGCGACCGCCTAGCCCGCCTTTTACAACACTGTACATACCTAATCAACAAATGCACCTCTTGAAGAGTTGAACTTCCTACTGTGTTAAGGAGGTAATAGTCTAAGGGTGGTTTAAGTACAATAGTAAAGCTTAAACACCTTAAGGTGGTTAGTGGCTTTTGGGTGGTTGGCGATTGGTGGCTAAACTAAAATATATGAAGCAAAACATATGGTAGAGGTTAAATTTTAAACATAGCCCTTAAGGGTATGGTTAGCAAAACGCTAATTTTAATGAGTAGCACTATATAATTAAAAGCAATCATGTAATTATTTCATGATATCAGTGACATAGGCTTATGACATGTACACTTCGTTTTCACCTAATGCACAAAGGCAAATAGATGTTCTGGTTACATTGATAGATAATAGATGTATAATTGTATGTCTATGTCTCTCACATCTTGATGCTAGATTCTTATATGAGATCCAAACTAGGCGAATGATTTGTAAAAAAAGAAATAATAGCAGCCCTAAGCAGGTTTCACCCCTAAATGATATGAAATAGAGGTGGCATTTTTTGAACCGTTACATATTCTACGTTGATTTGAGTTATCCATTTTTGAGGGGTCAAATAGATAGATCAATCGGGTCGAAAGTTGTTCAAAGTATACTCAAATGCAAAATCTCCTAAATCAAATTACTAAAAAAGATTAAAATATCACTGTTTCATAGTAACAAACAGTTTCAGTAAACATATTGAGCAAGTAACAATTACTCAATTCAAGAAAATGCGAAACAAGTGTACACATGCGGCCCATTTAGACCCCAGCCTGTTTTGATTTGTTACCCAAACCGCCCAACCTGCTCACTAATCCTCGTCTACTCAACTCACAACGAAACAAGAACGACATCTTACTGTCTTGGAAATGTTATTCGGTCTAGGGAAAACTCCCCAAGTAGACACTTTGGGCTTGTAAAGTTCGGTCTCCTCTTCCGTAGTCGCATTTGCATTCGAGGTTCTTTCATTTCCAAATCTACTTGTATCCCCCACAATGATTTCCACATCAGGCAAATCCCCAGATGGAAAAGGATCACTTATGGGAATCAAACCAGCTGGTAAGCCCCTGCCCTCCTTCTTGTCAGCAAACCCTAAGCCCACAAAGTCGATTGCTGAAACTTTGGGCTCATCCTTCTTATCATTTCCCTCGAATTCATTCATCTGCTCAAACCCTATAACACAAATTCCCAAGCAATAGTTCAAATAATAAAGGAATTTGACCAGAAACTAAACAGTTGTAATACCAGAACTGTAACAGAAGACTAACAACCATCACATCAAATAAAGATATAACCTTGATTGCACAAAATTCCAATCTATAGTTCAAGTCATAGTTGCTAAAAGTCATCGCCTCTTGTGCCAAGACCAATTTCTCAAGCGAGGCGATTGCTATTTAATTCTCCAGGTGATGGTTTAGGCGCAAATTCCGACGAGATCCCAAATACCAGAGAGTTTCCAGCCAAATTCTCTAAATTATGGCTAGACTCCAGCTAAGCTAGATTTCTACTTTTATGTAAGGAAAACTACTTTTATACACTAATATTTTAAAACTTGTGAAACTAATTACATGATATTAAATGTTATATAAAAACTTTTGTTTATTTTATATGAGGAATGCTATTATTAATTTTTAATACATAATATACTGTTACTTAATATCATGTGAAACTAATTACACTTTTTTTGCACCTTGCGCCTAGACCCTAGGCGATGCCTATGCGCCTGTAGTGCATACCATAACTGTAACAGAGCCAACAACGATAACTGTAACAGTTGCAATACCATAACTGTAACAGAGCCAACAACCATAAATTCCAATCAAGATTCAAACTTTATTGCACAAACCTTTATTTTTCTCCTTAATGTTGACTGACCCATCTTTGTTTTGACCAAATTCTGGTTTTTTAGCAACAGGGTCTGAATCTTGAACAGTTTTGGGAGAAGGGTTTGATTGGATTGATTTCTTGTAGGCTTTGGCTCTGGCTAGAGCGAGTTTAACAGGGTCTGGTGGTTGTGGGTCAGATGATGAATCTTTGAGGGCCCTGATTAAAGTGGTGCTTCTTCTGTGAGTTGTTTCAGTTGGTTTGATTAATATGTTGGATATGAATGGGTATTGTGTCATTGAAGAGGCCATGGCATTGTTTGTGAGAGTTGTGTTGGACAGGTTTTGCTTCCATTGATGGTGGAATAGGCCAAATATGGATGGATTGGTGTTCTGTTACACGTGTTATCTTTCAAGCCTTTTAAAATCGATTGTTATACGTTTAAATCCTAAGGTGGTTAAGACTTAAGATAGTGTTTGATAAGTAGGATTGAGAGACTAATGTAATGCGTCCAACATTTGTAGCCTAGTTGGTTGAGGGCCTAAAGTTTTTTATGGGAGGTTTGGGTTCAATTCTCGCTAGCTACATTTGGAGGACATTGGTGGATGGGAAATGAGGGATGACCCGGCCATTGGCTTGGGTTCGAGTCCTGATCCCGACCGGTTTTACCGACTATTTCACCGTCGTGCCTTTCGGGCGGGTGAGTGGTCGGGTTTTCCCGGGAATTGGTGGCAATTGGTGGCCCGGGTACTCTCGAGTACCTGATTCGCCAAAAGGGTGCCCGAGAGTGCTCGGAATTGATTCGTTGGCCGTTCAAAAAAAAAAAAAAAGAGACTAATGTAATGCAATATTGCTATGTCATTGAATGAAAAAAAAAAAGTGTTTGGTATCGTGTCATTGGTTGGTTAAGATAAGGTAATAGAATCGTTATCGTGTCCATTCTATTTTCTCTAAAAACAAACTTATTCATTCCATCCACCAATCATCGCTACCACCACCACTCATTGACCACCGCTACCACCGTCGCCGGTTGGATTTCGATACTGGTACGATTTCAATACCGGTACCGGTTACCATTTCTCATACCTAGTGTGGGCAGCGGATGATGCACAAATTTGGTAAGGTGAGCAGGTGCTCAATATCCAGCCTTACCTTTTATGTTTGAATGACCTAAGTGCCCTTAGTTTTCTTTTTAATGGCTCAAGTGCCAAAATGAAAAGCAGTTTTTTGAACTAACTCCCAAGTCTGAAATCAATCAAATCTATTTTTTAAAATAATGTAAAATTCATTTTATTAACGGAAATTTGGGAATCGAGACCAACATTTTTTTAATGCCACATACTCCTCTCCTCTACGGTTTATATCATCTCATCTTTATCATAGGGTGCAGATCAAATTTTAGTGTTTTATACACTTATATACTTATAGAGACATAGCGTTATAGACATATAGTCTTATTTGTTTTGTGTAATGAACTATGTAATTTTATGATATTTTATCCATTTTAGGCTTGTTGACCTATATTGTGCCCCGTACAAATAAAATGTATTGTACTTGCCACCGAGTGTGTGATCGGATATCGAGGGGTTTTTAAATAAATTCACAAGTATGAGGTGAGTACATATCTTTAAATTTTGTATCTTTTTTTATTTGTCATATTAGGTAATAAAGTAATCTACCAATCAATTACTTTACTTTTTAGGTGGGATTTGAGTCCAATTAGCAAAACTAATAGAGTTAATGTGTCGTTTCCTTGAGACTTGAGATCAAGGGTTCAAGTCAAATTTTATGTAATTTAAGTCGTTAAAAAAAATATTTTACTTTAAATTTCTCTAGGTGATAAATTCATAAACAAAATTAAAGTAGTTAAAGTTGTATTTAAAAAGAACAAGAATTTAAAATGGGCACAATTTGAAAAGGACAAGAACTTAAAATGGGCATAGAATCAACCATTTCATTATTTCAGCCTGTAGGTGTAAAAGGACGGTCTCAAACCAATTAAGATCTAAACCAGTGGCGCAAAAAAGCCAGTTTGGGCCCAATCCAACTTGACGATTTGGCATAGGTTTTGGAGATTTTGTGATGAGAATTGGTTTACAACTGCAACTGATTTGGGTTCAAACCGATAAAAAAACGGTTTCAAATGGTCAAACCGGATTTAAACCCGACCATAATTGGTTTGAGTAGGTCGTACTCTCTCCCCGAGATTAGTTTCTAACCCAAATCGGTTAGGACCATTAGAAAAATAAATGTCCTGGGTTATAACCTGAACCGGTGTTAGCCCAAACCGGATTTTGTACACTTCTATTTCTCCCTAAGTCTGACCGTTTAACTAGGGGTGTCAATCGTGTCGGGTTGATGGGTTGGCGGGTTGATGGGTTGATGGGTTGAAATGTGCAACCCAAACCCGACCCATATTATTATTCGTGTCAAATATTCCAACCCTAACCCAACCCACATAAAATCCGGGTCAACCCGAAGACGACCCGCTTAACCCATATTTTTAAATGAGTAATACATGTTCATGAGTTATAAGCGGGTTGTTGGGTTGTAAGTGGGTTATCAATAAAATGTTTAATGGTGAGTATATAAGTGTGACAAATAAATAATACAGTGTGACAAAAATAACACAATTATAACTAACCATGTACATAGAAATGGAAAAAGAAAAACAAAAATATAATATATTTTTTTTTCTAAATACTTAAACGGGTTAACGGGTCAACCCATTTTATATATGTGTCAACCCGAACCCGACCCGTTTTTTTAAACGGGTCGTGTTAGTTGACCCAAATCTATTTTTTTTCGTGTCGGGTTCGGGTCGGTTTTCGGGTCATGTCAATAATTGCCGCCCCTACGTTTAACCAATGTTTTCATAACTGGACCGAATATCAAACCAGTCTCCTTACCGGTTCACTAGTTTGACCGGTCCGACCAACGAATTTCCGGTTTGACCCCCGGTCACCGGTCAGACCAGACAGCCTCCTTCAAAACAATCTAATACCCTAAACAAGACCGGCGTAGACTATGGTTCCCGGTTCAACCGGCCAAAAAACGTTTAACCCCTAGTTAAGCCCAAGCTCGGTCTCTTCTTCTTCTTCATATAGCAGCAGCAGCTTGGTTTCTGTCTTCGTCAATAGGTCCTCTGTCTGTCTGTTCTTCGATACCTTCAAATCACAGGTTAAAAATAAACATTATATTCACTTTATACACAACTCACAAACCCTTAATTAAACTTATTTACTATTTATTATTAATAATCCGAACGGTAAACAGCAGGGTGATCAAGCAATGGCTGAACAACCTGTGAAAGGAACAGTGACATCACTATCATCAATTTATGCACCAGAAGACGCCCAAAAGGCGTCCGTACATGTTCTGGAAGTAATATCTGAACGTCAGAAAGAGGTTCAGCAGTTACAATCCTTCCTTAATGATAACACCAGTCTTGTTAATCTTGTTAAGAAGCTTCCAGAACAATTGCACCATGATATTATGGCAAGTTGTCTGCTACATCCACATTTGTTATTAATTTATTTTTTAATTTTGTTTTGATGATATGAGTTTGTGGAGACGTAGGATTAAGGCTACCTTATTAGGTTAGTTTCTTAGTGTTTTATAGTGCTCTTTGTATGTTATCATTTGTTTGTGTGGCAGTGACTATATGATGTGGTATTTGTCCAAATTACACTTTTTTTGCAGAGGTTCTGCTACTATTAGCTTAGCTATATCTGGTTTTAGTATAGTTTTTTTAAGTAGGTTCTAAGTTGTGCATCTTTTTATGTATATGACTCGATATGACGGGTTTCACGGGATAGAGGTAAGGTTTGCCTACATTCAAGGTTTAAAAGAACGGAATTGTGCCTTCGTTTTGTTTCTCTTCGCCTCACGAGGCGTACACCTCGAGGTGAACCAAGGCATATAAGACTAAGGCGGAATTAAAAATAAGTAAAAAAAATATATATCTTACATAAAAATAAAATGCTAACTAATTTCGTGGTCAGATTCATCAATAACACAAAAAAGATACGGAATGTTTGAAATTGGCACATTAAGTCTAAAAGGTCAAAAACCCCTTGAGGCGCAGCTTTTCTTACCGCATCGGCCCGGAGAGGTGTACGCACAAAATGATCCCATGAGACGCCTTCTCAGACTCTTTTTTCTGACTGCTTAGTCTTGAGGCCCGCCTCAAGGCACACCCCTCTACCGTTTTTTGACTATTCCTGCATCCCACTCTCCCCAGACCCTACCAATAGCTTTTCACTATTGGTGGAATTCTACTGGGCATGTTTTTTTTGTCGTTGTGATTTTGTTACTTGTTGAGCTTTGGTTCACATTTAACCCTAATTTTGTGATATTTGAAGCTGATTTTTGGGGGTGTTTTGTAGTGAGTGTGTTTTTTTAACGTTGTTATTATAACATGAAGAATCAATGTTTATAGATAATTAGATGATTATTAGTATAAAATCTATGACTGGTAAGTAGACTAAGTAGTTTTGTATTTATCTTGATAACATTTTTTGTTGTGGTTCTTTGCTGCATGCATGCATCCCAAATCGGAATGAGTTGATAACAAAATTAGGATCATCATAATTTAGAAAGCGTGTTTAAACATCTTCATAGACATTTGATTAATAGCTTTTAACCCATTTTTGAATGCATAGTTATGTTCTTTATAACAAGAGTGTCTTTGTGGTATATTTTTCAGGTACCTTTTGGGAAGGCAGCCTTCTTTCCTGGAAAATTGATACATACCAATGAATTCATGGTACTTTTATAGTTAGGGTGCTCACCAATTCTTTTTTGTTTAAAGTTCGTCCTTTCTTTTTTATTTTCTTATATGTTTGTTGCTGTTATTTCAACATTTTATATTGCCTAGTTTGGAAGAGAAAACAGGGTAGATGTCAATCTTTGCCATCTCTTAGACAGTTGTGGCATAAAATAAACTGCTCTAATTAATGTGTAGACCTTATGAGCCGTATCTAATTTACTTGCAGGTGCTGTTAGGAGAAGGTTACTATGCTGAAAGAACATCCAAACAAACAGTTGAGATTCTGAAAAGAAGAGGAAAGGATTTAGAGTCAAAGATTGAAACACTTAATGCCATAATAACGGATCTCAAGTTTGAGGCCTCTTTCTTTGATGAAACAGCTACTGAGGCCGCGGTAAGTTCTCTTCACTCTGCAGAAATGGCAATTAGATTATGTCATAGTTCTGCTATTGTTTGAAAGATGATTGACAAATCAAATGCTTGGAATTTTGTGTATTATCGAAGGATATGGATTGTTGCATGTAGTTTCCACACAGATGATTTGAAACATTAAGAAATAAGGTAGAGTTTTTGATTATGTAACTATACCTGAATTCTTAAAAGAGTTCCATTTGTCAATATTTTAATATATGAGAAAGGTTCAGCCGTTCACAAGAATCAGAATTTATAAGGTTGTCGTTTAATGAAAAAAGGTTAATAAACCATCAAAATTCTTTTCTGGAAACCATTTCCCCCTTGAGCTTATCTTTGCACCTAGCCACCTAAAAATATAAAACTTTAAGAATGGTTTAACAGATTTACATCTATTTAGTTAACTCTTGCCAAGTTGGAAAATAAATTTTCAGTTGCAGTTACTTTATTTCATGTTTTTGGCATCAATAAATGGTAGAGAATACAGACAAATTGTTGTGTGAGGAACCCAATTCCCATTTCAACCATTTTTTTACTGGGGAATAAAAGGAATATTGACAATGGTGGCATTTTTAAACATTCTTATTAAATGAGGGGTAGTAAAACTAGAGGTGGCAGCCACAGTCAATTTAAATATGAATAGTTAGTAGATTCAGGTTATGCTTTCTCTCTAGCCGGTAAGATATAAAGAGATGGCTAAAAAGGAAACGTATCAAATGCGTTGAAAGTCATTCAAACAGTTAGAATTTTATTGAAATATGTAAACATTTCTGACTATAGTTGTCAAAGGTGCAAAGGTGAGCCTTGGGCCTAGGCGCAAGGCACTTGAAAAGTGAGGACTTATTTAGGGGTTTTAGACATGTTTTAGGCTAGCTTAGGATGTTTTAGGTTGAATCCAGGCTTTTTAGGAAACTTTTAATTGTTTCAGACCAGTTCAAATTTGTTCAGACGATTTTCGGCCAGAATTTGGCCGGAACTTAGCCTGAAAATGCGCTTGAGCTCATGAAAATAGGCCTATATAAGCGAAGTGTCAAGTCTGTGCCTAGTGCGCTTTTGTCAACATTGTATCTGATACAACGACTAATTAATAAGAAGTGAACAATTTTGAACAAAAAGTGTTTGTCAATCCAACTTGCGGTGGCTTGGCTCCTTTGACTACCCATTTGACCCATTACCCTCCCATGATCCACTTTGGCCTTTAAATAAACCGGTTGGCTTTTTTGGCATATTGTTTGAATGTTTTCTGTAAACCTCCAGTTGTTGTTTTGTTGATCTAATCTAGTGTAGAATGGCTTGTATTTATTTTGCATTCACAAGTGCGCATATATGTTAGTAAACCTGTCTTCATGTATGTATATACTTGTGTTGATGCTGTTGCTGCAATGTTGTATTGTTATGAACTTATGATCTACATCTACCAACTTATGCAGAACATCATTATATATCTATATGAGTTGTTGTCTTCTTATGTTTTGTTTAGAACGGTCAATAGATAGATACATAGTCTTAACATCTTCACACGGTGATTTAAACAGGAGGGTATTGTAGAAATAAGAGAAGATTATGTTGATGAAGATTTTAGTGAAGATAAGGCCACGACAGCAGGTCCATATCTCTTAATATTTGATATCTTGGTTTGAACTAGATATATAACTTGTTCATGGGCATACGTCACGCAATCATCATTTCTTTTTGCATATTTGAAGTTATAATCATGATGAGCTAGTTGTAAGATAGGATAAAATCTATTGAGGCCACCAATATGCATTGGGTCTTGTATCTGTTTAAGGGAAAAAAGCTATTTTTTTTAATTAGTACCGAGTGTTGGGCATGATGTGCATGTGTATAGTGCATTGGCACTTGTATTTAAACCAAGACTAGTGCCACATGAGTGCATAACAATTGGATCAATTATCTTGCAACCAACATTTCAAATTGCTATTTATTATATTTAGCAATTAAACCTGGCCCTAAAATAAATTACATGGAGAATGGGAAATAATTAACCACAAACTATTATCTTACTCTATTCGTGAATAAAATCAAGTTTCATATTCCTTCTATTCATCAAACAGCTAGATTATTGGATTCTGAACCTTATGCTGTTATAAAACGATACGATACAAGGGTGATTTAGAAATAACTGACTGAAGGTCTTGAGCCAAATATGAATTTCAGGCGAAGATGATTTTGCTCGTATACTATCCCGGATGGATGAACTTGAAAAGGAAGAACTTGAAGCTGAAATTGCTGAAGAAGGTGAAGAGGAAGAAAGTGAAGAGGAAGAAGGTGAAGAGAAAGAAGAGGATGATGTTGAACCCGAGGTCAGAAATTCAGAGGTAAGGTCTTAAGTTGTTAAATATTTACTACATCTGTTTACATAATTGCGATTAATTTTCCATTCAATAATGAATACTCAATAAACAAATGGTCCCTGCAAAATAATGCTCAACATGACATGTCTAAGCCGTTCAAGTTGAGCAGCTAAGCTTTCTTATTCTCCTCTATGACATTAAATGATTTTGTTTATCTTTTTATCAGCTATCAAAATTTTAACTGAAAGATGTCTTTTAAATTCTACAAAGTATTTAAGTTATTAAATAGTATGTTTCCTTGAAACTTGCAGCTCAAAGAGTCACCGCATATTTCTGTATCCAAAGGTCAGTCTGCTGTTAATGTATCTTTCACTAGGATTCCATGCTTTAGACATTCGGGGCAATGCTAAGAACTTTGTTAGGGTTCTGAATTCTGGTTCATCTTGTAATCAAGGTTAGTGATTTGGTATCTGATACTCTGTTGTTTATCATGACACCAGATTCACATATTAAAGTTCCCACACCTAGCGGATCAAACAGTTCAGTGAGGCCTGTAGAGCATAATAAATTGGAGAGTCGACCCCACACACCTGCACCAAGGAATGAAATTGAGGTAGAAATTTTGACCTGTTAACTTAAAGAATGGGTCAGTTTCTATTGAGTTTATATCTACAACGGGTTGCCCAAAGTCTCTTTAATGCACACAACCTATTCAATTGTTCTTATTCAAACATTTAAATTATTTTTGTACTAATAATGTTTCTGTAATCATAATTAGTGCACTAAATTTTCATACATGTTTTAGAAACTTAGTCATGTTTTAGAAAAATGGACAGAAGGATAAGCAGATGAAGGATGAATCTGATTTGACCCATTATTATCTGTAGAAAAAATGACCCATTTCAGACCGAATATGTGATTCTGTTCTGACCCATTACCCGACCCACCCATGTTTCTACTTCCACATTCTGTGATAAATCTAATGAAAATGCTAATGGCTGTGGACATCTTTTGAAGGTTTCTACCTTAGCATCAAACTCGAGCAATGCCAGTAGAAAAACAAGTGTTGCTGCACCTGTGTCTAAGGAGGTAAAGAAAGACTAATACGTTGTGTGATAAATCTAATGAAAATGCTAATGGCTGTGGACATCTTTTGAAGGTTTCTACCTTTGCATCAAACTCGAGCAATGCCAGTAGAAAAACAAGTGTTGCTGCACCTGTGTCTAAGGAGGTAAAGAAAGACTAATACGTTGTGTGATAAATCTAATGAAAATGCTAATGGCTGTTGACATCTTTTGAAGGTTTCTACCTTAGCATCAAACTCGAGCAATGCCAGTAGAAAAACAAGTGTTGCTGCACCTGTGTCAAAGGAGGTAAAGAAAATTGTATCTGCCTGCGCCTTCTCTTAACCTTCAAGATGTGTTTCGTTTGATTATGAAGTTCATACCCACATAACCCACTCCATCCATCCATCCATCATGCTATCAAACCCATACCAATAGTGATTCCTGCATGCAAACCAAACGCTACTTTTGTTTGTTTGATGGTAACAACTGTCATTAAATGTTTTGCAGGTAGCCGATATTGATTCAAGCTCAAGAAATGATACAACCAAGGCAAGTTTTATTACATTTCAAACATATTTAGGCTCATGAAATATAGTAATACCTTAGCAAGATGTTTTGTATTTATTTTGCAGGCCTTTACAGGTTCTATAGTGGAACGCACCTTTAACACCGAAAACAGTCAAAAGAGTCAAACACCCGCACCTGCATCCAAACCTGTATCGAGATTCAAGCTGCAAAGAAAATAGCTACATGATGATTTTGAGGCACCATGCACTCACTTTTTGATGGCATTAGACCCACTTGACCTAGTAGACCTTTTTCTTGTATTGTTAAATATTTTATCTTAGCATGTTTGATATGTTAAAAAGTCAACTCAAATTGACCCATTTTGGTCAAAATGCCACCTTATTTAAGAATATGGAGAATGTTTATCCAAAAGTCAATTTTTGACCCGTCAATTATATAAAACCAAAGCCACATCTTTTTAATGCAACTTTGTAGTTTATAAAAATTTTGGTTTAGTTTTAATAAATAAATGATAAATAAATTAATACTAAAAGACTGCCTTCATATATTTTTTTCACAGGATCATTTGCATGAACAATAGATGTGTCTAATGTAAATGTTTCTACACATTGTGCAACTATAACCTAGTTATTATAGTATACAAGTTGTAGGTGTTTAAAAATATTACCTACAATTGTTTATTAATAACTTTTGTTGTGTAGTACATAGTTTTTATTTACACCATTTGGTTTTTAATAAGCTACAGTTACTGTTTCCAACTTTAACAAAGTGATAATTTTATTTTTGTTACACTAGAATCCCTAAACTTTGTGGGTTTCACTTTATTTATCAACGTTTCACACGAACTATTTATATCTACATTGCGACATGAATTTTCATAATGTTGTTTCTAAATCGATCCGCTGTTTTAAACGTTTTTTTCAAACCATCCGACACTCGTCTCTATATGCCATTGCGGCATGCTTTTTGTGAATTTTCATAATGTTGTTTTTAAACGACCTGTTGATTTTAAGGGTTTTCTTTAAACCATTCGGTTTTTTAAACTGTCCGATGTTCATTTTTAAATACACCACCAGGACATTTTTTATATACATTTAAACCGATTCGCTGTAATTCACGACCATCGTGCTTATCCTTGTATACATTTTCATGTAAATTTTGCTAGAGTAATTTGGATTTCGTATACAGCAACGTAACATTTCCATGATTTTCGAATATACAATCATGACATGGTTTTGTATGATTACGTTTGCAATTTGCTTATTTTGTCTACGTTTCGAATCTGGCGTTGAGCGCGAGTGGTTTAAGAGAATATAGAACAATCCTTAGATTCACCGTAATACTTCGTACATTTCACACATCTTTTCCATTTCATAATTCATACTTTATATGTGGTCTCTCTATGTATGTATATGTTTAAGAGAGAACCTATATGTATTTGTGCACTTTGTGTCTTATTGATTTGAAACTCCTACTTTGTATCACGTGTAAGGTTCGTATGTATGCAAGAATTATGCTTTTTTTTCTTCTTTGCTTCACGTGTTCAGCGAATATACGGTACATGTTTTGTTTGTGAAGTAACATGCAAATCCGTAAACATATAAACCTATAATTAATATTAGTTAAATAAGTTAAATATGTCAAAGAACTTACGGCCTAATGTTATTCAATGCGTATATAAAAGTGTCCTATCAACCAAGTGATTATGTGTAAAGTGTAAGTTATTCGTTTAAAATTAAGTTTAAGTTATTATGTAAACACGTCGATAAAAAGTAAATGAAAGATGGCTAAGGAAATCAAAAGAAAAGGTTGTGTATGCATAGAAGACATTTGGGGTGTTCTTTTTAACTTTTCTTTTTTCTATTTTCTATTTTCTTGTTTTTATAGTTTCTTTTACTTTTGAGTTGGAGAGAGGTTTCGATTTAAATAAGTTAACGGCCGTATTAATAATTTAGAAAATAATTATATCATTAAAACTACAATATCATAGTTTAATCTTTTTTTAACGTACAACTAAGTAGAAGCTGGGTACTCCGTATGTGGCTCCCAATGGCCAAGTGGAGCCCTAGCCGGCCTAACCCGGACGGAAGGA
Source organism: Ambrosia trifida (assembly GCA_028751855.1). Taxonomy (NCBI): domain Eukaryota; kingdom Viridiplantae; phylum Streptophyta; class Magnoliopsida; order Asterales; family Asteraceae; genus Ambrosia; species Ambrosia trifida. The sequence goes on from CM054131.1 coordinate 9,729,162, forward strand.
GCCCCTAGCCCACCAGCCATCAGTTCCGGGAAAAACCCGACCATTCACCCACCCGAAGACACGACAATGGAATTATCATAGTTTAATCTCTAAAGACATCTATCTATGGTTATAAAATTTAAGTATCATAGAGTCATAATATTACTAGATATGTCTGTTTTTTTTTATAAGTTTAGACCTACGATAAAAACAATAATGTATTTAGTGAATTGTGGTTTAAAAAACCTTTTTAGGTTTATTTTTTTAAGTTTTCTTGCCACGTCATCAAAGAAATTTAAGCTAGAGTTAATTCAAGTAACATACTAACAGTCTAACATATTGGAACAAAAGTGAAAGTATACAACTTAGAGTTAATTCAACTTAAGGGTGCTATAATATAATATTTTGTATAGAAAACAAGTCGTTTTCAACTTGTTGATTTATTATATTTTGAAACTAGTTACTTTGACGATAAAAATGACACTTCGATAGAGTCCTTATTGCTAGTAAATGGATGGACTATTAAACTTAACTTTTTTTTCTTTTTGAAATTTCTGTATAGAACATTGTTGATGTGACTATATTTTATAAATCATAAATTCCACGGTGAGACACCTTTTAAAACATGAATAAGTTTATGACTTTAGAAAATATTCGTCTCAAGTTTATTGGGTAATTATTACTCATCATTCGTCAGGTTAACAATTATACTTTGTGGTTAGTGGGTATAACTATTTGTGATCTTATGTGCTTAAAATTAGTCATTTAGCCGTCCATTATCTAAAACTCAAATTTAACTCACACAAAAAAAATCGTCTTGAAATATCACACATTTTTTTTAACGGCCAACAAATCAATCCCGATCACTCTCGAAGTACCCACTGGACAAAGGAGTACTCCGAGAGTAACCCAGGTCCATCAGTAATTTCACATCAGTTCCCGGGGAAAACCCGCCGCCCGAATGCCCACTGCGGTAAAACCTGGCCCACCAGCAGCATTTTGGTGCCGGTAGGACTCAAATTCCCCACCTTCCATAAAGAAAGCAAGAAAGGTGTCACTCCACCATAAAGAAAGCAAGAAGGGTGTCACTCCACCATAAGGGGATTGGCAAATATCACACGTTTAATCACACTTCTTACAAAGCTATAATTTTAGTAAGTTCAAATGTGTAAGAAGTTCAACTACTAATTACTCTTCTTTTAAAACTATATAATTTACTAATGTGTTCAGCTTCAATACAGGTAAACATGTTAGAGTACTTGGATGGGCGTCACAGTCCAAAACCCACAAAAAAAATTTAGTGACTAATCTTGAAGAGGTATAAGCAATTATACCGCGGCTTGGCCACCTGTGATTCGGTCGTACTTAAGTCCAGCAAGTTATAAATAACTTGAGGACTTGGGAAGACATGAAGAGGTATAAGCAATTATACCGCAGCCTACTCCCTGGGTACGAACCTAAGACACCAGGCCGCAGCCGAACATTCTGACCGAAGGAAAGTACAAGCCTCTCCCGGAAGTCAAAAGACTCCGAACGATAGTACAAAGGGGGTCCGAAGTATAGTACAACTTGGCTGACTAGTATAAATACCCCCTCCAAAGTACAATAGACACACGAATGCATACACTCTGAATCTCACTTTCTCTCTCTACTTTCTCTCACTAAACAAATACTTATCCTCACGCCGGAGGGTGGTTACAGAGAGGCCCTCCCTCCTCCTCTGTAACGAGCCTAACGGTCTTTTACCTTGTGCAGGTTTAAGCATAGGTTCGGAGCATTCCAGATCCATCTCAAGTCGTACCAGTTTTAACTGTAATTGCAGGTTCGTCCACTTTTTGGATTTTCAATTGGCGCCATCCGTTTGTACAACCGTTTTCTGTACCCTTAAAAGGTAAAGATTGCGACGGTTTTTCCCATGGCGGCTTCATCTGAAGGTTTTGTTATCGAAGATGTCACAAATGCGGAACATGGCGACGGAGCAACCACTGTTGCGGCCTCTGTTGTCCTGACTCCGTCCGCAGGGCTCACCAACACGGACGGACGTTTCATGCCCCTACAGAGTTCGGTGGGCAACACCTCCCGAACAAGTCAAGATACCGCACCAGAGTTTGACGCAGACTTTCTACTCAAGAATCGTGATTTCTTGTTACAGCTTAAAGCACAGCAAGAAAAGGAAGCAAAACTTAAAAGTGTGCAGGTAAACCTATTCTCCGCCGATGGAATTCAAGCATCCTCCGGGCATGGTTCGGGCCCTGTTGCACAAGTCACCTACTCCACCGTGGTCACCACTCCTGATCTAGGAACCCCGCAAGGGAGCTGCTTCCCGTCGGGGCACCACGGAGTCATACAACCTGTCACCACCGTAGCAAAGCAAAGACCAGCCGTCACCACAGCTGAAGATGACTTTACCACTCCTTATCGCCCAGCCTATATGGCTGCATACTCCAAGTTCGCACCCCGTATCGCCAGTGCTCCTCTGCCAGCAAAACTTAAAATGCCCACAACAATAAAAAGATATGACGGTACGTCAGATCCGGACGACCACATTCATGATTTTAGAGGAGCGGCAGAGATCGAACTATGGCCCATGCCTGCATGGTGCCACATGTTCGCACAAACCCTGACGGGGGCGGCCAGGGTATGGTTCGATGGTCTGGCGCCGGGTGAAATAGCGAATTGGACTGAGCTCCGCCGTGCTTTTCTACAAAATTTTTCTCAACAACGGAGGTGTTCAAAAGACATCACCGAAATCTACAACATCCGTAGGAAAGATGGGGAGTCACTGGAAAGGTTTATTGACAGGTTCAACAAAGAGAGCATGCAAATTAGTGGAGCTCTCGATCAACTGCGGATCTCCGGCTTTTGCCACGGAGTCCGAAACAACCAGCTTGTAGAAAAGTTACATGAAGATCTTCCGAAGACCATGGAAGTATTGATGGAGCGAGCACGAGCCTTTGCTCGAGGAAAAAGTGCTTGCAGCCAAACATACGACAATGAGTATCGTTCCTCGTCAAGAAGTAGTTCATGGAAGAAAGGATCAGGAGCTCCAAGCTCGGATCGAAGTAACTCCTGGGGTAAAAACAGGTCACAGTCTTACTCAAGAAATGACAAAAGTTCTACTGGCCGAAACTCTTCTTCACACCGGGGGTCAACTTACTCCGATCTGCTAAAATCTCCTAGCGAGATACTCAGCACGGAGAATGTAGATTTCCCCAAGCCCCCGAGACAGAAGCCCACATCCGACAAGAACACCAAAAAATACTGTGATTACCACCGAGCTAGAGGACATGATACTGATGATTGCTGGTCGCTGAAGCAAGAAATTGAAAAAGCTCTTAAGGCAGGTAAGCTGTCCCACTTAGTGAAGGAGATCAAAGAAGGCAAAGCCGGCACCACAAACATTCCAAATCCGAATGATCAAGCAGGGATACACATGATCCGAACCATCAAGCAGTAAGGGATGAAGCGAAGTAGTGATCATGTCGCGGCATGGATGGCCCAGCCCATCACTTTCCCCTCCATTTCACCAGAAGATTACAAAGACGGCCCGATAATTGTGTCGGGGATCGTGGCCGGGCATAAAACTCACCGGATCTATGTGGATGGAGGAAGCGCCACCGAAATCATGTACCTCCAATGTTTCCAGTTACTAGCCGAAGCATCCCAACAAAAGCTGATTCCAGTTTCCATGCCATTAATCAGTTTTTCAGGAGAAATCGTACAGCCCATAGGACAACTGTCCTTACCGGTGACATTCAGCTCGAGGAATTGCCAACGAACGGTAATCCTAACTTTTCTGGTAGTGGGCTCCAGGTCCGTGCACAATATCATCCTGGGAAGACCAGGGATGAAAGCTTTTGGAATGGTAACATCTACCATCCACGGTGCACTCAAGTTCCCAACCGAAGAAGGTATTGCCACACTGGAATCCGAAGCCGGGCTCTCCATTTCGGAGATCCGACAATCGTTAGATACAAGCAATGACGAAGATCACCCAGGAAGCTCTGGCGCTGCTGTGACCGAGAAATGGTCAATACACCCACGTTTCCCAGAACAAAAAATCTCCATTGGCACGCAGCTCCCAACCGCAGCTCGAGAGGCACTTTGGAAGTTGCTCTCAAACTCCTTAGACGTCTTCGCCTGGGAAAATTCTGACATGACCGGGGTCCCAAGATCGTTAGCAGAGCATAAGTTGAACACTTATCCCGGCATAAAACCGGTAGCTCAGAAGAAGAGAAGTATGGCCCCTGACCGTGTTAAAGCTATAGCAGAAGATGTCAAAAACCTGTTGAGCGCCGGTATAATCCGGGAGGTACGATACCAAACGTGGGTAGCCAATCCCGTACTGGTCAAGAAACATGACGGGGCTTGGAGAATGTGTGTAGATTTTAAAGATCTCAATAACGCTTGTCCGAAGGATTGTTATCCTTTACCAGAAATCGATGTGAAAGTTGATGCCGTGGCCGGATTCCGATTAAAGTGCTTCCTTGATGCCTATAAAGGGTATCATCAAATTCAAATGACCGAAGCCGATGAAGACAAAACGGCGTTTGTCACAAATAGCGGCCTGTATTGCTACAAAAAAATGACGTTCGGTCTAAAAAATGCTGGTGCCACATACCAAAGACTGATGGACGCAGCCTTCAAGAACCAAATTGGAAGAAATTTGGAAGTTTATGTGGATGACGTAGTCATTAAAAGTGGCACGGAAGAAACCATGATAAAAGACATTGCCGAGACTTTTGCTAAGATTCGAGAAATAAACATGAAACTAAATCCCAAGAAATGTTCCTTCGGCCTGGAAGAGGGGAAGTTCCTGGGGGTACTAATGGCCCAGGATGGGATAAAAGCCAATCCAGAAAAAGTGGAGGCAGTGCTAAAAATGCAGCCCCCTCAAAATCTTAAAGAAATGCAGTCTTTGAATGGGCGGCTAGTGGCCCTGCACCGATTCCTCTCTAAAGCCGCAGAAAAAACTCTGCCATTCATGAATGTTCTAAAGAAGAGTCTGGGAAAGGAACAGTTCCAATGGAAAACCGAAGCTGGCCCGCCTTCGATGAGTTAAAGAAATGCTTGGTCAATCTACCCACCTTAACAGCTCCAGAACCTGGTGAAACACTCACGGTATATCTCTCAGCCTCGGAGGGAGCTATTAGCTCTGTCCTCATTGTCACCAGGGCCGTCGTTCAGCACCCGGTATACTATATCAGCCGCGCCCTCCGAGAGTATGAGGTTCGATATCCGATCCTTGAAAAGTTAGCTCTCGCTCTGGTTCACACTTCCAGAAGGCTCCGTAGATATTTCCAAGCATTCAACATTGAGGTACAGTCTGAACAGCCGATCCTCCGGGTACTTCGAAAGCCAGAGGCTTCCGGGCGAATGGCTAAATGGGCCATTGAGCTCGGTGCTTTTGATATCACGTACAAAACTAGAGGACCAGTAAAGGGTCAAGCTGTGGCTGATTTCTTGGTAGAAATTCCCCAATCCGCAGAGACCGAGCCCCAACATGCTCCAACAAGTACTTGGTCCCTTTATACCGATGGGGCTTCGGGTTCGGAAGGATCGGGCGCTGGAATGGTCTTACAAGAAGCTGAGGGAAAAGAACTGCTTTATGCCATCCGATTAGATTTCAAAAGCTCCAACAATGAGGCCGAGTATGAGGCACTCATAGCAGGACTTCGACTGGCCATAAAGGTCGGAGCCAGGAAGGTACTCATACACACGACCAACACTATAAAAACTCCCTGCTATAGGCAAAGTTCGGCCAAATCTTTAACATGCTATAAACATTGCAGGTTATCTCCCATGTCGATTCTTTATTGGTAGCCAATCAAATATCTGGGGAATATGAGGCTAAAGAAGCCAACATGATTCTATACTTAGCTGAGGTACGGGTACTGTAACAACCGGAAAATTATGACGTCATAATTAGTATAATTAGGCTAATTAATAATAATTAATTTCTATAATGATTGGGCCACCTATGGGCCCAATAACTTAACCACACCATAAGTCCGGCCCAATAAACCTTTTCATGTGGGCCGAATGAAAAATAGAGCCCGATTAATTATTGGGCCTAACTAGTAACCCGCTAGAAATGAAGTGGGCCGAGTATTTATAAGTAATGGGCTTTTATATAGAGCCCGATATAGAAATGTAATGGGCCGAGTACTTTAGAAACTGGGCCAGACTATTTGGGCTGATAGAGGGCTTCTTTAATTGATAAGTAGGGATCCATATATGTGAAAAATAATCTATATTAAGGATTCATGTTTATGAAAGCCCAATTGTTAAGCCTAAGCCCAAATACCCCAAGATAATTAATCGGCCCATGAAAGGAATGGTTGTAAGTTGCCGCCACTTTACAAGAATCTTCCATCTTGTCTTGTTGAGACACCTCAACACTCCAAAGTTGTATAAGACAAACACCTCATCACCTATAGGCTATTAGTATGATTACATGCATGAACAACTAAGGCCTATAAGAAGCCTTAAAACCATCGGCCACTTCTTTTAGATATCCACTTCAAACCTTGAAACCACTCTCATCTAAACATGCAAACCACCTTTCAAAACTCTCGCAACAACCGGCCATGGAGCAACCACCTTCAACCTATCCTATTAACCTTCTAAACTTACTCCTTTAAGCTTAATATACATCTTATTTCAACAAAAACCCAACCTAACCAAGCCTACAAGTAATCGGCCCCCATAATAATTAACCAAGCAATTGTGGATCAAGTGTTTTCTTGAGTAAGTTGAGTCTAGAGTCCCTTAAGGTCGTGTGCCAAGCTGTAATGGCCAGCTTTTAGTTAGATCTTTACGCCTAAGCTGTAATGGCCAGCTATACGTATGATTATTTGTATATATATGTGATATAACTTGATTTGTGTTGAAACAGGAAACCGTGGAAAATAGAACTCTTGCTTTGAACGAATCCGTAGACTCGGAAGTAATTAACGTGAGTGCATGTACCCCTATGTTTAAATGATTTTGGGGTGAATGCATGTTAGTTTTTACGTGTGATTTGGTAAAATATTGGTTCATGATCATGAAAGAGTTAATAGAATCGGTCGAATAGAAATCACGTAGAATGGATCCATTCGGTATCAAAGGGATGTATTTTTCTAAACCAAGTAGAGGTTTGGAACCACACTAAGCATTTGTATGGTGCTCCATCGTTAAATATGTCCCACCTTAGAATGACCGAACCATATGAGAATTGTTGTTATTATTTATAAACGAGTCTAAATCTGGCATCACTCACTAGCTTTGTGGCTAACGTATTTTTAACATGCATTTCAGGTTGAATAGATTATGGGAACCCGAGCTCAAAATGTGCAAGTTCAAGTTCTAATGTCTAGTTAAATGAAAAAGGCCCTTGGGCCGGTTTATAAAATAATTGGGCTTCGGCCCAAGTATGTAAGAAATTAAGATGTTTAAAAGTTATGTTTTTAAGTCTTAATGGGCTTCGGCCCAAGTGGTATGAACTCGGAAATCATGAACGGGCATGGCCCGGTTGGTATGTAATGGGCTCGGCCCAATTATGGTTGTGTTGGGCTCGGCCCATGTTAAATAAATAAAAGAGTGTTTTATGAAGTATAAAAGAATTATTAGAATAATTAAATTGGTAATTAAAATACGTGTCACGATTACCAATCCGTAATGACTCGTTAATTTTCGGGTCGTTACAGGTACTACCCAAAACCATCAGATTAAAGATATTAGCACCAACGAAAACGACTAATCCTTGCTTCAAATGCAGGCTAAAAAATTGATGAAGCAATTTGAAGCTTGTCAAGTAATTCATATACCGGGAAGCAAGAACAAGAAGGCTGATGCTCTGAGCAAGCTGGCCGCGTCCACTGATGACATCGCCCAGCAAGAAGTACACATGGAAGCACTACAAGGCCCATCCATCCAAACAACCGCGGTACTGTCAGTCAATACAGCATCTGATACTTGGATGACTCCTATAGTCCAATATCTTGTGCACGATGTCGTGCCGGAGGACAAGGCAAGGGCCCGGAAGTTGAAAGTGAAAGCCCTCCAATACCAAGTCATCGACGGTCAGTTATATCGAAAAACATTCTTGGGACCACTTTTGAAATGTGTTGACTTGGACGAAGCTTCATATATCGTCTAAGAAATTCACCGTGGCATATGCGGAATTCATGCAGGTCCCAGAATGGTGGTAGCCAAGATAATGAATGCAGGATATTTTTGGCCGGGCATGCACAACAGTGCCGTCACCGAACTGCAAAAATGTGAAGAATGTCAACGACATGCACCCGTCAGCCTCCGAGCTAAAAATAACCTCATCCCCGTGACTGCGGCATGGCCATTCCAACAATGGGGAATCGATATCGTTGGGCCATTTCCTAAGTCCACGGGGGGCATGAAGTTCTTGTTGGTGGCCGTGGATTACTTCACGAAATGGGTCGAAGCCCGTCCACTGTCAAAAATATCCGGAAAGGAGGTAAAGAAGTTTGTATGGGAACAGATAGTATGTCGCTTTGGCCTTCCACAGACAATCATCAGCGATAATGGGACGCAGTTCGCAAACAACCCCTTCAAGAAATGGTGCCAAGACCTGCACATCCAACAGTCGTTTGCCTCGGTGGCACACCCGCAGGCAAACGGACAGGTCGAGAGAATCAACAGAAGCTTGGTGGAAGGGATAAAGAAACGATTGGGACGAAAGAGGAGCGGCTGGGTAGATGAGCTCCCCAACGTCTTGTGGGCTCATCGAACTCATACAAAAACAAGTACCGGGGAAACGCCCTTCAGCTTAACCTACGGGACCGAGGCTGTAATCCCCGTGGAAATTGGCTCCCCATCTCTACGCGTCCAACACATCAGCAATAACGACCAGGAGCTACGGATGAACTTGGATTTGCTTGATGAAAGGCGAGAAGTCGCGGCCATTAAGGAAGCGCGGTATAAACAAGAGTTGGAAAAATTTTACAACTCAAGGGTGAAAGAGGTCCGGTTCAAGCCAGGAGAATATGTGTTTCATTGCAACGAGGCCAGCGGGGTTGAAAAAGGAAAGATGGCCGCCTCCTGGGAAGGGCCATACATAATCAAGACCGCGGGAGGGAAAGGCGCCTACACCCTCCAAACCCTAGAAGGGAAAGACGTACCCCGCACCTGGAACGGTGTTCACCTTAAAAAATGCTATATGTAAGCAAGACCAGCTAATTTTTCCTAAGTTTATCGATTGTAATGTGAGATGTGCCATTCCTCACCATTTCTATTTCCTTGTTATTATTCGGGATGCGACATTCCCCGACAAAGCATTAATAAAAAAGCTGGTCCATACTTTGAAAAACTTCTGAGGTGCTAATATAAGCCGCAGCTCAATAATGAGCTCGACATAACAAAAGCCACGTGGTGTGAAAAACATCAAACAGGAGTAGCAAAAAGAAACGGATCAAAGTGGATAAGTTTTGGTCCGGATCTCAACTAACCTAAACAAGCACCTAGCTAAATCTTAAACACAAACATAAAACAAAGACTCATATAAGGGGACAACTTAGAACACCAGCACACGGCATGGATAACAGCCGCGTCCTGGTCAAGAAAACCCCACAAACCATGGTTATTTAACACATATACAAAGTCCGCGGATAAAATTAGGACGTGGCTAGATACGTGGACGCACGATAGATCGAGCTACGGTCCAATGAGTCGGTCACTTTAAGGCCAAGGATATCACCTAAAAAATAAGTCATAAATCAAAAGACATAACCCGGACCCATGATAAGGTCCGGAATCAACCTGCATTAAAAGTAATTCGAACCCAACGAGAAGGTTCGAATCAGGTGGAACTTGTCTAAAATATTACAAACACTCCGAACCTCATAAAGGCCCGGATCAAATGATAATTGTTCAATAAGACTAAACTGAGGATTCGAGCTTCAGCCCGTCAAAGGCTTCGGACAGGGACTCGGGGGGACCGGTGACTTGATCAACCAACTTAGCAACCTTGGGGAAGACGAGGGAATCATAAGCACGAGCAGCGGCAGTGAGCTCCTCCTGGGCGTTATGCTTTATCAGCGGCATCTTCTCCAAGGGAATACCCTTTGCCGCGGCTGCATAACCCGCCTTCACACCTACGTTGAAGCCCATGGCATTCATCGCATTATTCACATCACTAACGGCCTTTTTCATGGCCGAGCCCTTGTGAACATGGTCAGCAATAAGCTGTGCCCCGGAGGTCAGGAAGAAGGTCTTCAACCTAAACAACTCATCAATGTTCCCAACAAGCTCTTTCTTTTCTTCCTTCCACGCCTCCTCGTCCCCTGCCATCTTCTTCTCAGCCGCAGCCAACACCTGTCTGGCTAGCTTCTCTCCCTCCACAGCCTCGTCCCGTTCTACAAAATGACAAACAAATCGAAGTTAAGTCAAACATCAAAAAGAGTTTAAACATCAAGAAACGTACCAGCAGTTAAAGCATCGGTACCTTTCCTCAGGTTGGCCATTGTAAGATCCATTTGCTTAAGAAGGTCATTGGTTTTCTTAGAGTCAGCAGCAGCAGCAGCTTCAGACTCCTGGAGTTGTTTCTTCAAAAGATCAACTTCCCGAAGGGCTTTATCCCTGGCCTCCGCGGCCGAAGCTACGACAAACTGTGTAGAAGAAGCCTGATTCTGAACATCCCTCAGATTCTTCTTCAACTCAGCCATGGCCGGCCCATGGTTACAGGAAGCCCCTTTCCTCCGCAGCCGCTCCCTGTCTACTTCGGCATCCGTCCAACGACGATACGCCTCAGTCACCAAAAAATTGGATTGGGCTTGGCTAACCAATAACGCCTCACAAAGGGCAGGCGAATCCAAGTTGTGGTAATACTCCCGATCAGCAGGGGTATCTAGGTTGAACAACATCATACGAGCAGATAGCCCGTCAATCACCCGATCTCCGTTCTTCAAGTCCCACTCCGGGACAAACTTTTCATCAGCAATGAAACTACCACCACCACCGCCAGAACCCTCCCCTGCCACCGCTGCAAAATCATAAAGGGAAAAAGCTTCAGTCACGAACCACGATGGGGGGAAAGTATCATCCTTATCCCCCACATTTGTTTGAGAAAGAAGGGGAGATTGCCTAAACTCACCAGCTAAAACATCGTCAGGCCGCACCACCTTCTCCTTCGTCGGGCTAAGTATCCCGGTAGACCCATCCAAACCCTCCTCATCACTAAGACCCCCTCCCTGAGGATCATCCACCATTAGTATTGGAGCCGAGTCTCTGGGAGATTTACCCCCAAATAAATGATATTCAAGGTTATGGAGAAGGTTAGAATATACCTCAGTAGTATCCTCTACAAACCGTAGCTTCTTCTTCGGTTTTGAGCTGGCGGCGGTGCTCTTCAAGGCCTTCCTCTTGCCTGAGCCTCGGGAAACCGGGGTATCGGTAAGAGCTCGTCCTTCCTTATCACCAGAAACCTCCCTGGAGGCACGAGAAGGATCGGAAGATTGATGACCCGTGCTGACAGAAGGGTCCGGTTGTTGAACACTTGTAACGGGTGGGTTGGGAGGAACTTCAGAAGACAAAGGTAGGCCCTCAGTGGGCAGAGCTACCCCAACAGTTTCGGTCACGACCCCCGTGGTCTGACCATCCCCACCAGTGCCACTAGCACCAACACCCGTGCCCGCCACCGGCCGAATTGCCTGGTGCGTCTTCTCCATTGGCTCCACCAAGGGTTTTGTATTACCCAAGTCCTCGCTGGTGTACTCCAAAGCTGCGTCATCGAAAGTAGTTAACTTCAGACAATCGAGCAGCGACATCTCTGTATAAACAAAAACAAAGGAGAGTTAGAAAAAGCTAACAGAAACACGAAAAAATAACAAATAAGCTGCGGCTCTCCACCCACCCTCTCCGTTATAACGCACTAACGGCCACCTATCATCCAGACTCCAATTCATACTCACTCCTCCGAGACAAAGAACATGCTCCAGATACTTCTGGATATTACTCTTGTTCTCCACCAGATCCAAGTATAAAGTACGGTTGTATCTAAACTTCTTGGGTAAGTCCCATTCAGACGCCTCAAAACTGTCACGACACACCATGTCCGGAGGTAAGCATCGGTCGTCCAAGAAGAAGAACTGGTTCTTCCAATTCTTTAAGCTTGTTGTCTGATAATCATGACAACTCTCCAACGACCGCCGTTTCTCAAAAGTATACCAGCTACCGGCCTTGCTAAGCTTATAAAAGCATCGGAAAACACTTAGATCCGCACCTTTCTCTAAAGCACGGCAAGAAAGCTCGAAGTGATTTATTCGGCTGAGACCGAAAGGATTCACTTGAGAGATGTGCACACCGTGAAACTTTAACACCCACATCAAAAATTTGGTGAAGGGGACACGGTAGTTGGCAAAATCACACACTCGGGTGTAAAAGCCGAACTTGCCAACAGGAAAGGGGTGTATCACCTCCCTCGGACCTGGTAATACCGGATTCAACTCACGTGGGATCACGTAAGTATCAATGAACCGGGCAAGCTTATCCGCGAATAGGTTTGAAAAAGTCACATTCATATCGTCCTTCACCATCTCCAGGACCCAAGGAAAAAACAGTAAAATAGGAAAAATGAAGAAGGAAGGATGAAGACAACGCACCTTAAGCAGGTTAGTGAGGCTCGAGCGGATGATAAGGACGCCGAAGGGGTAAGTAAGATTAGAGAGCAAAAGAGAAAACAGTGAAAAGTAAAGAAGGAAAAAAGAAAAGAGGTTTATATAGGGAGAGGGGGCGACGGTTGAGATGGCTAGGGTTGGGGACAGCTGGTTCAGATGAGCGGTCCAGATTGCCCCGAAAATTGAATCGCCATCACGTCAGCCATACGATCGCATGGCCATAACCACACCCACGTGTCAGGGGAATACGACAAGACTCCTGGACAGCTGGCCCTGACACGTGTCAGCCATCCTCACCAAATCCCTACAAATGCCGTAACAAGACCGAGGAACCACGATACGATTAAGTCCAGCAAGTTATAAATAACTTGAGGACTTGGGAAGACATGAAGAGGTATAAGCAATTATACCGCGGCTTGGCCACCTGTGATTCGGTCGTACTTAAGTCCAGCAAGTTATAAATAACTTGAGGACTTGGGAAGACATGAAGAGGTATAAGCAATTATACCGCGGCTTGGCCACCTGTGATTCGGTCATACTTAAGTCCAGCAAGTTATAAATAACTTGAGGACTTGGGAAGACATGAAGAGGTATAAGCAATTATACCGCGGCTTGGCCACCTGTGATTCGGTCGTACTTAAGTCCAGCAAGTTATAAATAACTTGAGGACTTGGGAAGACATGAAGAGGTATAAGCAATTATACCGCGGCTTGGCCACCTGTGATTCGGTCGTACTTAAGTCCAGCAAGTTATAAATAACTTGAGGACTTGGGAAGACATGAAGAGGTATAAGCAATTATACCGCAGCCTACTCCCTGGGTACGAACCTAAGACACCAGGCCGCAGCCGAACATTCTGACCGAAGGAAAGTACAAGCCTCTCCCGGAAGTCAAAAGACTCCGAACGATAGTACAAAGGGGGTCCGAAGTATAGTACAACTTGGCTGACTAGTATAAATACCCCCTCCAAAGTACAATAGACACACGAATGCATACACTCCGAATCTCACTTTCTCTCTCTACTTTCTCTCACTAAACAAATACTTATCCTCACGCCGGAGGGTGGTTACAGAGAGGCCCTCCCTCCTCCTCTGTAACGAGCCTAACGGTCTTTTACCTTGTGCAGGTTTAAGCGTAGGTTCGGAGCATTCCAGATCCATCTCAAGTCGTACCTGTTTTAACTGTAATTACAGGTTCGTCCACTTTTTGGATCTTCAAATCTCATACCTCAAGTTTCGATTGTTTTGTGTTTCAGATATTCCTATCTAGTCGAGTTATTTTTTTTCTTATGACCAAAATTCAGAACTATGTTCTTTTTAGAAGAATTTAACATTCTATCCTTTGATTTTATAATTTGTCTCGACCTTTTTTTAGATTATTTATTATGTTAAAGGATAATTGAGTATAATGTAGTTGAATACAAATAGATTTAATATGCTATACTTAATACATAATGATACGTGGGGAGTTCCATGTCACCCATCTATCTCCACGTCCACCATGCACAACACGTCTCCTATGAAGTTGTAGAATTATTTGCATTGTTTCTCTTTGTTTGTTTACTTTAGTAGTGTGGATAATGGGTAGTTTTTATCATGTCCACGTAATTCACATTTCTCATTTGTAAGCCTTATATATAAGCCTTTGAGTTTTATAAAATATTAAGAAGAAAATATTTGTAGAAAGCTTTGTGCTTGATCTCTATTTCTTATCTAGTTCTTGGAAGTTTTGTAAGTTTTTCTCTATAAAACATATCTAATAAATAACTAGAGCAATTATTACTCGGCTTCATCTTTTGTAATGTACTTATTGTAGTTTAAAACTACATAGTAATAATAAGTACTTTAGCTATTGAAAGCCACCTGAACTAGAGAATACTCGAGAAACCCGAAACTAATAGAACCGAACCTTATGTCGGTCGATTACCGGGCCACTTATTTCCCAGCTAAAAAATGAACAACCCGATGAAACCTAGAAAACCCAGAAATTTATCATCTTCTTTATTATTATTTTTATAGATGTGTTTAGGTTTAGAGTATATGCTATTTGGAACATTAAGTTTTGTCGATTTTAAATATTATCTTATCATATTATCTAATGATATTTGAATTTTGATACTTTTTAGTAGGGTGATGAACTTTGAATAATTTATATTTTTTTTTATTTCACATCTAAACCCGAAAATCAAACAACCTGACTCAATCTAGCCCAAACTCAAATAACCTGATCCCGACTAATCCAAACTTTAAATGTCTATTAATTTATTTGTATCATATAACACCCCCATTAAATATTTTTTTTGAACGGTCAACTAAAGAATCGTCGGGTACTTTTGTACGCGTCCCCCATTGGCAAAGGGAAGCCCACAGACTCGGAGCCGAACTCACGAGCCTCGCGGCGGCCCAACCCGCACGCACGAGAGCCCCTAGCCCACCCGTGTGCCAGTTCCAGGGAAAACCCGACCCGCATACCCGCACGAAAGCACGACGGTAGCGAACTGATAAAACCTGGCTAGCTCGGGAGTCGAAACTCGAACCCATAACCACAAGGGTCAAGTGTCTCTCCCTCATCACCTGATACCACTCCACCACAAGGTGGGTACCCCCGTTAAGGGTATGTTTGGCAAGGAGCTTTTAAGAGCTTTTAGGAGCTTCAAGCTTCAAGCTTTTAAGAAAAAACTCATACTTAATAAAAAGCCTTGTTTGGTTGAAGGGGCTGGAAGCTTTTATGTTAGAAAAAAGCTCTACAGTGAAAAGCTACTAGTAGTAGCTTTTAAGAAAAAGCTCTACTAGCTACAAACTTTTAGTTAGTAAATGACACAAATACCCATTCTATTTTAAAAATAAAATAAAAACCTTCTTTACAATCTTTTAATTATGACCATTTTGGTTATTTTATACATTTTATTAAAAGCTCCAGCTACTCTGCCAAACACCAAAATATATTTAAAAAGCTTTCAGCTAACAGCTTCCAGCTACCAGCTTGCAGCTACCAGCTTGCAGCTTCCAGCTACCAGCCTCCAGCTAGTTTTGCCAAACATACCCTAAATATTAACCTACATATTAAAATTAAAAATATTTACCCAAAATAAAGTTAGTTGTTATTATTTGACACCAAAATCAAAATAACGGATGAATGCAACTATAATTTGAGTCCACTCCCTTGTTAGTTGACACCTACCTCAACAGTAATAATAATAATAATCCGGCAAAACAACCGGTCAGCCGCCGGCTTCATTAGAATATTTGTTGGCTTCCCTTTGTCTTTCCTTAACTTAGCCCTCATGTCACGTCATCACCAAGTTTTCTCACCCCTTTATTTATACTTTTTCCTTTCTTCTTCAACGTAATAAGTTAGAAAATGATCCCACAAGACCTGGTCAACCTCCACTCATCTTGTTTCATATGCCTCCAATCCTCTGTCAAACAGTCATACCATTACTTTGTATTTCACGTCTGGAAGAATAGACAAATACCCATTTTTTATTTTATTCTTTTTTTGCCTTTTGGCATTAAATTCTCTGTTCTATTATCCTTGCACACCAAGTGTTTGATGAATTGCCTGAACGAAATCAAAAGTGTTTTTCTTGATTCCTGTGTTATTCCGGTAAGAGGGTTGCTTTAATTTGATTAATTAAGCATGATTATGGGATATGATTCAGGTTTTTTAATCCCAAGTTGGTGTTGATTAGTCTTGTTTATAGACCGTTTACTTGGTGATATTTTATAAAAGGTGTAATTTTTTCATCTGGGGTTGTCAAGAAATGGAGGGTAAAAGTCTTTCTGATGGTTATGATGGTGATGAGGCTAGTACTAGTGTGACAAAAGATTGCTTGGCTTTTTCGGAGTTATCGCACTCTACGCGTAAATTGGGTGTGGTTCTTGGTGAATTTAAGGAAAATAAGATCATGGAGAGTTCTCCGATTAGAAAAGCTGTTGAGTCTCTTGAAACCGAGTTGCAAAGGGCTAAGGCGTTGGTTGCGAGTCCGCGTTATGCGTCTTCGCCTAATAAACGGATTGAAGAAATTACGGAGAATCTTGGCAGGTCGATAGGGCTTGTGTTGTTTGCTAGTCATGATGTGTCGATGAACGGTAAGGAAAAACTCGAGGCTTTAAGGAGGGAAATGATGAGCGTGGCACAGTTTAATGCTGCGAGTTCTGATAGTAAATCGGATTTTGTGGATGATGTTGTGACAGAAGAGTATGAGGATATTGTTGAGGAGATAGTTGAAGTGGAAAAGGATTTTTCGTGTTCTAGTGTTGAAGATGTTGTTTTGTATCTCAAGTGTGGAAATGATGAACAGTTAAAAGTTGCACTTTTTGCTTTGAACACATTGATAAGTGATAATACGGCTTCTTGTGAATGGATTGATACTGAAGGAGTTGTCCCAATATTGTTTGGTCGGTTGAGCTCTACAAATTCAGTTAATCGGTTGAGTATCATAAAAATTCTGAGGAACATTGTTGCACAAAATGATGAAATCAAGGTATATATTAAGTAACTAAGTTACATCCTTCATTATAAGCTATATTGGATTGGTGTATGTACTATCTTTTGTTACTTTAAGAGTGGGCCTTTTGAAGTACTACATAGATGTTTACACATCAGTAATTTGTGTCTTTTGACTATGAATCTTATTTTTGCCTTTTTTTGTGCATGTGTGATCTTTAATACTGTTGTAATTTGTCGAATGTGATATATCCACCTCTGTGTTTACCATATATTCTGTCTGTAGCTGTCCTTTCATGTGCATCAACTGTCCTTTCATGGCGGGCTGGGTAATGGGTTCATGTTCGGGTCAAAATGAGTAATTTATGGTGCGGGTTGCCCAAACACTTTTTTGCCCAGTTTTTTCATCTACAGGTGACTAATGTGTGAAATATGATTAAAGAAAACCAGAGGATTTTTTTTTTTTTTTTTTTTTTTTTTACAAAATGAACGAAGTTTTGGATATTTAAAGAGAGGTTTTATACATTGCTAATTTTTTGACTCATTTATTTGATATGTTAGAGATAAAGCATAACCGAAATCAACCCATTTATTACCAACGGGGTCAAAATTGTCGCTTTTACTATTATTGTGTACGTATTTTACATAGCCAAATAACATGCAGGGCAAGATGGCAGAGGTTGACTATTTGTCAGCGCTGGTGAAATCTTTGTCTCGGGATGCGGATGAACAGAGAGAAGCCGTAGGCTTGTTATCAACTCTGTCTGATGTGTCAGTTGTAAGAAGAAGGATTGGAAGAATTCAAGGATGTATAGTTATGTTGGTTGCCATTTTAAATGGTGACGATCAAATAGCTTCCCACGACGCAGGCAAGTTGTTGTCTGCTTTATCAAGTAATACCCAGAATGCACTTCATATGGCAGAAGCTGGTTATTTCAAGCCACTAATTAAGTACCTAAACGAAGGTAAATTAATTAAACTTTTATTGAAAATTTCCACACATTTGCTTATGAACTGATCATTTCGGATTGTGTTTTTATCTCAAACGGGTCAAATACAATTATTTTCTTGATATGATTACAGGGTCCGATATGAGTAAAATTCTCATGGCAACAGCGATATCAAGAATGGAACTTAGAGACGAAACCAGAGGTTCCATCGGAGAAGATGGTGCAATTCCACCATTGGTTAAAATGTTCAAAGAAGGAAAACTTGAAGCTAAATTATCATCACTAAGTGCGCTACAAAATTTATCAACTTTAAAAGAAAACACAAAAAGGTTGATCAAATCAGGAATCGTACCTTCGCTTCTTCAACTCTTATTCTCCGTGACATCGGTTCTCATGACTCTTCGTGAACCGGCATCCGCCATATTAGCACGGATTGCTAAATCCGATGATATGCTTGTCAACCATGATATTGCTCTTCAAATGTTCTCACTTCTTAATCTTTCAAGTCCCATTATTCAAATTCACCTCTTGGAAGCTTTAAACAGCATTGTTTCTCATCCTAGAGCGTCGAAAGTCAGAAGAAAAATGAAAGAAAATGGTTCGATTCAACTTCTTTTACCCTTTCTTACTGAACAAAATCCTAAGATCCGAATTGGTGCCTTCAATTTTATCTACACTTTGTCTAAAGAGTTATCGGATGAACTTATGGATCAGCTAGGCGAAACTCATGTTCTTACAATTGTAAACATGCTCTCATCTTCAACATCGGAGGATGAAAAGGCTATAGCTGCTGGGATTCTGTGTAATATTCCTGTTACTGACAAGAAAGCTACAGACATACTCAAAAAGGCAAATCTATTACCTGTTCTCGTGTCAATCATGAGCTCAAAACAGGCGGATTCAACGACTCCATTATCGCCACAGTTGATTGAGAATATTGCAGGGGTATTGATCAGATTTACCATCCCAACGAATGTTAAGCTGCAGCTTTATGCAGGTGAAAATCGAGTAATCCCCGTTCTTGTAAAGATTCTGTCAGACGGGCCGATAATTGCCAAATGTAGAGCTGCAACTGCGCTAGCTCAGTTATCGAAGAACTGCTTAAATCTCAGAAAGTCAAAAAAGTCAACGTGGCTATGTGTTCCGCCTTCTTCAGAAGCCTTTTGTGAAGTTCATAACGGGTATTGTTTCGTGAAATCCACTTTTTGTTTGGTGAAATCAGGTGCAGTTTCTCCATTGGTTAGAATCTTGGAAGGCGATCAAAGGGAAGCTGATGAAGCTGTTCTTGAGGCGTTATCGACTCTTTTGCAAGACGAAATATGGGAAAATGGGTGTGGTTTTCTTGAGAAGTTTGCGGGAATTGAAGCGATAATAAAGGTGATGGAATCAGGGAGTATAAAGACTCGAGAAAAAGCTGTTTGGATATTGGAACGCGTTTTTAGGGTCGAAGATTATAGAGTCAAATATGGAGCAATGGCACAGGTGGTGTTGATTGATCTTGCACAGAATGGTGAGGCGCAGTTGAAACCAACAGTTGCAAAGTTATTAGCACAACTTGAACTGTTGCAGTTTCAGTCTGATTACTTTTGATTTAAATTATTTCTTTTACAAATTACACAGATTGGATATTTGATTATTTGTTTCATATTGTAGCGGTCTCATAATCATTTTTGGTGTTCTTGATTTTCTATACAAGGTGTGTGTTACTCGCGTGTACTGTACAAATGTATGAAAGTGAAAGTTATATTGTTTTCAGACTGTTTGAAGAAAAATATTTCATTTTCTGAACAGAATATGTTTTTCTGAACTACAAAGTAAACTTGAGTTGTAAGAATCTATGGATTCTTTTACACAATTACAACTTTACAAGACTAGCATATACACTATTTACAAGTATGCAATCATCACAACCTCTATGTCTCATCGTACGTTTAAAGATGATAGACGAAGACATATCTTTGCGCTTGAAAGTTGCCACAAGAGACTCTTCATAGCCATATACTCGATGCTAGACATGTCATGATGGCTTGTATTTCAAATTGAACTTGATTATGATGTGAACGATAGCGTTTTTCACATCAAGACAAGAAGTTACGAGGTGGGCTTAGGAATATATGTTTTGTTTACCAAGGATCAGTGTTGTTGTATAGAGAGCTTGCAATTGATGAAGGTCTGGTCCAATCATCCTCCATTAGAATAAGATTGAGTCGAATGATTAACTTTTCTACCGCTTCTTCCTCCATTTTTGTTAACAAATCTGGCGATTGCTTCACTTTCTGCAATCAATTTTCTCGTAATCAAAACAAGCAACGAAAGACTGATTAAGGGTGTGTTTGGATAAGTATTTCTCATAATTAGTTGTCCGGTTGTCCAAGTGTTTGACAACTTCTGATCAGTAAGAAATTAAAATCGCCAAAAAAAGATATTCTTGCGAAAAGAAAACATATGCATATGGGAAATGGGAGTAAAATGAAGGGATAATTGATGAAATTACTTTTACTGTCAAGAATATTAATTAAATAGCTTGGTATACCTCTGTATCCTGGTATAACTTGAGGTACTGCAAAGATTCGTTGTAGAATCCACAGTGATACAGGAGAACGCCATAATCTCTTAGTTCTGTAGAATCCGCTTCTAGAATGATGAGCCGCTCACATGCTGTCCAACGAAAAATAAATCAAGACACTTGATTTCTTTTTATTTTCGAAGGTTTGAGTGAAGCGTGAGTTTAAAAGAAAAATATAGATGATGCATTATGCCGCAATATCGTTAAGGTTATTCAAATATATATGGATAAGCTCATAATGAATATCAAGTAACAATGCCCGTAGTTTCATATAAAGATCTATCATCTCATTCAACGGTTTAGATTATCTTTTTATTATTGAAACAAAATTGATTTTTCTTTTTTATCATACTCAAGTAATTAACACATTAACTCTACATAAATAATAGAGAACAGACAAAGAAAAAAAACAAAAGAAAAGGTGTGGGTCAATCACACCCAACCTAACGTGTTACAGCCCTTTAAAAGTATATCTTAAACAGGAACCGTTTTAACCTGTTATCTGACCCCTATGGTAACTTTTAATGCAAAACCAAGAAATATTATTAACATATTTAATAAATGTTCCAGTTTTATATCAATTCTTCAGCGGCAAGAGAAAGAATGAAAATTAACATACCAGATAGAGCACGCCTTATATCCCCAAAGCGAACACTGGTCCAAACACCACGTTCTAGCCTGTGCCTGCCAGCCTTTGCAGATGCAAGCTCCAAACCACTACAGTAGACAGAACACTGGGTTAAGGGTAGAAAAAAGAGTTGGTGGGTTAGGTAAAGTTTCTTAGGATCAAAAAGGGGTGGAACGGTTCACGTTGACCCACCAACAGTAAAAATTGAAGATAACAGATGTATACAAAAAAAATCAACAAAACTATATTCTTAAAATATGATTTCTTTTAAATAAAAACAAGTTAAGGTGGTTAGCAAATTTAAATATGTGTTTAGCTACTCTGGCGGTTTCATCTTTTAATACTGTTTATATTTGGCCCAATAGATCCTTTATCAACCAAATACAGCCCGAATGGCGAATTGACATGTTTCCATGCATAGTGAAGAGATAAGGACCTTTTGTCAACATTGGCTGATCTATCAGAACAGTGTGCAGCCTCTGCTGCTCTTAGGAAAGGACTTTTACTCTGGTCAAGTTGAAATGGCCAGAAAGCATCCTTTAAGTCTCTTAAGATCTGCACATATAATTAACCATTAATATGTATTAGCCCCTTTTTGTAGATTCTTAAAGCATATACATACACATCTACATGGATGAAGTTAAGTAAAAGTATTTGTCTGTTTCAAAATATAGAAAGAGAGCCTAATGTCTGACACCATTGACATACTTGGATAAAAGTGGAGAACTAACAATATGAATAATAGTAAATGAACCTGCAGGTGAATATCTCAACATAAAAGACAGGGGCCACCTTCAATAACAAGAACTCAGTTGTCACAATGTGTTGTTGATCAGACTCTGTAGTTTTTTGCTTGAGATAACCTCTTGGTGAACCATAAGAATCATTAGGGGAAGAAACTTCGACATCAAATTCGAGGAGACCCCATAAACGTAGCGTCTTCACGATCTCAGAATATATCAGTGAAAGCATAGACATTGATCCCACACGATGAGTCAAAACCTGAGTAGAAAATAATCATGGACTGATGTTTTAGCTTTTTATAAAAAAATAAGTAGTAAAATGTTTTAAAGAACCAAGTAGTCCTACCGAATGAAGATAAACAGCTCGATGCTCCAAATGGTTGCTTGACTTGGTCCTACGAAATCCCTGAATAAAAAACAGGAAATACGAGAAACAAATCAAGATTGAGATCAATCAGAGGTAGCAAAGTGGGTGGTTCAATTAGGTTGGGTACCATGTAAAAACAGGCATAGGTTGGAACAAGTTTTTTTGAGCAGATAAAACAGACTCGGGTCGGGCAGGTTGATCTGGGGACAGTTTTTGTCCATTTTATTACAAATTTAATGCATTAAATATGAAAAAAAAAAAAAAATTACTACACAACCTCAATTTTTTAACAAGCCAGATTTCATCCTGTTTGACCCACTTGACCCATTCCCTAACTTTCTTATTTGACATGTTTGGATAAACACAACTCAAATCAACCAAGTCATAAGTAGCTGGATCGAAATTGCCAACTCTAACGTTATTAATTCATCTTTTTTTTTATATGGAAACAAATCACATAAGAACCATTAGTGTCACTAACTATATATTACTGAGTAGTGAGTAAGAAACCAATATCTTTCAATCATAGACTGTTTGAATATAGATAGCATCTTTCTTCTCAAAATATTCAGTTTTCATGCTCCTTGGAGATGATGAAGATCTTATAAACATAAAGCTAAATTTTGTAAAGATAGTATCTATCAACTTTTAGTATAAAATATGAAACTAGAGATAGATATACTACCTTATCAACATACATGTATCGCTCTAGGCACTCAAGGAAAACATCAGGAGATGATGTAAATGATGAACTGTAACGTGAACAGTATCCGGTGGAAAGACCATCCAATCTCCCAATAAAAGAATCAACAGGAAGTGGTACAGAAGAATGAGAAATGAGCGAGTCATCTTCAGCTGCTATATAAAGAGCTGTTTTCCCTAAATCAACCTCTCCATCGATGGTTATGCTTGTTTCCCTCCCTATTTTTGACAATTTCTTGATCTGCGAGCAGAATCCCTCCCTTGCTTCCTGTTACAAGACATCACATTCACACATATATTAATTTCTCCTTTTGTTTTAGAACATTTTCAACCCAAAAGTTCAATAGTTGACTTCACTACACAAGTTAAGCAAAGCATAAACAAACATATACAGTGTCTGCACTAAGCAGCTATGGATGAGAAAATAACTGGGAAATTATATTAGTAAATTTAAAACAGTTATTTTCTAGAACGAAGTGCTATGGGTGAAGGCCTTTCGGGTCCGGTTTTCTTTTATAGGTTGACAAATTAGAAACACCTAGTTGAAAGGCCCGTTAATGTTTCTTGATCCCTAAATAAGATGCCCGATTTTTTTTCTCTATACGTACTATGTTATGTAATTGCAATCTTGTGTTCTTAACTTATTGGATTAAACTAGTTGCAACTTGCAACAAGTGGATGTAGGTTCCCCACTGGGACCGAACCACATAAAATTCTTGTATCGTTATCGTTTATCATTATTTCTTTATTTATTTTGTCTGCGTGATACGCATTTGTGTGTTGGTTCCCCTGCAACACTTGATTCCTAACACAAAGTTATTGCAGAAGTAAATCTTACAAAATACAAAGTAAGCAAGCTAAGGAACCAAGTAAACCAAGGCATGTGTTCATGGTTAAAAAAAGCGTTTGAGGCGAAACTCTAGGAAAACGAGTCTGAGGCGCGCCTCATGGGGTTTAGATTGTACATACGCCTCTAAGGGCTGAGGCGCTAAGAAATGGGCGCCTTGGGTGCGCCTCAGGTGGCTTAGGGTGTTTTTGATGTGGTTTTTTTTGGTGTTTTAGACTTTTTGGGTCAATTATTTTATTTTCGATGTGTGTTTTTTATGTTTTAGACTTTTCTAGGTCAAGTATTTTATTTGTTATAGACACATAATTTTTATATTTATTTTTTGACTGCTCCTCGAGCTTACGCCTCGAGGCTCGTTTCCGTTGTTTTAAACTTTGCCTGTGTTGAGCACAGATAACTTTTAAAGCTTTTAGCTTTTATTCGTAAGCAATCCATGTTTAGTCCCCCAAGATACAAAAGTTGTTAGGCGATTTAATGTGGAGGCCCGATCAAGGGAAGGCGGCCGCGGACCTAGCCTTGCACGGTTTACAACAAGGTAAACTGGAAGTAAAACTAGGTTCAAATTCAATTTTAGCCGGGCCTAATTATCTCTATGTTGGTTTGGTCCTAGCTTGGGGATTGAGTTTCCTAAACCTAGAACTAATAGATATTATGATAGCTAACAAGGGTTCAAGGGATAAGCACATCAATTAAGTATTCAAAGCTAACGAAACCAAACCAAAGTATGTATAAAAAGCTGTTGATGAAGTAAAATTGTGTTCAGAAATAAGCAGTTAAAGACAAGGAAGATACCCTGGCATAAGTGGTGTTGAAACCAGAAGAATCGAGAGCATCATGGAGCACAAATTTCAGGTCTTTGGGTGCTCTGAGTTGAGACCGACACACGGCACCACCCCTGTCACAGGTAGCCGGTGATGATGATGATTGAACAACAAAAGTACCCAAAATCCATGGAGAAGCTAACCCTCCACTCATTTTTTTACTTGGAATAATAAGCACTTCGCTCGCCTTTGGGGTTTGGTTTAGTTGGATTTTGATTTTAAGGTTTTTTACTTTTTGATTTTTTCCATGTCTATATATATACTTTTTCGGTAGGGGTGTAAACGAGACAAACCCGAGCAAGCTCGATTAGACTTGTGATCGGCTCATCGTGCTTTATGAAGCTCGAGTTCGGCTTGAAAGTAATGGTGAGTAGCTAGTTCCCAAGTATTGTTGCTATTTGTTTGGTTTTTCATTATATTTTAATTGTGTTAGTTTTCATTCAAAGTACAAATCTCACTATTTGAAGCTTTTTCGTATTTGGAATGAAAATTAACACAACTATAGTATAAGAGAGGATATTGTAAAAATGATCATTAACGTAATTAATGTAATAAGTGTAAGAAGTAATATTAACTATTAGATTAGGTTAAACAAAGCAGTGACATGATCGTAATTATTTTGCGTCCTTAATGGATCCGAAGTATATGGGAAGGGCAAATTAGTAAATCACACAAATCAATCCTTAATTACATTCAAAATCAAAGCACCGCTATTTTTAATATCGTTCCACGATACGCTCTCCTAAAACACTTTGTAACGACTAGACGATTTGAAGACAGAGAAAACATAGTAAAGTACCATTTTCACACAAGTTACTTTTATCAGTAACGTAAGTGCAATATCTGCTTTTAGTTTGCTGCAAGTTTTTATATAAAACGCAAGTTAAATATCATTTCTACGCAAATCAAACAGTTTAACCTAGTTTAAATAACAAGTGAGGCACGCAAATTATAATTATGTAAAACGCAAAGTTACGGTTACAATATAATGAAACTTCTGTTATGTATGTCTAATCACCATCTATTGCAGCCTCTAGTGTAAAAACACCTTTAAACAATAACAAATACAAAAAAAATAAGGAACCTTGTATCTTAGAAATATATAGACAGAACATATTAAAATATAATATTTGTTGTGAAACTAGCCTAATAGCAAATAATATAATAAAGAGATGTAGGGAGAAAGATGATTATATCATTGATAGGTGTATATACAATGAGATACAAAAGGCTCTATATATAGGAGAAGAAAACTTGGAGAAGAAGCCTAATCTATATTAGGCATTGATAACCACAATAATATATATTTATAACACTCCCCCTTGGTTATCAATTTAATACGCTTTGAGATGCTGCCTCGTTAAAAACCTTGCTAGGAAAACCCAGTGGGACAAAACCATAGCTAAGGGAAAAAGAGTGCAACGCGTATTGTCTCCCCCTGATAATGTTGCCTCGTTAAAAACCTTACTAAGAAAACCCAATGGGATAAAACTTAGTGAAGGGAAAAAGAGTGCAACTTGTATAATGCTCCCCCTCATATGAACATCTATTCTCTAAGTGATTGGTGTAGATCTCCGTAGAATTTACTCAAATATTTTGTAGTCAATGATTTGCGTCTTGATCACTTGGCGTGAAACTCTTTAATTCGAACATTGATGTATGATATTCATTCCAAACTGTCAGTCCCTGCTCTCGTAAGTACAATTCTTTAAGTTGAACTCTGTTTGTAAAACTAATGTCTCCTCTTCTCGTGAATAAATGTCACAAGATCAACAAATGTGATGTGTTATATTCCCTGCATCTACAAGACTAACCAAACTTGTTTTCATGGGTTAGTGAAATATAATCAAATATCGCTCATACCTGAAATATTTGTTTTAACTCATTCTGGTGTCTTCCCGCTTGACATAGGCTATATATTATGATAATAACTTCATACGGAAGATATAATAATCATGAATACCTAGTAAGACACTAATGCCATGTGCATTTAACCATGGTACTTCTAGAATGAAAATCTCTACTTTGGTAGTAGATTAAATGAATAATTTTCCATATCAAGTAATTGGACAACCTTTAATGCACTTTAAGTGTGAGCTATGTTCACTGTAAAATGTCCCACCATCTTTTCAAGATATACTTTGATGGATTGGTAAACATATCATTACACATATACTCGAATTGTAGGTCAAGCAACAAGTGCACTATGTCAAGGACTTTCAAAAATTCACTCTTTAAAAGTTCTACAGAGTCTCTCGATGATGCCTAGGCATTATCACTGTAAACTGCGATTATAGTGAACTTTTAAGAGAGAACTTATGTCAAAAGATAGATAATATTATAAGCCTATATTCCTCTTTGTAGGAATACTTCATGAGTTGTACAACACTCAACTCAACTATTTTAGTCCATATTTATTTTGTTAACTTTACAAAATACTTGATATCGATGCATTAGGCATCATCAATCCATCAAGGACATTTTCCATCTTGACCAATTAATGCCAGTGCATTTACTCTTTAAGAGCTTTGGTACATGAAATTTATCATATAGTAAATCAATTTCATCCATTTGTCCAATCTATATTGTACTATTGTTATACATTGAAGTATCATAATCACCAGGTTTAGTTTATTACCTATAGTGTATTGGTGCACAATAATTACATCCTATGATGTTTCATATTACCTTTTAAGCACTCAGTTGCTTTAGGATACTCATGAGGAGTTCCACCTATATTCAATTATATAACAAACATAACATATTCAGAATTGAATCTATTTATTCTGATCATAACGTTCTCGAGAACTTACGTTACAAGATTTTGACACATTAAATCCTTCATCATGTATTTTCATGTAAATTTTCAGTGTCAAGTGAATCATGATATTTATTAGACGCATTTCAATTCTCTCTTTGCATTACCAGACTAATAACATAATGAAAAATCATTGTATCCACCACCGGAGAATGCGTCTCCTCATAATCAATTATGGATCTTTGCGAAATTCTTGTGCCACCAATTTTACCGTATATCATTTTCTTTTCAAATGTTGATTCGCACAAAAGACCTTTTCATATCTCTATGTTTTACAACTTTTGTTGTATGGACTACTGGTCCAAAACTTTCCTTTTCAATAGAGAATTCAACTCTGCCGTATTTGCGTCTTTCCATTTTGGCCAATCATTTCTATGTATTCATTCATAGGCAGATCTTAAATCTT
Organism: Ambrosia trifida; assembly: GCA_028751855.1. Lineage (NCBI taxonomy): Eukaryota > Viridiplantae > Streptophyta > Magnoliopsida > Asterales > Asteraceae > Ambrosia > Ambrosia trifida. The sequence goes on from CM054131.1 coordinate 9,757,069, forward strand.
GATCCTCATTTCAAGCGCTACATTGCATAAAATTTATAACGACGTCGATTTTATTTCGATTCCATACATTTCGTAGACATGATACTATATAACGAGATCTCTTTATTTTCAGGTACCTGAGGTTCTTCTGGAACCATCATGTCTAATGTCTCTTCCGGAGACCTTTTTACTATAACCTCGACTTGACCATCTTTCTTACTTGCTCCAATTTCTTGAGGATTCTATTCATGGAATCGAACAGTCTATCACGCTTCAGGCGTGCAAAAGACTTATAAGATTATTTGGAGCATTAGCAGTTGGTATATGTGACTTAATTAGCTAGTCCACATATTTAGGTCAGTTAATGTGTCTGGTAAATAATTTGTTAATCGTTTTAAATGAGTTATGCTTTGAAATTATGTTCGAACTTCATTTTTGAGGATCAATTATAACTCATATCAACTCCTTTCGTAACCAACTGCCGTTTATCTCCCCCCCTGATGTTGGGAATGTTAATCCATTGAAATGGATAAAAATTAATATAGCCATAAATAAATACCTCATTAAAGGCTCTATTCATTATCGTATATTCCAACCACCTTTTGAGGTCCAATCTTTGTGCGTCATGGTGGATCAATTTCAATATATCTCGCACAACAAAAATATTATATGGGCAATATTTGGTTCCTGACCAAAAACCAACTATAATGGGGAGAAACTATTACCACGTATTGGCTTGATGTGAATATATATTACTGCATGTAAAATCAAATATAAACATGAACTTTTGCTCTCATGATCATTGACATTACAATAAATAGTAGACGTTTTAGTGATTATCTCAATGAAAGCAATATGTGTATGAACATAAGCTATATGAAGTTCAACACTTATTCCAATGATCATTATTATCTTGGGAATTGATTCAATATCCCAATCTAGAATAATATGCTTGCTATCTTATTAGCTAAGCCATAAATCAAGCAAACTCCAGGTTGCAAACTTGATAACCATTTAGACGATGCATCGATTTTAAATACTAAATGGTATCATGTTAGGATATGCGTATCCTTTAATCAATTCCAAAACATATAGTGATACTCACCCTACTTTATATGGAAATATATAATTTCGATTAAGAGCAAACATTACATGCTATGTACCAGATTGAAGAATCTTTAAGTTCTTCATTATGTTCACATCATGATCGACTCGGTGTGGTCTTACCGGTCATACCAATTAATTAAATAGTTATGATCCATAAACTAAACTTCTAGTTTATGATCGAATATGTATTACTTGCATGTATGTACGTAATACAAAACATATGATATGAAAGAATGTATTGTAACTTCAATGTTCAAACCATCATGTTATATAATCACTCCGTTTATTTGCCACATGTGGTGGTCAATCTCATTATTAACATGATCATCGTTGCATTTTTGAAGATCGATCTCATTATTTATATGACCATCATTGCAACCGTTTTTAATGATTTCCATAATCACAATGATCAATATATAATCAATTCAAGGAATGGCATACAACCGAATCAAGCTTTATAGTTTTTACTCATTACTTGGTCACACAAATGTAAAACCATTTTAATCATCTCATACTCTCTTAGTCATATGCTCTTCATGAGCATATCTCATGAAATGGAAAAAACTATATAGTTTTTCCTTATAATTTATTATCTTCTCACCTCATAGTATAACATGAGAAATAATTACATGATTGAGTCATGTTTTATCGGTCTTTAACTTTATGACCTTCTATAGAAAAATAACGAGATTTTGAGAGTGTGAGACTTCAGATGTTATATGTAAGCATATTTATGCTCTTTCATGAGATTGACAATCAACTTCATATAGCTTATGTTCATACACATATTGCTTTCATTGAGATAATCACTAAAACGTCTACTATTTATTGTAATGTCAATGATCATGAGAGCAAAATCAGATCTCGCATGAGTGTGGCATTCATGTTGTCGGTTGTGTTTGGGTGGGATGGTTGCCGATGTTTACAGGGAACATGATCACAGTTTTGGAGAGAGCACTTTCGTGCTGATAACGTGTTGTGAAACTAGCCTAATAGCAAATAATATAATAAAGAGATGTAGGGAGAAAGATGATTATATCATTGATAGGTGTATATACAATGAGATACAAAAGGCTCTATATATAGGAGAAGAAAACTTGGAGAAGAAGCCTAATCTATATTAGGCATTGATAACCACAATAATATATATTTATAACAATATTAACACTAGTACCATTTATAAGTCATACACTAACAAAAAATAACGCAGGTAATATCAACTTTGTCATAAATAACGCAAGTATCATTTTAAAATAATGCAAGTATCATTTATAAGTCATACAATAACAAAAAAAAATGACAGCTTATACAAGACGACTTAGAGGCTTCTATAAACGTAATGATATCATATCATGTAAGAAATGAAAAGTCATCTGATTAAAAAAAGACACTTGAACGTCTCGACAAAAAATAATTAATAATCATCATGTAAGAAAGGAATAGCTATCTGATCACAATCCATAAACCCCCTATAATAACCAATCATTTAAACTGATATTTGATGTTTTTTTAAAGCAAGTCGAATTACTAAACTACCCACATTTTACTCCTCTTTATTTACTTTATATAAATAAGCTAAAACAAACACTTTAAAAAAAATAGATTATTGGCTTTTTCCACCACAAAAGATAATCCAAATGTTTAAAAACCACATTTTCAAAAGTCATAAACCAATAAGCATTTTTCACAGAAAACACTTTTCGAGTAAATAAGCAATCCCAAGATAATAATTGATTTATGAATTTCTTGTATTCTACATGCTATTATTTATATAAATATTATTGAATAGGATATCTAAACCAAAGTTGTGGTTTATTGTCATTCTAATGAAAGTGTGTGAAGGTGCTAACATACGACACTCAAAGTGTCACATATAGCTATGAAAGGTATACTTCCTGAATCTCATTATATAGCTACGAAAGGTCGTAAGATGTTAGATCAATGAAATTATATGACTCAAACATTGAATTACTTCTTAATGACGTTATGTGAAAAGAAGATTGTTTATTAGAAAAACTGGATAAAAGTTTTCCATTTATCAAACCTAAGATATGCTCCTGAAATAGCAATATCAACAAAAGAATATATAAGATTTGAAATGACCACCATGAAAGTGGGGTAGTTCTCATCCATTCCCTGAAGTGAATGTGATGAAAAATGATCGGTATAAAGGTTAAGATCATGTACATAACTATGGAAGTTGTAATGATTCCACTATGAAAGTTTTGTGGTTATAATCTATTCCCTGAAGTGAATGTGATGATATAATGATCAGCGTAAAGTCCATGATCATGGTAATTGATGAAATATAATTACTTCTCAATTTTATATGGGAAAATTGGATAAAACGAATTTTACTTATCATACCTCAAATACGCTCCTGAAGTAGCAATACCATTAAAAGGGTATGAAAACTTTGAAATGACTTTATATTCTTATGTCCAAGAAAATAATAAAGCTTGGTTGGTTTTACTCTATTTCTTGAAGTGAGTGAGATTATATAACAATAATTGAAATTGTCATGATCATTGAGATAATTGAGAAAATTGTAGTGATGGTTATGTTGATAATGAGATCAACCATCAGAAGTTATAATGATGGTCATGATGTGATCAACCATCAATGACTATAATGATAGCCAAGTTAATAATGAGATCGATCATAAAAAATGCAATAATGATCATATTACTAATTAATGACATTGACCACCACATGTGGCAAATAAAAGGAGTGATTATATAACATGATAGTGTGAATATTGAAGTTACAATACATTCTTTCATATCTTATGTTTTGTATTACATACGTGCAAGTAAAACATATTTGATCATAAACTAGAAGTTTAGTTTATGGATCATAATTATTTAATTAATTGGCATGACCGGTATGTGCTTCATATCTTATTAGCTAAGCCATAAATCACGCAAACTTCAGGTTGCGCACTTGATAACCATTTAGACGATGCATCGATTTTAAATACTAAATGGTATCACGTTAGGATATGTGTATCCTTTAATCAATTCCAAAATATATAGTGATACTCACCCTACTTTATATAGCAAATATATAATATCGCTTAAGAGCAAACATTACATGCTATGTATCAGATTGAAGAATCTTTAAGTTCTTCATTATGTTCACATCATCATTGACTCGGTGTGGTCTCACCAGTCATGCCAACTACTTAATTAATTATTATGATCTATAAACTTCTTGTTTATGATCGTATATGTATTACTTGCATGTATGTAATACAAAACATAAGATATCAAAGAATGTATTATAACTTCAAAGTTCAAACATCATGTTATATAATCCTCTCTTTATTTGCCACTTGTGGTGGTCAATCTTATTATAAACATCATTACAATCTCATGGTCGATCCATCATTATAATATGACCATAATTATAGTTTTCCAATGATGTCCATGATCATAATGATAATATATATTCAATTCATGGAATGGAATGGCATAGAACCAAAACAAGCTTTATAGCTTTTACTCATTACTCGGTCACACAAATGTAAAATCATTTTACACTTTTCATACTCCCTTATCATATTGCTACTTCATGAGCATATTCAAGGTTCAAAATTTGTTTTATCGTCCCTTATAAATAAACTTCTCTTCACATAACATTAATTGAGAAGTAATTATATGTCCGAGTCATATAATATTACATGCCTAACATTTTATTACCTTTTATAACTTGGTAATGAGATCATTGAGGGAGTGTGACACTTCTAGTGTCATACGTAAGCACATTTATACGCTTTCATAAAACTGATAATACTAAACTTTGATCAATTCAATACATTTGTATAATAGATAATAGCATATAGAATATAAGATATACATAACATCAAATCATGCAATACATGACGTTATAACATGTTACCATATAAAATGACTTATAGTAATCTTTGTGAAATAAGATTTCATGTATTAACCAACCTATCATAATAATACCTTATATATAAATATTTGGTACTCTAATTCGATTCATAAATTGATATCAACCCCAATTTTTCAGCAAACTTCTCACGATGAAGATAAACATAACACTTTAGAATTCAAATATAATGATCATTGGAATAAGTGTTGAACTTCATATAGCTTATGTTCATACACATATTGCTTTCATTGAGATAATCACTAAAACGTCTACTATTTATTGTAATGTCAATGATCATGAGAGCAAAATCAGATCTCGCATGAGTGTGGCATTCATGTTGTCGGTTGTGTTTGGGTGGGATGGTTGCCGATGTTTACAGGGAACATGATCACAGTTTTGGAGAGAGCACTTTCGTGCTGATAACGTGTTGTGAAACTAGCCTAATAGCAAATAATATAATAAAGAGATGTAGGGAGAAAGATGATTATATCATTGATAGGTGTATATATAATGAGATACAAAAGGCTCTATATATAGGAGAAGAAAACTTGGAGAAGAAGCCTAATCTATATTAGGCATTGATAACCACAATAATATATATTTATAACAATATTAACACTAGTACCATTTATAAGTCATACACTAACAAAAAATAACGCAGGTAATATCAACTTTGTCATAAATAACGCAAGTATCATTTTAAAATAATGCAAGTATCATTTATAAGTCATACAATAACAAAAAAAAATGACAGCTTATACAAGACGACTTAGAGGCTTCTATAAACGTAATGATATCATATCATGTAAGAAATGAAAAGTCATCTGATTAAAAAAAGACACTTGAACGTCTCGACAAAAAATAATTAATAATCATCATGTAAGAAAGGAATAGCTATCTGATCACAATCCATAAACCCCCTATAATAACCAATCATTTAAACTGATATTTGATGTTTTTTTAAAGCAAGTCGAATTACTAAACTACCCACATTTTACTCCTCTTTATTTACTTTATATAAATAAGCTAAAACAAACACTTTAAAAAAAATAGATTATTGGCTTTTTCCACCACAAAAGATAATCCAAATGTTTAAAAACCACATTTTCAAAAGTCATAAACCAATAAGCATTTTTCACAGAAAACACTTTTCGAGTAAATAAGCAATCCCAAACACCCTCTAACTTTTATCGGTTCAAGCTCAAGCCATAATAGTCACCAATATATTGACTTATGGCTTTTTGAAAATGATTAAAAAAAGTGTTTGAATTAGCTTTTAGACTATAAGGAGTGGGGGGGAGAGGGGGATGAAGCGTCATGTGGCAATTGTGGGACCCATGTGGGGAGGAAAAAAATTGTGGGGAGTGGAAGGGGGAAGGAAATAATATTATATTATGTTAAAATTTTAAAAAAAAACCTGACCAATCAAAAGGCTCCACCTCACACCCAAGCCCCCCCCCCCCCCACGCCGGTGAATTCTTCCCCGCCCAAAGGGGCCACACCCTCTTCCTCCCTCCTTGACGGTGGTGTTCCCGCCCAAAAACCTCCCCCACGCCAATTCTCCCGCCCCCACTCCGGGTACTCTTATAGAGAAAAAAAGGCAATAAGTTAATAAGTTGTTTTTTAAAAATTTTTTGGTTTAGCTTATTAGTGTAAAATGGCCAAAAACCAAGATTTATGACTTCTTAACTACCCACATTTTATTCGTCTTTGTTAGTGTAAAATGACCAAAAAAACCAAGATTTCTAACTTCTTAAAAACAGTTTTTCCACCCTTATTGAAAAGCCAAAACCAAAAGTGTTTTTGGTTTACACAAACAGCTTATTGACTTATTAACTTCTCTCTTATTGACTTATTGGGGGGGGGGGGCACTTCTAGTTTAATTTTTCCCCTTCACTAATTTTCACCTGTCCTGCATTGCCACATCACTTCATTGATTTACTTCACTAAAACTAGGGCTGTGCAAAGGGTCCGGAACCGACCCGACCCAGACCCACCAGAACCGTATACCCTTTTATTGTTGAAATTAGGAACCACGAACCGAACCTTAAAAGGCTATGTGGGTCTTAAAGGTTCTGATGGGTCGGGTAAAAGGGTCTGACCCTCTAGAACCTTTTAATGCAATAGCCACTTTTAGAGGATTTACATATTCCTATTCTTTTACCATGCTCGTAAAAGAATTCCTCCATATGGTTCTAAGGCCGTCCGTTGTAGACGCGCGAGCGAACGTGCGCAAGCCACCGACGTGACTATCAAGTAATCCGGTCACTTGACCCCGTTGTGGTTGGAGGTGAGCAACGGCGCGACCAAAGGTCACTTTTTCCCGTTAACCCATGCGACCACCATCGCTTGTGCTCGCGCCGAAACTGTTCGCGTGGGGCTGTTTTGGCCGAGGGTGAGCACGGGCGCTGAAACCTCGTTCGCGTCGTGCTACTCGCGCTTCCACAACGGACAGTCTAACAATAGCCCATGAGTTTTTTTTAAGTCATTTTTCGTTTCTCGACTTATGTTTTCGTAACAATTTTGTTATTCTCATCAATAGAAGCATTATGTGAATCTGTTATGTATACATAATAAATACACACACACATCAGAGTGATATATATAACTATTTACTTCAAATTTGGATATAATATATATTATATAATATCTATCATCTATGCATATCCATTAAGCCGAAAAAAAATTCAAGAAAAATACATTGTTATTATTATAAATAATATTTTTAATATTGTATTAACATTACATGAAATCGATTACAATAAAACGTAAAAACGAATAGTGAAAAGACTAAAAAATATTATTTTTTTATTTTTTAATTAAAATACAAACGGTTCTTGTGGTTCTTATATTAGAACCGTGGGTTTGGACCCGACCCGACCCGGAACCGATAATTCATATAAATCTAGAACCGAAAACCGACCCATATATTTAAAAAGGTTCGGGTCCAAGGTTCTCGTGGGTCGGGTCCAAGGTTCCTGTGGGTCCGAACCACGAAATGCTCACCCCTAATGTGACACCCGGCAAATTCTGGTTAACAACGTTGTCTAGATGAAAGTCTACCTTAGCGAGTCACGCGTATATTGTACTTAACTGGGTTAGTTAAGTCGGGTTATGGTTCGGGAACTATCGGTTTAGTCTAGAGGATCATTGGATGTTGGTCTAGAGGTTCATTAGATGTCGGTCCTTAACCAAGTGTACAAACGGTGACGATTTGTAGGATCGTCAGGGCATACGGAACATACGAGTCTCGAGTCCCGGGAATTGGTGAATGAGGGTGAATATGTGTATTTACATGTGTTATGTGGTTACAATCATTATGTGACTTGTCGGTATGTGAATATGTGTTAACATATGTTAAAACGGGGTTTAACGCACAAAACGCAAGAAACCAGCCCCTATAGGCGATTAGGCAAGCCTAATCGCCCATAAGGGAGGCGAGTAGGCTCATATGGGGCGAGTAGGGGGACTGATCGCATGACTGTTCATGCGATTAGGCCCCAATCGCATGAACTTACATGCGATTAGGCTTCCTGATCGCGTGTAAAGCTGCATAATCGCATGATACGTGCTGGACGACTAAAAACGAATATAAATACCATACTTGACCTCATAAACTTCATTATACAAACCCTAGTCGTCCCATAACCTGCCCCAACACACACACAACCTCTGGAACGCGATTTTTGATCAAAACACAAGGATTCAAGCATAATCCTTCATTCTTTCACAATTCTAAGGTTTGGTTTCCATCCATGAATCTTTATAAACGTTTTTAATCAATCCCTAATGGTCCAGACCTGTTCTAAAACGAAAAAGCTTTTTGAAAATCGTTAATAAGGGTTGTTAATCGGATTCTAACTAGTATACATGTGTTATGGGTGTTTATGATTAGAAAGCTAGGGTTTTTTTTATGATTCATAATGATGGATTAACATGTTATTAGGTCAAATCAGAATAATATTAATGTTATGATGATGATATCTGAGTAATTGATTATTAGGGTTATTGTTATGCATGTTAGTATGATGATTGCATGCTATGTGAATGGTATTTGGATTACGTAATTGCATGCAGGGCTGATAATACGAGGCAAAACGAAGAGTTTTGGTTGAAACATGTTTAGGATAGTGTTTGGGATGATATTGGGTAGTTACACACGTTCTGGATCTGATTTGGAGCGTTAAACGCGCGAAAAACTGGAACAGCAAGGTTACAGGCGATTAGGATTGCTAATCGCCAGTTTTACATGCAATCAGGGCCAAATCGCATGAACATACATGCGATCAGCCCCAAATCGCATGAACTTACATGCGATCAGCCCTAATCACATGAACTTATATGCAATCAGCCCTAATCACATGAACTTATATGCAATCAGTCCTAAATGCTAGTTTACTTTTCCTAATCGCGTGTACTGCTGCTGTAAGTGTAAATTAGCATTCCGAGACCAGATTTGACATGTAGTAACATGCTAGGAACCTCGTAACATATGTGATAACTTGGTAACATATGTTTGGATGTAATTCGGTGATGCGTGAACTATGTGCTATAACTTGTTGTGCGTTAACGTATGTTAAGTGTGATTGCATGATTGTCTGTTTAAGAGCGTAAACATAACACGGGGAGTCCCGGGTCACCAATGGGATGTCGAGTCTTGTACTTTGGGTCAGTTAAACAGTCACGGTGTTTTCAAACGAACTTGGTTATGGTCTGGACATCTAGGGACTAATTAACCTGCGGGTTATTAGTCTAAGTACTTGTAACTGTCATATGTTAGGTCGCCGCTTTACGGGACTAGCATAGCAGCTGAGCTTACTCGGGTTAAGGAGTAACGCAACTTAAGGTGAGTTTACGGCCCCTCTTTTAAACTGGTTTCATACTTTCGGGGGAGAAAACATGTGTTAAAACTATTATTTGGTAACTACTGTCATACTATGGGTTTCTATTGTGTACTACACGATCTTTGGAAGTCCCGGGGGAAACCATGAATGTGCGGGTTTGCACAACGGGGAAATGTGAATAGCGCTATTGGGAGTGACCAACCCCACTCGTCGGCTTGGAGGGTCGGGCGAGTGCATATTGTCTCAAACAGGAACAACAGGAACAACTGGTACTTTTCGGGCACAACATCTGGTATTCGAGTTAGTAATGGTTTTCCAATCGTGGTAGTAACAAAACGTACGCCTAGCTAGCGTATACTGGTTTTCGATTTGTTATAGTATGGACAGGTTGACTTGGTACTTGGATACAAACCTGTAAACTCACCAGCATTTTTGTGCTGACGTAAACTTTTACATGTTTTCTCAGGTCGCTAAGGTAGCACGACTGGACTAGGGCGCACGCGTCTGCACGGCGTCTAACTAGGGTTGCATGGTCTTATAAACGTTGAACTATTGTTTCATTGTTGAGATATTGTTTTGAATAAAGTTTCCGCTGTAAACGGGATTTTAAACTATGTTTTGAAATTGCATTTATATACATTTAGACTTGTTTATTGTGATCGTTGGTTTGGATCCTGGTTTGTCATGCGCCTCGCGGTAAAACTCCGCAAGTGGATTTTGAGGGTGTGACAGATTGGTATCAGAGCCAATGGTTATAGTGAACTAGGACTGCATGTAGAGTCTAGTCTATAGCCGAGTCGCACACACTAGACGATCACATGGTACTAAACGTTATAGTGGTTTACGTATGGTCTTGTCGGGGTGTCTCTAAATCGTTGGTCTTTCTACGTTACATCATCCGTTCTATCTTGGGTTGGGTTACTTGTTTTCTAGGCGGGGTAGTATATTGGAGTAAATCGTGTACTCTTGAGATTTGTCCAAGGCTCGGACATCTCCCTTTCATACTCCAATAGAAACACTTGCCATAAACTACCGTAGTATTACGGTGTGTAGCTAAGAGTCTATGTTCGGTGATTTGAACTTTGAACTAGGAGAACACTGGGAGGACCATGTAGAGCGGTTTATCATTTTGGGTGCACACAAAATCATAAACCGAAATGCATGGAAGCCCTAGTGAGCTCTGGGTTTGAGGGGATAGTCCTGGATTGGATCTAGCTTTGATCTTGTGAACATTAGTGGTTATCTTTATCTGCGAAACTAAATTTTCTCGTTCTTTCTGCCAGAATCATGTCTGGAGTACGAGGAGGACGTGGAGGTGGTCGCAATGGTGGACGTGGTGGTGGTCGCGGTGGTGCTGGTGGTCGTGGTGGAGGTATTAACCTATCGCAGGCTGATCTGAACAACTTGCTCCAAGCTGCCTTTCAGTTAGGGCACAACGGTGGTGGTAAGTTGATCTATCCATTTTCTTTGCCTCATTGGTGGACCTTGTTTACATTCTTCGTGGTTTCTCATACGTTTCATTTTAGGTGGTCCTGTTAACCCACCCCCACCCATGTGCACCTATAAGATGTTTCGGGACTGTAAGCCCCAGGAATTCTCTGGCACTGAGGGTGCGGTGAGCTTGCTTAGGTGGCTGGAGAAAGTGGAGTCAGTATTTCTGATGTGTAACTGTCTCCCAGAAGATCGGGTTAAGTATGCTGCTGCGTTATTCCAGGATGTGGCATTGACTTGGTGGAATGGCATCACCCAGAATATGGGTATTGGGGAGGCATATGCTATGCCATGGGAGAATTTTGTGCAGTTGCTGAAGCGTGAGTATTGCCCGAGGGAAGAGGTACAGAAGCTGGAGCACGAGGTATGGAACCTCAAGATGACTGGGTCGGAAATTGAGAAGTATACTGTGAGGCGGAATGAGTTGGCAACCTTGGAAACCAATGGACTAAAATGAATATTATTGAGTTGTAGTATCCATGGATGTTAGTCGACTGCTAGATGTAGTATCCGTACCATTAGAGACCAAGTATATTATTGAGTTGGCTGACGGGAAAACGATTGAAGCTACTAGTATCCTTCGGGAGTGTCAATTAGAGTTGTCGGGTTTATCGTTCCCCATCGACCTTATGCCGGTACCATTGGGTAGTTTTAACGTTGTGGTAGGAATGGATTGGTTATCTTTGTATCGCGCGGAGATTGTCTGTTACGATAAAGTTATTCGGATTCCTCTCCCTGATGGAGAATTCCTTTCTGTGTACGGTATCAAGGGTGGTGTTCCGCTAAACATCATCTCTAGCATGAAAGCCCTTAAGTGTCTTCGAAAGGGTTATCCAGCCGTTTTGGCGCTTTTATCTGTTCCCTTTAGTGATGAGAAGAAGATCGACGATATTCCAGTTGTACGCGAGTTTCCTGATGTTTTTCCTGATGATTTATCTGGTCTTCCTCCTCATCGTCAAGTCGAGTTCGGTATTGATCTTGTACCAGGGGCTGCTCCTATTGCTCGGGCCCCCTACCGTCTTGCACCTCCCGAGATGCAGGAATTGTCTAGTCAGTTACAGGAACTCTTAGACAAGGGTTCCATCAGACCGAGTTCTTCCCCTTGGGGAGCCCCGATTCTATTTGTTAAGAAGAAGGATGGAAGTTTCCGATTGTGTGTGGACTACAGAGAACTGAACAAATTGACCGTCAAGAACCGTTATCCTCTTCCACGTATTGATGATCTATTCGACCAGCTTCAGGGTTCTAGTTATTATTCCAAGATCGACTTGAGGTCCGGTTATCACCAGCTGCGCGTCAGGGAGGCTGACGTTGCCAAGACTGCCTTTCGAACACGTTATGGCCATTTCGAATTCTTGGTCATGCCTTTCGGTCTTACGAACGCACCGACGGTTTTCATGGACTTGATGAACCGCGTTTGCAAACCATATCTGGACAAATTCGTCATTGTATTTATTGATGACATTCTGATCTACTCCAAGAACGAGACCGAACACGAGGAACATCTGCGGTTAGTTTTGGAACTCTTGCGACGGGAACAACTTTACGCCAAGTTCTCAAAGTGTGACTTTTGGTTACGCGAAGTTCAATTCCTAGGACATGTGGTTAATGAACTAGGGATTCATGTCGATCCAGCTAAAATCGAAGCGATCAAGGACTGGGGAGCACCAAAGACGCCAACTGAGGTGCGGCAATTCCTAGGCCTTGCGGGCTACTATCGTCGTTTCATTCAGGGGTTCTCGAAGATCGCTCAACCCCTCACCACTCTCACTCAGAAGGATAGGAAATTTGACTGGGGTGAACCACAAGAATCAGCGTTTGAGGAACTAAAGTCTAAACTGTGTTCTGCTCCTATTTTGTCTTTACCTGAAGGCCCTGATGATTTCGTTGTTTACTGTGATGCTTCTATTCATGGTCTCGGTTGCGTGTTGATGCAACGCGAGAAGGTAATTGCGTATGCTTCTCGTCAACTCAAGGTGCACGAGAAGAACTACACCACTCATGACTTGGAGTTGGGTGCAGTGGTTTTCGCGTTGAAAATTTGGAGACATTACTTGTACGGTACCAAATGCACCATCTACACCGATCACAAGAGTCTCCAACATATTTTCGACCAACAACACTTGAACATACGGCAGCGTCGTTGGATTGAACTTCTGAACGACTATGATTGTGCCATTAAGTACCATCCTGGCAAGGCGAATGTTGTAGCAGACGCCTTGAGCAGGAAGGAATCAACTAAACCTCGTCGCGTTCGGGCATTGCAGCTCACTATTCATTCATCCCTACCTGATCAACTCCGTTCTGCCCAGTTAGAAGCTTTGAAGGAGGAAAACCTTAAAGCTGAAACTATGCACGGTGCCGACAAGCACCTCGAGCGAAGGCCTGATGGCCTGCACTATTTCGCAGAACGCATATGGGTTCCTTTATTCGGGGGACTACGGGAGCTTGTCCTTGATGAGGCTCATAAGTCCCGGTATTCTATTCATCCTGGTTCGGATAAGATGTACCAAGATCTGAAGGTGCTTTACTGGTGGCCAAACATGAGGTCGGACATAGCCTCATACGTGAGCAAATGCTTGACCTGTGCTAAGGTCAAGGTGGAATACCAGAAACCGTCGGGTCTCTTGTGTAACAACCGGCAAAATTAAGGTAATTCCGTACTAATTAATTAAACGCGATTAACGTAATTAACCGTAATTATGTGCTAAATATTTAATTAAGGCCTTAGAAAGATAGGAATTTCCAAATAATGCATAGGAATGCATGAGTTTAATAGCAAAGCATGATAGGATCGTGCGCAGACAAAACTATCCGGTATGGACACTGGCGATTACCCGGTAGAACTGAAATAAGCGAAACGAACACCGGACACCCGGAAAATAAAATAAATAGTATTTTCACAAAATATTATGAGTTTTGGAAACCCAAAGCCATACGTAAAAGCTTAAAGCACGAATCTCCCGATAACGAATAAAGTGCGCGTACCGCACCCGATACGCGCGTAACACGTAAATTCACCCGACGGAAACCGAAATAAATTATCAGTAATTAAACTGGACATAATTTTATAAATATTAACGGTATTTTAATATCGAGAGAAAACGCGACGAAAATTTGAGGAATACCCGGGCGGTACCCGAAAGGAACTAACTTAAACTTAATATAGAGAGATAATTAGCAAAGTGGACCCCACCAAGTACCCCATAGGGGCCGGCCATGGGCCCACTTGGGTGAGAGATTGTGTGGGATAGCTTCTTAATCCTTCCATATTATTGTTAATCATGAGGATGCATGTAATTAGATTGGACAAGAGAATTAACCCAATCATTTCTTCTCCTCTCTCTCTTAAACTCGGCCAAACACCCTCCTAAATCCCCCAAAGATTTCATTTGTAATCTTACTAAATCCTTCCATATCTTCCATAATCTAGCTAAGATATTGAGTGATCTTGGAGATTTGAAAGAAGATTATATAGATACATACATACACCCACTTGAAGCAAAACACAAAAATTTCTTCTCCTCTTTTCTTCTTGGCCGTGGGTTTACACCCCTACATTAACAATTCTCTTTCAATTTTTATACTTCCAAATCACCTCTAGATCATCATCCTTCAAAACCCCTTCTTGTGTGTTAAGAGCTTGGAGCATAACCCACTTGGAAGAACACACTAAACCACACCCAAAATCCAAGATTTTGTCTTCCCTAGCCTTGAGCTAGTTGTAAGTCTTGCATTGTTTTATTAATTTAAATATTTTGTTTTTGTGCTATGATGCAAGTTGTACAATGTGGGTAATAAAAATGAGTTCTAAAGAAGTAATGAGTTTTTATTAAAAATGAAGATGAGAGAATAATATTATGATGAAAACTTGGTTATTTTTAATAAAAGTAATATTTTGATGAAAGTAGTATAATAAGAAACATGTTTGGATGATTGAAGATGAGAAAAGCAATATTTTGAAAAGTGACTTGAATATGATGAAAAGTGGTTTTAATCATCTTAGGATGATATAATAAAGTCATAAAAATATTAAAATGGATTAGAAAGCCATAGATGGAAAAACTAGTTCTTCAAAGTCCACTCACTTAGATGAGTAAAAATTTGATGTTTTGGATAAAGATATGAAATAAACATGTTATTAATATCTAGAATGGATTAGAAGAACATTAAAGGTAAAAAGGAGTAAAAACAACTAAACATGGTGAAAATGATTCTTCAAAGTCCACTAAAGTGGAAGAAAAATAATAACCATGAGAGATTTAGGGAAAGATGCTACAAGTGTAAATTAAAGGATTTAAAATGACAACCTTGGAAACCAATGGACTAAAATGAATATTTTAGAAGTGTTGGACCAAGAACACAATGATGGAAATATTAGTGTCAAAAAGTGTAAGTAACGATTTACAAGGTTGAATTGGTAAATAATAATAGCCTACTTGGGCATTTTAAGTAAAAAGTATATTTTTATAAAATGGACATTTTATAAAAATAAATGGAGTAACGCGAGTATTTTATAAAGTAAGATTTTATAAAATAAATACTCGGAAAGACTTGTACAAAAATAAGGTACTTTTATATAAATGGGAATATAAAAGTATCGGAAACGTTTTTGGTAACAAGTTGGACGAGTCGGACTAAAACGTGCATAATATATTTTTGCGAGAGATAAACGTTCGGAATCGGAAGTTGGAACAATACTTCCATAAGAACACGCAACGGGAATAAATATGAAAAACGCTAACTAACGAACTTAGTTGCACGAACCAACGTAAACGGACTTATTACGTCGAGATAAAAATATACATATATATTTTACGGAAATAAAATATATATAACAAGGGTGAAACGTGCGTAACACTTTCCTAAGTGTAGTAACAATATTCGTGGGAAAAGAGGAACATAACAAATTAAAAACGCTAAACGACGCATGAACTTAACAAGTAGTAGCCACGCGACGATATATGTACATATACTCGTTTCCGACGAAATTCTAGTATATCTATTTAAATGGAAAATAGATATACGAGAAGGAAAACCGAGACGAGTAGATGAGATATATCTACGAACGCGTGGATACCGACGAGATTCTAGTACATTTATTTAAATGGGAAAATAAATGTACGGTGTGGTAAGTCTAGTCGGGCGTTGAGATTATGTTTCCAAACGACAAAGACTTAGCATATTTATTTAAATGGGAAAATAAATATGTGGCAAAGTAAGTCGGGTCGATTAATAAGAAAACACTTTATATTGAGCGAAAAGATCCTAAGTATAATTATTTGAATGGGAAAATAATTATACGTTGGGTGGAGTCGTGTCAAGTAAAATGTTGTACAAGTCATAAAGAATAATTATAAGAATAATATATGACTTGCAAGGAAAGGGTAATCCATCGCCATTGAACCTAGGATACGAAACTATTAAACGGGAATTGGGATAAAGACGTGGTCGGGAAGTTGGGTGTACAACTTGCCAAGGCACATACACCATAGGTGTAAGTGACTTATACGCCTAGAACCATTGTAGGTACGGGATCACAAACTTTACTATTTTCTTTGAGCCGAGCACAGTTACAGGTGAGTCTCACGGCCCCATTTCTAAACTATTTAACGTTTTTACGGGGGAAAGATATGTTGGGATTGTATGACGGGTTGGATACTTGAGTAAAGATCGCCACTCGGGGTTGAGACCTCCCCACTATAATCATTTGTTCAGGAATGAGAAACCAAAGGGATATTTGGATAGTACTATTGGTGCCTGACAAGGCCCACCCCTAATCGATAGCGTCGATTATGCATCGGCGTATGCCTGGGGTGCACTTATTCTGAAATAAAGTCGTAGGAATACCGAGTAACGACTTTGGGCGGGGGCATTATTAATTGTCTTGGTTTGGTTATAGGCTCAAGTAAATTGTAGGACTTTGCAACTCCTATAAATGTCATAACAAGGATATTCCCACTTTATAAAGACTTATTAAATTAAAACCTGTGAACTCACCAATATTTATATATTGACGATTTTCAAACATATCTTTCAGGTAATTGATTGATGGAAGTTAGCATGGCGAGCAGGGTCGGGGATGTCTCCAAATCGGGCGTTGGAAATGTCGTGACGGGGTCTTATCTCTTTATTCCATGGATTTAGGGATAAAGGGAGAAGCCTCTTTATCGTTTTCGAAAACAATTTATGATTATGTATTAACAATTTGACATGATTATTAGCATTGAATAAATGCCCGTTTTCTAATTAATATTGTGCTTTGCATTAAACTTGGCTTAATACTTTTGAACCGTCGCGCCACGTGTTTCCGCCTTAGACGTGGTGTGACAGAAAGTGGTATCAGAGCCAAGGTTATAGCGAATTAGCATTTTAAAAATCTAAACTATAACCGGATTTGGTTCAAAATCTTTCAAATAAATGCGAAACGCAATAAAATAAATTTTTCCAACGACCATTTGAGTATATGGAGATTCCGACCAAGCTAGCCATGGTAAGTATACGTATTATTTTTGTTAGAAAGGTAGGAAGAGTACCTTAGATATGTGCCTTAACTACCTAACGAATAATACTTAAATATTAGTACGGTTCTTTTGCCAGGATGTCGAACGCAGGGAGCGTAGCACCGAGCTACGACAGTAGCCTCCAGATCATCCCAGCACCACCAGCGGAGCCGATCGAGGTAGTGATACTCGATCCCGAGGACGATGAGATGGATGTTGATGTCGCCATGGAGGGCGCCGACGGAGATAGCTCCGACGAGACGGACCCTAGCGAGGACCCAGCGTGGGCCCCCGCTGGAGACGACATGGCCGCCGTGGCCGACCTACCGATGGCCGAGGCCGACTTGCCTCTAGTGCCATTCCAGGCAGCACCACTGCCAGCACTACCTATCCGCGCCGTCAGGGACTTCCCTGTAGGTTGCGCAGGTCCTTCGAGACCTATCCCTACACGGTCGGAGACTGTCGAGTCTCCGTACGACCGACACACACCAGTCGACCGTGAGCCTTTACCCACCCCACCTATCCCCGTTCCCTCCGGCATGAGACTCGTTCCTGTCTGCCGGGGACACAACGGGTGGATCTCCGATGACTCTGACGATGAGTCAACTGCGTCGGTGGAGCACATTGCTGTGCCTATCCCACCAGCAGGCCAGGAGGAGCACGTTGCTCCGATGACAGGGCATGCTACCACTACCCCAGCCACCTTACCTACCATGCCCGAGCCCATACCACAGGATGGGCCAGCTTCTACTGGGCACATCCTTGAGGGCAGCTCAGCCCGCAGTTCTGAGTTGCACCGAGCAGGACTGGCAGCTCATGCCACTGCTAGCCCTCCCACCTCTACCACTGTGATGTCTACTTTAGAGTGGGTCACTGTCACCCAGCCACTCATGGTTCCACTCGCCGAGCTTATAGTCCCCTCACCCTTATCCATGACACTACCCATCACCACTTTTCCCACACTACCACCCCTACCCGAGATGCTCCCTACACCACCACCTGCACCATTCACTATGGATGCAGGAGCCCCATTTGTGACACCCCCATTTGCACCGTATACTCTAGGTGCAGGAGACCCATACCAGGTACCACCCTACTGCTTCACTGGATTACCGGGCTTTGCCCCACCCTTCACACCACTACCCATACCCGATATCGTCGGCCCGTCTCAGCCGACATACACTGACATCCCCGGGCCGTCGCAGCCCCACGGGATGGCCCCACTGTCGGGACCCGCATGGTCCACGGTGATCTCACTGGAGAGAGATTTCCAGACCCTCACCGACACGGTGCAGCGCACCGTGAGTCAGATGGAGCAGCAGGCCCAGCTCATGTGGGCCAGGATCATTGATGCCAGGGATGCGCTGGCACATTACGCTGAGGAGCTATTGAGCATGGATGCTCATTGTGGCCTTACGGGCGACGCACACTTTGCGCATCGCCAATTCTTGTACGATCGCATTATGGCGATCAGTATGACCATCAGCATGTGCGCACCTCAGTACCAGTACCAGCACCCGCCGCCGCCACCGCCACAGTAGCATCAGGGACGTTTTGGGAGATCACTCGGGGACATAGCAGTAGTAGTAGTAGTATGATAGCACAGCATGGGTTATAGCACCCATCTGCATTTTTTTGCCTAGCCGAGCGGGATTGTGCCGGCATATGACATTATATTTCTGGTGTATTTCAAAGAGCAATGTAAGAGGAAGGTATCCTCGGTTTTTGTTATTATGAACAAATCATTGTACTTGGTATTGAAATTAATGAAAGTTTTGTTATGGTAAAATATGTGTTGTGATTATCTACGATTATTATTACTTATTCTGTTTATGTTGTGATTGCGTGTTGTATTATGGTGATTATTGTGTTCATATGTTGTGTGGTTGTTTATACTATATATGTGATGATATTGTATGAATGATTGTTGGAAATTAACCCTTGATATTGGTTATTGAAGAAACATGGCACCAGCCACAAGAAGCAACAGTGGGAATGAAAGACTACCCACGACACCTGAAGAGCTTGAAACCCTAGTTTCGGGACGTATCGCTCAGGCTCTCGCAGAACACAATGCCACGCGCACCGAAAGGTCGCGAGACCGAACCGGGAGCGACAGACGCGAAACCTCCCCTACTGGTAAGAAGACGTCGGGTATATGCGACAGGAGTCTTCGTGAAAACTCCTACCTTATATTTAACATTGCTTTATTATTGCAGAAACGGCCTCACGAGAACGTGGCTGCACGTTTAAAGCTTTCCTGGACTGCAAACCACTGAATTTCAGCGGCACTGAAGGTTCTGTCGGACTAGTCAAATGGTTCGAGAAAACCGAAGCTGTGATCCGTATTAGCAGCTGTACCCCGCGACAGGCTGTCATGTATGCCACCAACCTGTTTCTGGATCAAGTTCTGACCTGGTGGAACAACCAAGTGCAGACACTGGGAGATGATGCTGCTTACTCCTTATCATGGTTGGAGTTGAAAGAACTAATGATCGCCGAGTACTGTCCGGCAAGTGAAGTGCAGAAGCTAGAGACTGAGTTCTGGAACCTCACCATGGTTGGACCAGACGTAGCTGGATACACGTCCAGATTCCATGACCTCTCCCGGTTAGTGCCTCGCCTGGTCACCCCGGAAAGCAAAAAGGTGGAAAGATACCTCTTCGGACTGGCACCACAGATACGCGGCATGGTCACTGCCTCCAAGCCTACAACCATGCGCGAAGCTATCGACCTCGCCTTGAGCCTCACTGAAGACGCCATCCGAATGGGCACTCTAATCCGGAAAGTGTCAGGGTTGAAACTTACTGAGTCCAGCAGTGTTGAGGGTAAGAATCTGGGTACAAGTTCAGCCGTTGGGTCAAGTGAACAGGGAAATAGGCCAAGGTTTGGGAAGCGTAAGCGCGACGAGAGGAAGAAGGATGGATCATCAGGTTCAGGGAAGAAGGGAAAAGGGTATGTAGCCACTGGACGTGGAAATAATGGGAAGCAAGGTTATCAGGGCAAGAACGAAGTAATCTGCGGTAAGTGCCGTCGTTCGGGGCACAAGACTGAAGACTGCAGATCAGGAGCGCCAAGGAACAGTGGAGCGAGGCCCTGTTTCTCATGTGGATCGCTCGATCATTGGAAGAGGGACTGCCCCAAACTTAACAACCAAGCCCGTGGGCGAGCGTTCGTGATTGGTGCCGGTGACGCACGACAAGACCCTAATGTGGTCACTGGTACGTTCCCTCTAAATGGTCATTATGCTTCAGTATTGTTTGATACTGGCGCTGATTTTAGCTTCGTATCTGTCGAATTTAAAAGATTACTTGGTTTAAAGACTAGTAAGCTAGACACACCATATTCCATTGAACTAGCTAACGGTAAGACTATAGAAACTCGAGAAGTAGCAAAGGGTTGTAAGTTGGATCTCTGTGGTCATGAGTTTGACATTGAGCTATTACCAGTCGTACTGGGTAGCTTTGACATAGTCGTTGGCATGGATTGGCTATCCGCACACCGCGCCATCGTCGTGTGCAATGACAAAGTAATTCAAGTTCCCCTCGCGAGCGGTGAAACCCTATCGATCCAAGGGGAAAGGCGTGGAACGCCACTGAGAATTATTACCAGCATGAAAGCCAGGAAGTGCCTAAGGAAAGGTCTCGTCGCATTCTTGGCGCATGTGGTAGACAAGAAAGCCGACGAGCGAAAGCTAGAGGACATTCCGATAGCCCGAGACTTTCCTGATGTGTTCCCAGAAGACTTGCCAGGATTGCCACCACCCCGACAAGTCGAGTTTCGTATCGACCTTGTTCCAGGAGCAGCACCTGTAGCGCGATCGCCATATCGCCTAGCTCCTTCAGAAATGCAGGAACTGTCTGAACAACTGCAAGAGTTGTTGGACAAAGGTTTCATAAGACCAAGCTTCTCACCCTGGGGAGCTCCCGTCTTATTCGTGAAGAAGAAGGATGGCACTTTTCGAATGTGCATTGACTATCGGGAACTGAACAAGCTGACTATTAAAAATCGCTATCCTCTTCCCAGGATCGACGATTTGTTTGATCAACTTCAAGGATCCAGTTTCTACTCCAAAATCGACCTAAGGTCCGGTTATCATCAGTTACGTATTCAAGAAGAAGACGTGCCAAAAACAGCATTCAGGACTCGTTATGGGCACTATGAGTTTCTGGTTATGCCTTTCGGTTTAACTAACGCCCCAGCTGTTTTCATGGACTTGATGAACCGAGTGTGCAAACCATACTTGGACAAATTCGTTATTGTCTTCATTGATGACATCTTGATCTACTCACGCACTAAGGAGGAACACGAGGAACATCTCCGATTAATCCTCGAGGTACTTCGCAAAGAGAAACTCTATGCTAAGTTTTCAAAATGTGATTTTTGGATTCGAGAGGTTCACTTTTTAGGCCACGTGGTGAACGAAAGGGGTATACATGTCGATTCCGCCAAGATCGAAGCAATCAAGAATTGGGACGCCCCTAGGACGCCTACTGAAGTACGACAATTTCTTGGCCTTGCGGGTTACTACAGAAGGTTCATCGAGAACTTTTCTAAAATAGCACAGTCCTTAACCATGCTAACCCAAAAGGATAAGAAGTTTGAATGGACGGAAAAGCAGGAAGCAGCCTTTCAGTTGCTGAAGGATAAGTTATGTGGCGCACCAATACTATCACTCCCCGATGGTACAGAAGACTTCGTAGTTTACTGTGACGCCTCTCATCAGGGATTGGGTTGTGTATTGATGCAGCGAGAGAAGGTCATAGCCTATGCTTCCAGACAGCTAAAACTTCACGAGAAGAATTACACCACACATGATCTGGAACTAGGAGCCGTGGTATTCGCACTCAAGATATGGAGACACTATCTGTACGGAACCAAGTGTACGATCTTCACTGATCATAAAAGCTTGCAGCACATCTTTGACCAGAAGGAATTGAACATGCGACAACGGCGATGGGTCGAATTATTGAACGATTACGATTGTGAGATAAAGTACCATCCCGGGAAGGCAAACGTCGTAGCCGATGCCTTGAGTCGCAAGGAACGGGTTAAGCCACTGCGTGTCCGAGCTTTGGGTCTAACCATCCACACGAACCTGACTGACCGGATTTGTGAAGCTCAAACTAACGCTCTTAAACCCGAGAATGTCAAAGGTGAAAAATTGCGGAAGATGGTTGAGTCACTGGAGTCAAAAGCGGATCGAGCTCTGTATTTCATGAATAGAATTTGGGTACCAGTGTACGGTGGATTGCGTGAACTGGTATTGGCCGAAGCCCACAGTTCGCGATATTCGGTTCACCCTGGAGCAGACAAGATGTTCCACGACTTGAAGGAATTTTACTGGTGGCCAAATTTCAAGAGAGATATAGCGGCATATGTTGCGCGATGTTTGACTTGCGCAAAGGTCAAGGCCGAGCATCAGAGACCATCCGGATTGCTCCAGCAACCGGAAATACCGGAATGGAAATGGGAAAGGATCACTATGGACTTCATCACCAAATTGCCCAAGACAGCAAGCGGCCATGACATGATCTGGGTAATCGTTGATCGATTGACAAAATCTGCACACTTCCTCCCCATTCGCGAAACGGATAAGTTGGAGAAACTGACCCGTTTGTACATTAAGGAAGT
This sequence comes from Ambrosia trifida, assembly GCA_028751855.1. Lineage (NCBI taxonomy): Eukaryota > Viridiplantae > Streptophyta > Magnoliopsida > Asterales > Asteraceae > Ambrosia > Ambrosia trifida. Next base: position 9,780,524 of record CM054131.1, read on the forward strand.
TGTGTCAAAGCACGGTGTACCTATTTCTATCATCTCCGATCGAGATAGTCGTTTCACCTCAAGATTTTGGGAAAGTCTGAATAAAGCCCTAGGTACTCGCCTTGATATGAGTACCGCATATCATCCACAAACCGATGGTCAGAGTGAACGAACCATCCAGACCCTGGAGGATATGCTACGGGCATGCGCAATCGATTTCAGCGGAAATTGGGATACTCACTTGCCACTGGTAGAGTTTTCGTATAACAACAGCTACCACACGAGCATTCAAGCTGCACCTTTTGAAGCTCTATATGGACGCAAGTGCAGATCGCCTCTATGTTGGGCCGAAGTTGGCGAAAAGCAACTTACCGGGCCCGAAATTGTTCAAGAAACGACGGATAAGGTCTTTCTGATTAGAGAACGTCTCAAAGCGGCACGTGACCGACAGAAAAGCTACGCAGACATGAGGAGGAAGCCCTTGGAATTTCAAGTCGGAGACAGGGTCCTACTAAAGGTGTCACCTTGGAAAGGTGTCGCGCGTTTCGGGAAACGCGGAAAACTAAACCCACGATATGTTGGACCATTTGAAATCCTGTCCAGAGTAGGCCCCGTAGCATACAAGCTCAAGTTACCACAAGAACTTAACGGTGTACACGACACGTTCCACGTGTCGAACTTGAAAAAGTGCTTATCCGACGAAACCCTCATCATCCCCGCAGACGAGATCCACATTGACGACAAGTTACACTTCGTCGAAGAGCCAGTCGAAGTAACCGATTGGAAGGTCCAAAAACTAAGACGCAGTAAGATCAGATTGGTCAAAGTGCGTTGGAATGCCAAGCGTGGACCGGAGTTCACATGGGAAAGGCTGGACCAGATGAAGCAAAAGTATCCCGCCCTATTTAAGAAGACCCCTATACCGGAGAACTCAAAGTGAATTCCGGGACGGAATTCTCTTAACGGGGGGAGAATGTAACAACCGGCAAAATTAAGGTAATTCCGTACTAATTAATTAAACGCGATTAACGTAATTAACCGTAATTATGTGCTAAATATTTAATTAAGGCCTTAGAAAGATAGGAATTTCCAAATAATGCATAGGAATGCATGAGTTTAATAGCAAAGCATGATAGGATCGTGCGCAGACAAAACTATCCGGTATGGACACTGGCGATTACCCGGTAGAACTGAAATAAGCGAAACGAACACCGGACACCCGGAAAATAAAATAAATAGTATTTTCACAAAATATTATGAGTTTTGGAAACCCAAAGCCATACGTAAAAGCTTAAAGCACGAATCTCCCGATAACGAATAAAGTGCGCGTACCGCACCCGATACGCGCGTAACACGTAAATTCACCCGACGGAAACCGAAATAAATTATCAGTAATTAAACTGGACATAATTTTATAAATATTAACGGTATTTTAATATCGAGAGAAAACGCGACGAAAATTTGAGGAATACCCGGGCGGTACCCGAAAGGAACTAACTTAAACTTAATATAGAGAGATAATTAGCAAAGTGGACCCCACCAAGTACCCCATAGGGGCCGGCCATGGGCCCACTTGGGTGAGAGATTGTGTGGGATAGCTTCTTAATCCTTCCATATTATTGTTAATCATGAGGATGCATGTAATTAGATTGGACAAGAGAATTAACCCAATCATTTCTTCTCCTCTCTCTCTTAAACTCGGCCAAACACCCTCCTAAATCCCCCAAAGATTTCATTTGTAATCTTACTAAATCCTTCCATATCTTCCATAATCTAGCTAAGATATTGAGTGATCTTGGAGATTTGAAAGAAGATTATATAGATACATACATACACCCACTTGAAGCAAAACACAAAAATTTCTTCTCCTCTTTTCTTCTTGGCCGTGGGTTTACACCCCTACATTAACAATTCTCTTTCAATTTTTATACTTCCAAATCACCTCTAGATCATCATCCTTCAAAACCCCTTCTTGTGTGTTAAGAGCTTGGAGCATAACCCACTTGGAAGAACACACTAAACCACACCCAAAATCCAAGATTTTGTCTTCCCTAGCCTTGAGCTAGTTGTAAGTCTTGCATTGTTTTATTAATTTAAATATTTTGTTTTTGTGCTATGATGCAAGTTGTACAATGTGGGTAATAAAAATGAGTTCTAAAGAAGTAATGAGTTTTTATTAAAAATGAAGATGAGAGAATAATATTATGATGAAAACTTGGTTATTTTTAATAAAAGTAATATTTTGATGAAAGTAGTATAATAAGAAACATGTTTGGATGATTGAAGATGAGAAAAGCAATATTTTGAAAAGTGACTTGAATATGATGAAAAGTGGTTTTAATCATCTTAGGATGATATAATAAAGTCATAAAAATATTAAAATGGATTAGAAAGCCATAGATGGAAAAACTAGTTCTTCAAAGTCCACTCACTTAGATGAGTAAAAATTTGATGTTTTGGATAAAGATATGAAATAAACATGTTATTAATATCTAGAATGGATTAGAAGAACATTAAAGGTAAAAAGGAGTAAAAACAACTAAACATGGTGAAAATGATTCTTCAAAGTCCACTAAAGTGGAAGAAAAATAATAACCATGAGAGATTTAGGGAAAGATGCTACAAGTGTAAATTAAAGGATTTAAAATGACAACCTTGGAAACCAATGGACTAAAATGAATATTATTGAGTTGTAGTATCCATGGATGTTAGTCGACTGCTAGATGTAGTATCCGTACCATTAGAGACCAAGTATATTATTGAGTTGGCTGACGGGAAAACGATTGAAGCTACTAGTATCCTTCGGGAGTGTCAATTAGAGTTGTCGGGTTTATCGTTCCCCATCGACCTTATGCCGGTACCATTGGGTAGTTTTAACGTTGTGGTAGGAATGGATTGGTTATCTTTGTATCGCGCGGAGATTGTCTGTTACGATAAAGTTATTCGGATTCCTCTCCCTGATGGAGAATTCCTTTCTGTGTACGGTATCAAGGGTGGTGTTCCGCTAAACATCATCTCTAGCATGAAAGCCCTTAAGTGTCTTCGAAAGGGTTATCCAGCCGTTTTGGCGCTTTTATCTGTTCCCTTTAGTGATGAGAAGAAGATCGACGATATTCCAGTTGTACGCGAGTTTCCTGATGTTTTTCCTGATGATTTATCTGGTCTTCCTCCTCATCGTCAAGTCGAGTTCGGTATTGATCTTGTACCAGGGGCTGCTCCTATTGCTCGGGCCCCCTACCGTCTTGCACCTCCCGAGATGCAGGAATTGTCTAGTCAGTTACAGGAACTCTTAGACAAGGGTTCCATCAGACCGAGTTCTTCCCCTTGGGGAGCCCCGATTCTATTTGTTAAGAAGAAGGATGGAAGTTTCCGATTGTGTGTGGACTACAGAGAACTGAACAAATTGACCGTCAAGAACCGTTATCCTCTTCCACGTATTGATGATCTATTCGACCAGCTTCAGGGTTCTAGTTATTATTCCAAGATCGACTTGAGGTCCGGTTATCACCAGCTGCGCGTCAGGGAGGCTGACGTTGCCAAGACTGCCTTTCGAACACGTTATGGCCATTTCGAATTCTTGGTCATGCCTTTCGGTCTTACGAACGCACCGACGGTTTTCATGGACTTGATGAACCGCGTTTGCAAACCATATCTGGACAAATTCGTCATTGTATTTATTGATGACATTCTGATCTACTCCAAGAACGAGACCGAACACGAGGAACATCTGCGGTTAGTTTTGGAACTCTTGCGACGGGAACAACTTTACGCCAAGTTCTCAAAGTGTGACTTTTGGTTACGCGAAGTTCAATTCCTAGGACATGTGGTTAATGAACTAGGGATTCATGTCGATCCAGCTAAAATCGAAGCGATCAAGGACTGGGGAGCACCAAAGACGCCAACTGAGGTGCGGCAATTCCTAGGCCTTGCGGGCTACTATCGTCGTTTCATTCAGGGGTTCTCGAAGATCGCTCAACCCCTCACCACTCTCACTCAGAAGGATAGGAAATTTGACTGGGGTGAACCACAAGAATCAGCGTTTGAGGAACTAAAGTCTAAACTGTGTTCTGCTCCTATTTTGTCTTTACCTGAAGGCCCTGATGATTTCGTTGTTTACTGTGATGCTTCTATTCATGGTCTCGGTTGCGTGTTGATGCAACGCGAGAAGGTAATTGCGTATGCTTCTCGTCAACTCAAGGTGCACGAGAAGAACTACACCACTCATGACTTGGAGTTGGGTGCAGTGGTTTTCGCGTTGAAAATTTGGAGACATTACTTGTACGGTACCAAATGCACCATCTACACCGATCACAAGAGTCTCCAACATATTTTCGACCAACAACACTTGAACATACGGCAGCGTCGTTGGATTGAACTTCTGAACGACTATGATTGTGCCATTAAGTACCATCCTGGCAAGGCGAATGTTGTAGCAGACGCCTTGAGCAGGAAGGAATCAACTAAACCTCGTCGCGTTCGGGCATTGCAGCTCACTATTCATTCATCCCTACCTGATCAACTCCGTTCTGCCCAGTTAGAAGCTTTGAAGGAGGAAAACCTTAAAGCTGAAACTATGCACGGTGCCGACAAGCACCTCGAGCGAAGGCCTGATGGCCTGCACTATTTCGCAGAACGCATATGGGTTCCTTTATTCGGGGGACTACGGGAGCTTGTCCTTGATGAGGCTCATAAGTCCCGGTATTCTATTCATCCTGGTTCGGATAAGATGTACCAAGATCTGAAGGTGCTTTACTGGTGGCCAAACATGAGGTCGGACATAGCCTCATACGTGAGCAAATGCTTGACCTGTGCTAAGGTCAAGGTGGAATACCAGAAACCGTCGGGTCTCTTGTGTAACAACCGGCAAAATTAAGGTAATTCCGTACTAATTAATTAAACGCGATTAACGTAATTAACCGTAATTATGTGCTAAATATTTAATTAAGGCCTTAGAAAGATAGGAATTTCCAAATAATGCATAGGAATGCATGAGTTTAATAGCAAAGCATGATAGGATCGTGCGCAGACAAAACTATCCGGTATGGACACTGGCGATTACCCGGTAGAACTGAAATAAGCGAAACGAACACCGGACACCCGGAAAATAAAATAAATAGTATTTTCACAAAATATTATGAGTTTTGGAAACCCAAAGCCATACGTAAAAGCTTAAAGCACGAATCTCCCGATAACGAATAAAGTGCGCGTACCGCACCCGATACGCGCGTAACACGTAAATTCACCCGACGGAAACCGAAATAAATTATCAGTAATTAAACTGGACATAATTTTATAAATATTAACGGTATTTTAATATCGAGAGAAAACGCGACGAAAATTTGAGGAATACCCGGGCGGTACCCGAAAGGAACTAACTTAAACTTAATATAGAGAGATAATTAGCAAAGTGGACCCCACCAAGTACCCCATAGGGGCCGGCCATGGGCCCACTTGGGTGAGAGATTGTGTGGGATAGCTTCTTAATCCTTCCATATTATTGTTAATCATGAGGATGCATGTAATTAGATTGGACAAGAGAATTAACCCAATCATTTCTTCTCCTCTCTCTCTTAAACTCGGCCAAACACCCTCCTAAATCCCCCAAAGATTTCATTTGTAATCTTACTAAATCCTTCCATATCTTCCATAATCTAGCTAAGATATTGAGTGATCTTGGAGATTTGAAAGAAGATTATATAGATACATACATACACCCACTTGAAGCAAAACACAAAAATTTCTTCTCCTCTTTTCTTCTTGGCCGTGGGTTTACACCCCTACATTAACAATTCTCTTTCAATTTTTATACTTCCAAATCACCTCTAGATCATCATCCTTCAAAACCCCTTCTTGTGTGTTAAGAGCTTGGAGCATAACCCACTTGGAAGAACACACTAAACCACACCCAAAATCCAAGATTTTGTCTTCCCTAGCCTTGAGCTAGTTGTAAGTCTTGCATTGTTTTATTAATTTAAATATTTTGTTTTTGTGCTATGATGCAAGTTGTACAATGTGGGTAATAAAAATGAGTTCTAAAGAAGTAATGAGTTTTTATTAAAAATGAAGATGAGAGAATAATATTATGATGAAAACTTGGTTATTTTTAATAAAAGTAATATTTTGATGAAAGTAGTATAATAAGAAACATGTTTGGATGATTGAAGATGAGAAAAGCAATATTTTGAAAAGTGACTTGAATATGATGAAAAGTGGTTTTAATCATCTTAGGATGATATAATAAAGTCATAAAAATATTAAAATGGATTAGAAAGCCATAGATGGAAAAACTAGTTCTTCAAAGTCCACTCACTTAGATGAGTAAAAATTTGATGTTTTGGATAAAGATATGAAATAAACATGTTATTAATATCTAGAATGGATTAGAAGAACATTAAAGGTAAAAAGGAGTAAAAACAACTAAACATGGTGAAAATGATTCTTCAAAGTCCACTAAAGTGGAAGAAAAATAATAACCATGAGAGATTTAGGGAAAGATGCTACAAGTGTAAATTAAAGGATTTAAAATGACAACCTTGGAAACCAATGGACTAAAATGAATATTTTAGAAGTGTTGGACCAAGAACACAATGATGGAAATATTAGTGTCAAAAAGTGTAAGTAACGATTTACAAGGTTGAATTGGTAAATAATAATAGCCTACTTGGGCATTTTAAGTAAAAAGTATATTTTTATAAAATGGACATTTTATAAAAATAAATGGAGTAACGCGAGTATTTTATAAAGTAAGATTTTATAAAATAAATACTCGGAAAGACTTGTACAAAAATAAGGTACTTTTATATAAATGGGAATATAAAAGTATCGGAAACGTTTTTGGTAACAAGTTGGACGAGTCGGACTAAAACGTGCATAATATATTTTTGCGAGAGATAAACGTTCGGAATCGGAAGTTGGAACAATACTTCCATAAGAACACGCAACGGGAATAAATATGAAAAACGCTAACTAACGAACTTAGTTGCACGAACCAACGTAAACGGACTTATTACGTCGAGATAAAAATATACATATATATTTTACGGAAATAAAATATATATAACAAGGGTGAAACGTGCGTAACACTTTCCTAAGTGTAGTAACAATATTCGTGGGAAAAGAGGAACATAACAAATTAAAAACGCTAAACGACGCATGAACTTAACAAGTAGTAGCCACGCGACGATATATGTACATATACTCGTTTCCGACGAAATTCTAGTATATCTATTTAAATGGAAAATAGATATACGAGAAGGAAAACCGAGACGAGTAGATGAGATATATCTACGAACGCGTGGATACCGACGAGATTCTAGTACATTTATTTAAATGGGAAAATAAATGTACGGTGTGGTAAGTCTAGTCGGGCGTTGAGATTATGTTTCCAAACGACAAAGACTTAGCATATTTATTTAAATGGGAAAATAAATATGTGGCAAAGTAAGTCGGGTCGATTAATAAGAAAACACTTTATATTGAGCGAAAAGATCCTAAGTATAATTATTTGAATGGGAAAATAATTATACGTTGGGTGGAGTCGTGTCAAGTAAAATGTTGTACAAGTCATAAAGAATAATTATAAGAATAATATATGACTTGCAAGGAAAGGGTAATCCATCGCCATTGAACCTAGGATACGAAACTAATAAACGGGAATTGGGATAAAGACGTGGTCGGGAAGTTGGGTGTACAACTTGCCAAGGCACATACACCATAGGTGTAAGTGACTTATACGCCTAGAACCATTGTAGGTACGGGATCACAAACTTTACTATTTTCTTTGAGCCGAGCACAGTTACAGGTGAGTCTCACGGCCCCATTTCTAAACTATTTAACGTTTTTACGGGGGAAAGATATGTTGGGATTGTATGACGGGTTGGATACTTGAGTAAAGATCGCCACTCGGGGTTGAGACCTCCCCACTATAATCATTTGTTCAGGAATGAGAAACCAAAGGGATATTTGGATAGTACTATTGGTGCCTGACAAGGCCCACCCCTAATCGATAGCGTCGATTATGCATCGGCGTATGCCTGGGGTGCACTTATTCTGAAATAAAGTCGTAGGAATACCGAGTAACGACTTTGGGCGGGGGCATTATTAATTGTCTTGGTTTGGTTATAGGCTCAAGTAAATTGTAGGACTTTGCAACTCCTATAAATGTCATAACAAGGATATTCCCACTTTATAAAGACTTATTAAATTAAAACCTGTGAACTCACCAATATTTATATATTGACGATTTTCAAACATATCTTTCAGGTAATTGATTGATGGAAGTTAGCATGGCGAGCAGGGTCGGGGATGTCTCCAAATCGGGCGTTGGAAATGTCGTGACGGGGTCTTATCTCTTTATTCCATGGATTTAGGGATAAAGGGAGAAGCCTCTTTATCGTTTTCGAAAACAATTTATGATTATGTATTAACAATTTGACATGATTATTAGCATTGAATAAATGCCCGTTTTCTAATTAATATTGTGCTTTGCATTAAACTTGGCTTAATACTTTTGAACCGTCGCGCCACGTGTTTCCGCCTTAGACGTGGTGTGACATCTTGCAACAACCTGAAATTCCGGAATGGAAATGGGAACGGATTACTATTGATTTTGTCACACAACTTCCTAAATCACCAAGCGGGAATGACAAGATATGGGTGATTGTCGATCGATTGACGAAATCAGCCCATTTTCTTGCTATCAAGGAGACCGACACCATGGATCGTTTGGCTCGTCTTTATTTGAAGGAAGTTGTTTCTAAGCACGGGGGTACCAGTTTCTATTATCTCGGATCGTGACTCCCATTTTACTTCTCACTTCTAGAAGTCGTTGCACAAGGCTTTGGGTACCCAACTGGACATGAGTACGGCTTATCATCCACAGACTGACGGTCAGAGTGAGCGCACGATTCAAACTTTAGAAGACATGCTGCGAGCATGTGTGATCGATTTTGGCAAGGGTTGGGAAGCTCATCTACCGTTAGTAGAATTCTCGTACAACAACAGTTATCACACGAGCATCAAGGCGGCTCCGTTCGAAGCACTGTACGGACGGAAATGCCGTTCTCCTCTTTGTTGGGCTGAAGTGGGTGAGAGTCAACTCACTGGGCCTGAACTAGTGTACGAAACTTCGGAAAAGATCGTACAGATTCGTAACCGGTTGGCAGCGGCACGGGACCGGCAAAAGAGTTATGCCGATCAGCGCCGCAAACCATTGGAATTCCAAGTCAATGACAAAGTACTTCTAAAAGTCTCACCATGGAAGGGCGTCATACGCTTTGGAAAGCGTGGCAAACTCAATCTGCGGTATGTCGGCCCATTTACGATCCTGGAACGGATTGGGCCGGTGGCATATCGTCTTGATTTACCGACGGAGCTCGGTAACGTACATAACGTCTTCCATGTGTCAAACTTGAAGAAGTGTCTGGCTGACGAGTCTCTCATCGTTCCACCAGAAGAGATCAAGGTTGATGATCGTCTTCGGATTGTGGAAGAACCTGTGGAGATCCTTGATTACAAGATTCGTAGCCTACGTCACAGCAAAATTCGTATCGTTAAGGTTCGGTGGAACTCGAACCGGGGACCAGAGTATACGTGGGAACGGGAGGATCAGATGAAGTCTAAGTATCCTTATCTTTTTCCTAAGGAAGCGTTCGAGTCGAGACATGTCTCTTCTGCAGCTGAATGAATCTCGGGGCGAGATTCCTTTTAACGTGGGGATGATGTGACAACTCGGGTAAATCCCTCTTTTGGTTTCTATCTTTTGTTTGTTTCCTTCGTTATTTCTTTTGTTCTTTTGGTACTTGTGCAATTTTCGGGACGAAAATTCTTTTAACGTGGGGATGATGTGACACCCGGCAAATTCTGGTTAACAACGTTGTCTAGATGAAAGTCTACCTTAGCGAGTCACGCGTATATTGTACTTAACTGGGTTAGTTAAGTCGGGTTATGGTTCGGGAACTATCGGTTTAGTCTAGAGGATCATTGGATGTTGGTCTAGAGGTTCATTAGATGTCGGTCCTTAACCAAGTGTACAAACGGTGACAATTTGTAGGATCGTCAGGGCATACGGAACATACGAGTCTCGAGTCCCGGGAATTGGTGAACGAGGGTGAATATGTGTATTTACATGTGTTATGTGGTTACAATCATTATGTGACTTGTCGGTATGTGAATATGTGTTAACATATGTTAAAACGGGGTTTAACGCACAAAACGCAAGAAACCAGCCCCTATAGGCGATTAGGCAAGCCTAATCGCCCATAAGGGAGGCGAGTAGGCTCATATGGGGCGAGTAGGGGGACTGATCGCATGACTGTTCATGCGATTAGGCCCCAATCGCATGAACTTACATGCGATTAGGCTTCCTGATCGCGTGTAAAGCTGCATAATCGCATGATACGTGCTGGACGACTAAAAACGACTATAAATACCATACTTGACCTCATAAACTTCATTATACAAACCCTAGTCGTCCCATAACCTGCCCCAACACACACACAACCTCTGGAACGCGATTTTTGATCAAAACACAAGGATTCAAGCATAATCCTTCATTCTTTCACAATTCTAAGGTTTGGTTTCCATCCATGAATCTTTATAAACGTTTTTAATCAATCCCTAATGGTCCAGACCTGTTCTAAAACGAAAAAGCTTTTTGAAAATCGTTAATAAGGGTTGTTAATCGGATTCTAACTAGTATACATGTGTTATGGGTGTTTATGATTAGAAAGCTAGGGTTTTTTTTATGATTCATAATGATGGATTAACATGTTATTAGGTCAAATCAGAATAATATTAATGTTATGATGATGATATCTGAGTAATTGATTATTAGGGTTATTGTTATGCATGTTAGTATGATGATTGCATGCTATGTGAATGGTATTTGGATTACGTAATTGCATGCAGGGCTGATAATACGAGGCAAAACGAAGAGTTTTGGTTGAAACATGTTTAGGATAGTGTTTGGGATGATATTGGGTAGTTACACACGTTCTGGATCTGATTTGGAGCGTTAAACGCGCGAAAAACTGGAACAGCAAGGTTACAGGCGATTAGGATTGCTAATCGCTAGTTTTACATGCAATCAGGGCCAAATCGCATGAACATACATGCGATCAGCCCCAAACCGCATGAACTTACATGCGATCAGCCCTAATCACATGAACTTATATGCAATCAGCCCTAATCACATGAACTTATATGCAATCAGTCCTAAATGCTAGTTTACTTTTCCTAATCGCGTGTACTGCTGCTGTAAGTGTAAATTAGCATTCCGAGACCAGATTTGACATGTAGTAACATGCTAGGAACCTCGTAACATATGTGATAACTTGGTAACATATGTTTGGATGTAATTCGGTGATGCGTGAACTATGTGCTATAACTTGTTGTGCGTTAACGTATGTTAAGTGTGATTGCATGATTGTCTGTTTAAGAGCGTAAACATAACACGGGGAGTCTCGGGTCACCAATGGGATGTCGAGTCTTGTACTTTGGGTCAGTTAAACAGTCACGGTGTTTTCAAACGAACTTGGTTATGGTCTGGACATCTAGGGACTAATTAACCTGCGGGTTATTAGTCTAAGTACTTGTAACTGTCATATGTTAGGTCGCCGCTTTACGGGACTAGCATAGCAGCTGAGCTTACTCGGGTTAAGGAGTAACGCAACTTAAGGTGAGTTTACGGCCCCTCTTTTAAACTGGTTTCATACTTTCGGGGGAGAAAACATGTGTTAAAACTATTATTTGGTAACTACTGTCATACTATGGGTTTCTATTGTGTACTACACGATCTTTGGAAGTCCCGGGGGAAACCATGAATGTGCGGGTTTGCACAACGGGGAAATGTGAATAGCGCTATTGGGAGTGACCAACCCCACTCGTCGGCTTGGAGGGTCGGGCGAGTGCATATTGTCTCAAACAGGAACAACAGGAACAACTGGTACTTTTCGGGCACAACATCTGGTATTCGAGTTAGTAATGGTTTTCCAATCGTGGTAGTAACAAAACGTACGCCTAGCTAGCGTATACTGGTTTTCGATTTGTTATAGTATGGACAGGTTGACTTGGTACTTGGATACAAACCTGTAAACTCACCAGCATTTTTGTGCTGACGTAAACTTTTACATGTTTTCTCAGGTCGCTAAGGTAGCACGACTGGACTAGGGCGCACGCGTCTGCACGGCGTCTAACTAGGGTTGCATGGTCTTATAAACGTTGAACTATTGTTTCATTGTTGAGATACTGTTTTGAATAAAGTTTCCGCTGTAAACGGGATTTTAAACTATGTTTTGAAATTGCATTTATATACATTTAGACTTGTTTATTGTGATCGTTGGTTTGGATCCTGGTTTGTCATGCGCCTCGCGGTAAAACTCCGCAAGTGGATTTTGAGGGTGTGACACCTAACTAAAACACATTTTTTAGGCAGCACTCCTAGTTTAATTTTTTCCCTTCACTATTTTTCACCTGTCCTGCATTGCCACATCACTTCATTGATTTACTTCACTAAAACACATTTTTGAGGCAGCACTCCACTGATTCTTTTATTTATTTTCATTTAAATATCTAAACTTTTTGTTTAATTTCACACTATTACAACTGTCCCACCAAAGTCCAAACGGTCAGTAAAATTGAATATTAACATTGAAACCGTTCCAAACTTTTGTATATAAACATATCAAACCGTGGGGTTGAAACTCACACTTTACCACGGTTTAAACAAACAAACACCCACATTTTACACAAAGATGACTAGTTGGATCGAGGAACAAGAGATGGTGTTTGTGGTGTGCTACAAAGACGTCACAAACGACTCGGCTCTACAACAACGCCAACTCTCGAGGGCCTAGGGCTTGGGCTCCCACCCGGAGGGATTCTAGGACCGCGTGTTGATCGACTTCAACCAGGATGTCGGCACCAACGACCGGACCATCGAGAGCCTCCAACTGAAGTGGGCCGATCTCAACATTAAGTGTGATCGGTGGACCACCCTCTACTAGCGCACGACGAGGGAGGATCCGGACCTCGATCACGAGTTGGCTATTGAGTTCACACATTTGGATTATGAGGCTCGATACGACAACATTTTCGACCATGTCGAGACATGGTAATTGTTGCGCCAACCTTAAGTTTATTTTTCTTTGTTTTAATGTATTTTAATTTTATGTTTAAATATTAGTGAATTTATGTTTTTATGTTCTTCTTTATGTTTTTTTATTTAATTAGGTTTTAATTTATTTTTATGTTTTAATTAAAATTAAATAATATTAAAACAAACGGTTAAAATAATAAGACAATATTAAACAAATGGTTAAAATAATAAAACCATATTAAACAAACGGTTAAGAGTATTATTTTTAATCAAAATAAAAAAAACCACGTTATCTGTCTGTTAAAAAGAACCAGAAAACGGTTCACGGAACCACTACCAGTATCAGGGGCGGATGTAGCTTGTTAGCAGAGGTGCGGACGTTGCGCTTCAACTTCGCGCGCGTAGTGGAAAATTAGTGGAAAATTTGTTTTTTTTACGAAATTTGAAAAACGTTACTACTGAAAAATGTTTCTAGATCTGCCACTGACCAGTATACGTGGCGACGGTGTTACCATGCTGATAGTGAAATACTCGTGACCAGTTCTGGTGACCATGGGCGATCCTTTTAAGGGCCGGGGGGGGGGGGGGGGGGTCGCTTAGAAGTTCTGATTATGTAGTATTCGTATAGAATTTTTTTGGAATATAAGATTTTGACCCCCCGAAACTAGTGACTTTCGACCCCTCGGTAACTTCCGACACCCCAAAATTTTAGGTCAAGATTCGCCATTGCTAATGACGCCACGTCCCCTTAGCTTGTTGGAGAAGTCAACAATGAGTTTTGAAACTCTCGCGAAGACCCACTAAAAAGTGATTAAGGGTATGTTTGGCAATGAGCTTTTAAGAGCTTTTAGGAGCTTCAAGCTTCAAGCTTTTAAGAAAAAGCTCCTACTTAATAAAAAGCTTTGTTTGGATGAAGGGGCTGGAAGCTTTTAGATTAGAGAAAAAGCTCTACAGTGAAAAGCTACTAGTAGTAGCTTTTAAGAAAAAACTCTACTAGCTACAAGCTTTTAGTTAATAAATGACACAAATACCCATTCTATTTTAAAAATAAAATAAAAACCTTCTTTACAATCTTTTAATTATGACCATTTTGGTCATTTTATACATTTTATTAAAAGCTCCAGCTACTCTGCCAAACACCAAAATATATTTAGAAAGCTTTCAGCTAACAGCTTCCAACTACCAGCTTGCAGCTACCAGCCTCCAGCTAGTTTTGCCAAACATACCCTAAATATATAAAAAGAGTTAATAGCCATTTTCGTTCCTGAGGTTTGGTCCAGTTTGCCACTCCAGTACAAAAGTTTTTTTTTTTGCAATCTCTTACCTGTGGTTTGGATTTTTTTGCCAAATTCGTCCTTTTCACTAACCCAGTTAAAAAATCTCGTTAGTGTCAGGGGTAGGGTTGTCTTTTTACCAGTCAGGGACGAATTTGGCATTTAAAATTCAACCTTACCCCAGGGACGAATTTGGCATTTAACTCTTAATTTAAAATTGTTAATTAAATAATTTATAATTGATTCGCAAACTTCAGCATGTATCAGTATATTTGATATTTAAATGAATACATCATGAAGATCAAAAACCATTCAAATACCCAAATGTCAGGTTTAAACTGACAATCAGAGAAAGCAAAAAGATTATACCTTTGATTAGATAATAACGTCCTCAAATAATGATTTAAACGTTTGTTATTGCATTGTACATCTCGTTAGGGTTATTATCCGCGTTCAACGTCAAGCATGAACCCTACCGGAGTATGATTGACGTCAATAGTGCTTCTCAGAACACGCTCGGGAATCTGTGAGCGAATGAACAACAAATATTTAATCAAACAAATCCTAATATGGGGATAAATAGAAGATACCTGCAAATCGGGTCTTTTGCCTCTTCCAGTTGAGAAGTTAAAGTGCTGACTTGTGTTTCATCACCCCAAAACAATATATTTGCAGGGAAGTCTGCTGCCTGTGTTTCCAACACTGTCTGAGGTGGTGAAACAGGGTTTCTACAGATGGGACAGGTGGAATGGGAATAAAACCACATATCAATGCATTCCACATGAAACTCGTGATTACATTTGGGCAAAATACGAGTGTGTTCTCCTTCACCCACATCTGACAAGCAAACGCTACATTCCAATCCTTGCTTAAACTCTTTTGGGTCAAAGGGTATGACCGGTAATTTAAGCCGTAGACAATTTGTTTTCCAAATTTAAGCAAATTCGTCACTAACGATTCATAATAAATTATTTAATTAACAATTATTTTAAATTAAGAGTTAAATGCCAAATTCGTCCCTGAGGTAAGGTTGAATTTTAAATGCCAAATTCGTCCCTGACTGGTAAAAAGACAACCCTACCCCTGACACTACCGAGATTTTTTAACTGGGTTAGTGAAAAGGACGAATTTGGCAAAAAAATCCAAACCACAGGTAAGAGATTGCAAAAAAAAAAAACTTTTGTACTGGAGTGGCAAACTGGACCAAACCTCAGGGACGAAAATGGCTATTAACTCTATATAAAAAACTCCATCAACATACTCCGACCCAACCCGACCCGACCCACAAAATAAATGTAAACAACATTGGAAAGATGAGGCGGTTGGCACCCCTTAATCTTGAATAGATGCGTGTATCGTCCTCCTTATATATCCAATCCTTCATCTCGCCCCCCTCTCTGCAAATCTTTAACGCCACTTCAGAAAAACATATATCGTACTTTCACTCAAAGGTACTTTCTTCCCCCCCCCTTTTTCTTTAATCATTTATTAATATTAATTCTCTATAACTATTTAAACATACCCTGTTTTAAAAATTCAATCTTTTCCCACCCCTTACGATTAAACTCAAGATTAGTTCCAACCCTTTATGTTTTTCATCGATTAATGCTGTTTCTCATCTGGGTTTTGTTTCTTATCACGGATTTCTAGAGTTTCACTGTTTCTTGATTGTCTTGTTTTTTTTTTTTTGTGGATTTTTTTAATCTTTACTGTTTTATTACTGTGATTAGTGAATGTGACATGAATGTTGTTTAGTTTGTTCTGTTTATGGGATTTTTTATTGTAATTCTTTATATATATACATACAGGGGAGGGTTAATCCGAGAACACATGTATTTCATGAGAACTGCGAGAACGATAAAAAAAGTAATTTAATCTTAAAAATTTAAACGTATACGAAAATAAAGTGTTTTTATACATGTGTAAATTTACCATTTACACGTGTTTAAACCGTTTTCATTTACACACGTGTAAAAAATTATTTAAGAGTGTTTTGGCAAGAAGAGATTGGATTATTTGTAAGGTAAAATCTTTTTATAATGTTGTATTTTTATTATAGTGAGGTTTGTATAAATGTTTTTTTTTTTATTTTGATTGATTTTTTCATTTGTTCTCACGATGTTTAGTGTTCTCAAGGTAACCCTCCCCTATATAGCCCCCCCCCCCCCCCCACCCCCGAATTTTCGTGAAGTTTCGATTATATAGCATTCGTATAGAAATTTTTTGGTATATAAGGTTTCGACCCCCGAAACTAGTGACTTCCGACCCCCCGAAGTTTCGGGTCAAGATTCGTCACTGATTGATTGAATGGTTTGTTTACAGATATGGCAATTGTGCTGTCAAAGAAGATGATAGCTATATGCCACTATGGAGGAGAGTTTGTAACGTATGAAGACGGGTTAATGTCGTATAGTGGTGGGGAAGCTTATGCCGTTGATCTTGAAGTTGATATGCAGTTGAGTGGTTTCAAGCAAGAAGTAGCTGAAACTATTGATTCGACTGTGGATGGGATGTTGTTGAAGTATTTTTTGCCTGGAAATCAGAAGAATTTGATTACTGTTTCGAAAGATAAGGACTTTCATCGGATGGTGAATTATTATAAAGAATGTGATCAGTTAGAGGTTTTTATATTGAAAGATTCTCCTCCACCTGGGAAAACGCCTGCGAAGAAGCCTGTTCGTAGGTAATCTTTACTATCTGATTTTTTTAAAACGCCCGTATGTATGCTATTGTTTGTATATGACAATGTGCTGTAAATTTAGATGACTTTTTTTTTGTTATTGTTTCTTTAAAGGGAAAATGAACTTTTATAAAATTTATGGATCATTCTAATGGATTTCTGTTTTGTTTTTGTTATTTTATAAACATAGACCTCCAAAGAGACCGGCAGAGACGCAGGTGGCAGCAATTTTACCGCCTGCTGACCTGGGCGCACCAAGTGTTATCCCTCTTAACCAAGTAATTGGCGTAGAAACAGCGAATGAGAACACTCCAATTCCGGTCCCGCTTTCCGTTGATTCTTTTCCTGTGTCTATAATCAATAATGAGCAACCCCTAGCTGCAAAACAATGGGAGAATCTTATAACGGGTGTAGGTCAAAGATTCCATTCGTTAGCTGAATTCCGGGAGGCTTTAAGAAAGTATTCAATTGCTCACGGGTTTAACTACGTGTACAAGAAGAATGAAAATCAACGGGTGACTGTTAAATGCAAATCAGACAACTGCCCATGGCGTATTCATGCATCAAGGTTATCGACCACTCAGTTGGTTTGTATTAAAACAATGAGACCAACTCATACTTGTCAAGGTGGTTCGATAAAACCTGCGTTTCGGGCTACAAGAAGTTGGGTTGGAAATTTAATAAAAGAAAAGGTTAAAGATTCTCCAAAGATTAAGCCGAAAGACATTGCTAACGATCTTAAGCGTGATTATGGAATCGAGCTCAATTATTCACAAGCAAGGCGTGCTAAAGAATATGCAAGAGAACAACTTTTAGGTTCTTATAAGGATGCGTATAGTGAGTTACCGTATTTTTGTGAAAAAATAATGGAAACAAATCCGGGAAGCCTTGCTAAATTTAGTACCAACGAGGATTTAAGTTTTCACCGTCTGTTTGTCTGTTTTCATGCCTCAATCTCCGGTTTCATACAAGGTTGTCGGCCTCTTCTTTTTCTTGATAGCACACCTTTGAATTCAAGATACCAAGGAATGCTGTTAACCGCCACGTCAGTAGACGGTGATGACGGGGCTTTCCCAGTGGCGTTTGCAGTTGTTGATGAGGAAACGGATGAGAACTGGCACTGGTTTTTAAGTGAGTTTAAAAGTTTGGTTTTAGGACATGGGCCAATCACTTTCGTGGCTGATTTTCAAAAGGGTTTAAGGGAATCGTTGCCTGAAATATTTGGCGGGGAATGTTATCATGCTTATTGTTTAGGTTATCTAGCCGAGAAATTAAATAAAGATTTAGTAGGCCATTTTTCACATGATGCTAGAAGACTTATGGTTGAGGATCTGTATGCTGCTGCTCACGAACCAAAACTCGAGGGTTTTGAAAAGTATACACAAGATATAAAAGCTATTTCACCTGAAGCTTATAATTGGATTGTACGAAGCGAGCCTGATCACTGGGCCAACGCTTTTTTTGGAGGTTTAAGGTACAATCATATGACTTCCAATTTTGGTCATTATTTTTACTCGTGGGTATCCGAAGCGAACGAATTGCCAATAACTCAAATGATTGATGAATTAAGGGGTAAATTGATGCAGTTGATATACACACGTAGAGTTGAATCGAGTCAGTGGTTGACCCGATTAACGCCATCTATGGAGGAAAAGTTAAAAACGGAGATCTTAAAAGCACATTCGGTTCAAATGTTACGGACACATGGAAGTAAATTTGAGGTTCAATTTGGTGAAACTATTGATGTTGTTGATATTGAAAATTGGGATTGCAGTTGTAAAGTGTGGTTGTTGACCGGACTGCCTTGCTGTCATGCTATCGCAGTTTTGGAAACTTATGGTAGGAGCCCATACGATCATTGTTCTAGATTTGTTCACGTCGGAATGTATCAGTTGGCGTATGCTGACTCTATTAACCCTATACCAAATTTGGAAAGATTGATGGATATTGAATTAGATGATGGTACAATTCTTGTTACTCCTCCGCCAACTGCTCGGACACCTGGCAGGACAAAGATAAGGAAGGTTGCACCGGGTCGGGTTGGGCCCGCCGACTTTCTTAAGCGTCAACTTCAATGTGGAAAGTGTAAAGGCCTTGGTCACAATAAGAGATCTTGCAAGTACGCATTTCTTTCTTGAATTATATGTTTTTTTTGTTGCTACCATAGATCATATTCACATGCGTACGCTTTTATCATATTCACATTCTTGTATGCGAATCATGTTGGTGTATCATTTATTTATAAGAGGTGGCAAAATAGCAGGTTGCGTGTGACAGTTGCGTGCGTTTTCAAATCTGATTATTTTGGCCCTAAGTAGTTAAAAGAGTCTGAATCTTGATTGGTATTTCCAAATACACGATGAAACTGAGTAGTCAACAATAATAGGAGCCTAGACAAAATAAGATAAGATCTTGAAGACGTATTGTATGCCGTTTATGGTTAATAGTTTATTTTTCGTATTAAATTTAACAATTCAATAGTACATGAAAACACTCTACATTATAACTGGAATCTAGGCTTATTAGGGGTTGTTTGGATATATTGCATAAGCAGTTAATTGTGATTATTGAAGTCACAGTAATTTGTCTCCAATTCAGTATTTTGAAAAAAAAATGATTATTATTTATTTTCCTTTTTTGGGCCAACATATTTAATGCTGGTATTTGAAAATGCACATAGAAATGCCTCCTTAAAATGACAAAGTTAAAAGTAGATATATCTTGACATGTTTAGTTAGATGTGGAAGGTACAATCCATCTGCCTAGTATGTGTTATATCTGGTCTCAAGACCGTTAAAACATTAAATAAAATAGCTAAAATGAAACAGTTCACACGAGTCAAACGACCCAAAGTGCATTGAAATGCGTTATAACCGTTTATATTGCTAGATTAATATCTTAGTAATTTAGTTTTTGAACTACGTCTTCAAAAACTATAACCTGTTTTTTTGTAGTTAACGGGTTGGTTTGGTTTGGTTTTCAGAGAGGTTCATGAGCAATATGCAATTCTTGAAGAGGATAAAGCGTTTGGAAATAATGATTTTGGTGGCTCGTAATCGCTCTTATCAGGTCAAAAGTTTATAACTTCATTTTGAATTTCTTGGCGTTTAGATTTAAATGTTGATAGTAATTTCATAGGCAGGTTTTTTGAGGTTAAATTTATTGGTATAAGCTATTGATCAGCACAGGGTTGGTTATGGTATTTTTTTTTTGTCAAGCAATAGCATTGCAACTATTGGTAACCAATATATATATTTATATTTTCACCTTTAAAGGGTGCTTTTATTCTTCTTTTAATTTTTTTTTTTCAAATAATATAATAAAACTGCAATTTTTCTTTTAAATGTCGCATTGTTCCAAGTTAAACTTGCAGTTTGGAATGTGATTATCAGAATTTGTTGGAGCCATGGAATTATTTGTTGATGTTATTGGAGGATAATTTAGGTCATGTAGAGCGTAGACACCCGTTTGATAAGCATCTTGTGTTTAAAGTCGGTAGTAGAAAAATATTATGGTTAATAACTTAATATACCTACCCGTTTACAATCAAGTAACCTTTTTGACTCGTTTCGATAAATAAGTTACACAAGTTAATATATTTGGCATATGGTTGATGATTTTGACAATATGTTGTGTATTGCTCATTAATTCAACTTGCTAACCCGATTCGTATATAGTCATGTGCTTAAAAGGGTTAGTTTTTATTTTTATTTTTTTAATATATTGTGTTAAAGTAAAAAAAAAAAAAGAGAAAAAAATCGGCCAATCACACGCCTCCACGTGGCCTTCCTCCTCCCCCACGCCAGTGACTCTCACCCCCCTCCCCCCCCCCCCCCCCCTCCCGCCCCACTCCGGGTGGTCTTAGGATGGAGACAAATGCACACAAGATCCATTTTTCCACAATTTTTTCCCACCCTCCTCTCTCCTTCAAATTGACTATGAATTTTTACACATGAAGATGATCTAATGTTATTTTTTTAAATATGATTGCTTTTCTTATGACAATTATGAATGATTGGATAAGTATAGAAAAGTAGTGAAATTATTGATTATTTAATTGTGCTACATGTCATTAAAAAAAAAAAAAAAACATGAAAATATCCATATTGATTGGGAAACTTAACAAAATAGGCTTGTCTTTTTTAAAATTAGCAATCAACCAAAGTATGATAAAGTCTTTTGTAGCATTTGATGGGATCCTTTAACGCAAAAGATTCAAAATGGTGCATCAATTGATATTTTGGAATGACAACATATAGCCATACTTTTTTTTTTTTTAACAACAAATCACTTTATAACTGCATATAAAGAGCCAGCCAGCGGCTGGGAGAGATATAACCATACTTTTTGTGACACGGAGGCCCCACAAATAAAATAAAAATTCCGATTTCTTAAATTAAAACGTTGAGCAGGAAATTCATTATTAGTGTCGCAGAAGATTTCACTTCGACATAAGAGATTTAAATCAAGAGTCTAATATGTGAGTGATGAATGATAGGTGTTCTTCTGTTATTGATTGAAACTATTGAAAATTTAAAAGTAAGAAAGGGTCGATCAAGTTTAATTTGTTAATGTTTAGATATATTTGTGATTTTCTCTTAAAATTATATGTTAGAAAACCAACATAGGAACGTAGATACTATATTATATGTTTCAAATGAGGTGAAGAGTGTGTAGCTATAATCTCAAAGTCAACCTCTTCTTTTGTAGGTTCCATAGATGAGCATTTGGTATTAACTTTTTCGAAAAATTCAGTATCAGTGTTTTCGGTATCAATACCATATAACTAAGAAAGTATTACGGTATTCACTTTTTCAAAAATCCAGTATCAATATGTTTGGTATCAGTATATAGTATATGCGATACCAATATCATACATAGGTTCCATCTAACAACTTTTCTAGTGAAGTCAAAGTAAACATTCACATCTCAAATATTTTTAATAGGTTTCACTTTCAAGTTTTAACAACCCATTTTACACCAATGTTGGAGTTGTCAACCTTTTCAAACATATTCTTTTTTAATAATTTTACATCTATAGTTTCACCATCAACGAACGTTCATCTACTATATTATAAATACACACACCAATCTCGTGTCCTCTCAAACAAAAACAAAACCAACCAACAAACAATGGCTACCCAAAGAAAAGTGACCGCTCTTATTTCCGGCTGGTTGACTGTCTACGATGACGGTTTCGTTGACCGGACATGGACCGGACCACCACAATTCAAGTTCATGTCCGATCATGTCCCACCACACGACCATTTTATCAACGGTGTTGCTACCCGTGACCTGTTGCTCGATACAGTAAAACCCGGCCTTCGTGTTCGGGTTTATCTGCCCGAGCAACAAGAAACGGGCAAACTACCCATAATTCTCCACTTCCACGGTGGAGGATTTTGCATCAGCCAGCCAGACTGGTTCATGTACTACAACTTCTATACACGTCTCGCTAGAGAATCCAAAGCCATAGTTGTAAGCCTCTACCTCCCTCTTGCCCCCGAGCACCGCCTCCCTGCAGCCATCAATGATGGGTATTCAACCCTTCTCTGGCTCAGAGACGTGGCAAATGATAAAACGTACAATGCACATCTGTCCAATAAGGGAGACTTTAACCGTGTCTTCCTTATTGGAGACAGCACTGGTGGAAACATAGTCCACCAACTTGCAAAACAAACCACCATAGAACACACAAACCTCCACCCGCTTAGACTCGCGGGGGCAATCCTCATCCACCCGGGGTTTGTCCGGTCGGTGAGAAGCAAGTCGGAGTTTGAAAAACCGCAAACTCCAATGCTAACTCTGGACATGTTGGACAAGTTTTTGAACATGGGATTGCCCGAAGGAAGCACGAAAGACCACCCGATAACGTGTCCGATGGGGGAGGCGGTGGAAGGGGTGGATCTGCCGCCGTATCTGCTGTGTGTGGCGGAGGATGACCTGATGGTTGCAACGGAGATGGAGTTTTATGATTGGATGAAGAAGGAAGGGAAGGAGGTTGAGTTGGTGGTTAGTGAAGGTGTTGGACACAGCTTTTATCTTAATAAAATAGCGGTTGATGTTGATCCAAAAACATCGGAGCAAACTAACATATTGGTTCAAAAGATCTCCCACTTTGTTGGAAAGTATTAAATAAGTTGTTATGGTTGTTGCATGTTTTTATGTTTATGAATTATCATTGTCATTGTTGTAATAATTTGATTAGTGTATTAGATCGAACAATGATATGATATAATCATTTGGTAATCGTTGACTCTACACAAGTGAAAACATTTTGCAATGATGGTTGATAGATTGATTAGATCCACTTGTAGTGGAATAACGCAAAAAAATTCACATATGCATCCCATGCTTCTATCCATTATCACGCCAGTTATATCACTCACACACTGCCCTTCGCGTCCGGCCTACAACACGTGTTTGATGTTGCCTTGGGGTGATATGATGTCGTCAAATCACTACACATAGCCTAAACACAGAACAAAAATGTTGATGTGGTTTTAACGGTTTCGTTGGCCAAAAGAAAATAGAAGAAAACCAGAAAGCAATTTAACGAAGATTTTAAAGGCTTAACATTTTTCATTCATAACCTCCGTTGCTACACAACCAAACTATTTAAAGAAAATAACAACTTTTAAGAATGTGGTTATCCCACTAATTCCTTTATTGTAGCCACTAATTTCTTTATTGTAGCACACTAAAACAAACATTTAAAAAAATAATTAATGTTGCAATTACATAACCGTCATGGCCTATGGGTTGCTTGGCTTGGTTAGTCAAAGTGGCCTAGTATTAGGCACATAACAAATGCTCAACCTTGTAATGAAATAATTTTTCATCATATAAGCAAAAGTGTCCCTTTGGGACTTCCACTTCGTTGAACACACAAGGACGGTTCCCCTAATTGAAACCAATTTAACTTTTTATTTTAGCTTTGTTTTTATCTTTTAACTTTAAATTTAGCTTTAACTTTAGACTGTGAGGAGTGGGGGCGGGAGAGGGGCGGGAAGGGGGGGGTAACACCGCCGCCACAGGGGCGGGATGCTTGGCGTGGGGCTGGGGGCGGGGTCTGGTTCACCGGCGTGGGGGAGTTGGAAGTGCCACGTGTCATGTGTTTATTGGGCCATGATATATGAACGTTAACATTTAAAAAAAAAAAATAAAAAAAATAACTAATTCCAACGGCTACTAAAGCAACGGTCAAAAAAAAAAAATTTATAAATTACCCCCATTTCACTACAAAACACCCACTTTAACCAATTTTTATACACCTTTCAACCAAATTTTATACAATTTTCATCCAAATTTTATACACTTCCTCAACCAAAAATGAACCCTTACAACCGAGGCTTCGACCCGAACAACCCATACGCGTTTGTCCCAAACCCGAATACACCACCGGTTCGCCCGATCCCAAACCGTCCACCCATTCCTTCACCTTGTCCCGACTACGCGGGTTATGCGGGTTTCATTAGTGGGCAAATTTATCCGAATTTCCCATTCAATGATTCTCTCGTTCCTTCACAACCTCCTTCACAACTTCCTTCACAACTTCCTTTAACCCAAACCGTACCCGAAACACAACCCCAAAATGTCGCGGGATCATCTTCGGGTAAAACCCCCCCTCCAAGAAGAAGTCACAGGAGGAAGACCCCGGAGGAGAAAGCAATAGCCGCCGCTAACCGCCAACCACTTAAGTGGACACCCGATGAAGAGCTCGCTATAACGAAAGCGTGGATAAGCGAGTCGGAAAAACAAGAAGGTATTTGTAATTATTTTTTTAACATGATTTTTATTTCTAAGGTATTGCTAATATATATATATTTTTTTTTGTAGGAACTAGTCGCCATAAAGTTGAGTTTTGGAACGACATAAACGCCGCGTTCCATGGGTTGATGGGACGAGAGTTCTATCGAGCAAACGATAGTCTCTCGTCCAAGTGGACAGAGATAAACAGGGCAATGAACACGTTTCAACCGCATTATTATTACGCAAGAAACAATCCAAGAAGCAGTGAAACGGACACCGACAGCCTAACCCGCTCGCTGTTAGCGTTTCGTAACGAAACCGGTCTCGAATTCAAGTTTCTTCATTGTTGGGAAATCGCCAAGAACCACTCAAAATGGGCGTACGTCCCCACTGCAAGCAACTCCGCAAAAAGGTCGAAAACAAATTCATCAAGAAACCGTCAAACTGATCCTGAAAACGTAGAAGCCGTTAATTTGGATGATGACGAGTTTGAAGAGGAATTGAGTCGCCCACCCGGCCGAGATAAGTCAAAAAAGAGGGCGCAAAAATCTACTGCCTCGGGTTCGGGTTCTGGATCAACCGGCGCCTACAGCGCTGACTTGCAAGATTTAAATGCCACCATGATTCAGTTCAATACGATTCAAGAAAAAATGCTCGAGGAGAAAAAAAATATTCGCGAGGCGTTTGAAAAAAAAATTGACTATGAAAGAGCGCAAATTGTCTATCAAAGAGCAGCGCGAAAAACGCGAGGATTTGAGATTTCTCGCCATGAACACCGACCATATGCAAGGGCCGGAGTTAGAGATGACGCTTCAAATGAAGCGTGATATTATTGAAAAATATAATCTGAACTAATTTGTTAGTCTTTAATTTTTTTCGTTTTTATTGTATTTTTTTTAATTTTCTAGGTTTTTTTTTTGTATTTTTCTAGGTTTTTATTAATTAAAAGTATTTATTATTATTATTGTTTTATATAAAAAGTTAAAAAAAAAAAGAAAAACAAAATGCCACATGGCACTTCCCCCCACCTCTTCCCCCCTTCCACTCCCCACAATTATTTTCCCCCCCAAAAGGGCCCCACAAGTGCCACATGGCGCTTCCCCCCACCTCTTCCCCCCCACCACTCCTTATAGTCTTAACCTACTTTAATTTTGAAGATAACGGATGGTTCATGTGGTTTTCTCAAATTTAAAGTATGCTCCTCACTTTTTAAAATTACCCTAATGAGTAATGCGTAATGATATCTGTGGTTTGGATTTTATTGCATTAGTGGTCCCTGACTTGGATGAAGGTTAAGTTTTTCAGTTAAGCCTATATGAAATTACTAAATTACCCATCTTTAAAAATATAAAAATAAAAGATATTATAAATCTTCTTTCTATCTCTGTGTCTGTGTCTCTCAACCCAACTACCACCACCATCTTCCCCCAATTGCCACTACCAGCACCACCAATCATCTAGCACCACCATCTTCCCCCAACCACCACCTTCAAACCTTCCACCACAAACCACAGAGTCCGACCAACCAGCTGCATAGTCCAACCGACCATCGAATTGGTGTCCAAGGTCACTGGCGGCGACCAAGTTTTCCGGCCAACCACCATGGCCGTCAGTTAAGGCTCCGAAATCGTTTTAAGGCTGTTAAAATCGACCTTTATGACCAATAATGTGTAACCATTGCCATTAATTCCGGCCGAGGTCAAACCGTGTTGTTTCATGCTTACACATATAAATTGATTCCCAAATCTATCTAGGACCCATTTTCGACCTTTACCCCTCTCTAATCCATCTTAGACACATTGAAAGACGTCAGATTAAGCTCAAGAGCATCCACAACTGTCGATCTCTCTCTCGTACCTCAAATCTAGTTTGTGTTTTCTTCTTTTTTGTGCCATATTACTTGAATTTCGATCTAGACTAAAAGCCTTATGTTTTCTTGGTGACTACAGAAACGTCAGATTATTGTCAGGGTACAGTAACGGTTTTAATCATCCGAATATGGTGGAGTCTGTACCATTGTCACTAGAACCATAATCATCCGAATATGGGTAAAAGCATTCAGATTTTAATAATATGGACTGGGTTGTTGTCTGTACGTTTGAAGAGAGAGAGGGGGGGATGGGGAGAGAGAGGTGATTGTTGTTTGAGGATGGCCGAAGGTGATGGTGATTAGATGAGGTGGTGGTGGTCTAAGAAAATATATATAAAAGATTAAACTGGTCGGATGGTCCCTGTGGATAGTTTGGTTATTTTACATGACTTAACTGAATTTTTTTAACGAAGTTAGCTGGTAAGGACCTGATGTATTGCAAAAATACATCGGTTATTTGTACATATTTTGCGTCGTTATCGAGTCAGTGTGTGTCGTTTATATATATTTTCATTTTCTATTTAGTATTTTATGTATCACAGGAATCCGGATGGTAAAAGAGGCAAATTTATGCGTAAACGGTGCTTTACGAGATCCCGGATGAGTCACAAGTGAAAAGAGAAGATAAAAATAAATAATTTTGCAAAAATCACCTCGTTGTGTCACGCGACCGCCTTTCTTAAATCCTGTCGCGTGACACAAAGCTCTGTAGATTCACCAAAAAGTCCATTCTACCCCTGCCAAGTTGAGCTACTTACCCTCATATGCCCTCGTCAGTTTTTAGATGCGTCGCGTCACGCGACCACTTACCCACCATCCCGTCGCGTGCCGCGAAGGCCATTTGGAAGCCCAAAATTTGTATTTTTCAAGCCAAGTCTAATTTAAAAACCCTAATCGTCATATTATGCTTCATTCTGCACTTTTGGACGAAAAAGGAGCTGCTCAAGGTGATTCCAAGGCAAGGAAAGGGCAAGGTTCGAGATTTGAAGCTAGAGGATCGACTTCCTCGGGTGTTCATCATTCGGTTTAGTCGTTTCTTAGTTTTTTTCTCATTCAAACTCATATTGATTGTTTTTATGAACCTTTTGATTTCTGTTTTGATGATGTTTTGTGGCTAAAACTCTTACAACTACCTAGGCTAAGACAAATAACTATGTTTTGATTTGCGTTTTCTATGGTTTCTGGAACTTGTTTTGGATTTATGATTCAGTAAAGATTTTGATTTCTCTAGATCTGGTGTATATGCGTATCTATTATTATCTGATTGTCATTTATTCATTTCACTTGAACTTTTATGAATGTCTTTAATGTATGAGTACTAGTTAGGTTGCAAACTTTGTGTAGCAACTAGTTTATAGTCAATAGTCGCGAGTTTACCATAGGGGTGATATTTGATGGTTAGAAGATTTTAGGTATTCTTTCAAGTTCAGTAGTTGTGAGGTGAGGGCTTGTTGGTATGTCTAGGTTGTTAGATTGCTAGGTTAGAGGCTTTGTGAGAAGATCTGCCTAGTTTCCCTTTTAACTCCTGCATATCAAGTTAGATCTAAGCTTCAATAATTACCCCTTGCACCTAGTGTAGTGAGGCTTTCGCGCTGTGTGGTAGATTGTCTAGCGGGTACTCGATCATAAGAGTTAGATAACCTGTGAGGGTTCGTACTCCAACCGGTAGTTTAACAACACAACAATATTCTAGGGTTTCCTCTTGAGAAGGGTCGAGGGTGTCTAGTTTATTCTTGATGTTTAGTATTTTAAGATTCGGGTTCCAAATCAGTGATCAATAACCATAGAAGCTTATTAGGCATAGTTAGGAGTCTGGTCTAGGTAGTGTCTCGTCATCATCTGATTTCAGCTCAGCTCAATCCTCGTCTTTAGTTCAGTTTAGTTAATCTTAGTTAACCTTTATTTTATTGAAATTTAGTTTTTAGTAAAAAATACCCCGTTAAAATAATAATTTAATTTAATCAGTATCTAGGATAAGTAATCGAGTCTAGTTTTCGTTTTTCATTAGAGTCTTGTGGGTTCGATACTCGGACTTACTTTAGTTGTACTTCACTAATCGATACGCTTTCCGGTTGTGTGGTTTAGGTTTAGAGAGTCTTAGTTTATAAATTTAAAACTTAGAGTGCACATCAGGACCAAAGGGTTATAAAATGTCAACGTTGGGGATCATTGAAAATAGATGGGGCATCTGTGCAATTCGTGCAAACTACAGAGACCATCCATGCAGTTTACTAAATAATTTGACTTCATTTTACTTGTAAAACATATGATAATGACTTTTATGGTGGTGGACTGGTAGGGTGGGAAACTCGGGTACCCCATGATAATTCCATATGGGATCGGGTGTGGGGTGTGTGTGTGTGGAGGGTGGGGGGGTTACACCGCCCCATTCCCTCTATTTAGTTGTATCAAGTGGTTTGTCCATGTTGTAGTACTTGGATCTGGGTTTCGGATTGAGTAAGAAAAGTAATATGTAGTGGGTTAAGCTAGGCTATGTAGCACGGGGACGCTATTTAGGTGGCCGTAACCGTCTTGGGGACTTATTGGGGACGGAAACACCATGAGGACGTTCCCAGACTTGAGGGGATGTTTACTAAATGTGTTTAGATTTAAGGTGACGTTTCCTAAACATTTCCAAGTCGTTTCCATTTAATTTTAGGGTTTTAACCCTTTCAAATTCCATAATCCATAACTGGCCATTAAAAATATAACACATACCACTTTTGTCAAAGAAACCGAATGGTGATGTAAAGATGTGGGATGTGGGTGGAGATCCTTTGATTCAATGGAAGAAGATGTAGGGTTTTTGGAGGTTATCGATCTCTCACCAGATGTAGGGTACTTATTAGGGATGAAAACTCCATGGGGACATTTCCAGACTTGAGGGAACGTTTCCTAAACGTTTTCAGATTTGAGTGACGTTTCCTAAACATTTCCAGATTGTTTCCATTTAATTTTAGGGTTTTAACCCTTTCAAATTCCATAATCCATAACCGGTCATTAAAAATATAACCCATACATGATCTCTGACTTTTGTCAAGGAATCCGAATGGTGATTGTTGTGGGTGAAAATCCTCAGGATGATTTTACCTCATATCCCTAATGTGCCATCCCCAGGATGCTGAAGGACTTGACTAACTTCAGGATGTGACGGTATTTCAGCATGTGCACATCCTGAGAATGAACTAATGAGTTGATTTTCCTATGTATGATTGCAGGTACAAATAAGTTATAATATGGATTTACATGCTTGGTAACGTCTATATTATCACCCTCAATTAAAGAAGTCAAGGATAGAAGTACAACTCGTAGTCAAGATGGAATATATAGTCAAGATGGAAGACGTAGTCAAAACTGTAACCGATATACATTTAATATCGGCAACAAAAGAGGAAACCGCTGAAACATTAAACTAGCTAAGGTGAAACCGTTGCTACAACGGTCACTTGAGATGAAACAACCACAACGGTCATAAGAAGACTTCAAAGAACATAACTACCTAGCGAGTTTCATGGGATCGTTTGTTTATTTCATGTACTATATAAGTGGGGGTATTGGACGAGTATAGGACACTTACATACACATTGCTCACACTATAGCTACACACATACACTTAGTTGATCACAAAAACACTTGCACAATCATTGTAATCATAGTATATGTAACACCCCAACCGATGGCGGAATCATCGAGGTGTCACGTAGTGACGATTGTTCAAAAGCACATGGTACTAAAATGTAAATATATTATTGAATAATTGAAATTGTCTTACATAGATGAAATGGAAAACAAATACAAAAGTCTGAATGAAACATGAAAAATTTAAAATAACTTATTAAAAGCAAGCACTAAGTCCCATGCTATAGTACTAAGATCAAACTACACCTGAAACATGTACAAAATAGGTTTGGTCAACATAAGAAATGTTGGTGAGCATTCCTAGTTTTAATACATATAGTAAGTTGAAAAAGAAAGTATACAATTCAAGTGCAAGCTACAGTGCAAATATGTAAACTATGTATCATACAAATGAGCGAAATCAATCCTGTGACTGTATAATGTACTAAATGAACGGCGGTGTACTTATCCAATAAATGGATAATAACTTAACAATGACCATGGATTCTCCGATGAAAAAGGGGGAGAATCACCTAGGTGGGTTGTCAATCCAATAGCGCTATCCAATGTTAAGGTCGGCTTGTACCATGTTAATGATTTCACTAAGTACAAATGTATTCTACATGTATTGTCTAAACATAAAGCACGTTGTAAGCAATGCACATAGTACTAGAATTGTATTGTGAAAATGTAAACTTGTATTTGTAATTTGTAATAGTGTACATGTAACACCCCAAAAATGAATAAAAACAAAAAGGGGATAGGAAGTACTCACAGTTCGCGTAATAACTTGAAACTCTATCGAACAACGTGATGTGAATTAGGATTATCCCAAAGGATTAACCTAAAGAAATAATTAATTTGTAAGGGAATAAACTTAGAGTCTAAGTTATCAAGGATTAGGCACTTAGGGTTTTATAGACTAGATTTGGGGATTCTATGGTTTTTGAGTTAAACCATAATTAATTGTAAATATATATATATATATATATATATATATATATATAATATCTCAATTATCTTTCTAAATATAAAGACTTGTAAAATAATTAAATGTGTAAATAATGAAACGACTCGAATCTATATAATAGACTTTATGTTACTAGATATGAAATAAAAGTATAAATTAATGGAATAAGTCAAAACAAATTATAATTAATTTTAATTCTGAGAATATAAATAATTTTCAGAATTTTAAAACTCATACTTTTGGTATTTTGCATATTTTTAATTGATTTATTATTATTAAAAAGGAAATAATTCAGAATTAAATACAAATAAAGTAATATAATATCATTTTTATTTTATAACAGAGGCTAACACTTGATATAATTGAAATATAGTTTTAAAGATTA
This sequence comes from Ambrosia trifida, assembly GCA_028751855.1. Lineage (NCBI taxonomy): Eukaryota > Viridiplantae > Streptophyta > Magnoliopsida > Asterales > Asteraceae > Ambrosia > Ambrosia trifida. The sequence goes on from CM054131.1 coordinate 9,812,148, forward strand.
TTTTCCATATTATTCTCATTCAAAACAAAATTTAATTAAATAAAATCAATTAAATAAGATTAAATTATAAAAATAGGTAAAAATAATGTTTTTGCGGAAAATTAAATTACCAAACACTATTATATGGTTAGAAATATCTCCACAAAAATTTTGGTATTAAAATGATTTAAAATGAATTTTATATGAATTAATTATGGTTTAAACATAATAAATACATTAAAATAATAAATAAACATTTTTTTTGGAAAATAAAATTATAAACATAACTTTAGAGTTTTGTGAATCTATGATAATTTTTATAAAAATTTTGGACTAAGTTTGCTATTTTTAACAATTAAAATGGATTTATAATAGTTTTTAAATAACAAATAGAGAAATAGAAAAAAAAAGATATAAACAGATTCAGTCCCATAAGGGACTCGAACCCGGGACTTGTCTGTTAATAATATGCGCCCAGAACCACTGATCTGTATGCTGTTTGGTGTTAAAAATTATGTTAGGATTATAATTAACTAAGTCTGAAACATAACTAAAACAAAACAACAATAAAAAACAGATCAAAACGCTGCTGCCAAGGATCGACCCTGTGTCTGATCTATGACATATGCACGTGCAGACCAGTTGGTCTGTATGTTGTTTTGTTGATTTAATTCGATTCATAAAGTATATAAACACAAACTGAATGCATCAGAATCCCCAATCTAAGTCTCTTATGAACCCTAACCCTAACTTTTATTCAATCGACCAAGAAACGATACAGATCAAGGACGATTTCATGGGGCTTTTAATCCCCATCATTAATCGACTCAAATGCACCTAAAGAATGGGATTAAGACGTACCAGAAGGTGATGCAAATCGAGCTCCAAGCTGCGCGTAAAAAGGGTTCAAAATTTGAATTTTTAGTGATTGAAGGACGAATGTAATAGAGGGGTTATTTTGATCGGCACTGTATGTATGTGCAGGTGAGTTTAATCGAAACAATAAGTCCTATATATACGATTTTGAATATTGGATTAAGGAAGGTTCATAAGTGGCTTTAAAACGCGTTAATTGACAGCTTAAACGCATATAATCACGCGTAGTCTTTGTTTTAGGAAAGGATAGAGATTGGGGCGAGCTGATTTCGGATCTTGATTGACACAAAGACGTGCAAAGAGATTGGATTTCAATTGATGATATGGGTTTTGACTTTCTAAAGGTTGACCACGAATTTGAAATTGGTTTATAAGATATTGTTTTCAAAACTATAACACAACTTCTCTGTTGGTGTAGTTGGTTGTTTGTTTGCTTGTTAATGTTCGGGACACAAGTTCAAACCTTGTTCTAAGCATGTATTTTTTTTTTGTAAACTCATTTTTAACATAACAATATCAATTCATTATTATTACTATTATTATTATTATCATCAAATAAATAAACTTCTCAGTTACGACAACGGTTCAAGCAAGTAATTAATTGTCGTAAGAAATAAATTCGCAACTTTTATTATTGAATAGAAAATTCGAAATACAAGGATTATAAATAAAAATACAAGAAATAAAAGGGACTAAAGTTGTACGCTCATGATAGTGAAAGGTGACGGATGTCACAGTACACTCGTCCATAAGCTCATCCAAAGTTGTATCTTTTTACCATATTAATATTAACAAACAAGGCAGGGAGGGGCCTAGACTCCTCCCGAGGTTTTATGCCGGCGATCTACAATTGATCAAGAGCTTTCCTCGTAGATCGTGTGTGTTGTTCTTGTTGTTTATCACTTTATTTGTTCATTCTTAGCAGTTCCATCCTGAGGATATAACTGTCTGTTAGGACAATAAGGATTGGTGAAACCACTTTTGCAAACCTTAGTCTAATTCACTTCTGTCAAAATACTCTAAGTATAGAACTGCTGAAGACAAAGGATCAAACTGCTGAAGAAGAGATTCAGAAGTGCTGAAGAAGAAAAGTCATCAGAAGTTCTGAAGTTCAAACCAGACACTTCTACTGAAGAACTACTGAAGACAAACTACTCATCAGTAGTTTGTCGTTCATCAGTACTTACAGAAGATCTTTTCCACCGCCTTTGTATATCAGTAGTTTAATACTTTAGTATTTCTTTTTGCTTTATGTACAAGTTCCAAGACTGCAACTTGTTGCAACTTGTTTCTGAACTTGCTTTTGGCAAGGTTCATGTATTTGTAAAGTCTATAAATAGAAGGGTTCATCCCTCTGTTTTAGACATTGATTTTAATACAAGAAATCCTTCAACACTTATTATTGTTATTTCCATTTCGTGTTTACTGAGAATCTGTCAAAGTATTTCATTCTCATTCATTACTTAGATTCTAAATAAACACTTTTCATTATTAGTTCTTGAATCCAGGGGGAGTAATAACTCCTGTTGATAAGTGTAGCTTTAAAGTTATAAACATTCCGCTGTGCTATCACTCATCAAGAACTTGCTAAACACTTAAGTGTCAACTAGCAAGTTCAACTAAAAGAGCAGCTTACTGATCCAACAATTGGTATCAGAGCACTGGTTTATCTGATCACATATCAATCTAACAAATTGAGAATCAGACACAGGATCTTATTGATATTCAATAAAGGATTATAAGCTCACTTTTATCAACATCCATCACTTTAAGAGATATTTGACAAAACAATACTCTTTAAAATGGATCCTCATAATACTGGTTCTGCCACTAAACCTGCCATGCTTGTAAGAAATGAATATAACATATGGCAAAAGAGAATGGCACATACCTTGTCACAGACCAACACAGGTTGTTGGAGATCTGTGATATATGGTCCTCATAAACCAGTAAATATAAATCTTGAAACTAAGGAAGAGATTCCAAAAGAACCAAAAGACTATACTGATGATGATTTCCTAAAACTTGAGCTTGATGCAAAAGCTTTTTCTATGTTGGCAATGGCACTCCCAAATGAAATCTATTCTGGCCTATTACATTGTGATAGTGCCAAAGAGCTTTGGGACTGCCTAAAAGAACAGTTTGGAGGAACTGAAGAGGTGATTGCCAACACCAGAGAAATCTTGGCTCAACAGTATGAAACTTTTGCTCACATTAATGGGGAAACTTTAACTCAACAATTTGAAAGATTTTCCTCATTAATATCTGAGCTAGAACTAAATGGTCAGACCTATACAACTGTATCTATGCTTCATAGATTTTTAAGGTCTTTACCTGATAAATGGGAAACATACTCAATAGTCTTAAGATCTTCACCAGATTTTAGCTCCCTCACTCTTACAAAACTTCATGGGAGATTACTTAGTTTTGAGAGAGAAATTGATCAAAAGAAAAAGTTACAAAATTCTGGTAAAACTGCTGATGACTATCTACCTGGTAGTACAGCACTATTGGGACAAGACTCACCAACTTGTTCAAATAGTTTTGGATCTTTTGACCACATTGACATAACTGCTGGGATCTCATCTGAAAGATCATTCCCAGGTTATGACAATAATGACTTTGGTCAAACTGCTGATAACATGTGTTTTATCATGGATGACTTAAATAGTTTCAGCAGTGATGACCTTGAAGAAATGGATATTTTGCACCAACTGGCCATGTTAAGTTTAAAAACAAATAAATTTTACAAAAGGTCAGGAAGGAAGTTTCCAGGACTTAACAGTTATACAAAAATTGGTTTTGACAAATCTAAACTTAGATGTCACAAGTGTCAAAAGTTGGGACACTTTGCTAGAGAATGTAGAAGCTCTGGTTTTAACCAATCTCAGTCTGGAAACAATTTTAACCCCAATTATAACAGGAATAATGGAACACAAGGGAGTGCACATTTTGTACAGGCACAAGCTCCACAACACCAATATATGCCACAAGTACAATACGTACAGATGCCTGCTCAACAGATGCAGAGCCAACAATCAATCCCTCCCTTTCCAGCTGCTCAACAACCTCCACAGCAACAACAACCCTCTCAACAAAGTTTATTCACTTTAGGGTATGTTGACTGGAGCAGTCTTCCTTTTGACACCACAGAGTGCAATCCTGATGCAGACAACAAAATGTTTGACATCAACTGGGGAGAACCTGACAATGGCAGAAAGAACTTTGCCTTAATGGCATTTGAGGGATGCTCCTCAAAATCTGCCTTGTCACAGGTATCAAAAGAATCTTTGACAAAACTATGTTCAAATTCATGCAAAGAATCTTTTGCTCTCATAAGAGAGACAAATGTGCACTTACAAGGAAAGGCTAATGATTCTGAGAGAAAACTCACTCAGATAAAATGTGATTTAGAAAGAAAACTTTCTGCAAAAACAAAAGAAGTTTCTAAATTGACTAACTCTGCCATTGAAACCCAAGCACAAATTAAAATCATGATTAATGACCTAGGGAATGTCAGACAAGAGCTTGCTGACACCAAGGTCACATGTGAAAAATGGGTGGAATCTTGTAAGGGGTACCAATTATTGCTAAACAAACAAAGTGCTTCAAATGTTAGGTTTGGCATAGGGTACAATCACACTGAAACACCAACAGATTTCTCTCCCAAAACTACTGAAGATGGGAGAAAAATTGTTTCAGGTGAAACTTTTGAAGAGGAAGAATGCACATCTTTCCATGAAAACTTTCTAAAATCACACAAAGAAAGTTCTTCAGAAGTACTGATTAAAACTGACTTTAAGCCATCAGTAGTTTCAGCTACATCAGGAGTTGAGAACCTGAAAACTACTGATGACCTAAAACCAATCAAAACAGTCAGAGATTTATCTTTGAAAGAAAAGACAAAAGAATGTGAAATTTGTGGTCTGTTCAACCACAAAACAAAATTTTGCAGATATAGAAAGGGTATTCAGTTCAATAAGAAAAATCAACAACTGGTTGTGGGGAAACAAATAAAAAATGATTATGTAAAAACTTTTTCTCCTAAGAAACAACAACCAGCAAAAACCCTTTCTCAGAAAAAGACAAAATCTCAACAAAAGTCTTTTTCTCAAAATTCTCTTTCAGTAGTTAGACCTAAATCATCAGCAGTTTCACAAACTGCTGAGATTAAAGATCTTATGAACATGGTACAACTACTGATGACCAAAGTTGATGGTGGTCCTCAAAAGGATACCACCATTGTACTTAATGCAAAATCCATTGCCAAAAGACATGGATTTCTAAACTTGGTCAAGAACAAACTGTAAATGTTCTCAAGAGCAAACCCAAAGCCAAACTGGCTTGGGTTCCTAAATCTAACTAATTTGCTATCTTGTGCAGAGAGTTTCCAGAGGCTTAAATAGCATTTGGTATGTAGACAGTGGAGGCTCAATGCACATGACAGGATGCAGATACCTGATAAATAATTTTATCAGTCAAAGAGATGGATCTGTATCCTTTGGGAACAATGCTAAGGGATATGTGCTAGGACATGGCAATGTCTCCTCTGGCAAAATACAGTTTGACAAGGTCAATCTGGTTGAAAACCTTGAGTACAACTTGCTAAGTGTGTCCCAAATGTGTGATAAAGGATATTCTTCCTTTTTCACAAAGACAGCATGCAAGATCATATCACCAGAAGGCCAGAAGTTGATAGAGAAGATTATTGAAGATCATACTTTGTTAATTGCCAAAAGATGTGGCAATGTCTATGCAGTGGACATTGAAAAAGACAAAGTACTGAACAACACTGCCTGTTTCTTCTCAAGGGCATCAACTTCAGAAACTGAACTCTGGCACAGGAGACTTGGCCATGTGAACTTTAAAACCATAAATAAAGTCACAAAAATGGGCTTGGTCAAAGGTCTACCCTTAAAAGTATACCAGTGTCAAGAACACTGTGTATCCTGTTTAAAGGGTAAACAGCATAAGTCCTCCTATAAGTCTATTGAAGAATAAAAAACAACTGCATGTCTTCAACTACTCCATATGGACTTATTTGGGCCTGTAAAGATCATGAGCCTTGATAAAAAGAAGTACTTCTTAGTCATCATTGATGACTACTCAAGATTTACATGGGTATTCTTCTTATTTTCCAAGGATGAGGCTGCTGAAATCATCAAGTTCTTCATTCTACAAGTAGAGAAGCAATACTCTCTACCTGTCAAAACCATTAGAAGTGATAATGGGACAGAGTTCAGGAACAAAACTCTGGATGAATTCTGTTTGTCTAAAGGGATTATTAGACAATTCAGTGTTGCCAGAACTCCTGAACAAAATGGTGTGGTAGAAAGGAAGAACAAAACTTTAATAGAAGGAGCAAGAACAATGTTAGCTGATTCTGGCCTACCTTTATACTTCTGGGCAGAAGCAGTAAACACATCATGTTATGTTCAAAATAGAGTTCTTGTTGTCAAGAGACATTCAAAGACTGCCTATGAAGTTCTTCATGGCATGAAGACCCTTATCTCCTTTTTCAGGGCTTTTGGGTGTCAATGTTTCATCTTGAACATCAAGGAATCTATTTCAAAGTTTGCTGCCAAAGTTGACTCAGGTTACTTTCTTGGTTATTCATCAACTAGAAAAGCCTACAAGGTTTTTAACTCAAAAACCAGGATAGTAGAAGAAACACTGAATGTCAAGTTCAATGAGTCAAAACACACTCTCATTCCAGCACATCCTGCTGAACTCTTTAACCTTGACAACTTTCATTTTGAACCTGAAAAGACTGTCACTTCATCAAAACCTACTTATTATGGTGATCAAAGGTTTGATGATGAGGATCCAGCACCATGGACTCCTCAAACAGTCATTAAGTCAACTTCAAAACCATCAGAAGTTTCACAAACTTCTGATTCAACAAATACTGAAGGACAAACTCAAACATCTGCTTCAGCACCTGGAACTACTGAAGACACTGAAACTGCTGAACCAGATATAATAGACCTCAGTAGTTTGTTTGAAGAACATGAGCCACCAACACCTGTCAGTGGTTTACAACAACTGATCGAACACAAAGATCATCCACTTGATCAAATCATGGGAGATATTGCATCAGGTGTTCTTACAAGAAACCAGCTTTCCAACTTTTGTCTATTCTCAGCATTTATTTCACAGTTGGAACCAAAGAAGTACCAGGAAGCTCTCAAAGACAACAATTGGGTGCAGGCAATGCAAGATGAATTGCTTCAATTGTGACATCCGTCATTTTTTTATTATATATATATATATATTATAATAATAATAATAATAATAATAATAATAATAATAATAATAATATTATTATTATTATTAATAATAGCCTAGTCCAAACCCAACACCTCTAAACCAAACCCAACCATAACCCAATCAACACCTTTTGTGTTCCTGAAGCCCAACAAGGCCGGCCCACCAACAGGCCCAATTCCAATCCCCTTAATCTGTTTTAAAAATAAAAAAATATATGAACACTGACCGCGGGACTCGAACCCGGGTCTGTGTCCAAACACATCACACCCACAACCAACTGAGCTAAAGCTCATGTTTAATTAAACTCCAATTCGTTATATATAAAAGGCCTTCTAGAATCAGAAAATTATCTTCTCCTGCTGCTGTTCGAACGTGTCCAACCACAGCAAGGTCAAACCTTCCTAATTTCACTAATTGATGTACCATCAAACTATTACTGAAAATAATTTTGACCACCACATGATTGCCGGCCTATTACACATCACACACACGTGAAATTACGATTAATTGATACCGATTAAAACCATTTACGCGTATACATTCATGTCAAGGTCAACGTTGCCAAATCGAGCATCCAAATCATTCCACTATAAATTGATCGTTCCAGAACAGTCCCAACTCGCCACTCAATCTCTCTCAACCTCCAATTTCTATTATCAAACCTCTGTTAATTGATTTTCGTTCGTGTTTTTGACCGAGCCTTTGACCAATCAATCGAGTTCAAAACGTGTTTGTAAGTATCGTTTTTTGTGTGGGTTTTATCATTCGGCATCTACACAACATTAACCCTAAGGTTAATTGGTTTAATGTTGTGTAGATCGTCCAATTGCAAATCTAGGGCTCGAAATTGTATGATTTGGGGATTTTCATTGTTTCAAGTATTGTATAAATATAATCTGAACCCAAAATGATTAACAAACTAACACCCAGACCAACTGGTCTGGGCACGCCCTTCCACTCATCAGGACCCGGGTTCGAGTCCCGGGTTTGACAAATCTTTTTGTTGTTTTGTTTTTCTTTTTCAACTATATATATATATAATACCTATAACTTTATAAATTCATTTTAAAATACCAAAACACTTTTAAAAATTCTACAAAAATTATTTTTAGTTAACCTGATGAAAAAGTTTTATTTACAATTTTTAGTTTTCTGAAATTCATTGATTTAATATTTATAATAATTAAATCAATTTTATACTATTATATTTATAAAAATCCATTAAAATATCAAAACAATTTTATTAATTTCTACAAAAATTATCCTATGTTTGTACAATGTTAAACTTTACTGAAATGATTTTTAATTCAGAAAAATCATTTATTTTATATTTTTTAATCAATTTTTGATAGATTTAATCATAATTAAATCATAATAAATTCATTTTTCAATATTTTTGCACCAAAATTTTATATAAATTATTTCTAACTATCTAGAACTGAAATACAAATTTCTATTCAGAAATTCTTTGGTTTTAATATTTTTAGATATTAAAGTCATATTTTGTCAATTTGAAATAATTAGATTGAATATTCTATTTTCAAGGAAATAATTTTATAAAAATTATTTTCATACTTAAAACCTTATGTTGTGACTATATTTAATTTAAAATCTTACAAAAAGACTTTTTTTTTATTTATTCATTAAATTTCTCATAATTAATAAACAATTTGTTTAATAAACAAATAACCGTTTATCCCCAATTCGAAGCCCTAGAAATACATATATCCTAGAGTTATTTCCCTTACACATTATCGAATACTTTAGGTTGATCATTTGGGAGTAATCTCAATTCATATCTCGTTGTCCAGTTAAATCTCAAACTACTACGTGAACTGTGAGTACTTCCTATCCCCTTTTTACTTTTATACATTTTTGGGGTGATTCATGTACACTATTACAAATTTCAAATACAAGTTTACATTTTCATAATACAATTCTAGTACTATGTGCATTGCTTACAACGTGCTTATGCTTAAACAATACATGTGGAATACATTTGTACTTAGTGAAATCATTAACATGGTACAAGCCGACCTTAACATTGGATAGCGCTATTTGGATTGACAACCCGCCTAGATTGATTCTCCCCCTTTTTCATCGGAGAATCCGTGGCCAGTGTTAAGCTTTTATTCATTTATTGGATAAGTACACTACAGTTCATACAGTACATTATACAGTCACAGGGTTGATTTCGCTCATTTGTATGATACATAGTTTACATATTTGCACTGTAGCTTGCACTTGAATTGTATAACTTTTTAACCTACGATATATATCAAATCTAGGAATGCTCACCAACATTTCATATGTTGACCAAACTTATTTTGTACATGTTTCAGGTGCAGTTTGATCTAGTGCTTTAGCAAGGAACATTTAGTGCTTTATTTTATTTCAGTTATTTCAATATTTACATTTCATTTAGACAATGTATTTTCCATTTTCATGTAAGACAATTTTGGATTATTCAATAATATTTACATTTTAGTACCATGTGCTTTTGAACAATCGTCACTACGTGGCACCTCGATGATTCCGCCATCGGTTGGGGTGTTACAGATTGGTATCAGAGCCATGGTTATAGGGAACTAGGTTATTAGATAAAAAGGCCTAGACTATAACCGAACTTCAACTTCCATGCATTATATTTCCTAAACTACCCTACCCCTCATTTCCCTCTACTTTCCTTCTTCTATCTTTCCCTTCTTCTCTCTCTCCCTTATTCTCATCTTTCATCATGGTGCATAGAGATGGTGTCCTACAAGGAGTGGAAAGCCTACGTCACCATGGAACAGGAGCAGTACCTTTCATGAAGACACTCTTAGACATAATGCCTACTTTTACTTTTGCTCCTTCAAAGTTGTTGAACTTTAATGAGTGTGATAAGGACACGTGCAATCTGGAAGGGTGGACGCCTGTACACTGGGTTTTCTGGCATAGGCAAGCATAGCGCATAAATCCATTTACGGACCTGTTATGCTTACCTGGGGATTCCTGGAGTGAGTGTCCACTTATAGGCTAAAGCACGTCTTCTTTGATCACCATTGGGTTCAATTCCTTTGAAAAGTCAACGTTCTTGTTGGGCTTTACAGCTAGACAAGGGCACTCCAAGCATTTATGCAAGCTTTTTCAATAATACTCTCTCGGTTCATATACAATATTTTGTATTTCACGATTTTCATATATTGCTTACAAGTTCATACTTTCATAACCATCTATGGATTTCACAATCACACTTCACCTTACCCTCTTAGCCACTTTTTAAATATTCAACACCCTACCCAAATCATATTATTTTTTCTCCACATGTTATTTATTTTAAAAACTATAACCTCATACTTTAGCACAAACTAAAGATTTCTAAAACTTGCGGTATTACCTAGTAACTTTACAAAGTACATATTTTCCTCAAACTTAAATTCAATTATTTATTGACGTAACAAACGATTTTCTATATAATGTTTTAAACCATTACAAAGCCTACTTAGCTTGTACTATTTAACAACTTTTGCCTTATGTACAAAACCAATTTTGAAAATATTTATTTTTTTTGGAATAATATCTAGTCTCTAGATTCTCCATCAACACTCACTCATTTTCAACTTGTTCAAATTTTTACAATATTTGGCATATACCACAATCATGTTTTCTTATACACTTGATTATAACCTTTGATCCAAAACCCAAAATTTACACTGCTATATAACCTCCTTACTATAAAATAAACTCTTTATCAACTATCTTCACATTCACCATCTCTCACAACCTTGATTCTGCTTCAAGATTTTTCATCATCCTCTCAAGAACTAAATTCATATCCTTCACCTTCTCACACGTGAGCTAGTTACCCATGATAATCAAACTACTAAAAACCTGATACTTGATTCTACATGATTTTTTTTCCAAAACATCATTGTTTGTGAAACTTGATTTCCCCTTAATTTGACTATTCACTGGACATTTAATTATTCACGATACTCGTGTTTTCATCATCATTTTGTACCCAATTATGTCATACTCATAGGCATATAATATCTAGAAATTTCCTTGCATACTATTGTGTACGTACACAGATTGAAAATTTATCATATTCGATTACGTTTATTTTTATATCATATAAGTTCAGACTCTACCTTACATTTTATTGAAACATTTGGACTTGATTTCCATGAAAATCAAACTACTAAAAACTTAATAATTGATTCTACGGGGCTTTTCTAAAAACATCATTGTTTGTTATATGAAACTTGAATTTTTCCTTTGATTTACCAATCTATTGAACATTTAGTTATTCATGATACTTATAATCTATTTCTATAGGCCACTAAGATAACACTTACACTTAATGGTTGTAGTACTTACAAACTTGCTTGCATAAACATGCTATCAATTTGCAATCTATGTGAATAATAATTGCTGCACTTAATAGAGGTCATCATGCCTTTTTCAACAGTCGGGAGAGGCCCTACAACCTGCTCCACGACTGGTGAAGGCTATCGAACATACTCAACGATTGGTAGAGGTCACTATGCCTTTTCAAACAGTCGGGAGAGGCCCTACAACCTACTCCACGGCTGGTGGAGGCTATCGAACCTGCTCAACAATCGGTGGGGTCATAGAAGGACACAAAACCCTAATGTAAGGTAAATTGATGATTCCGGTCCGGAACGTAATCATGAATTTACAGGTACATTAGGGTAGTGTGAAATTCTATTAGAGTTTTTGGTAGGCACCCAGTACGTTTTCAAGGTATCAAAGGTGTGGTGGGTTAGCTGCGGTACACCCTGTATACAAACACTAATGATGCATTGAAAGTGAGACTGGAAGTCGGACCAGGAACAAACTCTAGTTACTTGCTAGTTCATTTAGTCTTTCTGTAATCAATCAACTCGTACATTTATTCTAGGATACCTAAAGCTTGAAACTTAATGATTTACTCGATTCTTATTCTCTTTATTATTCAAGACGAACCTAATCCTTAACTCACACCTATCAAACCTCTTATCCAAATCATTCGAAACAATTCACTTTGTTACCTATAAATTACGTCGTACCTTAACCCAAATTTTCCAAACCACAGTTATTTTAATTTCTACCCAAGCATCCATAATCCTATGTTACTATTAACTTCGGGACGAAGTTTCTAAAAGTAGGGGATGCTGTGACATCCGTCATTTTTTTTATTATATATATATATATATTATAATAATAATAATAATAATAATAATAATAATAATATTATTAATAATAGCCTAGTCCAAACCCAACACCTCTAAACCAAACCCAACCATAACCCAATCAACACCTTTTGTGTTCCTGAAGCCCAACAAGGCCGGCCCACCAACAGGCCCAATTCCAATCCCCTTAATCTGTTTTAAAAAAAAATATATGAACACTGACCGCGGGACTCGAACCCGGGTCTGTGTCCAAACACATCACACCCACAACCAACTGAGCTAAAGCTCATGTTTAATTAAACTCCAATTCGTTATATATAAAAGGCCTTCTAGAATCAGAAAATTATCTTCTCCTGCTGCTGTTCGAACGTGTCCAACCACAGCAAGGTCAAACCTTCCTAATTTCACTAATTGATGTACCATCAAACTATTACTGAAAATAATTTTGACCACCACATGATTGCCGGCCTATTACACATCACACACACGTGAAATTACGATTAATTGATACCAATTAAAACCATTTACGCGTATACATTCATGTCAAGGTCAACGTTGCCAAATCGAGCATCCAAATCATTCCACTATAAATTGATCGTTCCAGAACAGTCCCAACTCGCCACTCAATCTCTCTCAACCTCCAATTTCTATTATCAAACCTCTGTTAATTGATTTTCGTTCGTGTTTTTGACCGAGCCTTTGACCAATCAATCGAGTTCAAAACGTGTTTGTAAGTATCGTTTTTTGTGTGGGTTTTATCATTCGGCATCTACACAACATTAACCCTAAGGTTAATTGGTTTAATGTTGTGTAGATCGTCCAATTGCAAATCTAGGGCTCGAAATTGTATGATTTGGGGATTTTCATTGTTTCAAGTATTGTATAAATATAATCTGAACCCAAAATGATTAACAAACTAACACCCAGACCAACTGGTCTGGGCACGCCCTTCCACTCATCAGGACCCGGGTTCGAGTCCCGGGTTTGACAAATCTTTTTGTTGTTTTGTTTTTCTTTTTCAACTATATATATATATAATACCTATAACTTTATAAATTCATTTTAAAATACCAAAACACTTTTAAAAATTCTACAAAAATTATTTTTAGTTAACCTGATGAAAAAGTTTTATTTACAATTTTAGTTTTCTGAAATTCATTGATTTAATATTTATAATAATTAAATCAATTTTATACTATTATATTTATAAAAATCCATTAAAATATCAAAACAATTTTATTAATTTCTACAAAAATTATCCTATGTTTGTACAATGTTAAACTTTACTGAAATGATTTTTAATTCAGAAAAATCATTTATTTTATATTTTTTAATCAATTTTTGATAGATTTAATCATAATTAAATCATAATAAATTCATTTTTCAATATTTTTGCACCAAAATTTTATATAAATTATTTCTAACTATCTAGAACTGAAATACAAATTTCTATTCAGAAATTCTTTGGTTTTAATATTTTTAGATATTAAAGTCATATTTTGTCAATTTGAAATAATTAGATTGAATATTCTATTTTCAAGGAAATAATTTTATAAAAATTATTTTCATACTTAAAACCTTATGTTGTGACTATATTTAATTTAAAATCTTACAAAAAGACTTTTTTTTATTTATTCATTAAATTTCTCATAATTAATAAACAATTTGTTTAATAAACAAATAACCGTTTATCCCCAATTCGAAGCCCTAGAAATACATATATCCTAGAGTTATTTCCCTTACACATTATCGAATACTTTAGGTTGATCATTTGGGAGTAATCTCAATTCATATCTCGTTGTCCAGTTAAATCTCAAACTACTACGTGAACTGTGAGTACTTCCTATCCCCTTTTTACTTTTATACATTTTTGGGGTGATTCATGTACACTATTACAAATTTCAAATACAAGTTTACATTTTCATAATACAATTCTAGTACTATGTGCATTGCTTACAACGTGCTTATGCTTAAACAATACATGTGGAATACATTTGTACTTAGTGAAATCATTAACATGGTACAAGCCGACCTTAACATTGGATAGCGCTATTTGGATTGACAACCCGCCTAGATTGATTCTCCCCCTTTTTCATCGGAGAATCCGTGGCCAGTGTTAAGCTTTTATTCATTTATTGGATAAGTACACTACAGTTCATACAGTACATTATACAGTCACAGGGTTGATTTCGCTCATTTGTATGATACATAGTTTACATATTTGTGACGGGTGGTTCAACGAACACCCTTTAATTATGTTAAAATGTTTATTTAAACCACATTTATCCACGTTATTGCTTGGAATTGGGTAACTACGGTTGTTATGATTGTAGGTAAAATATGGAGCTTAAAACGAGGGAAAACGGGCTTTGGAAACGGACCGGAAGGCATGTGAACAAGAAGGAGCAAAACAAATGAAAAATGAAGTTTTGGCCCAAGCCCACCGTACCCCTACGGTGGGGGCGTTCCCCTACGGTGGCATCAGGCATCATTTTTAAGCCGTATACCAGGCCTGAATGGCCGTAAGTTTTGGAAGTTTGGCCGTACCCCTACGGCCCAGCCGTAGGGTTACGGTGGTCCTGGAATACCTCTTGACCGTTCCCCTACGGCCCAGCCGTAGGGGTACGGTGAGCCTGTTGCAGCTGAAGCTTTACCACTTGACCGTTCCCCTACGGCCCAGCCGTAGGGGTACGGTGGACCTGATGAGTTTTTGTAACTCATGCATTTAAGAGCACTTTGATGAAGATTTATATCAACCCTTCCATTCCTAAACGTTTTGATCATCTGGGAGAGAGTTTTTGGCTGCAACTCATCATTGGAAACATTATCTAATCATTGTTTTGATGCTTGTAATCCTCATGAACAATTGCTTGAAGATGATAATGATTCACCAAGCTATGTTAGGCTAAACAATTGGTGATCATTCACGGTGAAGGTTTCTCTACAACTTTTGTGTGTGTTTTTCTTACATTTCTAGGATGATAATTTAGTACTCTTGCTTGATTATTATGATGTTTGAACAATTGATTGTAGTGTGTTGATTATTTCATCAATCTTTAGTCTTTATCGTTCGTTCTTGGTGTTGCTAACAACCGAGATATCACGGGAAGGATTGGGGTTGGTAATTGATTAATTGGTCATCGGGAAACAACCTCGCGTTAATATAACCCGAGTACTTTGTTCCCTTTTACCACAACTATTGTTTTCACATGAGTTATGTCTATGTAACTCTTCCTAGTTGAAACCCACACATGTGTTAGAGAAACCGGATCCTTGAATGGTCATTATCTCCTAAATTGAAGAAACACTTCTAAGTTTGAATTGATAATTAGTTGTTATTTTAGTTTAAACCAAAACAATCACAAATCATAATCATTTACGTTTTATTCAAGTAGTTTAATTGTAGTTAATTAACAAGGCTAGAACTAACACATTTTCCACAAACTCCCTGTGTTCGATACCTTCTTGCCACTATTCATTAGTTGTAATTGGGAAATTTAACGTGTACCACGACAAGCACGTCAAATTTTGGCGCCGTTGCCGGGGAGTAGTGCGCAACGTGTGTTAAGCTTTTAGTTTTGTTTGTTATTTTCGGGTTTACACTGGTTGTGTTTAGTGTGCAGGTACATCAAGTGTATGCATACTAGGGGCTCTCACGAGTCATCACCACTTTTGTTTGATCCGGAGATTGAAAGAACTTTGAGAAAGAACCGAGTTTTAATTCGAAGAAACAAAGTCATCGATTCACCTACTTCACCGTTCACCCCAAGAAACATAATGCAAGGTTCTCAAATACCAACAACGGGTCAAACGACCTCACCATTCATGCCTTCTTCTTCACACATTTCACCCAACACCACATTACCTAGCTTGTCCACCAATCCTGAGACACCAAGCCATACCACTCAACCAACTTCCACCCAAATTGATCCAAACCTTAACTTCAATCCATCATGTACCATTCCACCATTTTCCCATTTTTTTCCAACTACGGGTCAATCATCTTCTACCATCCCTCACCCACAAGGACAAGGTTCGACAATTGTCCACACCACATCTTCTTATCAACCACCTAATCAATCGGGTTTTTACCATTCATCTTTTCAAGGTGATCTAAATTCAAGATTTCAAAGAGATGTGTATGACGAGGGGTATGATGATGAGGAGTTTAGAGGGTACAATGAAGAGGGATATTACTATGGAGGACAAGGTGCATATGTGGATTCGCAAGCTCAAACGGGTCAAACAAGTCAACCACTTTTACAATATCAAGACCCGTCAAGACTACCGGTTGGTGTGCAACATGTTAGACCACAAGGATTGCAGTTTCAGCATCCCACGCCACTAAATCAAATGCGGCCTCCAAATATGCAAGCTCAACATCAAAGGCCAAATCACCAACAACAACCGATGCATCCAAATCAACATCAACAATTTGCACCACAAGGTGCAATGCAAGGGCAAATGGGTCCACCAAGAGCGCCATTGGGAGCACCTAGAAGACTCCACCGTGATGTTGTACGGGGAATTGAGGCACATTTTCGGCCTATCATCACTAATAATCCATCACCCATAGTGATTCCACAAAATGCAAATGGAAGAACTTTTGAGGTTAGAACAACCGCACTTCAAAGTCTACCAAAGTTCAAGGGGCTAGCAACGGAAGAGCCTTACTTTCATTTGGAAACTTATGATTCCATTTGTAACACTATTGGGGGCCAAGGGTTTACTCCGGATGATGTCAAGTTGGTACTTTTCCAATTTTCATTGGAAGATAAAGCAAAGAGATGGTTTCACACTTTACCATCCGCATCAATTTACACATGGGCCGACATGCAACAAATCTTTCTAGATGAGTTTTATAGTTCGCAAAAGACTAATGATGCGAGACGAGGCTTGAGGAGTTTCCAACAACAGTCGGGGGAGATGTTTCATGAAGCATTTGAGAGGTTTAACATGATGCTACGAAATTGCCCTCACCATGGTATCCAACTATGGGAGTTGCTAAATGCTTTTCATGAAGGTTTGACATCGGAGGATGCACGGGATCTTATGTCCATCACAAATGGTACTTTTGGTACAAACTTTGAACAAGATGATTGGGCATATTTAGAGCAAATGGCGGTGACATCAAAAAGGAAGGCCCAATCTTCAAGAAGGGCAAGACATGTGATTCAAAGACCATAGGTCCATGCAGTTGAGGGAGGTAATGTTCAAAATTCTAACCAATTGTATAATGTTTGCAGTACTTGCCAAGAGATAGGCCACACGGCGGAGGTTTGTGGAGTGGGTGTGCAAGAAACACCAAGTGAAGAAGTGAATGCTATTCAAGGGGGTGGGAGAAACTATGACATGAACTCCAACACTTACCACCCCGGGTTACGAAATCATCCCAACTTCAGATATGGGAATGCTTCTAATCAAGCTAACCCGAATTTTCAAGCTGCTCAAGGTAACTTTGTGCCTCGTCAACAATACAACCAAGGGAATTATAGAGGCGGATACAATAGTGGCTACCAAGGGCAAGCTCAAACTGGACAAAGAAATTCGGGTCATGATTCGTCAAGTGGAAATGAGGTCATGGAGATGCTTAAGGCCATGCAACAAGACATGCAAAGGCGAAATCAACTTGATGAAGCACGAATACAAAAGGACGAAGTTCGTGACAAAAGCATTCAAGCATTAACAACTCAAATGGGTCAATTGGCAACTGATGTGGCGGAGTTGAAGAAAGGTAAAGGCAAACTTCCTAGCGATACGCAGGTAAACCCGTCACATGGTTCGTCACGAGGTAACAATGTTAATGTTAATCATGTAAGTGTTTTGAGAAGTGGGAAAGAATTTAAGGCAGACTTGTCACCAAGTTTTGTCGAGGGGGTGGTTGAAGATGTCACGGGTGAAGAAAGTGACAATGATGAAAGTACACCGGTTTTACAAAAAGAAATAAATGTTAAAAAACCGGAAGTGAGTGAGAGTGAGAAAGTTGAAGATGAGCCGAATCAAATCCCATTTCCATCGGCTCTACTTGACCCGGGCAAGAAAAACTTTATTGCATCAAGAGGTCCCCAAAAAGAAGAGATGTGGGACATGTTTAAACAAGTTAAAATAAATCTTCCTTTACTTGATGCAATAAAACAAGTACCCGCATATGCAAAATTTTTAAAAGAACTATGTACACAAAAGAGGCAACAAAAGAAAAAGATGCCTAAGCGGGTAAATGTCACGGGTCAAGTGAGTGCAGTGTTGAACGGGGAGCTTCCTCCTAAGCTCCAAGATCCGGGCACGCCATTAATAAACATTCAAGTTGGAAATTTTCAAATGGCAAAGGCGTTGCTAGATCTTGGAGCCGGGGTGAGTATTTTACCGGGTGGGTTATATGATCAATATGACTTTGGTCCATTGGCTAGGGTGGAGACAACGGTTGTTTTAGCCGATTTGTCTCATAAGTTACCCCGGGGGATGGTTCAAAATGTCATTGTTAAAATTGATGAATTTTATTACCCGGTTGACTTTTTGGTATTGGATTATTCATCCGCCGAGTCAAAACAACAACAAAATGTCATATTGGGTCGACCGTTTTTGAATACCGCACATGCGGTAATCGATTGTAGATTTGGCACGGTTGACATGACATTTGGAAACCGGAAAATGCGTTTAAATGTTTTTACTAACAATACTAATGATTCCGGTGTTGAAGAATGTTTTATGGCAGATGTTATTGAAGGATGCAACCCAAGTGAGTATGAACAAGATGGAATGGAATTGTGTGCTTGTAATTTTTCTGAACAGGTACATGCTTTGGATTTGGAGATTGAGGAAGAGACGCAAGATGTACTAGCCTTGAAGGAGGGCCGACCACCATGGTCCCACCAGTTTGATAATTTGCCAGTGGAGATTGATTCGGGCACCAAACCATCATTGGAGGTGCCACCAAAGTTGGAACTCAAAGACTTGCCTAGCCATTTGAAGTATGCTTTCCTAGGGGATGATGACACTTTACCGGTCATTATTGCCTCTAATTTGGAGATGGCTCAAGAGCAAGCTTTGTTGGAAGTGTTGAAGGAGAATAAAGAAGCTATTGGGTGGACAATTGCCGATCTTAAAGGAATTAGTCCATCCATTGTTATGCACAAGATCATTACCACCGAGGATGCAAAGCCCACAAGAGAAGCACAAAGGAGGTTAAATCCTAATCTAAGGGAGGTAGTGAAAAAGGAGGTAATTAAATGGTTAGATGCGGGAATTATATATCCTATTTCGGATAGCTCTTGGGTAAGTCCTACTCAAGTGGTACCTAAGAAGTCCGGCATTCAAGTAGTCAAGGATGAAAGTGGTGAACAAATTGCAACTCGACCCGTTACTGGGTGGCGAGTGTGCATTGACTACCGCAAATTGAATGCCGCCACTTCTAAGGATCATTTCCCACTTCCTTTTATTGACCAAATTATTGAAAAACTTTCGGGTCAAAAATACTATTGTTTCTTAGATGGGTATTCGGGTTATAATCAAATTGCAATTCACCCGGATGACCAACACAAGACCACCTTCACTTGTCCATATGGTACTTTTGCCTTTAGGCGGATGCCATTTGGCTTGTGCAATGCACCGGCTACTTTCCAACGATGTATGATGAGTATTTTCTCGGACATGGTTGGAGAGTCGCTAGAAGTGTTTATGGATGATTTCTCAATATTTGGCACTAGTTTTGATTCTTGTCTCAACGAATTACAAAAAGTTTTAAAAAGATGTGTTGAGAAAAATTTGGTGCTAAGTTGGGAGAAAAGCCATTTCATGGTGCAAGAGGGTATTGTGTTGGGGCATGTGATTTCGGAAAGAGGGATGGAGGTGGACAAGGCAAAAATTCGTGTTATTTCATCATTGCCACCACCGAAAAATGTCAAGGGGGTAAGATCATTTTTGGGGCATGCCGGGTTTTATAGACGGTTTATTAAAGGTTTTAGTGTCATTACAAAGCCTTTATGTAATTTATTATTGAAGGATGTTCCATTTGATTTTACTAATGAATGTTTGCAAGCGTTTAATGTTTTGAAGGAACATTTGGTGAAGGCTCCTATTTTGCAACCGCCGGATTGGTCGAAGCCATTCGAAATTATGTGTGACGCAAGCGACACAACAATTGGAGCGGTCTTGGGTCAAAGAGTTGACAAGAAGCCGGTGGTAATTTACTATGCGAGCAAAACTTTGTCCGAAGCGCAACTGAATTACACCACAACCGAAAAAGAACTATTAGCGGTGGTGTATGCTTTGGACAAGTTTCGTTCGTATATTTGGGGGAGCAAGGTGGTGGTATATTCGGACCATAGTGCGGTTCGATATTTGATGGAGAAGAAAGACGCCAAGCCAAGATTGATTAGATGGGTTTTGTTGCTCCAAGAGTTTGATTTGGAGATTCGAGATAAAAAAGGAAGCGAGAATGTTGTAGCGGATCACTTGTCTCGAATTCCGATGGAAGGGAGTGATGATATGACCGAAATAAATGAAAGATTTCCGGATGAGCAACTTTTAGCCATATCAACCCAAGCCGCACCGTGGTATGCTCATTATGTTAATTATTTGGCTACAGGTGCTATTCCGGATCATTGGACCAAGAAACGACGACAACAATTCATGGTCCAAGTGAAACAATATATTTGGGATGAGCCGGATCTTTTCAAGATTGGACCCGACCAAGTGATTCGAAGATGTGTCCCCGAGGCGGAAGTTAAAGAAATTTTGACACATGCTCATTCTTCCGCATGTGGTGGGCATTTTAGTGGGCATAAAACTGGCTACCGGGTACTTTCATGTGGGTTTTATTGGCCTACAATTTTTAAGGATGCTTGCCAGTTTGCCCGAAATTGCTTAAATTGTCAAAGGTTGGGGAGCATATCAAAAAGGGATGAGATGCCAATGCAACCAATTTTGGTTGTAGAAATATTTGATGTTTGGGGCATCGACTTTATGGGGCCGTTTCCTAATTCAAACGGGTTTTTGTATATTTTAGTAGCGGTGGATTATGTCTCCAAGTGGATTGAAGCAATTGCCACAAGAACAAATGACCATTCGGTTGTTTGTAAATTTGTTCAATCCAATATTTTTGCCCGGTTTGGTGTGCCTAGAGTGATTATAAGCGATGGTGGTTCACATTTCAAAAATTTTAATTTTGGGAAGCTATTGAAGAGATATGGTGTGAACCACCGGATTGCTACACCGTACCATCCACAAACAAGCGGACAAGTCGAAGTGTCCAACCGTCAAATAAAGGAGATTCTAATGAAGACGGTAAGAGTTGATAGGAAGGATTGGTCGGGGAAATTGGATGATGCTTTGTGGGCGTACCGAACGGCCTACAAAACTCCCATTGGTACAACGCCTTATCGGATGGTATATGGAAAGGGTTGTCATTTACCGATGGAGTTAACGCATCGAGCGCATTGGGCAGTAACGACGGTGAATGCGGATTATAATGAGGCGGGCAAAACGAGGAAATTACAACTGAGTGAGATCGAGGAAATTCGAGATGAGGCATACGAATGTGCATCGGCTTATAAAGACAAACTCAAGAAAGTGCATGATGCCAAGTTGAGAAAGAAAACCTTTGAAGTGGGTCAAAAGGTTTGGTTGTACAACTCAAGACTCAAGATGTTCGCGGGGAAGTTAAAAAGCAAGTGGATGGGTCCTTACATAGTTTGCCGGGTTGGTGAGTATGGTGATGTTGAGATTTTGGACGATATTACTGGCAAGCAACAAACGGTAAACGGACACCGCTTGAAACCGTATTTGGAGGGCAATGATATCCACTACTTAGAGATGGATAAATCGGGCTACATTCTAAGCCCGGTTGAGGAGACGTGATCAAGAGGCTCAGGTTTGGTAGTGTAAATAGTAGATTTTTACTTTATCTTATTTTGTTTTATTGTATAATTTCGGTTTTGATCGAAACCCGTGTTCGAAACAAGTGTGGGGACGTACCGGTAACGAAACGGTCCTAGCACTGTGTTGAGGACAACACGGGATTTTCGAGGGGGTAGGGTAATTTTCATGCTTGTAAATTATGCTTGTATTTTACTAAAAAAAAAAAAAAAAAAAAAAAAAAAAATATATATATTTTAGCCCAGGTCCACCGTAACCCTACGGCCCAGCCGTAGGGGAACGGTCAAGAGTGAAATCTCAACGGCCATTTACCTCGGGTATACGGCTTAGCAGATGACTCAAAGGGCCACCGTACCCCTACGCCCACACCGTTCCAATACGGTGGGGGCTGGGCAAGCTGAACGGTTTATAAAAAAAAAAAAAAAAATTTTTTTCTTTTTCCTTTTCACGGTTTTTACCCTTTTGGTCTCATACCTTCTTCTTTCATTTTCACTTACCTTCTACCTTCTTCTTCTTCCCAAGAACACCCAACCTTCTTAATCTTAATTCATCCATTAAACCCTCAATACTTAACCAAATCACATGATTTTTGGGTCTATCTTGGCTTAAATTTCATAAGGAATCCGATTGTGGGAGGTATATTGCAAGAAAAACACGATTTTGGGTTCGAATCAAAACCCTAAAATCGCAAAAATTGGGGATTTTTCTTATTTTCTTGTGTTCTTGTGTTCTTGCATCTTCTAATCTAAGGTATGCTTCTTATTTTGTATTTTTTATGCTACATTGTTAGATTTTTAGGTTTATGTTTTTGGCTTAGTTTTGACCCACTTGCTTGTTAATGTTATAGGATGTAGATAGTTTATTTGATAATAATATGGTAGTAGAAGTAATTTTGAGATGTATTTTGTGAACCTTTGGTTATGTTAAGATTGTAGAGGCGTCATGCCCAATTTTCGTTAAACCAAAGATGATTTTTGTTCACAAATATCTACTACCATAGTAACAAGCAAGTGTGGGGATGTTTTTGGTTATTTTTACTGATTAGTTTTGATTTGTTTGGTGTGTTGTCTTTGTGTTTGCTTGTTGTACATTGTATAGGAAATGGCACGTACTGGAGAAGCCGCAGGGTCAAGTTCGTCTGCTGCAAAGGATAAGGGGAAACAACCCGCTCAACAATATAAAAGACGAAAGTATGTTCCTCCAAACAATGGATCTGATGAGGAGATGGAACAAGCACCTCAAGCACCTCAAGTTCCGGAGGCTCCAAGGCTAGACCCGGCTGATAAGCCGGAATGGAAGTCGGGACCGTTGAGTGATAAACCAAGGATTTGGCAACCCACCCTGTTTCATGACCAGCTGAAGAATTTGCAAGATAGAGGAGGGGCCTTCATCTATGAAAGGGAGGTGAGCCGAAAAGATTTTGAGTGTTTTGGTGTGTTTGACAGGTTTAAGGCACTAGGATGGGAAGCTGCGCTCCACTGCTATGATGGAGAAGAAAAGCGGGTATTTTTGGATGAGATAGAAGAATGGATGGCTACCTTACGATGTCCGAGATACGATTCAGCATCCAAAATGAAGTTAATTGGTGAGGTGAACGGAGTAGAAGTGGAGATGTCTTACGAGACATTACGGAGGCTCGCTAAGTTCGACAGTTTACCGGCAAAAGAGTATAAGAACCCGCATATCAATGACTTGCTGATCAGTCCAGAAAAACATCCACGGTGGATGCTTATGTTGGAAGCTTTGTTCTTGCCGGGCACTTATACTGGTACTTTATATCGACGAAATTTGAAGTTAGAGCCTAGATTGTTGCTGAATTTTCTCACTCTGAATGTGCTACCGAGACGTGCTGACAAGACAGAAGTTCGTTTTCCCGAGGTCCCCATTTTATATGCTTTGACGAATGGAAGCCCGAAATTCTCTTTCCGGTATTTGGTTATGAATCACGTATGGATATGTAGAAATTCAAAGGAAAGGACAATTATTCCATATTGTCGAATAATCACTGGGCTATTGAAACAACAAGGTGCAATCACTGAAGAGGATCAAGGGAGGAAACGAAAGAAATTCAAGCCGGTTGATTTAGCTATAATGGGGTCTGCTTGGGAGTACTCTGTATCTGAAAGGTACCACAAATTGAAGAATGGTGGTCAAAAATGGAGGGTGTTAAAGAAGGATGCGCGGGCACTTTTGCCCGGCGAGGAGGATGAACCCGAGAGTGGGGATGAAAGACCACCGAGTGATGATGAGGATGAGGAAGATAACCCATTTGAAGGACAGTTAAATGTTGGACAGGGGAGTTGTAGTGGAGCGCATGGTGGAAGTTTCTATGATTTTTCTACGAGGGAGTATGCGGATGGATGGGCTTTTGCGGGGTCAATGCAGTCTGTTATTGAGAGTCAGCGGCCACCTACATCAATCTTTGAGACGTGGTCGGGATCAGAGCGCACATTATTCGACCACCAAACTATGATGAGCGCATCTATGGAGAGATCTATGAGGCAAGGGTTTGAGCGGCAAGAGATGTGGAATAGGGCACACGCCTATTCCCAAGAGGTGGAAATTAATCATAGGTATGTTGATGACCAAAACAGGAGGATGAATGACGACTGGCATGCGGGAAGACCCGTAGTTGCAAATCCACAACCGGTGGATTACGGGTCTTTGCCACCGTACGATGGGAGCATATCATATCCGACGCCACCACTTCATCATTCCCAATGGGTGGACCCGCAACAACAACAGCCACAAGCATCGGAACAGGGTGGAAGCAGCAGTGGCGCATTTGGGTTTGGTGAGTGGAATGATTTGATGACCTCTGTGTTCGGGCCACCTCAACCCCGCTACTATTGACCAGGTCGTGTTTTTTTCCTTTGTACATAGTGTATATTTTGCTTTGTTTGATTTCTTTATGTTTTGGGTTTTGGGTGGTTGGGTGGTGTATTGAATCCTGTAAATTGTTGTTGAGTTTGGGTTGTGGAAGTTGGATGTGTGTTTTAGACAAATGAAAAAAAAAAAAAAAATGAAAAAATGAAAAAATACAAAAAGAAATTTGTGGTTTGAGTGTACGAGTGTTTCCTTCCAAAAAACCGCACATTGGGGACAATGTACCCCAAGTGTGGGGATGGGGGAAAATTTTGAAGAATTTAAAAATTTTTGAAAAAAAAATCAAGCGTAGCGTTGTGAGAATTGGAACACCTTGAACTAACCTCGAGAGGCACACCGGCAACCCTTAACCCATTTTTATTCTTGGTGAGATTTGAGCCACAGTTATAGAACAATATATATAGATATATCTTTCTTTGTGAGAGTGGCAATGGGTGGGGGTGCACTAGAACTTGTGCTTGAATGCGACGTGAATCTTTGAGCGAGCATAAGTGTAGAGATGATAAGGGCACTAGGTAGCCTTGTTATGTTGAGTGAGAGTGTGGGAATTGGGGGGTTGGACCTCATGCATTATATATATGAGCTTGGTAGCGAGAGGGGCGGGGGTTTGGACATTTAGTTGCCCATTTTTGAGCCTAAAAGCCTATCGATTGTTAGCCCTTTAGCTAGTTCCCTAAATAAATACCCAACTTGACCCGGTCTTGTGTGTTTAAATAGAGTGTTAGTGTGTTATTTTAGTATTACAAGTTGAAGTTTTAGTTGAGTGTGTTCGTATGTGTATGTATTAGTGTTTCTTGATGTATTGAAAAAAAATTGAGAAAAATGATGAAAAGAAAAAAAAAAAAAGAAAAAAAAAAAAAAGCAAAAGAGAAAAAAAAAAAAGAAAAGAAAAGAAAAAAAAAAGGGGAAGTTTATATGTGATATTTATTATAGTTGTGTTCGTATTTGCGTTTGCGTGTGTTAGTTATGTGTGTGTCGTTGTGTAATAAAAGACCGGGTAAAGTTATGCGCTACTAAAAATATACCCCATTCCCTACCTTTACACTTAGCCATATTACAACCCGACAAGACCCTTTGATTTGCACTTATGTTTAGCGTTGTAAGAGGAGGGTTGATTCAGGTACAAGCTTATGGTTGCGCACTCATTTATTTGCCTTTTGTGTGCCTAGCTCCTAATTGCTAGTTTTCAGTTGTCACCGAGAGGAGAGAAACTGTGAGGGGTGTGTTGATTCGGGTGTTAAGGACGGGTTAGTATATGGATTGCACGTTAATGCTTGATTTAAAAATGATCGTTTTGCGTAAAAGTGATTTTGGTAGATTGCTTGGGACAAGCAATGGGTAAGTGTGGGGATGTGACGGGTGGTTCAACGAACACCCTTTAATTATGTTAAAATGTTTATTTAAACCACATTTATCCACGTTATTGCTTGGAATTGGGTAACTACGGTTGTTATGATTGTAGGTAAAATATGGAGCTTAAAACGAGGGAAAACGGGCTTTGGAAACGGACCGGAAGGCATGTGAACAAGAAGGAGCAAAACAAATGAAAAATGAAGTTTTGGCCCAAGCCCACCGTACCCCTACGGTGGGGGCGTTCCCCTACGGTGGCATCAGGCATCATTTTTAAGCCGTATACCAGGCCTGAATGGCCGTAAGTTTTGGAAGTTTGGCCGTACCCCTACGGCCCAGCCGTAGGGTTACGGTGGTCCTGGAATACCTCTTGACCGTTCCCCTACGGCCCAGCCGTAGGGGTACGGTGAGCCTGTTGCAGCTGAAGCTTTACCACTTGACCGTTCCCCTACGGCCCAGCCGTAGGGGTACGGTGGACCTGATGAGTTTTTGTAACTCATGCATTTAAGAGCACTTTGATGAAGATTTATATCAACCCTTCCATTCCTAAACGTTTTGATCATCTGGGAGAGAGTTTTTGGCTGCAACTCATCATTGGAAACATTATCTAATCATTGTTTTGATGCTTGTAATCCTCATGAACAATTGCTTGAAGATGATAATGATTCACCAAGCTATGTTAGGCTAAACAATTGGTGATCATTCACGGTGAAGGTTTCTCTACAACTTTTGTGTGTGTTTTTCTTACATTTCTAGGATGATAATTTAGTACTCTTGCTTGATTATTATGATGTTTGAACAATTGATTGTAGTGTGTTGATTATTTCATCAATCTTTAGTCTTTATCGTTCGTTCTTGGTGTTGCTAACAACCGAGATATCACGGGAAGGATTGGGGTTGGTAATTGATTAATTGGTCATCGGGAAACAACCTCGCGTTAATATAACCCGAGTACTTTGTTCCCTTTTACCACAACTATTGTTTTCACATGAGTTATGTCTATGTAACTCTTCCTAGTTGAAACCCACACATGTGTTAGAGAAACCGGATCCTTGAATGGTCATTATCTCCTAAATTGAAGAAACACTTCTAAGTTTGAATTGATAATTAGTTGTTATTTTAGTTTAAACCAAAACAATCACAAATCATAATCATTTACGTTTTATTCAAGTAGTTTAATTGTAGTTAATTAACAAGGCTAGAACTAACACATTTTCCACAAACTCCCTGTGTTCGATACCTTCTTGCCACTATTCATTAGTTGTAATTGGGAAATTTAACGTGTACCACGACAAGCACGTCAATTTGCACTGTAGCTTGCACTTGAATTGTATAACTTTTTAACCTACTATATATATCAAATCTAGGAATGCTCACCAACATTTCATATGTTGACCAAACTTATTTTGTACATGTTTCAGGTGCAGTTTGATCTAGTGCTTTAGCAAGGAACATTTAGTGCTTTATTTTATTTCAGTTATTTCAATATTTACATTTCATTTAGACAATGTATTTTCCATTTTCATGTAAGACAATTTTGGATTATTCAATAATATTTACATTTTAGTACCATGTGCTTTTGAACAATCGTCACTACGTGGCACCTCGATGATTCCGCCATCGGTTGGGGTGTTACATCAATTCAACAAGCAACAGGTTTGGGAAATCTGTCCCTTACCACCAAACAAGCAACCAATTGGCACAAGATGGGTTTTCAGGAACAAACAAGATGAAGCTGGTATTATAATAAAGAACAAGGCAAGACTGGTAGTACAAGGTTACTCTCAAGAAGAAGGCATTGACTATGATGAAACCTTTGCTCCAGTTGCAAGGCTTGAAGCCATCAGGTTATTTCTGGCCTATGCCATTTCCAACAAAATAAAAGTTTATCAAATGGATGTCAAGAGTGCATTTTTGTATGGAAAGATAAAAGAGGAAGTGTATGTTTGTCAGCCACCTGGGTTTGAGGATCCTTCTCATCCTGAGTGGGTGTACAAACTAGACAAAGCTCTTTATGGGCTCAAACAGGCTCCAAGAGCCTGGTATGATACACTTTCAACCTTTTTACTCAAAAATAACTTCACAAGAGGTGCCATTGATAAAACACTTTTCATAAAACATGTTGGAAATCATGTCTTACTTGTTCAAATATATGTTGATGATATCATTTTTGGTTCAACAAACACAAAATTGTGTGATGAATTTAAGAAACTCATGCAATCAAAATTTGAGATGAGTACAATGGGAGAACTGCAGTACTTTTTAGGACTGCAGATTAAACAACAAACAAATGGAACTTTTATACATCAATCAAAATATGTTAAAGAATTATTAAACAAATTTTCTTTACAAGACTGTAAATCATGTTCCACTCCCATGACACCAACCACACAAGTTGAACCAGATGATCAAGGAAAACAGGTTGATCAAACCATGTATAGATGTATGATAGGTTCCCTTTTATATCTAACTGCTTCTAGACCAGATATTATGTTTTCAACATGTGTCTGTGCTAGATATCAATCAGCTCCTAGGGAATCACACCTTATTGCAGTCAAAAGAATTTTCAGATATCTGAAAGGAACTCCCACACTTGGAATTTGGTATCCTGCTTCAAGCAATACCAAGTTATCAGCTTTTTCAGATAGTGACTATGCAGGGTGTAAAATGTCAAGAAAATCAACATCTGGTGGTTGTCAATTCTTGGGAAACTGTCTAGTGTCCTGGCAATCAAAGAAACAAACATCTGTTGCAACTTCAACTGCTGAAGCTGAATACATTGCAGCTGCAAGTTGTACATCACAGATACAATGGCTCCAATATCAACTTCTTGATTATGGAATCAAAGAGACAAAGACACCATTGCTTGTAGACAGCAAATCTGCCATTAGCATCATTCAAAATCCTGTTCAGTTTTCAAAGACTAAACACATTGAAATCAGGTATCATTTCATAAGAGATTGCTATGAAAAAGGCAAGATTGAAGTGAAACATGTAGCAACAGCTAATCAAATAGCTGACATTTTCACTAAACCCCTTGACACATCAACATTTCAGAAGTTAGTATCCATGCTAGGGATGCTAAATTTGTAAGTGTTTCTCTTTATTTTTCTGCACACTTTTTTGTTTTTCACTTACATCTGTTTTCAAAAACTTGAAGAACTTCTGAAAAGAGAGAAACTACTGATGAACAAAACATCAGTACCGGGATAATTTCTGAAAATTGATTAACTTCTGATAAAACAACCTTCAGAAGTTATGAATAAAGTATTTATAAAGAATTTCTCATCAGCTGTTCAAAACTGCTGAAGAGAAAATGGGAACTACTGATGAAGATAATTCTTCATCAGCAGGTTTAGTCAAAAAGGGCAAATTTGACTTTTCCCATCATCAGAAGTTTGACCTAGTCGGTTTAAAACTTCTGATAAAAAGATTTTTAACCTAGGCGGTTTAAAACTTCTAATAAAGAAGATCCAAGCGGTTAAAAACTTCTGATAAATATCTTTTTTCAACACTTATCCTTTCAAACACAAAAATTCCCTCCTTCTCTCTCAAGAAAAGCTCTCAAACCCCTGAACCTGCAACACAAAAACACTGTTCGATTCATCAACACACACAAACCACATGGCTTTAGTTCTCAAACAGGGACACAATCTCAGAGCCTACTTAGAAAAACAAGAAGGCTGGTCCCAATACGATGAGATCATTAATCTCGTCGTCAAATCCCAATATTTCACCGCTCTCACCATAGACCCACCAATACATCCTGAAACTCTCAATGAGTTCTGGGCTAATGCTGAGACAGTGATGGTGGATGATGAAGTTATCTCCCTCAACTCAACAATTAAAGGGAGACAAATGGCCATAACACCGGCCATACTCTCAAACAGACTGGGGTTGAATGATGTGAATACCCCTGAGAAGTTTGACAACTCTGCAATCCACCTAACCATGACTGAGTGTGGCTATCAAGGTACTCTCTCACAAGCTACTATCTTTAAAAAGTATTTTAAACCAAAATATAAACTTTTGTTTCATTATATTATTATGTGCTTGAGTCCTAAAACTAGGTCTTATGACCAGATGCCCTCAACCTTTCAACCAATCTTTCATTCTATTGTGAATGAAACAAATTTCAGGGCATCAAAACTTTTCTTTAATGAGTTGGTGTTACATCACAATAACACTAAGAAAAAGTTTTTGTTATATCCAAGGTTCATTATGCAATGCATAATATCTAAACTGGGTAATGAGGTGCTTGTGGGTAAAATTGAAATTTTGAAACCCTTAACCTCACAAGCATACTCAAGGCACAACAAACAGGCTGCCTAGCCAGAAGATGACCAAGGGGAACAAGAACCAGTCCCCATGGAACCCTCATCTTCCAAACCTACTCCACCAAAGGCCAAGAAACCCAAGATAACAAAATAAAAACCCACCAAACCCAAAAGAAAAGCTGTTCAGGAGGTTGAGATGCCTGAACAAACTACTGTGCAATCTACACTTCTTAAAGATGTGACTGAAACATCCTCTCAGTCTCATCCATCTCAAACCCCACCAAGAGCACCAATAACAATCCTTTTCAAAAGAAAAAGACTTAAGAAAACTATTCCAATTGACTCTTCTTTTGAAACTGCTGAACCCACTGCCCAAACTACTGAACCAGCACCCCAAATTTCTGAACCAGACATTGAAATAGCCAAACTTCTCTCTGGGCTAAAAGAGAAAGTCCCATCTACACATGTCAGTCCCCATCAACCACATCAAACAGGGGACATAGCCTCAGAAAGTGACATGGATGTGGACACTCAAAGCCCTAACCAAAGAGATGAGGATGAACCAGAGTCTCTAAGCCCTAACTTAGAAACTTTTGGTACTTTTGAGGCTGCTACTACTCATTTACCACCCAGTGGTGGACCTGAGGACATAAGTAACATAGCTAAGACCTCAACTGTGGCAACTACTGATGAAGGCTTAATGCCTGAGGTAGGAAATCCTCTGAACCAAGAACAAGAGGTACATGAGACAACTGAGTTGGGCTCAGCTCATGATGTAACTGATACAGTCCTCATTGAGGATGTAATCAGGGATTCAGATGATTCCATTGATTTGGATGATGTTTCAAAACACCAAACTACTGAATTGACGGCTACAAGTGAAGGTCCTGCACCTGGTGTCTTTAAGCTCAAGAAGCTAGTCACACCATCTCAGGTTAAAGCCCACTCAATCCATGATTCCCCTAGAGTGGCATCTTCTGTATAACAAGAAGATCAACCAAAAACACACCCCTCACTACAAATGCCTACCCAATTCCCTGGGCAAACAAGCATAGACATGAACCAGCTATGCAGCCCAGATGGTCCCCTGTACCACATGATGAACACTCTCATCAAAAATCACTTCCAAACATACACAGCTGACTTGGAGCTGTCAATCAAGAACCAATTTGGAGTGATCAAGACAAAGATGGACGATCTGTCCAACAAGATTGACTACAACAGCAAATAGATTGCTCATCTTACAGGTCAATTCTCCCAACCCTCAACTTCCAAACTTGATGAATCCAAAAAGGGGGAGAAAATTAGGGAACCTAAGGAGTCATTCGAAGCCAGGATAAGGGCAAGAGTGGCTATCCTTGAAAGAGATCAGAAGAATCAAGCCAGAAAAGAAAAACTGGCCCAACAATTTGGTGTCTCTATTCAAGAAATAGAAGATGCTGAAAAGTCTGATGAATCCCAAGGGCACAATGAAGAAACCTCTGATGGCCAAAGTTCTGATGAAGAATCAGAAAGTACTGAAGACAATCCTTCAGTAGTTGACAAACCTTCAGAAGTTGTCAACCCATCAGAAGTTAACACTTCCAAGACTCAAACTGCTGACCCTTCCAGATCAACTGCTCCTATTCAACCAACCTCTGTTCCTATCAGGCCTACTACAACAGTTACCACAATGACTGTGCTAAACCCTTCTCCAATCTCTCAATCAGCAGAATTACTTGAGAAGAGTTTAGTTGCAGCCCAAAAGAAGGCCAGAGAAGATCAGATCTGGAAAACACTGGAAGAAAGGGATGACTTAGATCTAAGCCATGAAGAAAAACTTCAGGCTTATGAAGCAGAACTCCAAAGGCAGGCTAGCCTAGATGAAATTGCTGAAGAAGACAAAAGACATCAACTGATGTCTTACATTATAAAGAACAGCAAAATCAAAGCCCACACATTGAAGAGACTCTCTGTGGAAGAGCTGACAAGAAGAGCTCAACTTATTGCAGATAAACTTGCAACAAGTAAAGACACAAAGGCCAAGAGAGCTCAGATGATAGAAGAACTGGTAGCTAATGGTTATGGTTCAAAAGCCTCAGTGTCCAAATGGAAAGAAGAAAGATTGGTGGACACATATAGAAAATATAAGGCTGCAAGGGCTGCTAATCCAGAGAAGTTTCAAACTGCTGAAGCTTCAACTTCAGTAGTTAGAACTTCTGGTGTTCAAAGAAGACCAGCTACACAAAGAAATAAGTTAGAGGAAAAAGTAAAGACTGATTTCAGAATGGTACTACTAGAAGGTAGTACAGTAGTACATTCTGATTTTGACATAGAAGAGAAGCCTCTGCTCACACAATTCAGGGATCCTTCCACCTTTGCATATCAAATCCAGAAGACCATCACAGACAAACTGCACACCAAGGTAGTAACTGAACATCATTTGCCAACATTTCAGATACCTAATGTGATGGAACAACAGCAGGGAAGTGAATCCCACCTGAGAGTCACTGAAGTTGAAAACATTCAACACTCAGGAGAAACCCAGGGTACCACCATGGTTCCCTACACTACAGACTTTGACAAGTCTAAAGTACCAATCATCAGATGGTCCTTTACTGATAGAAACTCAGTACTTGTGACAAGAAGAGATCAAACAAGCAGGGCATATAGGTCGATGAATGAACTGAAGAAACTATCAACCAAAGACCTGCTTACAATCCAACACTTGGAACCACAGAAATGGTCTCTTACTGATGATCAACTAAACCAGCTCAAGAATTCCATGTTCAAAGGAATATGGAAAATTGTGAAGGACAGAAAAGAACAATAAGGAATTAGTAAGGTTTTGGCTTCATCAATCCAGGGGGAGATTGTTAGGACAAAAAGGATTGGTGAAACCACTTTTGCAAACCTTAGTCTAATTCACTTCGTCAAAATACTCTAAGTATAGAACTGCTGAAGACAAAGGATCAAACTGCTGAAGAAGAGATTCAGAAGTGCTGAAGAAGAAAAGTCATCAGAAGTTCTGAAGTTCAAACCAGACACTTCTACTGAAGAACTACTGAAGACAAACTACTCATCAGTAGTTTGTCGTTCATCAGTACTTACAGAAGATCTTTTCCACCGCCTTTGTATATCAGTAGTTTAATACTTTAGTATTTCTTTTTGCTTTATGTACAAGTTCCAAGACTGCAACTTGTTGCAACTTGTTTCTGAACTTGCTTTTGGCAAGGTTCATGTATTTGTAAAGTCTATAAATAGAAGGGTTCATCCCTCTGTTTTAGACATTGATTTTAATACAAGAAATCCTTCAACACTTATTACTGTTATTTACATTTCGTGTTTACTGAGAATTTGTCAAAGTATTTCATTCTCATTCATTACTTAGATTCTCAATAAACACTTTTCATTTATTAGTTCTTGAATCCAGGGGGAGTAATAACTCCTGTTGATAAGTGTAGCTTTAAACTTATAAACATTCCGCTGTGCTATCACTCATCAAGAACTTGCTAAACACTTAAGTGTCAACTAGCAAGTTCAACTAAAAGAGCAGCTTACTGGTCCAACACTGTCCATCCTGAAACTAACCTAAACCATCCCGATCATAGTTGTTATATTTTTGCTTATTGAACGTCCTGATACATCATCTTAAGAATATTATTGATTTACAAACATATTTCTACACATTTAGCACTCTACCTCACATAAACTAATTTGGAATACAAAGTTATTTTTACTAGATAATTTTTGACCAAAACAGTGATGTAAAGATGTGGGTGGAGATGCTTTGATTCAATGGAAGATGTAGGGTTTTTGGAGGTTGTAGATCTCTCACTAGATGAACCGAAATTTAAAAATGATTTGATTATTGATAATTAATTACCTTTGGAAGATGTAGTATTTTTGGAGTTTACAGTTTAGATCAATATATATCTATTTTCGAATTTGTTTAATATATTTTTATTTATTTTTTATTCTTGTACCGTTATCCATATCTTGGGTTTTTGAGTTTTGCCGTTCCTCATTCCCATATCGTCCCCGTACCTCGGTCCCGGTCAAGGTTGCAAAAGGCGAGCTAGGCGGCCGCCTAGGCGCCGCCTAGTCGCTAGTCGGGACTGGAACTTGGAATAAAGACCTAGTCGGAATCCTCGGCATTTTGGGCAGTAGGCGGGCTTAGGCGGTCATTAGGCGGTCGTAGGTTGGTTTTTATTTTTTAATCAAAAATTTTCTAAGAGAAGGAGGGGTAGATAGAGAGGGGAAGTGTAACATCACATAATTTCTCAAATTTATTTTTTAATAAAAATTCAACTTATTCATTTTAAATTTCATTATCATTACTATTATTATACTTACTACAATTGTCATTTTCATTATTATAAAACTATACAAAACAATTCGTAATTGATATGTGCCACTCAACTCATGATTTCATTTTGAACATGGATGGCTTAATTAGTGCTTTGCATCATTTATCTTTTACTTAGAGTCAAATCTTTTATATTTATTTAGAGTCAAAGTTAATTTATTTAGAGTCAAACTCAATTAAGGTAGTGAGTGTTATGTTCCAATAATTTAGCCTCTAGCTTTCATTGTAGTTGTTACTTGTAGACCTATAAATACTCTTTGCTTTGAGAAGAAATATATGCAAAAAAAAAATTTAGTCTAATACTCTCTTTAAATTTCTATTCTAGTTTCTTCTCACTATCTTGTCACTATTGACCCGACACCGTCCGATCCAAATTTCCGGTTAGAATTCATGTTTCCGGGGAACCCGAAACGAACCCAAAACACCAAAATAATACCATTACTACTTATCTTCAACTTACTAGCAACCTTTGACTACGTCTTTACGTTTGGAAACCTTTCATAGAGCTCAAGACAGTTCCGGAGCCAACGTGCTTGTTTTTCTGTAGACGCATTTTTTTTTGGGTTTCATTTTTCTTCAGAGAGGTATTAAAATATTTACTAATGTTTTCCTACATGTTTAGTTAAATACAAATACTAGAAATCAATTTTCTAGAATTTCTATGAAATGGTGACTTGATAAATAATTTATTATTATTTTTTAAATCTAGTCTATAAAGTTTTACTATTGACTTTAATCATATTCAATCAATTGTTACCAAAATAAGTAAAATTAATATATTTCTTGTATTAGCACGTATACTTTACCTAGTATACAAGACATTATTTGATTAAATTTAATAGTATTTATGGATCATGAATTTTTAAGAAATCAACCAATTATATACTTCTAAATGAAATCCTATATCATGTATTTTTCAAATTAGATACTGTTGATATTTTAAAAGTAATTATTTACAATAGTTACAATAAGAAAATGAACAAAACAGTCATTTTAATAATAAAACGAGAAGGTATGATTTAGTATGGATTATTATATTCTAGATATTACATTAATTCTAATGTAATGGGTACATGCGCATTTTATGAACCCTTATGAACTAACAAGATAAATTATTTACTTTTACAAACTTCTTTATAATATGACAATAAAGATAAATGTTTGGGTATTTCGAAAATTGGAATCTTACTTGTTTTCGCTAAAGGTCACTAGTTGGAATCGATTAATATGATAATAAACTCCATAACTTACATCCTAAAATATTACTTTTAATTAGGTGCAAGCTTAACTCCTTGATTATTGTTGAATACTTCCAAGTCCAATCAAGGTGAGTTTTACATAGCCCCTTTTCTATTTATCACCGTTTTTGGGGTGAAACATGTTACAACATTCTATATGCAATTCAATCATCAAAGTGTCTATGTGTTTTTCTATGTTGCATTATGTCTTGAACATGACTAGGGTAAGCACAATTCTAGCATAATCATTAACATTGATTAGCCGACGGTATACAATGATAGATCTATTGAACTGACAATCCCACCCGGATACGTGCCTCCTACAAAGGTAGCGTGGGTGATTGTTATCGCATAACATATTCAAGTGAACCATGAGCGTATGGGATGTACCACATTATAACAGTCACAAGGGTTGATTATGCACTCGATTTACTTCTAGTATGTTTTCACATATGGACTAGACTTGCCATGACACTTGAATTGTACAAGCTTTATTCAATTATCAAAACCTATGTAATTCTCACCAACTTTTGTTGACCCAAAATATTTTCAAACTTAACATGTTTCAGGTTATAGCTTGCTCGAAGATTAGAGTATATGCTTGAAGATGCGTAGCTAGTATTTGTTATTTTGATGTACAAATTCTTAGAACAATTGTATGTAATTTATTTAAATCATTTATTGAAACTTATTATTTACCATGAGCTACTGAACAATCATCAATACGTGACATCCCGATGTTTCCGCCATCGGTTGGGGTGTTACAGGAAGTACCTGAAGGTAGAGGGGTAGATAGAGCATGTCTAAAGGAGGAGGCTGCATCTTTAACAAACCCTAATTCTGGTTGAAGAGAATGAGGCAGTAAAAACTAAAACCTAATTTTATTACATATCTATCTCTTTTTAATTATGTCAATAGTGGGTTGGGCTAGGGTGGGCTGGACAGTTATTACTTTTAAATTACAAAACTAAAACCTTTACTAAAAGTCTAAAAAGTCATGGGTGGCCAACTAATATAATATCTGTTTTATGTTTTCTTTAAAAAAACCATTAATTTTTATTATTAGTATTATTTTACATATTATAAAAAACTATTAATTTAAGTATTTCTAAGTATTATGTGTATATATCTTAACATATTTTCAAAAAACACCTAAATATGTGTGTGTGTATATATATAAAATACGTAAAAAAAATACCAAAACGCCTAATTCCGCCTAATTTTCGCCTAGTCCCGTCTAGTCCCGACTACCCCCTAGGCTGGACCTCACCACCCGCCTATCGCCTTTTGCAACACTGGTCCCGGTCTAGTGCTACACAAAAGCTAGGTGACATCATATTATTGGATAGTGGGTGTAAGTTTTGTGGGTTAATGATCCCCTCAAAAAGTTGAGTTGTTTTTCAAGTGACAAAAGTTTATTGACCAGTTTATGAAATTGCATAAATGGGTGTTCTGGAAAAAAAGTGCAAATGTGTGGTGATGTGCCATCATTTACACATATAAAACATACCTAAATAGTCTCAAAATAGGGCATAATTAAACTTAAATCGGTAATAAAAGTTACTTAATCGTTTGTATTTGTGTTTTCAGGAAAATATACCTCCAATCCTAAAAAGAAGCAATTTCCAAGTAAAAACAACTAAAAACGGAGATTCCTGATGACACAAGACTCGAGGCATGTTTCAAGAATGTGTAAAGACCTTTACGGGACCAAAATGACGATAAAATCAGCCCGGGGTTAACCAAATTTACATTTAAGCTTTTGGATTTATATTTAAGCACTTTAGAATTATTGTAATCTGTATTTTCCTTTCAACGTAATAAATTATTCAACTCAATGTATCCAAATTTACACTTTTGTACCATGAGCTATTGAACAATCGTCACTACGTGACACCTGGATGTTTTTGCCATCGGTTGGGGTGTTACAGGTCAAAGAGGATTGACAAGCCTGTGAACCTTAGTCTAATCCCTCTCTGCATATTTTGACTAAGTATGGAAAGTACTGAAGAAGAGAAGGGAAGTACTGAAGAAGCTGACACAAAGTGCCAAAGAGTAAAGTCCTGAAGGTGAACCAGACAAACACCTGAAGAATAGCTTTGATCAGTTTACTCATCAGAAGTTGTTTTGTCTTCAGCAGTTGTAGTAGAAGCTTCCCACCGCCCTAATCTTCAGTAGTTCTGTATTATATTAGTTTTTGTTTACTTTATGTACAAGTTCCAATACTACAGCCTGTTGTAGTATTATAGTATAGTTTTTATACTTCCTATGTACGTTTACTTCCGTCTATAAATAGATGGGTTCACACCATCTATTTTAAACAAACTTGCAGATTATATCTTTTCTAATATATAAAAAACATTTGAAAACTCTTAACTGTTTTATCATTTACTGATTTGATTCTCATATAACACTTGTGCTACTTTAGCTATACATTTGAGGGGGGGGGGGGGGCATTTACTGATCCTAAAAGTGAACTGTTAACTTAGAATACTTATTGTTATTCTGCTGCATTTACTTTGATACATTAAATATAAGTGTTCATTCAAGAACTGTGATAAGAAATTGATCTAACAATCATCAATCATGACATAATTGTGCACATTTCACGCGTTTAGCTCAACCTATAGTCAAAGAGCAATTCTTCATTTTCAAGTTAGACTCTATAAATATAATACCCAAAAGTGGATACAACCTACCCCAAGATTGAGAAAGACCAGGGTTTTGTTTACATAATTGAAGGATGAGATTATATCATGGAAAAGCTTTCAATCACTGGTGAATATCTCATTGTGTTTTAGATGATTAACAAGACTACATATGATACGTGACTATTTCTAAAAAACTAAGTTACACCTCCTCATGAACTATGGGTTTATGATGTGAAAAAGGTATCTGATGAAATTTTTTATAAGGATGAAGACATCATTATTCTTTCCGATGAAAATTCTGATGATGACAACAATGAGCATGATGAAACAAATGCTATGAATGTTGATCATCAGAATGAAGATGCTGTTAAGGATGATTTAGGTGTACCGGTTGTTTTCAGAGTTGACAATCATTTCGTAAGTCCAAGTCCTTTATTTCCATGTTTCTAATACTTTACTTTTTTTGGAGTAAAATTGACCATGTTCAAGTTAACTATATATTTTTCTTTATTTTGTAGTGTATGAAGAAAATTTGGGCCGTTAAGAATGGTTTGAACAGGAAGAAGAAGTTAAAAGTTACTGATTGTGATGGTGGTAGTTGGTATGTAGCTGTTGGTGTGGAGCATTCAAATGCACGAACGTTACTATATTCAAGGGATGATGTTTGTGGTTGCAGCTAAGGAACTGGATGCTGGTGATGAAATGCATTTCCTGTTCTTTAAGAAAAAAAGGCTTGTTCATGTTGTCTAATGTTGTTAGAGGAGGGGGTAATTAGTTTAGTTGATTTGGTTTTTCTTTTTGGGTTTGGACAATAGTTGGTGGTTTAACTTTTGAAGATGATGAATAGTTATAAATTAAGTACTGCTGCACGATTACTGTTGATGTAGTATTTCGTCGTCTTTCGTTTTGCTATGGTTATGCTTATCAGTTTTTTTTGTATATACCTATTATATTATGATAGTGCAAGAAATTATTAACTCATTCCAAATGTGTTATGAAATATTGGACGCAGAAGTGTTAAATCACCGAAAGTCAAATTTACATATATGTAATTAAAACTGTTATGAATCTTTTTAAACAAATACAAGTAAATGTTGAATTATTTTTGGGTTACTTATGAACTTATATGAAAACAATACTAAGGATGTTGGTTTCCTTCAAAACAACATATCATATATTCACTTATGGAAATAATTATGCGCACGTTAATAGTTTAATTGTTTACGACAAACAATTATTTTTTCAAAGACGTTTAGCCTATTTTGTTTTCCACATATGAATCCTTTGTTAAAACTATAAACTTCTATATATTGGTTTTTTTTTTTTTTTTTTTTTTTTTTTTTTTTTTTTTTTTTAAACTATAATACAATCTTTATAGAAATTCTCTTTATTTGACCTGAGCGTTTACCGTGTGTACACACGGGACTAGGGATGAGCTCGGGATAGTATCGGTACCAACCGATACCGATCCCGAAAAAACCGATACCGAAAACTCTCAAAACCCAATACCGATACCGAACACATACGGTACAGTACGGTATCGGTATTTTACCTTAAAATACCGATACCATACCGATCCCGTAAG
The DNA here is from genome assembly GCA_028751855.1 of Ambrosia trifida. Taxonomy (NCBI): domain Eukaryota; kingdom Viridiplantae; phylum Streptophyta; class Magnoliopsida; order Asterales; family Asteraceae; genus Ambrosia; species Ambrosia trifida. The sequence goes on from CM054131.1 coordinate 9,852,658, forward strand.
AATACCGATAATACCGAAACCGAAAACCTCTAAATGTGGGTACCGATACTGATACCAAACACTCTCGATTCGGTATCGGTTTGGTACGGGATCGGAACAGGACAATATCGATATTCGGCCTTGTATGCTCATCCCTACACGGGACTCTAACATAGTATAAAATAGATTAATAAATAAATTTTTAATTTTTAAGAAAAATAATAAAAAAAACCCTAAAACCCTGCTTGAATCCGAAAACTCTCACCAATCCGTCACCTATTTTTTCGATACTTCCAAAGCTTCCCAACGGCCCTCACAAAGACCATCTCATCATAATATTCATCGTTTTGATCGAAATTTGTATTCATTCATATATATATTTATACCATCACAGACACTCTCACAACAACTTCAGATATCACTCCATTTTCCCCTGATCTTAGAGGTAAATCACACCATTCTGTTCATTATATTATCTATGGTAGGTTTCATGTTTCTTGAATTCAATATTGTACCTTTTTAAGATAAATTCAATATTGTACTGACCCAGATTCAAGATTATGGATTTATGAGATTTGAAGAAGCCCATTTGTTTTTTTACTTTGATTGTAAAGATTAAAGTTGTATATGAAAGATTAAGTTTTTAGTTCAAGATTAGTGAATCATGAGATTTGAAGAAGCCCATTTCTTTTTTTAAGCAAAAAGTTTATTACTTTGTTTGTAAAGATTAAATCTTTAACTGAAATGTGAGTTTTTAGTTAATATGATGTAAATCTTGAATATGTTTTTCTCTACTTATATACATAGTTAAGTCATAAGTTTAGGGAATCATGAGATTTGAAGAAGCCCATTTGTTTCTTAAGTCAAAAAGTTTATTACTTTGATTTGTAAAGATTAAATCTTTAACTGAAAGGTGAGTTTTTAGTGAATATGATGTAAATCTTGATTATGTTTTTCTCTACATATATACATAGTTAAGCCATAAGTTTATGGAATCATGAGATTTGAAGAAGCCCATTTGTTTCTTTAGTCAAAAAGTTTATTACTTTGATTGTAAAGATTAAAGTTTTAAACGAAAGGTGAAGTTTTTAGTTCATATGATCTAAATCTTGATTATATTATTCTCTACTTACATAAATAGTTAAACCATAAGTTTAGGGAATCATGAGATTTGAAGAATCCCATTTGTGTTTTTTTTTAATAAAAAAGTTTATTACTTTGCATGTAAAGATTAAAATTTTAAATGAAAGGTGAAGTTCTTAGTTCATATGATTAAAATCTTGATTACATTAGATAAGTCATAAGTGAAGATTCTTTTTTTGTGAGATTTATGCTAATTGTTATGATTCTTGTAGGTTTATGATTGGATAATTGAAATGACAACAAATATTACTAATATGCATGTTGCTGTTGCAAGAGCCTCTACCTATTCTGTTCATGAGGTTTCAAAGTCAAGCGTTGCGGTTTTCAGTAGTGGCGTTAAAGGGGCGTCGTGTGCAAAGCTTAGAAGCTCATGTCACATTGCTTCTACTAAGTTACCATCTCAGAATCTGAAGTCTAATGGTTTGAGATTTGAAAGGGTGATCACAAAAGCTGTGTCGGATTCCAGTGACACAAAACCACTTCCCGGGCTGCCTGTTGATCTAAGAGGTTAATTTTGTGGACCATTGTAGATAATGTGTCTTGTGGATGATATGTTTAAGCTTAGATGTATAAGAAATGAGTTAACTTTGTTGTAAGAAAACAATAAATTTTTTTATTTTATAATTTAATGAGTATGGGAGCTATTTTTAGGGAAGAGGGCATTCATTGCTGGTATAGCTGATGATAATGGATATGGTTGGGCAATAGCTAAATCTCTAGCTGCTGCTGGTGCTGAGATTCTTGTTGGCACGTGGGTCCCGGTATGTTACTGATCCTTACCCTAGATTAGAGGTGGCAAGTTAGGTGGGTTGGGTAATGGGTGATGGGTCATTTTTCTTACTGGTCGAAATACGCCTGGTTGGGTTGACTATGTGGCACAGTTTGTTCATCTTTAAATATTTTTAGTTTTTTACAGATTACTAATACTCTTATTTATATTAATAAAAGTAGTTATTTCTACAAGAATTATCTGAATATTCTAAAAAACGATTAGGAGGTTGTGTGCATAAAAAATAGGTCGAGTGACTTTAACCTCGGTGACCTGTTCGACCCATTTATAAGTAATGGCTTGAAATTGCTAAATCTACCAAATATTTCATACTTTTTAAAATGTATTTTGTTGTTGATGACCATTCACCTTTTTTAGGCACTCAACATATTTGAGACTAGTCTTCGAAGGGGAAAGTTTGACGAATCACGTGTGTAAGTGTATATTTTTCACCACTTTTTCACTTAATATATTCGATAATATTATGATTGGTCAACTAATCAGTAAGTCCCATTTGTCGTGTTAGGTTGCCTGATGGTTCGTTGATGGAAATTACTAAAGTGTACCCCTTAGATGCCGTTTATGATACTCCTGAAGATGTTCCTGAGGATGTAAGTCCACACTCTTTATAAAGACTTTTAGGCAATTAATGCGGAAGAAAAAATAAAAAAAACTGAAATCTCGTTTGTTACATAACCATTATGCTGATTATGCAGATAAAAACGAACAAGCGTTATGCCGGGTCCTCAAAGTGGACTGTTAAGGTAGTCATTTCATGAATCATTTTTTGAGTTATTGTGACTGCTATGCGAAATCAAACATTCCTGAAAAAAGCCAAAATTTATGTCTTGCAGGAAGTAGCTGAATCTGTGAAAGAGGATTTTGGAAGCATTGACATTCTTGTGCATTCATTAGCTAACGGACCTGAGGTATGCTTTGGACGTTGTTCCTTTTTCTTACTGATGCTAGTTATAATATATTAACACATTTGCCATGCTTATTGATCTTGGTTTTAAAATGTGCGATGCGCTCCGATGTGGTTTGGTCCCAAAATCCGATGTGTAATGGGTGATGCGAGCGCATCATGTGCGTGATGCGTTTCTTATTAAAAAAATACTAAAAAAATAATTATACATAATGCATCTAACAAAAGTTCATGCTGCGCGAAACAGAATGCATCATGCAATGGATCGCATTATGCGATTTCACCGCATCAATCTCGAATCAGGTAATCTATGCGCATCGCTAGTTGATGCGTTTTCAGCATTGCACCATGCGCATCACGCATTATGCGCGCATTTTAAAAACAAGTTATTGATTAACCCATTCATGTAATATGCTGTCATATTTGTATTAAAAGATTCTACTTAAGCATGATTTGCAATAGAGGTGACAAAATGGGTGGGCGGGTCAGCACGGGGTGGGTGATCGAGTCAAAATAGTAATTTGTCTATGGGTCAAAACGGGACACGTTGACAGAACCCTTTTGCTCCAAACCTTTTTTTATCTTATTATTAATAACTAGTGTGTTGTCTAATACGATCACAATATGCATTTCATTCCCTTTCAACCTATTTGGCTTGTTTGACCTGTTTACCTGTTAGCTCAATTTGTTGATGTGGCTCATTTGAGATAAAACACAACCCAAACCAACTCGTTCATAAGTACACGGGTCAAAACTGAGACCTCTATTTTGCAGGTTAGCAAACCTCTCTTAGAAACATCAAGGTATGGGTATCTTGCAGCCATATCAGCCTCAAGCTATTCATATGTATCTTTGCTCCAGCATTTTGTACCCATAATGAACCCAGGTATGATTCTCATCTGAAACTTCATCTAAATTCGTCAATATTTTAATCATCAACGTTGAGCTTAATTATTACAAAATGCAGGTGGTGCTTCAATTTCTCTGACCTACATCGCTTCCGAAAGGATTATACCTGGGTAATTTTCTTTTAGTTTTACCTTTTTCATTTGGATTTTGGAGATTTTTTTTTTCAAATTATCTTAGAAACATTCCTTTATTGCAACTTGTCTAATGCAGATATGGCGGAGGTATGAGTTCAGCCAAGGCTGCGTTGGAGAGTGACACACAAGTTAGTTTCTCTATCCCAGTTTTTTCTATATGGTGGTGTCTAATCGACTTTCAGTAATTATATTTATTAAATATTATATACAGGTGCTGGCATTTGAAGCTGGAAGAAAACATGGAATCAGAGTGAACACAATATCTGCAGGTACCACAACAATTTTGCTGCTACTCTCTCTCATAGTTGTTAATAGCAACCATAGCGCCTGCTATAGCGAATAGCGTAGCGCTCATGTGTCATGTCTCGCTATATGGTTGATAGCGACAAATAGCAAGGAAATAGGGAGATTTTTCTATTTTTAGTATTTTTTTATTTTTTGGGTAAAATATACATATAAAACATCTCTAAAAAGTTCTTCTAGTGTATCGCTAAACATGAAATAGCGCCCGCTATTTCATCGCTATCGCTATCGCTATCTAGCGTATCAGTAGCTTGTCGCTATCGTCCGCTATTCGCTATTAACAACTATGCTCTCTCCCTCTACATGTGTGTGTGTGTGTAAAGTGACAATTTTATTCATCCTTGAGAGTTGAGAGTAATAAAACTTAAATGTGCAGATTTGGTATTGTTGTATTAACTTTTGGTAAAAATATACCAGGACCACTAAGAAGTCGTGCTGCCAAGGCGATCGGTTTTATTGATATGATGATTGATTATTCATCAGAAAATGCACCGCTGCAAAAAGAGTTATCAGCAGGTCAGTGTGAATCTCATTAAGCAAGTTAAATATAATGAATGTCAGGTGATCGCTTTCTCTTTTATTGCCAACAAAATGATACCGCCGAGCATTTATTTATTTATTCAATAATTTAGTGATAAATATTAGATAAATTTTTGCTCCAAAAGAACTATAGTTAATATGTGATTGGGATTGTTTGCATCTTCTAAATGTTTTTTTTTAATGATGAAAATAATTTATTTAAACAGAGGAAGTGGGAAATGCTGCTGCTTTTCTGGCATCACCATTGGCTTCAGCCATCACAGGGGCAGTGTTGTATGTAGACAATGGTCTGAATGCTATGGGAGTTGGAGTCGACAGCCCGGTTTTTAAGGATCTTGACATCCCAAGAGACAACAAACATTGAGGTAGTGAGCAAGCACAATGTTGTTTCGGTTTTTCAAATAAAAATGTTTGAATTACTTATTTTGGGTCCACATTTTTACATTGAAATGAGAAAGTTGTTGGTTGACTTTGGCATTGTTGATTGTAATGGTCATAAATTGTTTGACATTTCTAGAGCTTGGTGGAAAAAAAAAATCAGTTGTGATCTATGGTAAGAGCACATACATGGTTGACGTGTAGCTTACATAAGTTTCTTTTGCTCATCTACAAATGAGCAAACGAAACTTATGCGTGTGAGGATAGATCAATTAAACCGCTCATCAGGAATATTAACCCGAGCCTCATTCGGTTCAATGGTACAAAATGGAAAGTTTTCAGCAGGTATCGAAAGCTTCGTGAGAGTGTTGAAGAGCGTAGATTTCCCTACATTCGGCAATCCAACCTACAATCAGTAACTTTTTTTTTTTTTGAAAGGTTTAGATCAATGGAAATCCTTATACAACCCTAACCTATTGGTCCCAAGTTCGAATCCCTACCCACCCACCGGTGTCCTCCTTGTCTAAGCTCAAACCGTCACGGGGAATTTTTTTTGTGGTGTGCATGGATCGAACCTGCGACCTCCCCCAGGATGGGAACCCATAAGGGAAAACCCACCCTACCTCAAACCAGCTGAGCTGGAGATCATTGGCACCTACAATCAGTAACTAACAACATCATTAACATTAGTAATTACATTAAAATTCAGCTTAACCATAAAAATCCCATATTAGGAAACAAAATACTTATTTTTAATCTTATGATTACTATTTACAAGAATAATGAATACTAAGCAAAAGATTGAAACTTTATCATTTCAAAGAGTACTCCCTAATCAAGTATATATTTTTTAAACTAATTCAGACTAAAGTAAACTAAATTACATAAGGGAAATGTATAAAAATGAATGAAATAATAATAAAGATTCATGACAGATAAAAAGTTAAAAGGGACAAACAATTCCAATCTTGAGATGAGATGAGAAACGGCCAAGGATGGGTCTCTCTATGGGTGCTTCCTTTGATTTAGCAGCCTTTGGAGGCATGTCTAGTTCTACTGAATACAGGGTGCTGTTTGTTTTTTCTGCGGGAAAAGGTCTGCAGTCTGCGGACCACATCTGCAGACATCTGCAGGAGAAGAGGTGGACCAAAGGTCTGCAGTATGCAAGAAGAATACTGTTTGTTTGTTAACGTCTGCAAGCTTCTGACATAAATTGAAATTTAAATAAACTAATTTTTTAAAGCAGTCTGGTGGTGACCGTGGTGGTGGTGGACCATGGTGGTGGTGGACGGTGGACAGTGGTGGTGGATGGGGGTGTTGGACGATGGTGGGTGGTGGTGGTGGTGGATCGTCGTGGTGGACGGTGGTGATGGTTGTGGACAGTGGTGGTGGTGGACCGTGGTGGTGCTGGACTGTAACATTTCGCATTTAATACTTGTACGTTACGCACCGACATTTAATAAAACGTCAAGTTTCATATTTACCCTCGCAATTATTATTTTTATCGCATTTATGGAACCCTAATACCATATATAATATTATATATATATATGTGTGAGTGTTAATTAAATCAAAAAAAAAAATAAGCTGCATTGGCCGGGGTTCGAACCCGCGCCAAAGGCCGGCTCATCTAACACAAGTGCACAAACCAGCTGGGCTGGCCACTTCCTTGGTATAAACCCAGACTCATTATAATTATATACGCGTGTTTAAATCCCCACAGTTGACAAGGAAAGTCAACTGTGGGAATTCCTTGTTAATCAATCCAAGTATTAACGCGTAATTGATGTATGTTTGGCAAATTCGTGCTATTACCGGCCCAATCCAACATAATTGCACAACAATAACACGGCAATCGTGCCCTAATAATCAAAATTTGACGCGTTTTATAAAAAGGAAAGTCAACTATCTAATTAACCCTAACCCTAATCCTCTAGTATAAATTGAGGCCTTCTGGACCTTGTCTAATCGCTCACAACTCTCTCTCAATCCCTATTTCTCACTAATTCACTCTGTAATTGCTGATTTTGTTCGTGGTTGACTTTTTCCTTTGACCCGATCATCAACATCAATCGTACACTGTGAGTTCAATTTTTTTGGTGGGTTTCATTCATCGGCATCCAAGCAACCATAGCCCTAACATTAATCGGGCTATAGTTGCCTGGATCATCTGATTGCAAAACTAGGGTTCATCGCGTTTATAAATTGGGGATAAAGCTTTTGTTGCATCGTGTATTTAATAATTATGAAACCAGATTCATCACAACCACCGGCCTAGGCCAAGTGGTTGTGACTCTGGTCCTTATCCGAGGTCACCCGGGTTCGAGTCCGGCTCTGACCGGTTTTTGGTATTCTTTTCCTTTCTTTTTTTATTAAACAAACATAAATTATATATATATATATATATATATATATATATTAATCCTTGTAAACATTTAAATTCTTTTAAAATACCTAAACTATTTTATAAACTCTAAAAAAATTATTATTGGTTAATCTGATATAAAAGATTTATTTACAATTTTTATTTTTCAGAAATTCTTTTATTTAATAATTATAATAATTAAATCATTTTTATACTATTATATTTATAAAAATCCATTATTATATCAAAACAGTTTTATTAAATTCCACAAAAATTACCCTAACTTTTTATAAAGTTAAACTTTACTGAAATAATTTTTAATTCAGTAAAATCAATTATTTTATATTTTTAATCAATTTTTGTAAGATTTAATCATATTTAATTCATAATAAATCCAATTTTCATCATTTTTGCACCAAAATTTTATACAAATTATTTTTAATCATTTAAAACAGAATTATGATTTTTAAAATAAGATTTCTTTAATTTTAGTATTTTTGAATATTAAAGTTAATAATTGGCTATTTATAAATAAATAGATTTAAAAATCTATTTTAAATGAAATAATTTTATAAAAATTATTTTATTGCTTCAAACACTTTAATGTGCTCACTCAAAATTTAAATTTTATAAAAAGACTATTTTTCATTTATTATCCAATTTTCTTTATTTAATTAACATTTTTAAATTTAATTTAACAATTGATTATCCCCAAATCGAAACCCTAGGATACACATATTAGTTATATAGACTTAGACTTATTATATATTACCTCATTATAGGGTAATATTTGGAATCACTTTGGGCAACATAATTATCATATCTTTTCAACAAGTTAACATTTGCTAAGGTGAGTTTACATAGCCCCTTTTATCACCACTTTTGGGGTGAAACATGTTATAACACTTTTTCATTGCAATTCAATCATCAATGTGTTTATGTGTTTTCTATGTTGCATATTGTCTTGAGCATGATTAGAGTAAGCACCATTCTAGCATAATCATTAACATTGATCAGCCGACGGTATACATTGATAGATCTATTGGACTGACAATCCCACCCGGATACGTGCCTCCTACAAAGGTTACGTGGGTGTTTGTTATCGCATAACATATTCATTGGGACCATAAGTGTATGGTATGTATCATTTTATAACAGTCAGCAGGGTTGATTATGCACTCGATTTATTTCTAATATGTTCTCACATATGGGCTAGATTAACATGACACATGAATTGCATAACATTTTATTCATTTTATCATCAAAAACCTATGTAATTCTCACCAACTTATGTTGACCCAAAATACTTTCAAAATTAACATGTTTCAGGTAACAATGAAGCTGAGGCTTGAGTTAGCATGAGGATTTATCTTGAAGTTTATTTGAAGTTTTGAAGTTATTATTTGATGTTATGTATTTGAATTCTTAGACATTATTTCACATTTTGGATATTTATGTTTGAATAAATTATTTAAAATTTATATTATACCATGTGCTACTGAAAACAATCATCAATACGTGGCACCCCGATGTTTCCGCCATCGGTTGGGGTGTTACAGATTGGTATCAGAGCCTTGGTTATAGGGAATTAGGTTATTAGAAATAATCTAGACTATAACCTTAGGGACTAAAACAGTACTTGCTTCTCCTACTTGTAACCCTAATTGCTTCCCTAATCCTATCCTTATCCTATGCCTTAAACCTACATGTGACTACTCTTAATTGTCTGCTGCAATCCTGATCCACCATTAGATTTATAGGACCAAATCCTCAGGTTTAACCTGAACCCCCTTGAGATCTCGTCGAAGTTCTAGATTTTAATAACGAACACGTGCAATCTGGAAGGGTGAACGCCTGTATTCTGAGTCTTCTGTCTAGGCTGGCATTGCGCATATATCCCAATCAGACGAGGGACCCGGATGCCTACCTGGGAATTCTCGGGATGAGTGTTCACTTATAGGCTAAAGCATGTCTTCATATGTTATTAGAATTTAGAATCTTTGATAAGTCAACGTTTTCGTTTATTCGTTTTAATTAATGAATAAATGATTACATTCCTTATATAAACTCTCATTCATTTCATTGTGTCTATTACAGATCATGCCTCCTCGTCGCAGCACTCGCAACAGCACTGGTGAAAACCACGATGAAGGTAGTGACAACCATGGTCATGAACAAGGTCCTGGTCACAACACTAATGGGGTCGATGCTCAACTGGCTGCGATCATTTCTCAACAAATGGCGCAGCAAATCGCAACTCTGGTTCCCAACTTACTTGCTCAGGTCATCCAATTGAATGGGAATGGTCACAACAACGGGAACGGGAATGGCAATGGCAATGGCAATGGCAATGGACCCCAAGCTTGCACCCTCAAACATTTCAACTCTTGTAACCCTCCAAAGTTCAGCGGTGAAGAAGGAGCTACTGGACTTCTCCAATGGTTTGAGGGTATTGAAAATACCTTCATCAACAGTGAGTGCCCCAACAATTTCAAGGTTCGTTACGCCATGAGTGTTCTCCATAAACGAGCACTCACATGGTGGAATGAAGAAAAGCGTACTCGTGGGGCCGAGGTTGCTCTTGCTATGACTTGGGACCAGGTCAAAGAGATCATGAAGGAGGAGTTCTGTCCTCGGAATGAAGTCAAAAAGCTTGAGGATGAGTTCCACACCTTGGCTCAAGATAGTGGGGAAAATCTTGCCTACAACACCCGCTTTCATGAGCTTAGCTTATTGTTGCCACACAAGGTTACTCCTCTGCCGGTAGCCATCGAGAAGTACATCGGTGGTCTGCCCATGCAAATCCAGGACACTGTTTGGGGTAGAAATCCTGCAACTCTGGAAGAGGCCAAACGTCTTGCGGCCACTCTTACTGATAATCATGTGAAGAATGGTACTCTCGTTCGTAAGGGCGCCAAGAAGACTGTTGCCAAAGATACTCCACAGCCTGCAATTGAAGTCAAGCCTGAGACCTCAAGCAACAAGAAGCGTAAGGCTAGAAATTATATGGTTGCTGCTACTCCACCTGCTGCCCAAAACCCAGCCAAGAAACCATACACCGGACCTCACCCTCTGTGCAACACTTGCAAGTATCACCATCCCACACAGGTGCCATGTCGATTCTGTACTAAGTGTCAAAGGTATGGTCACCTGGTGAACGTCTGTCGATCTCCTGCTGCCCAAGACAACAACAACCCAGCTCCCAACCAACAAAACAACAGGCCTACTCGTGGTCAATGCTACGAGTGTGGTAACCCTAATCACTACATCAACAACTGCCCTAACCGTAACCGTAACCAGAACCAGAACCAAAACCAAAATCAGAACCAAAACCAAAACCAAAACCAGAACCGCAACCAGAACCAAGGTGCTCGAGGTCGCGCCTACAATCTCAACGCTAACCAGGCTCGTGACAACAATGAAGTGGTGAATGGTACGTTTCTCATTAATAATCACTATGCATCCATATTATTTGATTCAGGAGCTGATAAGTCATTCGTGTCACTGAAGTTTGAACCTTTACTTAACTTACCCCACACTAATCTAGAAGACCCTTTTGTGGTAGAGGTAGCTAACGGGAAGTCTATTTCGATCGGTTCTATTATTCGTAACTGCTTGTTGAATCTCGATGATCATACCTTCCCTATCGATCTTATCCCCATGCATCTTGGTAGTTTTGATGTTATAGTAGGCATGGACTGGTTGTCAACTCATCGTGCCGAAATTCTGTGCTTCGAGAAAGTCATACGCATTCCTCTCGAATCTGGTAAGATTTTGAAGATCTATGGTGAGAAACCCTGTGGTGAGCTTAAGCTTATGTCTTGTACTACTGCCCAAAAGTACTTACGAAAGGGGTATACAGCCTTCTTAGCTAACGTGATAGAGAAGAAGGACAAAGGCAAGAGTATCCAAGACATTCCTATTATTCGTGACTATCCTGAAGTCTTTCCAGAGGACTTACCTGGTTTGCCTCCTGCTCGACAAGTGGAGTTTCGTATTGATCTTGTTCCTGGTGCTAATCCTATTGCTAAAGCTCCTTATCGCCTTGCACCCTCTGAGATGCAAGAACTTGCTAGTCAATTACAGGAACTTTCTGATAAAGGGTTCATTCGCCCTAGTTCTTCTCCATGGGGAGCCCCTGTCTTGTTCGTTAAAAAGAAGGATGGTTCTCTTCGGATGTGTATTGACTACCGTGAACTCAACAAACTCACCATCAAGAATCGTTATCCACTTCCTAGAATTGACGATCTCTTCGATCAACTTCAAGGAGCAACCCACTTCTCGAAGATTGATCTCCGTTCTGGTTATCATCAGCTTAGAGTCCACGATGAAGATATTCCCAAGACAGCTTTTCGCACTCGCTACGGTCACTATGAATTCATGGTTATGCCTTTCGGTTTGACCAATGCTCCCGCGGTATTTATGGATCTGATGAATCGGGTTTGTAGACCCTATCTCGACAAATTCGTGATCGTTTTCATCGATGATATTTTGATTTACTCTAAATCAAAATCCGATCACGAGCAACATCTTCACTCTATCTTGAGTCTCCTAAAGAAAGAACAACTGTACGCCAAGTTCTCCAAATGTGAATTTTGGCTTAAGGAAGTTCAATTTTTGGGACATGTCATTGATATGAACGGAATTCATGTCGATCCTGCAAAGATCGAAGCTGTGAAGAATTGGAGTGTTCCTACCACTCCAACAGAAGTCCGTTCTTTTCTTGGGTTGGCTGGTTATTATCGTCGATTCATCGCCAATTTCTCCAAGATCGCTGTTCCTCTCACTACCTTAACTCACAAGGGTAAACCCTATGAGTGGGGACCTAAGCAAGAGGAAGCATTTGAAACTCTTAAGCTGAAACTCTGTGAAGCTCCTGTCTTATCTCTACCTGATGGTAATGATGATTTCGTGGTCTACTGTGATGCATCAAACCAAGGACTTGGTTGTGTTCTTATGCAACGAGGAAAGGTTATCGCTTATGCATCTCGACAACTCAAGATTCACGAGAAAAATTATACCACCCATGACCTGGAATTGGGCGCTGTTGTCTTTGCACTCAAGATTTGGAGACATTATCTTTATGGGACCAAATGTGTGGTGTTCACGGACCACAAAAGTCTCCAACATGTCTTCGATCAAAAGAATCTTAACATGAGGCAACGACGTTGGGTTGAATTACTTAACGACTATGATTGCGAAATTCGCTACCATCCTGGAAAGGCGAATGTTGTGGCTGACGCACTTAGTCGTAAAGAGCGTGTCAAACTCCAATGTGCTAGAGTTCGTACTGATCTTCAAGATCGCATTCTCCAGGCTCAACACACCTCAATCACCCAAGGTAACATGTACGATGAAATGTCTTGTGGTGCTGAGACTCAACTCGAAACCAAACCCGATGGTCTCCTTTATTTTCTTAATCGACTGTGGATTCCCGACCGTGATGATCTTCGTACTTTTCTCATGAACGAGGCTCATAAGTCTCGTTATTCTATTCATCCTGGAGCTGACAAGATGTACCAAGATCTTCGTTATTCTTATTGGTGGCCTGGTATGAAGAAAGACATTGCTCTTTTCGTTGCAAAATGCCTCACTTGTTCCAAGGTTAAGGCTGAACATCAACGACCATCTGGTATGCTTGAACAACCAGAGATTCCTGTCTGGAAATGGGAAAGCATAGCTATGGATTTCATCACCAAACTCCCCCGCACACCCAAAGGTTTTGACAGCATTTGGGTAATCGTCGATCGTTTGACCAAGTCCGCTCACTTTCTACCTATTCGTGAGAAGTATTCTGTGGAAAGGTTGGCACAGATGTACGTAAGTGAAATCGTATGTCGTCACGGTATACCTTTGGACATTATTTCTGATCGCGATGGTCGTTTCACCTCTCACTTTTGGGGATCTCTACAAGATGCTTTGGGTACTAAGTTGAACCTGAGCACTGCTTATCACCCTCAAACGGATGGTCAGACTGAACGAACCATCCAGACACTTGAGGACATGCTCAGGGCTTGTGTCATCGATTTTGGTGGCGCATGGGATTCTCATCTTCCCTTGGTTGAGTTTTCGTACAACAACAGTTATCACGCCAGCATTAACATGGCTCCTTTTGAGGCACTCTATGGTCGGAAATGTCGTTCTCCTGTCTGTTGGACCGAGGTTGGTGAAGCTCGTATTACTGGACCCGAACTAATCCAGGAAACCACAGACAAAATCCAGCTTATTCAGGATAATCTTCTCAAGGCTCGAAGTCGCCAAAAGAGTTATGCTGATAAACGTCGTAAACCCTTGGAATTTCAAGTTGGGGACCTTGTGCTACTTAAGGTATCCCCTTGGAAAGGAGTTATTCGTTTCGGTAGTAAGGGAAAACTAGCTCCTCGATACGTAGGCCCCTTCAAAATTCTTGACAGAGTTGGGAAAGTGGCTTACAGACTTGAGCTTCCACCTGAGCTAAGCAATGTTCATCCGACCTTCCATGTTTCGAATCTCAAGAAATGCTTAGCAGATGAGAACCTTCATGTTCCTCTTGAGGATGTGCAAATCGATGAAAGCATGCACATTATCGAGAAACCCGTCGAGATTGTTGACACTGGAGTCAAGAAACTCAAGCGCAGTCGTATTCCGATCGTTAAGGTTCGTTGGGAATCTAAACGAGGCCCAGAGTTCACTTGGGAGCGTAAAGACCAGATGAAGTCGAAGTATCCGCATCTTTTTCCACCAGACTCTCCAACTCCAACTTCGGGACGAAGTTCCTAAAAGTAGGGGAGACTGTAACATTTCGCATTTAATACTTGTACGTTACGCACCGACATTTAATAAAACGTCAAGTTTCATATTTACCCTCACAATTATTATTTTTATCGCATTTATGGAACCCTAATACCATATATAATATTATATATATATATGTGTGAGTGTTAATTAAATCAAAAAAAAAATAAGCTGCCTTGGCCGGGGTTCGAACCCGCGCCAAAGGCCGGCTCATCTAACACAAGTGCACAAACCAGCTGGGCTGGCCACTTCCTTGGTATAAACCCAGACTCATTATAATTATATACGCGTGTTTAAATCCCCACAGTTGACAAGGAAAGTCAACTGTGGGAATTCCTTGTTAATCAATCCAAGTATTAACGCGTAATTGATGTATGTTTGGCAAATTCGTGCTATTACCGGCCCAATCCAACATAATTGCACAACAATAACACGGCAATCGTGCCCTAATAATCAAAATTTGACGCGTTTTATAAAAAGGAAAGTCAACTATCTAATTAACCCTAACCCTAATCCTCTAGTATAAATTGAGGCCTTCTGGACCTTGTCTAATCGCTCACAACTCTCTCTCAATCCCTATTTCTCACTAATTCACTCTGTAATTGCTGATTTTGTTCGTGGTTGACTTTTTCCTTTGACCCGATCATCAACATCAATCGTACACTGTGAGTTCAATTTTTTTGGTGGGTTTCATTCATCGGCATCCAAGCAACCATAGCCCTAACATTAATCGGGCTATAGTTGCCTGGATCATCTGATTGCAAAACTAGGGTTCATCGCGTTTATAAATTGGGGATAAAGCTTTTGTTGCATCGTGTATTTAATAATTATGAAACCAGATTCATCACAACCACCGGCCTAGGCCAAGTGGTTGTGACTCTGGTCCTTATCCGAGGTCACCCGGGTTCGAGTCCGGCTCTGACCGGTTTTTGGTATTCTTTTCCTTTCTTTTTTTATTAAACAAACATAAATTATATATATATATATATATTAATCCTTGTAAACATTTAAATTCTTTTAAAATACCTAAACTATTTTATAAACTCTAAAAAAATTATTATTGGTTAATCTGATATAAAAGATTTATTTACAATTTTTATTTTTCAGAAATTCTTTTATTTAATAATTATAATAATTAAATCATTTTTATACTATTATATTTATAAAAATCCATTATTATATCAAAACAGTTTTATTAAATTCCACAAAAATTACCCTAACTTTTTATAAAGTTAAACTTTACTGAAATAATTTTTAATTCAGTAAAATCAATTATTTTATATTTTTAATCAATTTTTGTAAGATTTAATCATATTTAATTCATAATAAATCCAATTTTCATCATTTTTGCACCAAAATTTTATACAAATTATTTTTAATCATTTAAAACAGAATTATGATTTTTAAAATAAGATTTCTTTAATTTTAGTATTTTTGAATATTAAAGTTAATAATTGGCTATTTATAAATAAATAGATTTAAAAATCTATTTTAAATGAAATAATTTTATAAAAATTATTTTATTGCTTCAAACACTTTAATGTGCTCACTCAAAATTTAAATTTTATAAAAAGACTATTTTTCATTTATTATCCAATTTTCTTTATTTAATTAACATTTTTAAATTTAATTTAACAATTGATTATCCCCAAATCGAAACCCTAGGATACACATATTAGTTATATAGACTTAGACTTATTATATATTACCTCATTATAGGGTAATATTTGGAATCACTTTGGGCAACATAATTATCATATCTTTTCAACAAGTTAACATTTGCTAAGGTGAGTTTATATAGCCCCTTTTATCACCACTTTTGGGGTGAAACATCTTATAACACTTTTTCATTGCAATTCAATCATCAATGTGTTTATGTGTTTTCTATGTTGCATATTGTCTTGAGCATGATTAGAGTAAGCACCATTCTAGCATAATCATTAACATTGATCAGCCGACGGTATACATTGATAGATCTATTGGACTGACAATCCCACCCGGATACGTGCCTCCTACAAAGGTTACGTGGGTGTTTGTTATCGCATAACATATTCATTGGGACCATAAGTGTATGGTATGTATCATTTTATAACAGTCAGCAGGGTTGATTATGCACTCGATTTATTTCTAATATGTTCTCACATATGGGCTAGATTAACATGACACATGAATTGCATAACATTTTATTCATTTTATCATCAAAAACCTATGTAATTCTCACCAACTTATGTTGACCCAAAATACTTTCAAAATTAACATGTTTCAGGTAACAATGAAGCTGAGGCTTGAGTTAGCATGAGGATTTATCTTGAAGTTTATTTGAAGTTTTGAAGTTATTATTTGATGTTATGTATTTGAATTCTTAGACATTATTTCACATTTTGGATATTTATGTTTGAATAAATTATTTAAAATTTATATTATACCATGTGCTACTGAAAACAATCATCAATACGTGGCACCCCGATGTTTCCGCCATCGGTTGGGGTGTTACATGGACGGTGGTGGTGGGTGGTGGACCGTGGCGGTGGTGGTGGTGGTGGTGGACCGTGGTGGTGGTGTTGGTGGTGGTGGTGGTGGACGGTGGTGGTGGTGGTGGTGGTGGTGGTGGACGACGATGGTGGGTGGTGGACCGTCGTGGTGGTGGTGGACCGTCTTGGTGGTGGTGGACGGTGGACGGTGGTGGTGGTGGTGGAGAGTGGTGGTGGTGGTGGACGGTGGGTGAGGAGTAGAGAAGAGGAGAAGACCTTTGAAAACCTTGGAACAAGTCTGCACCAAGAAGAGATCAGGAAGACCTTTTTGAGTGAAAGGTCTTCCAAAAAACAAACAATCTGCAGACCCCAAACGTCTGCGCGCGTCTGCACCGCGCAGACAAAAGAGGTCAGAAGTGCTTTTGATCAAAAAACAAACAACCCCGTAGACTCTTTCAAAATTTATTAATTACGTTGTGTTCCCGAGTTAACTTAAAAAGGAAAAGAAACGAAGGAAAGGAAAAGAAAAGAAACGATAAATATCCTTTTCCTCCGTTTCCTTTCAAATCGGAAGGAAAACTAAAATAAAAATTTTTGCCTACTTTTCCTTCCATTTCCTTTCTTAAATGAAACTCGGGAACACACAATGTTTTATTTTCTTTTCTTTTCCTTCCTTAAATGAAACTCGGGAACACACTCAAAGTTTTCTTTCCTTTCATTTCCTTTCTCCCATTTAGTTAACTCTGGAACACGGTCTTTGGGTTTATATATTATTAAAGGGTTCTGGGTTTCATACACCCCGTGACATCACATTCTAGGGTATGTGGCAATCTCTTATTGGTGTCTGATGTGAGCCAGGGTGTATGATTCCCAATTAAGAGGGGTATGATTCCTAAATACCGTTATTAAAATGGGATAAAATGAGGTGAGAGGGGGTGTGGTTTTAATTATGGTTTTGGGAAATGACAAACCAAATAGACGGGTGAGTGAGTACGGTGGACTGGATGATTTAACGGTTAGGTTTTGAATGTTTGACGTTGGTCTTTACTTCTTTTCAAATTATTACTTTGTTTAAAAGTTATAAAATTATAAAAATTGTTCATGTTGTTATTGTGCGTGACTATGTCCACTCGTGTTACTTATTGTCATATGGTTAGTGGGAATGGAAGGTATCGGAGCATGTGTGTCCATTGTGTTTGCTCAATGACACACCACACCTCGACTGGTACAAATGGCATGAGTTGTGGTATTGTGAACATCATGTTTGCTCAACCACATGCCACGTCTCGAATCTTGATTGGTGCAAATGGTATGAGAGGTCGTATTGTGTCAATGGTATGAGCAGTCGTATTGTGTCTAACGTGCCCACTCGACCACATGCAAATAATTATTCTACAACAATATTGTACTATAGTAATACAATAAGCTATTTGTAAGTTGTAGCGCCCTTAAGTTAGGGGCATTCAAATAAAAAGAATGATGATAAACAAAATAAATGTAAAATATGATGATGATGTAATAATGTTTTTTTTTTGTGTGTGTGTGATTTTGGTTTTCTTATTAGATGAGTTTTGAGTGTTAATCTTAAACATTAGATACTCTACATTAAAAAATGTTCTGCATAAATTTTATTAATTTAATTCACATTAAAAATGTGGAACATTTTTAATTGACTTTTTCTACATAAATATTATTCATTTAATTCATATTAAAAAAAAAAAAAAAAAAAAAAAGATCCTCAACCACAAGTCCACAATACAACCCACTATCTCAACTTTAGTGAGAAAGTGACTCAAGTCACATGATTACATGTTACCGTTACCTTTCCATTGTACTTCATTCCTTCTTTCTTTTATTAAACCAAAAATTATAACATACAACACTTAATAAACATTAATACTTATCATTTTTTAAAATATCAATCAAGTTCATTTCCAAATATTAATTTAATCAACTCTTTGGATCAAATCACTGTATTTGTAATTGGTATTCATCCCAAAATCATACATAATAAAGAAGAAAAGTCAAAGGTCAAAGTCAAATAATTATAATCAAAATCATACAAATGGATTAGCCTCATATCAATACACTAAATAATTTACACACCAAAAACTGGACATAAAATGGATCATACAAAGACCAACAACCAAATAATAACAATAACAAAACCATGCTAACCAAACCACCATAACACCCTCAACTACTCCTGCTCATGTTATACGCGATTTTAACAATAACCGACAAATGAATGTTAAGCGCATGGCTTTTATCGCCAAACAGTCCAATTCTTCCAAAGCTCGCAACA
This sequence comes from Ambrosia trifida, assembly GCA_028751855.1. Taxonomy (NCBI): domain Eukaryota; kingdom Viridiplantae; phylum Streptophyta; class Magnoliopsida; order Asterales; family Asteraceae; genus Ambrosia; species Ambrosia trifida. The sequence goes on from CM054131.1 coordinate 9,871,653, forward strand.
CTGCTGTTCATTGTTGAGTTCAAGAACACATCCAGAACCTGTTTTTCGCCGTTGGCAATAAAAAAGTGGGATGGGGTCACCTTCATGGAAACACCATAAGGTGCACTCCAACCCACACTGTACGACTCGTTCCCACCAACGTTGGTCACGGTTCGTTGGATGGTCCGGGTCTGGTTAAGGTTAGCAATTGTGATGGAAGGTAGGTTCAGGTCTGCGCCATTAACCTTCGTGGGTCCACAATTTGTTCCTGTGTAATTTAAGACGACGGGTTCTGACCCGTTTATGCCACAAAGGAATGACAAATACTCTTCATAGCCTGCAAACACACGTGACGTAGTTTAGATTTATCCTAAACGTCGGTTAGCTTTATATATTTAATCCACACCATAGATTAGGAGAGTGACTGAGTGACATACCTAAATCAAGAATAAGTCCCGGGTCTAACGCTGCAGTGGCATTTACAAAACCACTTCCCATATCAAAAGGTGTTGCCGGAGACTGGTTCAGATCGGGATTAGCATAAGCCCGTTGAGCCATTATGGGCCCCCCATATTTATCATGTAGAGAAGCAGTCGTTGATAATGCAGATCCGATTGCTGAAGGACTAAAATATGGGAACTTTTGTTTAATTAACGCTGCAAGCCCTGCAATATGTGGAGCCGCCATACTTGTTCCCGACATCATTGCAAAGTCCTCACCTTAAAAACATCAAAAGAACCTAAAATCAGCATTCGTCTTTGACCCGTTTACGGCTTTGATTTAGGTTGAAAAAAATAAACTATTACCAAGAAATTCTACTGATTCTGTGCCACCAGAGCTCCAAGCAGCCCAAATAAAATTACCGGGTGCAACTAAATTTGGTTTCAATATTTCAGCATCTCGAAAGGAGTTATCTTCGGGATCTGGTCCTCTAGCTGAATAATACATTATTTTTGGAGCACTGTTACTAAAATTTGCTTCTACTCCACCCGCAATGCATGCAAATGCTCCGGATTTGATGATCGTTTTTGAAAGTGGATCTCTTGTTAATGAAGAATTGTAGTACTCGAGTAAAATCTGCAGATAAATTCAAGTCACCAGTAAATACGAAACGCAATATAGTATGCACTATGCACGCCATACACTGACGTGGCGATTCCAAACCACACACAAGCCGAATGAATTGAGCGGGCCAAACAAATAGCAAGACATATGAAACGTATTTAAAATATAAACCCAGTTTTGACCCGTTTACATAAATGAAATGAATTGAAATCAGTGGCGAAGCTTGACCCGAAACTTCGGGGGGTCGGAAATCACTAGTTTCAGGGGGTCGAAACCGTATATACCAAAAAATTTCTATACGAATAATATATAACCGGAACTTCTGAGCGAAAATTCGGGGGGGGGGGGGGGGGGGGGGTCCCCGCCCCTTAAGAGCTGCGCCAATGATTGAAATTACAGAAACTTTTAAAGAAAGTAAGTATATAAAGTTATGAACACTCTTAAATGATACTACTCACCTTTGAATCATTAGCAGACGGAATAATTATGCCAGGCAAACTCATTGGAACAGGATTAAGCTGAAAGCCAATAATAAAAGGATCCATGGTGAACACGATTCCAGCTGCACTCAAATTCCGAGCTGTCTGTATAGCATTATTTATAGTAGATTGCCCGAGAACAAATTTTATAGAATAGCTACAGATTAAGAGATTCCCTTCAACAATGGTCTGATTCAAGCTACTAGAATCTTGGCATTCATTCACATATTCATCATTGGGTGTTTCTGAATCATTCAAGGCATCGTTTGCAGCTACCAAAGTGTAACTGTCATTGGTTCCCGCTGAGAAAACATCGCATGTTAGTTTTTTATATTATAAAGAAGAAAGATTTTGCGAGCACACACGCACATATTGCAAACTCTATTGTCTCTCGACGTGCAAGATCTCAAATGACTTTAGGGTTTAGAGGTACGTTTTCTTTCTTATTCCTGTATTAGGCTTTTACTTACGAATTTGTTGATTTGGGCTATGGTTACAGTCACATGGGTGAAACTAAAAAGATAGCTAAAAGGAAACAGGTCAAATGGGTCTAAAGTTGCCCACTGTATTCTTAATGCATAAATCCAACTAATTTATTTCTCTCCAAAATGGTTTAATGTCCAGATGTGAAGATAACACAAGTTTTGTAATTACCAGTGTTGTAAAAATCGGCCTAGGCGCTAGTCGGAGATCTAGGCGTTTTGGCCATTAGGCGGGCCTAGGGGGTGGTTTTTTTAATTTTTTAAAAATTTCTAAGTATTTCTTAGCATTATGTGTATATATCTAAGTATTTCTAAGTATTATGTGTGTATATCTTAACATATTTTCAAAACACACCTAAATTTGTGTGTGTGTGTGTGTATAATACGTATAAAAATACCAAAACGCCTAATTCCGCCTAGTCCCGACTAGTCTCTAGGCTAGACCTCACCGCCCGCCTAGCGCCTTCTGCAACATTGGTAATTATACTCGAATATGCATAATATTTAAAAGTTCAAAATTTTGAATTGAGCGTTTTGGGTCAACCAAACCTGACCTGTTTCTACTAGTTCAAACCATTACCCGCACCTATGGTATAGTTATCTGAACAAAAGAATAAAATCGGGGAAAAAGAGCAGAATAAAAACAACTCAAACTTACGTGCAAGTCCAACTCCTGTAATGGTGATGTTGCTCCCAAGTAGAATAGAGTTGCTGTACTTGCGATCATGTGCGGCTGCACCCACTGTAAAGATCCAGGGACTGAAGGAAGAAACACTTTTAGGTGATGGACCGGTGTTGCCTGCTGCTTGTACCACAAAGATACCGCTTTTAAATGCGGAGAATAATGCCATGTCTATAGGATTAAAAAATGTTGCAATGCCTGGAGGACGTCTGTTAGGAGTAATCGACAAGCTTATGATGTCTACTCCATCTTGTGCTGCCTGTAAAAATCAATGAACAAGGTGAAAAACATATTATTGGAAGTTGTAAGATGAGTGGATTGGGTAATAAGTGAAAGCGGGTTTGGTTGAAACAGGCCAGGTCAGGTTGAGTCAACCCACACACTTTTTTGTCCATTTTTATGGCTAACAACAACAACAACAACAACCATACCTCGTAAGTCCCACAAATAGAAATACTATTGGTAGGGTCTGGGGAGGGTGGGATGTAGGCAAACCTTACCCCCATCCCTAGGGATAGAGAGGCTGCTTCCAAGGAGACCCCCGGCTCTAAACAGGAGAGACTGGGTATATATAAAATAAAGACTACCCAGTACCAGCAATCTAGTAAGTGGTGAAAATAATAATAATAATAACAATAATAATAATAATAACATGACAGTCAAAGGAACATATATAACATGGTACACAAACATATATGCAAGCATTGTTACTAACACAAAACAAGTCCAACGGAAAGGCGGACAGACCCTAAGTATCCTTAGCTTTAATTCTACGTCTCCACGAACTCCTATCTTGGACCATGTCCTTAGAGAGGTGCAACTCTATCAGATCGTGTTCAATACGCTTTTCCCAGGTCAACTTGGGTCTACCTCTACTCCTCCTACCCTCAACAGTCAGCGCTTCCTCTACTCTAACTATCGCTGACGTCTGCCTTCTCCTCACATGCCCAAACCATCTCAATCTCCACTCCTTTATCTTCTCAGAAATCTTAGCCAATCCTAACCTATCCCTAACCAACTCATTTCTTATTCGGTCTAGCCTTGTATACCCACACATGCACCGAAGCATCCTCATTTCTGCTACATCCATCTTGCGGGCTTGAGTCTTCTTGATGGCCCAACACTCCGACCCATACAACATAGCCAGTCTGACTGCAACTCTATAGAATTTACCCTTTAGTTTAGTTGGGAACCTCCTGTCGCACAAAACCCCAGAGGCTGCTTTCCATCTACGCCAGCCGGCCTGGATACGGTGGGTTACATCTCTATCTATCTCTCCATCATTTTGCACAAAAGATCCTAAATATTTGAAAGTCGTTGTCTTCGGGACCGCTTGGCCATCGATGGTGATCTGCGTGTCACTGACGTCACCTGCCTCGCTGAAACCACAGTAGAGGTACTCTGTCTTCGAGCGACTAATCCTTAACCCCTTGTTCTCTAAAGATGCTCTCCACTCTTCTACCCCCGCATTCAGACTTTCTTTGGTCTCCGCCACTAACACAATATCATCAGCAAAAAGCATACACCACGACACCGCCTCCTAAATCGATTTGGACAGCTCATCCATTACCATCGCAAAGAGGAATGGGCTCAAAGCAGACCCTTGATGGAGTCCTATCTCCACAGGAAAGGGATAAGTATCCCCTACAGGAGCCCGAACGCTAGTGATAGACCTTTCATACATATCCTTAATTATATCTATATACTTCCCCGGCACCCCCTTACATTCTAAAGTATCCCAAAGTAGCTTACGCGGGACACTGTCGTATGCCTTTTCCAAGTCAATGAACACCATATGCAAGTCCCGCCTTTTCTCCCTATACTTCTCCATTAGTCTCCTTAGAATGTGAATCGCTTCAATAGTTGACCGCCCTGGCATGAAGCCAAATTGGTTTGACGAAATATGAGTTTCTTTTCTAATCCTAGTCTCAATTATTCTTTCCCATAATTTCATAGTGCAAATCATATATAAATAATGTGCTAATGTGATTACGAAAATAGTATCAGTATGGCAGTAATTTAGAATCTTTGAATATAACAATTTAGGATGTCTTATGCATTAGAAGCTTAAAACTAGACTGTGGACAACTTACAACGTGATTGACCTGTTTGACTCAGGTCAATACGCATACGTGTTAAAATAGGCCTATTTTAGTATGGGCTTAAATAGACGAGGTATAATAATTAAATTTTAAATAAAACTATTTAGGAGGTTGTATGCATTAAATCTAGACTCTTGACCAACTTTCGACTTGTTTGACCTGGGTCAAAACGGGTGCAGGTTGAAATGTGCCGGTTTTAGTATGGTTGAAACACGCTAGTTCAGGTTGAGCTGACCTACAAACACTGATTTGTCCTTTTATCTGCAATATATACTACTACCATAGTAATTTAAATCTTTGTATAACGATTTTGACCTAGGCATGAAAAAATACCAGGCAACTACTTTCAACCATTTCACCTATGTTCACCTTTTAGCTAAAATTTGAGAAACCATACTTATCAAATAACATATCCATTAAAATATTCTAAGGGGCACTAATGTCGTTTGCGATTCATGTGTATCTTATTCAGCACAATACCTGATCAATGGCAGCAACCACATCCGCAGCAAATCCACCGAAGCTTTTGTACAATGCTTTGTAGACAGCAATGCTGAAACGTGTAACCCCACAATAATATGTAAGATAAACTAAAACTCAATATAATATTTTCAATATTAGTCAATATAATATTTTCAATATTAGACCGTAATTGCTGACAGATTGTATAATAATGTGATAATGATCCAATGTTGTTAGTTATGTAACCGCGGACAACTACAGGGGATTCTAAAATTTGTTTTTGACTTTTTCACATTTGACTTTCTTGAAATCATAACAATAAATCAAGCTTGTTTGAAATCAAATTTACTCACTGCGCACGAGGGGCCATTCCACTTGCATTCCCGAAGTGATGCCCGGCTACTACAACTGGAATACCATGGTTTCCTGCAGCAATAGAAGCTGTGTGCCTGCAATATATTTATTGTTTAATATTTGGTTACAACTTTCCAACAAACTGTTTACAACAGTTGATTATCTCATGTAATTATTCAAATATTGCAAAATTGCTTTGAAATATTATATCCAAAAACCACTATAGCAACTACATTTGAAGCTACATAAATCAAAACATTTACGACCAAATCATGCGCATATATAAACCGCAAAAAAAATGAAAATTACTCACGTTCCGTGGCCATCACCATCAAATGGTGAAGCATAATCTTGAGAAGCATTAAAAATCCCACGTGTAATAGCAGATGCTGCAAAATGGCGGGCCCCAACAAGTTTTCGGTTGCAGGAGCCAGATGGGAAATCTCGAGTGACCTCACAAATACCAGCAAAACGTTCGGGAACCGGATAACTGTTTCCAGAGAGATGATCAGCAAAGCTTATATGGGACGGGTCAATACCGGTGTCAATGAACCCGATTACAACCCCTTCTCCAGCTGTCTTATAACCACCCTCTTGGCGCCATGCGCCTTGAGGTAACCCCAAGAACTGTGGGGTGTGTGTGGTTTCCGTTCTGACAGAGAAATCAGGCACCACATTTGCCACCTCTTTTCGACCCGATAATTTTTGCGCCTTCACATTTTAAACATCAAAATAAGACATGTCATCTTCAATCATCATAAATTCAGAAATCACAATATATATATGACATTGCTATTCTAGCATAATAAATACGATAAACGTCAAACCATAACTAAAATGTAGAGATTATAATATACCTGTTGAGGAGTAACCAGAACGGCAAATCCATTAATTAAGTAGTGGTAGCTGTATAGTTTCATATATTTCTCCCCTTTTAGAACGCGTTTCAATAGTGAATCATGAACTCTTGCAATACGGGAACCAAATTGATGGTGGTGGCTCCTTTTCGTGATGTTACCAAAACTACATTATGAAGAAAAAAAGAGAGGAAAGAAACAACATAAGTACCGAACTATAAACCGATTCACTTATAAAAATGAAGTAAAAAACTCAACCACATAGCTTTTCTCCTCATCAATCCCTATCCTAATTAATCTACAACCTTAGGCTTTCTTAATTTTCTATTACTATATTTCAAGAAACATTACACAAGAAGTGTTCACAATCAACATCAGTAGTAACTCATCACCACCTATAGCAAAGCTAAGGTAGGGTCTGAGGAGGGTAAGCTGTAGACAACCTTACCCCCCCCCCCCCCCCACACACACACGAAAGAGGCTGTTTCTAGTGAGATCCCCGGCTCGATAGTAGTTTTGCATCAAGCCTTGGACATAAGGCACATAACACTCAACCCACCGTCCGCCGTTTTTAACGTTATTTTCACAAAATTAGTAAACTGTTACTTCCCACCCCCTATATATACATATACATATACACACTTTATGTGTGCGCACCGCAAGAGGGGCAGAACATCAGTAGTAACTGGTAAAGTTAAAAAGTAATTACTCTAACACCTACAGTCAAAGTGCATACAATTTCATAACAAGTAACTTTTACAAACTAATATGATGACTATCACACCACATTTATTTTGTCATCATAAATGGTGGTCAAGTAGGAAGCACCAAAAAGATACAACCTAAATATTTCCTACAACTTTTTTTTTTTACTAATTAGGTCCACTTTCAAGTTTCAACCTTTACAATATCCCATTTCAAACCCAACAACAACTTATAAAAAAAGATTAAAAAAGATTAAAACTTGCAACAAAATTAACAAACCCCATATCAAAATTCCATTAATCAACTACTAAAAATCAAAACTTTATGAATTAACCTTGGATTTTCAAGTGTATTAGCTCCTCCAGAAGCAGAATAAGGGTACCCAAAAGGATGTACTACAGTCTTGTTCACTTTATTAGGCCTATAACCATGAAAAACAGAAGGAGCTTGTTTAAGAGTAACCATATACACACCAGCAGCAGAATCATAAGAAGAACCATCATCTGTACTCTCTTGACACAAACAACACCCAATCATCACAGCTAACACAACACATTTCACAATGCCACCCATTGCCTTATCTTTATGTACCCAGAATAATAATAATAACAACAAACTTTTAGCAGCAAAGTTCTGAGAGGAACCCAGTTGCAGGACAAGTTAGGTGAGTTTGTAAAGTTCTGAGAGGAACCCAGTTGCAGGAGCCCATTGAAGAAGAAGAAGAAGGGAAAGAGGAAGAAAGTAATAACAAGCTTTTTGATAAGAGAGAGAGAGAGAGTTAAAGGGTGTTGGGTGTTGGGTGGTGTGCACATGAACGTTTTAATAATATGTTAATATTATTATTATTAATATTATTAGTAAGAAGAAGATAGCTTTTGGGTGATAATATATGAGTGTGAACGTTTAGCTTTTTTAGACTGTTGTGGGAATTTGAAGGCCTACACCGCCCTCTTCCCACTATCTTTTCAAAGTGTAGTGTTATATGCATAAAGTTATAAAAATTGTAGATTTTGTTTTTGTATTGTTAGGTCACATCTAGAAAAAAATTGGGTGTCTCCTTTTCAATCATATCTTTGTTTGTTTGTATGTGTCTTAATAATTGACTTAAAACTAGTGGAATTCTTTTGCTGAGTGCTTGTTGTTGCGGGAATTCGGTCGAAATCAGTTTGGCCTGTTATGGTAGCGGTCAGTGGTGAAGCTTCACCCGAAGGTTCGGTGGTCGAAAACCAGTTTCGGGGGGTCGAAACCCTATATTTCCAAAATTTTCTATACGAATACTATATAATCGGAACTTCTGCGCGAAAATTCGGGGAGGGGGGGGGGGGGTCGGCCGCCCCCGCCCGCCCCAACTAAGCTGCGCCACTGGTAACAGTACATTTCTAACATTCAGTATAGCAACTCACGACATTGGTACGGTACCGACACTCGCTATAGTTTATAATATTCCTAAAAAATACTCTATAAAGAAAAAAAACTCCCTTTTCGTCAGGATTTATATCGGGACATAAAGAAAAAGATATAACGGCGTATTCATCTTTTTTTTTTTAGATTAATGAACACAAGTTTTTAGAGAGAAATAAAATTAAATGAATTTTTTTTATAGTATACGAGGTGAAATTGAAACTTAAAATTTTAAGGTTGAGTCTACAAGTCATTGACCATGTCAAATTGGATTTGCGGGTAGGTCATACCAAACCTAGTTAAGAAAAATCTGGTTATGGAACAAGAGATTGCTTATAGTTAAGTCAAACGTTAAAAAAAATACAAATAAAAGTCCCAAGTTTTTAAAATATGGTTATTTGGCTAAATTGGAAGGTCATGGCGACCAATGGGTGTGAGTACAATGTGTGGCAAAGCATAAGCTATCCATTAGTCGTGCTACCATCATTTGTAAATCTTTTACCAAACTTGGGTTCAAGTGCTTGTGCAATTATTTGCAAGTGTTTTACTACACTAGATGAAATGGAGTGTAAAAAGTGGTAGGGAATGGACAGTGCTCGGTTAGCCAATGGGTTGATGGGCTCAGTTGGAGTCTCAGAGAGATTAGGGGAGGGGTGGAACAAGAACAACTCTCTAAGTTAGTAGAGGTCATAGAACACATTTCACTGGATGGTTCTCTGGATAACTGGGTTAGGAAGTTGGACAATATTTTGGAATTCTTCTGATGGGAATAGAAAATGTTACGTATATTGTGAAGAAAATGTCATTTATGTTGTGAATTTTTATAAGCTAGCGAGCGTCGAATGAATGTTTAATAATGTTACGATAATTTAAAGTTGATACACAATATAGGGTCAAGAGGATGATCAACCACACTGAGACTGAGACACGGTCCAGACTCCTACATGAAATATTGCGCGGAAGCGCTAGTGTGACACAATCCACTTTGACTCCCCCATTTAGAGTCAAGAGATAGATAGATGAATAGATACCTCCCATTTGATTATGTATCATCAAGCTTAAGTCAATATTAATGGAAATATAGACGCTTACAAGACTATGAAGTCGATCACATAGCTCATGAATACATAACTGTTTTTTTCATCAATTCTACACTAAAATCTATAGTTAAAATGTTGTCAATATATAATGAAAAGAAGTTATAAGCATTCATCAATTCTTAATTAAACTTTGTAGTTAAAATGTTGTCAATAAATAATGAAAAGAAGTTATAAGCATGCATGAGGGTAATTAATTCACACTTTTTGCACCAAAAGAATCCAACTTTACCTTTTTGGCATGATTGAAGAAACACTAAGATTGTTTCTCTCTTTTATGTTTGTGTGCTTTCTCAACATTCTTGGGAGAAAAAAAAAATTTCTTCTTTTATTTTATTGTTTACCAATTACTTTGTGATAAGATTACATCGAGCCAGGGTCTCATTGGAAGGAGTCTCTCCACACCTTAGTTTTTGCTATTGGTGGGATTAACTGAGTATGATGATGATAATTTGTGATAAGATTACAAAGTATAAATGTTATTGATAAAAGTTATAAATACAAAGATAGAGTCCACTGTTTAACTTCAATAACCAGTAACATATAACTACATTAAGGTTTCATGATTTGAATATGACAACATAACAATTTCATAATGACCGTGTTCAGTTATGATACAAAAACTTTTCTTATATGATGTAAGCGTTATTGCGTAAGAGGAACACATTCAAGCTCGATTTGCAGGACACCTTTTTCGACGTTTTGAAGTGTAAGAGCGATTTCTTGTTTCACAATTCCTTTTGACATTGTGATAACACCATCTTTGCTTTCTGCGCATTTTCCATGTGGCATTGTTGACCCATCGACTACAGAATTCTCGGATGCTTTTGCAGCATAAACCAACGGCTGGATATCGATCTCAGCATCTCCCATAAAATCATCAGCTTTGAATGTATCCTTGTCATAAACAAGCTGCAACATGATCTAATATAATCAATACAATAATATTTAATTTATATTAAAACTATTTAATATGAAAATGTAGAATAATTTTGACTTACCACTTTCAAAGGAGGAATATTGTTAGGAATTGATAACATTAGTTTTTCATTCCACACAGGATTAAGGTTGCTCTTTATAACACGTGTCTTCATCGACTGCGTCAAATGTTACAATTACTTTCATTACTTTTAACTACCTTTGAACTTTAATTATGCTAATATCGAAATAACTGTCAAATTTGAGGCTTACTTGGTTTCCTAATGAGAGGATAACATAAGGATCACTTGTCAACATATCTCGGACAGCTAGGTTGGTGCCTTTGACCACATTGACCTTAATCAGACCAATAAATTCAACCATACCTGCCTACACACAAGATATAAGACATACATATAAATAATGTTTTGAATAGAATGGGTTGATTTTGCAGTTTTGACTCAAACGGGTCATTATTAGCTAAAGCGGAGACATGACAAATGTATCGAATTTAGTCAAAATATATTGTTTTTTAAACAAGATTACTGCGTTATTTATTTTATAACAACTTAAAAATGGACAATAAAGTTTTGCTGGTCACCCTTCGAACTATCCTGGCCCAACCCGCTCATCTTAACATCTCTAATCAAGCTACGAGACAAAGAGCACAAAGAAATTACCATCGAATTGCTTTTTCTAGTAGTCTTATTTTCAACTTCTTTCTTTTTCCAGCTGTTGCGAAATGCTTGACCAATACTATGCGCACGAATATTATTTGAGTTCTTTTTGTCCATGATTGCACCAACGAAATTTGTTGACGCACAATGCATTGATAGATGAGGCCGAAGACAAATTTCTTTACTTGAGTCGACAAATTCTTGCATTTCATATTTTCTCCTGGTTATCCATAAACCGATTTACTAATTACTAATTAGTGATTACGTAACTTATGATTAGTCAAACGAGATTAATTTACCTGATAAAGTCAAACCGTTCCTCTATAGAGGAATCAGGTTTTGGTTTTTTACATTTTTCAGGAATTGTTGCTTCCAACTTTGAATTAACCATGGCATTCCCACCACAATTTATTACATTATTCACTTCTTTATGTGTCCATTCATCTAAATTGACTGATAACACCTGTATGCAAATACTTTTACACAATTAACACACAAACTGACTAGAGTTCAATTTAGAACTGTTTTGTTCACTTCTAAATATAAAAATATAATCCATACCTTTGAAATATGAACACCAAGGCTTCTATGTGCTCCTGAACATTGGATGCAGATAAATGATCCAAAGCTAACAGATCTGGTTGCCCAAAAAAAATGTGATATTGGTTGCTATATATTATAATCAAAGACAAAGCCAAATATTGCATGCATAGAGTAACATAAATGAATAAATGAGGAATTAAAACAATTGTCTCGTATGTGATGCCATGTATACGAAACGATTATGTTATTTGATCTACATTAGTTCATTTAAAAAAAATGTATGGACTATGGAGCTTAACACTTACACCCATTTTGGATCAGGAGTTCCGCAATCTGCACATACCATGTTACCCGATTCAGAGATAAATCCTGCTAGCTTTTCTTGTGGGCCTAATAAGTGAAAAGAATCAGTATAACTATAATCTGATCAGTATAACTTATTTTGTAAACCGCAAGACATGTCATTCACATTAAAACCATACATTATTTAGTTCACATGATACATGATTACACAAGTCATTTTTTTCAGAATAAATGAAAAGACGGTTGTAAGCATATCATAATACATGGTGCACAACATTTTCCAGTGAGTTTTGAAGAATGTAATTAACATACTGTAAGGTCGAGTTTGTCCAGACAAGCGGCTCCATTTTTCTCTATTTTCTAAACATAAGAAGTCATAGAGGGAAGATCCTGAGATGATAGTTATACCATTTAGCATTACATCATGGTGAACAAGTATGGTCAGGAATTAAGGAGTGCTACAGATATTCATACACATTTTAACTTAAGTCCGAGTTGGTTCCATTCTTTGTTTTTTTATATCATGGAGTATATCACTATAATGTCCCTACAAAACTATCAATCATCAACAATTGATCATGGGAAGCTGGTAACCAATTAAATAAAATTAATACCATAACCTCCGTACAAAGACAGTCCATTACTTACTTTAGGAAGCAAATTTTATGTATTTTACAGTAAAGTTGAAATGTTTTGTTCCAAGGTAAAAGTTCTTATCTAGATGAAATCATTAAATCCATTTTTGAGTGACAACCCAAAAATCTATATATTAACTTTTTAAAAGATCACATTCGGTTTTTTTTTGTTGATAACTAACGTTAATTCTTGTGAAATCAACAAAAGGAACATTATAATTTGCAAGAATAAATAACTTTATATGATAATGAAAATGTAAGTGTAAAAGAAAACAATCATACTTGTTAATTTTTGGCAGCTTTCTAGGTTTTCTCCAAGTTGAGAGTTTTCCCCCTTCGTGTTTGCTATGAAAAGCCATAATTAAAAATGGTTAAAACCTAAAATGACGGTTAAAAACGTGACATTTCACATCAATAACAAAGCACAACTTCTTTGGAATTTGATATTTGGAAAGAATTGAACTTACAAACATCAATTTCATGAAGGAATCATATTATGGTCCCAAACATCATATAAACAACAATCATAATACGGATAACTTGATCATTACCTGATACATTTTCGGAAACCTTTTTCTTCTCTGTCGTAGCCATTTGTGCCTCTGAAATCAAAATGCAGCAACAAATTAATAAGTATCTATGTGCCTGCATTATCAGTTGCCTTATTAATCATGCTTCAAGGTAAAAGTTCTTATCCAGGTGAAAGTATTAAAACAATTTTGTAGTTACAGTCCCAAAATTTCATTATTAACCTTTTGTCCCTTTTAAACATCATATTCGATTTATTGTTTCTAACTAACCTTAATTCTTGTAAAATTAGTGTTTGCAAGAAGAGACAACTTTTGAAAAAGATGAAAAAGGTAAGTGCAAAAGAAAATAATCATACTCGTTAAATTTTGGCAGCTTTCAACGTTGTCTCCAGGCTTAGAGTTTTTCCCCTTTGTGTTTGCTATGGAAACCCATAATTCAAAATAGTCAAAACTTATTCCGACAGCTAAAAATGCCAAATTTCACTCAATAACAATTAATAAACACAACTTCTTTGGAAATTGGATCATAACATGTTCTGAAAGCATTGAACTCGAATAGATCATTTTAGAGTTTTTCCCCTTTGTGTTTCCTATGAAAACCCATAATTCAAAATAGTCAAAACTTATTCTGACGACTAAAAATGCCACATTTCACTCAATAACAATTAATAAACACAACTTCTTTGGAAATTGGGCCGTAGCATGTTCTGAAAGCATTGAACTCGAATAGATCATTTTAGAGTTTTGCCCTTTGTGTTTGCTATGAAAACCCATAATTCAAAATAGTCAAAACTTATTCCGACGGCTAAAAATGGCACATTTCACTCAATAACAATTAATAAACACAACTTCTTTGGAAATTGGGCCGTAGCATGTTCTGAAAGCATTGAACTCGAATAGATCATTTTCATAAATGAAGCATATCATGGGCCCCAACATTATATAAGCAACAATCAACAAATAAATTAATAGATAACACGGTGGACTTGATCATTACCTGATACATTTTCAGAATCCTTTTTCTTCTCTGTCGTCGACATTTGTGCCTCTGAAATCGAAATGCGGCAACGAATTAATAAACTACCTATGAATATGAACAAAAATTTGCAAGAATGGAAAACTTTTATGTGTGCAAAAGAAACAACCATACTTGTTAAACTCTGGAAGCTTTCCTTGTTGTCTCCTGGTTGAGAGTTTGCCCTCTTTGTGTTTGCTATGAATAGCCATAATTTGAAACAATCAAAATTTCTCCTAACCATTAAAAACGCTACAATCGACATCAACAAAGCATAACTTCTTTGGAATTTGGATCATAGGATATTTTGGAAGCATTGAACTTAAAACATCAATTTTATATAAGAAGCATATCATGGCATTGGCCAATATATTATATAAAAACAATCATTAATTAAATAAACAGATAACACAAAAGACTCACTATCATTACCTACTACATTTTCAGAATCCTTTTTCTTCTCATTTGTAGACAATTGTGCCTCTGAAATAGAAAAGCGGTAACAAATTAATAAACTATTTGTGTGCCTACATCTTCATCTGCCATAGAAATCATGCTTCAAGGTAAAAGTTCTTATTTAGATGAAATTACTACAATTAGTCTGGAGTTAAAACCAAAAACAATTCATTATTATTATTATTTTTAAAAAACATATTCGTTTTTTTTTGTTGCTAACTAACATTGATTCTTGTGAAATCACCAAAAGGAACAAAACAATGTGCAAGAATGACTAACTTTGTACATAAACATAAAAATTCGTGCACAAGAAACTAATCATACTTGTTAAAGTTTGGCAGCTTTCCCTCTTGTCTCCAAGTAGAGACTTTTTCCCTTTTGTGTTTGCTGCAAAAAGCCATAATTTGAAATAATCAAAACTATTATAACCTTTAAATACGCCACAATCGACATCAATAACAAAGCACAATTTCTTGGGAATTCGGATCATAGCATATTTTGAAAGCATTAACTTGAAATATCAATTACATTAAAGCAACATATCATAGCCCCAAAACATTGAATAAACAATAATCAACAAACAAAACATAGATAACTCGGAGGAATGGATTATTACCTAACATGTTTTCGGAATCTTTTTTCTTCTCAGTCGTAGACACTTGTGCCTCTGAAATCGAAATGCAACAACGAATTAATAACAACCAATGCAGATTCATTTCATTGTATTACTAATCATGCTTCAAGATAATGGTTGTTATCTAGATGACACTACTAAATTGGAGTTATAACCCAGAAAACTTGTTATTAGCTTTTTAAAACAACTTATTCAATTTTTTTTTTGTTTCTAACTAAATTTAATACATGTGATATAGCCAAAAGAAACATGACAATGTGCAAGAATGAGCAACTTAGCACACACACATGGAAAAGTAGTGCACAAGAAATCAATCATACTTGTTAAAGTTTGGCAGCTTCCCCTATTGTCTCCAAGTAGAGAGTTTTTCCCTTTTGTGTTTACTACAAAAAGCCATAATTCAAAATAATCAAAATTATTTTGACTGTTAAATACGCTACAATCAACATTAACAACAAAGCACAGTTTCTTTGGAATTTGGATCATAGCATATTTTGAAAGCATGGAACTTGAAATATCAATTTCATAAAAGCAACATATCATGACCCCAAACATTGAATAAACAACAATTAGCAAAAACATATATATACATAGATAACACGGAGGAATCAAATATTACCTAACATGTTTCCGGATTCTTTTTTCTTCTCAGTTGTACACATTTGTGCCTCTAAAATCAAAATGCAACAACGAATTAATAACTACCAATGCATATGCATTTCATTGCATTACTAATTATGCTTCAAGATAAAAGTTGTTATCTAGATGAAACTATTAAATTGGAGTTGCAACCCCGAAAACTTGTTATTAGCTTCTATAAACAACATATTCAATTTTCTTTTTTGTTGCTAACCAATCTTAATTCTTTAGATATCGCCAAAGGAAAACAACAATGTGCAAGAATGAGCAACTTTGCGCACACACATGAAAAGGTAGTGCAAAAGAAATCAATCATACTTGTTGAAGTTTGGCAGCTTTCCTTGTTGTCTCCTAGTAGAGAATTTTTCCCTTTTGTGGTTGCTACGAAAAGCCATAATTTGAAATTACCAAAATTATTCTGACCGTTAAATACGCCACAATCGACATCGTTAACAAGGCATAACTTCTTGGTAATTTGGATCATAGCATATTGAAAACATTGAATTTAAAATATCAATTTCATAAAAGCAACATATCATGGCCCCAAACATTGAATAAACAACAATTAGCAGAGAAAATATAGATAACACACAGGAATCGATTATTACCTGACATGTTTTCAGAATCATTTTTCTTCTCGGTCGTAGACACTTGTGCCTCTAAAATCGAAATGCAGCAACTAATTAATAACTACCAACGCAAATGCATTTCATTTCATTACTAATCATGCTTTAAGATAAAAGTTCTTATCTAGATGAAAGTATTATATTGGAGTTCGAACCCAGAAAACTTGTTATTAGCTTCTTTAAACAACATATTCAATTTTTTTTTTGTTGCTAACCAAACTTAATTCTTGTGATATTGTCAAAAGAAATACAACAATGTGCAAGAATTAGCAACTTTGAACACAAACATGAAAAAGTAGTGCACAAGAAATCAATCATACTTGTTAAAGTTTGGCAGCTTTCCTTGTTGTCTCCAAGTTGAGAGTTTTTTCCTTTTGTGTTTGCTACGAAAAGCCATAATTTGAAATAATCAAAAGTTATCCTGACCGCTAAATACGCCACAATCGACATCAATAACAAAGCACAACTTCTTGAAAATTTGGATCATAGCATATTATGAAAGCGTTGAACTTAAAATATGGATTTCATAAAGCAACATATCATGGCCCCAGACATTGAACAAACAATTAGCAGAAAAAAATATAGATAACATGGAGGAAGCGATTATTACCTGACATGTTTTCAGAATCTTTTTTCTTCTCGGTCGTAGACACTTGTGCCTCTAAAATCAAAATGCAACAACGAAATAACTACCAATGCATATGCAT
Organism: Ambrosia trifida; assembly: GCA_028751855.1. Lineage (NCBI taxonomy): Eukaryota > Viridiplantae > Streptophyta > Magnoliopsida > Asterales > Asteraceae > Ambrosia > Ambrosia trifida. The sequence continues at coordinate 9,889,001 of CM054131.1, forward strand.
TTCATTGTAGTACTAATCATGCTTCAAGATAAAGGTAGTTATCTAGATGGCACTATTAAATTGGAGTTGCAACCCAGAAAACTTGTTATTAGCTTCTTTTAACAACATATTCAAATATATTTTTTTTATTTTTGCTAACTATATTTTATTCTTGTGTTATAGCCAAAAGAAACATGACAATGTGCAAGAATGAGCAACTTTGCACACACATATGAAAAAGTAGTGCACAAGAAATCAATCATACTTGTTAAAGTTTGGCAGCTTCCCTTGTTGTCTCCAAGTAGAGAGTTTTTCCCTTTTGTGTTTGCTATGAAAAGCCATAATTTGAAATAATCAAAATTATTTTGACGTTAAATACGCTACAATCGACATCAACAACAAAGCATAACTTCTTTGGAATTTGGATCATAACATATTTTGAAAGCATTGAACTTGAAATATCAATTTCATAAAAACAACATATCATGGCCCCAAATATTGAATAAACAACAATTAGCAAAAAATTAAAAAAAATATAGATAACACGGAGGAATCGATTATTACCTAACATGTTTTCAGAATCTTTTTTCTTCTCAGTGGTAGACACTTGTGCCTCTGAAATCGAAATACAACAACAAATTAATAACTACCAAAGCATATGCATTTCATTGCATTACTAATCATGCTTCAAGATAAAAGTTCTTATCTAGATGAAACTATTAAATTGGAGTTGCAACCCAGAAAACTTGTTATTAACTTATTTAAACAACACATTAAATTTTCTTTTTTGTTGCAAACCAAACTTAATTCTTGAGATATCTCCAAAAGGAACACAAAAATGTTCAATAATGAGCAACGTTGCGCACACACATGAAAAAGTAGTGCAAAAGAAATCAATCATACTTGTTAAAGTTTGGCAGCTTTCCATGTCTCCTAGTAGAGAGTTTTTTCCTGTTGTGTTTGCTACGAAAAGCCATAATTTGAAATAATCAAAATTATTCTGACCATTAAATACGCCACAATTGACATCAATAACATGGCACAACTTCTTGGTAATTTGGATCATAGCATATTGAAAGCATTGAATTTTAAATATCAATTTCATAAAAGCAACATATCATGGCCCCAAACATCGAATAAACAACAATTAGCAAAAAAAGATAGATAACACGCAGAAATCGATTATTACCTGACATGTTTTCAGAATCATTTTTCTTCTCGGTTGTAGACACTTGTGTCTCTGAAATCGAAATGCGGCAACTAATTAATAACTAACAACGCATATGCATTTCATTGCATTACTACTAATCATGCTTCAAGTTAAAAGTTCCTATCTAGATGAAAGTATTAATTTGGAGTTCGAACCCATAAAACTTGTTATTAGCTTCTTGAAACAACACATTCAATTTTTTTTGTTGCTAACCAAACTTAATTCTTGTGATATCTCCAAAAGGAACACAACTATGTGCAAGAATGAGCAAGTTTCCACACAAACATCAAAAAGGAGTGCACAAGAAAGCAATCATACTTGTTAAAGTTTGGCAGCTTTCCCTGTTGTCTCCAAGTTGAGAGTTTTTCCCTTTTGTGTTTGCTACGAAAAGCCATATTTTGAAATAATCAAAAGTTATTCTGACCATTAAATACGCCACAATCGACATCAATAACAAAGCACACCTTCTTGGGAATTTGGATTATAGCATATTATGAAAACATTGAACTTAAAATATCAATTTCATTAAGCAACATATCATGGCCCAAACATTGGACAAACAATTAACAGAAAAAAAACATAGATACCATGGATGAAGTGATTATTACCTGACGTGTTTTCAGAATCTTTTTTCTTCTCGGTCGTAGACACGTGTGCCTCTGAAATCGAAATGCAACAACAAATGAATAACTACCAATGCATATGCATTTCATTGCATTACTAATCATGCTTCAAGATAATGGTTCTTATCTATATGACACTATTAAATTGGTGTTGCAACCCAGAAAACTTGTTATTAGCTTCTTTAAACAACATATTCAATTTTTTTTGTTGCTAACCAAACTTAATTCTTATGATATCGCCAAAAGAAACACGACAATGTGAAAGAATGAGCAACTTTGCACACAAACATGAAAAAGTAGTGCACAAGAAATCAATCATACTTGTTAAGGTTTGGCAGCTTTCCCTATTGTCTCCAAGTTGAGAGATTTTCCCTTTTGTGTTTGCTATGAAAAGCCATAATTTTAAATAATCAAAAGTTATTCTGGCCATTAAATACGCCACAATCGACATCAATAACAAAGCACACCTTCTTGGGAATTTGGATTATAGCATATTATGAAAACATTGAACTTAAAATATCAATTTCATAAAGCAACATATCATGGCCTAAACATTGGACACACAATTAGCAGAAAAAAAACATAGATACCATGGATGAAGTGATTATTACTTGACGTGTTTTCAGAATCTTTTTTCTTCTCGGTCGTAGACACGTGTGCCTCTGAAATCGAAATGCAACAACAAATTAATAACTACCAATGCATATGCATTTCATTGCATTACTAATCATGCTTCAAGATAAAGGTTCTTATCTATATGACACTATTAAATTGGTGTTGCAACCCAGAAAACTTGTTATTAGCTTCTTTAAACAACATATTCAATTTTTTTTTGTTGCTAACCAAACTTAATTCTTATGATATCGCCAAAAGAAACACGACAATGTGAAAGAATGAGCTACTTTGCACACAAACATGAAAAAGTAGCGCACAAGAAATCAATCATACTTGTTAAAGTTTGGCAGCTTTCCTTGTTGCTTCCAAGTTGAGAGTTTTTCCTTTTTGTGTTTGCTACGAAAAGCCATAATTTGAGATAATCAAAAGTTATTATGTCGTTAACTACGCTACAATCGGCATCAATAACAAAGCACCAACTTCTTGGGAATTTGGATCATAGCATATTTTGAGAGCATTGAACTTAAAATATCAATTTCATAAAATAACATATCATGGCCCTAGAAATTGAATAAACAAATATCAGCAAAAAAAAAAAATTTAGTTAACACGGAGGAATCAATTATTACTTGAGATGTTTTCAAAATCTTTTTTCTTCTCATTCGTAGACACTTGTGCCTCTGAAATCAAAATGCGGAAACAAATTAATAACTACCAATGCATATACATTTCATTGCATTACTAATCATGCTTCAAGATAAAAGTTCTTATCTAGATGAAACTACTAAATTGGAGTTGCAAGTTGCAACCCCAAAATTTGTTATTAGCTTCTCTAAATATCATATTCATTTTTTTTTGTTGTTAACCAAACTTAATTCTTGTGATATTGGCAAAAGGAACACAACAATATGCAAGAATGAGTAACTTAACACACTAACATGAAAGTAAGCGCAAAAGAAAACAATCATACTTGTTAAATTTTGGCGGCTTTCTTTGTTGTCTCTAGGCTGAGAGTTTTTTCCTTTTGTGTTTGCTATGAAAATCCATAATTTAAAATGGTTAAAACTTACCGTGAGCATACCACATTTCACATCAATAACAAAGCAAAACTTCTTTGGAATTCGGATCATAGCATATCACAAAAGCATTGAACTCACAATAATGAAAATGAAAGTGCAAAAGAAAACATCATACTTGTTAAATTTTGACGGCTATCCTTGTTGTCTCCCGGTTGAGAGCTTCTCCCCTTAATGTTTGCTATGAAAAGCCATAATTTAAAACTGTCAAAACTTAATCTGACTATTAAAAACACATAATTCACACAAACAACAAAATACAACTTCTTCCAAATTTGGATCTTAACATAGTTTGAAAGCATTAAACTTACAAACATCATTTCAATATTTCATACAAGAAGCATATCATAACCTCAAAACATTATACAAACAAAACAACAATCCACAAATAAATAAAACAAACTACACGGAGGAGGACTCGATCATCACCTGGTACATTTCCGGAATCCTTTTTCTTCTCTGTCGTAGACATTTGCGCCTCTGAAATCCAAATGCAGCCACAAACCATCAAACTATCTACACATTTGCATCTCATCACCTTATTAATCATGGTATCAAAAAGTTTGCCAGCTTCAATTATATAAATACAATACAATACAAACCATAATCAACGAACACATCAACATATAGAACACAATTATTATTATTACCTGATTAATTAGTGATCGAAATCTGTTTTCTTATGCATCGTAGACATTTAAGCATCTGCAATGGACATGAGGTAATGAATCATGAAGCTTCCTATGCATTTCAAGATTATTATTGTTATTATTATTATACGTCGATTTCCAAAATTGAAGTTTTTATTTCGATATTCTGGTTGTGCGTATCGTTGTGGACGGATTTCAAGCAAACAACATGAACGATGATATAACTGATGGAGTGATTTACATGTTCACCCCCTTGTGTTTTTCAAAGTTGCTACTTTGGTTTATTTATGACTTTTGGTTGACCACATACCAATAACCAAAGAGTAATTTTAGTCGATTTTAGATTTTTTGAAACCAATTTAGTTTAATTCGGTTACTAATTTGAAGTGGGAAACGTCCGTCTTGGTTAGTTGGTTATGGGTGTTTCAGTTTTAAATTTCTCATACCGGGTCGATTTGATTAAAAATGACTCGACTATTAGTGACGGATCTAGGAAAAAAATTTAGGAGTAATGTTCAATAAAAAATTTCACCATAGTTTCATAGAATGTAAACGAAATAAAAATAAAAACAAGGTAATGTAAGTTTGGGTTTTATTAATTTTGTGGGTGCAAACAAGCCGAGCAGCTAGCGAGCTACTCAAGCTCGGCTCAGTAAAAAGCTAGAAACGAGCCGAGCCTTATTGAGCCCGGTCTCGAGCCTGGAATGTGAAGCTCGTAACTCGTAAGGCTCGTCGAGCCTTATCGAGCCTGAATGTAATATTAGTTTTATTAATATTTAATAATATTTACACCCTCAATTAAGCTTGTTTACTAAACGAGCCCTAGTCAAGCTTCGTTTATCGATCTCCGATCTTATTATTTATATTATTTTTATTTAAAATATTGACTATAGTAAACGAGCCGATCCCGAGCTTAAGAAATTTTTAACAGGCCGAGCTCGAGCCCTCATAAGATTTTCGAGCTCGGGATCGGCTCTTTTGCACCCTTAATTTTGTTGGGTATTTTAGGGGTGTAAACGAGTCGAGCCCGAGCCTGACTAGGCTAGGCTCGACTCGAAATAATTTTAGAACAATTCTAAAGGAGCTAAAAGCTCGGCTTGAGCTCGCTTCAAACCTTAAAGGAGGCAAAACTCGGCTCGAGCTCGACTCGCCAATGTTAAATAGTAGGTATACTATATATAAAATAATTATAATATAAAATTTGTTTGGGCTCGTTTAGGCTCGCGAGCCTAACGGTCTTTGTATGAAAAGCTCGAGCTCGGCTTGTTCGAGCTTTTTACCGAGCTGATCCCGAGTACTCTCGATTCGCTGCGCATCATTTACACCCCTAGGTATTTTGTTAGTTTAGTTGGGTTTAGTATTAGTTAATTCGAGTTTGATAAATATTTTCCGAGTGACGTAACGTTGTAACGCGAAATTTATTTTTAAAGGTAATGTAAAATTTATTTTGGGGTAACGTAAAATTTATTTTATTAGTAACGTAAAATTTGTTTTAGAGGTAACGTTTTACAAAAATCGTAAAAATAAATTTTTTTCCTACTATGCGCGAAAAACTGAGGGGCAACGGGCGCGGCCCCTAGCACAATGCTAGGTCCGCCCCTGCCGGCTATATAAGTTGTCAGGAAACTGTGGTTTGGTTAGTTAATTGTCGTTTCTTGACTTGAGTCAATTCAAACTGATCAAATGAAAAAGCTACGTCTTGCTAATATATAATGAAAATGTTGGAGCAACCTTAAATTTATTGGGTTAATCTTTTGTGAGTATAAGATCGTCGAGAGAAATGGATTAAAAGTTAGAAGTGTCACAAAATATTTCATTCAATTTTCACAAATAATAAATTTATTTTCATTTTTATGTTCTAGCATAATAGAACTTTCATTCTTTTTAATGGTTTGATTATGGTTAGCACCAAAATGATCATTAAAGCTCAATAAATCGTAAGCAAAATCAATGTAAACAGTAAAAGAATAATATTTTTTTGAATGACCAACGAAATTCACCAATAACTCCTTTCGGAGTCCCTACTCAGTCAAACCAGGACCCATTTCACCCGGCATACATAGCCAGACATGTAAGGAAGCTCCTGGTTTCACCAAGTTTCACCAGTTCCGGGGAAAACCCGACTATTCACCCACCCGAAAGCATAACAATTGAATAATCAGTAAATCCCGGCGCTCTCAAGAATCGAAACCATGACCTTTCAACCATAGGTTTTCTATCATTGAGTCTCCATACCACTCCATCATAAGATGGTTGGTTAAAAGAATAATATTACACATGACATCGTAATTATAAGATAATAAATTGCTTTAAAATACGCATCTAAGCACTCATGAGTAAATTTATTTTTTTGTAGGAGAACTCTTCTAGTTTTTTTTTTTGAACGGCAAAAACACTATATATATATATATATATATAGGGGAGGGTTATCTTGAGAACGCTAAATATTGTGAGAACCGTGAGAACAAGTAAAAAAATTAATCAAAATCAATTTTTTTTAATACAAACCTCATTATAATAAAATTCAACATAAATAAATGAATTTTCTTTCCAAATAATTCATCTTTTCTTGCAAAAACACTTTCAAATTAACTTTTTACACATGTGTAAATGAAACAGTTTACACATGTATAAACAGTAAATTTACACATGTGTAAAAACAAATTATTTTCGTATACGTTTGAATTTTTACGCGTAAATTGTGTTTTGGGGATTGTATTTTAGTAATAAAGACAAGTGTAAAAAGAAATTTTGAATTTGAATGGTTTTAGATGCCGTTCTCACGGTTCGCACGAAATATAGGTGTTCTCAAATTAACTTTCTCCTATATATATATATATATATATATATATAGCCCCAGCAAGAGACTGGAAAAGATACAAACACCAATCTAAACAAAGCAAAACGAACTACAACATATCGGAGATATTAAAATCGGACCATTTTTCCCACTCGACTTGAGGTAACTTGGACCTGCACTTTATCCATAGAAATGAGTCTTCCTTGATCGCGTCTACCGATCTTCTAACTGGGATGAATATGCCGTCGAACACCATTTTGTTTCTAGCCGTCCAAATGTTCCAAACCGTGGCTAAGATTACCGTGTATACTATTTTCTTCCATTTTTTGCAGCCCGGACTTTCCAGAATGAATTGTATCAGATCGTTGAGTGTCTCGCAAGACGAAGGCCAAGAAATCCGCATCCAAATAACCACATTCCACCAAATGGACTTAGTAAACAAACAACCGGCAAACAGATGGTCCGTATTCTCCACGCAATATCCACATCTATTGCACGTTGTATCAATCGCATTAATACCCCTTCTAAATAAACCAGTCTTTGACGCTACCCTGCCCATTTTCGCTCTCCAAAGCAGCAGAACTCTTCTAGTTTAATTATTCATGGTGGAGACTTGAGTTTGTCTATATTTCTTGATTTAAAAGTAAATAACTATTTAACACCTTTATAGAAAAGATATATAAAAAATAATAAAAATAACATGTTAAAGAAGACTCAAGGGACTAAAGATGCAATTTCCTCTAATAGATTTCTTCTATGTGAAAGTTTAAAAAAACTTCAATAAAAAACTTCTGGAAGAAGTTATTCTGTGGAATCAAAAGTTTTAAAGAAATTTAGCATCAACTTCGACCTTTTTTAGTTTTTTATTTTACGATTATTGCATTGCCTTTTGCATATATGATTTGTAAGAGCATCGGAGATTATAAAACAAAAAAGTAAGTTGGTGGGGTGTATGTTTGTAGGACCCATTAAGATTTAGAGAGGGTTTTTTAATCACAGTATTAGTACTTGATCAATCAAAATCTGCTTTTTGGTTGTCATACACTCGTACATTGTATTCTCTACAACATCAAATTAAAAAGTCACAAATGCATTTAAAACCTATAAATTCTTGCTATTTTTTTCTATAAAATATGAATAAAATTGAGAGTTTTCGGGGTAAACGAAAAATCTAACAAAAGATTTGAGGATCTATTGTAGGTTATATAGCTATATATATATATTTTTGGGGTACGGCATGTATATTTAATATATGTTTGAAACAAGAAATAAACCCTAATGAGTAATGAGTAAATCAATTACAAAATGAGTCAAACTACTTAATTTAGTAACAAAAATATCATTCATATGTGACACCCGAACGTTTAGGTTAACATTTTATAAAACAAATAAGTCTACCTTAGCGAAAAACGTTTTCAAACATACTTAACTAGGTCAGTTGAGTCGTTATAATGGTTCCAGGAATCATCGGGAGTCGTTACAATGATCCACGGGATCATTGGGAATCGGTCCATAACCATGTGTACAAGGATTGGCGATTTGTAGAATCGCCGGGTTTAACGCGCACACGTAAATCTCGAGTCCCGGGAACCGGTGAACGGATGGGAACGTGTTAGTTATCATGCATTATGTGCTTACAATCATTATATGACGTGTCGGTATGTGAATACGTGTTTATATGTGTTAAAATAGTGATTACGCGTAATTGCATGGCATTATAGGTGATTACGCGTAATTGCCAATAGGTATAGGCAATTACAGCCTATTCGCTAGTAGGTATAGGCGATTACAGCTCTACTCGCCTGTAACCATCCTGTACTCGCCTGATCTGCACATGACGACTAAAAACGCCTATAAATACCACCCTTATGTTTTAAAACATCATTTGTGAAACCCTAATACACCCCAAAGCCACCCCACACCTTATTCAACCTCTGCAACACATTTTTGAACAAGAAATCACATTTCCAAGCTTTACACCTCATAATCTCATCATTTCAAGGTGTGTTCTTTATCCCAAACCTTTGTAATGATATTGTTTTGATCCTTAAAGGTCCAGACCTGATTTCTAAACATTTGTGTCTTTGAAAACTCATTAAAATCAGTTTCAAAACAAACCCAAACCTCTATACTTGTTATATGTGATGTATTCATGCAAGATAGGATTTTTATTGTTTAAACATGATTGTTCTTGTGTTATTATTGTGTTTCTGACCTAAATGAGTTAATATGATGATAACCTAGGAGTTTGAAGGTTCATAGATGTGTAATATTGATATTAGGCGTTTTGACCCGTTTGAATGATTATGAAGGATTAATGATGATATGATATGTTTTGATGATTGTTTAAGGTTAGGGTTTACTCTAGGATGATGCTAGAACAGTAGGATATTGTCGGACAATGTCGTTATGTGATGAAATCTGGATATTTGCTATTTAGGGTAAGTTTCGCATGTTGATGTGATGCTTACATGCTAGTTATGCTATTTTGGGAAACCGCATGCATTCGGGACGGCTAGGGTGATGATAAATTAGGGGTTTTTGCTTGAAATAGTTGGGTTGGATATTGGGTGTTTACACATGTTTCAGATCTGATTTGGAGGGTTAAACGCGCAAAAAGGACGGAACAGTGTAGTACTAGCGAATAGGATCCCTTATCGCCCTCATTATAGGCGATTGGCTCCCAATCGCCTGAACTATAGGCGATTAGGAGCCCTATTCGCCATTTTACTAGTGATTACAATTCTATTCACCACTTTACTAGTGATTACAATTCTATTCACCACTTTACTAGTGATTACAATTCTATTCACTAGATTGACTCTCCTAATCACCAGTTGACTTTTCCTAATCACATGTTTGATTCCTAATCGCGTGTAATGCTGCCATATGTATATTTTAACATCCCAAAACATGGATTGACACCTAGGAACATGTTAGGAACCCCGTAACATGTCTAATGACTTAGTAACACGTGTTCGGACTTGTTTATGCGTTAATTGGGCGTTATGCTAGATAAGGTGAATGTTTGCGCATGCTAAGTGTTTAATTGCATAAGTTGCATGATATCTTGTATGTGGCTAACACGTGGGATGTCGGGTCACCAATGGGATGCCGGGTATTGTCTGGTTTGGTCGGTTTAACGTTTAAACATGTTTTCAACATACACGGTCACGGTCTGGACAACTTGGGGACTGATTAGCCTTCGGGTTAGTAGTCATCACACTTATGTAAACTCATTGATAGGTCGTCACTAAGTTGGGTCATCATACAAGTGTTGGAATTCTAAATATCTGAAGGCGCACTCTAAGGTGAGTTTCACGGCCCCACTCTTTTACTGGTTTTACATTTTCGGGGGAGAAAACATGCTGTGTTCTTTAAACGTGTGTCAACTATGTTTTCATAAAAGGCGTTTCAACTATGTTTTCATGAAAGGTGTGTCAACTACGTTTTGGTATTCACGAATTCATTGGGTTTTGTAGTATTCATTATGTTTTCAAGTATTCATTATGTTTTAGAGTATTCATTATATTACTATGCGATCTTTGGAAGTCCCTGGGAGAACCATGAATGTGCGGGGATGCACAACGGGGGAAATGTGGATAGATCTATTTGGGCTTGACCGGCCCCACTCGTCGACTGGAGGTCGGACGGGTGCATGTTGTCTCTTAGGTATTTAGTATTCAGTATGCAGTATTCAGTATTCAGTATTCATTCGGGCACGTATTCAGTATTCACAGTATTCGAGTCCAGTAATGGTTTTCCAATCGCAGTAGTAACAGGTAGTCATATGATTTGCACGCATGTGGTCTGGATTGATCATGGGTATTCATTTGGGAGTTAGTATTCATTGGAGTCGGTATTCATTAAAAACCTGTGAACTCACCGGCATTATTTGCTGACGTTCTTTAGCATGTTTTTCTCAGGTCGCTAAGGTAGCACCTATCGGTAGGCGCACGGAGTCTCACGGCGTCTAGGATTCATATGCATGTTTTGTTAAACATTTCAGACTTCGAGTTTTACTTTTGAGTTGTAATAATACATTTTGCTTCCGCTGTGTTAGAACGGTTTTGAAAACTTAATGGGCAATTTACGTTGTTTTCATATCATTTAGTTGTCGTTTATTGTGACCGTTGACTTGGATCCTGGCGTGTCACGCGCCTCGCGGTAAAACCTCGCATGTGAAATTTGAGGGTGTGACATCATCAATTCATCTCCATTTAGTAGGTTTCAAAATCGTGTCGTGTAATGTTAAGCAGGTGATGTTAAATGTTAAGCAGGTGATGTTAACCTGATGACAAGTTTAACACAACTAGTGAATCCGAACCCAATATATTTAATCAAAATCATTTTTTTTAAATATTAACACATACATGTTTAATAAGCAGATTATATAACATGGTATGCTTAACGCATATAATGTGACCGATTCAATAACATGGATGAAGCGATTCTTTAACTAGACTAGATATAAGCAATTCAATAATACAAATGGCACGACACGTTTAACACGATAAATCAATCTATTTAAACATGGTTATCTGATAACATAACATACCAAAAATCAATATTTATATTTATAAAAACTTTGTCATTTTAATAAACGGGTCATAAACTTGATAAGTCAATCTATTTAGGCTATGGGGTGAGCAGACACCAAAAATGTCATGTCTCCATGCCATGTAGGCTGCCACATCACTAAAGTGGTGTCTCAACATTTTTGAGACATGGGTGGGGTGTGCAGACATGAAAAACCCATGTCTCAAGCATTCAAAAAAAATAAAAATAAAAATAACAAGGAAACACCCTATTGGTTCAAATTCAGAAAAAATAAAATACATGATTGGAGCGTCCCAAATGTCCTCAGCGAGACGGGAGGGACGGGGCACCAAGGGACGGGGCATTCCGGGGCGGTGTGCGGTAGGGGACGGGGCATTTTTTGGAGGACGAGGCACACCTTGTGTCTGCTCACCGAGTAGTCTTAATACGATAAGTTAGACATGGTATGTGTGTCATAACAAATTAATTAGAGATGTTTTAATCGTGTCATCGCATGTCAACATGTTTACCTCAAACGCTAACATGGTTAACCTTGTATTGAGTCATGTCATGTTAACAAGACATGTTATAAATTGTCATGTCTATATTTCAGTTCCACAATAAACTCGTAACAATGAACACTACACTTAGAGCATCCTCAATAGAGGTTTTTAAGGGAGGTTTTTAAGATGGTGTCTATTGTGGTGAAGGTTTTTTGTTGAGGTTTTCACAAGAAACCTCTAAAAACCTTAGAGGTGGGTCCAAGGTGGGGGGGGGGGGGGGGGGGGGATGGGTGGGTATTATTATATAAAAAGTGGTGATGATGTGGTAATGTTTTTAGGGGTTTTTAGATTTTCTTATTAGGTGAGTTTTTAGTGTTTTTGAAGAATGAGTGTTTTTCTAATGTGGCAGGTGACTGGACAAGTTTTTAAAGGTTTTTAGTGGTTCTTATTGTGGATGCTCTTAGTGTTGCAACCTACGAACCAATGAAATCAAAGTCGCCTTTAGAAGTTGTAGGTGATACACCCACCGACACACATTATTTTCTTCTTTTGGACTAACTTTACTACTTTAGAGCAAGGTCACGTATGCATTTTTTGTTTTGAAACTTGATACTTGAGTAGAGGTGTGAATAGGTCGGTCTGGTTTGGTTTTTACCGTTAACGATAACCATAACCATTAGTTCCAATTATGAGATTTCTTTAACCATAACCAAACTTCGGTTATGAAATCGGTTGTGGTTTAGTTCTTCCGGTAATTTACCAAAAACTCAGCTAATGTTCAAAAATTAAAATCCAATAAGTCTACAAAACAAAAAATAGAAACCTACTATGCTTGACTTAGCTTAGGTTTTTTTAAATATAAAACAACCAAGACCAGTGGCGGATCCAGAATTTTTTTCAGGGGGGCACAATTTGGTTGGGTTAAAAGGATGCTGGTGAAAATAATTCGGGTGAAAATGGGTCAGGTATAACCGATTCATAATAATCCAGTTATTGATATTGTAAAACTATTCATACTTATTTATTTGGTAATAGGATAAATTTTATAACATTTCGAAAAAAAACAATAGTTTAATTATTTATGTTGCCTACAATTTCATCGTGTAATAATTCAAAGTTTTCGCGAGCTCTTCTAGTATAATTTTTTCGTATTTGTTATACTTGATCAAATCTAATTTTGGATTGAATTATTTCATGAAAACATATATTCTTAGAAATAAATTTCTATGATTGAAAACGATTTATAGTTATACACATCTTTTAAAAAAGGTTATTGGATTTTATTACTCTCAATTATATGATGTTGGTCGTCCCAACTATTGCTTTGATTCCCGTCACTCCCAATTTAACACCTTATTTGTTGTGTCACTCCGGATTTGACATGGATCTGACGTGGCAAATACATCCGGAGTGACACAACAAACAGTGTTAAGTTGGGAGTGGCGGGATTCACACTCTATGTTCTGAGAAATATTTACCATCCGAAAAGAGGAAAAGACTCAACATTGAAATTCTCGAATAGCCGCAGATCTATATTTGTCAAGTCCTTCTAATAGTCTACTCAGTGGGACTTTGTTTTTTAGATCAAGTGATATGTATTTGGCTATCTTTTTTAGAGAACCGATGGAAGTGGCAACGGTCAATACCATATAGTTATGAGTAATAAAATCCAATAACCATTTTAAAAACTATAGAACTTTTTATAAAAAGTACTCATAAAACAAATTAAACAAATAATAATAAATACGAATGCAATTGACAAACATTTATAGCTTGTTATAGTTATAAACATAATAAATAATTAAAATCATAAATTGTCCAACACATGTAGCCTAGTTGGTTGAGGGCCTAAAGTTTCCTATGGGAGGCTTGGGTTCAATTCCTACTAGCTACATTTGGAGGACATTGGTGGATGGGAAATGAGGGATGACCCGGCCATTGGCTTGGGTTCGAGTCCTGATCCCGACCGGTTTTACCGACTATTTCACCGTCGTGCCTTCGGGCGGGTGAGTGGTCGGGTTTTCCCCGGAATTGGTGGCAATTGGTGGCCCGGGTACTCTCGAGTACCTGATTCGCCAAAAGGGTGCCCGAGAGTGCTCGAAATTGATTCGTTGGCCGTTCAAAAAAAAAATTAAAATCATAAATTTCAATGAAAGTAACTAACTAATCAACAAGGAATAAAAAAATAATGATTTCTTCACTTTGCCTACTCTTCTTTATTTTACGCATGCATGTAAAATTGTGAATTCTCTCTGAAGTTTGTATGTGGGCAGTGGGCACGGTGGGCACACACCCACCTTAGTTACTAGGTGTTTCCACCTCTGACCAGGACTACACTTTTTAGTTAAACTTTAAATGTTACTAACATACTTTTATCTTATTAAAAAACCTCTATGTGATTAGTATAAAACGTAAATCTATTACACAGACTTAGTGACATTACAAGTTCGGTTCGGTTTCGGTTATATTTGTTGACTAAAACTTCATAACCATAACCGCTTAGTCGGTTAAAGAAATTGAATGACAATAACCATTGGTTATGTGGGTCTGGTCAGCAGCAAAGGACGGCGTTTTTTCTGTATGCAGTGTGAAGAGGTTACTGCAGCAAGGTATGCAGTCAGTTTCGGCAGTAAGGATGTCGTGGAAAGGATGGAGTCCCCTAAAGTGCAAGATTTTTGTATGGAGAGCTATGATTAACTGGATCCCAACAAAGACGGAACTTCACAAACGCGGTGTCGTTTTGCATAATCTATGTTGTAATATGTGCGATGGGGAAGACGAAACGACGGAACACTTGTTTATTGGGTGCTCTTTTGCTGCATAATTATGGAGTCGATTCGAGTCTTGGTGTCGTCTCCCGCCCATTTTCGCTTTTAATGTGCAGGATTTTATGCAGATTGTGAAGACGCATAAGGTATCAAAGAACAAGAGGTACATCCTTTGGGGCCTAGTTATCACTATATTGTGGGAGATTTGGAATGAACGAAATGCGAGACTATTCAAAGACATTCGTCGGCGTCCAGTTCAAGTCTTGGAGAGTATCAAAATGACATCGTATTTTTGGTTCAAAAATAGATCTAGATTAAATAACTTAGACTGGAATGTATGCTGTAAATTCCCGCTTGACATGATGTAATCCGCTTGTTTTTGTCCGGGGGTCCCTGCTTTGAGGACCGTTCGTGGCATTGGTTTAATGAAATTAACTTTCCAAAAAAAAATGTGGGTTATTGGTGAAAATCGGTCCAATTATGTCAGTTATAACTCAATTATTGATTATAGCAGTTAATTTACTCACTCGTACTTGAGATTGAGAGCATGCCCAAATAGTAACTTTGTAAATTGTAAGACTATTGGGTGTGGAGGGGAATGACATCTTCATGATGGACCTCTAAGGAGGTGGTGTGCACTATGATGACGGGCCTACTCATTGGCCAGAATTATTAAAAATAATAAAAAAATCAATTAAAAGTAATAAACTTGGCCCGGCAAAGGAGGCGTGGGCATGCTGATGATGCCATTGCCGGCCTTGGGGGGCGGTGTTACCCGGGGCGGCATAGGCTTGCCGGCCCTTGCCGGCCCTCCACACCCATTAGTCTAATGACGCAAATCTGTCATCTTTTTTTGTGACACCCGACATATTTGGCTTAAACATTTTAGTAACATCTAAGTCTACCTTAGCGAGAAACGTTTATAAACGGACTTAACTGGGTTAGTTGAGTCGGGTCAAGTTAGGATTGTCCAGGGTTCAATGATCTGAAGGATCATTGGGAGTCATTTTGGGAATACACTAGTACCG
Organism: Ambrosia trifida; assembly: GCA_028751855.1. Taxonomy (NCBI): domain Eukaryota; kingdom Viridiplantae; phylum Streptophyta; class Magnoliopsida; order Asterales; family Asteraceae; genus Ambrosia; species Ambrosia trifida. The sequence goes on from CM054131.1 coordinate 9,904,792, forward strand.
GGTTCCGTTGTTGGTGACATTACATGAACTAATTAAGTGTATGTGTAGATTATGGGTCGTGTGGTGGATTATATACATAGATGTGTTTAAATGACGTGTAAATGATTATTCGTGCTTAAATATGTTAAACATAGACTAAGGTTGCATGCTCATGTGTTAAGGTGTGTTAGAATGTGTTAAACACGACAAACTGGAAAAACTAGATAAACATGGGTTCTGGTTCGACCACTTCGAGTGGTCGAAGGAAGAATTTTTGCTTGGTTCGACCCTTTGTAAATGGGCGAACCTGGGATGTGGAATTGGAAGAATTCCCTTCGACCAGGACAAGGCTCATTCGACCCTGTGGAAGGGTCGAAGGAGGCCACCTTCGACCACTGATATGGGGCGAAGGAGGATTAGTATAGATACCAAACTTTGTCATTTTTCATCATTTCACAAACCCTAACCGTCTCAAAACGCTCTCAAACGATCTTAATCACTAAGGAAGGAGTTTTTGCTCTTCTTTTTCATAATCTAACCTATCTACAACATCTAAACAAGAATCCAAGGTGTGTTCTTAATCCTAAACCCTTTTTAAAACATTTCAATTCGTTTTCATCTAACCCTAATTGTCCGGATCTGTTCTAAGGGTGTTTTCATGATTAAAAACCTTTTAAACATCTTTCTAAACCAAAACCTTATCATTAAACATGGGTTTTCATGATAATAAACATGTGTTAATTATGTATTATGTGGTGTTACGTGTTGTTCAATGATTTGCTACTGTATCTATGATAGAAACATGATGTAGGATTGATATTGATACTAGTTTATTGTTGTTTAGGGTTAAAGAGGGATAGATGGGTATTTTGGGGGTTTTAACGAATCTAGACTTGATGCATGATATTTATGATCAATAGAACTAATAGGGAAAGATCGGACACTCGACAAACTGAGCATTTTAAGTTGGATATGGATCGATTTCAAAAGTTTTCAAATTGGGTAAAGAATCCATGCATGATTGTGATGTTTCCATAATTCTTACCATTTTGGGAAAGGGCTGAAATGGACGTATTATTGGGGGAAATCGGTGGGGTTTTGTAGGGATAAGTTATTCATGCTTGACTGTTGTGTTTGATGATGTTTCGAGGTGTTTCGAATGTGTTTGAAGCGTTTTTAGGAAAATTTGTACAACAGGGGCGAACCTGGACTCCTTCGACCGATCAGGTGGGCGAAGGAGAGAATCCAGGGTCGAACCTGGGGAAAACTTGGGCGAACGTGGTAAAACGGTCGAAGGAGATATCAAACGGTCGAACGAAGTATAAAACGGGCGAAGGAGACTTAAAACGGGCGAATGAGACTTAATCTGACTGGTTCGACCGTTCTGATGCAGAAATGAGATTTTTGATACAAACTAAGTGTTTTATGCTTGAACCTTGTGTGTAATCTATGTGTGCTTGATTAGTTAGGGTAATGAGTCACCAACGGGATGTCGGGTCGGTCTAGTGTGTCGGTTAAACATTTAAACACGTTTTAAAACATACTTGGTTACGATCTGGACAATCGGGGACTAGATAACCTTATGGTTATTAGTCGGAACACTTATGTGAACATTTTGATAGATCTCCGGTAGAGGGATTATCAAGGGGCTTAACATCTTTACTTGTAACCGAAGAACGCTATCTAAGGTGAGTTCACGGCCCCACTTTTACTGCTTTAACTTTTGGGGGAGAAAACATGCGCTAAACTATTTTGGTAACATATGTCATACTATGGTTTTAACTTTGCATTGCTATACGATCTTTTAAAGTCCCGGGGAAAACCATGAATGTGCGGGGATGCACAACGGGGGAAATGTGGATAGATCTATTGGGCGTTGTAACACCCCAACCGATGGCGGAAACATCGGGATGTCACGTATTGATGATTGTTCAGTAGCTCATGGTAAATATTAAATTTCAATAAATGATTTAAATAAATTACATACAATTGTTCTAAGAATTTTGTACATCAAAATGAAAAATACTAGCTACGCATCTTCAAGCAATAACTCTAATCTTCACGCAAGCTATAACCTGAAACATGTTAAGTTTGAAAATATTTTGGGTCAACAAAAGTTGGTGAGAATTACATAGGTTTTGATAATCGAATAAAACTTGTACAATTCAAGTGTCATGGCAAGTCTAGTCCATATGTGAAAACATACTAGAAGTAAATCGAGTGCATAATCAACCCTTGTGACTGTTATAATGTGGTACATCCCATACGCTCATGGTTCACTCGAATATGTTATGCGATAACAATCACCCACGCTACCTTTGTAGGAGGCATGTATCCGGGTGGGATTGTCAGTCCAATAGATCTATCATTGTATACCGTCGGCTGATCAATGTTAATGATTATGCTAGAATTGTGCTTACCCTAGTCATGTTTAAGACATAATGCAACATAGAAAAAACACATAGACACTTTGATGATTGAATTGCATATAGAATGTTGTAACATGTTTCACCCCAAAAATGGTGATAAATAGAAAAGGGGCTATGTAAAACTCACCTTAGCAAAATGTTATGTCTCGTGAAAAAAATAGAATAATGTGTTGTGAATGTATGCGAGGCGAATCCCAAAGACTCAACAACGTAGCTAGTCCAAATTGAAGAAAACGAAAAAGAAAGAATATCAAGCTTCCAATTCGCCAATTACAAGAGCTTATAATCAAAGCTTCAATTGTAGAAGTAATAGACTAAAGAAGAAAGGTATGAGGGAAAGTTTAATCACGATTTAGAGGTGCAAAGTATAATGGGTCATAGGTGGGTTTTTATACTAGTTTTGGAGTCAATTAGCCATTAAAATTGGTCAACACCATAAAGTAAGGTTTTATGATGAATTGACTATTTGACTAAGACTTTGACTGTTTGACTAAGACTTTGACTAATCAATTTAAGGAATGTGTTAAGTTTATTTTCTTTTGAAATACTACACAAGATGATAGTTGGCTCAGTTGGTTGTCACTGTGTGTTGGTTGGCTGTGGACGCGGGTTCGAGTCCCGGTTCACACAAATCTTTTTTTTTTGGCAATTATTTCCCTAAAACTATATTATTCTAAATTCATAATATGATTATATAAGCCCGAAAGTGACTCGAAATATTTTTAAAACGTACAAAAGTGTCGAGATACAAATAATTATTAGTTTAAGGTATTTAAAACATATATTGTTTAAAACAATACATTCTTTTTATCAAAAAAAAAAAAATTAGGGGAAATTCGCGATGTTACAGGCGTGACCTGCCCCACTCGTCGGCTTGGAGGGCCGGGCGGGTGCATATTGTCTCGAACTGGTAACATTGGTAACATGCTGAACATTCGGGCTGAACATTGCTAAACATTGCTAAACGTGTCTAGTAATGGTTTTCCAATCGTAGTAGTAATAAAACATACGCCTAGCTAGCGTACTCGGTAACATTGATATAGTATGGACATGGTAACGTTTTGGTAACACTCGGTAACATATTGAACAAAATCTGTGAACTCACCAGCATTATATGTTGACGTCTTTTAGCATGTTTTTCTCAGGTCGCTAAGGTAGCAACAGAGGACTAGGCGCACGAGTCTGCATGGCGTCTAGGCTTAGTTTCATGTTTTGAATAAAGTTGTGAACATTATCGTACATGGTTTTGTAACTGGTTAAACGCTTCCGCTATGGTTTTATAAAATGGGAACTATGTTTTGTGTTTACGTATTTCATATAGTGTTGTTTATTGTGACCGTTGACTTGGATCCTGGTTTGTCATGCGCCTCGCGGTAAAACTCCGCAAGTGGAAATTTGAGGGTGTGACATTTTTCTTTGCATTTCGAGTTAATCTTCCGAGATATACAAACGTGGCATCCTAATCTCTTTCTATACATATCATCTTTCAATAACAATCTTCTTAATCCATTAAATTCTCCTCTTACGCACGTCATACCTCAGAAGGACCAACTTCAAATTATGCTTTATATCAATTACAGTTCTTACTCATACTCTCTTTTACATAATTTATTCTAAATAACTTGTCTAAATTTGAATTCATGATCTTTCCTTCCGAGATATACAAACGTGGCATCCTAATCTCTTTCTATACATAGCAATTTCTCATTTTTCCAAGATTAAAAGTAAGCATTAGAGCACATATGGCAGCCCGCGTATACACCACCCGTGGCGGCCATGATCACCATGATGCTAAAATTGTATCGCTGTCGCGATGCATCACGCCCGCAACAGCCAAACATAGCCATTTGATAATAGTCATTTGACCGTTTAGAATAAAAAAAATTACCTTATGTATAAACATATCCTACCCAATTTTTATTCCATTCACAATTTTAGAATTATCAACTCTCCATCCCTAACATTTTCAATTATGTATTCAACTATTGTAAAGTGTCAAAACTAATTTTGTTTCAATACTGGTGCATTGGTCCGAAGAAGAGGAAATTGCGCTAATAATTGCGTATAATACGAGCTCCTCCAGTTAGGGCAGTGGGGCTCCACATTGGGCTGACATTTTAGCCGAGTTTAGTGTCATAGTCGGAGAACAAAACACACTTATGATTCAATATCGCACAAGCGATCAGATCTCAAATGAGGTGCGAACTTTGAAAAAAATGTTTAAACGAAGGATGAGGTCGGCCAAGACCCCAACATAGCCGAAGAAATGGTTATTGCCATTGCTCAAATAGAATATGTTTTTGAGACCGACCAAAATTTTGAACATATATCGGCGTGATAGATCAATCAATCAATCTTACCCAGTAAATCCCACAGTTAGCAAAGCTAAAAGTAGGGTCTAGAGAGGGTGAGATGTAGGCAAACCTTATCCTTATCCTTGCAGATAGAGAGGCTGCTTCCAGAGAGACCCCCGGCTCGACAACACAAAATCGAAAAGCAAACAACACTAAAAAATTAATAAATGAGCTAAATTTAGAGAAACATTGGAAGAGTCACGTAGTAAAACAAAGGTATATATGTTATCAAAAAACAACCAAATAAAACACTCAAATACAAGTCACCCTAACCGACCTCCGACCAATTTAAGAAAAAGTCAAGGCTCCTATAACCACGGTATGATACAACCAAACCTTCCCTAATAATCATTAACCTTAATCTTGTGCCTCCACGAACCCCTATCCTCGACCATGTCTTCAGAGAGGTGCATCTCTATTAAATCCTGCCTAATCCGCTCATCCCAAGTCAATTTGGGTCTTTCTCTACACCTCTTTCTCTCTACAGTGAGGGTTTCCACTACTTTACGTTAAGGCCAAAATTATGTTAGGTTAATTATATTTTCTAGTTATTATTTTATTTCATGTCTTTATTTAATGTAATGTTATTTAATTTTAGTTTATGTAATGTTTTTATTTTATTTAACGTGATGTTATTTTATTTAATCCAATGTGATGTTATTTTTTAGTTTATTGAAAGAAATTAGTGATGGATGTGATGACGACACCTAAAATGTGATAAATATGATAAAATGTGATGAAAAAAAGTTGGCACATGAGAATTTGTTAAATGTTTGATGATGGTGTGATGATTCGGATTTCCGTTGGATGATTCGGATCCGAATCCGAAATTTGGATAATCCGAAATTCGGATTATCCAAATTTCGGATTCGGATTCGGATCCCAATATTGACTATCCGAAATTTCGAATTATCCGAAATTCGGATTATCCGAATTTGAACACCCCTAAGACTATGCGGAGTGGGGGCGGGAGAGAGGGCGGGAAGGGGGGGGAACACCGCTATACGCTGGCGTGGAGAGGGGCGGGAGTGGGGGGGGGCGGGAGGGAAGCCACTGGCGTGGGGGAGTGATGGGGGACACGTGGCGCGAGGTAATTGGAGGAGTGATGCTTATTACCGTTTAAAAAAAAAAAGAAAAAAAAATGTAACCGTTGGTAACGGCTAGTATTAAATTTTTTTTTTATTATATATATATATATATATATATATATATATATATATAACAATAACATCCTATATACAAACACACTCATTTTTTTCATAAAATCCTCTCAATACCATCATATATTTTCAAAAAAAATTGCAAGATGTCAAGCGATTCTTCGAGTTCAGACGATATGTTTGATCAACTCGCTTTGGATGACTTGGGCGAAGGTGCCGCAGAAATGTTAATGGCGACCGTTCAGAACGTCGTTAAAGCTATAGCGGACGACGAAGGGACCTCCGAACCACCCAAGCGTAGAAAGTATATCATTCGTGAACGACAAACCGGAAATGAGTTATTGGTACGTGATTACTTCTCACCCGAATCAACATTCGATGAAAGAAGTTTTAGGCGTCGTTTTCGTATGAGTCGTAATTTATTTATAAGAATAACAAATGATTTGGAAAATAAGTTTGATTATTTCAAACAAAAGCCCGATGCACGTGGTCAGATGGGATTTACCGCGATGCAAAAGGTCACAGCCGCGCTTCGAGCATTGGCTTACGGAATGACTTCCGACATAATGGATGAGTATCTAAGGATGGCCGATAGAACGGCTAGAGAAACTACTCAGTTTTTTTGTGCGGGCGTCATTGATTTATATTTAAAAAGATATTTGAGAAAACCAACATTTAGTGACGTCCAGCAACTTTTACAGTTTCACGAAGAAAAACATGGTTTTCCCGGTATGCTCGAGAGTTTAGATTGTATGAAATGGGAGTGGGAAGTTTGTCCAACTGAGTGGCAAGGCCAACACGCTAGCGGTTTTCATAAAAGGCCGTGTATGATGCTTGAAGCGGTTGCGTCACAAGATCTTTGGATTTGGCATGCGTTTTTTGGTGTGCCCGGTTCGTTGAACGATAGGACTGTTCTTAATCAGTCCCCAATCTTCAACGATCTTATAAACGAAATTTCACCAAAAGAAAGTTTTTTTTAAATGGGGTAGAATATAAGTACGGGTACCTTCTAGCAGATGGAATTTACCCTGATTGGGCCGTGTTCGTAAAATCGTTTACACGGAGGACGACGTTAGACCCTAAGAGGAAAAAGTTTAATAAAGCTCAAATGGCTGCACGGAAAGATGTTGAGCGTGCTTTTGGTGTGCTGAAAAAAAGATGGCATATTTTGGCCACACCCTGCCAAATGTGGGAAAAAACGCATATACGAAATGTGATGTACGCATGCATTATTTTACATAACATGATTTTGGAGGATGAAGGGCGTGCAATATGCGAGTACTTTGGTGAGGAAACGTAGCAAAGTCAAGCAAACATTACGGATGAAGAAAGAAACGCCAACAACTTTGAAATCAAGAGTAGCCAAACACATCACAACCTTCGAGCGGATCTGGTTGATCATATTTGGAGTGTACCAAGAGAGTACGAATCTGATGAAGACGATAGCGATAACTAAAGTGTATTTTTTTTTTATGTTTTTATTAAAATTTCATGTATTTTTGGTTTGTAAGTGTTTTTTTTATTTAACTTTGTAGTTTATTATGAATTAATATTATGTTTTTTTAAAAATTTGTTTTATATTTATTAAAAAAGAAAATTAAAAACAACAAAAAAAAAGAAAAAAGAAATGCCAAGTGTCACTTCCCCCCACCTCTTCCCCCCCTTCCACTCCCCACAATTATTTCCCCCCCACAAGGGGCCCACAAGTGCCACATGGCGCTTCATCCCCCTCTTTCCCCCCCCCCCCCACTCCTTATAGTCTAATGAACACCCAAATGATTAATTTAAAATTAAAAAAACGGTATGACGTGGCAATTTAAAATAGACGATAAGACTGTAAGGAGTGGGGGTGGGAGAGGGGCGGGAAGGGGGGGAACACCGCCGCCAGTAGGGCGGGATGCTTGGCGTGGGGCGGGGGGCGGGAGGGGATCCACTGGCGTGGGGGAGAGGGGGATGTCCACGTGTCACCTTTCTATTGGCCCTCTCTCTTTCTTGTTACCGTTAAAAAAAAAAAATATTACCGTTGTAGAACGGCTATTTTAAAAAAAAAAAAATTATTATATATATATATATATATATATATATATATATATATAAACAATACCATCTTCTACACAAACACACACTCCTTTTTTTCATAAAATCCTCTCAATACTATAATATATTTTCAAAAAAATTTGCAAGATGTCGAGCGATTCTTCGAGTTCAGACGATATGTTTGATCAACTCGCTTTGGATGACTTGGGCGAAGGTGCCGCAGAAATGTTAATGGCAACCGTTCAGAACGTCGTTAAAGCTATAGCGGACGACGAAGGGACCTCCGAAGCACCCAAGGGTAGAAAGTATATAATTCGCGAACGCGAAACCGGAAATGAGTCATTGGTACGTGATTACTTCTCACCCGAATCAACATACGATGAAAGAAGTTTTAGGCGGCGTTTTCGTATGAGTCGTAATTTATTTTTAAGAATAACAAATGATTTAGAAAATAAAGTGTTTGAAAGTGCACCGAAATTGAGTCGTACTCCCTGTGTTGGCACTGTTACTATTCTGGGTTATTTCACTGACAAGGTTTGGGATCACTGCAGCAATTTGCTCGGCGACTAAAGATGCGAGGCGACGATCAGAACGTCGTCCAGAAGCACGAACAGGGTGTTGGCTGGCATCACGGAGCATGCGGCGAGCAGACATCTATGAGGTAGTTAATTAATAATCATGAGATTAGAAAATGTAAGTGTATAATCGTACAGATGATTATGAAGATATGATCTTGTAAGCAATCATGATATGCAAAGTATTGTATATGAAACGAGAGGGTATTATTGGAAAAACTTGTACAAAATGCTTGGAGTGCCCTTGTCTAGCTGTAAAGCTGTAAGACCCTACCCCTACTATGTTATATTTAAGGCTTTTAAGTGGGTTTAATCATGACTTTAACACTAGTTACCGATTACCACTTAAGTACAATTACGTTTCATATCCAAAAGAAACCGGATGGGGTTAAGTTTACAACAACCAAGTAGTATTTTTATTCAGACACAGCGGAAACAAGAGACTTGTCTAACTAAGCTAAGTTATGGCTAGTTCCTACAAAAGACGTTCCAAAGAACACGTTCGGTTTGTTTCGGTTGCTTGATCTTCCATCCGGAGGTCCCTCATATCCCCAACCTGTTACACATACATCAAACGGAGTTAGATAGCGTTTAAAAAGCCTTAAAAGTTGATAAACGATCAAAAAGAACCACACTGGGTGTTTCGCGCGGGCTCTGCGCGCGGCCGCTCGAATGCGCGCGGGCAAAATCCAGATTCTCACAGAAAGTTGGATCGGCCGCTCGAAGGGTCCGAGCGGCCGCTCGAATGTTCCAGATGCAGTTTTCTTGCTTTTTCACAGCCTAACTCTTGGTTAAGGCCAAATTTCGCTACCTTGGCCCCTACAACCCCTTTCCGGGTTATATTCGCCTTGGTTTAAGAATGTTTAGGGATGCCTCGGGCTCTACAATCCGCACGGGATAGTTTATGCCTCGGTCTTATTCCCTTTTATCGCTTTCCAAGCTTACTTTCTCATCCATTTGACCCGTTTGGGTCATCAATGGATACCGTTTTCATTATGGTCGATAGGCTTCGTACACATCATACGAATTGCGCCCACGATTTGCTTTCGTCTAAGCAAGTTTCATGTTTCGGGTCCTTAGGGACCACTTATCATTTATGCGTCCATGTTATCCGTTTTCATATCAACATGCTATTCTACATATCCTTTTATCATGGCAATTTGCAAGTATTCTAAACAATCTATATCACGAATGAATGTAGGCGAACGTACCTCAAAGCTTTCCCTTTTGACGAGTATCCGGTTCGCCCTTGACTTCAAGACTTCCACTTGATTCACCTAGATGAATATCCAAGTGTTTGTCAATACAATTAGTGGTATGATCACCAACTTAGCACATTTCCCTAATGATTCCATTACTTTTATGGATTTCCATACAAGTAACCTCTTTTGAGCATTTAATCAAACACTTAACATACATGATTTTTCACCCAATTAATTTAGCCAAATGGGTCAAACAACCACTTACTACCCACCTCATATTCTTATTACAAGGTGTTATTCTATTCTTGCTAATGACTAATAATTCACAATTTCAAGTTGCTCAAGTAATTATATAAGGTTATTAAGGGTTGTTTCACCCTTCTTGAGGGAACCAACCCATATCACCCTAATTTCCCCAAAATCTTATGTTCTAGGGTTAGATAATTCACATGGAGCAAAATTTACAAGACTTTAAGGTATCCCTTTCTCATAAGGTTCCTTAAAGTTCATAAATTCGTTTCCAATCAAGAACCCTAAAAATCTTATTCATCATCAATGAGCTATAAAACAACAATCTAGATAGAACAAGTGATACCTAGATGCTTACTTGAGTTTATTGAGTTGATTAAGCCTTCATGCAGTTAGATTAACCCCTTAACAAGCAAGATTCAGCTTCAAAAGGGGTGAAGAAGAGTAGTGTGTGTTGTGGAGTGTGTTTTGTGGTGTTTTGGTCGATCCACTGATCACCAACCCACTTAATATTAGTTTTTTTTTGTTTTATTATTATTACTAATAATCTTTGGTCTATTGGCAGAAATGGCCCTTGGAGTTTTTATTTCACAATTCAAGGCACCAACCTACTACTTGGTTTTTATTTATTTAGTAGTGATTAACAATATCCCTACTTAACCCGTTCCCCTTTCTAAGTTAATATTGTGATAACTAGATTTTTGGTTTTTGGGTGTTACAACTCCACCCCCCTTAAAGGGGTTTCGTCCACGAAACTTAGAACGTACCGAATAAGAAGGGGTATAGCCGTTTCATTTCTTCTTCGGATTCCCATGTCACGGGCGATCCTTTTCGTGATTCCCATTTCACCTTCACTTGAACTACGGTTTTGGTGCGGAGCTTTCGAACCTTTCGATCCAAAATCTCTACCGGTCTTGGGGTTAGATTCCGCTTCATATCGATCTCGAGATCGTCAAGGGGTTGGAATACCGCCTCTTCCGCTAAACACTTGCGTAAATGGGAGACGTGGAAAGTATTGTGGATAGCGCTTAGTTCCTCCGGTAACTCTAAGCGGTATGCGACTTGTCCCACCCGTTCCAACACTTTGAAGGGTCCGATGAATCTAGGGCTTAATTTCCCTTTCTTTTTGAAGCGAATTATCCCTTTCCAGGGCGAGACCTTTAGCATGACTTTATCCCCGGGTTGGAATTCAATGGCTCTATGTTTCTTGTCCGCATAGTGCTTTTGCCGATCTTGAGCCGCCTTTAAATGTGCACGTATTGCTTCGATCTTTTCATTTGTAACACTAAGGACATCCCTTGGCGCAATTTCGCGAGGTCCCACCTCATCCCAACATACCGGAGTCCGGCACTTTCTTCCATATAACATCTCATATGGTGGCATTCCGATGCTTGCATGGTAACTATTATTGTACGAAAATTCAACAAGCGGTAGATGGGTATCCCAACTACCTCCAAAATCAATAATGCAGGCACGAAGCATGTCGGTTAGCGTCTGGATGGTTCTCTCGCTTTGTCCATCCGTTTGGGGATGGTAGGCGGTGCTAATTAGTAGCTTCGTACCCATTTGGTCTTGAAAGTTCCTCCAGAACTGGGAGGTGAAGCGTGTGTCCCGGTCGGAAACAATCGACACCGGTACACCATGTCTCGACACTATCTCGTTCATGTACACTTCCGCCATTTTCTCGGACGTATATGTTTCCTTAATAGGAAGGAAATGGGCACTCTTGGTTAGTCTATCTACTACCACCCATATCGCATCAAATCCCCGCGCGGTTCTAGGCAATTTTGTGAGCAAATCCATGGTAAGGTTTTCCCATTTCCATGTTGGTATTTCCAAGGGTTGCAACTTACCGTATGGCTTTTGATGCTCCGCCTTAACTTGTAGGCAAGTCAGGTACCCTTCCACATATCTCACTACGTCTCGTTTCATTCCTGGCCACCAATAATTTCGCTTCAAGTCCCGGTACATTTTTGTGGCACCCGGATGGATCGAGTAATGAGACTTATGAGCCTCGGCGAGCAAAAGCTCCTTAACACTACACGTGTTGGGTACCCAGATTCTCCCAAACCGGGTTTTCAACCCATCATTTCTCTCGACTAGGTCTCTTGTCTGACCTTGAATTCTTTCCTTTTTCCAGTTCTCTTCTTTGCAAGCTTCAACCTGTGCCGCTCGAATCTGGTTCATTAATCCCGATGTCACGATTAGTTGCATTGACTTCACGCGAATCGGGGAATAATCTCCTTTTCGGCTTAGTGCATCCGCCACTACGTTAGCTTTCCCGGGATGATAATGTATTTCGCAGTCATAGTCTTTGATAGTTTCTAACCACCTTCTTTGCCTTAGGTTAAGGTCTTTTTGATCGAAGAAATATTTCAAGCTCTTGTGGTCCGTGTAAATGACGCACTTTGCCCCATAGAGGTAGTGCCTCCAAAGTTTCAATGCGAACACCACGGCGGCCAACTCAAGATCATGGGTTGGGTATTTGATCTCGTGGATCTTTAGTTGCCTTGACGCATACGCGATCACCTTGCCCCTTTGCATGAGTACACACCCAAGGCCTTGATGTGATGCGTCCGAGTATACTACAAGATCCTCAATGCCGTCGGGTAAGGTTAATACCGGTGCTTGGGTTAATTTTGCCTTTAAGGTTTGAAATGCATTAGCTTGCTCCTCCCCCCAGTTGAATTTGACTTCCTTGCGGGTCAACTTGGTTAGAGGTAATGCGATTTTTGAGAAGTCTTGAATAAATCTTCGATAATACCCGGCCAACCCCAAGAAGCTTCTTATCTCTGACGGGTTTCTTGGTGGTGCCCAATTGATCACAGCTTCAATTTTTGAGGGGTCCACCATTATCCCATTGGCGCTAATTACATGGCCCAAAAACTGCACCTCTCGAATCCAGAAGGCGCATTTAGAGAATTTTGCAAAGAGTCGCTCTTTCTTCAAGGTCTCTAGTACTTCTCGCAAGTGTCGAGAATGATCCTCTTCACTTTTGGAGTAGACTAGAATGTCATCAATAAAAACTATCACTGACTTGTCGAGCATTGGCTTGCACACCCGGTTCATGAGATCCATGAAAGCAGCGGGTGCGTTTGTCAACCCGAAGGACATTACTAGGAATTCGTAATGCCCATAACGGGTCCGGAAGGCGGTCTTTGGCACATCTTCTTCCTTCACCCGCAACTGATGATACCCCGACCTTAGATCTATCTTGGAAAACCACTTTGCGCCTTGTAATTGGTCAAAAAGATCGTCAATTCTTGGGAGAGGGTACCGGTTCTTTATAGTGAGTTTATTCAATTCCCGATAGTCTATGCACATCCGCATGCTACCGTCTTTCTTTTTCACAAATAAAACCGGTGCTCCCCAAGGAGAGACGCTCGGTCGAATAAACCCCTTATTAAGGAGATCTTGTAATTGGGTAAACAATTCCCGCAATTCCGTGGGTGCCAGCCTATAAGGAGCCTTAGCGACCGGCTTGGCCCCCGGAACTAATTCGATATGGAATTCTACTTCTCGGGCCGGAGGTATTCCCGATAATTCTTCCGGGAATACTTCCTCAAACTCTCTCACCACCGGGACGTCATGGATAGAGGGGATTGGCACGGAGGTGTCGGTCGCATAGGCTAGAAATGCTCTACATCCATGCCGCACCAACTTGGTTGCTTCCAAGAATGAGCATATAATGGGTATAGAATTACTCTCCCCATAAACTGTTAGTAGCTTTCCGCTTGGAGACGTTAAGTCTATCTCCTTACGGTAGCACCTAACGTTCGCGTGGTACCGGGATAGCCAATCCATTCCAACTACCACATGGAATTCCCTCATCGCCATTGGTAACAAGTCAATGGGGAATTCCTCATCCTCTATAGTGATTTTGCATCCTCGGTAGATGTCACGTACCATGAAGCTTTCATTGTTACCTACCTCTACTTCCACCGGTATTGTTAGCTTAGACAAGTTAAACGACGGGTGTTGAACAAACATGTGGGCTATAAAGGATTTGTTAGCCCCCGTATCAAATAATACACGTGCAGGTATTAAGTTTATAAGAAAGGTACCTGCCACCACATTGGGTTCATTCTTGGCTTCTTCCGCAGTTAGTTGGAAGGATCGCGCCCGGGCTTTAGGAGGTTCCTCCTTTGATGCTTTAGCTTTGGCCTCCACTCCTTTCAACAATTCGGGGCATGCCGCTTTCACATGACCCGGTTGATAACAATTGTAGCACACATTCGCCTTGGTGGGGCAATCTCTGATCACATGCCCTAGTTTGTTACAGTTTGGGCATGGCTTGTTCTTGAAGTAGCATTCCCCTTTATGGGGTCGATGACAAAGATCACACGGGCTTGCACTTGAGCTTTGCTTTGGATTACCCTTAGCCGGCGTTTCATTCTTTCTTTGTTTCTTTGTGGGGCTTGGATTTGCATCAACCGGCTTTCTTTCCCCTCTTTCAATTTGCCTCTTGAGTTCAATCTCCCGATTACGGGCGGCATCCACTAATTCGGTTAAAGTGGCGTACTTCGACGGCTCTAGGAATTCTCTATACTCCCCACTAAGCATGTTATGGTAATGATAAATCTTTTGCTCTTCAGTTTGCACTAGTTCGGTGCAAAACTTTAGCTTGTCGAGAAACATTCCCGTGATCACGTCTATGGTTTCCCCTTTTTGCCTCAAATTCATAAACTCCTCCTTGATTTTGCCCACCACCGCCCTAGGGCTATGGTGTTTTAGGAAAAGCACCTTGAATTCTTCCCAAGTCATGTTTCGTACATTTTCCGTACCTTTTTCCGCCTTGACCACGTCCCACCAAGTCTTTGCATTTTCACGGAGTTGACCCGTGGCGTAAGCCACTTGATCACTAGAGTCACAATGGGTTCGTTCGAATATCCCTTCAACGTCGTCGATCCATTTTTGGCAAACAATCGGGTTTACCTCCCCTTTGTAGAGTGGTGGTTTACAGGCTACGAACTTGACATAAGTACAACCCTTCCTTTCTCTTGTTCTCTCTTTATCTTGAGAGAAGCTCTCTTTCAGCTCGATTATCCTTTCATCTATGGTGGCCAAAACAGCCCCACGGATGTCATCAGTTAGGTTTTTCAAACCCTTTTCCAAAGCCTTGCCCACTTCTTGCGAGATTCTTTCATTTATCTCTTCCCAAGTAATGGGGTTGGGTTCCGGTTCAGTCTCATCCGACATTTTGTTTACTGCAATAAGGCAAGTTCATTCACATTTCGTTATTCTCTGTTGTCTCATAATGCATATGTTATAATGCCTTATGAGCATGCCTTATGATTCGCTTTTCATGATTCGACTTATGCTTTAATTGTTTCAAACAGTTAGGATTGTATATCTAACTCAACTTATGTTGTTGCTTACCAAGTTGGGGTATTGTTTTTCCGGATTTCTTGATCAAGCTTCAAACCGAACGATAACCTTTGGCTCTGAATACCACTTGTAAGACCCTACCCCTACTATGTTATATTTAAGGCTTTTAAGTGGGTTTAATCATGACTTTAACACTAGTTACCGATTACCACTTAAGTACAATTACGTTTCATATCCAAAAGAAACCGGATGGGGTTAAGTTTACAACAACCAAGTAGTATTTTTATTCAGACACAGCGGAAACAAGAGACTTGTCTAACTAAGCTAAGTTATGGCTAGTTCCTACAAAAGACGTTCCAAAGAACACGTTCGGTTTGTTTCGGTTGCTTGATCTTCCATCCGGAGGTCCCTCATATCCCCAACCTGTTACACATACATCAAACGGAGTTAGATAGCGTTTAAAAAGCCTTAAAAGTTGATAAACGATCAAAAAGAACCACACTGGGTGTTTCGCGCGGGCTCTGCGCGCGGCCGCTCGAATGCGCGCGGGCAAAATCCAGATTCTCACAGAAAGTTGGATCGGCCGCTCGAAGGGTCCGAGCGGCCGCTCGAATGTTCCAGATGCAGTTTTCTTGCTTTTTCACAGCCTAACTCTTGGTTAAGGCCAAATTTCGCTACCTTGGCCCCTACAACCCCTTTCCGGGTTATATTCGCCTTGGTTTAAGAATGTTTAGGGATGCCTCGGGCTCTACAATCCGCACGGGATAGTTTATGCCTCGGTCTTATTCCCTTTTATCGCTTTCCAAGCTTACTTTCTCATCCATTTGACCCGTTTGGGTCATCAATGGATACCGTTTTCATTATGGTCGATAGGCTTCGTACACATCATACGAATTGCGCCCACGATTTGCTTTCGTCTAAGCAAGTTTCATGTTTCGGGTCCTTAGGGACCACTTATCATTTATGCGTCCATGTTATCCGTTTTCATATCAACATGCTATTCTACATATCCTTTTATCATGGCAATTTGCAAGTATTCTAAACAATCTATATCACGAATGAATGTAGGCGAACGTACCTCAAAGCTTTCCCTTTTGACGAGTATCCGGTTCGCCCTTGACTTCAAGACTTCCACTTGATTCACCTAGATGAATATCCAAGTGTTTGTCAATACAATTAGTGGTATGATCACCAACTTAGCACATTTCCCTAATGATTCCATTACTTTTATGGATTTCCATACAAGTAACCTCTTTTGAGCATTTAATCAAACACTTAACATACATGATTTTTCACCCAATTAATTTAGCCAAATGGGTCAAACAACCACTTACTACCCACCTCATATTCTTATTACAAGGTGTTATTCTATTCTTGCTAATGACTAATAATTCACAATTTCAAGTTGCTCAAGTAATTATATAAGGTTATTAAGGGTTGTTTCACCCTTCTTGAGGGAACCAACCCATATCACCCTAATTTCCCCAAAATCTTATGTTCTAGGGTTAGATAATTCACATGGAGCAAAATTTACAAGACTTTAAGGTATCCCTTTCTCATAAGGTTCCTTAAAGTTCATAAATTCGTTTCCAATCAAGAACCCTAAAAATCTTATTCATCATCAATGAGCTATAAAACAACAATCTAGATAGAACAAGTGATACCTAGATGCTTACTTGAGTTTATTGAGTTGATTAAGCCTTCATGCAGTTAGATTAACCCCTTAACAAGCAAGATTCAGCTTCAAAAGGGGTGAAGAAGAGTAGTGTGTGTTGTGGAGTGTGTTTTGTGGTGTTTTGGTCGATCCACTGATCACCAACCCACTTAATATTAGTTTTTTTTTGTTTTATTATTATTACTAATAATCTTTGGTCTATTGGCAGAAATGGCCCTTGGAGTTTTTATTTCACAATTCAAGGCACCAACCTACTACTTGGTTTTTATTTATTTAGTAGTGATTAACAATATCCCTACTTAACCCGTTCCCCTTTCTAAGTTAATATTGTGATAACTAGATTTTTGGTTTTTGGGTGTTACAAAAGCTCAACAAGAACGTTGACTTTTCAAAGGAATTGAACCCAATGGTGATCAAAGAAGACATGCTTTAGCCTATAAGTGGACACTCACTCCAGGAATCCCCAGGTAAGCATAACAGGTCCGTAAATGGATTTATACGCTATGCTTGCCTATGCCAGAAAACCCAGTGTACAGGCATCCACCCTTCCAGATTGCACGTGTCCTTATCACACTCATTAAAGTTCAACAACTTTGAAGGAGCAAGAATAAGAGTAGGCATTATGCCTATGAGTGTCTTCATGAAAGGTACTGTCCCTGTTCCATAATGATGTAGACTTTCCACTCCTTGTAGAACACCATCTCTATGCACCATGATGAAAGATGAGGAGAATGGAGAGAGAGAGAGAAGAAGGGAAAGATAGAAGAAGGAAAGTAGAGGAAAATGAGGGGTAAAGTAATTAATGCATGAAAGTTGAAATTCGGTTATAGTCTAGGCCTATTTCATCTAGTAACCTAGTTCCCTATAACCATGGCTCTGATACCAATCTGTAACACCCCAACCGATGGCGGAATCATCGAGGTGCCACGTAGTGACGATTGTTCAAAAGCTCATGGTACTAAAATGTAAATATTATTGAATAATCCAAAATTGTCTTACATGGAAATGGAAATTACATTGTTTAAATGAAATGTAAATATTGAAATAACTGAATTAAAATAAAGCACTAAATGTTCCTTGCTAAAGCACTAGATCAAACTGCACCTGAAACATGTACAAAATAGGTTTGGTCAACATATGAAATGTTGGTGAGCATTCCTAGTTTTGATATATATAGTAGGTTAAAAAGTTATACAATTCAAGTGCAAGCTACAGTGCAATTATGTAAACTATGTATCATACAAATGAGCGAAATCAACCCTGTGACTGTATAATGTACTGTATGAACTGTAGTGTACTTATCCAATAAATGGATAAAAAGCTTAACACTGGCCACGGATTCTCCGATGAAAAAGGGGGAGAGTCAATCTAGGCGGGTTGTCAATCCAAATAGCGCTATCCAATGTTAAGGTCGGCTTGTACCATGTTAATGATTTCACTAAGTACAAATGTAATCCACATGTATTGTCTAAGCATAAAGCACGTGGTAAGCAATGCACATAGTACTAGAATTGTATTGTGAAAATGTAAACTTGTATTTGAAATTTGTAATAGTGTACATGAATCACCCCAAAAATGTATAAAAGTAAAAAGGGGATAGAAAATACTCACAGTTCACGCAGTAGTTTGAGATTTAACTGGACAACGAGATATGAATTGAGATTACTCCCAAATGATCAACCTAAAGTATTTGATAATGTGTAAGGGAAATAACTCTAGGATACATGTATTTCTAGGGCTTCGAATTGGGGATAAACGTTTAATTGATTAATAAACAAATTGTTTATTAAAATATAAGAAATTAAATAAATAAATAAATAAAAGTCTTTTTGTAAAATTTTAAGTTAAATATAGTCACAACATAAGATTTTGATTATGAAAATAATTTTTATAAAATTATTTTCTTGAAAATAGAATATTTACATTAATTATTTCAAATTGTCAAAATATGACTTTAATATCTAAAAATATTAAAATCAAAGAATTTCTGAATTAAAAAATTGTATTCCAGTTCTAGATGGTTAGAAATAATTTGTATAAAATTTTGGTGCAAAAATATTGAAAAATGAATTTATTATGAATTATTTATGATTAAAACTAACAAAAATTGATTAAAAATATTAAACAAACGGTTTTTAAGAAGTAAAAATTATTTTCTGAAATGTTTAAGAATGTGCAAGTTTAGGATAATTTTTGTGGAATTTAACAAAGTCGTTTTGATATTTTTATAGAATTTTAAAATTTTAATTGAATAAACTTGTAATATTTATATTAAATAAATTATTTTTGAAAAACTAAAAATTGGATGATGAACTTTATCATGTGAAAATCATATGATAATTTTTATAGAATTTATAAAAATATTTTAGTATTTTAAAATGGATTTATAAGATATAAATGATATATATATATAAAGTATTGTAATCAAAACAAAAAAAAAAAAAGAAAGAAAGGATGTAGCTGATGGGATTCGAACCTGTGTGATTCAGTTTAACAACAACAGACACAACCACTTGATCCAGATCAGTGGTTGTGTTGGATTCGTGTATGTTTAAAATAAATACTCAGTTTCTACGAGTGTGTTCTTCCCCAATTCATACATTCGAGCCCTAATTATCAAATCAACATAATTCGATCCTTATGATCAGATTGATCATAGGGCTTTTGTTAGATGATTGTTGATTAACATATCCTAACAGAAAGATCAAGACTTACAATGATGAATCGCGTTTATAGCTCGGTCAATCGAAAAGTCAACCACGACTAAAATCACGGTTTCAGCTTTGTTTTAACAGAAATTGATAGTGAGGTTTTCTTAATCGCATATGGGTGTGTGTGTGTGCAGGTTCAATCGATTTAAGGTCGAGTATTTATACACATTCATATGAGTTGTTTAGGAAGGTTTATAAATGGGCATTCAATCGAATTATTGGTCAATTCAATGCGTTAATACACACGTTTTATTAGTTTAGAAAGAGGAGTGCGTAAAACCCGGAATCATGTTGATTATTGGCGTGATTGTTGGAAGAAGAATGGCTTGGTGTGTCTTTTCTTTGGGCAGCGATCGTTCACAGCAGATGAGGAAGAAGGAAGACTGATAACGAAACATATTAATATAAAACGGATTGGAATAAAAACAAGAAATAGGCTTGGCTCAAGTGGTTGTTGCTTGCGTGTGTGTTTGGAGCCGGCTCGGGTTCGATACCCGGCATCAGCGGAGCTTTTTCCTTTTTTTAACCACAGATAAGGTATGAGAGGAGTTGGGCTTGGATCTGGGCTGGTTTCTTGGGCCGATATGTGGGCTCCAAAAATTGTCATAGGGTATGTGTGGGTTATGTTTAATGGGCTAGGATGGGTTTCAAGGTTTGTGTAAATCAATGGTTTGTGTTTAAATATATATATATCTATATATATAATCTGAATTTTTTTTATATTATTATTATTATTATTATTATAAAAAGTGACGGATGTCACAAACAACTTTTAGACTTTCACGAAGAAAAACATGGTTTTCCCGGTATGCTCGGGAGTATAGATTGTATGAAATGGGAGTGGCAACTTTGTCCAACTGAGTGGCAAGGCCAACACTCTAGCGGTTTTCATAAATCGCCGTGTATGATGCTTGAAGCGGTTGTGTCACAAGATCTTTGGATTTGGCATGCGTTTTTTGGTGTGCCCGGTTCGTTGAACGATAGGACTGTTCTTAATCAATCCCCAATCTTCGACGATCTTATAAACGATGTTGCACCAAAAGGAACTTTTTTCTTAAACGAGGCAGAATACAAGTACGGGTATCTTCTAGCAGATGGAATTTACCCTGATTGGGCTGTGTTCGTAAAATCGTTTACACGGAGGACTACGTTAGACCCTAAGAGAAAAAAGTCTAACAAAGCTCAAATGGCTGCACGGAAAGATGTTGAGCGTGCTTTTGGTGTGTTGAAAAAAAGATGGCACATTTTGGCCCAACCCTGCCGACTGTGGGAAAAAACGCATGTACGAAATGTGATGTACGCATGCCTAATTTTACATAACATGATTTTGGAGGATGAAGGACGTGCAATATGCGAGTACTTTGGTGAGGAAACGCAGCAAAGTCAAGAAAACATTACGGATGAAGAAAGAAACGCCAACAACTTTGAAATCAAGAATAGCCAAACACATCACAACCTTCGAGTGGATCTGGTTGATCATATTTGGAGTATACCAAGAGATTACCCATCTGATGAAGACGTTAGCGATAACTAAGTTGTTTTTTTTTTAAGGTTTTTTTTTTTAAATTTCATGTAATTTTGGTTTTTAGTGTTTTTTTTATTTAACTTTGTAGTTTATTATGAATTAATATTATGTTTTTTTAAAATTTTGTTTTATATTTATTAAAAAAGAAAGTTAAAAACAAGAAAAAAAAAGAAAAAAGAAATGCCAAGTGTCACTTCCCCCCACCTCTTCCCCCCCCTTCCACTCCCCACAATTATTTCCCCCCCCCCCCCACACACACAAGGGCCCCACAAGTGCCACATGACGCTTCATTCCCCTCTTTCCCCTTATAGTCTAACCGTCAAGACATCAGCAAACAACCAACCCCCTCTCGAAACCTATAAATTAAATTCTTCCAATTCGAACGTTAGGCAGTTAAAGTTAATCATTGTTTTGTTTCTTAAACTACTTATTCCAACGATTCATAAGCAGTTAGTGTCTACATTTGATTTAACTTTTATGATCATATAATCAGTTCCAAGACTCTATCGTTCATCGGTACATTGCACGTCTCTTTATTGTAAATTATCTTAATCTGATTGTTTATGCACAACGGTTTTCTATTATATGATCAAATTTCTAATGTATATACACATTGGTTCAGTTTCTATCGATAATAAAGCAAAAACGTGGTGTGCATAGACATTTTAAAGGATGTTTTGTGTAAATGATCATTAATTATTGGTGACAATCTTTCTGTTTTAACAGTTTATGAAATGGGATTCAGTATACGAATGATGAAACGTTTATATGATTACTATGTCTTATTGTCTTAACTTTTTTGATGCAAACTTGTTTCTTGTTTGTTCAATTCTTCAGGTTGGAGTGTTATATTGAATTATGCCGACGAAATTGAAGCAAAAGATGGAATATTCATCATTTTCAAGCCGTAAGCAATCACCAAAAGCAAGTAAATCCGCAAAATATTTAAAGGCGTTGCATGCAGACCGCGCGCAGGATGATCTGGAATGGACAAATCTGATTACAGAATGTCCTGTTTATCATCCTACAGTTGAGGAGTTTGAAGATCCGTTACGCTATTTTCAGCAAATCGCACCAGAAGCATCAAAATATGGTGAAGTTTGATTCTCTCATGTTTTCTTTGAATAAACTAATGTTTATTTTACGGCGTTTGGAATTTTAACTTAACTAATATTAGGAATATGCAAGATTGTTTCTCCCTTGGTCTCTACTGCTCCAACTGGCGTTGTAATAAAGACGGATAAACCAGGTTTCAGATTTACACCTACGGTGCAGCCCCTTCGGTTTTCTAAATGGACTATGAATGACAAGAACTCATTTTTCATCAGCAGAAAGTAAACATTTTTTTATGCCACATTGTTAGTTTTATTGCAGTCTGCTGGTTGTAGAAGTGTCAGGATGGGCGAGGGTTGGGTATCGGGCTATGGGTCAAAAGAGTAATTTTTTAAGGTATGAAACAGGTCGGGTTGGGTTAAAAAAGAATTATATTTTTCAATAAAAATGTAATATTTTGATTAAAATGATTAGAAAAGCATCTTTGATAATATACTTTGGTCAATTTTCGACCCGATTGACCTGATTACTATGTACCATATTTTGTTCATAAGACATAAATGATGGATACTTTTGAATCTGTTTCAGAAGCTATACTCTTCGTGATTTTGAGGTAATGGCGAATAGGGTGTCTGCTAATAAATACTGTTTATCCGGATGTCTTCCATCTGCATACATGGAACGGGAATTTTGGCTTGAGATGGCTCGTGGAAAGAAGGGTACAGTTGAATATGGAGTTAATGTAGATGGCAGTGCGTTCTCATCTTCGTCTGATGATCATCTTGCAAACAGCAAATGGAATCTGAAGGTCTCCTAGTTATCCTGCAGCAATGCGTTTGATTTCACTACTTATATTAATATACATCTGGTTAGTGCAGCTATGATTTCTTTCCTATTTTGGTTTCAGAAACTTCCTAGGTTGCCAAGATCAGCACTTCGTTTCATGGAAAACGATATTCCAGTAATGTGATACTTATCTTTATATAAATGTAGAATTTTTCAGCACATTTCGCCATATCCTTTGCATTTGACTTTTTTCAGGGAGTGACTGATCCGATGTTGTACATTGGAATGCTTTTCAGTATGTTCGCATGGCATGTAGAAGATCACTATTTGTATAGGTATACTACAATTCTAGTGTTTTCTGCAACCTAATATCTTGATGAGGCGATATAGGCTTGTCAGGCTGGTTCTGTAATGGGTCAAAATGGGTTCAACTGACCCGAAACACTTTTTTTCTTCAATTTTTTTTAATATAGAAATTTAGCGTGTCAAATATGATATTGATAACAAAAACTATATTATTTCAATCATAATACAGTTTCTTGAATAAAATGATTTTTGAGGTTTATATATTTTTGGTCACCTGGTTTCCGGTATAAGATTTCAATGCGCTTCGTTTTTCTTGTCAGCATAAATTATCATCACTGTGGGGCACCAAAAACATGGTACGGCGTTCCTAGCAGTGCTGCTCATGAGTTTGAGAAAGTTGTCCAGAATCATGTTTACACTAGCGAAATATTATCAACTAATGGGCCAGAAGGAGCCTTTGAGACGCTTGCAGAAAAAACAACTATGTTTTCTCCAAAGATACTGTTACAGAATCATGTTCCGGTATACAAACTTGTTCAATCACCGGGGGAGTTTGTTGGCACGTTTCCTAGAGCATATCATGCTGGTTTCAGTCACGGTATTAGATATAATGCCATTAATATATACCTCCAAAGAAGAGGTAAGGTAATGTGTTAAATTTTTGCATGCAGGCTTCAATTGTGGAGAGGCAGTGAATTTCGCAGCTCGTGACTGGTTCCCATTTGGCGGGGCTGCTAACGACATATATGCATTTCTTCAAAAGAAGCCCATTATCCCTTATGAAGAAATTCTCTGCAAAGAAGCTATGCTTCTTTCCTCAAAGAATCCTAAAAAAGATTATACGTGTGACGCTGATGCAGATTCTAACCGTTTCATCAAGGGCACGTTTGCATCCGTTATAAACAAATATGATGGTGCAATATCATATTTGAAGTCATTGGACCGATCTCTTAGTATCTTGTCAAATTTGAAGGAAACCGTTAGTTGCAGCCTTTGCAAACGCGACTGTTATGTTGCACATGTTAAATGTAACTGTCGTGTTGATCCCATATGCGTTTTTCATGGTAAATCTACAAGAAACTACTTTCTGCTACTTTGTTAGCCAAACTATTATGGAAATATTAATCACATATTAAACTTTTGTTATACAGATAAAGAACTTTCTGAGTGCAGCTGTGGGATGAACCGAATGCTTTCGGTGAGAGGAGATCTACCCAAAATGAAAAATGTAGCAAAAAAGTTTGAAGAAGAGCAATTGGTTCATGAGGCAGAAAAACTCATGAATTATCATAGTTGTATTAACAAGGTACACTTCCAACTTTGTTTGACATAAAATTTATGTACATGATTTCGACGGTTGGTTAGCAGGGTATAGATGGGTCTGGTAAGAAACGGTTTCACATGGTCACCGAAAAAGATTTATTTAGTGGGTATTTATAAATTTTATATACTAATCTTCTTGTTATTATTATTGTTAATGTAAATCCAGGGTCACAAAGTAGGAGTGGGTGGGGTTGAATATGTTGACACAAAGATTCAACAAACTAATGCAAGTGCAAGAGAGAGTAAGAGGACTAGAAAAAAGAGAACATGTAACAATGGTAAAGGTAATGCAGGTACACAAGTAAATAGGACAGGGAAAAGAGGTAAATCTGGAATTTCACAAAAGGTGAGATCAGGTAGTAGTAGTAGACTAAAGGAAGTTAACAAGAAATGTAGAAAGAGGGCTTCTTAGTGTCTACTTGGTTCCAAAATTTGCATTTGATAGTTATATGTAATTAATTGTTGATTCATTTATTTTATTATGAAGTTGAATAGTGTGGTCTGGATTACATGGATGTATGATTGTCCTAAAACATATAAGGTGTTTATTAATATTTGTTGCATTGCCGGTGATCTTAAATTCGCCTAAAAAATTGTTATGAATGCAATTGGCCCAACCCAAGTTGACCCAACCATGCAGCCCAATTCAGGATAGTAAAAGGCCCAGGTGCTTGGGAACAACTAGCGCAGGTTATAAACGTGAGGAGAGCAGAAAATAGGGCATGAATAAATATTGTTAGTGTTATTTGGCTTTTTCTTCTCATCCCATACTCTGTAACTCTCTAAGCCTCCCATCCCTTCCTCTATCAAGTATCTTGTATTACATTCGGTTCTTGTTGTATTAGTTCAACAATCAATGGAAACCTTTCAAATTTTATGCCTAATTGTATTACTTGTTGAGTTGTGAAACAACTATTCACAACATTGGTGCTTTCATCGAGCCTAAGCATAGATGGCTTTGGAAGAACTCGTGTAGGAACCGCCAATATTACCTCGTTTTACTGGATCTAATCCCTCCCTTTGGATCTCTCAAGCTGAACGGTATTTTCTCTTTTATGCGATCTATGATGACGAGCGGTTTTCCTATGTCATTGAATCCTTCGATGATGAACCATTCTGGTGGTTCAATGGTTGGTATCGTAGTGATGTCTTCACCTGGAATGATTTCACTACTGCAATGGTTACACAATTCCACGATAATTCCGTCGATCCATTTACCATTGAGGCATGCTCGAATCACCAAACTCAAGCCCCAATCGCTCTGATTCTGGAACCAGATCTATCTGTTTCCAAGTCTGATGCAAATTCCATTATCGCTCCAACATATGGTATGACTCACTCTGTTTCGATTCCGTTTGTTGCTACGGCTCTCCAGGTGTTTGATGAAATGCCAGATAGTATTGCAACTGAAAGTGACAGTGAAGACAATCAAGCCATCGTCTATACGGTTTCATCTATCCAACCCGAATCAATAGTTTCTTATTATGTTTATTCAACAGAGAATAATACGATAGAAACCAACATTTGGGGTGTTGTTGCGTATTATGTTGATTCACTAGTTATGCACTCTTTCTCATGGGACCCCGGTTTGATTGCACTTGTTTCTCACCATCCTCTACAACCTCAACTGACTACTACTTCCCTACAATCCGCTCGATACATACACCTCCACCAATTATTTGCTTTAGTGATGAAGACACAACCATTGTTACGACTGCCCGATGCCGGTAATCTCGAACCTAGCCTACTGAGTTCTACAATAGATATTCAGGTATCTTTTGCCACAACCATTCTTACAGCCGTTTGTAGAAAGCTTTGTAACAGTGACACTTATGTTCTGGTTAATGCTAGTGTTGGTTCACCTTCGGGTGTTGAATTGAAGCATGGTCACATTGGTCGTTTTGCTAATTTCCATGCCGACTATGATTCGAATTTTGGGGCTAAATGGTTAGGAATGAACTTTTCTTTTGATCCCGGTCCACTTTTTGTTCACACGTCTTATTCTAGTCCTATTCATAGCATGTTTGACCCTATTGCCGCGACTTTGAGTGAATCTCGTAATTTGTTTTTGGAACTTTGGCCTATTTGTATTGCTCCTGCTTTGCTGAATTTGGCACTTCCTACTCCTAACCTGTTTATTTTGGATAATGATTCAAAACCACCAGACCTTTGTACCTCCCTTATTTCAGATCCTATTCCGTTCGCGGCTGAATTGAACGAATCCTCTTTGGGTGTTGTTAATGGCTCAACCTCTGTTGGAAAGCTTCATGTTTCTCAAGATGTATATGTGACTTCTTTGCTCCACAGTGTGCACAAATGGTTGTTCGATACAAATCCATCAGATGTTCCAAATTTTATTTGGAAACCGGGTTTGATTGCGTATGTTGTTCAAGCATCTATCAGGAAATTCGCCATTCCTACGGCTAGTATACTTAAATTTCAGTTTGCTAGTTCTCATATGGTTAGTGGTTCATTCTTAGTGAAAAATTTTCAATGTCCTACCTCGATTTTGAACCATGTCCCCACGGTTACGGGTCAAGTTATGCATCATTCTGCATGTTTACCGTTGCCTACCTGCAGTTCATTTCTGAATATAATCGAGACCTCGTGGGTTGATACCGGTTGGGTTACTAAAACGGGGAAAGATACTGTGGCAGGAACAAAAGATGGCGACGGTAAGTTTCCTGCGTTTTTCACCATCTCCTTATCACACCAGATGGTAGCCCAACATGTGACAGGTCTTGTTATGAACATGAAGTCACTCCATGATATTATTGTTCTGAGCGGGGGTCATATCGAACATAAGGCCATTCTCCTTTGTACAACAACCTTGGTGGCAAATGATGCACTTCCTACTTTTGTTGGTCAAATTCTAGCATCTAACATCCACTATGTTGACTTCCTGTCCACTTCTGCCATGGTCTCCTTCCATGGCCTGTCCTTTAAACACCATGTAATCACCCCAATGGAACCTTCACTTCCATCCTATGCAGCTCTTTATGGACACAAACCACCAGAGTTTGTCGTTTCCAACAATATACCACTAGTTCATACCAGCCTAAATGCAAAGAAAGTAACCCCTTGGACGGTCAGCCCCTTGCAGCTCTTGTCATGTTCTTTACATGAGATTTCTATTCGAGAACAATATGCCTCTTTAATGCTAAATCGCATAGGGCACAATATAGCTGCCTTACATGGAACCATTTGTTCATCACTTTTACACTGGTTCACCTTTATTTACCCATGGAAACCACCATGGTGTTACTTCTGGTATCTTTTTGGCCCTGTCACTTTGAAGTGGATAGTACAACTCATCGTACAAAAGGCGGTTGCTTGGGATGAATTTATTCTTTTGCTCAACCGGTTTCCAGTCCACCACCTTGCGGACAAGGTGGTTTTGAAAGGGGGGAGTAATGTTATGAATGCAATTGGCCCAACCCAAGTTGACCCAACCATGCAGCCTAATTTAGGATAGTAAAAGGCCCAGGTGCTTGGGAACAACTAGCGCATGTTATAAACGTGAGGAGAGCATAAAATAGGGCATGAATGAATATTGTTAGTGTTATTTGGCTTCTTCTTCTCATCCCATACTCTGTAACTCTCTAAGCCTCCTATCCCTTCCTCTATCAAGTATCTTGTATTACATTCGGTTCTTGTTGTATTAGTTCAACAATCAATGGAAACCTTTCAAATTCTATGCCTAATTGTATTACTTGTTGGGCTGTGAAACAATTATTCACAACAAAAATTGATTTGAAATATCAAATAATCTACTCTATTTTATACGGTTATTAAATTTAAAAAAAAAATGCAAGTTTCCAACAACTTAAACATTCAATATGTTATTTTTTCGATGTAGGTAAACAGTTTGGGTGATTGGAAAGTATCGATCATAGGATGGCAAGGAGTTTTGATATCTGATTTCGTTTATTCTCACACTTGCAATATTTTTGTTAAACTTTATTAATCCCAAACCAAACGAGTCTATACTCAAGAAACAAACAAGAAAATAATACAACAATCACAACTCTCTACCTCAAACTCTCTGATCAAAACCTGATCACTAACCATCTACCAAAAGAAAGAATCAACTAAACAAAGATCAGAACAAGATGTTCTAAGATCTTTTACAAACCCTAACTTTAGACGTCTGAGAGACGAAGTACAAAAGAGAGAAAAGTGAAAGACTCGAAACTTGTAAATGGGTGAATAAGAAAGCCTTATATAGGCAACTCATAGCCTCAGGAGAAAACACAACCAAGGCAACAACGCCCGTTGGATCAAAAAGAAGAAACACACGAAGGAATGATTTTGGCCACACACCCAACTTCGTATTTAGGCATGTGGATTGCCAACGTGGACAAGAACTTAATTCTGGGCTTTAGACAACCTGGGCTTCTTATATCTGGACTATTATACTTGGGCCTGAGTTGATTAATCTTTAACTATAGCCCACTCGTTTCTTTATTAACATAAGCCCACCAGGAATGAATATAATCAACCAATATCCAGCAGCAGCTACCAGCCATCCTAGTCAGCATATCATCCATCCTAGTCAGCAATCCTAGATCCACGTCATCTTGTCAGAAATTTTGGTACCTGCCAAGATCCTTATGCAATATGTTTAAACAAATATGCAAAACCAAATATAAGAAAGAAATGAAAACCAAACCTTTTGAGTGTAAAATTGTCTAGAAATGTTTATCATTTTAACACCCCCACAATTTAACAACCAAAAGGATCTTCAATTTTCAACAAGTTACACATTTCTTCATGATGACCAACTCCAAGTCCTTTAGTCATTATATCAGCAACCTGCTCATCTGATCTAACCTTAACAGTTTGAACTAATCCCTTAGACACAAGATCTCTTAAGAAGAACAGGTCTAGTTCAAAATGTTTAGTCTTGTCAAAGAAAACAGGGTTTGCTGCAATAGAAAGTGCACCACTATTATCACATAACAACTGCACAAGTAATTTTACCTCAATGTGTAATTCAGACAATAAGTTTTTAAGCCACAAAACCTCACATGATGTGGAACACATTGCCCTAAATTCTGCTTCAGCATAAGATCTAGCAATTGTAGACTGTTTTTTGCTTTTCCAGAAAACCAAAGAACTTCCTAAAAATATGCAAAAACCAGTCACAATTTTTTCTAGTGATAGTGCATGTTGCCCAGTCAGAATCTGAATAGGCTATAAGGTTAAAATTCAGGTCCTTCTTAAATGAAATTCCTTTTCCTGGAGCCCTTTTTAAATATCTTAACAATCTAAAAGCTATTTTTAAATGACCCTCTGTTGGCTTATGCATGAATTGGCTAAGATAATGTACAACATAGGAAATATTTGGCCTTGTATGTGACATATATATAAGTTTTCCTATGAGCTGTTGATAGCCAGTCATGTTATTTAAAACCTTTGGATGATCATTACAAACATTTGTTAAGACATGATTAGGCTCTAAAGGATTACTAACTGGTTTGCAAGCTAACATGCCATACTCAGTTAGAAGGTCTAGGCAATATTTTCTTTGAGACAAGCAGATCTTATCATTAAAAGATACTACTTCAAGTCCTAGAAAATACATTAGCTCTCCCAAATCCTTTATCAGAAATTTCTCCTTAAGACAGGACTTAACCTCATTAATCTCACTAACACTATCACCTGTTAAGACTATGTCATCTACATAAACAAGCAGTAGTACAATAGTAGTCTCAAAAATTCTTACAAACAAACTATAATCACACTTAGGGGCTATTTGGTTGATTAAGTGCTAAATCATTAAGAGGTCTGAATGGTTAAGAGGCTCTGAATGATTAAGTGCTGAATGGTTCAGCTATGCACCAAGTCTGAATGATTCAGCTCTTAACCATTCCATTCAGAGCCTTTTTTGGGTTGAAACAAACAGTCTGAATGCTGAACCATTCAGAGCTGAATGGTTCAGAGCCTTATTAAGAGGCTACCAAACAGGCCCTTACTTTGACAAAGACCAAGACTACACAATACACTAACTAGTTTCTCATTCCACATCCTAGGGGCCTGTTTCAGCCCATAGAGAGATTTATTTAGCTTACAAACTTTTGTTTCATGTTCAGAAAAGAAACCCTCATGTAAAGACATATATATATATATATATACATCTTCATTTAGATCACCATATAAGAAGGCATTATTAATGTCTAATTGAAACATTTTCCAATTATTTTGCACAACAATAGCCATAACAGTTTTAACAGATACAAATTTTACAACAGGAGAGAAAGTCTCATCAAAGTCAACTCCCTCCTTTTGGCTATATCCTTTTGCCACAAGCCTAGCTTTAAATCTTTCTATTTCACCACTTGACTTATATTTTATCTTATAGATCCATTTACAACCTACAAGACTTCTACCCTTAGGAAGATCAACTAATCCAAGTATTATTTCTATTTAAAGCTTCAATCTCATCATTCATTGCATTAACCCAATTTGGATCAAGCACAACTTGTTTGAAAGACCTAGGCTCAACTGTTTTATTTAACATACTAGCAAACACCCTATTTTCACAACTCAAGTTAGCATAATTAACCACTCTTTCTACCCCATACTTAACCTTGCCCTCAACAACAAAGTCATTAAGTTTTCTAGGAAAGGAAGTCTCCCTAGTACCTCTTCTAAAACTTTGTAAAATTGAATCATTACCCTAAAAAACAGAAATATTTTTATTTTCAGTCATCACATGTTCATCCTTGTCCTTCCCTCTAGTATCATTAATATTAGGAGAATCAAAAGATTCATTCTCCTCAACAACACCAGAGGTGGACTGCTGATGTTCATGTGTCCCTGAATCACTTATACCTAAGCCCCTTCCTTCATCATTGGACTCTTCAGGTTGCTTAGATGTTTGAGTTTCAGTTTCAAAAGAATCAAAAAAGTTTAATGAGTCTACTTCAAACATGTTGTTTTCATTAAACCTTTGAAAAACAGTTTTATCTTTAAAAGGAAAAATGGTTTCATAAAATTTCACATCTCTTGAATAAGAGATGGTTTTTGAATCAAGGCTATAAACTTTATAACCTTTCTTTTCATTGGAATATCTAATAAAAACACATTTTTCAGACTTTTCACTTAATTTGTTAGACTCATTCAACACAGTAGCAAAACACAAACATCCAAACACTTTTAAGTGACCTAGGAAGGGTTTAAATCCAAACATGAGTTCATAGGGAGTCTTTCCTTCCAGAACCGAGGAGGGG
Organism: Ambrosia trifida; assembly: GCA_028751855.1. Lineage (NCBI taxonomy): Eukaryota > Viridiplantae > Streptophyta > Magnoliopsida > Asterales > Asteraceae > Ambrosia > Ambrosia trifida. Next base: position 9,936,719 of record CM054131.1, read on the forward strand.
GTCCTATTGATTAAGTATGCAACAGTTAATACACATTCAGACCAGAACCTCATAGGCAAATTACTTTGAAACAACGAAGACCTAGTCACATTCAATAAATGTCTATGTTTCCTTTCTACTATTCCATTCTGTTGTGGTGTGTAAGCACAAGTGGTTTGATGAAATATACCTAATGTTTTACAAAAATTAGACATTTGATTGTTAACAAATTCTAACCCATTATCACTTCTAAAATATTTAATATTCTTATCAAACTGTGTTTTAGTTATGTTAACAAATTCTTGTATATAATTAAACACTTCACTTTGGTGCTTCATCAACCACACCCAAACAGCCCTAGAATAGTCATCTACCACAGTAAGAAAGTATTTGAAACCATCCCTACTTGGTACTCTATAAGGACCCTAGACATTCAAATGTACTAAGTCACCAATACCCATGGACTTGTGATCACTTAAAGGAAATGATTCTCTATGCTGCTTTTCCTTGTGACAAACATCACATGGCAACTCAGAATTCTTAGAACCAATATCTCCTATAATGGACTCTAACTTTTGAATAACAATATCAGAAGGGTGTCCTAATCTAGCATGCCACAAATCAAACTGTTTATTCATAATACTAACCTTATTACTAATATATGATCCACCATAGAAATATAAGCCCTCAAGTTGACTACCAGTCACCAAGACTTTCTTTGCGGATAAATTCTGAATATAACAACTATTTTCATCAAAACCAACATACAAATGATTGTCTTTAACTAGTTTATGAACAGAAATGAGGTTTACACAGTATTCAGGCACCACAATGACATCATGTAACACAACATTGTTACCAAGTTTTAAGGTTCCAATTTTAGTTACCAAAGCATTTGTACCATTAGGATGTTTAACTTGTATGTTCAAATCAGACACATCAATATAATCAGATAGATCATGTTCACTAGTGACCATGTGCTGATTGGCACCAGAATCTATTATCCAACCCATCCTACTTCTTTTACTATTAACATTAAAACAGAAGACTGGTTTCACACTCACATTTGCACAAAATAGGGAAAACAAATTACCTGATACATTATGACTTTGAGGTGGATCACAACTCTTATCAGAAATCAAACTTAAGAGTTTAGACACTTGCTCACTAGTCAAAGAGGAAAGGTGAACATCAGATTTATCATTACTAGAATTATTCACAACAGCTTTCCTATTATGCATACCTCTAGCCTTAGCCCATGCAGGATATCCAATCAATTAAAAACACTTATCAATTAAATGTCCAGTCTTATCACATTGTGTACATTTAAGATTTTGACCAGCAGACTTATTAGATTTCTTACTATAATAAGATGTTTGATTAGTTTTAGCAAAGAAACCTACAGTGGTTTGTCCCTTTTTAAAAGATCCTATTGAGTTTCTATGGGATTCCTCCATAGAAACAATTGCAAAGGCCTCTTTTACAGTTGGTAAAACATCTTTAATTAGCAAATTTGTTCTAACTGGTTGGTACACACTGTCAAGACCCATGAGAAACTACATGAGTTTTATCATACTACTAAAATTATTAAAGTCCCTAGAAGCATTACATGTACAAGCAGGTAATTGAAGAATCTGATCTAATTGTTTCCACATTATGTTCAGTTTGTGATAATACTCAGCCACAATCATACCATTTTGATTAAAAGAATTTATTTTCTGATACAAATCAAAAACTATAGAACCATCCACTTTGCCATATGTTTCCTTAAGTTCAGCCCGTACATCACTAGCTGACTTAGAAAACACATGACCCATATAAAGATCCTCACTAATTGAATTAAGGATCCAAGTTAACACAATTGAATTGCATCTATCCCATTGTCTAGCAAGCACATTATCAGTTTCAGATTTAACACAACTTTTGTCTATAAAACCCCACTTGTTCTTAACTTGTAAAGCAAGTGTTAAAGCATTTGACCATACTGAATAATTTTCAGACCCAGTTAGTTTAATGGTTACAATAGTCAAATTGCTAGAATCAGAAGGATACAAGTATAGTGGATCACTAGCATCAAAATTACTAACTAAAGTCTCATTAGCAACATTAACTACACGATCATCACCACCAGCAGCACCACCCCTTGGGGAGCACCACCACCAGCAGGATCAACATTGTCACCCATAATTTAATCAACAGTTAATCAGCAAACACAGAAGACATAGATAGAACATACAACACCCAATCTATCACACACACAAAACAAGCAAATAGGAACAACGCAAAAGCAAGAAAACAATAAACTAATTAACAGACTATGACTACTAGGCGAAGCCGAGCCAGTGATCCAGATCAGTGGATCCTCAAGGGGTTCCACCGCATGTCTTAACTCGGGAACCTCTAGACCTAGACAGACACAACCACAATCAATCAAACTCAAATAATGAGCCAACTCCAGTCCCCCTAACCCGGACAATGCTCCTAGTCACAAACAATAATAAAGAATCAGAAACAATAATATGAAACGATCTCACCAAGAATATGCCCAAGTTAGGGTTCGCCTAAACTCGAAATGATTAACCTTCACTTAGGGTTAATCATCAGAGAGCACAGATAAGATCCTCAACCGTCACCAAATCCAAGCTGTTATCAGCTCCAACCAGATTACCAGATCTCACCAGGATTCAATCAGACAGTCTTAAATCAAGAGTATCAGTGGAAGAGAAAGCCAAGATCTACAACTTAGATCGAGAAACCTTCAATCAATCAATATCAGGACCCAAACTAAGACCTAGGGCTCTGATACCATGTAAAAAACATGATATCATTACCATGAAACTTTATTAATCTCAAACCAAACGAGTCTATACTCAAGAAACAAACAAGAAAATAATACAACAATCACAACTCTATACCTCAAACTCTCTAATCAAAACCTGATCACCAACCATCTACCAAAAGAAAGAATCAACTAAACAAAGATCAGAAAAAGATATTCTAAGATCTTTTACAAACCCTAACTTTAGGCGACTGAGAGACGAAGTACAAAAGAGAGAAAAGTGAAAGACTCAAAACTTGTAAATGGGTGAATAAGAAAGCCTTATATAGGCAGCTCATAGCCTCGGGAGAAAACACAACCAAGGCAACAACACTCGTTGGATCAAAAAGAAGAAACACACCAAGGAATGATCTTGGCCACACACCCAGTTTCGTATTTAGGCATGTGGATTGCCAACGTGGACAAGAACTCAATTCTGGGCTTTAGACAACCTAGGCTTCTTATATCAACCTGGCCTGAGTTGATTAATCTTTAATTATAGCCCACTTGTTTCTTTATTAACATAAGCCCACCAGGATTATTAACATAAGCCCACCAGGAATGAATATAATCAACTAATATCCAGCAGCAGCTACTAGCCATCCTAGTCAGCATATCATCCATCCTAGTCAACAATCCAAAATCCACGTCATCTTGTCAGAAATTTTGGTACCTGCCAAGATCCTTATGTATAGGGCTGCAAACGAACCAAACGAACACGAACAAGGCCTTGTTCGTGTTCGTTTGCTAAGTAAATTATGTGTTCACGAACAGTTCATGAACACTTACCGAACGAGATTTTTTTTCGTGTGTTAATTTTGTTCATGAACACACACGAACATAAACGAACGTTAATGAACACAAAGAATTGTTCATGAACGAAAACAAACACAAACGGACATATATTAATTTTCGAATAAGATTGAATTAACATATATTAGAAATTAAGTAGAACACCCAACATATAACCTAACTATACAAGCATACTTAGTACATAACATAATATTGGTAAAACATAATAAAGTAATGTCTCAAAAAACTAAGCTCTTATCTTAAACTTGAAGTCTTATATACTTACTTCACATAAATTATTTATCTATTTTAGTAAAATAAATAAAAATTAAAGAATATAAAATAAAATTATAAAAATTAAAAACTCCATTAAACTATCGAACACAAACAAACACGTTACCGAACGTTCACGAACATAAATGAACGAATGCGACCTCTGTTCATGTTCGTTCGTTTAACTAAACGAACGAAATTTTTTGTTCGTGTTCGTTCATATATTAAACGAACGAACACAAATAGTGGCGGATACAGAATTTTTTTTTACGGTGGGCACAATACGGGTCAATTAAAGGTAAAAATTAACGATAAAATATTTTAGTTCAAATCACTAATGAATCAACGATCCAACTCAAAGCAATATATCACAAATTATAATATGTATATATAATACATGCACAATAGCAAATAATCTACGTGAATAAAAGTTAATATGCAACAGTGTGTTATTGCAAAATAAATGCAATATGGTCTCGAAAGTCAAAACGGCTGTCTGTAATGCAAATAGTGACAAGAAAGAGGCTGTTTTAATTATATATGTACCGATACTTTGTAATTCAAATAAAAATAGTTGATATTGGGCTTGGTCTTACGGTGGGCACTGGCCCATCTAACCTTATGAGTGGCTCCGCCACTGAACACAAATGAACTTCCCGCCGAACGGTTCATGAACGTTCGCTGAAAGCTCAGTTCGTTTGCAGCCCTAGTTATGTAATATGTTCAAACAAAGATGCAAAACCACATATAAGAAAGAAATGAAAACCAAACCTTTTGAGTGTAAAATTGTCTAGAAATGTTTATCATTTTAACATGCATATTTAGATGTGACAAGAATTTCAAAATGAGGAAATTTTATTATTTTATGATTTTCTGATAAGATTTTTTTTGGCCAAATTATATATAAACCAAACTAAATTAGATAGGTGGAAGTAAATCTTTTGATTATTAATTTTTTATCAGCAATTCTAAGATTTTTTAGGATACATACACCTTAACACTTACCTTACCCTTGTGTGTACATTATATTGGTATATATTCATTATTGATTACTAGTGGAAATGCCCGCGCGTTGCAGCGGGTGTCCCAACTGATATCTAATTCAATTATAATGTTTATTGCGAACCATCACTTCATTTGAATAAAGCGTAAATGATGCATTAAATGAACTGGTAGAATTAGTTCAGTTCAGTTTTGCTTATATGTTGGAATTAGATGAGTGTTAAGGAACCTTTGAGTGGAGCTTAAATTAAGAACAGGATAATATTAGAATGACGATTTACTGACTTTTCAAGGAGTCATACTTTGGCATAAAAGAATCCATTTCAAAGTAATGTTTATTAAGAGGAAGTATTGATATCTAATGCTTGGTAACAGTATATTAATAGAAATGCAACGGTTTTTCCAGTACCTGTCCTTGCCTTGGCTAACACATCCTTTCCTAAAATAAGCAAAATTATAAATCAGAAATCGGCAGATCAACATCATTCAATACTTTATTGAATATTGATGCAGAAAAAGAGACGCATTTTGACCACTCTTTGCAAAAAGCAGGTATTGTTAAAAGATTTACCAACTATTTTTATTTGTCATATTGAATATTAGGTTTGGTGTAGTTATCGAATACTGCCTGATAGTCCAAGACAGAAAAACAGTTAATTTTGATCTCAAAGATTGGAAGAAAAAAAAGAACTTTCTTACCAAGGGAACTGAACGCGAAATAAGAATTGACACGTTACTAAACGTTTGAGCTTAGAATTCCAATTTGTTATTATATATTTTGCAAAACACGAACCTTTAAGAATGACAGGAAGTGTAGCCTCCTGAACGATGGTCATCTTCTCATACAGTCATACCCAGCAATCCAGCATCCTTAATTCCTTTTAGCGAATGAGGTGAGACTGAGCATTCATCGAACCTGTTAAGTTGCAAATGGATAAGAATGACTTAAATCCTTCCAAGACTTTATTATGGATGGAATTCATAATCCTAGGTTCTGCGGAGACAGGCTTAATCATATAATGTTGTTAAGCAAATGTAGTATAAGACGATCATATATATCATCATATGCAAAGCATAATAGAATTTAATATCACAATCTTAATGACGAATAGGACAATCAACTAACAAATTAAAAAGAAAAGTACGATAAAAATTCTCATTTTTGTGTGCATCATATCATATGAATCATGAAATACTATAACACAAACGCAAAGGATCCATTTAACGCACCTGGTCTCGCTTAGATAAGATTCATTTCCTTCCATTGGAATTCTTGGCAAACTCAAAGAATGCCCCTTTTCTAATACCCCATCATCCTCAACATCCTCTTCATCATCTTTATAGTCGCCATCATCATCACTTATCAAATCTCTATACGAACCATCAATTCATTTGAATAAAGCGTAAATGATGCATTAAATGAAATGTAAATATGTTTCTCTAACATCAACAACATCCTTCACAACTATATGGACCAGAAACACAGATCATGAACCAGACGGATCTATATCAACCCTTATCATTTATTTTCCAATGGCACAACTTGACCGATCCCTAATACTTCTAGAGCATATCTTAGAGCTCTTGTAGCAAACAACGCTAAATGATTCACTGAAAAAGTTAAAAACTTTAAACAATAAAATAAATCCATCAGAATTCCTCAACGCACGCAAGGAGTACTTGCAAAGCCGTTTCACGGTACTGTATATTCGGTAATGACCGCGTGTTGAGGCTAGTGCGCAAATTAGTGGCCTCTCAAATACCTAAATATAATTCTTTATGGGCATTTTTTCTTCACAAAACCCGCCTGCTATGTCACCTCCATGTAATATGTGTTGAGAGTGTTGTAACCACAGGTTGAATTCTTCTATTAAATAGATTGAAAAAAGGAGTTCATGCCCCTGCTACTGTAACATTTGTTGCTGTTAACATAGGTATATTTAGAGTTTTCAAAGTAAAATATTTGGAGTAGGAAATATAGATTCTTTTCATCATTCCCCTACATTCAGTTCACGACAAGGTTAAATTAGACAATTTGGGTATTTTAAGTCATGTCAATTTTGACCCGTTTAGAAATGTGTTGATTTAGAAGAGGTTGTACCTGTCATGGGTCAAATGGGTTACGCTGCAAGAACAAAAAAGTATTTGTGCTAATTCAACATGACCCGTAAATAAAAAGTAGTTCGACACATTTTATATGTTACTCATTTCGCTCTACATGTCCATTTTTTCAGCTATAATACCTGATATTTGTCTTTTGTTTATGCTGACCCGTAATTAGAAGTAGTCGAACCCATGTAATATGTTTCTCATTTAACTTGACCTGTCCATTTGCGGGTCTAGTATCCCATATTTTTCGTTTGTTTATGCAGACCGGAACATTTAAAGAAACTGATCCGAGGTATTGATTGTCTCGACTAACTGATCTGAGGTATTGATTGAGTCAACTGATTATTGTATCCAAGCTTCTTTTATATAATCTGAGCACGAAGGAAAAAAACATGACGAAACTGATGAGTTCAGAATTTGTAAGTTTTAGTTTTGTATAGGTGCTTCTGTGAAATAACATGTTTCATACACTAAGGAATAACAATGCATAACCAGCCTGACCTGATATGTATCAGCCAACAGAAAGTTGAGAGAAATCATTAGACAACCATGACATTTAGGCATTTCGCTGAGAACAAAATTTCCAATCTGATTTTAGACGTCTATGTGTAGGGAAATTTGTATTTAAATATATTAAAATGATAGAGAAAAAGTTGCTTCCAAGGTATCTCATTTCCCTATATAGGCGTGTCATAAGAGCAACTATTATGATCGTCTCGTTGTCATTATCCAGCATACTATAAAACAAAAAAAAACTGCAGAATCCGTGAAACAAGCTTACCACAACCAAAGGAATTATGTGACCAGCGAACACACCCCACTTAGTTAAACCATTGCGCAACTATGTATATCCCTATATTAGGATTTACTATATTTATGTTTTTTATAACTTCATATTGTAATATTGTTCTATGTTTCTCTGTCAAATGTGACGTGCAAAACAACCTAGAACCAATTATCAGGTTGCTTAACTTTACACTTGCAGCCTCGCCTCTAATTATAAAGTCCTTCGTAAAAATGATGAGATTAGGCTACACCTGAAATAGGGTTTTTCTAAAACCTTATTGCTAACAAGATTATCAATCCTTGACTCGGTATAACTGTACAAGTAGGGATGAGCAGAAAAAACGAATGCCGGAATCGACTGAGAAACCAATGGTTCTTCAGAACAGTTTTTTATAACCGGCTTTCTTGGTGTGGTTATGATTCTATGTGTATAAATAATTAACCACAATAACTGAAGTGCCACTTAAACCAACCTTGATATATATTTTATTAATAACATGTTAGATGTCAGAAAAAATTTTATTATATTATTTTATAAATAACATTTTAGTATCAGTCAGCGCTTATTCTCGTTATATCAAAAAGGATTGCTAATATCTTATTTGACCAAACGAAGTTAGCTTGAATCCACCAAGGTCCAAAGCCATGAGGTTAAGCGAATTAAATGACAAGTTTATAACCGAACCCTATATATTCTGAATATCTAAAAACCATTGCATTTGGTGTAGCTCGTATTTGATAACTTTAGTACCTTAAGTCACATGTTTGTATTGAAATGAACATGTAATTATCATACAGACATTTCATCGACCAAGTGATATGCATACTTTCAATACAATATAGAAAGATACAAGTTTGTTCAATTCACCCCCAAATCACAAGTTCAAACATGTACGTTCATGAATGTAAATATTCATGGTAAAAAAAAGAAAAAAAAAAAACCTTTCGATGTAAAATAGAAAAGAAATTACCTGCAAAATGTCCAATGAATTTGGCAAAATCCACAATGTGTGTTCTTGTCTTCAAGATGAAATTCATTTAACGATTCCCTACATAACAATTACAAATAAGTAACACAGATCAAGGCGTTGATAGAAAAGAGAGTTGTGGTATAACAAATTGGCTAATTCATTGAAGACTATAAAGAGATGTGATTAGAAAATGACTAACCTTGATGTCTCATCTTCTTTCTCAGGAGAAGGAAAGCCCCAAATAGTATAATTTTGTATATATACATATATAAGGATATTTGGATTTCAGTTTTGAAACTGAAGGAGAGGCGATTCAATTGCAGAGAAATTGATTATAGCATTCAATTGTATTGAATCAGGGGACTCATTAATGGCCTTGGCAAAAGAAGGTATGCGAATGTGTGATTGTCTGCAGAATAAGGGCATGGAGGGACATGAAGGGTATTATTGTAAATTTCTTTTGATATTGTAGATGATGAGGTGGGTAAAATGTCTATATTACCCTTCTAAGTGTCTTAATTGTCACAAGTATTCCTATAATGCCCTTAAATTTGTTGCTTAATTATATTGTACATTTTGTTTGTTAAGTTGTATGAAAGTGAAAATTACAATGTTAGCCATAACTCTTCCTTTATAATGTACTAGCTTATACCCCGGGAGCATCCCGGGTTGAGAAATCTAAGTAAAGTGAATAAAATTAGAAGTATCTAAACTATAAAAATGGCATCTATGTATCAACTTACATTAGATACTTCTAAAAAAAATATACCAAAAGATCCATTTCACCTTACAACATCAACACCTAAAACAGAATATTAAGATCCCAAGCACTTCAAGGGGACAAAGATTGTTTAGCACCAATACATTCAGTCAAAGGTCTTTAACTGTATACAATAAGATTTGAGCTATTTCAGAATATGGTAGAAAAAGAAAACATAGCAATTACCTGTTGGAGAGCGTCCCGGGTTGAAATATCTAATATAACATAATAAAATATCTAATATGACAACATAATTAATGACTTGCCAATATATGATTAATGAATATTATAATTATTATTATTTTAAACAATTAAACTAATATATCCCAGGAGCGTCCCGGGTTGAGAAATCTAATTTGAAATATCAATTTTACACCTGAAATAGACTGATGTGTTTTACAGTTACATGCAGAAAAGCTTCGGGTAACACTTAACCTAAAACAATTAACAATGTATCTTCAATGTTAGTGCATAACCTTAAACACTGTATAACTCTAATATTAAAACCTAACCTAAAACAATGTACAACTCCAATACTAACACATGTAAATAAAAATTTACTGGTTTGAACATAATGATTAATGAATAACCTGAACACTTTGTGTTTTTTTCTTGTATGAACAAAACCACACAAAAAAATAGTCGTTTTTTCTCTGTTTTTTATATAGCACTATGGTACCCGTTGGAAAGATAATAAATCGCTCGTTAATTTGGTGTAATTTTTTTCTTTAAAAAATCTCGTATATAAAAGATATTAACGTTTAAAAGTTATGGGAGAAAATATTAGAGATAAAAATCTAATTTTGTTTTTAAATTTTAAATTATTATTTTTCTAAAATAAAGCCCTTGCCACATGGGATGACACATGGCACACTCAATGAAGAGAATACCCTCTTTGAGTGCCATGTCATTAAAATGGCTTTGGTTTATTATATGTATAGATTATAGATTAATTTTTTATCAGCAATTCTAAGATTTTTTTAGAAATGTTTATCATTTTAAGTGGTTGTACATTATACATACACCTTAACAATTCTAAGATTTTTTTAGGAACTAGATCAGGACAAAGTAGGCCCGGAGAAAGTTGGTATATTCGGGCTAAAATTCATAGGTTAATGATGATTGGTTCGTATGTAAACATTACGGCTTAGTTGTCAACTAGATGTGAACAAGTATCCTGGACCATCAATTTTGGAATAATTATGGCGTAAAAGCGTATTCGTACGCGAAGGGATCGTGCATAGAAAATACATAAAGATCACTGTTCAAATTGGTTTCGGAATGAGGTTCTTTCCATATTGTTGTATTCCATTCGAAATAGACATCGGCATCATCCTAATGAACTTTCTACAACTTTTTAGTATAAAATGATTAAATCAACTAGTCACAACACAACTTTATTCTTCCGCGTTGGTAATCTCTCTCTCTCTCTTTATATATATATACTAGCTGATTACCCCGGGAAGGTCCCGGAGTTGAAAAATTTAATATGATTTAATAAAAAATGATAAAAGAAGAAAACTCAAATCACGAAAAGAGTAAATAACTTAAACATAATCAATCTTAATTAAAAAACATTTATTTAAAAAGTTAATAAAATAAAAAGCATAAACCATATTAAACATAATACAGTATTAAAAGGATAACATTCAACATATAATCATCTTCACGTAATTTAAAATATATTACAATTTGATTTTGACTTATATAGATGTAGAATTAATGATGGGGGTTAAAAATATAAATGTTCTAATAATACTAATACTAATACTAATAGTAATAATTATTACTCTTGTAATTAAATAAATAAAAAAAATAACATTGCTATAAGGTGACACCATGTGTTGCCGTGTTGCGCGATTCTTTCTCGAAGCTTCTCTTGATGAAGTATACCTATCCATCTGTAGAAGAGTAAAATTCCAATGATAGCATACCGATTGGGCTGAATTTCAACATCGTAGATAAGAACCTGGTTTAAAAGAAAAAACATGATTAATGAATAACCTGAACACTTTGTGTTTTTTTTGTATGAACATAACCCCACAAAAAATAGTCGTTTTTTTCTCCGTTTTTTATATAACACTATGGTACTTGTTGGAAAGATAATAAAACGCTCGTTAATTTGGTGTATTTTTTTTATTTAAAAAATCTCGAATATAAAAGATATTAACGTTTAAAAATTATGGGAGAAACATAAGAGAGAGAAATTTAAATTTATTTTTAAATTCTTTTTTCCTAAAATAACTCAATTTAATTTTAGTAATTGAGAATTGAGAAATAGAGAGATAAATTTAGGGTTTTATGTTTATCTTTTTTTAATTAAAAAAGGAAATAATTCAAAAACACTAAGGGGCTGTTTGGTTGATTAAGTGTTGAATCATTAAGTGGTCTGAATGGTTAAGAGGCTCTGAATGGTTAAGAGCTGAATCATTCAGCATCCCTTATTAGCTTAATGATTCAGCACTTAATCATTCCATTCAGTTGCTGAAACAAACAGTCTGAATGCTGAATGATTCAGACCTGAATGATTAAGAGGCTGATTAAGAGGCTATCAAACAGCCCCTAAAATCTTTCAATTATGATGCCACGTGGCAGTTTCATGGAGAGGTTGAAGGCACCATTACACGCCACGTCAGCAATGTTCAATTCTTTTATATATATTAATAGATATATATAAGAAAACTATAAGCTGACGTGGAGTGCAATGGAGACCTCAACCACCCCTTGAGAGTGTCACGTGGCATCATAATTGAAAGATTTTAGTGTTTTTGAAGTATTTCCTTTTTTAATTAAAAAAAAAGATAAACATAAAACCCTAAATTAAATTGAGTTATTTTAGGAAAAAAATAATTTAAAAATAAATTTAAAATTTTATCTCTCATGTTTCTTCCCATAATTTGTAAACGTTTATATCTTTTATATACGAGATTTTTTAAAGAAAAAAATTACACCAAATTAACGAGCGTTTTATTATCTTTCCAACGAATACCACAGTCCTATATAAAAAACGGAGAAAAATCGACTATTTTTTGTGGGGTTTCGTTCATATAGGAAAAAACACACACAAAGTGTTCATGTTATTCATTAATCATGTTTTTTTTTCTTTTAAACCAGGTTCTTATCTACGATGTTGAAAATAAGCCCAATCGCCATGTTATCATTGGAATTTTACTATGTATACTTCATCAAGAGAAGTTAGGAGAAAGAATCGCGCAACACTGCAACACATGGTGTCACCTTATAACAAGGTTATTTTTTTATTTATTTAATTACAAGAGTAATAATTATTACTATTAGTATTAGTATTATTAGAATAGTTATATTTTTCAACCCTAGGACGCTCCCGGAAAGAATTGATAGTTGCTGACGTGACGTTCAATGGTGGCCTCAACCATCTCTTGATTATGCCACGTGGCATAATGAGATGCAATGATTACAACTTCCAACTTAAGTGTTTGTTTAGTTGATTAGGTTAGGAATTATAAGAGCCATTAGAATGTGAGAAATTAGAGAGATGTGATGAGTTTTTTAATAGTTGCAGCTTACATAAGTGATTCTTTAGATGATTACTGATTAGGTTTTAGATTAGGGAATATGAGTTATTACTGATTAGAATACTATGAACATGCAATGATTGAGAGATTTTGTGGTTAGTTAACTTGAGCCATTTGCAATAGGTTATCACGTAAAATTAGATTTTTCAACCCCGGGACCCTCCCGGGATAATCAGCTAGTCTATCTATATATATCTATGTGTCCCGGGGTTAAAATCTATAATCTATAACTTATAATAAAAGAATTGAGTTTGTATGAGGTGACATTCAATGGAATATGCCATGTGGCATCATGTGAAGCTTTCTTTTAAATTTATTTATTTTGTATTTTAAATAAAATCTATATCTATATTATCTTAAAATTTCAAATATGTTAATTAATATCTTTTTCTTATTTTCCTCTCACATTTTTTAAATGTTAGTGAACTATTAATTATTTTAAAATTTCAAATATATTAATTAATATTTTTATCTTTATTTTTTTCTTATTTTCCGCTAACAATTTTAAAAGTTGGTAACTTTCATGTATGACATTTTTTTGAAAAAAAATTTACACCAAATTAACGATCGCTTTATTATCTTTCCAACGACCACCATATATAGTGCTATACAAAAACGAAAAAAAATGTTTTTTTAGTGGGTTTTTGTTCATGCAGAAAAAAAAACAATGTATTTAGGTAATTTCTTAATCATATATACGCAAGTCACTAATCATGTTATGATAGTATATATGTTTTCGAACCTATTATTACATATATGAATTGTCCATGTTCATGTGCTATAACGATATGCTTAGCATTAAAAGAGGTTGAGATTTTTTAATCTGCTAGGAACGCAGCATGAGAACCCCTTTTGATAGTAAACATTAGAACAACTTTCTTTAACATTAAAAGAGGTCGAGACTGTTTACTTCTTTTATCCCTTTTTATTAAGTAATATTAGATTTTTTAACCCCGGGACACTCCCGGGATAATCAGCTAGTATTTAATATGACAAAATAAAATATCTAATATGACAACATAATTAATGACTTGCTAATAAATTATTAATGATTATTATTATTATTATTATTATTTATTTTGAACAAATCTCCCCCATAAGTTATCATATTCAAATATAAAAAAAAACGAATCTCTACCTATGAAGTTATGTTTATCGTTTCTTATTCAAATATAAAAAACCCTAAGTAGTGATTTATTAGTAGAGTAAAATATATTTGAAAACAAAACCTCACAAAAAATAGTCGTTTTTTTCTCCGTTTTTTATATAGCACTATGGTACTCGTTGGAACTTGTAAAGATAATAAATCGTTCGTTAATTTGGTTTAATTTTTTTCTTTAAAAAATCTCGTATATAAAAGATATTAACGTTTAAAAGTTATGGGAGGAAACATGAGAGAGAAAATAATAAAGATTTAATATTTAGTTTTAGACAATCCGGAGTGGGGGGGGGGAAGCTTCTTCACGCCCTCTACACCATCCCCCATGGCGTGGAAGGGGGGAAGTTGGGGTGAGCATAAAAAAACCGATAACCGAAAAAACCGTAACCGAACCGAAAATAACCGAAACCGAATTAACCAATCGGTTATGGTTAACATATAGCTAAAACCAAACCATTCGGTTACGGTCTTGGTTTTCCCTTCTTCCGTAACCGAAATAACCGAACCGATAGTTATATACTTAAGTATTTTTCATACATATATCCATGTATTTAGAACATATTTTCATGTATTTCCGGTATATATATACATCTATGTACTTGAAACGTATCTTTTATATAACTCATGTATTTTTCTTGTATATCCTTATAGTTGAAACATTTTTTTATTTGTTTCCTCGGTATTTAATGTATTTCACTTGAGTTTTCATATATATTTGTATTCTTGAAAAAAGATCTAAACACTTTACTAACTATTTTAAGTTTACAAGGTTGCACAAGTTTTATGTTTGGATATTAACCGAACCGATAACCGACATATTAACCGAATTAACTGAACCGACGTAACCGATTGGTTATGGTTTTTTCTAAAACCGAACTTCGGTTATCGGTTTCGATTGTATGTAAAAACCGAACCGAACTGACATTTGCTCACCCCTAGGGGGAAGCCCCTGGGGGGGGGGGGGGAGAGAACTTCACTGGTGTGGGGGGTTTGATTGGGATGAGGTGGAGCTTCTTGATTGGCCATTGTTTTTTTTTTTTTTTGTTTTTTTTAACTTTAACACACAAATAAACCAATATAATATTATTCCCTTCACCCCCATTTCCCCCCTTCCACTCCCCACAATTTTCACCTTTCAAACACGGGTCTCACAAGTGCCACACGACGCTTCATGCCCCTCTTTCCCCCCTCACTCCGTATTGTCTTAGTAGATTAGGTTTTAGTATTTTATTTGCTTTTTTTAATTGGTGTAATAGGTGCCACCTATGATCCTACATGGCACCCCTCAAAGGAAAGAATGCCTAAATATATAACATGTAAGATTTTAGCCTTTGCAATATATATAATAAAAGAAAAATGAGTGTGATACATGACACTTGGTGAGACTATTTTCCATTGATTCCTCCCAAAACACTTTTCTCTCTCATATGCATGTCATGTGCACTTTCGTTCACAATTTTAAAGGTTAATAACTTTTATATACAACATTTAAAAAAAATTACACCAAATTAACGAGCGTTTCTTTATATTCCAACGAGTACCATACTGCTATAAAAAAATGAAAAAAACCCCGACTTTTTTAGTGGGTTTTTGTTCATACAGAAAAAAACACAATGTGTTTAAGCAATTCATTAATCATGTATAGACAAATGACTAATCATGTTAAGATAATATATATGTTTTTGAACCTATTATTACTAGGGTCTAACTCAGTTAGTTTTTTGCTGACGTGACATCTTATGTAATATACATAAAGCGTATAAAATTGGGGTTTCTGGTTAGGGTTTTTAGTAAAGGAGTGCAAGTGGCAATTCAGATCGAGGGATGGTGGTGTAGTGTGTTTTGTGGTGAATCGACGAAGTCGGGATGGTGGTGGGTTAGGGACGGGAAAGGCAGTGGTTCGGTGGAGATGGTGCGATGGCTATGGTGTTACAGGCAGTGTATGACGACGGAGAAAGGTGGTAGTGGCTGATGGTAATGGGTGATAATGCCACATAAGCTTCCACGTCACCGATAATTAACCCAGTTAGTAGACGATGATGTGGACGCTGACATTGCATAATTTGAAAGTTTGGATTATTATGAGGAATTACTTAAGTACGGATTATTCTCGGCCAACGAGACAAAAGTTTGGATGATTAAAATCCAATTCCCCAAAATAATTATATTTATCTAGAAATATTCTACTATGCAAACAAGCAATTTTCATTATTGATCAACCCGTGTAATACACGGGACATTAATAACCTAGTTAATTAACATATCTATTATCTATTATTCATTATAAACCAATATAAGTTTGGGCACGTGTCCTTTACTATAGACATCTGCCTTTTGATTTTCACACCTCTTTCTCCTACACTTAATTATGGATGTTTATCTTTTAATTAAAAATATTATTTCTCCTACTCAATCAATGAAAATTATCTTTTAATTAAATATATTATTGTTTCTATCTTACATGGATAATCATTATTTTTAATTAAAGATAGTTATTATTAGTGGTGTTCAAAAATTTCTGAATCCAAAGATCCGATCCGAAATATCCGAATCCGAAATTCAGATAGTGATTTTAAAAATTTTCGGATATCCGAAATATCCGAAAAATATATGAAAAATATCCGAAACTATCCGAAATATTCAAAAAATATCCAAAATTTCGGATACGGATTTGGATAGTGAAACTAGCTATTCGAAAATTTCGGATATCTTTGGATAACCTGTTTTGAACATCCCTAGTTATTATATTATTAACTAAATAAATTTAACATAAAATTAATTATAATTAATACTTTAAATAAACGTATTTCGATTTACTTAAAAACTTCACCAAGGTTAAACTTATGTTAGCTAAAATATTAAAAACGAAAAATAATGAAATTGTTATTATTTATTTTTATAAAGAAATTAGTTATATTACAATATGATCGTCTTTTAAAAAAAGAGGTATGTTATTTACACAATAACAAAAATTAAGTTTGCACAGCCCTCTACGGGTCGTAGAGGGCTCTATGGGCCGTAGAGGGTGTCAGTGTAATAAATGCTCAACCCTCTACGGCCCGTAAAGCCCTCTACGGCCCGTAGAGGTGGTTTGGTGGAGTGCATTTAAACCCTACACGAGCCGTAGAGGTCTCTACGGCCCGTAGGCCATACGAGGTACGAGGTCATTGAATGAGGAGGAGGAGGAGCAGCAGCAGGAGGATGAGCCCGTGGTCCAGGTGGGGGCTGCCATGGAAGGGGGTGACTTGTCAGGCTATGAGCCTTGCACTTTTCGGCGATTCGATTACCCGAATCCCAGATTTCAGAGGTTGAAGAAGAAGAAGATTGAGAAGGCGCGTGGGATTTCTTGGGACGCGCTTCGGGACACTAGGGGGGGTGCTGAGGCGATTGCCCGAGAGTGGATCCCGGAAGGGAGCCCACTGGACAGGTTTTTCGACGACTTTTGCGCGCCGTCCCATCGGCTGTTGGTGATAGAGTTCCTATCCACCTTTCGGTTTCGGCCGCCCACCGCCGGATCGTCGGACGCCGGATCGTCGGGCGCCGGATCGTCGGGCCGCCCACCGAAGGATATTGAATTTTCCATACTCGGTGTTGAGTATGGTTATTCTCTAGATGAGTGGGCTACGCACACCCAGTGGTACACTCACGACGACCTTGTAGAGGTATTAATATTATTTTTATTTTTATTCTTATTATTTTTGTTTTTGTTCTTATTCGAAATGTTAATGTTAATGATAATGTTCAGGATGTCTACACTAGGGGTGTGACTACTGTCGCTGATGACGTTATCTATGCGTGGTGGCCCACCATTGGCGGTCCAGAGTTCGGGAACCCGACAGAGAAGTATTATTATTATTATTATCATCATCATTATTATTATTTTTCAATATCTTTGTTCTAATTATTATTAATATTATTATGCTGTGCAGGGAGAGGTGTGACAGGGCATCTAACATTCGTCACCCCGTAGTTCGTTACATTCACCGTTGCATTACTTATTCCCTAACGGCACGGGGGAATAGTAACGAGCGGGTGACGAAGACGGACCTGATGTACCTGTATTGCATACTCACCGGCACGCCGATTGCCTTGCATCGGGTCATGGCCGAGTACTTTGCCTCCTTCCCCCATAAGCCGTTGAAGGGAGGCATCGCATGCGGGGGGATCATCAGCAAGATTGCCGAGCGCTGCGATGCCCAGAAGTATTACGGTTATGTTAACCGTAATCGGTTTCCGTCACTACCGCCCTTGTATTGTTGTTCTTCTTCTTCTTCTTCTTCTTATTATTATTATTATTATTATTATTATTATTAT
Source organism: Ambrosia trifida (assembly GCA_028751855.1). NCBI lineage: Eukaryota > Viridiplantae > Streptophyta > Magnoliopsida > Asterales > Asteraceae > Ambrosia > Ambrosia trifida. Next base: position 9,955,236 of record CM054131.1, read on the forward strand.
TATTATTATTATTATTATTATTAATGTTAATGTTTATGAATTTGTTTCAGCCCAATAGGTCTACCCACGATGAGAGCTATGGCTTGTGCGGCGAAGAAGGCGAAGACGCCGGATCATGAAGCCTTCCACTATCTGATTGGTCCCGGTGGCGTGGAGTTTGTGCATGAGCCGTTGGTACATCAGGGCCTTAGAGGTATTATTATTATTATTATTTGGGAAACTTGTAGACAACTTGTGTTGTCTGGTTTGCCTAAAAACAGGGGAAACTCTGCCCAATTTTTTTTATAAAATCCTGGAATATTATTATTATTTATTAATTATTTATTGTTATCCATTGCAGGTGATGCTGTGGAGGTCGGGTTGCAGTTTGTGCATGAGCAGGAGGGGGCGGTCTTAGGGACGTCGAGATGCCTCAGCAGCAGCCTGAGGACGTGCAGATACCGGCGCGCGTTTATCACTCTCTCAGGTTGCCTGCTGATGTTAGGGCGGACGTACGTGCGGCTGCCGAGGAGGCTGTCGAGATGCGTGCGTGGCGTCAGCAGATGGACATCTGGCGTCAGCAGCAGGAGGTAGAGATGCGTCAGTGGCGTGATCGGCAGGATGAGGCGATGCGCTGGATGATTGCTGGCCAGCAGGATATCTATCGCCAACTGGGCATGCAGACTCGTCTCCCACCGACTTTAGGGCCCATCACGCAGCAGACCCAGCATGAGTCCGGTACCTCCTCGCAGCAGCCCGAGACCTCGCAGCCGCAGCCATCGCCGACGCCTGATGACAGTTCTTTTGACTTATGATTTTCTGATTTGTAAATGTTTTAAACAATTTTTATTTTGAACGCTTGTGTAAATGTTTTAACGTTTAGTTTTATCGTTTGGTTATATAAACGTTTGTGTTTATGTTTTACACGCTTATCGAGACGACATTAAAAAACTTAAAAAATTAAACAATTAAAATTTATTTTATAAATTTGTATTAATGTTTTACATGCTTGTGTTAATGTATTACACGCTCGGGATTAATTATTACATAATTAAAATGATTTTAAAAAAAAACCCTCTCTACGGGTCGTAGAGGCCTCTACGGGCCGTAGAGGGTGCCTAAGACTGGTTTATGTTATATTAAAACTTTCCAACTAAGAAACCAGCGAACTGGTAGCCCAGATGGTCCCCATATACGAAATAAGACTTTGTGTGTGTGTTTGTGTGATAATGTGCCTAAGATCGAACCTCGTCCCAAAAGGTTTTTTTTTTTTTTTTTTTTTTTTTTGTCTACGACCCGTAGAGAGGTCTACGGGCCGTAGGCATCATCAAACATCCATCTCTTCCTTCTTCATTCTCAAAAATTAATAAGACTTCTTCTACGAGCCGTAGAGGCCTCTACGGCTCGTAGGTAATCATTACCAATGATTGTATGATTGCCAATGATTGGTAATGATTACCTACGAGCCGTAGAGGCCTCTACGGCTCGTAGAAGGAGTAAAAATGGGCTCTACGACCCGTAGAGGGCTCTACGGGCTGTAGAGGGTTGTGTGAATAAAATTTAACCTTGTGCAAATAGTGGGAGAAAAAAAAAACATTACAATATGATCGAATCAAACAATAATATGAGAGTGATGTGACATATTATGATCTTTAGCTCTTAGAATTCTGTAGCTCTTAATTTTATTTGTATGGAAACCGATCACCTCCTTTTTAACATACAAAAAGTACAAACAAAAAGTGATATATGACTATGCACCAAAGCATCCTAAACACACGAAACTCCTTGAAATGACTAACATGTTAACCAACACTTAGAACAAACCAAAAGATTCATTAAATTATTGTCGTAAACTTGTTGGTATGAATCTTTCTTAGAAGATCTAAGCTTGTGTTTTGTCATCATCATCATCATCATTAATAACCTTGTTGTTATTCTCTTCCATCATCTTCTTTTCTTCCTGTGATCTCTTTACATTCAAGAAGAAATCAACCATCACAGATTCATACAACGGTAACTTCTCATAACCAGGAAAGTAATTAATATCAACCACATGATACCCATCACTCTTATCATCCTTAATCATATCGAAATTAAAAAGATGCAATCCAAGAGCCTCTCTTAATCCACTAGCCACCTCAGAAACAAACTCAGGCGAGGGCTTTTTCGGCTTGTCACCGCAGTTTTTATTATCTTTATTACCATCCCATCCATCATCACTAGCAATCACAGAACTTGATATTTGAGAAAAACTCATAACCCCATTAGAATACTCCGATTTCATCTTCTCCATCGTCTCATTCGAAAAATCGGGTAAGGAACTACGTTTCACACACTTAACATATTCTCCAGCTACGTAAACTTTAAAGATGACTCCACCATGGTTTACAAACTGTTGTAGCACCATGGGTGGGTCTAGTTTGGTTAACCCTTCATGGTTAAGCACTAACAACATGTTGTGTGCTTTGGTTGAGCCATCAGCAAGGAGCGCCTTTGCGATCATAGGAAATGTTAGATCATATAAGTTTTGGTTTGTTTGGATGGTTTTAAAAGAGTCAAAGTCATTAACAAGGAGTTGGTTTGGGATGCTAAGGTTGGGGATGTTGAGTTGGGCGATTGGTTCGAGCATGGAGATGCGGTTGTGGAGGCGTTGGATGGCGGTAGGGCGGTCGATGATGGTGGTGTTAGGATTATTGAGGGAGAAATGTTCGAGGTTGAGGTTCCATTCATGGCCGTAAAGTTTGTGGATTATGCAATGAAATGGACCTTGTTTGGTTAGTGGTTTGGTGATGTCTATAGGAATGAATTCAATGCCTCTTTGTTTTGCATATGTGATGAATGATTCCACCATAAAAGCTTCGGTTTTTCTTGTGGGTAATGCATAACCCACTCGAAAAACACAAGTTTTTGCTTGTAATTCTGGCATTTTGTTGCGTGTTTGTGTGTGTGGGAGGTCGGTACGTTTTGTTTTTTAACGGGATGAACTTATATATAAAAAACTAGTAAGAAGTTAGATACAAAGTAACAAAATGAGATGATTTTGTTTGATTGATGGGTTTTGTTTGATGAGATGAATTGGCTTTTTATATGCTAAGATTTGAAAAGAAAGGAGATTCTACAAAATTTAAAAATTACAAGTGGACCTCGTTTGGCCAAAGGCATTATAGCCAAGTGTAGGGATGAGCTCGAGACGGTATCGGTATCAACCGATACCGATCCCGAAAACTCTCAAAACTCAATACCGATACCGATATTGAAAACATACGGTACGGTATCGGTTCGGTATTGGTACGGTACTGGTATGGTATGGTATCGGTAGTTTACCTTAAAATACCGATACCATACCGATCCCGTACCGATACCGAAACCGAAAACCTCTAAATGTGGGTACCGATACCGATACCGAACACCCTCGGTTCAGTACGGGATCGGTACGGAATCGGTTCGGGATCGGTATCGGTTCGGTATTCGGGACTATAAGGTCCTGGGTTCGAATCTCACGAGGGGGTTTTTGAAAGTTTGTCAAACGTGCCATTCTCATTGAACATAATCGACTTAAATGGTTACAAGGATTGAGATATACAAGGCAACTAATTTTCCTAATTAAGAGGGCATTCAATACATTTGACTATACATTTATGATGATTGATTGGACTATATATGGTATGATTGCTAACAGTCACGGCAGTTTGAACCGTAGCCTGTCGAAGGCACAAACTAGAGCGAAAACGGGTAAAGAGCTGCTTGGAGAGTCCTTTAGTAAAAATGTCAGCGTATTGGAAATCAGCAGGAACATGAAGGACACGAACATCGCCAATACTTCGGACCTTCTGCACGATGTTGGTAACCGAATACACCGGGTGAAGGGGCTGATTTGGTTTGTTTGTTTCAGATTGGGTTGAGTTTCGATGGTCTGCTCCTGCCATGACCGAAGACAGAAGGAAACAAGCAAGAGGAATCAAAAAAAAAAAAAAGAAAACAATGGAGCTGCAGACTACGACCGAAGACAGTAGCTGCAGGAAATCTAGGGCCGGCGGTTTAGAGGTATAGAGCGACTGCGCTCTGATACCATGAAAGTTTGTCAAACGTGCCATTCATATTGAACATAATCGACTTAAATGGTTACAAGGATTGAGATATACAAGGCAACTAATTTTCCTAATTAAGAAGATATTCAATACATTCAATACATTTGACTATACATTTATAATGATTGATTGGACTATATATTGTATGATTGCTAACAGTTTTCTCATAATTATGAGTTTCCTTCTGAATTGGTGACTTAGTGGTGAAATATAATCGCGTGGTAACACTGGTGGCACGATGATACTCCAGTGATCCGTAAGTGATTCCGATTGGCCGTTAAAAAAAAAGTGTACCTCGTTTGAAGAACAAACGAATCTATATATACCCACAGATATATATATATTCCCTGTTGTGAATTAATGAGAACGGTTTCACACTTAACTCATTTAATTCGGGCTTGTTCATGCATGTTCATTGTTTCTGTCAACTTGTTTTTGTTTAATAGTTTAGCAATTGGTTATGAAAACCGGTTTGTTTGACTTTAGATTGTTAATAGTTTAGAAATTGGTTCTGAAAACTGGTTTGTTTGACTTTAAAAAGTGACACATCTGGCTTTTGGGAGTTGATAAGAAAGCATTTTGCATCTGGTGAAAGAGAAGTAGAAAAGTCACATGATTTGTGGTAGAGGTTGTAAACGAGTGGTGTAAGCGAGTGGGCGGGGTTTGAATCTGACTAAGCTTGAGTTGGAGTCCGATTCTCTTCAAACTTTATTACTAAAGCTCGAGCTCGAGTTAGATTCCTTCAAACTCTATCATAGTAGCTTAAATTCTAAGCAATGCTACAAGGCTCATCTTATTTCTTACACGAATATAGCATATATATGTGTAAAATTAACAATTTTGATTACCCAATATATAAGAATGTGTACATTTATTTTAGAATTGGTGTTAGATATTAACACCTATTGAATCGTTTACAAAAAACATATTAGAATTCTCACTTGAGTTTGTTTAAACTCATCTAAGTACGGGTTTTAACAAAGTCCACCATAACTTATTCTCTCATTAAAAAATGTAACATCACCACATGGGTTTATTTTAAGAAGTAATATTTATTAAAGCATCTGTATAATAATGAAGATAACAACTAGATCCGCCGTCCTTCACGGGTAGCTCAGTTGGTGAATGGATCAGAGATCTCTTTTGGAGGTCTTAGGTTCGATTCTCACGAAGGACATAATGAGAAATGATGGATGACTCGTGGCCTATGGTCATGAGTTCGAGTCCTGATCTCGCCAGGTTTTACCGGTTCACTACTGTCGAGCCTTCGAGCGGGTATATGGGTCGGGTTTTCCCTGGAAGCGGGCTGTCGGACGGGCTAGGGGCTTCGTGCGTCCGGGGTGGGCCGGGTTGTGCCCCTGTCTTTGCCACTGGGAGGCCGCGTACGAAATACTCGGCGTTGTTTAGTTGGCCGTTCAAAAAAAAAAAAAAAAAAAAAAAAACTAGATCCACCTTATTGAAGGTCACAAGTTTGAATCCGAGCCAACACGCTTTTTATCCGGTCGATGTGGTTACCTTGGGGAATGGTTCCTGCTTGGGCTCTAGGTGCGTCTGTTGACGTTTTAAGATACGGTTCTCGTTGAACGCCAAACCCCACACTGAAGCTAGCGTGGACCCGGTTACAACAACATAGTCTGATCAGATGTGGGGTGGAGGGCCTGCGATTAACAAATGTGACTAACTGATTCCCTAAAAAAGATGAAGAAGGTCACCGTTAAAAAAATTAGGTTTCTTTCAAGAAATAATTAATATAATTAAAGAATCTATATAAAATATTGGGCGAATATGTATAAACATTGCCACATCGTGTTTATTCAAGAAACACTTTTGAGTGGGTGTTGTTTTAATATTGGGGGACTAGTATATATATATATATATATATATATAGGGGATGGTTATAATAAAAACCCTTCAAAATGAGTAAACCTTGCAAACTAAATCCTAGCCATCCATCCATTTAATCTATGGTCACCATTTTTTCTATAATATTAATTTAATTAAATATGTGATAAAGGACAAGAAAGGGTAATAGGGTAATTTGGTTTTTCTGAAAAAGAGACTGACAAAAGCTGATATGACACCCCCATCACATCATCTCTCTCTTACTTTTTTCACATTGTTATATAAATTGTCAGATGCCCGAGTTACATATGTAACATACGCAGTGTTGCGTACGTAAAATCCGTCACGATAGTTTTATATTAATTTAGAAAAATCCTAACCTGTTAATTTTTTTATTACAACATGTTTATTTTGGTTTTACTGTACCAGCACCAGAGTTGTTGCATACGTAACGAAAGGTCCATATGGTTATTTTTTGATATTCACTACTTTTAAGATTCATGTGAAATTAGTACTACATTGCATTACATTACAAAAAACTTGCAGAAAACATACTACTAAAAAAGCGATACATCATATTGTTCATCCGCCTAAAACATACTAGTCAAGAAATATATTACAATGAAACTGTATCAACAACAAAACATACAATTAAAGATTCATACCCCACCATGCATGCAATAACCCCGGCATCCCGCACTGCAACCAACAGTAGCTGACGGCATCCGATAAACATACTTTGCATAAAAAGCCCACTGTTCCTCAGTACAACCTATACCCTCCCATTCAGCCCTAATACGCCCACCTCCCGGATACGTGAACGGCAGCACGGGTTTGTTAAGTTTAGGTTCATATGGTTCTTCATATTCAACCCCTAGGTCTGATTCATAACCAACCGCCCATTCAGGTGTGTGATTTACATCATGCACATCATCCTCCGGTGTCATATAGTCTTCTGGTGGCGGATATTCTTCGGGGAAGACGTAATCAAAGGCCGCATTCCAATCAAAATCTTCGTCACTTTCAAACCCATCGTCCGCCTGCACTACGGATATAACAGGTTCTAATGGCGGAATGTCCTGGGCAACGCGGGGGGGGGGGGGGGGGGGGGGGGGTTCATGTTCGGCTGCGACAGGAGGGATGACCAAATCAACCGGTGGGGGTGGTTCAGGTACAATTGCAATGTCCGGTTCATTTTGAGGTGGCTCGTGTACAATTGGGATGAGATGGTCACGGCCCTCAAAAACCTCCCAAGGCGGAGTGTTGGGCTTGGAATCCATGCTTTGACAAAAAACAGGACCTGTAACGTATGTCATAGCAGATTAAGTGTTGACATTGGAAATATGAAACAGGGGGAAAAAACTACTCTCTATTAAAAACATATAGGTAACAGAGAAAAACTAATGCGGCAAAAAACAAAAAAAAATAATCTATAACTAAAGGTGGAAAAAACACGATTGTTACATGTGTAACAGGGTTTTTTCTGGAAACACATACAAACTGTTGTAGTCTGCACCCAACATCCATTTTTTGCTGGTATAGAAAGCAAACTTTGACTACAAAACAGATACGCTACACACGTAACACCCGAGTATTACATGTGTAACAGGAAAACACAGACAACACTTATCTAATCTGCAATGAACAGAGAACAGAGTTTGATATGGTAAAACACAGAAACCATAATATCTTTTTGAAAAAAAGATATGCTACACACGTAACAGTCTAACTAAACACAAAGATTATACAAAGATATGTCTTCGATTACACTCAGAAAATTTACTATTATTTTACTATTATGTTCTAAACCTAAATGACTCCATAATCAATCATCCAAAAAAAAAAATCTTTTTCGATGGTTTCAATTACAAAAAAATATTAATAAAAAGTCTAAACTTGATTATTATAATATATCAGAAAAAGAATTTAACAAACAGGGGGCATTTTTCAACACAGGGGGCATTTTTCGGGTAAATAAGACATAGGTAACATAAAAAAACTCATACATGATAAAAGAAAAAAAAATAGACAGGCATGGTGCAAGAACACACGAGTATTACATGTGTAACAGCAAAAACACAGACAACACTTATCTAATCTGGAGTGAACAGAGAACAGAGTTTGATATGCTAAAACACAGAAACCATAATATATTTTTGAAAAAAAGATATGCTACACACGTAACAGTCTAACTAAACACAAAGATATGTCTTCGATGGTTTCAATTACAAAAACAGCCACATCAAAAATCTAAACTTGATTATTATAATATATCAGAAAAAGAATTTAACAAACAGGGGGCATTTTTCAAACAGGGGGTATTTCTTCTGTAAATAAGACATAGGTAACATAAAAAAACTCATACATGATAAAAAGAAAAAAAAATAGACAGGCATGGTGCAAGAACACACGAGTATTACATGTGTAACAGGAAAAACACAGACAACACTTGTCTAATCTGCAGTGAACAGAGAACAGAGTTTGATATGCTAAAACACAGAAACCATAATATATTTTTGAAAAAAAGATATGCTACACACGTAACAGTCTAACTAAACACAGAAACCATAATATATTTTCGATGGTTTTTATTATGTTCTAAACCTAAATGACTTTATATTATATTAGTGGTTTTCCATAATCAATCATCCAAAAAAAATAATCTTTTTTGATGGTTTCAATTACAAAAAAAGATTAATAAAAACTCTAGACTTGATTATTATAATTTATCAGAAAAAAAAAATTAACAAATAGGGAGCATTTTTCAAAAAATAGAAAATCACATTTGTGTTTGTATCAAAAACAGAAGTGATTAAACAAACAAAAAATATAGAGATCAGTTGGGGAAAAGAAAAGGGAACAAGTGGGTTTATGGAGACTAGTATTATTTGAACATAGATTTTGATTACAATTTAGTAAAAAAATCAAACATAAAAACAACATGGAACGAGATACAAAGATGAAAATAAGATTCAGCCACATAAAAAAACCTGGTCGTCTCTCCGGTTGTCTTCTCCGGTCGTCTTCTCCGGTGGGCTTCTCCGATGACGATGACGATGATGGAGGTTCGTTGTACAATGATGCTGATGACGTGACGATGATATTGTTGCAGGTTGGAGATGACGATGATGGAGGTTAGAGATGAAGATGATGGTGGTTCTTGGTGGTTCAAGCTTAAAAAAAATACAGAGAATGAGAGGATGAGGGGAGAGGGTAAGGGGGAGGGAAGATGAAAATTTGAAATGGGAGAGAGAAAGAAAGGTTTATATATGTGGTGGGTTATGATAAATTACCAAAATAACCTTTTCTTAATAAAAAAACATTAAACTTTATGGAGTATGTGGATCAATGTGAACCACTCATTGGGTTTGTGGGGGTTTTCTCATTTTGAAAGGTTTCTTTAATCCCTTTCCCCTATATATATATAATTTAACTTGAATATATATATATTCAAGGAAGTTAGAGTTTCTAGAGTTTTCACTATAACAAGGGTTTCCAATATAACCTTATACTATATATATATGGTTGGGTTCAAATGAGAACTCACTCGAGTTGAGAGAATCGTGAGAACTAGAACGTAAGATGCGTTTTTTTTCAAACATTTACCCAAGAACGTAAAAATGACTAACTAAGAAATATACACAAATTAATTTTTTTACGACATCACGTTGGTGTAACAAAAGGTGACATAAATGTTCTTACACCAGTGTAACAAAAAAGACCAATTTACATCAGTTTTGTTACACAGGTTTAAGTGCATTAAAGGTTTAAGGGCACCTTAATGTTTTTTCATTTTTTATATTTCCTAGTTGGCCATTTTGACGTGTTTGGGTAAAATAAAAATTAAAAAAAGTTGAATTTTAGGTTGTAGTTTTCACGGTTCTCTTAACTCGAGTGAGGTCTCAAATAAACCGGATCCTATATATGTGTGTGTGTCTTACTTTTGTTTTACGGTGTAGTTGATCCTACCCTGTATGTATGTATGAAGTTGGTATGTATGAAGTTGTTACATGAATAAGATGAATGACCAAATAAGTTGTAATTTACCTCGTATATGTAGTTAGTACCAGAACTGCTTAATTTGTGTTGGTGGTATATTGGTGTGTTAGCTAATGATTTGTTAAGGGTTTGAGACTTCAGATAAATGAGTTTGTGAGTGTTGGGATTCCATAGGTGAGGTTAGAATTCAAGCCTCATAAAAGGTAAAAAAAAATGGTCTATTTAAAAGGTGAGGTAAAAAGGGGTGTAAAAAAATAGAGAAGGAAATTAGCCATTAAAAAAAGTTAAAATAAGATGTAATGACCTTATTGGTTAAAAACTTAATGAGACATAAGTGAAAAGATGTTGATTTGATTTTGATTTTGATTGGTAACAATTTGAGCTTTGCTAATCTGGACTTGGGTGCTTATAATAAACAAGCAGGAGGATATTTACGAGATCACGGATATGTCCAAGTCAACCAATGGTGTTAAGCCTAGGACGTCCAATTCTACTTTTGATGAAATCACGATGGAAGAATCTGTAAGTTTGACTTTTTTTCTAAGCAAAAAGGGCCTTGGAATGTTGAAATTTGCTATCAAATCTCGCATTCATATTTTCTTAAAAATTTATGTAAGCTTTAACTTATGTCAATTCCATAGCCACGTACCGCCTCCCTCTGACACAAAAGTGACATATCAACAATATATGAGGTACACGAAAGGCAGTCAAAACAGAAAACGTCAAAGAAGAAAAAGTCATAACCTCAAACTTGGCGTAAATTTATAGGATTGATGAAGAACAATATGTGTGTATAATAATATGTTTTGGTTTATAGGATTCATCAAAATAAAATGACGTGGCGTTCAATGGTGGTCTCAACCATCTCTTGATTATGCCACGTGGCATAATGAGATGCAATGATTACAACTTCCAACTTAAGTGTTTGTTTAGTTAATTAGGTTAGGAATTATAAGAGCCATTAGAATGTGAGAAATTAGAGAGATGTGATGAGTTTTTTAATAGTTGCAGCTTACATAAGTGATTCTTTAGATGATTACTGATTAGGTTTTAGATTAGGGAATATGAGTTATTACTGATTAGAATACTATGAACATGCAATGATTGAGAGATTTTGTGGTTAGTTAACTTGAGCCATTTGCAATAGGTTATCACGTAAAATTAGATTTTTCAACCCCCGGGATCCTCCTAGGGTAATCAGCTAGTATTATTATAAAATAATGTGGCCTTATTGTGTTGATTGAGTGATTGGTTTTGTAGGTTGGTTTTACCATGTATTTCTTCTTAAACTGTGTTGCTGTGTATTGTTGGTTCCTAAAGCATCTTGCTTGTGGACTAAAATGTTTTGCGACTAATGAAATTGATCAATCTTATTGTTAATAAAAAAAATTAAATAAAATTATTTTAGTTGTCTATTAAGTGTTTTCATTATGTGTACCGCAAAGTTCTATTATTTATTAGAGATCAAATACAAAATGTAAATGTAACGTTGAAAAGTGGCAATTTGAATCGATAAAACAACAAACACAGCTCAGTTTGTAGACGGAAGTTTAAGACACGACATAAACATGCAGTCAAATGATTTTATTGAGTCGAAAGGTTACAACACCGAAAGAGTTTATATCGTCTAAGGTCCTGGGAAGATTGGGCATGACATCCCCTCTCAGACACTAATTTGAACATCACAAAACTTAAAACCCTCACACATGAAACTGTCTTATTGATAGGTTGGTTAAAAGATGTGCATTAACATGTCTTAAAGTGAATTTTAAGGAATGAAAAGTTGTTGAATGGTAGTGCTTTGACATTATTTTGTTATTTCAGGTTTTGACAACTTAAGAGTGTAAATATGGAGTTTTGGAGATGCTCGGGTGAAATATGGGAGCCAAAACAAGTTGGGAAATCCAAATTCAAGAAAAATGGTGGTTTTAGCGTATCCTACGTCACTTTTGGTGTATTCTACACCATTGGCGTAGGTGGAGAGCAACTGGTCGCGTAGGGCAGCAGAAAACTGATGATGAAATCTGGGATTGGCGTAGGCTACGCCAGAAATGGCGTAGGATACGCCATTTACTGTCAAGATTCAATCATTTCCTTAAATGGCACAATTATGACATGAATTAGGAAATCAATCAATAAAAACGACTTTCCTTGACCAAGAAAAGCATCTTTCATCATTCCTAATCAATTCCATTCATTCCAATCCATCCTACATTGATCCTTTCATCACCTTCTTGAAGATCCAAGATTGAAGATTGAAGAACACAAGATTTGAAGAACTTTATGGCCATGCTTAGCTAAATCTCTTTGTATCACACTTAGGAAGTAGACAATTGAAGATCTAGGGTTTAACATTTGGGTATTTCTTTAAACTATTGATTGTGTGATTGTGTGTTTGAACTACCGTGTTAGATTGTGATTAATCTTATGTTGAAGTCATTTTAGTTAATTGATCTTGTGCCAATTTCTAATGTCATGAACATGGTTTCTTGCTCTAACACAAACATAGGGTTGTATGTTTTAGTGTAATGAAGTATATTATTGTCCATCTTTGAATGTTGATGATTCTTGATACCTAAGCCTATTGAACAATCAATCTGTTAACATCAATTGCATCATAATTAATTGACCCATTTGTGATAACCTTAGACTTCATTGTTGAACCCTGGGTGTGATCTTTTTAATCATTTGCTTACAATCCAAATTATTTTCTACCATTTTATTATAACTTAATCTCAAGTTTTGTCAATTTAATCAAAACTCTTTTCAATCAAATTCTTAAATGAACAAATTGCAACTTAAAAAAAACAACATGGTATCTTCATAAGCACCATTGTCTAATCAATTAAACAATATTCACTAACCACACGCTCATTGGATTGATACCTTATTTACCCTAACTACCTAGGTTATTTAGGCTTTGTATGACCCGTGACGACCGACTCATCACTTATATATGCATTCCCTTTTGCCTGGTCACTTAGGCGAATGAGACTGATTTGTCTGGTCTCTGGGTGAATGTAGACATTCACCTCATTCTCATTCACATTGTTCTTCAAGCGAATGACACTCATTCGCTTGGTCTCTCCCATGTGAATGAAGTCATCACGTGAACCCATTAGGTGAATGTCTCTGCTAATTCGTACATGCCGTTATGAATCGGTCAATTACCAGTGTTTACATTATTTACATACATAGTATTTAACTAAAACTCAACTCTAACATATTCGCCTAGTAACAGACATACAATAATGCATCAAAATATAAAATTCAACTCAAAAGGGTTTTCATTTTGTGATTTATATATATATATATATATATATATATATATATATATATATGGTAGGGATCATACGAGAACCAAGGAACCAATGTGAACAAGTGGCATTTTTGTAAATATGAGGGGTCTATACAAAAATCCCTCCATCATAAAATAAAAAAATTATATAACCTAAAATAATTAAAAAAAAAAAAGTAAAAACATCAAAATGATTGTTTAGTATTAATATTTAAAAAAAAAATTGGTTGATATTACGTCATATGACGTCATGCCTAATGCACATGTGTATTTCAATAATAGATCACACTTTTGAATACATTATCAATTACCATAATTAATAATCATTAAATGGACGTCATCCACCACTAAAAACCTAAACCCACCCACCCCACCCCCACCGCCCTAAAAATCCTCAACCCACCTACCACCACCCAAAAAATCCTAAACCCACCCATCACCACCACCCAAAAAACCTAAACGCCCACCCCCTAAAAACCTAAACCCACCACCACCACTCCCCCCCCCCCAAAAAAAAAGCCTAAACCTACCCACTACCACCCCCTAAAAAACCTAAACCCCCATCCTCACCTGTAAAAACCTAAACACCCAACCCCAAAAACCTAAACCCCCTAACCCCATCCTCCAAAATACCTAACTCCTCTTTCCCACCATACCTAAAAACTAAACCCTAAAGCTAAACCCATCAAAAAGCTTAACTATAATACGGAAATGCATATGTGCATGTAATACGCATATCTTATTTATAGTTTTTATATAGAGTTTTATTTTAATTTATTCACCCCAACCCCAACCCCAAAAACCTAAACCGTTCCACTCCATCCCCCTCAAAACCTAACCCCCTCCCACCATATCTAAAAACCAAACCCTAAGCTAAACCCATAAAAAAACCCTAACTATAATAGTGAAATGCACATATGCATGCAGTACACGTTTCTTGTTTTATAGTTCTTATATAGAGTTGTTTTAAGTTTATTCATGTTTGTTGTCATACACTTTTCTTATTTTCAATGTATGTTATAATATGCATGACTTCGCAATTGACGAGTTCAAGTGTATTTTATCTCTCACCGTGCGTCCATTTAATGATAATTGAATAAAATTTTTGCCTCCTTATATCTTATATCGCGTCCATTTAATGATCATTTAATTATGATAATTGATAATTACTTAAAAGTGTGATCTAATAGTGAAATGCACATGTGCATACGGTATATGTTTGAATATATGTAGCAACGAAATACATTTGCATCAGAAATGACGTCATATGACGTAATATCAGCCATTTATTTACTTATTTATTTATTTTCGAAATATTAATACTAGATAATCATTTTGGTGTTTTTACTTTTTTTTATTTTTTTAGGTTATATAATTTTTTTTTATTTTTTGATGAAGGGGTTTTTGTAGACACACTTCATATTTACAAAAATGTCACCTGTTCACACTGGTTCCTTGGTTCTCTCACTAATTGATGATTCTCAAAAGATCCAAATCCTATATATATATATATATATATATATATATATATAGGTAAGGAGTTGGCTAAAAAGTCATTTTTTCCTAAAAAGTGTAAGAAGTCTATGTTGGTATTGTGTTTTAAATTTTAGGAGAAATGTTTTATATTCTTTTGGTATCGTGTTATATAGAAAAACAATAAAAGTAATAATTTAAAACACAATCAAATGTATTTGAATTATTAAATCTAAAACACCTTGCGAAGAAATATTATCAATGTGTTCTAAAGATAATCAGTGTGTTTTACAATTTAATGCTTAGAATATATTTGATTGTATTTTAAATTGTTACTTTTATTGTTTTTCTATATAATACAATATCAAAAGAATATAAAACATTTATCCAAAAATTTAAAATAAAATATTTACATAGACTTCTTACACTTTTTATAAGTAAATGGAATTTTTACACAAACCCTACCATATATGTAATTCATAAACCATCTTAATTTATTATTTCCATTAAATTACAAAATTAGTTTTTTTTCTTCTTCTTCTTTTTTTTTTTAAAAAAATATTTGGTCATCAAAGCCTTAAATAACAAAATTAATAATTTGCAAAAAAAAAAAAAATGTTAGAAATGTCAAAACCTAATTGTATTGGTCGGTCTTGCCACCCATTCAATCCAACGGGTTGGTTTACCTGTTCTGAAACTAAAATTAACGGTTCGATTCACATTATTTTTTGTTCTTTTCAAAACCGGTCAAACGAACCTTGAACAGAATTTCGATCTCCTCATCTTTGTTCATGATCAAGGGCAAAAAAAATTATATATATTGCTTTTTTTTTTTTTCATTTGAACTCAATATAATTTATCTATGTGTGTGTATTTGTGTATGCTCTAGTAATAAAAAATTATATATATTGCTTTTTTTTTTTTATATAAATAATAATTGTGCATTGGTTGGTCGTCCGAGGCCAGCATTAAAAATTCAAAAACGGTAGACACTACAAACAGTTGAGCCTCTTGAATTTGTGTCCATACTATTTGAAAACGTTAGTTTTTATATTCGTTTTATTTTGTTTGTTATATTTGTTTTATTTGTTGAGAGGCCATTTTCCTATAATTCCAACCTTTTTGGTCCTTTGTCCCATTTTTATATAGTATAAAAAATACTTTATTTAGTATGAAAATGAATAATTAAGTCTCATCCAAAAGAATTATATTTCTTAGAAGTTAGAACCCTAATTGTCCATCTTTCCTCTCTTATTTTTATACATAGTATAAAAATACTTTATTTGTCTCTTCCTCCCTCCTGAATAACAGATGTGTGTCCTACGATTCTTTCCACATACGATTGGAGATGATCTAAGGAATTCTTGGTTCGCCAAGGGGTTTAACTAGTTACAACATTTGGCATTGTTTTTATGTATAGATGGTAGTCATTTCTTAATCTCTCAAACCCTATTTGAATCAACTATAAACGTTAATACATTTATATCCTAGAACCAAAATATGTTTGCTTTAATATTACAAACATATCCTTTAAATAATATCATTTAATATTTTATAAATTGGTTATCTCTATATTTTTGTAAAAATAAGCGTAGTCTTTCCAAATAATTAATCTTAAAATCCAAACATGCAAAAGTGCAAGGGGTTGAAGTGAACTTTACTACAAAGCAGGGCACAACCTCTCCACTATGTAAACATTTGTGATTTATTTTTTATTTCATGTTTTTGTCATTAGATTAAATTTTCATTGGTGTCATGTTTGCTACAATGTGAAAAGGATTTTTTACATATTTCCCTCTGTTAAGCCTCTTAATTACATATTTACCCAATCCTAAAAATCAATTACATATTTCCTCCTAGGAGGGGGAAATATGTAATTGACTTGCTACTTGTGTATGCCTTAAGAGGGGGAACTATGTAATTGACTTTTTAAGTTGGGTAAATATGTAATAAATGATCTTAGCAGGGGGAAATATAAAGCAATTTGATGAAGCGAAAAATGCGCACGAAAGCAATTTGATGAAGCGAAAAATGCGCACGAAAGAGAAGAAAATACGAATCAATTGTCAACCATCATTTCCTTTTTTAATTTTATCTTCTTGCAAGAAATAATAATTGCATGTTGCCTTTTATTTTTTTAAAATAAAATTTTACTTTCTGAAACTCAATTCAGTGAAGTTTTAAGTAACTCGAGTTTCAATTGTTTCGAACACGATCATGAATAAGACTACGGGGACGTCCCCGGCGTGTCCTCATATAACATCTGGCCCCTCTCACCACCAATATTGTCCGCTTTGCCCCGATGGGTTGCCCATCCAGAGCTCACGGATTTGTTTTTGGTCGCCCCGGTGGAGACTTCCCAGGAGGTCACCCATCCTGATACTACTCCCACCTGAGCACGCTTAACTGTGGAGTTCTCCTCTCATCCACTAGTATTAAGCCCAAAACGCGTTGGTGATTTAAGAGACTTTGGATTACTTATGAACCAATGATCTATCCTGGCCACGGCCGATGTGGGATTTGCCTAGGGTGTCATACAAAGGTCCATGCTAATCTCCCAGAAATCAGTACTGTTACACCTCGTCTGTCTTGGACAGGCTACACCGCTCCTAGGGGTCGTCCCCGTCCTAAATAGACGATGGAGACGGGCCACAACACCATTTATTATATATTTTTTTTACCGTTGACTTTAACGGCTATTATAAATACCAATCATTTCAACACATTTTTTTTTTTTACAAAAACTCTCTATCTTAACCCAATTCCCTCCAACTTTTTTTAAAACAATCCAATTCCAAAATATATATATATATATATATATATATATATATACACACACAAGCAATGTCGTATTTACTTTGTTTGATTCTTTATATTCGTCGAGCGAGAAAAACCAACTTTTTATAAACACCGTTTGAGAAGCAGCAGAGGAAGAGGAAAACCCACTTTTAATGTTATATAATCTTGTATTTTTTTTTTAATGTTATGTAATCTAGTATTTTTTTTTTTTAACTTTATGTTTTTTTTTATTGTAACTTTTTTTTATTAATTTTAGTATTTATTTTTAGTTTATATTAACTAGGATTTCTACCGCGCGCGCCGCGGTGATTTCTGCTCCATCTTGAACTTTTTCTTTACTCGGTTACGGCATGCGCAAAAACGATTAAGAACATCAAATAAGATTGTTTTTGTTGTGATGCATCTTTTCTTTAAGGTTATGATAAATTAGCAATTCTGAGTGTGAGGTTGATGCGATTGTCGCCTTGACCCGACAGGGTTCATGGATGGCACTTCAGGAGTTGCAATCTTCTCTGTAGCCTTGGTGGTGTCGTTTCTTTTTTCTTTTCTTCTTTTTTTTTTCTTTTTATCCTAAGCCTTGCATGTTTGGTTTTTGCTTTCGAATTGTATTGGAAGTTACGTTTTGAACGATCACTAATTTTTTTTTTATATCTTTGGTTGATATGTGGTCACCACACATGAGTTATTTTACTTGATTTTTGACGTTTACCCGGCTATCATGAATGGTTTTGGCTGTGGTTTTTTGGGTTTCCTAATGATCAACAATGTTTTTTCAACAATTCATGGACCACCCAAAAGAAGTTAGTTGATGTTATGTTTTTGGGAGAAAAATACCTTCCAATGCCAGTCATTAGTCTTCGCCTTTGGGCGATGATGATATTTATCTGAGCCTTTTTAGGGGACATCGGAAAAAAAAAAAGATGCCGCAACGCAAATAAAAAGGTTGTCGTTGTCAAGAACGGAAAAGCAACCATGAGCTTGAGACACTGCAACGACAATAAATCAGGATGTCGTTGTTCAGAAACGCAAAAGCAATGATGAGTTACAGGAGCTTCATTAGGCGTTGACTAAGGTTAGTGTGTTTCAGTATTTTTTATTATTTGTTCTTCGTTTGCTATTGTATCATTTAATGTGACTTCTTTAAATGTTTATTTGTTTTGCATGTTTAAAGATTAATAACTATAATCCAAGTGGAGCATATGTGAGGGTTGCGTGTTTTGACTGGATTTGCTTTATCAAGCATTAATAATTAAAGAACGCATAGCCTGCAATAATAATAATCTGAGTGGAGCATATACACGTAAATGGCGATAATCCAGGTGGAGAATACGTGGCGACCTCGCTATATAACTACTTCGAAGACAGAATATCCATACCAAAGGAAGATGATATTATGCGCGAATCATGTGATTGGGTTTCACCCGTATTACATTTACTGTTGCAGTCTATGAGACTTGGCAATGGCACTATCTACGATAATTTACAATTGTGTGAAATTTGTATTATGCTAGTAGTACCTGTATACTTAGAAATTGTATGTATTGTAGATTCGAATTTTTACAGTTTATGTAAGCGATTTTCATTCAAAATATTTTTGTAACATAACATCGTTCGATTTCTAAAGAAAATATTACGTTAGTTGCTTGTTCTTAGCGCCTCTTTGACGATGATTGTTTTATAAATGCATTCCGCTGGTATATCATTTACGATATCGTCTTTTTAACATCACAAACTGTTTGCAACATGCCCCGCCACGACACACAGGGTCAAGTTCTAGATGATTATTTAAATAGCATAAAACTGTATAAGCTTCATACAAAAATCATTTATTTTATTTAAGAAACATAAACTTAAAGTTTGAAATATAAATATGCAACATGA
This sequence comes from Ambrosia trifida, assembly GCA_028751855.1. Taxonomy (NCBI): domain Eukaryota; kingdom Viridiplantae; phylum Streptophyta; class Magnoliopsida; order Asterales; family Asteraceae; genus Ambrosia; species Ambrosia trifida. The sequence goes on from CM054131.1 coordinate 9,974,595, forward strand.
AATGAAATAATGTTTTCAAATGAAAGGGTGATTATGACAAATATATTATGAGTAAAAGTTCAATAATTGATATAAAGTTTATAAATTATAAACTATATAAATTTACCTGTCCTCATTTTCTTTTTACCCCAAAAGTTTTCAATTAATTCGTGTACGTGGCAAGGTACACATACACAAACCACACCTTTCTTTATTTCTTTCCTATCGTTTTCTGAATATTTACTGTAGTATTTGGCATCTTCACCATTAATATAATATTGTCCGATTTTTTCCAATGGGTTGGCTCATCCAGAGCTTACGGATATGTTTTTTATTTTTGGTCCACCCATCCTAATACTTTTTCCACCTGAGCACGCTTAACTGTGTGGTGTGGCATTTACCCCTTGTTAGAGTCTCATCGTCCCTGATAAGGTTTGACCCACCATCCCGAACGGCACATGAGTGGCTCTGATACCATTTGTAACATCCGACCCCTCTCACCACTAATATTGTCTGCTTTGCTCCGATGGGTTGCCCATCCAGAGCTCAAGGATTTGTTTTTGGTTGCCCCAGCGAAGACTTCCCACAAGGTCATCCATCCTGATACTTCTTCCACCTGAGCACATTTACCTGTGGAGTTCTTCTCTCATCCACTAACATTAAGCCTTAAAACACGTTGGTGATTTAAGAGATATTGGATTACATATGAACCAAGGATATCTCCTAGCCATGACCGATGTGGGATTTTCCTGAGGTGTGACATTTCCCGACTGTAAATTTCTTTTTATAAACATGTGTCAATATTGTTGGAAATTTGGTGAAAATGCTATTTTCACAAATATAGGAAAATGAGTTTTTCCCAACTTTGGACTGAAATATATATTTGAAACAGAGGTTTAATCATATATTTCTTTGTGGGTTTATGTTCTATGTTGAGAGAGCTTCGCAACGAACCAAACCACGTCCAAAACGGAGCTAAGATGAATGAGATATCGATGCTCAAAGATTGGTGATTGAAGTACTTGATGCTGAAATGAAACAAGATGGAACTTGTCCCACATAGGAAGAGTGAAGATACCATGAGTGGTATATAAGGAGGAACACTCCTTCCTTATTGTTTCATAGGAGCTCACACTGTGGAACTCGCGAAGGGTGCGGAGCACCCCAACTCGCACTCGCACTCGCACACGCACTCGCACACGCGCGTGGCGTGGGCGATGGGCGCAATGTGGCGCTTTGATGGCGCACTTTGCACTTCGCACACACGCATCACCGCGAGCCGCCTGAGAGCCGCCTTAGTATTTTTGAAAGCAGGTTCGAGGTACAGAGGTTGGTGACGGCGCGCGAGTACGAGCAGATAACCAGGTTGCGCCCTGGTCTGCGCGGCTGCTTCCGCGCAGGCGCTCGGAGTGACGAGTCGTTCCGCTGACGTAGAACGTAAAGTTCAGCGCAGATACTGATCTGGTCCGCTGACGTAGAACGAGAAGTTACGTTGTGCGCATGCGCGCAGATGGACGCGCGCGCGAGCTCCTTAGCAGTTCAGTAATAGCTTAGCAGTGTAACTGTCTGGTCAAGCAGTTTCGTCTGAAACTTTAAGAACGTAATAAATGCCATTGAAGACGTTCAATGACATTTATTTTTCGTTTTTAATGCATTCCGAAACTGACTCTTTCTGGACTCCTATAAATACCAAGGAGAGCCTTGGTTGAAGACACACCTTGACACACTGTCTGAATATTCACCAATTCTCCTCTCCAACTTTCTGTTCGATCTAATCTTCTTGTTTCAGGTACATTTCGGGTCAGAGTTAACTCCGGCAGCACTCTAGCTGTTCCGGCTGTTGTACCCTGGGAAACAAAACGAGTTCTTGTTAATAGACTCGGAATTTGTTTTAAGGGCCCCGTGTTCAACACGATCCTCAGCCATCACGTTTATTCTGCTTCTACTCATTTCTTGTATTTGTTTATTTCAGTTGTAATTGTATTGTATTTCTGCTTTCATTTTTCTTTGTAATCGTAATTATAGTTCTGTTTTATTTAAATTTACACGAGCGGTTCCTACAATCTTAAAACAAATTTTTAAACACCGTTCGTGTATTACAAAACCATTCTAATTGTGACACAAACGAGTTTTGTTTCACATAGTTTGTGTTTTAAAAACAGATTTTTTTTGTTTTTCGAATCATTATAACTTACTGTTCGGTCTTCAAAGTTGGACTTAGAAGCCTACGGTTTATTATTTTGTTAGAAAACATTATCGGTTACATCTAAACCTTTGTCTAAAATTGAAATAATACTTTTTGTTGGCCTTCAAAGTTGGACTTAGAAGTCACAAATTGTTATTATTTTGAGTATTTTTTTTAACATTAGTTGACGTTTTTTTTTTTATAAATAGAGTTTTATAAAACTGAAAAATTAACGTGTTTGGTTGAAATTTTTCAGAATGTCGACTAGTGACAACAACAACAACGTGAACCAAGCTGTTCTTGGTACCCCTTTGACTGCCAACACAGTGGGAGCGTCCACTGTGGCCAATCATGCTGAGAAACCGGAGAAGTTCTCGGGTTTGAACTTCAAGAGGTGGCAACAGAAGATGTTCTTCTACTTGACCACTTTGAACCTTGCGAGGTTCCTGACAGAAACCGCTCCCCAACCCAAGGAAGGGGAGAACGACGCTCAATTTCAGAGCGCGTTAGATGCTTGGAAGCATTCGGATTTCTTGTGTCGTAACTATGTATTAAACGGCCTCGTGGATGGATTGTATAATATCTATTATACAATAAAGACTGCCAAAGAATTATGGGAGTCTTTAGATAAGAAGTATAAAACGGAGGATGCTGGAACGAAGAAATTCGTTGTAGCCCGTTTCTTGGATTATAAGATGCTTGACTCTAAAACAGTCATGAATCAAGTCCAAGAATTACAAATTATACTTCATGAAATCTACGCGGAGGGCATGATACTTAGCGAGACATTTCAGGTGGCAGCTATGATTGAAAAGTTACCTCCTTCGTGGACTGACTTTAAGAATTATCTTAAGCATAAACGAAAGGAGATGACTGTGGAGGAACTTGTTGTTCGTCTTCGGATTGAAGAGGATAACAGAATTGCCCAAAAAGGTAGCCTTGTCCAGGATTCGGCTAAGGCTAATGTAGTGGAAACTGGGCAATCCTCCAAGGGCAGCAAGAATAAAGGGAAGAAGGACAAAGGGAAAGCGAAGGTGGATCTTGGACCTAAAAAGGGGGCTGTGAAAAAGAAGCCTGCGCCTTTTTCTGGTATTTGTTACAACTGTCAAGAGACAGGCCACCGCGCCAACCAATGCAAGAAGCCTAAGCGTGAGCGTGCGCATATGGTCGATGAGGATGGCATGCCTCTTGTAGCAATGATAACTGAGCAAGGTGCTATGGTTGAAGATGAAGTCAACGTGGTGGGCGACAACCTACCTGGCTGGTTCGTTGACACTGGTGCAACCCGTCATGTTTGTGGGGACAAGGCTCTTTTCTCTACATTCAAGGAACTCACGGGTGGAGACAAGCTTTATATGGGGAATAAAGCTACTGCCGACATCAAGGGTGAAGGCGAGGTGATTTTGAGGATGACTTCGGGGAAGGACCTCACGTTGAGCAAGGTGTTGTATGTACCTGACATACGCAAGAATCTCGTCTCGGGATGGATGCTCAACAAGTTTGGATTTCGCCTAGTGTTTGAATCGGACAAGTTTGTTCTGTCTAAGCGTGGTATGTTTGTTGGAAAGGGCTATGCCCTTAATGGTATGTTCAAAATGAATGTAATGGTTGTGAACAAATCAATGAATAAAACTCCTACTACTTCTATTTATATGCTTGAGTCTTCTAATGTTTGGCATGGTAGACTAGGACATGTAAATTATAATTCAATTCGTCGTTTGATTAAATTGAATAGCATACCAACATTCCACATTGAATCCGATTCTAAATGCGAAGCATGTGTTGAATCCAAACTAACTCGATCACCTTTCAAATCGGTTGAACGAATAACCGAACCCCTTGATTTAATTCACACCGATGTTTGTGATTTAAAGGCAATTCCTACAATTGGTGGGAATAAATATTTCATCACGTTTATTGATGATTGCACCAAATATTGCTACGTATACTTACTCAAGAGTAAGGATGAGGCAATAGATAAGTTTACCTTATATAAGAATGAAGTTGAGAATCAACTTAAAAAGAAAATTAAGGCCGTGAGAAGCGACCGAGGTGGTGAATATGTTGCACCTTTTGCCGATTTATGCGCAAAAAGTGGCATAATACATGAATGTACACCACCTTATTCCCCACAATCAAATGGCACCGCGGAACGAAAGAACCGCACATTGAAAGAAATGATGAATGCCATGTTGATAAGTTCGGGAGTGAACCGTGAAATGTGGGGGGACGCCATTCTCTCGGCTAATTATCTTCTGAATAGGATACCTCTAAAAGTTAGGGACGAGACTCCCTACGAGTTGTGGAAAGGTAGAAAACCTTCATACAAATTCTTGAAAGTGTGGGGGTGCCTAGCCAAGGTGACTGTACCACCTCCTAAGGCTCTTAGGATAGGCCCCAAAACTGTTGATTGCATATTCATTGGATATGCATATCAAAGTACTGCGCATCGTTTTCTTGTATATGAATCCAAGAATCCCGATATACTCAAAAACACTTTCATGGAGGTAAATCCTAGTTTTGTCGAGTACTTTGAACATGTTTTTCCTATGCTAGGACAAACACTTCTTAGATCATCAATGCCAATTAACGATGACCAAGCAGGTCCATCAACATTGGTTGACGATGAAATTCAAGAGGAAAGACATAAACGACCCGAGGTTGAGGAGGGTGAGCTTAGACGAAGCAAAAGGGCAAGGATTGAAAAATCCTTTGGTCCAGACTTCTTGAGCTATATGGTAGAGGGTGAGCCCAATACCTACCGCGAAGCGGTCTCCTCTTCAGAAGGACCTCAATGGAAAGAAGCAATTAAGAATGAGATTGATTCTATATTGCAAAATCATACTTGGGAGTTAGTAGATCTTCCACCGGGTTGTAAACCCCTTGGATATCGTTGGATATTCAAGAAGAAGATGAAAACTGATGGAAGTATTGATAAATACAAGGCTAGATTAGTGATCAAAGGATTTAGACAAAAGGAAGGTCTAGACTACTTTGATACTTACTCGCCTGTAACACGAATAACCTCTATAAGATTGGTTCTTGCAATTGCGGCCTTAAGAAATTTGGATGTTCACCAAATGGATGTAAAGACCGCTTTTCTAAATGGTGATTTAGAAGAAGAAATTTACATGGAGCAACCAGAGGGTTTCTCTGCCCCAGGACAAGAGGGCAAAGTATGTAAATTAGTCAAATCTTTATATGGTTTGAAGCAAGCTCCAAAACAATGGCATCATAAATTTGACCAAGTCATGCTTGACAATGGTTTCAAAATAAATGAGTGCGACAAATGTGTCTATTCCAAAGACACGCCAGGAGGTTATGTGATCTTATGTCTATATGTGGATGATATGCTTATCGTTGGGAGTAATGATAAGATGGTTAAATCTACTAAAGACATGTTGAAAGGGAGATTTGATATGAAGGACATGGGTCTAGCGGATGTTATTCTTGGAGTAAAAATCCTTAGAACCCAACATGGTCTTGTTCTAACTCAATCTCACTATGTGGACAAAATCCTTGAAAAATTCAATTCAGGAGACAAGGCTATAGCTCGTTCTCCAATTGATACCACCCACCATCTACTTAAAAATAGAGGAAAGGGTGTTGCTCAGGTAGAGTATTCAAGGATCATTGGCAGTCTAATGTATCTAATGACATGTACCAGACCCGACTTAGCATACGCGGTGAGTAAGCTAAGTAGATATACAAGTAATCCAAGTGATGAACATTGGAAAAGTATAACAAGGGTGCTTAGATACATAAGGTTCACACGAGACTATGGACTGCATTATACCCGTCATCCAGCAGTGGTTGAAGGATACACTGATGCGAACTGGATTTCGGATATAAAAGATTCCAAATCAACAAGTGGTTATGTGTTTACACTTGCGGGTGCTGCTATATCTTGGAAGTCTTCGAAGCAAACTGTTATAGCAAGATCCACGATGGAATCTGAATTTATCGCCTTAGATAAGAGTGGAGAAGAGGCGAAGTGGATACGTCAATTTGTGGAGGATATTCCAAGATGGAGTAAACCTTTACCAGCTATTTGCATACATTGTGACAGCCAGTCGGCAATTGGTAGAGCCCAAAGCACAATGTATAATGGCAAATCGAGGCACATAAGACGTAGACACAAAACAATACGACAACTACTCTCAACGGGTGTTATCACGATTGACTATGTGAAATCAATGGATAATATTGCGGACCCGTTAACGAAAGGCTTAAGCAAAGAGATAGTATATATGTCGTCAAGAGGAATGGGACTAAAGCCCACGCAAAAAGGGAGTATGAGGGAAACCTAATCTAGTTGACTGGAGATCCCAAGATCTAGATTCAATAGGACAACTTAATCATATGACCAAAGGGAGTCACTGTGGGGGGCACCCCAAAATACTAAAGGGAGTATATACTTCCTAGTCCATTCCAATCAGTGACAGTGTGTCGAGGTTAAGCATATTCAAGTTAATGATTGTGGTAAATCAATATAACTTTTGCTTTTAATGATTCAGGGGAATCACCTATGTTAGAGAGAAGTAGGGTCGCTTCGAATGGATTTGTGGGGAGGCGCAAATCCTAGAGCTCTCGCAGAACCAGGAGTGTCCATGACCATAACGGACACGACAATGAGGGGTTGGCTAAACCAAGTGGGGCGTTGTGTGAGGTGTATTGTCGTTTACACAAACGGGGATCAGTTCAAAGACATCAAGTTCTACTGATCGCCAGTAAGCTAAGTATGCTTCACAAAGGAAGGTTCAAAGGCAAAACCTACCTATCCTGCAACGCTCTACTGTCGAATTGTATCGTTGAAACTTGTAAGAACGGATCGATCTCCATTCATGTGGGGGATTGTTGGAAATTTGGTGAAAATGCTATTTTCACAAATATAGGAAAATGAGTTTTTCCCAACTTTGGACTGAAATATATATTTGAAACAGAGGTTTAATCATATATTTCTTTGTGGGTTTATGTTCTATGTTGAGAGAGCTTCGCAACGAACCAAACCACGTCCAAAACGGAGCTAAGATGAATGAGATATCGATGCTCAAAGATTGGTGATTGAAGTACTTGATGCTGAAATGAAACAAGATGGAACTTGTCCCACATAGGAAGAGTGAAGATACCATGAGTGGTATATAAGGAGGAACACTCCTTCCTTATTGTTTCATAGGAGCTCACACTGTGGAACTCGCGAAGGGTGCGGAGCACCCCAACTCGCACTCGCACTCGCACACGCACTCGCACACGCGCGTGGCGTGGGCGATGGGCGCAATGTGGCGCTTTGATGGCGCACTTTGCACTTCGCACACACGCATCACCGCGAGCCGCCTGAGAGCCGCCTTAGTATTTTTGAAAGCAGGTTCGAGGTACAGAGGTTGGTGACGGCGCGCGAGTACGAGCAGATAACCAGGTTGCGCCCTGGTCTGCGCGGCTGCTTCCGCGCAGGCGCTCGGAGTGACGAGTCGTTCCGCTGACGTAGAACGTAAAGTTCAGCGCAGATACTGATCTGGTCCGCTGACGTAGAACGAGAAGTTACGTTGTGCGCATGCGCGCAGATGGACGCGCGCGCGAGCTCCTTAGCAGTTCAGTAATAGCTTAGCAGTGTAACTGTCTGGTCAAGCAGTTTCGTCTGAAACTTTAAGAACGTAATAAATGCCATTGAAGACGTTCAATGACATTTATTTTTCGTTTTTAATGCATTCCGAAACTGACTCTTTCTGGACTCCTATAAATACCAAGGAGAGCCTTGGTTGAAGACACACCTTGACACACTGTCTGAATATTCACCAATTCTCCTCTCCAACTTTCTGTTCGATCTAATCTTCTTGTTTCAGGTACATTTCGGGTCAGAGTTAACTCCGGCAGCACTCTAGCTGTTCCGGCTGTTGTACCCTGGGAAACAAAACGAGTTCTTGTTAATAGACTCGGAATTTGTTTTAAGGGCCCCGTGTTCAACACGATCCTCAGCCATCACGTTTATTCTGCTTCTACTCATTTCTTGTATTTGTTTATTTCAGTTGTAATTGTATTGTATTTCTGCTTTCATTTTTCTTTGTAATCGTAATTATAGTTCTGTTTTATTTAAATTTACACGAGCGGTTCCTACAAATATTTTTTTATCATTCTATTGCTATACTAGATATTGTTTTCGTATCAAACCGATACCGACCAAAACCCCAATGTGTATTGCAGGTATTTTTGTTTACAGTTTTAATTGTATTCTTATTTAATTAAGGTTGACCGGTTTTAATATCATATGAACTCAAAATTTCACACCCAACATAAACACCTGATTTATATTTAAAGAATTAGAGATACTGAATAAAGAAATTATAATAGACTATTTGGTACAAAACCAGTGGCAATGACAATTATTAGGATTAGTGCCTTGTACGCACTCCCCGTTGGAGAATTTTCCTTGCCAATCACGACATGCGTTGTTGCAAGCTTCATTTGTACAACCTTGTAGTTGAAGATAGCCATCACATATGTCGATATTTATCTTTGTCTCCATATTAATGTCACCTAAAACATATAATAATCATATTTATTATCATATATGTTATATTACATTGTAAGGGGAGACGGGGCACTACCCGTGAGTTTTTTCAACTTCACTAACTTCAACCAATCATATACTGCCACATCATTTCACTGATATCTTTCACTGAAACATTTTTTTGGTGGCAACACTTCACTTATTATTTACCCACAATCAATGAGAGAGAGATAGAGACAAAGAGAGAGATATCACGGGTACCAGCCCGTTAACTAGAACCAGAATTTGATTTACGAGACCATTACCAGCATGAGTGGCGGCGGTGTTACCGTGCTGGTAGTGAGGTACCCGTGACCAATTCTGGTGGCGCCCCATCTCCCTTAATACAATATAGGTTTGGGAATTTTTTTAAATAGTAAACGTTCTTCTTTTTTAAACAAAAAAAAATTGATACTTTTAAGTTTGGTCATAAAGTTTTTTATTTGAAAAAACAAATTGAATATGTAGGTGTGTTAAAAAAATTTCTTGACGTTCCAGCCTAAAGTTTGTGATGAACCAAACCGCTATCGACGGTTTAATGGTTTTTATTGATATAAAACACGTGTCGGTATCATTTTAGCATATCACTGCTTTATTCGTTTCTATGGTTTTCGATCGATATAAAAAACACATTTCAATATCTTTTTGAGAATATCTTGACTTTATTGCTTTGATTTTTTTTTTTTTCATATAACAAACCAAACCAAACCGAACCCAATTTTTGCCGCATCGTGCGGGGGAATTCAACTAGTTAAACATTATTGATAAATAAAAGGCAGTAAAAATTTCCAAAAACTAAGAAGATATGTATAGCATTATATACAAACTTTTTAAAATTATCACCTGTAATTGGGGTTGTTGTTGCTATAATTAGTAACAAAAGGGTACCGATAATGTTAATAAGCTTCATCTCCGGTGTTGATTGATGGCACAATTATGACATGAATTAGGAAATCAATCAATAAAAACGACTTTCCTTGACCAAGAAAAGCATCTTTCATCATTCCTAATCAATTCCATTCATTCCAATCCATCCTACATTGATCCTTTCATCACCTTCTTGAAGATCCAAGATTGAAGATTGAAGAACACAAGATTTGAAGAACTTTATGGCCATGCTTAGCTAAATCTCTTTGTATCACACTTAGGAAGTAGACAATTGAAGATCTAGGGTTTAACATTTGGGTATTTCTTTAAACTATTGATTGTGTGATTGTGTGTTTGAACTACCGTGTTAGATTGTGATTAATCTTATGTTGAAGTCATTTTAGTTAATTGATCTTGTGCCAATTTCTAATGTCATGAACATGGTTTCTTGCTCTAACACAAACATAGGGTTGTATGTTTTAGTGTAATGAAGTATATTATTGTCCATCTTTGAATGTTGATGATTCTTGATACCTAAGCCTATTGAACAATCAATCTGTTAACATCAATTGCATCATAATTAATTGACCCATTTGTGATAACCTTAGACTTCATTGTTGAACCCTGGGTGTGATCTTTTTAATCATTTGCTTACAATCCAAATTATTTTCTACCATTTTATTATAACTTAATCTCAAGTTTTGTCAATTTAATCAAAACTCTTTTCAATCAAATTCTTAAATGAACAAATTGCAACTTAAAAAAAACAACATGGTATCTTCATAAGCACCATTGTCTAATCAATTAAACAATATTCACTAACCACACGCTCATTGGATTGATACCTTATTTACCCTAACTACCTAGGTTATTTAGGCTTTGTATGACCCGTGACGACCGACTCATCACTTATATATGCATTCCCTTTTGCCTGGTCACTTAGGCGAATGAGACTGATTTGTCTGGTCTCTGGGTGAATGTAGACATTCACCTCATTCTCATTCACATTGTTCTTCAAGCGAATGACACTCATTCGCTTGGTCTCTCCCATGTGAATGAAGTCATCACGTGAACCCATTAGGTGAATGTCTCTGCTAATTCGTACATGCCGTTATGAATCGGTCAATTACCAGTGTTTACATTATTTACATACATAGTATTTAACTAAAACTCAACTCTAACATATTCGCCTAGTAACAGACATACAATAATGCATCAAAATATAAAATTCAACTCAAAAGGGTTTTCATTTTGTGATTTATATATATATATATATGGTAGGGATCATACGAGAACCAAGGAACCAATGTGAACAAGTGGCATTTTTGTAAATATGAGGGGTCTATACAAAAATCCCTCCATCATAAAATAAAAAAATTATATAACCTAAAATAATTAAAAAAAAAAAGTAAAAACATCAAAATGATTGTTTAGTATTAATATTTAAAAAAAAAATTGGTTGATATTACGTCATATGACGTCATGCCTAATGCACATGTGTATTTCAATAATAGATCACACTTTTGAATACATTATCAATTACCATAATTAATAATCATTAAATGGACGTCATCCACCACTAAAAACCTAAACCCACCCACCCCACCCCCACCGCCCTAAAAATCCTCAACCCACCTACCACCACCCAAAAAATCCTAAACCCACCCATCACCACCACCCAAAAAACCTAAACGCCCACCCCCTAAAAACCTAAACCCACCACCACCACTCCCCCCCCCCCCCCCAAAAAAAAAAAGCCTAAACCTACCCACTACCACCCCCTAAAAAACCTAAACCCCCATCCTCACCTGTAAAAACCTAAACACCCAACCCCAAAAACCTAAACCCCCTAACCCCATCCTCCAAAATACCTAACTCCTCTTTCCCACCATACCTAAAAACTAAACCCTAAAGCTAAACCCATCAAAAAGCTTAACTATAATACGGAAATGCATATGTGCATGTAATACGCATATCTTATTTATAGTTTTTATATAGAGTTTTATTTTAATTTATTCACCCCAACCCCAACCCCAAAAACCTAAACCGTTCCACTCCATCCCCCTCAAAACCTAACCCCCTCCCACCATATCTAAAAACCAAACCCTAAGCTAAACCCATAAAAAAACCCTAACTATAATAGTGAAATGCACATATGCATGCAGTACACGTTTCTTGTTTTATAGTTCTTATATAGAGTTGTTTTAAGTTTATTCATGTTTGTTGTCATACACTTTTCTTATTTTCAATGTATGTTATAATATGCATGACTTCGCAATTGACGAGTTCAAGTGTATTTTATCTCTCACCGTGCGTCCATTTAATGATAATTGAATAAAATTTTTGCCTCCTTATATCTTATATCGCGTCCATTTAATGATCATTTAATTATGATAATTGATAATTACTTAAAAGTGTGATCTAATAGTGAAATGCACATGTGCATACGGTATATGTTTGAATATATGTAGCAACGAAATACATTTGCATCAGAAATGACGTCATATGACGTAATATCAGCCATTTATTTACTTATTTATTTATTTTCGAAATATTAATACTAGATAATCATTTTGGTGTTTTTACTTTTTTTTATTTTTTTAGGTTATATAATTTTTTTTTATTTTTTGATGAAGGGGTTTTTGTAGACACACTTCATATTTACAAAAATGTCACCTGTTCACACTGGTTCCTTGGTTCTCTCACTAATTGATGATTCTCAAAAGATCCAAATCCTATATATATATATATATATATATATATATATATATATATATATATATATATAGGTAAGGAGTTGGCTAAAAAGTCATTTTTTCCTAAAAAGTGTAAGAAGTCTTTGTTGGTATTGTGTTTTAAATTTTAGGAGACGTTTTTTTTTTTATAAATAGAGTTTTATAAAACTGAAAAATTAACGTGTTTGGTTGAAATTTTTCAGAATGTCGACTAGTGACAACAACAACAACGTGAACCAAGCTGTTCTTGGTACCCCTTTGACTGCCAACACAGTGGGAGCGTCCACTGTGGCCAATCATGCTGAGAAACCGGAGAAGTTCTCGGGTTTGAACTTCAAGAGGTGGCAACAGAAGATGTTCTTCTACTTGACCACTTTGAACCTTGCGAGGTTCCTGACAGAAACCGCTCCCCAACCCAAGGAAGGGGAGAACGACGCTCAATTTCAGAGCGCGTTAGATGCTTGGAAGCATTCGGATTTCTTGTGTCGTAACTATGTATTAAACGGCCTCGTGGATGGATTGTATAATATCTATTATACAATAAAGACTGCCAAAGAATTATGGGAGTCTTTAGATAAGAAGTATAAAACGGAGGATGCTGGAACGAAGAAATTCGTTGTAGCCCGTTTCTTGGATTATAAGATGCTTGACTCTAAAACAGTCATGAATCAAGTCCAAGAATTACAAATTATACTTCATGAAATCTACGCGGAGGGCATGATACTTAGCGAGACATTTCAGGTGGCAGCTATGATTGAAAAGTTACCTCCTTCGTGGACTGACTTTAAGAATTATCTTAAGCATAAACGAAAGGAGATGACTGTGGAGGAACTTGTTGTTCGTCTTCGGATTGAAGAGGATAACAGAATTGCCCAAAAAGGTAGCCTTGTCCAGGATTCGGCTAAGGCTAATGTAGTGGAAACTGGGCAATCCTCCAAGGGCAGCAAGAATAAAGGGAAGAAGGACAAAGGGAAAGCGAAGGTGGATCTTGGACCTAAAAAGGGGGCTGTGAAAAAGAAGCCTGCGCCTTTTTCTGGTATTTGTTACAACTGTCAAGAGACAGGCCACCGCGCCAACCAATGCAAGAAGCCTAAGCGTGAGCGTGCGCATATGGTCGATGAGGATGGCATGCCTCTTGTAGCAATGATAACTGAGCAAGGTGCTATGGTTGAAGATGAAGTCAACGTGGTGGGCGACAACCTACCTGGCTGGTTCGTTGACACTGGTGCAACCCGTCATGTTTGTGGGGACAAGGCTCTTTTCTCTACATTCAAGGAACTCACGGGTGGAGACAAGCTTTATATGGGGAATAAAGCTACTGCCGACATCAAGGGTGAAGGCGAGGTGATTTTGAGGATGACTTCGGGGAAGGACCTCACGTTGAGCAAGGTGTTGTATGTACCTGACATACGCAAGAATCTCGTCTCGGGATGGATGCTCAACAAGTTTGGATTTCGCCTAGTGTTTGAATCGGACAAGTTTGTTCTGTCTAAGCGTGGTATGTTTGTTGGAAAGGGCTATGCCCTTAATGGTATGTTCAAAATGAATGTAATGGTTGTGAACAAATCAATGAATAAAACTCCTACTACTTCTATTTATATGCTTGAGTCTTCTAATGTTTGGCATGGTAGACTAGGACATGTAAATTATAATTCAATTCGTCGTTTGATTAAATTGAATAGCATACCAACATTCCACATTGAATCCGATTCTAAATGCGAAGCATGTGTTGAATCCAAACTAACTCGATCACCTTTCAAATCGGTTGAACGAATAACCGAACCCCTTGATTTAATTCACACCGATGTTTGTGATTTAAAGGCAATTCCTACAATTGGTGGGAATAAATATTTCATCACGTTTATTGATGATTGCACCAAATATTGCTACGTATACTTACTCAAGAGTAAGGATGAGGCAATAGATAAGTTTACCTTATATAAGAATGAAGTTGAGAATCAACTTAAAAAGAAAATTAAGGCCGTGAGAAGCGACCGAGGTGGTGAATATGTTGCACCTTTTGCCGATTTATGCGCAAAAAGTGGCATAATACATGAATGTACACCACCTTATTCCCCACAATCAAATGGCACCGCGGAACGAAAGAACCGCACATTGAAAGAAATGATGAATGCCATGTTGATAAGTTCGGGAGTGAACCGTGAAATGTGGGGGGACGCCATTCTCTCGGCTAATTATCTTCTGAATAGGATACCTCTAAAAGTTAGGGACGAGACTCCCTACGAGTTGTGGAAAGGTAGAAAACCTTCATACAAATTCTTGAAAGTGTGGGGGTGCCTAGCCAAGGTGACTGTACCACCTCCTAAGGCTCTTAGGATAGGCCCCAAAACTGTTGATTGCATATTCATTGGATATGCATATCAAAGTACTGCGCATCGTTTTCTTGTATATGAATCCAAGAATCCCGATATACTCAAAAACACTTTCATGGAGGTAAATCCTAGTTTTGTCGAGTACTTTGAACATGTTTTTCCTATGCTAGGACAAACACTTCTTAGATCATCAATGCCAATTAACGATGACCAAGCAGGTCCATCAACATTGGTTGACGATGAAATTCAAGAGGAAAGACATAAACGACCCGAGGTTGAGGAGGGTGAGCTTAGACGAAGCAAAAGGGCAAGGATTGAAAAATCCTTTGGTCCAGACTTCTTGAGCTATATGGTAGAGGGTGAGCCCAATACCTACCGCGAAGCGGTCTCCTCTTCAGAAGGACCTCAATGGAAAGAAGCAATTAAGAATGAGATTGATTCTATATTGCAAAATCATACTTGGGAGTTAGTAGATCTTCCACCGGGTTGTAAACCCCTTGGATATCGTTGGATATTCAAGAAGAAGATGAAAACTGATGGAAGTATTGATAAATACAAGGCTAGATTAGTGATCAAAGGATTTAGACAAAAGGAAGGTCTAGACTACTTTGATACTTACTCGCCTGTAACACGAATAACCTCTATAAGATTGGTTCTTGCAATTGCGGCCTTAAGAAATTTGGATGTTCACCAAATGGATGTAAAGACCGCTTTTCTAAATGGTGATTTAGAAGAAGAAATTTACATGGAGCAACCAGAGGGTTTCTCTGCCCCAGGACAAGAGGGCAAAGTATGTAAATTAGTCAAATCTTTATATGGTTTGAAGCAAGCTCCAAAACAATGGCATCATAAATTTGACCAAGTCATGCTTGACAATGGTTTCAAAATAAATGAGTGCGACAAATGTGTCTATTCCAAAGACACGCCAGGAGGTTATGTGATCTTATGTCTATATGTGGATGATATGCTTATCGTTGGGAGTAATGATAAGATGGTTAAATCTACTAAAGACATGTTGAAAGGGAGATTTGATATGAAGGACATGGGTCTAGCGGATGTTATTCTTGGAGTAAAAATCCTTAGAACCCAACATGGTCTTGTTCTAACTCAATCTCACTATGTGGACAAAATCCTTGAAAAATTCAATTCAGGAGACAAGGCTATAGCTCGTTCTCCAATTGATACCACCCACCATCTACTTAAAAATAGAGGAAAGGGTGTTGCTCAGGTAGAGTATTCAAGGATCATTGGCAGTCTAATGTATCTAATGACATGTACCAGACCCGACTTAGCATACGCGGTGAGTAAGCTAAGTAGATATACAAGTAATCCAAGTGATGAACATTGGAAAAGTATAACAAGGGTGCTTAGATACATAAGGTTCACACGAGACTATGGACTGCATTATACCCGTCATCCAGCAGTGGTTGAAGGATACACTGATGCGAACTGGATTTCGGATATAAAAGATTCCAAATCAACAAGTGGTTATGTGTTTACACTTGCGGGTGCTGCTATATCTTGGAAGTCTTCGAAGCAAACTGTTATAGCAAGATCCACGATGGAATCTGAATTTATCGCCTTAGATAAGAGTGGAGAAGAGGCGAAGTGGATACGTCAATTTGTGGAGGATATTCCAAGATGGAGTAAACCTTTACCAGCTATTTGCATACATTGTGACAGCCAGTCGGCAATTGGTAGAGCCCAAAGCACAATGTATAATGGCAAATCGAGGCACATAAGACGTAGACACAAAACAATACGACAACTACTCTCAACGGGTGTTATCACGATTGACTATGTGAAATCAATGGATAATATTGCGGACCCGTTAACGAAAGGCTTAAGCAAAGAGATAGTATATATGTCGTCAAGAGGAATGGGACTAAAGCCCACGCAAAAAGGGAGTATGAGGGAAACCTAATCTAGTTGACTGGAGATCCCAAGATCTAGATTCAATAGGACAACTTAATCATATGACCAAAGGGAGTCACTGTGGGGGGCACCCCAAAATACTAAAGGGAGTATATACTTCCTAGTCCATTCCAATCAGTGACAGTGTGTCGAGGTTAAGCATATTCAAGTTAATGATTGTGGTAAATCAATATAACTTTTGCTTTTAATGATTCAGGGGAATCACCTATGTTAGAGAGAAGTAGGGTCGCTTCGAATGGATTTGTGGGGAGGCGCAAATCCTAGAGCTCTCGCAGAACCAGGAGTGTCCATGACCATAACGGACACGACAATGAGGGGTTGGCTAAACCAAGTGGGGCGTTGTGTGAGGTGTATTGTCGTTTACACAAACGGGGATCAGTTCAAAGACATCAAGTTCTACTGATCGCCAGTAAGCTAAGTATGCTTCACAAAGGAAGGTTCAAAGGCAAAACCTACCTATCCTGCAACGCTCTACTGTCGAATTGTATCGTTGAAACTTGTAAGAACGGATCGATCTCCATTCATGTGGGGGATTGTTGGAAATTTGGTGAAAATGCTATTTTCACAAATATAGGAAAATGAGTTTTTCCCAACTTTGGACTGAAATATATATTTGAAACAGAGGTTTAATCATATATTTCTTTGTGGGTTTATGTTCTATGTTGAGAGAGCTTCGCAACGAACCAAACCACGTCCAAAACGGAGCTAAGATGAATGAGATATCGATGCTCAAAGATTGGTGATTGAAGTACTTGATGCTGAAATGAAACAAGATGGAACTTGTCCCACATAGGAAGAGTGAAGATACCATGAGTGGTATATAAGGAGGAACACTCCTTCCTTATTGTTTCATAGGAGCTCACACTGTGGAACTCGCGAAGGGTGCGGAGCACCCCAACTCGCACTCGCACTCGCACACGCACTCGCACACGCGCGTGGCGTGGGCGATGGGCGCAATGTGGCGCTTTGATGGCGCACTTTGCACTTCGCACACACGCATCACCGCGAGCCGCCTGAGAGCCGCCTTAGTATTTTTGAAAGCAGGTTCGAGGTACAGAGGTTGGTGACGGCGCGCGAGTACGAGCAGATAACCAGGTTGCGCCCTGGTCTGCGCGGCTGCTTCCGCGCAGGCGCTCGGAGTGACGAGTCGTTCCGCTGACGTAGAACGTAAAGTTCAGCGCAGATACTGATCTGGTCCGCTGACGTAGAACGAGAAGTTACGTTGTGCGCATGCGCGCAGATGGACGCGCGCGCGAGCTCCTTAGCAGTTCAGTAATAGCTTAGCAGTGTAACTGTCTGGTCAAGCAGTTTCGTCTGAAACTTTAAGAACGTAATAAATGCCATTGAAGACGTTCAATGACATTTATTTTTCGTTTTTAATGCATTCCGAAACTGACTCTTTCTGGACTCCTATAAATACCAAGGAGAGCCTTGGTTGAAGACACACCTTGACACACTGTCTGAATATTCACCAATTCTCCTCTCCAACTTTCTGTTCGATCTAATCTTCTTGTTTCAGGTACATTTCGGGTCAGAGTTAACTCCGGCAGCACTCTAGCTGTTCCGGCTGTTGTACCCTGGGAAACAAAACGAGTTCTTGTTAATAGACTCGGAATTTGTTTTAAGGGCCCCGTGTTCAACACGATCCTCAGCCATCACGTTTATTCTGCTTCTACTCATTTCTTGTATTTGTTTATTTCAGTTGTAATTGTATTGTATTTCTGCTTTCATTTTTCTTTGTAATCGTAATTATAGTTCTGTTTTATTTAAATTTACACGAGCGGTTCCTACAATCTTAAAACAAATTTTTAAACACCGTTCGTGTATTACAAAACCATTCTAATTGTGACACAAACGAGTTTTGTTTCACATAGTTTGTGTTTTAAAAACAGATTTTTTTTGTTTTTCGAATCATTATAACTTACTGTTCGGTCTTCAAAGTTGGACTTAGAAGCCTACGGTTTATTATTTTGTTAGAAAACATTATCGGTTACATCTAAACCTTTGTCTAAAATTGAAATAATACTTTTTGTTGGCCTTCAAAGTTGGACTTAGAAGTCACAAATTGTTATTATTTTGAGTATTTTTTTTAACATTAGTTGACGTTTTTTTTTTTATAAATAGAGTTTTATAAAACTGAAAAATTAACGTGTTTGGTTGAAATTTTTCAGAATGTCGACTAGTGACAACAACAACAACGTGAACCAAGCTGTTCTTGGTACCCCTTTGACTGCCAACACAGTGGGAGCGTCCACTGTGGCCAATCATGCTGAGAAACCGGAGAAGTTCTCGGGTTTGAACTTCAAGAGGTGGCAACAGAAGATGTTCTTCTACTTGACCACTTTGAACCTTGCGAGGTTCCTGACAGAAACCGCTCCCCAACCCAAGGAAGGGGAGAACGACGCTCAATTTCAGAGCGCGTTAGATGCTTGGAAGCATTCGGATTTCTTGTGTCGTAACTATGTATTAAACGGCCTCGTGGATGGATTGTATAATATCTATTATACAATAAAGACTGCCAAAGAATTATGGGAGTCTTTAGATAAGAAGTATAAAACGGAGGATGCTGGAACGAAGAAATTCGTTGTAGCCCGTTTCTTGGATTATAAGATGCTTGACTCTAAAACAGTCATGAATCAAGTCCAAGAATTACAAATTATACTTCATGAAATCTACGCGGAGGGCATGATACTTAGCGAGACATTTCAGGTGGCAGCTATGATTGAAAAGTTACCTCCTTCGTGGACTGACTTTAAGAATTATCTTAAGCATAAACGAAAGGAGATGACTGTGGAGGAACTTGTTGTTCGTCTTCGGATTGAAGAGGATAACAGAATTGCCCAAAAAGGTAGCCTTGTCCAGGATTCGGCTAAGGCTAATGTAGTGGAAACTGGGCAATCCTCCAAGGGCAGCAAGAATAAAGGGAAGAAGGACAAAGGGAAAGCGAAGGTGGATCTTGGACCTAAAAAGGGGGCTGTGAAAAAGAAGCCTGCGCCTTTTTCTGGTATTTGTTACAACTGTCAAGAGACAGGCCACCGCGCCAACCAATGCAAGAAGCCTAAGCGTGAGCGTGCGCATATGGTCGATGAGGATGGCATGCCTCTTGTAGCAATGATAACTGAGCAAGGTGCTATGGTTGAAGATGAAGTCAACGTGGTGGGCGACAACCTACCTGGCTGGTTCGTTGACACTGGTGCAACCCGTCATGTTTGTGGGGACAAGGCTCTTTTCTCTACATTCAAGGAACTCACGGGTGGAGACAAGCTTTATATGGGGAATAAAGCTACTGCCGACATCAAGGGTGAAGGCGAGGTGATTTTGAGGATGACTTCGGGGAAGGACCTCACGTTGAGCAAGGTGTTGTATGTACCTGACATACGCAAGAATCTCGTCTCGGGATGGATGCTCAACAAGTTTGGATTTCGCCTAGTGTTTGAATCGGACAAGTTTGTTCTGTCTAAGCGTGGTATGTTTGTTGGAAAGGGCTATGCCCTTAATGGTATGTTCAAAATGAATGTAATGGTTGTGAACAAATCAATGAATAAAACTCCTACTACTTCTATTTATATGCTTGAGTCTTCTAATGTTTGGCATGGTAGACTAGGACATGTAAATTATAATTCAATTCGTCGTTTGATTAAATTGAATAGCATACCAACATTCCACATTGAATCCGATTCTAAATGCGAAGCATGTGTTGAATCCAAACTAACTCGATCACCTTTCAAATCGGTTGAACGAATAACCGAACCCCTTGATTTAATTCACACCGATGTTTGTGATTTAAAGGCAATTCCTACAATTGGTGGGAATAAATATTTCATCACGTTTATTGATGATTGCACCAAATATTGCTACGTATACTTACTCAAGAGTAAGGATGAGGCAATAGATAAGTTTACCTTATATAAGAATGAAGTTGAGAATCAACTTAAAAAGAAAATTAAGGCCGTGAGAAGCGACCGAGGTGGTGAATATGTTGCACCTTTTGCCGATTTATGCGCAAAAAGTGGCATAATACATGAATGTACACCACCTTATTCCCCACAATCAAATGGCACCGCGGAACGAAAGAACCGCACATTGAAAGAAATGATGAATGCCATGTTGATAAGTTCGGGAGTGAACCGTGAAATGTGGGGGGACGCCATTCTCTCGGCTAATTATCTTCTGAATAGGATACCTCTAAAAGTTAGGGACGAGACTCCCTACGAGTTGTGGAAAGGTAGAAAACCTTCATACAAATTCTTGAAAGTGTGGGGGTGCCTAGCCAAGGTGACTGTACCACCTCCTAAGGCTCTTAGGATAGGCCCCAAAACTGTTGATTGCATATTCATTGGATATGCATATCAAAGTACTGCGCATCGTTTTCTTGTATATGAATCCAAGAATCCCGATATACTCAAAAACACTTTCATGGAGGTAAATCCTAGTTTTGTCGAGTACTTTGAACATGTTTTTCCTATGCTAGGACAAACACTTCTTAGATCATCAATGCCAATTAACGATGACCAAGCAGGTCCATCAACATTGGTTGACGATGAAATTCAAGAGGAAAGACATAAACGACCCGAGGTTGAGGAGGGTGAGCTTAGACGAAGCAAAAGGGCAAGGATTGAAAAATCCTTTGGTCCAGACTTCTTGAGCTATATGGTAGAGGGTGAGCCCAATACCTACCGCGAAGCGGTCTCCTCTTCAGAAGGACCTCAATGGAAAGAAGCAATTAAGAATGAGATTGATTCTATATTGCAAAATCATACTTGGGAGTTAGTAGATCTTCCACCGGGTTGTAAACCCCTTGGATATCGTTGGATATTCAAGAAGAAGATGAAAACTGATGGAAGTATTGATAAATACAAGGCTAGATTAGTGATCAAAGGATTTAGACAAAAGGAAGGTCTAGACTACTTTGATACTTACTCGCCTGTAACACGAATAACCTCTATAAGATTGGTTCTTGCAATTGCGGCCTTAAGAAATTTGGATGTTCACCAAATGGATGTAAAGACCGCTTTTCTAAATGGTGATTTAGAAGAAGAAATTTACATGGAGCAACCAGAGGGTTTCTCTGCCCCAGGACAAGAGGGCAAAGTATGTAAATTAGTCAAATCTTTATATGGTTTGAAGCAAGCTCCAAAACAATGGCATCATAAATTTGACCAAGTCATGCTTGACAATGGTTTCAAAATAAATGAGTGCGACAAATGTGTCTATTCCAAAGACACGCCAGGAGGTTATGTGATCTTATGTCTATATGTGGATGATATGCTTATCGTTGGGAGTAATGATAAGATGGTTAAATCTACTAAAGACATGTTGAAAGGGAGATTTGATATGAAGGACATGGGTCTAGCGGATGTTATTCTTGGAGTAAAAATCCTTAGAACCCAACATGGTCTTGTTCTAACTCAATCTCACTATGTGGACAAAATCCTTGAAAAATTCAATTCAGGAGACAAGGCTATAGCTCGTTCTCCAATTGATACCACCCACCATCTACTTAAAAATAGAGGAAAGGGTGTTGCTCAGGTAGAGTATTCAAGGATCATTGGCAGTCTAATGTATCTAATGACATGTACCAGACCCGACTTAGCATACGCGGTGAGTAAGCTAAGTAGATATACAAGTAATCCAAGTGATGAACATTGGAAAAGTATAACAAGGGTGCTTAGATACATAAGGTTCACACGAGACTATGGACTGCATTATACCCGTCATCCAGCAGTGGTTGAAGGATACACTGATGCGAACTGGATTTCGGATATAAAAGATTCCAAATCAACAAGTGGTTATGTGTTTACACTTGCGGGTGCTGCTATATCTTGGAAGTCTTCGAAGCAAACTGTTATAGCAAGATCCACGATGGAATCTGAATTTATCGCCTTAGATAAGAGTGGAGAAGAGGCGAAGTGGATACGTCAATTTGTGGAGGATATTCCAAGATGGAGTAAACCTTTACCAGCTATTTGCATACATTGTGACAGCCAGTCGGCAATTGGTAGAGCCCAAAGCACAATGTATAATGGCAAATCGAGGCACATAAGACGTAGACACAAAACAATACGACAACTACTCTCAACGGGTGTTATCACGATTGACTATGTGAAATCAATGGATAATATTGCGGACCCGTTAACGAAAGGCTTAAGCAAAGAGATAGTATATATGTCGTCAAGAGGAATGGGACTAAAGCCCACGCAAAAAGGGAGTATGAGGGAAACCTAATCTAGTTGACTGGAGATCCCAAGATCTAGATTCAATAGGACAACTTAATCATATGACCAAAGGGAGTCACTGTGGGGGGCACCCCAAAATACTAAAGGGAGTATATACTTCCTAGTCCATTCCAATCAGTGACAGTGTGTCGAGGTTAAGCATATTCAAGTTAATGATTGTGGTAAATCAATATAACTTTTGCTTTTAATGATTCAGGGGAATCACCTATGTTAGAGAGAAGTAGGGTCGCTTCGAATGGATTTGTGGGGAGGCGCAAATCCTAGAGCTCTCGCAGAACCAGGAGTGTCCATGACCATAACGGACACGACAATGAGGGGTTGGCTAAACCAAGTGGGGCGTTGTGTGAGGTGTATTGTCGTTTACACAAACGGGGATCAGTTCAAAGACATCAAGTTCTACTGATCGCCAGTAAGCTAAGTATGCTTCACAAAGGAAGGTTCAAAGGCAAAACCTACCTATCCTGCAACGCTCTACTGTCGAATTGTATCGTTGAAACTTGTAAGAACGGATCGATCTCCATTCATGTGGGGGATTGTTGGAAATTTGGTGAAAATGCTATTTTCACAAATATAGGAAAATGAGTTTTTCCCAACTTTGGACTGAAATATATATTTGAAACAGAGGTTTAATCATATATTTCTTTGTGGGTTTATGTTCTATGTTGAGAGAGCTTCGCAACGAACCAAACCACGTCCAAAACGGAGCTAAGATGAATGAGATATCGATGCTCAAAGATTGGTGATTGAAGTACTTGATGCTGAAATGAAACAAGATGGAACTTGTCCCACATAGGAAGAGTGAAGATACCATGAGTGGTATATAAGGAGGAACACTCCTTCCTTATTGTTTCATAGGAGCTCACACTGTGGAACTCGCGAAGGGTGCGGAGCACCCCAACTCGCACTCGCACTCGCACACGCACTCGCACACGCGCGTGGCGTGGGCGATGGGCGCAATGTGGCGCTTTGATGGCGCACTTTGCACTTCGCACACACGCATCACCGCGAGCCGCCTGAGAGCCGCCTTAGTATTTTTGAAAGCAGGTTCGAGGTACAGAGGTTGGTGACGGCGCGCGAGTACGAGCAGATAACCAGGTTGCGCCCTGGTCTGCGCGGCTGCTTCCGCGCAGGCGCTCGGAGTGACGAGTCGTTCCGCTGACGTAGAACGTAAAGTTCAGCGCAGATACTGATCTGGTCCGCTGACGTAGAACGAGAAGTTACGTTGTGCGCATGCGCGCAGATGGACGCGCGCGCGAGCTCCTTAGCAGTTCAGTAATAGCTTAGCAGTGTAACTGTCTGGTCAAGCAGTTTCGTCTGAAACTTTAAGAACGTAATAAATGCCATTGAAGACGTTCAATGACATTTATTTTTCGTTTTTAATGCATTCCGAAACTGACTCTTTCTGGACTCCTATAAATACCAAGGAGAGCCTTGGTTGAAGACACACCTTGACACACTGTCTGAATATTCACCAATTCTCCTCTCCAACTTTCTGTTCGATCTAATCTTCTTGTTTCAGGTACATTTCGGGTCAGAGTTAACTCCGGCAGCACTCTAGCTGTTCCGGCTGTTGTACCCTGGGAAACAAAACGAGTTCTTGTTAATAGACTCGGAATTTGTTTTAAGGGCCCCGTGTTCAACACGATCCTCAGCCATCACGTTTATTCTGCTTCTACTCATTTCTTGTATTTGTTTATTTCAGTTGTAATTGTATTGTATTTCTGCTTTCATTTTTCTTTGTAATCGTAATTATAGTTCTGTTTTATTTAAATTTACACGAGCGGTTCCTACAAATATTTTTTTATCATTCTATTGCTATACTAGATATTGTTTTCGTATCAAACCGATACCGACCAAAACCCCAATGTGTATTGCAGGTATTTTTGTTTACAGTTTTAATTGTATTCTTATTTAATTAAGGTTGACCGGTTTTAATATCATATGAACTCAAAATTTCACACCCAACATAAACACCTGATTTATATTTAAAGAATTAGAGATACTGAATAAAGAAATTATAATAGACTATTTGGTACAAAACCAGTGGCAATGACAATTATTAGGATTAGTGCCTTGTACGCACTCCCCGTTGGAGAATTTTCCTTGCCAATCACGACATGCGTTGTTGCAAGCTTCATTTGTACAACCTTGTAGTTGAAGATAGCCATCACATATGTCGATATTTATCTTTGTCTCCATATTAATGTCACCTAAAACATATAATAATCATATTTATTATCATATATGTTATATTACATTGTAAGGGGAGACGGGGCACTACCCGTGAGTTTTTTCAACTTCACTAACTTCAACCAATCATATACTGCCACATCATTTCACTGATATCTTTCACTGAAACATTTTTTTGGTGGCAACACTTCACTTATTATTTACCCACAATCAATGAGAGAGAGATAGAGACAAAGAGAGAGATATCACGGGTACCAGCCCGTTAACTAGAACCAGAATTTGATTTACGAGACCATTACCAGCATGAGTGGCGGCGGTGTTACCGTGCTGGTAGTGAGGTACCCGTGACCAATTCTGGTGGCGCCCCATCTCCCTTAATACAATATAGGTTTGGGAATTTTTTTAAATAGTAAACGTTCTTCTTTTTTAAACAAAAAAAAATTGATACTTTTAAGTTTGGTCATAAAGTTTTTTATTTGAAAAAACAAATTGAATATGTAGGTGTGTTAAAAAAATTTCTTGACGTTCCAGCCTAAAGTTTGTGATGAACCAAACCGCTATCGACGGTTTAATGGTTTTTATTGATATAAAACACGTGTCGGTATCATTTTAGCATATCACTGCTTTATTCGTTTCTATGGTTTTCGATCGATATAAAAAACACATTTCAATATCTTTTTGAGAATATCTTGACTTTATTGCTTTGATTTTTTTTTTTCATATAACAAACCAAACCAAACCGAACCCAATTTTTGCCGCATCGTGCGGGGGAATTCAACTAGTTAAACATTATTGATAAATAAAAGGCAGTAAAAATTTCCAAAAACTAAGAAGATATGTATAGCATTATATACAAACTTTTTAAAATTATCACCTGTAATTGGGGTTGTTGTTGCTATAATTAGTAACAAAAGGGTACCGATAATGTTAATAAGCTTCATCTCCGGTGTTGATTGATGGCACAATTATGACATGAATTAGGAAATCAATCAATAAAAACGACTTTCCTTGACCAAGAAAAGCATCTTTCATCATTCCTAATCAATTCCATTCATTCCAATCCATCCTACATTGATCCTTTCATCACCTTCTTGAAGATCCAAGATTGAAGATTGAAGAACACAAGATTTGAAGAACTTTATGGCCATGCTTAGCTAAATCTCTTTGTATCACACTTAGGAAGTAGACAATTGAAGATCTAGGGTTTAACATTTGGGTATTTCTTTAAACTATTGATTGTGTGATTGTGTGTTTGAACTACCGTGTTAGATTGTGATTAATCTTATGTTGAAGTCATTTTAGTTAATTGATCTTGTGCCAATTTCTAATGTCATGAACATGGTTTCTTGCTCTAACACAAACATAGGGTTGTATGTTTTAGTGTAATGAAGTATATTATTGTCCATCTTTGAATGTTGATGATTCTTGATACCTAAGCCTATTGAACAATCAATCTGTTAACATCAATTGCATCATAATTAATTGACCCATTTGTGATAACCTTAGACTTCATTGTTGAACCCTGGGTGTGATCTTTTTAATCATTTGCTTACAATCCAAATTATTTTCTACCATTTTATTATAACTTAATCTCAAGTTTTGTCAATTTAATCAAAACTCTTTTCAATCAAATTCTTAAATGAACAAATTGCAACTTAAAAAAAACAACATGGTATCTTCATAAGCACCATTGTCTAATCAATTAAACAATATTCACTAACCACACGCTCATTGGATTGATACCTTATTTACCCTAACTACCTAGGTTATTTAGGCTTTGTATGACCCGTGACGACCGACTCATCACTTATATATGCATTCCCTTTTGCCTGGTCACTTAGGCGAATGAGACTGATTTGTCTGGTCTCTGGGTGAATGTAGACATTCACCTCATTCTCATTCACATTGTTCTTCAAGCGAATGACACTCATTCGCTTGGTCTCTCCCATGTGAATGAAGTCATCACGTGAACCCATTAGGTGAATGTCTCTGCTAATTCGTACATGCCGTTATGAATCGGTCAATTACCAGTGTTTACATTATTTACATACATAGTATTTAACTAAAACTCAACTCTAACATATTCGCCTAGTAACAGACATACAATAATGCATCAAAATATAAAATTCAACTCAAAAGGGTTTTCATTTTGTGATTTATATATATATATATATGGTAGGGATCATACGAGAACCAAGGAACCAATGTGAACAAGTGGCATTTTTGTAAATATGAGGGGTCTATACAAAAATCCCTCCATCATAAAATAAAAAAATTATATAACCTAAAATAATTAAAAAAAAAAAGTAAAAACATCAAAATGATTGTTTAGTATTAATATTTAAAAAAAAAATTGGTTGATATTACGTCATATGACGTCATGCCTAATGCACATGTGTATTTCAATAATAGATCACACTTTTGAATACATTATCAATTACCATAATTAATAATCATTAAATGGACGTCATCCACCACTAAAAACCTAAACCCACCCACCCCACCCCCACCGCCCTAAAAATCCTCAACCCACCTACCACCACCCAAAAAATCCTAAACCCACCCATCACCACCACCCAAAAAACCTAAACGCCCACCCCCTAAAAACCTAAACCCACCACCACCACTCCCCCCCCCCCCCCAAAAAAAAAAAAGCCTAAACCTACCCACTACCACCCCCTAAAAAACCTAAACCCCCATCCTCACCTGTAAAAACCTAAACACCCAACCCCAAAAACCTAAACCCCCTAACCCCATCCTCCAAAATACCTAACTCCTCTTTCCCACCATACCTAAAAACTAAACCCTAAAGCTAAACCCATCAAAAAGCTTAACTATAATACGGAAATGCATATGTGCATGTAATACGCATATCTTATTTATAGTTTTTATATAGAGTTTTATTTTAATTTATTCACCCCAACCCCAACCCCAAAAACCTAAACCGTTCCACTCCATCCCCCTCAAAACCTAACCCCCTCCCACCATATCTAAAAACCAAACCCTAAGCTAAACCCATAAAAAAACCCTAACTATAATAGTGAAATGCACATATGCATGCAGTACACGTTTCTTGTTTTATAGTTCTTATATAGAGTTGTTTTAAGTTTATTCATGTTTGTTGTCATACACTTTTCTTATTTTCAATGTATGTTATAATATGCATGACTTCGCAATTGACGAGTTCAAGTGTATTTTATCTCTCACCGTGCGTCCATTTAATGATAATTGAATAAAATTTTTGCCTCCTTATATCTTATATCGCGTCCATTTAATGATCATTTAATTATGATAATTGATAATTACTTAAAAGTGTGATCTAATAGTGAAATGCACATGTGCATACGGTATATGTTTGAATATATGTAGCAACGAAATACATTTGCATCAGAAATGACGTCATATGACGTAATATCAGCCATTTATTTACTTATTTATTTATTTTCGAAATATTAATACTAGATAATCATTTTGGTGTTTTTACTTTTTTTTATTTTTTTAGGTTATATAATTTTTTTTTATTTTTTGATGAAGGGGTTTTTGTAGACACACTTCATATTTACAAAAATGTCACCTGTTCACACTGGTTCCTTGGTTCTCTCACTAATTGATGATTCTCAAAAGATCCAAATCCTATATATATATATATATATATATATATATATATATATATATATAGGTAAGGAGTTGGCTAAAAAGTCATTTTTTCCTAAAAAGTGTAAGAAGTCTTTGTTGGTATTGTGTTTTAAATTTTAGGAGAAATGTTTTATATTCTTTTGGTATCGTGTTATATAGAAAAACAATAAAAGTAATAATTTAAAACACAATCAAATGTATTTGAATTATTAAATCTAAAACACCTTGCGAAGAAATATTATCAATGTGTTCTAAAGATAATCAGTGTGTTTTACAATTTAATGCTTAGAATATATTTGATTGTATTTTAAATTGTTACTTTTATTGTTTTTCTATATAATACAATATCAAAAGAATATAAAACATTTATCCAAAAATTTAAAATAAAATATTTACATAGACTTCTTACACTTTTTATAAGTAAATGGAATTTTTACACAAACCCTACCATATATGTAATTCATAAACCATCTTAATTTATTATTTCCATTAAATTACAAAATTAGTTTTTTTTCTTCTTCTTCTTTTTTTTTTTAAAAAAATATTTGGTCATCAAAGCCTTAAATAACAAAATTAATAATTTGCAAAAAAAAAAAAAAATGTTAGAAATGTCAAAACCTAATTGTATTGGTCGGTCTTGCCACCCATTCAATCCAACGGGTTGGTTTACCTGTTCTGAAACTAAAATTAACGGTTCGATTCACATTATTTTTTGTTCTTTTCAAAACCGGTCAAACGAACCTTGAACAGAATTTCGATCTCCTCATCTTTGTTCATGATCAAGGGCAAAAAAAATTATATATATTGCTTTTTTTTTTTTTTTCATTTGAACTCAATATAATTTATCTATGTGTGTGTATTTGTGTATGCTCTAGTAATAAATGTCATCTGTTATAAGTAGCCCTCCTTTAAACTGAAGGAGCCAAATAGTGAAAAATTTGGGTTGTATGTTTCCATCAATTTCCTTTTTTATATAAATAATAATTGTGCATTGGTTGGTCGTCCGAGGCCAGCATTAAAAATTCAAAAACGGTAGACACTACAAACAGTTGAGCCTCTTGAATTTGTGTCCATACTATTTGAAAACGTTAGTTTTTATATTCGTTTTATTTTGTTTGTTATATTTGTTTTATTTGTTGAGAGGCCATTTTCCTATAATTCCAACCTTTTTGGTCCTTTGTCCCATTTTTATATAGTATAAAAAATACTTTATTTAGTATGAAAATGAATAATTAAGTCTCATCCAAAAGAATTATATTTCTTAGAAGTTAGAACCCTAATTGTCCATCTTTCCTCTCTTATTTTTATACATAGTATAAAAATACTTTATTTGTCTCTTCCTCCCTCCTGAATAACAGATGTGTGTCCTACGATTCTTTCCACATACGATTGGAGATGATCTAAGGAATTCTTGGTTCGCCAAGGGGTTTAACTAGTTACAACATTTGGCATTGTTTTTATGTATGGATGGTAGTCATTTCTTAATCTCTCAAACCCTATTTGAATCAACTATAAACGTTAATACATTTATATCCTAGAACCAAAATATGTTTGCTTTAATATTACAAACATATCCTTTAAATAATATCATTTAATATTTTATAAATTGGTTATCTCTATATTTTTGTAAAAATAAGCGTAGTCTTTCCAAATAATTAATCTTAAAATCCAAACATGCAAAAGTGCAAGGGGTTGAAGTGAACTTTACTACAAAGCAGGGCACAACCTCTCCACTATGTAAACATTTGTGATTTATTTTTTATTTCATGTTTTTGTCATTAGATTAAATTTTCATTGGTGTCATGTTTGCTACAATGTGAAAAAGCATCATGTGGGATGTAATCAATTATTTCCATTTTGCATTGCAGCCTTATTTATCTATTTTCTTGTCTTTTTTCCTTTTTTATATAAAGCAATTTTTTTTTTTGAAAGGCTTAGTTCAGTGGAAATCCTTGTACAACCCTAACCTAGCGATCTCAAGTTCGAATCCCTACCCACACACTGGTGTCCTCCTTGCCTAAGCTCAAACCATCACGGGAAATTTTTTTGTGGTGTGCATGAATCGAACTTGTGACCTACCCCCAGGATGGGAACCCCTAAGGGAAAACCCACCCTACCTCAAACCAGCTGGGCTGGAGATCATTGGCATATAAAGCAATTTGATGAAGCGAAAAATGCGCACGAAAGAGAAGAAAATACGAATCAATTGTCAACCATCATTTCCTTTTTTAATTTTATCTTCTTGCAAGAAATAATAATTGCACTAGATATTTGCCCGCGTTGACACGCAGTTTACCAACGTACGATTATTTGGAGTAGTATAACATATAAGAAAAATAAAGTATAAAAATTTTATTAAAATTTAAAAGCAACGAATACACATTTATTCAAATATCGCTGAAAATTTCCTTATAAACCACATTTTTTGTTTTAGTCATCACTTTCCCATCAGCATCCAGTATAAGTAACTTCACGCCTGCCCTGCTTTTAACTCTTGATAATGCGACATAAAGCTGGCCGTGTGAGAATACAGGGTTTCTTAAATACAATCCAACCTTCGATAAAGACTGTCCTTGGCTTTTATTGATGGTCATTGCAAAACATACGCTTATTGGGAATTGACGCCTTTGGAACTTTACTGGAATCTTGATATCAGAGGGTATCAAATTTATTCTTGGAATAAGAGTTTTGGTACCAATGTTTCCACCTGATATGATCTCGGCTTCAATACCACGCTTTGCAAGTCTGGTGATTCGTAATCTCGTTCCATTGCACAAACCATTTTGTTGATCTATGTTTCTCAACAACATGACGGGTACACCAACTTTAAGTGCTAAACGATGATTAGGTAACCCAGAAATTTTTAAACCATTAAGGACATCAGGAGAGTATAAGTCTTCCTGTGAACGGTTATTACCATTCTCAATCTGACATATACTATCAGAGCTCAGATACTCGACTTCATCTCCAGGAAACAATGCAAGAAGCCTTTCATTTATATCATGTACGACTTCATTTGTAGGTGCAAGTATTGCTCGTTCTCCAAAGTAATCTTTATCTTTGTAAAGTTGAATAAGTAGATGATTTTTTTAGATATATTAAATAACCAACTAAAAGAAATAAAAAATGGTATGTAACATTTAGCAAAAACCAACCAACCAATAAAAAAAGTACGAAGCATCCATCTTTAATAGATAATATGATTATTAGAACAAAACAAATAGAATATGTAATAATCATGTTGTTCATTTGATAATTAATAAAACACCAATATTGCAACATCCTTGACAATAAAGCGATGATAGTATTTGATCAGTAAGGTTTAACTATAACTGGCAAACGGGTCGGGTCAGGTCAGATTGGGTCGCGGGTCAAAACGGGTCAATTCAAAAAATGGGTTGTAGCGGTTCGGGTCGGAATGGGTTCGGGTCCGGGTCAAGACGGGTTTCGGGTCGGGTTGGGTTTTAAAAAGGCTTCTTTTTTTAGTATTTACATGTAAAAGAGAAAAAAAAACCTCAATTTTATACTTTGTTCTAAACGGGTCGGGCACTGAACTATTCCACATTATCTGAATCAGAAGCTCACCCATCACAAGCAATAGTGCAAGAAACCAGTACTGGCATAAGCTCGGTGGTCGGTACCGACTGGGAGCAACAGCAACAAAACCCATGTATGATGGCTCAAGATGTTGCAAGGTGGTTGGACACCATATCAGAAGATGGCTTATGGGATGACTTCATGTGGAATACGGATCATGCTTATCCATATCAAACTGTGATGGAACATTAATTTAGTCAATGTTTTTTGACTCAGAAGCACATAAATTTTTGATTCTGTATGTATTATTCTATCATGGCCGGATATTGTCAAAAAAGAAGACATTAATAAAATGGATATTTAATAAATCATGATATTTTACACCTCAATTTATACTTTGTTCTATGAACATTATAATATGAAAGATCACTATAATATGAAAGATCACATAGTAGTGAGGTTTAACACAGGCAACATCACAGACCCATGCAACTAATGATTCCACAAAATGAACATAAGGATATGCACTGATAGTGGGGCAAGTGGGACTTTTGTATGCAGAGTATACCCATATTACCATAAAATGACCATAGTGCCCCTATTGGTTGCCTACTTTGACTCTCAAAAGGACAAAGAAAATATAACATCTTATTTATTCTATAAGGACCACATATTTAACACAACACAATGAACCTAATGCCAGATTATAACCATATGATTAGTGAGCCTACAACAAAGTTTTTAAGGTTCCATGCACCTATGACAGTTATAAAAAAATGACCGTAATACCCCTGATGACAGATAGACCATCAACAGACCAGGAAGTATAAGAAACATAAACAGCAAGAACATTGAACCATAGTTGTCAATAGAGTGTAACCTATTTTTTGGGTTAAAATAGTAATTTTCAAGTATGGGTCAAACATATTGGTCTTCTTGAGTTGACCCGCTAATACAGTTTGTCCATTCTAAAAAATTACATATTCTTTAATTATGGACCAGAATAATTAACATTTATTGATTCAAGCCCTAAAATTATTGATTCAAGCCCTAAAAATATTTGCCTAAAAAATATATTAAAATTAAAGGCAAGATGAACCACCTGAGCAACGGTACGGAGCTACGCTACCATCAAGGGTCGATTGCAAGCAGAAAATTAGTCTGAGACGCTTTCTATTTGAAACCCGAAAAAAAAAAAAACCAATATGAATTGTGAGGAAGGCACTTACAACTTCAAGCCAATGCTGCAAAGCCAATTTTTGAGCCTTTTCATTCTTGCATAGACCCTTTCCCACTTTGGCAGCCCGAGTTAGGCCCCGGGCCCATCGTGAAAACACAGTTTTGGGTTTCTCAACATTAATAAATGAAACTGAACTCCGATCCAAAGCTGCAAAATCCAAAGCCTTCCACCTACAACACTCACCCAAATTCAGAAAAATCCACTTTTGACTTTGACTTTTACGGTAAAAAATTCAAACTGTTATAAAAATAAAATGGTGTAAACTAATGAGCATCAACTTATAATCAAATTCGACAGCCACAAAACTTTTAAACCAAATATATGGTTCTGAATTTAATTAAAATGAATTATATCAGAATAGAAAATTGCTATAAAATGAATTATACTTGATTCAAACAGTGGTATTCGTCTTCGCACGTTGTTTTCTGGCCACTATAATATGTTAATAGATTATCATTTTGCTAAAATTCAGTAGCAAGAATATTTATCATATTAGTTGATATGCATAACTGTACCTATGAGAAAGTGATGCTGGTTTATTCGAGTCTTGATCACTATGTCAAGTAAATTGTTCATACCACAAGAACCATACCAACAGGGCTAAAGAATCTGAAATGATCGAAAATTATAAGAATTTGATTAAAGAAACAAAATCTAAACCATTGATATTTTATGAAAACAAACCATTAACCTTGAACATATAGCCCACAGCTGACTATAACCCAAGATTATCTGCACGCTCGATGCCACGATAAGTGCATCTTGTATAGCTCGCATTGTAGCAAGAAATCTCTGCAAGTGTAAAGAAAACTCAAGTTGTTATTTTCATTTTTTCCTTTTAATTATTATCTTAACATTCAGTATTATTCTCGGTAGGATGTGCGGAACTATGAGTCGCTATTTTTTGTTTCTGAGGAAAAAATACATGAAAACTGATCCAGCTAGAATACGATGTGTTGGATTTGTTTCGTCCAATTGCAGTAATGGAAATGAAGAGGTGTTCTTGATTTGTTCAGAAAGAAATGAGCATCTGTTCTCAAATGCTGCATCCAACTCTTCTCTGAAGTTTTCAACAGATATCTTACCTGAGTAACCAAGGCAAACCATTTATACAAAACAGAAGATAATGATTTATTGACCAAAAGGCCTCCTTGCTTTATGTCGTGCAGAATGGATTTTGATTCATTCTCTGTTAAATGACTTGAGAACCAAGTAACTGTACATTTTAACAATCCGAGTGGCATCATCTCAAGACCAGTGTATAACAGCCACAGTTGCATTTCACGGCTGCAGTTTATAACTATAAACGGGAAAACCTGCAATTACAAAACCATGCATTAGTACCATGTGAAATGTTTCAACACTAATACACTATATTTTCCAAATGAATGAACACGAGTGTTACCTCAGTTTCTTCAAATTTTAGGTATTTTCGGATCCCTGTGACACATGGTTTCAGTTTGTCACATAGATTATTTGAACACCATTTTCAGCCCGGAGTACCTCCCAAACAGGCTGTAAATGATCCCCACTCGCTGCTGCGTTGTCCGACAAAATTCAGTCTCGAAATCACGCCCAAAATAATGACCTTGTTGTTCATCTTATGTTCCTCTTTGGTAGCCGAGAGCCGCTATTATTTGGTACGATTTCACCATGACTTTCAGGCCCGTAATTGTTCTTATCCAACCATCAAACACCCTGAATCGCTACAGCCCTGTAGGCCACAAGTAGATCCCAACCGAAACATCTACCGTCGCTGTCTTGTTTGTTTCACTATTCTGGTAGATTAGAGCCATCGTTCCTATTGTCCTTTTACACCGAATGCAACCTCAAATATCGGTAGATAGCCACCGGTCTTGCTCGAAACCACCGAACTAAATGTGGGTTCACCGTTAACCTTTATGCAATATAATTCAATGAAAAATCAAACACTCGGGCATTTCGACAAACACTTAGCTTTATAATTGATGCACTATACATAGATTGCATACCTAGAACAACTTGTAAAGTTGTAATGCTTCAAGAATTGTGATTTCATGAATGTCGACGAAAGGTTGCTGCACCTTAGTGCTTCAATTCGCCAAAAAAAAAGCATCATGGCCTTATTTGTTGAATTAATGATTAATGACCTAAATTCTACATTGATGGTCATTAGCTGCTAAATTGGAAGCGCCAATGATTGAATACCTATATAAGTAAACGACTTTCGCAATTGCCGGCAACATCTGAATGAATACCTATATAATTATTAGAATAGATTAGAAATAAAATAAAACATATGGTGTCATCCTAATTATGCATACCTTCATAGGCCCATTATATTCAGCATGGAAATCATGGATGGTCCTCACATTACTGCTCTTGGTTTTAGAATATAGAACTCTAAAAATTTGGCTTGATTGTTTGAAAGACAAAATGAATCACACATGACAAGACATTAACTCCCAACCATAGAGTGGGTCAACCATAGTGATATCTCTACTTCTATATAAGATTTATAGCATTTAATTGCTTTTCTTACCATGTAAATAAGACCAGTAACAAAAAAATGCTAACTACAACAGAGTAACCCATATATATTTTTTTTTAATTATTCATAAGAATAACCCAGGTAAAACTTCTAAGGTAAGAATTTCTTAATACAAAAAAAAAATATTTTTCTTATTCATAAGAATAACCCAGGTAAAATTCTACCATATTGAATTGAACATGTAAGATCGAAAACATGACATTGATGATGCTAAAGATTAAAAACACCAATAAACATATGCACCTTACTCTGAAGAACAATATTTTATTCCATAATCACAATCAAAAATATTAGTTGTAATATCACACTATAGTGATAAACATATTTTGTCTCTAAAGGCCAATTAATCATGTACTCTATAGGGATAAACATGGGATTCATATTTTTAAAATAGATAGCCTTACCACACCATAAGCAATAACTTACAGGGGGATAATATCCTCAAGAATAAACTCAGCTTCTGTCATCAAGCAGCAAATTGTATAAATGAATAAACTCATTGCAACCTAAAACATTAAACAAATGTCATCAACATTTAACAAAATTAATAGAACATAAATTAAAATTGTTGTTAATAATAAACCACAAATAATGATAAGCCACAGAAAAAGAAGGAAAGTTGTTTCTTCATTTAAAAGTGACATCTTCATTTGTCTGTTTTAGGAATTAGCATTTTGAACATGCAATCTTTGTTGCCATCTTCATTTTGAAACCGCACTGGCTTTACTTGCAGACAAAGCCTAGCTTGAATGGGGGTTTTCAACGTCTTAGATGATCTTGAGAAAATTGACCACCCAGGTAGCAGCAAACACTAAAGAATCCTTCAAAAACAAATATTGATTTAAGATGAAATCCCTAACCTTTGCTGAAAAATCATAAGAAATGGCCAGTGGAATCTACATTAACAAATCATATACAGTAAGGCACGAAGATGAAATCCCTAACCTTTGCTGAAAAATCTGGGAAAAATATGACTTGGTTCGTAATAACAAATGGCCTCTATCGCGGGCATGTCTTTTGGTTCTTCCGCCATGGCGAGGGAATTTTCCTGTAAAAAAAACGTCAATACAAAAGCAAGTAGTGAAGTTGACAAAATCTTCCTAAACATTAATAAAAAAATTCCCAATACTAACAAAACAATACAACGAAAGCCTCTAATTTTAATAGCAACGCATAATGTATAATCAGTATGAATTATAGATATCAGTCAGCATACAGATCATACACATACATCTGTTCTTCCTCAACTTTTATAAGAAAAAAACCCAAACTTGGCCGATGTCGATGTCGCTGATAATGAAAACAGGTCTACCACCACCACCAGAAAGACAAGTGAAAACCGAAGGGGCAAACAACATCACCACCGTCACTTCTGTAGATCTATACTAAAGCCATCACAGCCGACTTATGAAACACCATTACTGGTGCAAACACCAACAAAAATGCCAGGCAAAAGAGAGCACAATTTTCCAATAAATGAACAAACATTTCCCAAATCTAGATTCATACAAATCATGACGAAACAGGAAAAACACAAATAAATCATATATACATATTACACACAATACCAACCTATAAATCATAAAAAGTTATGAAATGAGAAACTTCAAACCTTTATGAATCCCCATTCCCCAATACTTCAAAAGCGCAGATCTAAACGATAAGCAACCACGATTCCCCCTACAATCAGACAAAAATGGAATTAAAATACAATAGTTTTATAAGATTTCCACATATATATATACACACACACAGAACCCTAATCAAACAATGAATACACAAAGAACAAAGAAACTAAGATCCAGAAACAATCACTATCCTAAAATCGATCTAACACAGATTTTGAAAAGGAAAAGTAAGATGAAGATGAATATTAAAAATCAAATGTTATGTAGATCGATTTATTCAAATAACATTCGAATGGAGATTACCTTGGATTGGAGATGAATGATTAGGTTGAATCGTGTTGAATCGCCTGATTAGGGTTAAGGGTTGGAAGAGGCGACGACTGATGAATGTTATGTCCGGTTTTTTTTTATGCTTATATATTTTCTGTATTTTAATTTTTAAGAAAATGAAAAATTTTATAAATTCCCACAATGAGACACTTGGCACAATATGATTGGCTACACAATTGAGGATGAATGTGGGAGTGCCAAGTGTCCTCATGGACTTTAGTTTATTAGATGTATAGATGTTGCCTTTTATTTTTTTAAAATAAAATTTTACTTTCTGAAACTCAATTCAGTGAAGTTTTAAGTAACTCGAGTTTCAATTGTTTCGAACACGATCATGAATAAGACTACGGGGACGTCCCGGGGTGTCCTCGTCTGTCTTGGACAGGCTACACCGCTCCTAGGGGCCGTCCCCGTCCTAAATAGATGATGGAGACGGGCCACAACACCATTTATTATATATTTTTTTTACCGTTGACTTTAACGGCTATTATAAATACCAATCATTTCAACACATTTTTTTTTTTTTACAAAAACTCTCTATCTTAACCCAATTCCCTCCAACTTTTTTTAAAACAATCCAATTCCAATATATATATATATATATATATATATATATATACACACAAGCAATGTCGTATTTACTTTGTTTGATTCTTTATATTCGTCGAGCGAGAAAAACCAACTTTTTATAAACACCGTTTGAGAAGCAGCAGAGGAAGAGAAAAACCCACTTTTAATGTTATATAATCTTGTATTTTTTTAATGTTATGTAATCTAGTATTTTTTTTTTAACTTTATGTTTTTTTTTTATTGTAACTTTTTTTATTAATTTTAGTATTTATTTTTAGTTTATATTAACTAGGATTTCTACCGCGCGCGCCGTGGTGATTTCTGCTTCTTCTTGAACTTTTTCTTTACTCGGTTACGGCATGCGCAAAAACGATTAAGAACATCAAATAAGGCTATTTTTGTTGTGATGCATCTTTTCTTTAAGGTTATGATAAATTAGCAATTCAGAGTGTGAGGTTGATGCGATTGTCGCCTTGGCCCGACAGGGTTCATGGATGGCACTTCAGGAGTTGCAATCTTCTCTGTAGCCTTGGTGGTGTCGTTTCTTTTTTCGTTTCTTCTTTTTTTTTTCTTTTTATCCTAAGCCTTGCACGTTTGGTTTTTGCTTTCGAATTGTATTGGAAGTTACGTTTTGAACGATCACTAATTTTTTTTATATCTTTGGTTGATATGTGGTCACCACACATGAGTTATTTTACTTGATTTTTGACGTTTACCCGGCTATCATGAATGGTTTTGGCTGTGGTTTTTTGGGTTTCCTAATGATCAACAATGTTTTTTCAACAATTCATGGACCACCCAAAAGAAGTTAGTTGATGTTATGTTTTTGGGAGAAAAATACCTTCCAATGCCAGTAATTAGTCTTCGCCTTTGGGCGATGATGATATTTATCTGAGCCTTTTTAGGGGACATCAGAAAAAAAAAAAGATGCCGCAACGCAAATAAAAAGGTTGTCGTTGTCAAGAACGGAAAAGCAACCATGAGCTTGAGACACTGTAACGACAATAAATCAGGATGTCGTTGTTCAGAAACGCAAAAGCAATGATGAGTTACAGGAGCTTCATTAGGCGTTGACTAAGGTTAGTGTGTTTCAGTATTTTTTATTATTTGTTCTTCGTTTGCTATTGTATCATTTAATGTGACTTCTTTAAATGTTTATTTGTTTTGCATGTTTAAAGATTAATAACTATAATCCAAGTGGAGCATATGTGAGGGTTGCGTGTTTTGACTGGATTTGCTTTATCAAGCATTAATAATTAAAGAACGCATAGCCTGCAATAATAATAATCTGAGTGGAGCATATACACGTAAATGGCGATAATCCAGGTGGAGAATACGTGGCGACCTCGCTATATAACTACTTCGAAGACAGAATATCCATACCAAAGGAAGATGATATTATGCGTGAATCATGTGATTGGGTTTCACCCGTATTACATTTACTGTTGCAGTCTATGAGACTTGGCAATGGCACTATCTACGATAATTTACAATTGTGTGAAATTTGTATTATGCTAGTAGTACCTGTATACTTAGAAATTGTATGTATTGTAGATTCGAATTTTTACAGTTTATGTAAGCGATTTTCATTCAAAATATTTTTGTAACATAACATCGTTCGATTTCTAAAGAAAATATTACGTTAGTTGCTTGTTCTTAGCGCCTCTTTGACGATGATTGTTTTATAAATGCATTCCGCTGGTATATCATTTACGATATCGTCTTTTTAACATCACAAACTGTTTGCAACATGCCCCGCCACGACACACAGGGTCAAGTTCTAGATGATTATTTAAATAGCATAAAACTGTATAAGCTTCATACAAAAATCAGTTATTTTATTTAAGAAACATAAACTTAAAGTTTGAAATATAAATATGCAACATGAAATGGAATAATGTTTTCAAATGAAAGGGTGATTATCACAAATATATTATGAGTAAAAGTTCAATAGTTGATATAAAGTTTATAAATTATAAACTATATAAACTAGTGGATTAACAGAGCGCGCGTTGCGCGCATTGTGATTCGGTTGTTATGAAAACGCTGACAAACTATTATCAATCAAAGTCCCAATGGTCTGCAATTTTATAACGTCCCTCTGCACTTAGTAGCCTCAAAACGCTACTATCTAGCGTGGAAAACATCACGACGTTTTTTGGCCATTCCACGCCCAATAATCTTATTAACATGTTAATATTGAGACATAAACATGTTAACCATAATAATATGTGACAATAATCTTATTTCCTATGTCTCACACCCACAATTCAAACATTCTCTCTCACTCTCGCATGACATTATTGGCTACAAAAGCCATCTAACTTAAAATATAAAAATACATCTAAGAGAGAGAGAGTCATATGGTGTAATATATTTGTATTATTATAAGAGTATGTGTAGTGGCCCGTTGTGGGGGCGTTTTAGCCTCCCATAGCGCCGGGAACACCGCCCCTAGGCGCTATGGGGGCGTTTTAGGCCATTTCTGCTTTGTACATAACGAGCGTTGTGGTTTCTTGGAAAAGGATATGACCGTTGAACGGTCATATGAATTTAAAAAAAAAATTCAT
Source organism: Ambrosia trifida (assembly GCA_028751855.1). Taxonomy (NCBI): domain Eukaryota; kingdom Viridiplantae; phylum Streptophyta; class Magnoliopsida; order Asterales; family Asteraceae; genus Ambrosia; species Ambrosia trifida. Next base: position 10,015,640 of record CM054131.1, read on the forward strand.
CTCTATATATATACATGATATCCATATACTACACACATATGAAGCACACATACAATACACACATACAAACTATAAAACCCTCAAACAAATTCGACACACAAACAAATCATCAAAATGTCGTCCCCTCCTCACTCCGATGACTCGTTTATCGATCTATATAATCGGTTTTTTAAAGATGACGGCGCGGAAGTGGACGAGGCCGTTTCGAGTGCGGTTACACTATTTTCTAGCGCGGTTGAAACTGTAGGTACTTCCGTCCCACGGCCGATATTGTCTAGGCAATATATAGAGCGAGACCGTGTAGCCGCCAATGAGCGTTTGATGAATGACTATTTCAATGCCGATCTGGTTTACGGCCCTGATTTGTTTAGACGAAGATTTCGGATGCGTAAAAACTTATTTTTGCGCATCACCGGAGATTTAGAGAACAACTATGACTACTTTAAGCAAAAACCCGATGCTAGAGGGTGTTTAGGATTCACCGCAATTCAAAAGGTGACTTCCGCAATACGTGTGCTCGCATACGGGAACACATATGATATCAATGATGAGTATTTGAAGATGGCGGAGAAAACCACACGCGATACTTTGGAGTATTTCTGCTACGGTATTTACAAATATACATTTGATTTTTTTATATATACATATAGTACGTACATTTTTTTATATATACATTTGATTTTTTTAGGTATATGCCAATTATATGGAAAAAGATACTTGAGAAACCCGACATGGAGCGACCTTCAACAACTATATGAAGCGCATATTCAACGTTGGTTTTACAAGCAGTTGCCTCACAAGACATGTGGGTTTGGTCGGCCTTTTTTGGTCTAGCCGGGTGTATGAACAACATAAATACTTTTCAGTTTTCGCCATTGCTAGAGTCTTACATTGGCGGAACAATACCGAAATGTGGGTTTTATGCAAATAATAAATACTACGAGCATGGATACTACTTGGCGGATGGTATATATCCGGAGTATTCAATGCTTGTCAAAACGTTTAGTCAGACACAAGATGAAAAAAGGCAATATTTTAAAAGAGTTCATGAGTCTGCAAGAAAGGACGTTGAGAGGTGGTTTGCCTGTCTTCAAGCACGATGGCATTTTGTAAGAAATCCTTGTCGTATGTGGGAAAAAGAAAGGATTAGAATGGTGATGTATGCTTGTATCATAATGCATAATATGATACTTGAAGACGAAGGAAAGGCAATATGCCCAAATTATGTAGCAGAAGAAAATGTTCCAGGGACGCAAGCGACACAGCAGGAGAGATTCCAAAACAGTGCCATGTTGCGTTCCAAGGATATACATAACGCGTTGAAGGCGGATTTGGTGGAGGAAGCATGGTCGATTCGCCCGATTCATCAGAGCCAGGAAGAAGAAGAAGAAGAAGATGATGATGAATTTTATGAAGAACAAGGAGAAGAAGAAGAAGGAGAAAACCAAGAAGGAGACGACGACGACGACTAGTTTTTTTAAGTATTTGTAACTTTTTTTTAAGTATTTGTTGTTTTTTAGTATTTGTAATTTTTTTTAAGTATTTGTTGTTTTTTAGTATTTGTAATTTTTTTTAAGTATTTCTAAGTTTTATATATTTAATGAAAAATAATTTAAACTATATAATATTCTTATTTAAATAAAAAACAATAAAAAGCAATGATTACCCAATCATTTATAACCCCCACATAACCCCCCTTCCCACTACACCTCTTTTTCCATAACCCCCACATAACCCCCTTTTTATTACTTTTTAATATTTTAATCACATAACCCCTACATAACACTCCACCACTACACATACCCTAAGTATAAATCATAACAATTAATGGCCATCATTCAACCTACAGATGCTCACAAATACATCTAAGAGAGAGAGTCATGTGGAGAGATACATGCAAGATGGAACAGAGAGTAGCAGCACACACAGCACAAAACATTCAATCATCACATTGCCTCCAATTTCTCTCTCTCTCTCTCTCTCTCTCTCTCTCTCTCTCTCTCTCTCTCTCTTTCTCTCTCTCGTTGATCTAAACTGTACGACCTCTTGTTTGAAATCTCCGCAAAGAAATGGGCCAGATCTTGTGTCGTAGCCGCTCACCAACTCCCCCCTTATCGCCAATTGAAGTCGTCAATAACACACTCGTTTAACTTCGGCGGCGAGGTGGTGGTTCATCGGACTTGGTTAGGCTTTGTAATGGAGAGAGAAACTCTGGCAGGCGGCTCATAGAGACGGTGACGGTGAGTTTGTTGAGATGAGTAGCTAGGTTGGAAAGCTGAATCTGGGTTTAAAGCGGATGGTAACAGCCGCGGAGAGTATGTGACCGCTGCCGTGGAACGCGGACAGAGGTGGGATGCGCAAGATAGAGGCGGGAGGTGCACGTTAGAAGCAGCTGGCTGGAGCTGGCAGGCGGTGCACATTAGAAGGAGCTGGCCGGCGGTGCACGTTAGAAGTAGCTGACTGGCGGTGCACGTTAGAAGGAGCTGGCTATTCATGAGGGTTGTAAAACTAACATATAGGTAATTTACCTGTCCTCATTTTCTTTTTACCCCAAAAGTTTTCAATTAATTCGTGTACGTGGCAAGGTACACATACACAAACCACACCTTTCTTTATTTCTTTCCTATCGTTTTCTGAATATTTACTGTAATATTTGGCATCTTCACCATTAATATAATATTGTCCGATTTTTTCCAATGGGTCGGCTCATCCAGAGCTTACGGATTTGTTTTTTTTATTTTTGGTCCACCCATCCTAATACTTTTCCCACCTGAGCACGCTTAACTGTGTGGTGTGGCATTTACCCCTTGTTAGAGTCTCATCGTCCCTGATAAGGTTTGACCCACCATCCCGAACGGCACAGGAGTGGCTCTGATACCATTTGTAACATCCGACCCCCCTCACCACTAATATTGTCTGCTTTGCTCTGATGGGTTGCCCATCCAGAGCTCAAGGATTTGTTTTTGGTTGCCCCAGCGAAGACTTCCCACAAGGTCATCCATCCTGATACTTCTTCCACCTGAGCACATTTACCTGTGGAGTTCTTCTCTCATCCACTAACATTAAGCCTTAAAACACGTTGGTGATTTAAGAGATATTGGATTACATATGAACCAAGGATATCTCCTAGCCATGACCGATGTGGGATTTTCCTGAGGTGTGACATTTCCCGACTGTAAATTTCTTTTTATAAACATGTGTCAATATTTTTTTATCATTCTATTGCTATACTAGATACTAGGTTTGAGTCCCGTGGGACCCACGGTTCACCCGAAAGTAACATGCAAAAAAGTAGGAAAATAAGAATTGTATTATGCAAGTTGTTTTGTTTACTATATGTTTGATAATGCAATATGTATGAATTTTGATATTAAATACAAAATGTCATCTAACAGTTTAATGTAACGAAATGATGGATATATCGACTAAGTAAAGTTTAATTTGACAAAAAAATATAAACAAAGAATTCAATAAAATGAATAATATTGTATTTATTCTAATGGATTTATTACACGTTTCCCCTTTTTAACAACTTGTAATCTTGTCTTGTTACACAAACCGTTTTCTGATCAATGTTTTTTAGTAACATTTGTGTTATCTTTTATTTTTCAAAGTATGGCAAGAATATCGAAATTTATATGGCCGTATTAATTATTCATTTAAATCGTGATGTTCAAATATTTTTAATATACCTCCACCAAAGTTACAAAAAATTAAAAAAAGATAACGAAAATTTTTTTAACGACATTTAAATAAAAGACGTATATTATTGAAATCATTTACGAATTATTTTGAAAGACGTACAAAAAATTAAAAAAAGATTACTATATATTTTAGGAAACTGTTAAATAGATCTAAATTATATTTAATTTAAAAACAATAGTTAGGACCAATATTTTTAATTGACAGATTCCAATTATGGCCGTCATCTACATACAGACTAATTGGCAAATAGGAAACATAAAAGAGATTACTATATATTTTAGGAAACCGTTAAATAGATTTAAATTATATTTATCACTAAATTAAATATCGTATTATTATCATTTTCGTATTATTGTGTAGATGATATATTCCGAGAAAAATAAATATTATAAATATCAAAATTTATATGGTTGTATTAAATTGGTATAAATAATGATTTTCGAATTATTTTGAATATATTATATATTTTAGGAAACTGTTAAATAGTTTTAAATTATATTTATTACTAAATTAAATATCATATTATTATCATTTACTTATTATTTCCGAATTATTGTGTAGATGATTTGGCGGAGATAAATATTGCAAAAATATCGAAATTTATATGGTAGTATTAATTATTCATTTAAATCGTGATGTTCAAATATTTTTAATAATACTATATATTTTTGAAAACTGTTAAATAACTTTAAATTATATAATCATTTTCGAACGATTATATAGATAGATAATCATTTACAAATTATTATTATCATTTCTGAATTATTTCCGAATCATTGTGTAGATGATTTGTATGTGACAAATATGACAATTAGTCTGTATGTAGATGACGTAGACTATTCTTTTAAAATGTTGTAGACGTAGACTATTTTTTTAAAGATAATATACAATATCATAGACAAAACATGTTAGAATTGTTTTTTATTTTTTCGAAACTTTCTTAAATATTTTTCAAACGAAAATTTAAAAGTTTTAACGAATTTCAATTTTTGAAAATATTATATGAATTTAAATTTGATTGAAATTAGATAAACAATTTCCTAATATATACACAATATTTAAATTATTAATAAATGAAATTTAACTTTTGTTAACAATTACCTAATATAGATACGATTTTTAAATTTATTTAAATATATTTAAATGAAAATAGTAATATTATTATTATTTAAATCATATTAATTATTTATTTAGATCATTATGTTCAAATATTTTTAATATACCCCCATCAAAGTTACAAAAAATTAAAAAAAGATAACGCAAATTTTTTCAACGACATTTAATTGAAAGACGTATATTATTGAAATCATTGACGAATTATTTTGAAATGCGTACAAAAAATTAAAAAGATATTACTATATATTTTAGGTAACTATTAAATAGATTTAAATTATATTTAATTTAAAAACAATAGTTAGGACCAATCTTTTTAATTGACACATTTCAATTATGGTCGTCATCTACATACAGACTAATCGGCAAATACGAAACATAAAAGGGATTACTATATATTTTAGTAAAAACACGTAAAAAACAACATTAAAAAAACACGTAAAAAAGAATCATTTTTTAAAAATAAATAGGCATATGAACATAAAAATAACAAACATTAAAAAAGACACGTAAAAAACATTAAAAAGAATCATTCTTTACATACACACATAAAAAACATTAAAAAGGAATCATTCTTTACATACAGTGTGTAAAGACACGTAAAAACAACATTAAGAAAAAGAATCATTTTTAAAAATAAATAGGTACATGAATAATAAGTATGCTAAATGTACGTTTAATAATTTTACCATTAAGAATAATAAATATGTTTCTTAACAATAATAATAAACTCAATCAATCATTCAATTATAATATTACTAAAATAAAAGTGCACTAATTATTATTCTTAAAAACGTTTCATACACAAGAATGGCAGGCTACCATTTTACAATAAACTTTACATAGGATCCATTAATGTTTATTATTGTTATTATTAATAAATATGTTTCTCAAAATATAGAATTTTCGTTTAATATTGTTGACCGAATTTAATTTTTATATTATGACTTTCCTTTAATTAATTGTGTTATTAAAAAATAATCATCAAAATCATTTCAATAACTATGCTAATTTTAAGTGTGCTAAGTTTAAGATGTAAATAATAATTTGTAAATAATTGGTAAGACAATTTGAAACGTTGATGTTTTTAATGTCATTGATTTGAATGACTGATTGATTATTTATATTAAGTTATTTATTAATATTTTTTAAACTTAATTATTGATTATTTATTTTACTAATACTAATATTACGAATTTAGTTTTAATGCTTTTGACCGAGTTTTGTTTTGATATTACGACTTTCCTAAAATCAGTTGTCAATTACACAATTAAAGGAATCATATTCTCAAATTCGTATGCTAAATATACGTTTAATAATTTTACCATTAAGAATAATAAATATATTTCTCAATCAATCATTCAATTATAATATTACTAAAATAAAAGTGCACTAATTATTATTCTTAAAAACGTTTCATACATAAGAATGGTAGGTTACCATTTTACAATAAACTTTACATACGATCCATTAATGTTTATTATTGTTATTATTAATAAATGTGTTTATCAAAATATAGAATTTCTGTTTAATATTGTTGACCGAATTTAATTTTTATATTATGACTTTTCTTTAATCAATTTTCATTAAACAATAATCATCAAAATCATTTCAAAAAAGTGTGCTAATTTTAGGTGTGCTAATTTTAAAATGTAAATAATAATTTGCAGATAATTGGTAAGGCAATTTGAAACGCGGATGTTTTTAATGTCATTGATTTGAATGATTGATTATGATTTTGTAGTTATTTATTAATATTTTTAAACTTAATTATCGATTATTTATATTACTAATACTAATATTATGAATTTAGTTTTAATATTGTTGACCGAGTTTCATTTTGATATTACGACTTTTCTAAAATCAATTGTCAATTACGCGATTAAAGGAATCATATTCTCAAATTCGTATGTTAAATATACGTTTATTAATTTTACCATTAAGAATAATAAATGTGTTTCTTAACAATAATAAAAAAAGTGCACTAATTATTATTCTTAAAAACGTTTCATAGACACGTAAAAACAACATTAAAAAAAAAGAATAATTTTTAAAAATAAATAGGTATATGAATAATAAATATGCTAAATGTACGTTTAATAATTTTACCATTAAGAATAATAAATATGTTTCTTAACAATAATAATAAACTCAATCAATCATTCAATTATAATATTAGCCAATGATCTCCAGCCCAGCTGGTTTGAGGTAGGGTGGGTTTTCCCTTAGGGGTTCCCATCCTGGGGGTAGGTCACAAGTTCGATTCATGCACACCACAAAAAAATTCCCCGTGATGGTTTGAGCTTAGGCAAGGAGGACACCAGTGTGTGGGTAGGGATTCGAACTTGAGATCGCTAGGTTAGGGTTGTACAAGGATTTCCACTGAACTAAGCCTTTCAAAAAAAAAAAATTCAATTATAATATTACTAAAATAAAAGTGCACTAATTATTATTCTTAAAGACGTTTCATACACAAGAATGGTAGGTTACCATTTTACAATAAACTTTACATAGGATCCATTAATGTTTATTATTGTTATTATTAATAAATATGTTTCTCAAAATATAGAATTTTTGTTTAATATTGTTGACCGAATTTAATTTTTATATTATGACTTTCCTTTAATTAATTGTTATTAAACAATAATCATCAAAATCATTTCAATAACTATGCTAATTTTAAGTGTGCTAATTTTAAGTGCGCTAATTTTAAGATGTAAATAATAATTTGTAGATAATTGGTAAGACAATTTGAAACGTGGATGTTTTTAATGTCATTGATTTGAATGATTGATTGATTATTTATATTAAGTAATTTATTAATATTTTTTAAACTTAATTATTGATTATTTATTTTACTAATACTAATATTACGAATTTAGTTTTAATGTTGTTGACCGAGTTTTGTTTTGATATTACGACTTTACTAAAATCAGTTGTCAATTACACAATTAAAGAAATCATATTCTCAAATTCGTATGCTAAATATACGTTTAATAATTTTACCATTAAGAATAATAAATATATTTCCCAATCAATCATTCAATTATAATATTACTAAAATAAAAGTGCACTAATTATTATTCTTAAAAACGTTTCATACATAAGAATGGTAGGTTACCATTTTACAATAAACTTTACATACGATCAATTAATGTTTATTATTGTTATTATTAATAAATGTGTTTATCAAAATATAGAATTTCCGTCTAATATTGTTGACCGAATTTAATTTTTATATTATGACTTTTCTTTAACCAATTTTCATTAAACAATAATTATCAAAATCATTTCAATAAGTGTGCTAATTTTAGGTGTGCTAATTTTAAAATGTAAATAATAATTTGCAGATAATTGGTAAGGCAATTTGAAACGCGGATGTTTTTAATGTCATTGATTTGAATGATTGATTATGATTTTGTAGTTATTTATTAATATTTTTAAACTTAATTATCGATTATTTATATTACTAATACTAATATTACGAATTTAGTTTTAATATTGTTGACCGAGTTTCATTTTGATATTACGACTTTCCTTAAATCAGTTGTCAATTACGCGATTAAAGGAATCATATTCTCAAATTCGTATGTTAAATATACGTTTAATACTATTACCATTAAGAATAATATATGTGTTTCTTAACAATAATAAAAAAAGTGCACTAATTATTATTCTTAAAAACGTTTCATAGACACGTAAAAACAACATTTAAAAAAAGAATCATTTTTAAAAATAAATAGGTATATGAATAATAAATATGCTAAATGTACGTTTAATAATTTTACCATTAAGAATAATAAATATGTTTCTTAACAATAATACTAAACTCAATCAATCATTCAATTATAATATTACTAAAATAAAAGTGCACTAATTATTATTCTTAAAAACGTTTCATACACAAGAATGGTAGGCTACCATTTTACAAAAAACTTTACATATGATCCATTAATGTTTATTATTGTTATTATTAATAAATATGTTTCTTAAAATATAGAATTTTCGTTAAATATTGTTGACCGAATTTAATTTTTATATTTTGACTTTACTTTAATTAATTGTCATTTCAATAACTATGCTAATTTTAAGTGTGCTAATTTTAAGATGTAAATAATAATTTGTAGATAATTGGTAAGACAATTTGAAACGTTGATGTTTTTAATGTCATTGATTTGAATGATTGATTGATTATTTATATTAAGTTATTTATTAATATTTTTTAAACTTAATTATTGATTATTTATTTTACTAATACTAATATTACGAATTTAGTTTTAATGCTGTTGACCGAGTTTTGTTTTGATATTACGACTTTCCTAAAATCAGTTGTCAATTACACGATTAAAGAAATCATATTCTCAAATTCGTATGCTAAATATACGTTTAATAATTTTACCATTAAGAATAATAAATATATTTCTCAATCAATCATTCAATTATAATATTACTAAAATAAAAGTGCACTAATTATTATTCTTAAAAAGTTTCATACATAAGAATGGTGGGTTACCATTTTACAATAAACTTTACATACGATCCATTAATGTTTATAATTTTAATTATTAATAAATGTGTTTATCAAAATATAGAATTTCCGTTTAATATTGTTGACCGAATTTAATTTTTATATTATGACTTTTCTTAAATCAATTTTCATTAAACAATAATCATCAAAATTATTTCAATAAGTGTGCTAATTTTAGGTGTGCTAATTTTAAAATGTAAATAATAATTTGCAGATAATTGGTAAGGCAATTTGAAACGCAGATGTTTTTAATGTCATTGATTTGAATGATTGATTATGATTTTGTAGTTATTTATTAATATTTTTAAACTTAATTATCGATTATTTATATTACTAATACTAATATTACGAATTTAGTTTTAATATTGTTGACCGAGTTTCATTTTGATATTACGACTTTCCTAAAATCAGTTGTCAATTACGCGATTAAAGGAATCATATTCTCAAATTCGTATGTTAAATATACGTTTAATAATTTTACCATTAAGAATAATAAATATGTTTATTAACAATAATAATAAAAGTGCACTAATTATTATTCTTAAAAACGTTTCATAGACACATAAAAACAACATTAAAAAAATGAATCATTTTTAAAAAATAAATAGGTCTATGAATAATAAATATGCTAAATGTACGTTTAATAATTTTACCATTAAGAATAATAAATATGTTTCTTAACAATAATAATAAACTCAATCAATCATTCAATTATAATATTACTAAAATAAAAGTGCACTAATTATTATTCTTAAAAACGTTTCATACACAAGAATGGTAGGTTACCATTTTACAATAAACTTTACATAAGATCCATTAATGTTTATTATTGTTATTATTAATAAATATGTTTCTCAAAATATAGAATTTCCGTTTAATATTGTTGACCGAATTTAATTTTTAAATTATAACTTTCCTTTAATTAATTGTCATTAAACAATATCATCAAAATCATTTCAATAACTATGCTAATTTTAAGTGTACTAATTTTAAGATGTAAATAATAATTTGTAGATAATTGGTAAGACAATTTGAAACGTGAATGTTTTTAATGTCATTGATTTGAATTATTGATTGATTATTTATATTAAGTTATTTATTAATATTTTTTAAACTTAATTATTGATTATTTATTTTACTAATACTAATATTACGAATTTAGTTTTAATGCTGTTGACCGAGTTTCATTTTGATATTACGACTTTCCTAAAATCAGTTGTCAATTACACGATTAAAGGAATCATATTCTCAAATTCGTATGCTAAATATACGTTTAATAATTTTACCATTAAGAATAATTAATATGTTTCTCAATCAATCATTCAATTATAATATTAATAAAATAAAAGTGCACTAATTATTATTCTTTAAAACGTTTCATACATACGAATGGTAGGTTACCATTTTACAATAAACTTTACATAGAATCCATTAATGTTTATTATTGTTATTATTAATAAATATGTTTCTCAAAATATAGAATTTTCGTTTAATATTGTTGACCAAATTTAATTTTTATATTATGACTTTTCTTTAATCAATTTTCATTAAACAATAATCATCAATATCATTTCAATAAGTGTGCTAATTTTAAGATGTAAATAATAATTTGTAGATAATTGGTAAGGTAATTTGAAACGCGGACGTTTTTAATGTCATTGATTTGAATGATTGATTATGATTTTGTAGTTATTTATTAATATTTTTAAACTTAATTATCGATTATTTATATTACTAATACTAATATTACGAATTTAGTTTTAATATTGTTGACCGAGTTTCATTTTGATATTACGACTTTCCTAAAATCAGTTGTCAATTACGCGATTAAAGGAATCATATTCTCAAATTCGTATGCTAAATATACGTTTAATAATTTTACCATTAAGAATAATAAATATGTTTCTTAACAATAATAATAAAAGTGCACTAATTATTATTCTTAAAAACGTTTCATACCTAAGAATGGTATGTTACCATTTTACAATAAACTTTACATATTATTATTGTTATTATTAATAAATATCTTTCTCAAAATATAGATTCGATTAACAATAAGAATGGTAACTTATTAATATTTTTAATCTTATTTATTATGATTTTGATGTTAGTTATTAATATTTTTAATCTAATTTATTGATTATTGAAAATACTATTTTTATATATATATATTTTGGTTTAATATAGTTGACCGAATTTAATTTTGATTATGATAAGACATAATTTAGTTGGTGTGTTCGGATGAAATCCTGTTTTTTAAATGTAAAAACATAGAATGATTAAATACGATTGAATATTAAATCCGATTAAATATATATCTAAAAATTTAGTAACTAAAAAGAATCCGTATTTCAAAAGTATAATCAAAACTGAATAAGTCGGAATGATAAAGTTCTTGAAACACACGAATGAATGATTATATTATTTTTGCTTCAATATTTCTTAACATTGCTACTCAATCGGCAAATAATACAAATGATTATATTATTTTCTTAACAAAACCGATATTTTATCATTGAAATGAATAGATCAGAATACTTCATCTTTCATAATTGGTTAAAAAAATTGTAACTTAGGTGATAAATCATCTAAAAAAAGTCGTTAAAAAAATCATAACCAAGAATGATTTAGAATGATAAATCATCTTAAATCGTTTAAAAAGATTAAAACGATTGATTTCTTTTAATATATAGTGCGGTATTTAAACAGAGACGATTAAAATATTCATTCTAAATCGATTGATTAAAAAAAACGATTAAAACACAGTTAAACCATATAGAATGATAATTGAAATGAATGAATATCACTTTTAAAATATATCAAATGACCGATTTCTTTTGTAATAATGTTAAGAATAAATAATGAAGCGAAAATAATAATAAGAATCAATATTAGAAGAGTATGATCAATGATTAACTTGAATCATTTATGGAGAATCAAGAAACTATGAAAGATGAAGTAGGATGATAGAGAGGTTTGTTTGGAAGAAATGGAGGACTATGTTGTGAAGGATGAAGAAAAAATAAAAAGAAAACGGTTTATATACTCTAATTTTCGGAGCCCCATTTACATATTTGGATCTCTCAGGCCCTCTCTAATGCCTTCATTCGACCCGACTGTATTGATTTATTATATAGATAGATTGTTTTCGTATCAAACCGATACCGACCAAAACCCCAATGTGTATTGCAGGTATTTTTGTCATTTTATTTTAAGTACAGTTTTAATTGTATTCTTATTTAATTAAGGTTGACCTGTTTTAATATCATATGAACTCAAAATTTCACACCCAACATAAACACCTGATTTATATTTAAAGAATTAGAGATACTGAATAAAGAAATTATAATAGACTATTTGGTACAAAACCAGTGGCAATGACAATTATTAGGATTAGTGCCTTGTACGCACTCCCCGTTGGAGAATTTTCCATGCCAATCACGACATGCGTTGTTGCAAGCTTCATTTGTACAACCTTGTAGTTGAAGATAGCCATCACATATGTCGATATTTATCTTTGTCTCCATATTAATGTCACCTAAAACATATAATAATCATATTTATTATCATATATGTTATATTACATTATAAGGGGAGACGGGGCACTACCCGTGAGTTTTTTCAACTTCACTAATTTCAACCAATCATATACTGCCACATAATTTCACTGATATCTTTCACTGAAACATTTTTTTGGTGGCAACACTTCACTTATTATTTACCCACAATCAATGAGAGAGAGATAGAGACAAAGAGAGAGATATCACGGGTACCAGCCCGTTAACTAGAACCAGAATTTGATTTACGAGACCATTACCAGCATGGGTGGCGGCGGTGTTACCGTGCTGGTAGTGAGGTACCCGTGACCAATTCTGGTGGCGCCCCATCTCCCCTAATACAATATAGGTTTGGGAATTTTTTTAATTAGTAAACGTTCTTCTTTTTTAAACAAAAAAAATTGATACTTTTAAGTTTGGTCATAAAGTTTTTTATTTGAAAAAACAAATTGAATATGTAGGTGTGTTAAAAAAAATTCTTGACGTTCCAGCCTAAAGTTTGTGATGAACCAAACCGCTATCGACGGTTTAATGGTTTTTATTGATATAAAACACGTGTCGGTATCATTTTAGCATATCACTGCTTTATTCGTTTCTATGGTTTTCGATCGATATAAAAAACACATTTCAATATCTTTTTGAGAATATCTTGACTTTATTGCTTTGATTTTTTTTTTCATATAACAAACCAAACCAAACCGAACCCAATTTTTGCCGCATCGTGCGGGGGAATTCAACTAGTTAAACATTATTGATAAATAAAAGGCAGTAAAAATTTCCAAAAACTAAGAAGATATGTATAGCATTATATACAAACTTTTTAAAATTATCACCTGTAATTGGGGTTGTTGTTGCTATAATTAGTAACAAAAGGGTACCGATAATGTTAATAAGCTTCATCTCCGGTGTTGATTGATAGTGTTTTTAAATTTTGTATCTTCTATCTTCCACTTGATGCCAACAACGAGTTTAAATAGATAAATGTTCAGCTATTGTAGGTTAAAACTTGATGATAATAACTCCAATTAATGTTTTTATTATTTACCAATTTGGAGGCCGGCTAACGTACAAAGCCTTCTTAACCTACAAAGTGTGAGAAGCCATCCTGGCCCTCCATCTCCCACCTTCTGCGTTTTATAAGGAAAACCTCGTACATTAATTACCCACGTTTGTCATTAATGGCAGTTATCAATTTGAGGGTAAAACAGACAAATTACAAACTAAAATAATTTGAATTTTTAATCCAGCGCCCAAATCAACCTCATTAATTGACGGTTACTTCATTTTATGCGTGCGATTGATTCTCCAAAAATCAAAACTGACACCGAAGTCCAAAAATCAAAAATCAAAAAACAGAGCATCGGAGAAACACTAAATCATATCAACAAATATGCCTCCAAAACGCAAATCAGGAAAGGAATTGTTCATGATTTTACTTTAATTTTGATCGTATTTTGATCGTATTTTACTTTAATTTTACTTCATGATTTTACTTTAAAAACCTAAAACAGGTGAAGGACGTGAAAAAAGTAAAGGCGTTTTACTGATTAGTATGATGTTTTGGTGATCTATAGTTGCAGATGCGTTTTGAAGTTTTAGTAGAGGCGTTTTATGAATTTAGTAATGCATTAGATAATCAGTGGTTTGCTCATCACGAAAAAAGTAAAACGCATGTGTATCAATGTTAAAAAAAAAAGTAAAACGCATTTGTAAACCCATAAAACGCATGTGTATCAATGTTTATCAGAAGTTAGGCCATCAGTGGTTTTGATTCAGCAGTAGTTAAAACGCATTTGTAAACCCATAAAACGCATGTGTAACAATGTTCATCAGTAGTTTGCTCATCAGAAGTTAGGCCATCAGTGGTTTGATTCAGCAGTAGTTTGCTCATCAGAAGTTAGGCCATCAGTGGTTTGATTCAGTAGTAGTTAAAACGCATTTGTAAACCCCTAAAACGCATGTGTATCAATGTTCATCAGTAGTTTGCTCATCAGAAGTTAGGCCATCAATGGTTTGATTCAGCAATAGTTATTAACTTCTTCTTCAGTAGTTACAAACACTTCATCTTAAAACGCATTTGTTAATCTTAAAACGCATGTATTTATTTTTTGAATCTTATCAATAATATAATATCACCAGATACATCAAAACGCATGTTAAAATCACCAGATACAACAAAACGCATGTTAAAACATATTAAAACGCATTTGAATGTTATCCTAAAATATAATATCACCAGATACATCAAAACGCATGTATAAAACATACTAAAACGCAAATGATTATCTTCAAATCCACAAAACATCAAAAAAAATTTAATGGAATGCTCAACCTCTGTTTTCATCACTGATCTAAAAAAACTTCAAAAACAGTAGAAACTTCATGTTCTTCATCGAATAAGAATTCAGGTTCATTGTTTAGATCTGAAAACACAAATTAAAGAGTAAGATCACGATTAATTGAAAACAATAAAAAACAGAGTACATACCGAACATGGTGAAGAACTCGGCAAATTGATTATGATTTTTCGTAAAAAATTTGAACCAGTGATCGACGATGATTGTAGATTTTTGAATATGGTAAGAAATGATAATCGTATATTATGGAATCAGTTATGAAATTTGAAAAAAATTGATGAACGATAAAACAGGGATTTGATAATAAACGTGATTAATTGATATGTCCAATTGACTATACTACCCCTCTAATCAGTTATAGAGTTATAACAGACAAGTTCCACGTGGCATCATTTTGTGGCTTCCTACACTTTGTAGGATAAGAGACTTTGTACCCTACACTTTCTCTACCAATTTGATATATATTTAAAGAATATAGAATTTATCACTTTTAAACGTCAAATATTAATTTGGAAAGTAATAACAACCTTAATTCTATACAAAGTGGAAATTTAATGCGATGTGTAGTAATGAATTAATTGTGCACGAGTTATATATAATTTAAAAGCCTAGAAAAAAACAATTATTTCTTTTTTTAACGGCCAACGAATCAATTCCGAGCACTCTAGGGCACCCTTTTAGTGAATTAGGTACTCGAGAGTACCCGGGCCACCAATTGCCACCAATTCCCTGAAAAACCCGACCACTCACCCACCCGAAGGCACGGTGGTGAAAGAGTCGGTAAAACCGGTCGGGATCAGGACTCGAACCCAAGCTAATGGCCGGGTCATCCGTCATTTCTCATCCACCAATGTCCTCCAAATGTAGCTAGTGGGAATTGAACCAAAGCCTCTCATAGGAAACTTTAGGCCCTCAACCAACTGGGCTACAAGTGTTTGGAAAAAAAAAAACAATTATGTCTTACCTTTTATCTAGCTACAAGACCCTTCATCAATCATCTAGCTTGGCGTTCATCGGTGGTCTCAACCATATTAGTTGACGTTTGTATATGTGTTTGTGATATAAATTAAATCAGAAAACGTCAAAGAATAATAATAAAAAGTGACATATTATTATTTTTTGGTTTAACTGTTCATCTAGCTTGGCGTGGGACACCTCCTTTTATTTTGATTGGCTGATTTTTTTTAACTTTATACACACACAATAATAATAATAATAATAATAATAATAATAATAATAATAATAATAATAATAATAATAATAATAATAATAATAATAATAATATTCCTTCCTCCTTCTTCCCCCCTCCCACTCCCACAATTTTCATCTCCTTCACATGAGATCCAAAAGTGTCACATAGCGCTTCATCCCCCCCCCCCCCCTCCCCCCACCCCTTATAGTCTAAGGTGTTTAAAGAGTAAGAGGTTTTTTTTTTAAGCAAGATACACCACAAAATACACGGTATTTATTATACAATAATATGACCAAGTTTAATGACATGTGTATAGTGGCGAAACTTGACCCAAAACTTTAGGGGGTCGGAAGTCACTAGTTTCGGGGGGTCAAAAACCAGTTTTGGGGAGTCGAAACCATATATACTAAAAAAATTCTATACGAATACTATATAATCAAAACTTTTGAGCGAAAATTCGGGAAGATCGGTCATCCCTCCCCACCCTTTAAGAGCTGCGCCCATGCATGTGTAAATACTCAATACAGTGTTTGTATTTATAAAAGTTCGTAATGATATTGTAATCTTTTTTTTTTTCCATATTAGACTAAATGCACATCATCACCTCTTTATGAGTTACCTTTACAATACTGCAACCTAAATTAAATAACCTAAATATCTTGAATTCAAAGTTAATGAGATATAAATAATTGGCCATGTGATTTTTAATTCTTAGAAAATTGTTTCGGCAAGACCAAATTTATTTTATTTAAATAAAACCACCGGAAATTTGTTACTCGGTCAACGTCTTTGACCAATTTCATAGTGTGGTAAATATCTCAACTTTGGATCTGCTTCTAACATCACATGGAGTTGTACTATGCTATCTATTTCAACATGTGTTATCTATGCTACAAAGTTAGAATATGTGTCGTGACTCGTGAGTGAGTAGCCGTAAGTCATCAACTAAGTTACGTGGATCGTGTGAACCATTACATCCATCTGTGACTTTGACCGTGAGCGAGCCTAAGCGACTCGGCTCGCGTGAGCTCGTGTTTAAAAAATTTAAAAATTATATATATATATATATGTGTGTGTGTGTGTGTGTGTGTCATTTTTACCTAAAACTAAACCATTCTTTATCATTTTTCATTATCATTTTTACCTAAAACCCAATCCCAAATTGCACACAAAAACCCAAATCCAAACTCAATCCCGCCACCACAAAACCCAATCCCAACACGACATTGGACTGTGGAGGAAGAACTCGCGTTGGTCAACAATTATATTACCACATTTCAAAAAGGAGGACATGAGCGCGCGGTAACTTTTTGGAACACGGTTGTGACTAGATTTTATCAAAAAATGGGCAACAACAATCGTTCAAGGGAAGCGATAACTGGAAATTTATGGCTTTACAATCGAAGTGCACAATATTTGAGGGGTTATTCGTAAGTGCCTTGAACAACATTGCGGGTTTAAACGAAGACGAGGCAATTGAGGAGGCCCGTAACGAGTACCGTGCCATGCACAATGATAACTATCCGAGCGTTGGGGTTTGGAGAGTTATAAGACCACACTTTCAACAATAGTCACGTTTTTAATACATAGTTATGGTTTTTAATATTTATGTGATGTTATTTTAATATTTATGTAATTTTATTTTAATATTTATTATGTAATGTCTTATAAAAAAATAAAAAAAAACATAAAAAATAAAAACAAAACAAAAAACTGGATAAAGCCTCGCTCAAAGTGAGCCACAACAGGGTCAAATGAGTGAAACATAAGCTTTATCCAGTGTCACGTCAGCACCCAATTGACATAATATGAGAGGATAATAATTAGGCTCAAGGTGAGCCAGAACGCTTCGTCTTAAATGCTTTTACATAAACATCTATCTATAACTTATAATAAAAGAATTGAATATTGATGAGGTGACATTCAATGGAGGCTGCCACGTGGCACGTTGATGTGAGAGTTTTTAATTTATTTTTTTTATTTTGTTTTCATCCAATCTCCTACACTTATTTAACCCTAATCTCTTTAAGAATTTAAAAACAAATTTAGATTTTTC
Source organism: Ambrosia trifida (assembly GCA_028751855.1). NCBI lineage: Eukaryota > Viridiplantae > Streptophyta > Magnoliopsida > Asterales > Asteraceae > Ambrosia > Ambrosia trifida. The sequence continues at coordinate 10,034,148 of CM054131.1, forward strand.
TCTCTAATGTTTCCTCCCATCATTTTTAAACGTTAATATATTTTATATACGAGATTTTTAAAGAAAAAAAATTACACCAAATTAACGAGCGTTTTATTATCTTTCCAACGAGTACCATAGTGCTATATAAAAAACGGAAAAAAAAAACGACTATTTTTATGGGGTTTCGTTCATACAGGAAAAAAAACACAAAGTGTTCAGGTTATTCATTAATCATGTTTGCAACACATGGTGTCACCTTATAGCAAGGTTATTTTTTTATTTATTTAATTACAAGAGTAATAATTATTACTATTAGTATTATTAGAATGATTATATTTTTCAACTCCGGGACACTCCCAGGATAAAAGCTAGTAAGTCATAACCTACTGATATATACAACATTTTCTTTTGTAAACAAAAAATAAATTGATTTTTTAACAACTGAAAACAATGATGTTTTAACATAAATTGATGGTATTTGAATATCTTAAGGTTTATAGGTTGGTTAAGAGTTAATGGCCAAAATCGTCTTTGGGTTTGGTCAGTTTGCTATATCAGTCTAAAATTAGAACTTTTTACATCTGGGTCCTTTTGTTTTACATTTTGTTGTCAAATTCGTCCCTGACACTAAACTCGGTTAACTACTGTCGTTAACTCTGGAAGTATTTTTGTCTTTTTGGCGGCACTCCTTTTTAAAACTCAATTTAAACAGAGTTATTCATACCCGTAGAAGACAAAAATATCCAGATATAAAAAGGGGCAGCCAAAAAAACAAAAATACCCCCATAGTTAACGACAATAGAGATTAAGGAAGGAGGAAGAGGACTATGGGCCTTATTGCTCATGGTGGTTGGTGTTGAAAGGTGACCGGAGACGGTGGTGGTGATCGTATGATGACTTTTCCGGCTCGTGTATATTCAACACCCACTAAATCGAGGACGACGATCACGCTGGTGAAGTTCGCTTCACAAATTATTAAAAGGAGATGAAGCACCAGAAGGCACATGCTATGGGTTATTAACCCAAATAATGACAATGATGGCCATGTCTTAGCTACGGTGGAGACCCTCACCACGACGAATCGATTCCGGCAAGTATTAGGTAAACTCTAATTATCTTTAACTTCGTTTATTGAGTTGTAACACTGATTCTAACATCTAATATTCAAATTTGTTTGTTTTAATGATTGATTCTACTGTTCACGAAACACGGTCTTCATGGTGGCAAGCAACATAGTGTATCGTTGTTGTATGGGAATTGTAGTGGTGTTAGTGAGGCTGTTGAATATGATTAAATTGTAAATACTGCTTCGAAAGAGAAAACACAGGTGTGTTTATTTGATGGGTGATTGGTGTGTTGGTTGAATGTTGCAGGTTGTTGTTTTGATTTTGTTTTTAGGGTTTACAACCCTTTAAAAGAGGGAAAATGATGGGGAAGTTGTAATTGATTATAATAATCAATTACGAAAGATCAAAATTGCCCCTTATTTAACTATGCAAAATGACCAAAATATCCTTGATCTTAACGAGATTTTTTAACTGAGTTAGTGAAAACGACGAAAATAACAAAAAAAGCCAAACATCAAGTGTTAAATTGCAAAAAAAAAAAAAAAAAAAAAAAAAAAAATTATACCGAAGTGACAAACTGGACCAAATCTTTTTTTTTGAACGGCCAACGAATCAATTTCCGAGCACTCTCGGGCACCCTTTTGGCGAATCAGGTACTCGAGAGTACCCGGGCCACCAATTGCCACCAATTCCCGGGAAATCCCGACCACTCACCCGCCCGAACGCACGACAATGAAATAATCGGTAAAACCGGTCGGGATCAGGACTCGAACCCAAACCAATGACCGGGTCATCCATTATTTCCCATCCACCAATGTCCTCCGAATATAGCTAGTGGGAATCGAACCCAAGCCTCCCATAGGAAACTTTAGACCCTCAACCAACTGGGCTACAAGTGTTGAACCAAACTGGACCAAATCTGATAGACAAATTTGGCTATTAACTCAGTTGCATTAATTACACATTGTTAAAGCATTGCTTTCCTTTATGAAGGTGTTGCCCTAAATAGTCATTCATGTAAGCTTTTTCTTTTTGTGTCACTTTATTCCAACCATTTCTTTGTGCATAAATTAATGTTGTCCCGTTTCATCTTAATAAAAAAATACCCAAAGACTAGCTGTTTTGCAAGGCTCGAACCAGGGCAGGTTCTCTGAACACAACAACAACAAACCATCCGTGTTGCAACATTTTTTGATAATATATTCAAACATTACAATATAAATACCGTTATCAGTAGCAGAGGTGGAAAAAAAAACAAAAAACACTATTCATGGAAGTTGATAAATAAACATATAGGATAATTAAAGAATCTATATAAAATATTGGGCGGATATGTATAAACATTGCCACATCGTGTTTATTCAAGAAACACTTTTGAGTGGGTGTTGTTTTAATATTGGGGGACTAGTGATGTCATAGGGTCAAAATGTGGTGGTAAATGTAGGAAGTACGGTTGTTCAAATCGTTCGCCGCTCGTTTGGAAAATGCTCGAAAAATGCTCACTCGATCGTCCGCTCGGTTGTAAACGAGCTAAGCACGAGCAAAAGTACGCTCGGCTCGGTTTGGCTCGAATAAATTATTATTTATCTATTAAATATATAATTATATTTATATATGCACACACCCACATATAATAGTAATATTTATAGTTTTATACATAACATTTGGCCTAATATATGAAGACAAAATATGACTAGCCTGCTTTGTCAAATAAAAATCTAACACTAAGTTTAATAGTAAAACCCTAAGTCGTAACGTGACAACCTTGACTTCTTTATGTTATTTGTCATTTGTCGCTAATCGTCGCTTGATATCGCCCTATGTTACAGTGCGTCAATCGTTCTCTATAGTATGTTTTTTGCCTCACTAGCCTCAATCTAAACCTCATTCTCTGAAAACTCGGACCTCAATATTAGTGCCCTCATCGGACAATTCAACCTTAATTGTCACTCAACAACGAAAACAATGAAGAAAACATCCTAATTTCATGGTTATCCAAATTACTCTCCGCTTGTTTCTCGCTCGACGCTTGCTCAAAAAAATTATGCTCGAAAAATGCTCGCTCACTTTTCGGATCGGTTGTAAACGAGCCGCTCAGCTCTGTTCGGTTTGTAAATGAGCAAAGCATGAGCAAATAAAGGTTTGTTCGGTTCGGCTCGACTCGTGAACAACCCTAGTAGAAAGTAGAATGTATAAAGTTGTGAGTTCAAATATTTGCATGTGCAAAGTAAAGGTGAAATTAAAAGTGTGTTTAAAAAAGTTTGTCGTTAAAAAAAAAAAAAGAATGCGTAAGAGTAACAAGAAGTCAAATTAACATCTAATTCCCTTTATCTCATCTCTATATATAGTTTGATAAAAAGTCATTTTCATATCTAAATTTTATTTATGTCAGTGGGACAGGGCGCTATCAGATTTGGTCACGCGTACCCTACTATCAGCACGGTAACACCGTCGTCACCCGTGCTAGTAGGGTTTTCGTAGACCTTTTTTCTGGTTCTTTCTAACGGGCTGGTAACCGTTTATTATTTAATTTTAAATTATTATAATTCAATTTTTTAATAGTGACCGTTATAAAAATACATTTTTGTTATTTATTTTTTATTTAAATCGTGCGTTTTAAACATAAACGAAAGAAAATTAAATAAAAATACATCAAAACAAAAAAAATAAAAATAAAACATAGAGTTGACGCATAAGTTGTCAGGCCTGGAGATGTTCAAAGTTGCCGCGGTAACGGCCCGCATAGCTCGCCTGGGTCAACTCCAAAGCCAACTCCGGCACAATGCCCGGGTGCCGGCTCATGGTGCGCTCGTAGCAGGTGGTCCACTGATCACATTCGTTGCTTAAATCAGTCCATTTTCTCTGTAGGCTCTCAATTGTGCCGTCGCTTTTGCCGATTTGTTGTTTGAAATCAACCAAGACACGGTCCTAGAAGCCTGTTTGGCTACCTCCTAAGCCCCCTGGGCCCCTACGGGGTTGGCGTTGCAAGGACAACGTCGTTTAACGCACACGACTAGAGCAATTTCTTCATTTTCGGTCCAACGAGTCATTTTGAAGGTGTGGGTGTTTGTTGGTGTTGAAGTGTGTTTCACCACCGTCGTTTATATACACAAAAATCTCAACCGTATTGCATGTAAAATTGAATTGTTTCTGACGGTTAGATGAAACCGATTTTAATGGAATAAATATTTTTGACCGTGTTTGGTGGAGACGGTTATGAGAAATTAAATTAGGCTGACGGTTTTGTTGGGAATCATGGTATCGTATACACAGCGGAAGCGGTTAATATTTTTATAAAAAAAAATCGATTATATACAATATATAATGTTGGCCGATTTATATATATAAATATATAATTAATTTTATTAATCCGATTAATAAAATATTTCCAATCAGGATCTCTATTAAACGCGTATAAACAAATAAATAATAAAACAACCATAGGGGGTTTAGTAATTGTAACATTTCGCATTAAATACATGTACGTTACAACGACAAGCCTTATTATTATTATTTTTGGTGATATTTTGAACCCTAATACAATGATAATTATTCATATATATATATATATATATATACATAAAAGTTTATAATAATAATAATAATAATAACAATAATTCTAGAATAATAAAAATCAGATTTTATTTATTTAGAGTTATTTTCTTTAAACCATAAGTTATCTCCAAACCAAACCCAAAGCCCACCCCTCATTTCCTTTATTTCGGAGCCCAAACAGAACGCGGCCCATCACTGGCCAAGCCCAAAAGCTGAGCCCACACCCCCCATTTTCTGCTTTGTTAAAAAAAAAAAGAATGCTTCCGCCGAGTTTCGAACCGGCGCCGAGCCAACCCAACGCAACCACCCAACCAACTGAGCCACATCAATCCTTTGTTTCTATACGAACTTAATTATTATTTATATCAACTCTGTTTTGTGTCTGCTGCTTCCTGTCACCTCTGTGCAGCGATCGAACCAAGTCAAGATCTTTTCTTGACTTTTGATTGAACCCAATTATGGAAATAGTTGACAAAATTTCTTCGTGACATATAAATGACGGGTATTACGCATATTATACACCAATTAACGCAATCAAAACATCCAAATTGAAGCTCATCACGCGTATGGTTTAAAACCAAGTCAAACTTGCCAATTCATCGTTCCAGACATCATCCCTATAAATTGGACCTCATACCACATCCTCATCTCGCCGAACAATCTCTCTCAATCCCCAATTCCACTTAAAAGTTCTCTGTTCTTGGTTTTAGATCGCGTTTTGACTTTTCACGTTGACTGATCAATCGTATTCGTATCAACTTTGTAAGTGTAATTTTTTCAGTGGGTTATGATCATCGGCATCCACACATCAATAGCCCTATGATTAATTGGGCTATTGATGTGTGAATCAAACAATTGCAGATTTAGGGTTCGTGAGGTTTAATTTGGGGATAAACATGTTTCGCATAATATATTTATTTTATATAAAACGGGAATGATCACAACCACTGGTCTGGACCAAGTGGTTGTGACTGATGCTTGCCTCCTGAGACACCCGGGTTCGAGTCCCGGCAGTGGCGTCCTTTTTGTCTTTTTTTTCATTAATCCTTTTTAAACAAATCAAATATTTATATATAATACATTTAAATTTTATAAATTCATTTCTAATTATTAAAATCCTTTTATATATTCTAAAAAAATTACTTTTTAGTTAATCTAATATAAATGTTCCACCTACAATTTTTAGTTTTCAAAAATTCATTTATTTAATATATTTAATAATTAAATCAATTTTATTCTATTATATTTATAAAATTCCATTAAAATATCAAAACAATTTTATAAATTTCCACAAAAATTATTCTGAGTTTATTTAATGATAAACTTTTCTGAAATGATTTTTAATTCTGAAAAATCATTTATTTAATATTTTTAATCAATTTTTGTTAGTTTTATTCATAATTAAATCATAATAAATCCAATTTTTAATATTTTTGCACCAAAATTCTATACAAATTATTTCTGATTATTTAGAACAGAAATATGAATTTTAAACTAATAATTCTTTAATTTTAATATTTTTTAAATATTAAAGTTAAATTTTGACAATTTGTAATAAATAGATTTAATATTCTATTTTAAAGAAAATAATTTTATAAAAATTATTTTTTATTCTTTAAACACATTATTGTGACCATCCTAAATTTAAATTTCATAAAAAGATTTTTGGTTATTTATTTACTAATATTCTCTCAATTATCAAACATTTTTTTATATTAATCAAACAAGCATTTATCCCCAATTCGAAGCCCTAGAACTTATACATTTGTAGACTAGATAGACTTAGACATATCTATTACCATGTTATAGGGTGATACTTGACACATTTGGGCAACACCACTATTCAATTTTTCCAACATATATAACATTTTGCTAAGGTGAGTTTTACATAGCCCATTTTCTATTTATCATCATTTTTGGGGTGAAACATGTTACAACATTCTATATGCAATTCAATCATAAAGTGTCTATGTGTTTTTCTATGTTGCATTATGTCTTGAACATGACTAGGGTAAGCACAATTCTAGCATAATCATTAACATTGATCAGCCGACGGTATACAATGATAGATCTATTGGACTGACAATCCCACCCGGACACGTGCCTCCTACAAAGGTTGCGTGGGTGTTTGTTACTGCAATATAAACGAGTGAACCATGAGCGTATGAGATGTACCACAATACAACAGTCACAATGGTTGATTATGCACCCGATTTACTTCTAGTATGTTTTCACATATGGACTAGATTGCCATGACACATGAATTGCACAACAATTTTATTCGATTATCAAAACCTATGTAATTCTCACCAACTTTTGTTGACCCAAAATATTTTCAACTTAACATGTTTCAGGTTCTACTTGCTTGAAGAATTGCTTGAAGATATGTGCATAGTTTTATTCAATTTGATGTACGAATTCTTGTAGAACAATTGTATGTAATTTATTTAAATCATTTAATGAAATTTATTATTCACCATGAGCTACTGAACAATCATCACTACGTGACATCCCGATGTTTCCGCCATCGGTTGGGGTGTTACAGTAATCAACCTTTGACGACTAAACCGGAATTGTAACACGCGGGTTACAACGAATCCTCGCTAGTAAGAAGTTCACACCGTGCACGAACCAATCGGGAAGCAACGCTTGCAAGAGGAAGGTGGTGGTTTGTGGTGGTTGATCGCCGGACCAAGAAGAAAAGAAGGCGGCACCTTTTTCTTCAAGGAGGCGGCCGCAAAATAGAAGAAAGGAGGCAAGGGTAGGTTGTTTTGATGAAAGGTGTGATTAGGGTTTACTCCTTAACCCTCCTTTTATAAAACAATAACTTACATTAAGCCCCATTGTTAAATATCTTAATACTCCTTAATATTAATCTTATTAATATTAAGTCCCTCAAGTCTAAAACAATTATTATTTCATAAATAATAATCCATCTACTCATGAACTTATCTGATTCGTGTACCAACGTGTAACTCTTCGGATCGTACCGGGTCGGGTTACATTGACCTCGACTTTTAATTACATCGGACATACTATATATCCAACAATCTCCCACTTGGACGATTTTAATTAAATGAGTCAACATGCGCAAAGTTGGACGCCTAGCTGCATCGCATTGCACCCAACACAGTATGACACTTTACAGTCGTCAACTAGTTCTTTTAGTTCAAGTAACACTTTACTTAACCAAATACTATAGCCCTGATAATTCTATCAATAAGTCCTTTCTGTATAGACATCCGTTGATCATAAGACATGGATCATTCATTCTTATATAGTGATCAACTATTCTCTATTCTCGTCTCTAATTCAAAATGGTCTAACGAACTACCTTAGTCCGAGCGTGGCCACGTGTTTATACCAGTTTGAGTTTTACGAGGGCGCCAGAATGTCTAGACTTCTAATCCTATAGAAGTACAGAATTCCATCAGCGTCATATAACTCCCACTTAATCTCGGATTTCTCCCAACGCTACCCTTATTGCTACCTATGTTTCAGGATAGTGTAAGATAACATCAAAGATAGTCCTTGATCAATGTAATTTAATATGTGCCTTAGGAAAAAGGACAGATTGAACATATCAATATCAAAACATCTCATGACACAGATCCATGGAGATCGTTTTGAAGCGAGTTACATCCAATATTATTCCCTAATAATATCTGTGAATTATGATCCTCAAACCCTTGAGCTATTCATCTCATGAATACAACCATCCCAATTCACAATAGTCTTACATTTAAATTCATTCCCATGTAATTTGATCGACTACAGACATTTAGAATACCCTTATTCAAGGATTTAAACTTACAAATAATGAACACAGTTAATAAATATTTAAATTTGCATTTAACCCATTAAATCAAATAAACATTCAACATAACTGTCATAGTTCAAAATAAAACATCAATACTAATTACAGATCATGCCCATTGTCTAACAAATCTAAGCCCTATATTTCCAGCATGCTCCTCATGTCTAGCTTGAGGTAAAGGCTTAGTAAAGGGGTCAGCCAGATTTAGATTTGTATGAACTTTGTTCATCACGACGTCTCCACGCTCTACTATTTCTCTAATATAGTGGAACTTTCTGAGTATATGCCTTGCGGTCTGATGTGACCTTGGTTCCTTTGCAAGAGCAATGGCACCAGTGTTGTCACACACTATCTCGATTGGTTTCTTTATGCTAGGCACAACATCGAGATCAGTAATGAACTTCTTCATCCAGGCAGCCTCCTTTGCAACATCCGATGCAGCAATGTATTCTGATTCACAAGTGGATTGAGCAACCACACTTTGCTTAGAGCTCTTCCAAGTAATAGCCCCACCATTCAGAATGAAAACATATCCCGTTTGTGATCTTGAGTCATCACGATCAGTCTGGAAGCTTGCATCAGTATAACACTTAACTGACAGCTCCTCCTATAGTCCTCCATATATTAAGAACATATCCTTAGTCCTTCTCAGGTACTTAAGAATGTTCTTCACATGTTGATATCTACTCGTCATGCTAAGAGCATACGAGACATCAGGTCTAGTACATAACATGGCATACATGATGGAACCAATCTCATAAGCATATGGAACACCTTCCATCTTCTTCTTTTCCTCTTCAGTATTTGCACACTGCTTGTTATTAAGAATGGTTCCATGTGCCATGGGCAAGAGCCCCCTTTTTGAGTCTTGCATTGAGAAGCGTCGTAAGACCTTATCAATATATGTACTTTGACTCAAACCCAATAACAGCTTTGATCTATCTCTATAAATCTTTATTCCCAGAATATAAGCGGCTTCACCAAGATCTTTCATTGCGAAACATTTACCCAACCAGCTCTTAACATCTTTAAGCATAGGGATATTGTTTCCAATGATTAGTATGTCATCTACATACAGTATAAGAAAAGTGATATAGCTCCCACTAGATTTCTTGTAAACACACGGTTCATTTTCGTTCTTGATAAAACCAAACTCTTTGATTTTTTGATCAAAACGGAGATTCCAGCTGCGAGATGCTTGCTTTAATTCATAGATGGATTTATTCAGCTTGCACACCTTATTAGGATTCTTTGGATCGACAAAACCTTCAGGTTGAACCATATAGGCATATTCCAGTAAGTGTCCATTAAGGAACGCGGTTTTGACATCCATCTGCCATATCTCATAGTCATAATATGCAGCAATAGCAAGTAGAATTCTAATAGACTTAAGCATGGCTACTGGCGAGAAAGTTTCCTCATAATCAATTCCTTGAGTCTGAGTAAAACCTTTCGCTACAAGCCTTGCTTTGTAGGTTTGCACATTCCCATCCATGTTAGTCTTCTTCTTGAAGATCCATTTGTTTCCCACAGTCCGAAATTCGGTAGGAAGATCAACCAAATCCCAGACTTGGTTATCATACATGGATTGCATCTCTGCATTCATGGCTTCTTGCCATTTCTTGGATTCTGAATCCAAGATTGCAGCTTTGTAAGTAGTAGGCTCAGCTTCATCAATCATGAAGATATCGTCATACCTTACCGGTGCACGACGATCCCTAATACTTTTCCGAACACTTGGTGTTTCTGTTGTTTCTTGAGTCCTCTCAGGCTCAACTTCAACAACTGGATCAGTTACATCTGGCTCTGTCTGAACAGCTGGTTCAGTCACTTGTGATTCTCGAATTTCTTCAAGATCCACATGGTTATCTCCAATCCCTCGTGCCAGAAGCTCTTCCTCTAAGAAAGTGCCTCTGCGTTTGGTGAAAATCTTATTTTCAATGGGGTGGTAGAATAGGTAACCGATCTTCTTACCGTATCCAACGAAAACCACTTTTTCGCCTCTGGGATCTAGTTTATCCGAAGATTCTAGAGTGACATAAGCATTACATCCCCAGACTTTAAGGTAGGATACATGAGGTTTCTTTCCATGCCATATCTCATAAGGCGTTTTATCAACCTTTTTCGTTGGAGCTATATTCACAAGTCTTGCGGCAGTTTCCAAAGCATAACTCCAAAAGGATTTTGGAAGGTTTGTTCGACACATCATTGATCGAATCATATCTAATGGAGTTCGATTTCTCCGCTCAGACACACCATTATGTTGCGGTGTTCCAGGTGGAGTGAGTTGTGAAACTATTCCACAATCCTTTAGATGGTCGATGAATTCCTGACTAAGATATTCACCGCCTCGATCTGATCGAAGCATTTTAATAGTTCTATTTAGCTGATTTTCTACTTCGTTTTCGTACTCCTTGAACTTTTCAAGAGTTTCATGTTTATGCTTCATAAGATAAACATAACCATATCTACTGAAGTCATCAGTAAATGTAACAAAGTATCTTTCTCCATGTCTTGACATTGTTCTGAATGGACCACATACATCTGTATGTACAAGTCCTAACAGATCATTGGCTCTTTCTCCAACATTTGAAAAAGGTGCTTTTGTTAACTTTCCACTTAAGCATGATTCGCATTTTCCAAACGACTCTGAACCCTTGGAATCCAGGATTTCTGCGGTTTTGAGTTGTTTAACACGATTCTCACTTATGTGACCAAGTCTACAATGCCACATATACGTATCATTAAATTCCAACTTATTACGTTTATGGGAGATATTGCATAATATGTTATCGTTTTGGATTTCTATCTCATAGATCCCATTGTTGGGTTTTGCATCAAAGTAAAATACATCGTTAAAATAAGCAGAAATAAATTCACCATTAAAACGATAATCAAAACCTTGTCTACGCAAAGCATGAAATGAAACAATATTTCTAGTCACACTAGGAATGTAATAAACATTGTTCAAAACAAGTTCTAAACCAGAAGGAAGTAAAAGAACATATTCTCCTATTGCCTTCACTGCAACTCTTTGTCCATTGCCAACATGGACCTCCAAGTCACCTTGTTTCAGCTTTCTAATCTTTCTTAGTCCCTGCAAAACATTACAAATGTGGAAACCACATCCTGTGTCAAACACCCATGTTTTGCTAGAAAAAACAAAGATTTCAATAACATATATACCTGAGGACTCTCCTCCAGAAGCCTTGGCTTGCTTCAGTTCAGCTAAATACTTAGCACAGTTCCTTTTCCAGTGCCCAGTTTCATCACAATAAAAACATTTGACATCTTTCAAAGGTTTCTTATTGGCAGCAGCTTTGCCCTTTCCCTTCCCTTTGCCTTGATAGCCCCTCTTCTTGGTTTTAGGTTTCTTAATCTGACCCTCCCTGATCATTAGCACTGGTGTAGTTTTTCCAGGTATGTTTACCTCAGCAGTTTTGAGCATCTGATGCAGTTCTGCAAGTGTCTTCTCCATCCCATTCATATTATAGTTCATAATGAACTGGTCATATGACTTGGGCAATGAGTTCAGGATGATATCCCCAGCTAACTCATCGCTCAAGGGGGATTCCAGACGAGCCAAGTGATCAACATATGCCTTCATTTTTAGCACATGAGTGCCAACTGGTGTACCCTCTTGCATACGAGTGGTTATAATTGATCGCATCACATCAAACCTCTCATGGCGAGCATTTTGTTGGAACATTTCCATCAGATGCTGATTCATGTCGTATGCATCCATGTCCTCCATGGTCCTTTGAAGTTCAGGGATCATGGATGCCAGCATCAGACATGAGACTTTCAAAGAGTCATCAAAATGCTTAGCCCAGGCTTTATAAAGCTCACTCTTGGGATTTATGGGTTCATCAGGGACTGGTTCTTCAAGAACATACAATTTGTTCTCCGCTTTGAGAACAATTTTCAAGTTGCGGTGCCAGTCCATGAAGTTAGAGTGGTTCAGTTTGTCCTTCTCTAAGATGGACTTGAGAGAGAAATGGGAGGTTGAATTGTTTTCAGTTGACATCTACAAAGTTCAAAATTAATGTATTAGTATTTCATGTTTTAAGTATCCTAATTATTTTATGACCCAAAAAGCAAAATTAATTAGGATGAGATCCTGATTCATCAACACACAATGAACTGGCTTAGCACTGTCTACTGGCACGATTAGGTAGGTAAACAACGATTGTTAATTGTGTCCACTACACAACTCTCCTTTTGGGGTTATCGCTGAAAGCGATGTATGTTTAACCCCAACTATGCCCACTTGTCAAACAAGCGATGTTTGGTCCTTTACTGTTAACTGTAACACCGGCCTATGTTACACAGGAACCGCGGTGATTACCTTCACTCATGATCAACGCCCAGATGCAGGGTCAACACTAACATTTGGGTTCGATATAGAATGGAGTGTTAACTCGTTAAGGGTGGCATGAAACATCAATTTAAAATTGGGATAAGTCTCACTAAGTCTCTGTCTCCGGTCTGACCACCACGACAGTCGCTCTGTCGTGGTGGGCTTCGTCTTTGTCGAAATCGAAGGCCACTGTTTAAGAAGCAAACTGGAACACTAAAACTGTGGCTAAAACGGAAAGACAAAAAGTTTGTGGTAAAAGTTTGAAAACCGTTAAGACGGCTATTGCGCCGTCAGTTACAAATTAATATATATAGTAATATTTACCATAAATATATTGAATGACTCGTTAGCATGATGTGAGTCACACAACAGTTTATAAAATCCAATTTTATATTGTTCGTGATAATTGAAACTCCTTTCAACACTCGACACGGTATAGTTTCAAATACCCTATTTAAACTACGTTGGTCGTATTATCGCGAATGGACTTGTTTTAATATTAATAAAACTCCTTTTATTAAATATGCTTTTCGGTTTTATTAAAACTTGTTTTAATAAAACCGTTGCCATGATTGTGAAAATTTTATTTATTTTGGGTTATCTAAATTATATACAATAAATAAACCACAACCACAAAACATAACAATAAAATTAAACGAATCGAGCCCCTAATAGGTCGCCCGTTTCGTTTTAGCCAGAAACGAAACGAACTAGTCAAAAGGGTTTCAAAACTATTTTGATATAGCTCCCACTTGACCCGAGATCTCTATCTTCATGGAACCTGTTCGTCCTTTTATCTTCATCTTGATCTTGTACTTGTAGGATTACAAATAAATTTGAAATACAAATAAAACAAATCTATTCTAATCCTATCTATTACACCGGATCCAATATCCGTAATAAAAATACAAATCAATAAAAAAAAATAAAACATCACAAACACAACCATGACAAGGGTCAAAACACCTAGGGCTCGATTCACATCACAATCCATGAACAACAAAAAACTTTTGATCTTTTGTCAAAAAAAAATAATTTTTGACAAATAAAACATAGATCAAAATTATAACTTTACCATCTATACGCGCGTAACCGTGGCTCTGAAACCACTGTTGGGAATCATGGTATTGTATACACAGCGGAAGCGGTTAATATTTTTATAAAAAAATCGATTATATACAATATATAATGTTGGCCGATTTATATATATAAATATATAATTAATTTTATTAATCCGATTAATAAAATATTCCCAATCAGAATCTTAGTTAAGCGCGTATAAACAAATAAATAATAAAGCAACCATAGGGGGTTTAGTAATCAACCTTTGACGACTACACCGGAATTGTAACACGCGGGTTACAACGAATCCTCGCTAGTAGGAAGTTCACACCGTGCACGAACCAACCGGGAAGCAACGCTTGCAAGAGGAAGGTGGTGGTTTGTGGTGGTTGATCACCGGACCAAGAAGAAAAGAAGGCGGCGCCTTTTTCTTCAAGGAGGCGGCCGCAAAATAGAAGAGAGGAGGCAAGGGTAGGTTGTTTTGATGAAAGGTGTGATTAGGGTTTACTCCTTAACCCTCCTTTTATAAAACAATAACTTACATTAAGCCCCCTTGTTAAATATCTTAATACTCCTTAATATTAATCTTATTAATATTAAGTCCCTCAAGTCTAAAACAATTATTATTTCATAAATAATAATCCATCTACTCATGAACTTATCTGATTCGTGTACCAACGTGTAACTCTTCGGATCCTATCGGGTCGGGTTACATTGACCTCGACTTTTAATTACATCGGACATACTATATATCCAACAGGTTTGATGATAAAATTTATAAAACTCTGTGAATTAAAAAAAAGGTTTATATTTGTATTTAAATGAGAAAAAAAAAGAATCAGTGAAGTGATGCCTACAAAAAGCGTTTCAGTAAAGTAAATCAATAAAGTGATGTGGTAGTGCATATTTGGTTAAAATCTAGTTCTCTATCTGTATCTCTAGATTTTTTTTTTATTATTTTTTCTTCTATTTACAAACAGAAACTCCCCCAAAGAAACAAAATACATTAAAACAAACCTAATCATCTCAATTATAGGTAAAAGCAGCTACGTTAGGGTATAAGGGGTGCTACTATATTTATCTTTTTCCTTCACTGATTTCAACCAATCCTGTACTGCCACATCACTTCACTGATTTACTTCACTGATTCAGTTTTTTGTAGGCAACACTCTACTGATTCACTTTACTGAAATCTTTATTTTTTATTATTTTTTAAAAGAAACATTAATTAAACTTATTAATTAAACATATTATTAAACTAAATAAAATAAAATTACAATATTAAAAGGAAATAAAAATAGAAATACAAAAACACATAAATTAGAAATAAACTAAATAAAAGAAAAACTATTCGGAGTCCTCCTCGTCAAGATGCGGTAGATCAAGTCCGTCTAGATGTTCCACGAGATCATTTCGAAGTCGGAAATGCGTATCGGAGTCTGTCAACTCCGCAAGTGCTTGTTCGTTGAAGAACGGTTGGATTGGGGGATCGTGTATGTGGACCAGTGATATCGCACGCCCATCGCCTTTAATTATCATGTTGTGCAATATCATGCACGTATAGACGATGACGCTACACCTAGCAACGGTTTTGAGCCTCAAGGGTCGTGCGGTAATTCCCCATTTCCCCTTTAATACTCCGAACTCACTCTCAACATCCTTCCTTGCCGACTCTTGCGCCTTAACGAATTTCTTTTCCTTAGGGACGGTGGGATATCAAAACGCTTTCACAAACGTTGACCACGTTGGGTATATGCCATCGGTAAGATAATATCCACGTTTATATAACTGGCCATTTAAAGTAAATGGACACTGTGGCGCCGTTCCGTTTCGTTGGGTAAGAAACACCGGCGATTGTTGGAGGATATTTATGTCGTTCAGTGAACTGGGGGGGGGGGGATGTGACGACCGGGAAAATTTTTCTTTTTATCGCTTCGTTCTCTTTGACTTCGGGAAATTTTTGGGACGAAAATTCTTTCAACAGGGGGATGATGTGACACCCGGCATGTTTGAGTCAACACTTTATGAACACATAAGTCTACCTTAGCGAGAAACGTTTATAAACAAGCTTAACTGGGTTAGTTGAGTCGGGTCAGATTAGGATTGTCCAGGGTTCAATGATCCGGAGGATCATTGGGAGTCATTTTGGGAATACACTAGTACCGGGTTCCGTTGTTGGTGACATTACATGAACTAATTAAGTATATGTGTAGATTATGGGTCGTGTGGTGGATTGTATACTTATACTTGCTTAAACGATGTACAAATGATTATACGTGCCTAAATATGCTAAACATAGACTATGGGTGCATGCTTATGTGTTAAGATGTGTTAGAATGCGTTAAACACGACAAACTGGGAAAAGGTTAACATGTGTTAAAAAGTGCTGTTGACATGTGTTAAAAAGGTGCTGATGACCTGAATGTGGAAAAAGTGGGCGAACGTGGAAATGGAACTTGAAAAATGGGCGAACGTAGAAACAAAGTGGGCGAATGTGGAAAAGTTCCACATTCGACCATTACAAATGGGCGAATGTGGAAAAGTTCCACATTCGACCACATAAAAGGGGCGAACCTGGACTGGGTATAAATACCATCCTTAGCCATTTTTCACCATTTCACAAACCCTAAACGCCTCCAAACACTCTCTATCAGCTATTATCATTGGGGAAGGAGTTTTTGAGCTTGTTTTTCATAACCTAACTCTCTAAATCATTACAAGTGAAAATCTAAGGTGTGTTCTTCATTTCAAATCCTTTTTAAACAATTTTAACTTGTTTTCATCTAAACCCCAAGGGTCCAGATCTGATATCAACATGTTTTATGGGTAAAAACCTTCCTAATATCTTTCTAAATAAAACCTATTCATAAACAATGAGTTTTCATACAATTTAACATGTGTTTATGTGGTATTAAGCATTGTTTGATGATTACTTGCTATGTAGATGACATGACTACAACCTAGGGCTGTTATTAATAGAGAGTTATGATTGAAACATGTTACAATTGATTGTTGATGGTGTTTCGTCGATTAAAGGGGTTTTTAGTTAGATTTAGGGCTTGTTTTTGGATGGAATGATAGAGTTATGATAGGGGTTTCTTGTTCATAATGATTTAAGTATGATGAGCTAATGATTGATTAAATTCAGAAAGTTTCCTAATTGGGTAATAATTTCATGCATGATGATGTGACATCTCCATAATTTACTATTTTAGGAAACTTGTAAAAACGGATAAATTTTGGGGTAAAATCGGTAGGGTTTCGTAGGAATATGTTAATGATGCTTGACTGCTGTAGTTCATGATGTTTCGTGATGTTTTCGGATGTTTTCGACGCGTTTTTGGGAAAATCTAACAGCAGGGGCGAACCTGGAATACCTTCGACCAGTCTAACGGTCGAAGGTGGACTTCCAAGGGTCGAACCTGGAACTGAGGGGGCGAAGGTGGAAGAAAAGGGGCGAAGGTGGAAGAAAAGGGGCGAAGGTGGGAGTTTAAAGCCACCTTCGACCACTCAAAGTCACGTTCGGCCCTACGATAACAAAAATGAGATTTTTGATACGAACTAAGTGTTTTATGCTTGAAACTTATGTGTTAAACTTATGTGCATGACTAATTGATGTAATGGGTCACCAACGGGATGTCGGGACGGTCTGGAATGTCCGGTTAACGTTTAAACACACTTT
Organism: Ambrosia trifida; assembly: GCA_028751855.1. Classification (NCBI taxonomy): domain Eukaryota; kingdom Viridiplantae; phylum Streptophyta; class Magnoliopsida; order Asterales; family Asteraceae; genus Ambrosia; species Ambrosia trifida. The sequence continues at coordinate 10,051,673 of CM054131.1, forward strand.
TTAACATACGTAGTCAAGATCTGGACAATCGGGGACTAGTTAGCCTTCGGGTTAATAGTCATTACACTTATGTAAACTCATTGATAGGTTGTCAGTAGTTGGGATTATCATTCACGTGTTGGAATTCTAGTTACCAGAGGACGCACTTTAAGGTGAGTTTCACGGCCCCATTCTTTTACTGGTTTTACAATTTCGGGGGAGAAAACATGCTGTGTTCTTTAAACGTGTGTCAAATGTGTTTTTCCTAAAAGGCGTGACAACTATGTTTTGGGTACTCATGTATTCACTACGTTTTGGGAGTGTTCATTTGGGTTCAAGGTATTCATTTATGTTCCGTATTATATGGCCTATGTTGTGGCAGTTCGTTAGCCGTGGTGCGGTAGTTCGTTAGCCTCTATGTGGTAGTTCGTTAGCTATGTTATAGTAGTTCGTTGGCCATGGGATGGTAGTTCGTTAGCTATGGTAAAGCAGTTCGTTGACCATGGGATGGTAGTTCGTTAACTTCGGTGGGCGATAGTTCGTTTGGGAGGTTCGTTATGAAGTTCAAACATTTAACGAGTGTTTTCATCGGTCGGTAGTATCATGATGGTCTTTCAAAAGTTCGTGAAACGTTTTACTTAAAAAAAACCTATGAACTCACCGGCATTATTTGCTGACGTTTTTTAGCATGTTTGTCTCAGGTCACTAAGGTAGCAGCTGTCGATAGGCGCACGGAGTCTCACGGCGTCTAGGAATCATATGCACGTTTTGTTAAACATTTCAGACTTTATATTTCATTTTGAGTTGTAATACATATTATGCTTCCGCTGTGTTGGAACAGTTTGAACCTTAATGGTTTACTTATGTCAGTTTTACGTATCATATAGTGTTGTTTATTGTGACCGTTGACTTGGATCCTGGTGTGTCACGCGCCTCGCGGTAAAACTCCGCAGTGGTAATTTGAGGGTCTGACAGATTGGTATCAGAGCCAATGGTTATAGTGAACTAGGACTGCATGTAGAGTCTAGTCTATAGCCGAGTATCACACACGTTAGACGGTCACACATAGTTACGAGTCGTGTCGTTTGGTAACCATACTAGCCTTGTCGGGGTGTCGGTGTCCTCATCACACAGTATCGTGTTATTTTAGGAATGTGTGTATCGGGTGATTTGAAGTTCTAGCTAGGAGCACGCTTAGAGGACCATGTAGAGCGATTTGTTATTTCGGGTGCACACGAAATCATAAATTGAAATGCATGAAAATCTTGGTGGACTTCGTGTTCGGACTAATGGTCATGCTGGAACCATGTTCTAAATTCGTTTGGGTCACTTGTATCTCGATCTGTTGGTGGTTTTGAGTGTCTTGTCTCATGTTTGGCAGAACATGTCTGGTCGCGCTGGTGGACGTGCTGGTGGACGCCGTGGTGGCGGCGGGGGTCGCAATGGCGGTGGACGAGGTGGTGGGAACATCACCATGACTCAGGCGGAGTTGGAGCACATGTTGCAACAACAGTTGAACGTTGCGTTGGCTGCTTTCCAGGCTGCTCAGCAGACCCTGGGAAATACTAATCAGATGCAGACTGGGTGCACGTACAAGAAGTTCATGGACTGTAAGCCCCATTTCTTCAATGGGACTGAAGGAGCGGTGGGACTACTTAGGTGGTTGGAGAAGATTGAGTCGGTGTTTGCTATGTGTAACTGTCCCGACGCTGATCGCGTCAAGTATGCGTCTGCTACACTGGAGGGACATGCGTTGACCTGGTGGAACTCCACCACTGCGAACCTTGGTCTGGGTGAGGCCAATGCTATGCCGTGGACCGAGTTTGTTCAGATGTTGAGGGCAGAGTATTGCCCAAGAGACGAGATTATGAAGTTGGAGCATGAGTTTTGGAATCTGAAGATGGTTGGGTCGGAGATCGAGGAGTTTACTGCTAGGCACAACGAGTTAGCTGTGATGTGCCCCGGTTTGGCTACACCGGAGTACCGGAGGATTGAGCACTACGTTGCTGGGTTAGTGCCGGAGGTTGCTGGACTTGTTGCCGCTGCTGATCACACTACTATGTTGGCCACTGTTCGGGCAGCTCACAAGCTGACCAACATGAAGGTTGCTGAGGGCGTTCTACCTCCAAGGGGTGCTGCTGTGAAAGCCCCTGCGGACAACAAGCGAAAGTGGGATGGTGCTGGGAAGAGTGCAAGTGCGGGTCAACCGCAACAACAGGTGAGGAAGACTGAGGCTTTGGGATCGTCTTCGGGTCAGAGGCAAGACGGGTACACGGGGAAACTGCCGGAGTGCAATCAATGTGGGTTCCATCATTATGGCAGCTGTGAGAAGTTTCGTTGCAACCGCTGTAAGCGTGTGGGCCATGTTGCTAAAAACTGTAGAGTCAATCTACAGACAGTTCCAGGCCAAGCGGTTGTCCCTGCCCCTGTCCCTCAGGGGAACCAAGGGTGTTATAACTGTGGGGAGACGGGGCACTTCAAACGTGATTGTCCTAAGCTGAACCAAGGGACTGCAGGTGGTGCAGGGAACGAAGGTGGCGGCCGAACTACTCGTGGTCATGTTTATGTCATTGGCGCTAGGGAGAACCAGTAGGATCCTGATACTGTTACTGGTGAGTATTCTTTTCTTGATTTTCGTTATGCTAGTACTCATTCTCATTCACGTTGTTTGGCGATTCGTATTCATTGTGTGCATTCAGTCTGGTATTTGGTTATCGTTTTGCATTCATGGGTCTGATGTGGGTCCTTTGGAGATGCTACTTGGACGGTACCGGTGTGTCATTTATACCGATCACAGTAGTCTCTAGTAGGCCTTCGATCAGGAGGATTCATTGTTTTGTATTCACTTTGGGGAGGGCGGTTCCCCGGCATAGAGTATTCGTTGATATCATCTTTCGTTCGTGGTTATCATTTCGTTTGTGTTCTAGGAAACGTTACTTGGGTTAGGTCGACACTCATTACTGTCGAAGAGTGAATCTCGGGGCGAGATTCCTTTCAACAGGGGGATGATGTGACGACCGGGAAAATTTTTCTTTTTATCGCTTCGTTCTCTTTGACTTCGGGAAATTTTTGGGACGAAAATTCTTTCAACAGGGGGATGATGTGACACCCGGCATGTTTGAGTCAACACTTTATGAACACATAAGTCTACCTTAGCGAGAAACGTTTATAAACAAGCTTAACTGGGTTAGTTGAGTCGGGTCAGATTAGGATTGTCCAGGGTTCAATGATCCGGAGGATCATTGGGAGTCATTTTGGGAATACACTAGTACCGGGTTCCGTTGTTGGTGACATTACATGAACTAATTAAGTATATGTGTAGATTATGGGTCGTGTGGTGGATTGTATACTTATACTTGCTTAAACGATGTACAAATGATTATACGTGCCTAAATATGCTAAACATAGACTATGGGTGCATGCTTATGTGTTAAGATGTGTTAGAATGCGTTAAACACGACAAACTGGGAAAAGGTTAACATGTGTTAAAAAGTGCTGTTGACATGTGTTAAAAAGGTGCTGATGACCTGAATGTGGAAAAAGTGGGCGAACGTGGAAATGGAACTTGAAAAATGGGCGAACGTAGAAACAAAGTGGGCGAATGTGGAAAAGTTCCACATTCGACCATTACAAATGGGCGAATGTGGAAAAGTTCCACATTCGACCACATAAAAGGGGCGAACCTGGACTGGGTATAAATACCATCCTTAGCCATTTTTCACCATTTCACAAACCCTAAACGCCTCCAAACACTCTCTATCAGCTATTATCATTGGGGAAGGAGTTTTTGAGCTTGTTTTTCATAACCTAACTCTCTAAATCATTACAAGTGAAAATCTAAGGTGTGTTCTTCATTTCAAATCCTTTTTAAACAATTTTAACTTGTTTTCATCTAAACCCCAAGGGTCCAGATCTGATATCAACATGTTTTATGGGTAAAAACCTTCCTAATATCTTTCTAAATAAAACCTATTCATAAACAATGAGTTTTCATACAATTTAACATGTGTTTATGTGGTATTAAGCATTGTTTGATGATTACTTGCTATGTAGATGACATGACTACAACCTAGGGCTGTTATTAATAGAGAGTTATGATTGAAACATGTTACAATTGATTGTTGATGGTGTTTCGTCGATTAAAGGGGTTTTTAGTTAGATTTAGGGCTTGTTTTTGGATGGAATGATAGAGTTATGATAGGGGTTTCTTGTTCATAATGATTTAAGTATGATGAGCTAATGATTGATTAAATTCAGAAAGTTTCCTAATTGGGTAATAATTTCATGCATGATGATGTGACATCTCCATAATTTACTATTTTAGGAAACTTGTAAAAACGGATAAATTTTGGGGTAAAATCGGTAGGGTTTCATAGGAATATGTTAATGATGCTTGACTGCTGTAGTTCATGATGTTTCGTGATGTTTTCGGATGTTTTCGACGCGTTTTTGGGAAAATCTAACAGCAGGGGCGAACCTGGAATACCTTCGACCAGTCTAACGGTCGAAGGTGGACTTCCAAGGGTCGAACCTGGAACTGAGGGGGCGAAGGTGGAAGAAAAGGGGCGAAGGTGGAAGAAAAGGGGCGAAGGTGGGAGTTTAAAGCCACCTTCGACCACTCAAAGTCACGTTCGGCCCTACGATAACAAAAATGAGATTTTTGATACGAACTAAGTGTTTTATGCTTGAAACTTATGTGTTAAACTTATGTGCATGACTAATTGATGTAATGGGTCACCAACGGGATGTCGGGACGGTCTGGAATGTCCGGTTAACGTTTAAACACACTTTTTAACATACGTAGTCAAGATCTGGACAATCGGGGACTAGTTAGCCTTCGGGTTAATAGTCATTACACTTATGTAAACTCATTGATAGGTTGTCAGTAGTTGGGATTATCATTCACGTGTTGGAATTCTAGTTACCAGAGGACGCACTTTAAGGTGAGTTTCACGGCCCCATTCTTTTACTGGTTTTACAATTTCGGGGGAGAAAACATGCTGTGTTCTTTAAACGTGTGTCAAATGTGTTTTTCCTAAAAGGCGTGACAACTATGTTTTGGGTACTCATGTATTCACTACGTTTTGGGAGTGTTCATTTGGGTTCAAGGTATTCATTTATGTTCCGTATTATATGGCCTATGTTGTGGCAGTTCGTTAGCCGTGGTGCGGTAGTTCGTTAGCCTCTATGTGGTAGTTCGTTAGCTATGTTATAGTAGTTCGTTGGCCATGGGATGGTAGTTCGTTAGCTATGGTAAAGCAGTTCGTTGACCATGGGATGGTAGTTCGTTAACTTCGGTGGGCGATAGTTCGTTTGGGAGGTTCGTTATGAAGTTCAAACATTTAACGAGTGTTTTCATCGGTCGGTAGTATCATGATGGTCTTTCAAAAGTTCGTGAAACGTTTTACTTAAAAAAAACCTGTGAACTCACCGGCATTATTTGCTGACGTTTTTTAGCATGTTTGTCTCAGGTCACTAAGGTAGCAGCTGTCGATAGGCGCACGGAGTCTCACGGCGTCTAGGAATCATATGCACGTTTTGTTAAACATTTCAGACTTTATATTTCATTTTGAGTTGTAATACATATTATGCTTCCGCTGTGTTGGAACAGTTTGAACCTTAATGGTTTACTTATGTCAGTTTTACGTATCATATAGTGTTGTTTATTGTGACCGTTGACTTGGATCCTGGTGTGTCACGCGCCTCGCGGTAAAACTCCGCAGTGGTAATTTGAGGGTGTGACAGGGGGGCAAAGAATCCATGCCAAAACCAAAGATCTTGCGAAGCAACGGCTTCTAGCATGATCGTAGGGTATTGGTGATCGCCTCGCATATACTGTCCTCGTAATTCCCTAGGACATGCTCGCCACACTAAATGGGTGCAGTCAATGCTACCGATCATGCCGGGAAGGTGATGTCTTTCGTCGTGTGCCTCATACAAACATGCAATGTCGTGGCTTGTTGGTCTTCGTAAATACTCCGCCCCGTATAACTTAATGTTGGCATTGCAAAAAAATTGTAAAAATTCGCGTGACGTCCTCTCAGACATACATAAATACTCATCGTATTCGTCTGGAGGATTACCGGTTGCGAGTTGTTTCACAGCTGAAGAAACTTTTTGCATGGGCGTAAAACTCTTTCTAAACCGACCGTCCATGCTCTCTCTGAACCATGCGAAGTTTGCTTCAACATTTGCTACAATTTTCAGAAATAGACGCCTCGACATGCGATACCGTAGTTTAAACTGTGCGTCGGTGTATTTTGGTACTTCGGCAAAGTAGTCATTTATTAATCGCGCATTGCCTCTCTCGCGATCACGTGGCACGTATCGTTTCTTAGATGTTGCCGTGTCTTCCTCTGCCCGCCGTGAAAGGTCCGTCAGAAACTCAAGGCTATCGCTTGATTGTAAGATCGGGTGGACCTCGAGTGGGGGAACGATTAGTTGAATATCTTCTACGTCAATATCAGACATTTTTTATAAGTATTGATTAAGATTTCTATGTTTTTGATTCAAAAACCGTGGGAATGAATTGTATTTATAAACCTAAAGCTAAAAACGGTCACAAAAATATGACCGTTTGAAAGTCAAACACATTTAACAAACATAAAACGGTCAAAAAAAGGAATAAATATTATCTAAAAGTTTGCACCGTCTCACACTACTAGTCCGTTAGATGGAACCAGAAAAAGGTCCACGGGAGCCCTACCAGCACGGGTGACGGCGGTATTACCGTGCTGATAGTGAGATACCCGTACCCAATTCTAGTAACGCCCCGTCCCCTTACATATATATTTCTACCTATCAGCAAGAAAACAATAAGGAGCAAAACAACAATCGCAATATTTTTTTATACTAATTAAGAAGCAACCATATCTATCATGTAATTTGCATTTTCTATTTAAAAAAAAAAATTATATCTGTTAACTTAAAAAAAAAAAAAAAAAAAAAAAAAAAAAAACCTGAATACGTAGGTATATTTGAACTTTTTTCAACATTAAAACTTGTTCAAATATAGAGTAACTATTTTTTTATACTATTTTTATTCTTTATATTTTAGATAATAAGCTCATTTTGTTTTCATTTAATTTGCATTTTCTTTTAACAATTTGTATTGTTAAATTAAAAAACTTAAAAAAACTTAATACATGGGTACCTTTCAACTTTTCTTGACATTACCGACATTTTCCTTTATAGTTTTTTTTATCGATATACTAACATGTGCTGATATTTTTATTGGCATATCTTGACTTTGTCTTCCCTTTTTTTTTTGTTTTTTCTATTTCTCTGTTATGCCAAGTGTCGGGAAGGACTGAATCAACAGTGATCAAATAGTTTAGGTTAATAGACTCCAACGTAATAAAATATTTTTACCAAATAGTTTTGTAACAAAACATAATCCTACAATATATAATATATATTGATTTTAAGATAAATAAACTATGTTCATTGCATTCTCTAAAAGGTCATCATATTCAAAGTAAACTAGTGGGATTCTGTGCCATGATGTGGTGGGAATTCGATTTTGGAAGGTATCGTGTTAAAACACATTGGTACTCTATATAGTTTACGATATTAGATTTGAATAAAACTTTGTTTTCAATAAAAAATGTATATTGGAATGAAGTGCATTCAACATCTTTCGAAAAAGTAACTAAAACAGTTATCAGAGAATAATCAAATTAACTGTAAACTAAACGGGTTAAAAGGCGTATATGGTTAACAATTCTGATTTCAATTATTTTGAACAAACCTGTTTTCTGCAATTTAATTGTTTGAGCAAATCGGTGTAGCTTTTTTTAGTAGTTTTGAGTCTTATATTCTTGAGATGATTATTTGTGCATTATATGCATTAATGGAGTTAGCCTTTTAACTATAATTTTCTTATATGGTTCCATTGTTCTGTTTGAATATATTTTAATTGCGAAATGTGTAAATCGTGGTTTTCATTAATTCACATGCTTATTTTTTTTTTGAACGGGCTGACAGAACGGAGAACCACCCATAAGAACACCCAAACCGCGTAAGTTCAAACCCCGGCTCCAACGTTTGCAAGCCCGCGTAAAGACGCGTGGGAACGAACCCCCAACCCCTAGCGCAGGAAACCGCCACAAACCGAAATCGAACCTCCGCCTGTGGAGAAAACCTGCGCACCTCACCCCAGCTGGGCTGGGGGTCATCGGCATTCACATGCTTATTTAACATTTAATTGACCATCAATTTTCATTTACCAAGATGTGACAATATCTTTTACATGTTTAGACAAGGATACATGACAATAAAAAGGAAAACACTTTTAATCGTGTGATCCATCAACCTTAACATTCTCCATGGTCTCCATCTTCAACTCCTGCGATTTCTTCACACTCAAGAAGAACTCAGTCATCACAGCTTCATAATCATGTAACTTCTCATAACCCGGAAAATAATTAATATCAACCACAAGATACCCATCTTCTTTACCATCCTTAATCATATCAAAGTTAAAAAGATGCAATCCTAGAGCTAGTCTCAAGCCTCTAGCCACCTCATCAACAAACACCGGGTCAGGCATCTCTACACTCTCATTACCTCCCTCTTCTTCACCCGAACTCACCGCACTCGATATCTTCGAAAAACTCATAACTCCACCCGATTCTATGGCCAGTTTTTCCATGCTCTCGTTTGTAACATCTGGCAAAGAACTCCTTTTCACACATTTGACATATTCGCCCGCAACGTAAACTTTAAACACCACACCACCATGGTTTACAAATTGTTGTAGCACCATGGGTGGGTCGAGTTCGAGCTTGTTGGTTAATCCTTCTTGGGTAAAGACAAGTGACATGTTATGTGCGGTTGCGGACCCATTGGCAAGAAGTGGTTTAACCAAATATGGGAAGCCCGAGTCGATAGATTTTAATGATAAGTTATCTTGGATAACAAGTTGGGTTGGGATTTTGAGTTGAGGGATGTTGAGGGTGGATATGGGTTCGAGCATTGAGACGCGGTTGTGGAGGCGTTGGATCGCGGATGGTGGGTCGATTATGGTGACATTAGGGTGGTTGATGGTGAAGTTTTGGAGGTTGAGGTCCCATGCATGGTCGTACACCTTGTGAATTATGCAATCAAAGGGTCCTTGATCGGTTAATGGTTTTGATATGTCTATTGGGATGAAATAAATGCCTTGTTGTTTGGCGTATGTTATGAATGATTCAACCATGAAAGCTTCGATCTTTCTTGTTGGGAATGCATAACCCACTCGACAAATATTGGTTTTTTCTTCAAGTTCTGGCATTTTTTTTATTGTTAGATGGAGTAATCGAATGCAAAGTTGATATATGTTCAAACAAATATATGCCCACAAATATTATTGGGCGATATGTTTGATGGAATCAGTTATGGAAAACTGTAGGGATCTCCTTGATTTGGGGTTCATAATGTACATTTATGAGTAAAATACGATTTCATACAAAATAAGGAGAAATTACAAAACATCCATTAAAAGAGAGGTAGAAAAGGCAAAATCGCAGTAATATTTATGGGTATCAATCATGTCGGGTTAGTAGATTTACGGGTTGGAAATGTGCAACTTGAACCTAACTAAGGTGCTGTTTGTTTTTTGCTCAAAAGCACTTCTGACCTCTTTTGTCTGCGTCATGCAGACGCGCGCAGACATTTAAGGTCTGTAGATTGTTTGTTTTTTGGAAGACCTTTTACTCAAAAAGGTCTTCCTGACCTCTTCTTGGTGCAGACTTGTTTCAAAGTCTTCTAAGGTCTTCAAAGATCTTCTCCACTTCTCTTCTCCTCACCCACCACCACCACCACCACCACTACCGTCCACCACCACCCACCACCACCACCACCAACCACGGTCCACCACCACCACCTACCACCGTCCACCACTACCACCCACCACCACCACCACCGTCCACCACCACCACCATCCATCACCACGGTCCACGGTCCACCACCACCGTCCACCACCACCGTACACCACCACCATGGTCCACTACTACCACCGTCCACCACCACCGTCCACCACCACCACTACCACGGTCTACCACCACCACCAATGTCTACCACCACCACCACGGTTCACCACCACCACGGTTCACCACCACCACCGTCCATCACCACCACCCACCACCCACCACCCACCACCACCACCATCCACCACCACCGTCCACCACCACCACCATCCACCACCACCGTCCACCACCATCCACCACCATCTACCACTGTCCACCACCACGGTCCACAACCACCACCCACCACCGCCACCCACCACCACCACCACCGTCCACCACCACCACCCACCACCACCACGATCACGGTCCACCACCACCACCACGGTCCACCCCCACCACCAACCACGGTCCACCACCACCACCGTCCACCACCACCTACCACCATCCACCAACACCACGGTCCACCACCACCACCGTCCACCACCATCACCACCCACCACCGTCCACCACCACCACCACCGTCCACCACCATCACCACCCACCACCATACACCACCATCCACCACCACCACGGTCTACCACCACCACGGTCCACCCCCACCACCAACCATAGTCCACCACCACCACCGTCCACCACCACCTACCACCATCCACCACCACCACCGTCCACCACCATCCACCACCACCGTCCACCACCACCACCGCCCACCACCACCACCACGGTCCACCACCACCACCCACCACCACCACCAACACTGTCCACCACCACCACCCACCACCACAACCACCGTCTACCACCAGACTGCTGTAAAAATCATTTTATTTCAGCAGCCTGCAGACTTTAATAAACAAACAGTCTTCTTCTTGCAGTCTGCAGACCTTTGGTCCACCTCTTCTCCTGCAGATGTTTGCAGATGTGGTCCGCAGACTGCAGACATTTTCATGCAGAAAAAACAAACAGCACCTTATACGACTCATTTAACATAGAGTAAAGTGCACGGATGGTCCATGTGGTTTGCCCAGATTTAAACTCTGCTCCTTAGCTTTTCGAAATTACACGTATGGGATCTGTGGTTTGTATTTTGTTTCATCGATGGTCCCTTACTTGGATGGAGGTTAAGTTTTTCAGTTAAGTCAATGTGAAATTACTAAATTACCCCTCTTTAAAAAAATAAAAAAAATATTATACTCTCTTATATCTCCTTCTTTGGTCGCAACCCCCACCACACCTATCTACCACAACCAACCCACCACCACCATATTCCCCCAACCATCACCACTACCATCTTTCCCCAACCATCACCAAAAATCATTTAACACCACCATCACCATACCCGACCATAATCCCCATCGCACCACCATCTACCTTCGTCATCAAACACCAATCGCATCACCTCCGCCCAATACCACCATCAAACAACAATCACACCCATCGCACCACCCGGAGAAGAGCATGACCGGAGAATACATCAGCCCTCCAATACCACCACCAAACAAAAAACAGAGGTGACAGAGCCTCTGTTCAATGTTTCAGCCTCTGTTCGATGTTGAAGACTGGAATTTATTTCTACTACATGCTCTTATTTTATTAATTTTTGTAGTTATTCACTACCTTCACTTTTATTGCCTTACATAGTTAAATTATTAATATTTGTTTGGGTTTGTCAGATGGAGGTGTGAGACAACAGTGACGAGAGGGTTTAATGTCAAAACCACCAAGTTCTAAAAGAATAAAGATCATTGGCAGCTCTGATCGATGAAGACATCGGAACAGATGCAGAAATCGACTGAAAGAGGATCAAAGCAGATATTAGGGTTTTATAAAAAGGAATGAATGAATGAGGAAATTTATCGAATGGAGAAGGTGAGTGATATATCGGATGGTTTCTGGTATCACCAGTGCAGGTAGGGTGGTGGTCGTTAGAGGAGGAGGTGGTGGTGTTGGTGGTTTGAAGAGGGGGTGGTGATTTGTGATGGTGATAGTGGTTTGGAAAGAGAAGGAAGGAGAAGGGGGTTTTATTATTTTTATGTGGTGAGGGTATTTTGGTCATTTTACATGACTTAACAGAGAAAATTTAACAACGTTAGCTGGTAGAGACCAAAATGTTATAAAATGCCAACGTTGGGGACCATTGAAAATAGATGAGGGCATATGTGCAATTCGTGCAAACCACAGGGACCATCCGTGCACTTTACTCTTTAACCTATTTTCTAGCGAGTCATATATGTTGACGAGTTATTGCGGGCTATTATTATGCGTGGATACACTCACAAAATTTTGGTGGACAGGTTGTGAATGCTTTAATAGGCCATTTGTGTCAATTTTCAGTTGTCGCGTTCAAGTGGACTAAAATATTATGTGCTAAGAAAAAATCTATTGCACCACATTAATTAATCTGTTTAGTAACAACCAACATTGTTACAAAATTCAACCATTGAGACGACCTAAGTTATAAGTATACAAGCTTTAGGAAGATCTAAAGATCAAATGTGAACTTTTGATAGTGTAAGGACCAAACATGCAATATTTACAAATCACAAAGACCAACCAAGCATCATGCCCAGGACCAAACATGCAATATTTACAAACCAATGAGACCACCCAAGCACTAGGCCCGACCTAAAGGATGGGCAAGGTGGTTGATGGCTCCGGACCTGGTCTCTCAATGGCCCAATTTTTTTTTAAATTACATATATATGTATTAGGTTTTATTTTTTTTATATATATATATATATATATATATATATAGGGGAGGGTTATCTTGAGAACGCTAAATATTGTGAGAACCGTGAGAACAAGTACAAAAATCAATTTTTTTTAATACAAATCCCATTATAATCAAAATACAGCATTAATAAATGAATTTTCTTTCCAAATAAGTCATCTTTTCTTGCAAAAACACTTTTAAATTAACTTTTTACACATGTGTAAATGAAACAGTTTACATATGTATAAACAGTAAATTTACACATGTGTAAAAACAAATTATTTCCGTATACGTTTGAATTTTTACGCGTAATTTGTGTTTTTGAGATGGAATTTTAGTAATAAAGACAAGTGTAAAAAGAAATTTAGAATTTGAATGGTTTTAGATGCCGTTCTCACGGTTCGCACGAAATATAGGTGTTCTCAAATTAACTTTCCCCTATATATATATATATATATATATATATATATATATATATATATATATAGGGGGAGGATTAAATAAAAACCCACTCAAATTGAAGAAACCCGGGAAACTCTGATTTCCCGAACTTTTTATCATCTAAAAAAATTAGGGTATGTAATATACATGTTTTTAAGAGTTTTGAGCCAAAAAAAAACAAAAAAGCGTCGAGTGGATATTTTTAAAAAAAATAAATAAGTTTTTTGTGTTACATATGTTACATGTCTGTAAAGTGTGTAACATACGTAACACAAAAAAACTTATTTATTTTTTTTAAAAATATCCACTCGGCGCTTTTTTAATTTTTTTGGCTCAAAACTCTTAAAAACATGTATATTACATACCCTAATTTTTTCAGATGATAAAAAGCTCGGGAAGTTAGAATTTCCCGGGTTTCTTCATTTTAGAGGGTTTTTTGTGGATACTTAGCCTATATATATATATATATATATATATATATATATATATATATATATAGTGTAAGTATATAGAGAAAACCCTTTAAAATGGAAAAACCCCAAGAAACCCAACCCTTGGTTCATATTGTGCCACATCACCCACTATATTATAATATTCTATAATATTAAAAGGGGCACAATAGACATTTCCACTACCCCTTCTCTCTCTCTCCCTATATATATTGTTTCCCCCCCTCTCTCTCTCTCTTTATTTTATTTCAAATTCAAAAGTTTTTCTCTGCCCTCTCTCTCTCTCTACTCTGCCCTCTCTCTGTCTCTCTCTAGAATCACCACCACCATCCACAACCACCATCCACAACCACCAGCTACCACCACCATCGCCACCTCCGACTAAACCAGGCAAGTTTTCCGACTGAGCCAAAGTCGATTCAGCAGGCTTCCGGACAGTTTGATCGCCACTAAGTGAATTGGAAAGCAGCGTATACATGGCCGGTAAGTCGGACACAGACAGAGCCATCGGAAGCAGATTCTCTGCAAATTATTATTATTTGTTTGTAAAAAAAGGTAAGTGAAATGAGATGAATTCTTTCTAGATTTATTAATCAGATGCGATGAAGATCAAGGAATTGGAAATGGTGATTATAATAATAATAATATGAATGAATGATGATTACCTGTAGGGTTTATGGTGGATTGAGAATGGATTATGTAGGGGGATTGGGAATAACAATAATAATAATAATATGGAGTCAATAATAATAAGCTATTGCTTATTGTTTATTGTTTATAATGGATTGTTACTCTCTCTCTCTCTCTCTGTGCGTTTTGTGTTACGTTTTGATTTTGTTAGGTTTTGGGTTTTGTTAGAACAATAATAATAACAATTTTAGGGATAGTTTTTGTTCTCATACCAAGTGTTCGATCAAATGCTTGAGTGAAAAAAAAAAACTTATGTTAACCTTTTTTATTTTTTTTTATTATTATTATTTTGTTTTATGTTAGATTTTTATTGGATTGGGGACATGCGGTTGATAGATCACATGTGATTGATGAATAAATTTGTAGTCTTTTTATATTAGTATATGCTAACACATGCTAGTGATGCCCCCATTATGTATTTGAGGATCCCAAACTAACATGTGTATCTGTTATAGGGTTGGTTTACATGAGTAGGCTATTGGAAGAAGGCGGCGTTGGTGATGTGGCTGTGGTAAGTTATTGTTTTTTATAAAGATTATAAATTTTTATTTTTTTTTACGCAAGTGAAGGTGTTTATGAACTCGTCTAGGGTGCATGTCTATTTTTGCGGTCTGAGTCATGTATGCCCACACACGTTAGTAATGCTAACACATGCTAGTATATGCCCAACTAACAGGTGTTAGGGTCCATATGACATATGTTATTTTCAGTAAAACATATATTTTAGAATATGCTAACACATGCTACTGATGTCTTTTATTATATTATATATTTCATGAATATGAGGATAATTTTTTGGTATATGGATTTGGATTGGTTCTGATTTGATTTTTTAAAATTTATTATTGTTGGATTTTAAACCCTATTTAATCGTATTATTATTATTATTATTATTATTAATATTATTGTATTCTATTTAATATTTTTTTTGGCAAGTGAAAGTGTTATGAACTTGTCTAGGGTGAATGTCTATTTTTTGCGGTCCGAGTCTTGTATGCTCACACACATTAGTGATGCTAACATATGCTAGTATATGCCCAACTAACAGGTGTTAGGGTCCATATGACATACGTTATTTTCAGTAAAACATATGTTTATACACATGTTAGTGATGCTAACACATGCTAGTATGCCTAACTAACAGGTGTTAGGGTTCATATGACATGCGTTAGTATATGCCCAACTAACATGTGTTAGGGTTCATATGACATACGTTTTTTTCAGTAAAACATATGTTTTACAGCACACTACACATGTCAGTGATGTCTCATTATGTGTTTTGGAGAGCCCAACTAACACGTGTTATCTTTTTTTTTTTGTAGGTGAAAAGATGTTTTTGTGTTAAAGATTCAGATGGGTATCAAGAACGAAGCATAGCTAGATCATTTTTATGTTGTTATGATAGTTTTTTATCATTCGCAAATAACTATGTTTGTATGAAAAGTTTTTGATACATTTTTAGTATTGATTGTAATGATCGTTTTTATCATTTCTTAATTAAATATACATTTTATGTGTTTTTTTATTTTGTTCTTTTTAGTATATGTGTGTGTTAACACATGTTAGCGATGTGTCACACGAGGTCAGAATTTTTTATCACAACACTAACGTACGTTAATATTGGTGCTGGAAAAGGGCCATAAAGTAAGAGAGAGATGATTTGACAAGTGTCAAATCAACCTTTTTAAACCTAGGATTCAGAAAATTTAAGTGACCCACTTGCTTATTTAAGATTACCATATTACCCTTGATTTCAATTATGACCACACAATGCAAGTTGCTTTTGATTATTAAATACAATTAATTATGGACCATTGATCAAACTTGATCAATGGTCAATAGAGGGTTTTCAGGGTTTTTCCATTATTTGAGGTTTCCATATTATCCACTCCCTATATATATATATATATATATATATATATATTTGTTTCTTATATATATAAGTCTTGTTAGTGGAGTTGAAAAACCATGCTAATTTAATGTAGAGTTTTCAAGTTCAAGGCTTGGATCTAACGCAAAATTCTATTTTTTTAATTCATTCATCTTTATCAAAATTTTAGACCCAATTTTTATGCTGCCGAAAGTAAAGTTTTTTTTAATCCTCTCAAAGACGGGATGGCCCTGCCAAGCACTTAACACTATTATAAATGTAACCTCTCAACTAACAATGTGCTACATCCGTCTCAAAATCCAAATTTTATTATTGTATTAAGAAAATACTAAAACTAGAAATGAAGTATAAAACAATTCAAAATATTTAATTATTTATACCATGCTAGATGATTGTGTAAACGGTAAGACTATGTGTAGTGGAGCTTAAAATAAGCGTGAAATGGTGTGAAAACCCCCCTACACCACCCTCTTGAACGTTAAAGGGCGTGAAATGGGGGGATGCGTTATACGTAAAACACCCCTCCACCTCCCTCTCTTCCCCTCTCTCTCTCAACTTATCTCTCTCACTCCCTCTCTTTCTTTGATCTCTCTAATTTTATTAAAAAAAATAAATACATATTAGTTAGATAATAATTAGAGGGGTGTGAACCATTACACCCTTATTTGGTTAAAAATGACTAAGCTGACGGGACATCCACATGATGCCAAAAAACGCCCTTAGGAGGGCATGAACCACTACTCATGGTCTAAGATTCAAGTAAATAAACAGTCAAACGATAATTAAAATGAAGAAATACATAATACAAGTAAAAAGTTGGAAATATTAAGTGTGGAAGTCACACATTTGGTATATGAGATTACTGTTTGTCAAAAGAACTTATTAACTCCATGTAAAGTTAACATATACCCTTAATCTAAACTAAAAACTTATAATGAAATCAACTACAATCCCCGCATCTTGTTATTGTTAGTCGCATTTCCACCACCGCTTTGGTCTAATCATAGTGTTCATCATCTTCTTCCCAACTAATGATAAAATTGAAGACCACCCCACCCATATCCACTGGGTTTTTGTTTTGTGTGCAAACCAGAACTAGCGGTGAGGAAAATGAATTAAAGATGATGGATGCAAAACCATAATGGATTTGCTTATTTCTTATTTATATAAAATGGTAAAATGATCAATTTTAAAAAGATGTCCAAAAGCTAACATCCACCGATTCTAGGGACCAAAACGTGACGGATAAGTAAACAATATAGATGATGTCCAAATCTTTGAAATTAGGGGTGTTTATAAAATCTTCACACATTTTTTTGAACGGCTTATAAAGTTTTTAGTTTTTACACGCTCCATAACTATCTTATATTACATATCAACTATTTTCCACATCCGTTGAGATCGCTACTCAGGGTGGACGTCTAAGGGTTTTTTTTTTTTTTTTTTTTTTTTTTTTTTTTTTAATATGGGAATAATGAATAAACAACAATGAGAGTATCTGATTCTAAAAGGTAATCTCATTCTATGCACACTTAGTGTTTAG
Organism: Ambrosia trifida; assembly: GCA_028751855.1. Taxonomy (NCBI): domain Eukaryota; kingdom Viridiplantae; phylum Streptophyta; class Magnoliopsida; order Asterales; family Asteraceae; genus Ambrosia; species Ambrosia trifida. The sequence continues at coordinate 10,069,320 of CM054131.1, forward strand.
GTTTTTTAATTTTTCTTTATGTCGGTACAAGTAGCTAGTGGTGGATATACCAATTCTTTTAGTTTATTCTGTTTAGGATATTGGATATATAACAACCCAACTTATAATTTCGATTCGGGTCGGGGTCGCGTTGTCAAAATGAAGTTTTTTTTTTAAGGGTAATTTCTTTTAAATCCTGTATTTGGTGGGACTTGAACCCAAGACCTTCCACAATCTAGGTGTTTTAAAGGCTTTGCCTTTACCAATGGACCACCACCCCATTCAGGGGCAAAGTATTGTTGGGGCCAGGGGTGGCCCTGGCCCCCCCTGTTTTTTGGCGCAGTAGTGGAAATTTGCGATTTTCATAGGTAAATTGAGTCCAGGTTGAGTCCGCCCCCCGCCGATTTTCCACTACCAATCGAAAAAAATTGAGTTCGGCCCCCGCCGATTCCGAAACCAAGCTTCGCCACTAACCCCATTGGTTTGTCAAAATGAAGTTAATAAATAAAGTATTACAAAATATTTTTAAACTATTTTTTATGTGAATTTTCGCCTTTTAAAAATAACTGATTAAGTATATTTTTTTTTAAACATCGTTTATAAAATGATCACTAATTCAAAGTCATAGTTGTTACGTGCCTAGTAGTCATTGGGATGGGTCATGATTATGGCCAGCATCAAGGCCTAACAGTTGCACAGGCCAGGCCCAAAAGACAGATATCAAGCCCATTCGTGACCAAGATGCTTAGCCCAAGTCCAGCTGAAATTGCATTTGTTATTTTTATTTTGCATAGTGGTCAATAAAGTGCATGCATATAGGATTAGTGGAGTTATACTCATGGAGTAGTGTTCAATCACGTAGCTTTTGCATCTTTATATTCATGTAATTGCATTTGATCATGAAGAAATGAAGAAAAAAAAAAACTAAAGAAAGCTTTGTCTATCTTCTCAACTTGAATTCTTGAAAGTTTTGTAGGTTTTTCTTTGTAAAACATATCAATTGGTGCAAGGGCGAAGCATCCATGGGGCCAGGGGGTGCCTTGGCCCCCCCTGTTTTTTGGCGCAGTGGTAGAAATTTACGATTTTCGTAGGTAAATTGAGTCCGGGTTGAATCCGGCCCCCGCCGATTTAATCTTCAGACCCCTACCGATCGAAAAAAATTGAGTCCGGCCCCCGCCGATGTAATCTTCAAGCTTCGCCACTGAATTGGTGCTTTCATTGAGCCTTAGCCTCTTTGGCTTTGAAAGAACTCAATGACTCTATTATTCTATCTCGCTTCACCGGTTCAAATCCGGCCCGATGGCTTTGTGAAGTTGAACGATTTTTTTTCCTTGTATGTAATTTACAAGGAAGAATGGTTTGCTTAAGTGGTTGAATACTTTGATGATGAACCTTTTTCTTGGTTCAATTCATGATATCGAGGGCCTGAACGTCTCACTTGGAAGTCTTTCACCATCGGAATGCTTCATCGTTTCCTACCACCACCACCGTCTCGACCACAACAACAAAATCCCCTTGCACCATCGCCTATCCATACCAAATTCAATATTATTTCTCGTCCACATACCCATCCTATGTTGTCACTCTATAACCCTCAAACCTCACACGACTCATATGGCCTTGCAAAATTAACTAAAGAAAAGCTAGCATTCCAAATTGAGCATATGAATCAACCTTCTGTTCATTTATTGATACTAGTATCTGTAACCTCACGAATTTTCCCATTTATTTTGCATTAAAGTATTTCCCGATCCACGATATAAAGTCTAATTTATTTCTAAGTATTCTTATCTGTATCCGTGCACCCTATTTTTCTAAGTTCATTTTATCATTGTACTTAAAAAAAAAATCTTCAATCATGACATATGTCCTATCCTAATTCTATTTATAAAATCGTCATTTTATAAGACGGTGTTTTTATTTTTCTAATTCAAACTAATGATTTTTTTTTTATTTAAAGCTAATCATTTTTCCAACTACATTTATAATCTCAAACAAGGAAGATATAAATTCGTTTCAAAATAAATAAATAAATATATATATATATATATATATATATATATATATATATATATATATATATATATATCAAAGCCTTGAGTCAAGAGTCAAAGTCTTGACAACATAATTCTTGGAGTCAAAGTCTTAGTCAAACAGTCAAAGTCTTAGTTAAATAGTCAATTCATCATAAAACCTTACTTTATGGTGTTGACCAATTTTAATGGCTAATTGAATCCAAAACTAGTATAAAAACCCACCTATGACCCATTACACTAGGCACCTCTAAATCGATTGTTTCAATCCGATTAAACTTTCCCTCATACCTTTCTTCTATAGTCTATTACTTCTACAATTGAAGCTTTGATTATAAGCTCTTGTAATTGGCGAATTGGAAGCTTGATATTCTTTCTTTTTCGGTTTTTATTTCTTCAAATTGGACTAGCTACGTTGTTAAGTCTTTGGGATTCGCCTCGCATACATTCACAACACTTAGAGGATAATTCACCTTAGCCAATGTGAGTTTACGTAACCATGTTTATGCGATTCTTTATACTTGCAACCTTTTACTTAAGCAATTCTACATGCATGTCTAGTTGTAAACTTTATTGCCTCATGAATTAGACAACAACAGTTTCAACGAGTTTCAACGAGTTTCAACATTACATAATCATTAGCTATGGCCAAGCCGGCGATACTCAATAATAGATCTATTGGATTGACAATCCCACCCGGATACGTGTACCTCCTACATAGGTAGCGTGGGTGATTGTTATCGTTCCAACATATTATTAAGGTGAACCGTGGATGACGGGATGGACCTAAACTAGTCGGAGGTTTGATTATGTCGATTCAACATTTCATGTTTATTCATGTAGACTTAAACTTACGATAGACATATGAATTGCTAAACTTTTATTCTTAAACTTAATTGCTTGACATGGCTTATGTATTCTCACCAACTTCTAGTTGACCCCCCCCCCCCCCCCATTTTTACAACTCAACAGGAAATAATGATGATTGAAGTCTAGAGAGTTAGCATGAGGAGACAATTTGAAGTTTATGCTTTGTTTGGCTTTTTGATGTATTAGAATTCCATTCAAGACTTGTTATGTATTTTCAATTTTGGATATTTTTACTTTAAATAAATTTCAATTAAAACTTGAATACCGTGTGCTACTGTATACTCATTCTTACGTGACACCTCGATGTTTCCGCCATCGGTTGAGGTGTTACAGATTGGTATCAGAGCCATGGTTATAGGGAATTAGGTTATTAGAAAAATAATCTAGTCTATAACCATAGGATTATAACCAGTACTTGCTTCTTTTACTTGCAACTATACTTGTTTCTTTTCTCTTTCTCTATCCTACTTCTTATCTCTACTCTAGTCCCAACAAGATGATTATTCTCCATCACTGGATCTACTCTTAGACTAGTAGGACAAATCCTCAGATTATCAAGCCCATTCGTTACCAAGATACTTAGCCCAAGTCCAGTTGAAATTGCATTTGTTATTTTAATTGCAATTGTTATTTTTATTCTTATTGTGCATAGTGGTCAATAAAGTGCATGCATATAGGATTAGTGGAGTCATGGAGTAGTGGAGTCAATCACGTAACTTTTGCATGTTTATATTCATGTAATTGCATTTGATTATGAAGGAATGAAAAATTTTTTTAAAGAAAGCGATGTGCTTTGATCTATCTTCTCAACTTGAATTCTTAGAATTTTTGTAGGTTTTTCTTTGTAAAACCTATCATAGTTCCGATTCTGTAAGCTCCATTGAAGAAAATCTCTCTTACCAACTGTTGTTTCAATCAGTAAAACAAATGAGATGTTCATTAATTGACGACAATTCATACATATTAATATGCTTGTGAAATGCATACATATGGGCGCCTAGCCGCCTAGTATATTATATGCACCGAGTCTAGGTGAACCTAAAGTTATTTTTATGTAATATATAGTACATAAACTCGATTGAACTCATAAGGGAAACCTCAATATATAAATAATTTGATGTGGTTTAATTTTAAACAAACCAACATACATGGTTGTGTAGCCACGTTACCAGTGGCGGATTCAGAGGGGGTCCCGGGGTTTCCAGGAACCCCCTCGATTTGGAAAAAAATTGAAAACTTAAGTGAAAAAATTAGTGAAAATCTACGAAATGAACCCCCTGAAAATCATTCCTGGATTTGTCACAGCACGTTACCCGTTTATTTAAATGAACAGTGTTGAAATCCGATATCCTTGTTTTTTTATTTATTTTCAGCAGTTGTTAGTAATTTTCTTTTGATGTTTATATGATTTAGACTAACTGAGTTACAGTTTGTGTCATTTATGTTTTTCTAGTGGATGCCAACTGATTTTGTGAAGAAGGAGGGCACCTCTGATGCACGGAAACGCCTAAGAGGCACCGTCCCCGTACCCGAAACTCCCAGGGGACGGAAACGCCTACGGGGACGCCCGGAAACGTTTCCTGCCTATTTCCGGTTTTTGTGGGACGTTTCCCCACGTTTCCCCAACGATTCCGGTTATTTTTGCCGGAATGCCTCGCCAAGTCGTCTTTTCCGTCGAGATGCAGCCATCAACGACTTTTTTTTGTTGTCGGAATGCCTCGTCGGAGCAACCAAAGCTATGGTGATCTACTCAAACTTTAGTTGCAGATTAGTTGCTGATGGAAGATGAAACAGAGCAAAAGCGGCGCTCCTATCTAGGGCTGTTCACGAGCTGAGCCGATCCGAACGAAGCTTTGCTCATGCTTGGCTCGTTTACAAACCGAACCGAGCGGAGCGGCTCATTTACAATCGAGCCGAAAATCGAACGAGCATTCTTCGAGCGCAAATTTTTCGAGCGAGCGCCGAGCGAGAATCGAGCGGAGAGTAATATGGACGATCATAAAATTGCGATGTTTTCTTCGATGTTTTCATTGTCGGGTGACAACTAAGGTCGAAATGTCCGATGGTAACACTAATATTGAGATCCTAGTGTCTAAGGATGAGGTTTAGATTGAGGCTGGTGGGGTGATGAGCATACATCAGAGAACATTTGTTGCATTATGACGTAGGTGTGATATCAATCGATAATTAGCAATAGACGACTAACAGCATAAAGAAGTCAAGACTGTCACCTCATGACTTATTATTTTACAATTAAATCTAGTGTTAAATTTTTTTATTGAGTTAAGTGGGCTATTAATTATGTTTGCATATACAAAGCCAAATCCAATAGAATGTTATATATAAAGCCATAAATTTATCTGTAAATTGTGTGTATATCTATTATGAAATAAATAAAAAATTATTCGAGCCGAACCGAGCCGAGCGTACCTTTGCTCGTGCTTGGCTCATTTACAAACCGAACCGAGCCGATCGGCTCATATACAACCGAGCGGAAGATCGAGCGAGCATTTTTCGAGCAAATTCCGAACGAGCGGCGAGCGATCGGCGAGCGCCGAGCCTTTTGAACAGCCCTACTCCTATCATTCTATTTAGGGTTATTTAATCAACTTATCCTTTTTGTCACTTTATACCATCTAGTTTCCTTTATTGCACTTTAGCACTAACTTTTAATAAAAAGCTTAGTACAAAGTTTGCATTTCTCCATTTTAGCCCCTCTAAATATTATTGCTTAAACGTTAATATAACATAATGTTCACTTTTTATTTTAATTTAAAGTCACTATTTAGAACTTTGAAGTCTTGAAGTTACTTATGATATTGTATGTAGAAAATTGTTTAATATATTTTTATTTTTTATATTTTTTTATTGCCGTACCCATGCCTTACCCTTTTTTTGATTTTTTGAGTTTTGCCGTTTACCGTACCCGTATCCGTACCCGTTTCTCGTTCCCGTACCAGTTCCCGTGCAACATAGGAGGGCACTACCCTAAAAGTTTTTAAACTTCACTAATTTCAACTAATCATGCATGCACTGTCATATCACTTCACTAAAACACAGTTTTGAAGGAAGCACTTCACTGATTTTTTTTATTTATTTTCATTTAAGTTGAATGACCGTTGCATTTAAAAAATAGTTTTACTGCCCGAACTACAACCAGCAAACAGTCCACATATCCATTACCAGCACTACCGACGACTGTGTTACTGTGCTGATAGTGGGGTACCTGTGACCAATTCTGGTACGTTGTGCTCCGTCCCCTGATGATCTACCTTGGGATGGGAAATTACATATTTTAATTTAACAACGTTGTTTATTACATAAACAAAGGTGATATTTACAGCCTGCCTGGTATGTCATATTCTCGTACCATGAAATAGGTATAAGTAAAATTATAGAACCTAATTGCCTGTTTTTGTGTATTTCGCGATAAGCAATACAAATTACAATCTGTGTTGGACCAGCTCAGCTAACCGAACTAACCAACTGCAACTCTTATGTCTATCATCACCACCTCTTAAAACAATGCTAATAAAATTTTAACCCTAATGAGAATGAAAATGACCATTAATGTGTTGCTAATAATAACGGTTGTTTCGAGGTTGATTCTCCCACTGTGACACACGCTTGAGGAAATGAAGGCGGTCGATATGCTTCTACTGCTTTAAGACAAGCAGCATCAACATCACTCGGTCCATACTTGTCGAGCTCATCGCTATCCTTGGCATCCTGAGTAACATTAATACAATTATCAAGAGTTATGTATACATATATTTAGTTTAAAACAAGTTGATTTTTAAATTCATAACAATAAAAAAAGGTGTAGAAACAGTGTCCAGGAAAATAATTGGAAGACAATATGAACAAAAGAAAAAAAGACCAAGTAATTGTAATAAACCAGAGCAAACCAAATGGTGGTTGGATGTTATTTGTTGTTTGAAATTCTAATAATAAGATGTTATTTGTTGTTTGAAATTCTAATAATTCTTAGTAATTCAAGACATTTGTATATAAATTTATAAAGTGACCAAATATTAGGGGTGACAAATCCTGACACGACATCAGGAAAAAAATAGGTTTTAAGTCTGCTAACACGACCCGTTTTATTAGAGAGGTCAACCGGAATACGCTCAATTCAATAGATGTTTAACCCAAACCCTACCTGTCTCGTAAATGGGTTAACCTATCAACCTGTTAAGGATTTTATTTTTTTTTCTAATAATATGTATACATTTAGATTTTAAAGATAGAAGTATTAATAGTTTTGACTTTTAGTTTTTCACTAACTATTAAATTCTAAAAGTGATATTCATTTTGCCTTTCCCCACCCAATCCCTTTTAATCCATAATTCAACATTATTTAATTTGCCTTTTGAACCCTTTCGTGAACTCTTCACTTACATTTTATAAGTTAGCCACCCATTCACCGGTCATTTCGATTCGTTTCTTCTAACCTCGAGCCAAATATGTAAACCCAAGTTTATATTTAGGTCCAAGTGTTTCTAGGTTAGGGTTTATGTATTTGACACAAATATGTAAACCCCACTGTAATTAAGTTAAACATATCGACAAATAGTTAATTTTCATATACATTAAAAAAATCAATTTTGTAGTTTGTTAAATTAACCAAACAGGGTTATTTCCTTGGTTATTCAGGGAAAAAAACATATACTTATCCAAACATTAAAAAAAAGATCATAGCAACTTTATAACCAAACAAATTCAAACATGTGGAATGCAAAGACTAGAATCAAGTATACCTGGACAGAGCAGTTATAAAATGTAGGAAGGAAGCGGAATTTGCAATACTCATTGTAAGCTATAGTGACAATAAGGAGTGGTATTGTCGCAATAGATGCAGAGGGTTTTGATTTCAGTCCAAAGAGCCCAATCATGGTGACTTGCATGACAATGATGGCTACAACAACATGATGATGGATGTGAGGCCAATATTGTCCACACGTCTCGTATGTTGTTTCATACACATCATGAAACTGCATGAACACACATTATCAGGTAAGTATTATCTTATAAGCAAATGAGATGGCCGGATAACTGAACATAAAATCTACTCTTTTTTTGTGACCAAGGATCAGGTAGTAGGTAGCTTGCACTTGGAGATGACCTTCAAGGGGGTTAAAGCTAGAAAAGTAGTGGAAGCTGGATTTGAACCAAAGACATCTACTAGCGGATTAGGGTGCTTACCATTGTGCCATCCCCTTGAAGGTTTAAAATCCGCTCACATACAAATATTTATTGAAGTTGCATAAAATTAGAACTTTACGTTTTGTATAATACTGAATCAAACCTGATTGACGTATACCACATAGCCTAGAAGGAAGTAGACGATGAGAAATGGAAGAAGTAATGGTGCAATGACCGCGTACACGGTGCCAATAAGCACAAAAAGAGAAACAAATGGAATAACTCTATAGTAAGGAAATGAAAAAAGATAGTTCGATTTCTTTTTTCCTCGACCCCACGTATGCAGTTTCACAGTATCCCATGCAAGTAATCCGGGTTGAAGCATCTCAATTGAAAATCCCGCCAACCCACTCGTCAAAATATATGTCATAAAGAAGTCTGCCTGCGCGGATATTATTATAAAAAAAGCTAATCTAAGAGGAAAAAAAGGGGATATATAAGAATTTCAAGCTACTTACTCGCGCAGAGACGGCCCTTGCAAGACGGCTTGGAACATCCCGTGGGTTAACGAAACTTTTCCCAATTTGATCAAGTAAAGATCCAGATAAAACACTCATGAAAAATACATTAGCCATTAAAAAGTAGAAAACCATGTTGCTAGCTTTTTGTTCTTGTTCACTTCTTGAGACATAACCGGCTACTCCCGCCATTCCCTTCACGACAAAAGGAACAACATAAAGAATCCCACTAAGAATAACACTAGGAAGATATCCTGTAATAACCGAGCTCAATCCTGGTCTGCGAAACAAATTATACATTAATGGAAAAGAGTACAAATGGAACAATTTTTTTATTAACTTCACCTAACAATTAAAACAATTTTAGAGGTCATCCAAATAATTATTTGGTTTCGTTTGGAAAAAAAGGGGGAAACTGTACTCACATATGCAAAATACAAAAATTTCCCCTAGATAGATCATCTAAAGCATATTTGAGTAAATTAAGAAGTAATTTGTCACTTCACAATTTTAGAAGTAAAAAACATCATAGGTACGATCTTCATTTTACTATTTCCTAACAATTTTTGTTTGCAGGGATCAGCATAAAAGAAACCCAATCATGTTGGGTGGACTCTAAAGTCTAAACTTGTTTCAGCAATGCTGAACTTTTTAATACCTAGCTAGGTGACCTATTTATAAATGATCACCCAGAAAGCATTACCAACTTACTTTTTTTATTACAAAACGAGAAAATTGTATAAATAGTAACCAATTTTTTTACCACAGAAAAACCAATCAATGTGACTAAAATTTCGATTTATGGTGATCTTCTATGCTAACTGGTTTCTAGATGCCATGTCGAAGAAAAAAGGTCTAACATTGTCGAAGTTGCCAACATATCAGTTGGACATCATCATTTCACGAGGTACCGCGAATAATTAATTAGGAACTTTTTTAATCTTACAATCCAACTGGCCATAAAAACATCTGAAAACTTACATCAATTGGACTGCCATGGCTGGAGGAAACCACTTTTTTAGTTTTTCAAATTGTGCTATTCCTTGGACAGCCGTTACCGGGATTGCAAAGAATATAGTGAAAAGAACTTCTGTAGTATAAACCCCGGTTCTGTAGAGTACTAAATGCTTATAAGGGATGGATAAATTCTTCCATAATACATCTCTTGGTTCCGGGGCCATCTGAGTTATCCACATTAATGGATTTGGATGTTGCTGTGTTTGAGAAACAAGTGCAGCATCCCAACGAGACCTAAATGTAACAAAAGCAACCGGCAACTCCTACAAAGTGCAAACTAAAATGGTGATTAACCGTCCTTGGCATACATGTGTGTTTCAAATTTTAAGTGTTTGGGTGTATACAAATACTGCTTTAGTTGACACAACATATAGGGTCAAATAATCAACTTTGTATCTCCTTTTTACAAAATGTCCTATCCTGTTTGGTCAAGTTCTGTATTAGTTTATAAGTTTATTAAATAATCAGGAATACTCAAAACATCGACTTAGTGATGTTATTCAAATACCAAAAGCACATCCAAACACTATTTTCTATCACTCATTTTATCATTAATTGCTTGATCATGGCCTATGTCTCACATTACCTCTCAATGGTTCCCAAAAATTTATCATATAGACCAACATGTATGGAAGACATATGGATGCATGTACATGTATGATATTAGATCATGGTATATGTCAACATTACCTCAAGATGGTTTCCACTATAAAAAATTTGAAAGGAATGATAAGCATTTGGATGATATCTAGAGAAGAAATGATCAATACTGCAACTAAATGCCTTGTGTTCGTCACACAAAGGAACTTGCCGAACCAGAACAGTGCGTTGACTCGGTTGATGCCTCCTGTTACGCAATTGTTGAACTCTTTTACCAAGAACAATTTTGTATTCCTAGAGATAAACCTCACCAAAATATACAAATGCAATAAATAATTCACTTCAACGCAACCAAAAAAAACCAACAAAAAAATTATATAAGGGAACAATACCAATTAAATTAGGCTATTTTGACCCTTTTTTTTTTTTTTTTTCTAAAATGGGCTCTTTGAGTTTTTCAGTTGTATTTCAGCCAATCACGAGGTGCCACGTACCCCTTAGCCAACATTTAGCCGTTAGTTAGTCGTCTTTTAGCTGTCCATATTTGGCGCGGAAACTTAGAATTGTCAAAGGTTGGGCCATGTGTCGCTAAAACAAGGCCTCATTCAGTGGTCCCACCTCTTGACAATACTAAATTTCGGTGCCAAATCTGGACGGCTAACTCACGGCTGAACGCCGGAAAGGGGTATGTGACACCTTGTGATTGGCTGGAATTAAACCGAAAAACTCAAAAGAAGCCCTGGGAAAACCCGGTCAACAAAGCCTATTTTAGTAATTTTCCCAAAATATAAACTACCTTGTGTAGCATATATATTCCCGAAAAAGATATGAAGCACAACGATGCGAAGTGTATCCAAAGCTTGTTTGATCCATTAGGAATATTGGAAATTGTGAGGAAATCCATGGAACGAGAGGTTGAAGATGACTGACCATAGGAAACCGAACAATTGAGTGGCAGAAGAATCATCAATCCCACAGCAGAACACACCACAAAAAACTTTATCCTGCCATAATATTATTAATCTAAAAACTTCTATAAATCTTAACATCAGTATTCTCAACTGATTAATTTAACCAAATATCAACCATCTTACATACAAAACAACTGTTCTAAATCAACAATATCCTACCCAAATCCCACAAAATCCAACAACAAAACAAGAAAATGAAAGAAATTAGGTTTAAGTAGCGTTCGTTTCATGGATTTCAATGGAATCAGAATTGGAAGTCGCGCGACAACTATAATTTGATTTGGAATTTAGATGTGTTCGTTTCTTAAAATAGAATAAAATCTCTATGGAATTGAAATGTGGATTCCCTATTGTTGTTCAAATAAAATTGTTTTGTTTGTTGTAAAGAACAACATAAGAAGTCTTATATGCATTCCAATTCCATCTGAATTCCATTTCATTCCGTGAAACGAATGCTCTATAAAGTTAAATAATGTTCTAACCCGAGTTTAAAGAAGCGCATGACAACGAGTGCATCAAGGCCACAGGTAGCAAGTATTTCATCCTCGGTAACCTTAACGGCGTCACGGATCCAATCAACGGAGGGGAGGAAGCGTCGAAGAGTGAAGGAACGATGGAAGGAGATGGGATGGTTAAGAGAGAGACGACGAGAGTAGTATATGTTGGCATTGGAGTGTTGTTTACGGAAGATGGAGAAGAGACAAAGGATGATGAATGCAAGGCCTAAGTTGATTGCAGCCGATGCTAATAAGCTTTCTGGTGTCATGGGTTGTTTGATTATCCGGTGAAAGGATGGATGAGGATGATGTAGCTTAAGTTAGGTATGGAGTTTTGTTTTGCAGGGTGAGAGTGTGGTGTATGGGGTGTTTGCTTGCCACCTTTGGTAGCACGTGGCGGTGCTTCAATGCAATACAAAAATAGTAATAATTAATAAAGGTGATCTTCATAAATGTAAAGGTGGTCTCCACGTGCTCCGAAGGTATCCGGGCATTATGTCGGAGTTGACTGTGGAGTTCACACAGCCACACAGGTGACCTATGTGGTTCGTTACCGCGACACGTTTGACTATGTCCAGGCATGACAACTCATGCGTCAACTTTAAGTTTTAATTTTTTATGTTTTGATGTATTTTTATTACGTTTAGGAGAAATGTCACACAAATGTAACCAAGTTTCTTAGTATAGCACGTTTGATCATGTATTTTTATTATGTTTTTTTATTTAATTATGTTTTTATTATGTTTAAAACTCACAGTTTAAATAAAAAACAATAACAAAAATGTGGTTTGACTAATAAAACTAACGGTTCTAATAAGAAAATTGAATTATATTAATTTAAAAATAAAAATGCACAGTTGCCAACCCGTTAGATAAAATCAGAAAACGATTAATGGGACTACTACCAGTATGGGTGACGACGATGTTAACATGCTGGTAATGGAATACTCGTGACTAATTCGGGGAGCCTCGTCTTCCCTAAGAAATTTAAAAAATAATGTAGTACAATTATATAAAAAAAAAAAGTAAAGAAAACAGACGTGCAGGCATGACAAGTACAATATTATTTAAATAAGCATGTTTTGTTTTAATAAAAAAAAAAATACAAGTCTGATTGTTGGGAATTTTTTTGCATAAATAGGCACTTTGCTTGGTGTGAGAGTGTTTCTAGGTAAAGTGGTGGGTAAAAAGCAAAAATATCACCAAATGGGTTGGCGACATTGAAACAAGATTTTTGAAAGTATGATATTCAATTGGCGACATTGATTGTAATTATATTATAAATTTGAATGTTGCCAAATGAACTAGTGACATTGATTCAAGATTTTGGATGTTGCCAACCTAGTTGGCGACATTGATTGAATTTTTATTATAAATTTGAATGTTGCCAACCTAACTAGTGACATTGATTCAAATGACATTAATATACAAATGACATAATCCAAAGAAACTACATAAAATGACCTTCGGGCCTTTTTGTGACAGCCGAATTTCTGACGGGGCAGTTATATCAGCCGGGGACGGCACGTCTGAGGCTTCGGTGGCCGTAGAGACCGGCCCGGGAGACGGATACGGGGGCCCAAAAGGGCTCCCTGGGCCACTTTCAACTAAAAAAAATAAATTACATAAAATGACCTCCGGGCCTTTTTGTGACCTGCCATACCGGGTCATGGGCTGTCGGTTAACGGCCAAATTTCTGACGGGGCAGTTACATCATCCGGTGACGGCACGTGGAATAGAGAATGTAAATGATCTCATTTGGAGAACATTTATCCATGTTTAATTAGGGTATGCTTAATAAAATTATAATTAATATAGCTAATCTAGGGTAGCTAGGGTATATAAGGCCAAGAGGGGTGCTCAATGAATAATTTTTTCACTTAACTGATTTTAACCAATCATGCTTTAATGAAATGTCCTTTATTTATGTTTTTGATTTATTTAAACGGTAAACATATGAAACAAACGGTAAAATTAAATAACACTAAAACACACGGGGTAAATTGAAAAAATTGCAGTTTATAAAAACCAACAAACCAACCGGTACCAGCACGGTAACCATAACCAATAAAACGGTCCACAGGATCACTACCAGCGTGGGTGACGACAGTGTTACCGTGCTGGTAGTTGGTACCCGTGGACAATTCGGTAGGCGCCCTGTCCCCCTAAGTTAAGTTTCTCTTTTTGCATGTACCGTACAATTTTTTGAATGAGAGTTAGCTAGAACATTTAATGTAAAAGATATTAGCTCGCTTTTGTTGACTTAATTATTTTTGGACGCCAACCCATTTAAATAATTTAAATAATTCAAATGAATGTCGCCAAACCACTTAACAACATTCAATATTTCTAATTCTACAACCTGGTTAGTTATTTTGAAATTAATATTCATTGTCGTCAAATGGGTTAGTTATGTTCAAATTATTATTGAATGTCGCCAAATGAATATCATACTTTCAAAAATCTTGTTTCAATGTCGCCAACCCATTTGGTGACTTACCTATTTTTGCTTTTTATCCACCACTCTACCTAGAAACACTCCCACACCAAGCAAAGTGCCTATTTATGCAAAAAAATTCGATTGTTGGAAAGTAGTTCGTGAATCATAAGTAAAAACAAAAAGGAATCTAATTTTGTCTAGTCTCACAACGCCCAAATAGCTCTAAATAATTTTTTTAACTTCTTTTTATTATAAAGGGTTTAGATAAGATTGGGATTTAGGTTACACTTTTTTAATATCTTGATCGGGGTTATACACTTATACATACTTTTTTATAGTAAAAGTAAGAGACGTATATTTTTTTTTAACGGCAAATTCTATTCCTGTGAGACTTGAATCATGATCTCTCTAATTAGGTGCTCCTATCATTAGGCCACCAACCCTACGGTAGTAAGAGACGTATTATGATTGGATATTTAAATCAAATGGTATTTAATAATTAATATTTGTCTTTGTTTGTGGTAGGTTTTGTTCTTGCAGACGTAACTGATACTGTATAGATCATCACATGTGTGTCTGCATATATTACATATTATTAAATTATTAATATTAATATTAATTAATCCATTAAAAATATATATATAAATTTATAGTCAAAATCAAAACAGTACAAAATTGTTTAGTTTTCTTGCTTATCACCCAACAAACAACATATCTACCAAGTTTTCCTCACTGCAAAACCGAACCCTCAAGTTTTGAGAAAAATGAGTGGAGAAGGGAAGGTGGTTTGCGTAACAGGGGCTTCTGGGTACATAGCTTCATGGCTCGTTAAGCTCTTGCTTGATCGTGGTTACACCGTTCATGCTACTGTTCGATCACTCGGTCAGTGCTATTAATATATTTCAATGTTTTTTTTTTTTAAATCTTTTTGGATATATTTAAACATACAGCTTCATTTGGATCAACCCAACTTTTAATTCTATTAAAACACGTTGCAGATGATCCAACAAGGACAGAACATCTGCTTGCTCTTGATGGAGCTAAGGAAAGACTATCTTTGTTTGAAGCTAACTTAAGTGTAGAAGGGTCTTTTGATGCTGCAGTTAATGGCTGTGTTTGTGTCTTTCACACAGCATCTCCTGTTCTACTTTCAGTTGATGACCCTCAGGTTTGTCAACTTTTCATTCTTTTGCTCTCAGTTTTATTAAAGGGAAAATAGACATGGAATTTAGGCTTAACCAAACTAATCACCCTTCATTTTCTCCATTCAGAAACCATCACATCAACTCCGCTAGCTAAACCGGCTAGGACTTAGCCTACACTTTTTGGTAAAACTGGTGTCTAAGCCAATACCTTTGGTGAAAAGTGTCGTTTAAGCCGCCTCTTTTGGTGACATTTGTCGGCTCAGCCCTTGCTTTTGGTGATTACTTTGGTAAAAGCAAAATTTAATGTCTAATACTAATACACCATACTTATTTTCCATTTACACCATACTCTATAATATTTATTAAGTTTGAATTTCACAAACCAATAAGAATTCACCTTTCAATATAACTTTCCTCTCAAAATGGAACGAATTGGAAAGAAGAGAAAGAAAAATAAATAAAAGGTTTATCATTTATTATTTTACCCACATACTTAAACTACTATAATATACACTAGGGGTATAACTGTACAATTAAACATTTATTCTCCCCCCCCCCCCCCCCCCCCCCGGTATCAACTTCTACCACTTGATCCTCTACAACAAGCATCTCCTCCAGTTCATCGCCTAATTCCTCATCTTCATGTTCCTTGAACTGTCTCTGGCACAGTTTCTTCCTCCTCATCGTCATTGTCTCGTAGGTGGTGGTCTAGCTCAGTATCATTGTCATTTGTTTGACGAGGGTTTGGACTCCTCATTGCATACAAGTCGAAGTCCTCTAGTTGTTGTGGTGTTAATTGAGGCGGCGTAAAAAATTGTGGATCAAAATTGGATTGGCTTTGGGGTTGGTAATTGGTATTTGTGGAAATTGTGGGTAAAACGGTTGTGGTTGGGGTTGACTTTGAGGAAAATTGATCACGGGCCTATAGGGTCACTGGCGTAGCTTTTAAGGGGCAGGGAGGGGCGGCTGACCCCTCCGAATTTTCGCTCAGAGGTTCCGATTATATAGTATTCATATTGAAATTTTTGGGTTTATACGGTTTCGACCCCCGAAACTGGTTTCCGACCCCCCGAAACAAGTGATTTCCGACCCCCGGTGACTTCCAACCCCCGAAGTCTCGGGTCAAGCTTCGCCACTGTATAGGGTTCAATCATACCCGAGCTCGAACCCAAACCCGAACCTCTACCTCGACTACTAGACCCCCGACTTTAGATTTCGAGGTTCCCCTCCCACCCTTTGAAACACTCTTTGATTTTCTTGGATCCATTTGTTTGTGTTTAAAGTAGTTAAGTTTATGCTAGTTTTTGTTTGTGTTTTTTTTTTTTTTTTTTTTTTAAACCGTGTAGATTTTATACACTTTGAAAATAACGGTCAAAAAATATTACCGTTTCATCTAAAATAAATTGAAAACGGTCAAAAATGATTAAAATAAATACAAGATTCGACTGTTGCATTTAATATACTACTTTATCAGCTCATTAGATAGAACCAGAAATTGGTTCACGGGAGCATGGGTGACGGCGGTGTTATCGTGCTAGTAGTGGGATACCCATGATCATTTCTGGAGACGCCCCGTCCCCCTTGCTTACACTCTAAATTTAATTATTTCTATGATTTATCTTTTTTTCAACAGACAACAAATCAATAGTCAAGACTGATTTTCTAAAAGTTAGTGTAGATAGCAAAACCTTATGGTCAAAGATGACTAATTTTCTAAAAGTTAACCCATGTGCATTCAATAGTCAAGACTGATTTTTATTATTATAATTATTATTATTATTATTATTATTATTATTATTATTATTATTATTATTTTTTGTGAAATAGGTAGAATTGCTAGATCCTGCAGTGAATGGGACACTTAATGTTCTTAAATCAGCTACAAAAGTTGAATCAGTCAAGAGAGTGGTGTTGACGTCATCAGTGGCTACAGTTATGTTTGGTGTCAAACTTCCAGATTCTGGTGGTGTAGTGGATGAAACCTGGATTTCAGATCCGGTTGTTTGTGAGCAGACAAAGGTATACTTATTTGTTTTACTTGTTATAAGTTCTTGTTGGAATACAAATTAGAAATTCCTATATTTTGAAGTCAAACCATAAAAGTCAAATCTGTAAGTTGGCGCCGGTTAGAATGATTGTTTTGGTTAATTAGGTAGTTAAGAAACGGTTATTTAACCGTCATCTTTGTGATTATAAATACCACCCATCGAACTCATTTAAACTTTTGGTTTCGCGGCTGCTTCTGTATTGCTTTCTTTATATGAATGATTATCGTCAATTCGCTACAACTATTATAACATTCAAACTAATGAAGGGTTTTGTATTCTTTGTAGTTGTGGTATCAACTTTCAAAGATCCAGGCTGAGGATGCTGCTGTCAAATTTGCAAAAGAGAATGGTGTGGATTTGGTGGTCCTAAATCCTGGCTATGTGATTGGTCCTCTCTTACAACCTTCTCTCAACACAACTTCTAAGGGATTTAAAAACTTTATAGAAACAGGTAACTGTTCAATATTGTAGCTAAATATCATTTCACAAAATGACAACCAATTTCTATACTTTTTAAGTTGATGAAATAAATATATGCAGGACAGGACATATTTCCGGATGGAATCTACATACTTGTTGATGTTAGAGACACTGCTATAGCGCATATCTTGGCATTTGAGAAACCTGAAGCTAATGGTAGATACTTAATGGTTGGGAATGTGGTTCGATCTGTGGAGTTGATGATGATCTTAGACAAACTCTACCCTCATCTTGGCTATTCTCTAAGGTAATTAGAGTTTCCATTAAGGATAAGGATAATTAGTTCGTTCTTTTAATTGACTTCAACGAAGCTCGGCCCATTCTTTTACTAAAAGGACTGAGCTAAATAAAAAATACAGAACGCTTCAAACAAGAACCTGAAGAGTAAGCAACTCAATTTTTTTTAATGTTATGTGTTCTCATACTGCGCCTTCCGGCCACCTGCTTTAGAGACTTAGTTTTCGATGTTCTTTGTGATTAGTGATGGATTATTTTAGAGGAAGTAAGGACTACTTGTTTTTTGTTCAAATTTGGACAGGTATAAAGACAAGTGTGTCGAGATGATACCCTATAGTGTATCGAAGGCAAAGGCGGAAAGTCTAGGTGTTGAGTTTACTCCATTGGAGGTAACCATCAAGGATAGTGTTGAAAGCCTAAAAGAGAAGAAATTTTTGAAGCTATAATTTCCTTGAATGTATGTTTGAGAACAAGGGGAGAGTGGAAGCTTGTAATCATGAATTGTGTAGTGATTAATATGGAATAATAAATAAAGGGTTGTTATTAAAAGATTATTAATATAATATATTTACATGATAACGCAAAGTTGATTATCATAATTTAACACAACTCGTATCGTTAGAGCACCCAAAATGGGTACTTTTGGACGGTACGTCCAAACAAACCAGACGGACACCCTCCCCCCCCCCCCCCCAACCATTGTAGCATGAAGTCCGGTTGAGGTTGGTTCGGTATAGCGGACGGGTCCACTTGTCACATCGTGGGCCTTTTTTCTTTTTATTTTATTTTATTTGGTATTGGGTTATATATTGTGAAAAGTAAGTGATGAGGTTGATAATGAGGTGAAGGTTTGGAATGGTTTATGGTTGTAGAAAAAAAAAAGTAGGTTTGGAAGGGTTGTGATATGAAATGATGTGACATAGTGACGTGGTGGTTATGGTTTGAAATCCAAACCACCGTTGCCATTGTAGAAGCTCTTATACACAACTCGTATTGTTATACCAAGGTTAATTACACACAGTGGCGAAGCTTGAGAAATTGGTCTAGGGTCGGAAATCACCACTCACCGAACGAGACCTAAATTTTTTTCCCTATAGCTATGTTTCGGATTATATGTTCGGGTTGGTGATTCGATTCGTGTCGAGTCAAACATTCAAATATCACATAAAGTTTGCAATACAACCATATCAATACCTTATCAGGCTATGCCATGATTTACATCAGGAAAACCAATATATAGTAAGAATCTCCGGTACACATTTAGGCAACATAAATCTTAATAACTTATCCTATAAAGATCATCAAACATAAACCATATCAGATGGATAGGCGACAAATGAACTGTTGCAGTCCAAAATATCTTTTAGAGCATTCTCATCCGACTCTCTGTCCCGATCCATATATTTTAACTAAAAACATCATTTCTGTTTAACTTTGTTTACGTTTTAAAATGTCTCACACTCGACTCTTTATCTCTATCTAAATTACAAACACTTAATTTATTGTTTTTTCGGTAAGTGAGTAACAAATTTCTTGCTTATGCTTACACAAACAAAGTACACAAGAATACATATTCCAAAACAAATCCCAGGCATCGTATCGACGGTCATCACATTGATTGTATGACACGAATAACATCCATCATAGTTTATTTAATAATCAGTGTAATACAATTCCTACTTACAAAACAATCAAACCGATCAATGCAACCTAGCAACAATAACAAATTTAGGGACAAATGTTACCTGACTGAGAGTAAGGGTTCCGATGAGAAGCAGAGAGCATCGTACCTGCTATTTCGGTAACGGTCTTTCCAAAGAGACCAAAGACAATTCTTCTCCAATTGTGTACCTTGATGGCTTCATTCTTTGAATGAAGACTTGAAAGTTGAAAAATGACAGTATGAAATTACCAGGATGAGATTGAGAGACAGAGTAGAGTACAGAGGGTTTAAAGTTTTTTTTTTAGGTTTAGGCTTTTAATTAGGCTTTTTATCTGGGTTTTCTTTTAAAAAATGGGTTAAATCAAACAATTGGATTGTACCTCTTAAAATGGGCCCAAAAGAAAAAAAACAAAGAAAAATGATAAACTCGGTAAAACAACCGATATTTTGGAACCTTGTATAGTCCGGTATATCGTTAGTTTTGGTTTATATAATATACCTATTTTTTTTCCTCAAAAAAACGGGGGTCGAAACCATATATACCTAAAAAATTCTATACGGATACTATATAATCGGAACTTCTGAACGAAAATTTCGGATACTATATAATCGGATACCGTTGTTGTTGTTGTTGTCGTCGTCGTTGTTGTTGTTGCTGTTGTTAAAAATGTGGGTTGTGTCTATGTGTATATGTAAAATAGAAAGTATTATTGTTGTTGCTGCTGCTGTTGTATATACTCTTAAAGAGCATTGTCAGAGCACCATGCTCTTTAACTCACCTGTCATCTTTTTTAAAATGTTAAGATTCACCCCTTATGTTTATAAGTTGACAAAAGCCAACTTTTTTGCTTGATAGAAAGGACCCTCTTACTTTCTAACTTGAAAAAATAGGATCTTTTACTTTCTAACTTTTTTTAACATTAAACTTTTGACATGTAATCTATTCTATCCCCAAACTTCTCTATAATGTTAAAAGTAATCATTTACCTTTGCAGATATCACTTTGACCTCCTTAAGTTTCTAAAGTTTCAAGCATATCGTAAAACTGATTTCTTACGCTTTTATTTTTATGTATGTGTTGGTATATAATCGAGTTAATTTTGCTTCAAAACAAGTCGAGTCAAATGTAATATGTTTTGATTCGACGATTAAATTTGTGTCGGTCTACGGTTTGACATAAAGGGTTGATAATAGTAATCTATACATAATCACATTGCATAATCGGTGTAAATTCGAGTTCGTCTATATTTCGACGTAAATTTGGTATACTTTTTCATAGTGTGTCTATGTTGCGATATAAATTTGGTGTTCGTTTTCGTGCTTTATTTTGTTTTTTTAGTACGTATGACTATAGTCACATACTATATGTTTACTTAGTCAACATTGCAACCCCGCCTAACGTGCGACATGTAGAAATTTGGTTATTATTATTATTGTTGTTGTTATTATTATTATTATTATTATTATTATTATTATTATTATTATTATTATTATTATTATCAACGGTCTTATGACCGTTTGCACAAGACTAATACCATCACTATTGCTAATGCCCGTTGGCCTGGTCACACCACCCGTCCCAACCGCACAATTACTAATACAATCGCTATAGCTAATGCCCGTTGTCCTATTGGTTTTTCGTAGTTACTAGTCTAGACACAATTGATATTGAACAAATACCCACTTTCCTAACTATTAACTAATTTATAGATAAGGAGACTGCCCCCAAAAAGCAATAAATTTTGACGAGTGCTCTCTATAGTAAACACCTACAGACTATGAAGCGGTAGTTTGATATGACTCCGAGACAAAAGGCAGCGCTTGCATGTCTTAGGGGGGCTATATGCACAGGATTTTTTGACCGTCGTGCCCATTAAAGGGCTTATACAACGGATGTCGGTGGTCGAATATAGGGCTATTCTCAAATACCAACTTATGATACCTCTTTTCCCTGGACGAGCCATGCCCTATTTGCAAAAACAAGCCTGTTTGGATAGATTTGGCGAGCATGCAATTCACTGCAAGGAATTGATGGGGTTCATGTAGCGTCATGACCTGTTCAAAGATGTTTTATGGAATGTGCTTCGACGTGCTGGGATTTCGGCCAATAGAGAAGCACTGGTTAATTTTTTGACTCATCCGCGGGAGGGGAAATCTACCTCACGTCCTTCAGATGTTCTTGTATTTGGCTGGGTGGGGGGCAAGCATGCTTGTGTTGACCTCACTAGGCTATCCCCCTGGTGAGTGGTAGAATTTTGCAATTTTTGTAGGTAAATTGAGTTCAGGTTGAGTCACCGATTTCATTTTCTGGCCACTAACAATAAAAAAATTGAGTTGAGTCACCGATTTGATCTTCTGGACACTACTAATAAAAAAATTGAGTCCGGCCCCCACCGATTCGAGAACCAACCTTCGCAACTGCTAGTGGGATTGCGAGACAACCGCTTTGTGCAGGGGCAGACGGTTTTGAAGGCGGAAGCTAGGAAGGTCACAAAGCATGAAGCAACCTGTTTAGAAAATCAACACGTATTCCTACAATTTGCTTTTGACACATTTGGATATCTGGCCTCTGAGGCAGTGCATTTCCTGGAACGAGTGCAGAAGGTAGTTAACAGCTACTCATAAAGCCCTAAACACCAAAGGTTTGTATTTAGTAAGATAGGCTTTACGATTTAAAAAGGGGTAGCGGTATAGCTTATTACCCGTTTACCCACTATCCAGGTAAAACTTGTTTTGAGATGATGGAATGAAACGTATGTCATCAAAACTTACCTTAAAAAATACTAGGTTAGAGTCCCGTGGGGACCCACGGTTCACCCAAAAGTAAAATGAAAAAAAGTAAGAAAATAAGAATTGTATTATGCAAGTTATTTGGTTACTAAATGTTTGATAATGCAATATATATGAATTTTAATGTTAAATGCAAAATGTCATCTAACAGTTTAATGTAACGAAATGATGGATATATCAACTAAGTAAAGTTTAATTTGACAAAAAATATACAAAATGAAAAATATTGTATTTATTCTAATGGATTTATTATCAACATGAACATTCAAAGTGACTAAATATAGTTTTCATAACATTGAAAATAATAATAAAAAATTCACTATTCGAACTTTTAAATCAACATTAATAAACCTAAAATAAAAAACAAAGAAATCAAAATCTTATAAAGTTATTCATAAAGCTTCAAATATTTCTTTATACACAACGTTTGATGTTTTGTTCGTAAGGTTGCCATCTTGATCTAGTATTAGTATCTTCAGCCCATCTCGACTTTTGACCAATGATGGCGCAACATAAAACTGCCCATGTGATGGATATATCGACTAAGTAAAGTTCGATTTGACAAAAAATAAAAACAAAGATTGGAATCAATTGTAGTATGCAAGTTGTTTTGCTTACTAAATGTTTGGTGGTTCAATTGGTATGGATTTTGTTGTTAAATGTAGGGGTGAGCATACGAAACCGATAACCGAAAAAAACCGAAACCGAACCGATAACCGAACCGAAAATAACCGAATTAACCGATCGGTTACGGTTAACATATGGCAAAAACCGAACCATTCGGTTACGGTTTTGGTTTTCCTTTCTTCCGTAACCGAAATAACCGAAACCGAACCAATAGTTATATACTTAAGTATTTTTCATACATATATCCATGTATTTGGAACATATTTTCATGTATTTCCGGTATATTTCATGTATATCTATGTATTTGAAATATATCTTTTATGTAACTCATGTATTTTTCATGTATATCCATATATTTGAAGAATTTATTATTTGTTTCCTCGGTATTTCATGTATTTTTTCTTGCGTTTTGATTTATATTTGTATTCTTGAAAAAGATCTAAACACTTTACTAACTATTTTAAGTTTATAATTTTGCACAAGTTTTATGTTTAGATATTAACCGAACCGATAACCGACATATTAATCGAATTAACCGAACCGAAATAACCAATCGGTTTCGGTTATGGTTTTTCTTAAAACCGAACTTCGGTTATCGGTTTCGGTTATATGTAAAAACCGAACCGAACCGACATTTACTCACCCCTAGTTAAATGCAAAATATCATATCCTTAGTGTAACGCAATGAGGGATATATCAACTAAGTAAAGTTTGATTTGACGAAAATTATAAACAAAGAATGGAATCCAATGAATAATACCGAATTTATTCTAATGGAAGCCAACTTAACATGAACATTCAATGTGACTAAATATAGTTTTCCAGAACATACAAAATAATAATACCGTTAAAGATTTTGAAGCAACATTAAAAACCTTACATAAAAAAACAGATAATTTAAGATCTTATAAGGTTATTCATGAAGCTCTAAATATTTATTTGTACACAACATTAGTTCTTTTGTTCGTTAGGCTTTCATCTTTGTCTAATATTAACATCTTCAGTCCGTCTTGACTCTTGACTCTTGACTTTTAATAGCGCAACATACAATTGGCCATTTGAAAAAAACAGGATCCTTCAACAACTCAACTCTAGATAAGGATTGTCCTTGATTCTTATTTATTGTCATTGCGAAAGACAAAGCAAGTGAGAATTGTTTTCTGTTAAATTTAAAAGAAATTTTTTATTAGAAGAGGACAGACTAATTCTTAGGATAAAGGTTCGAATTCTAATGTTACTTCTTGAAATGATTTTTAGCTTCTATTACACGTTTCACCTTTTTAACAACTTGTAATCTTGTCCCGTTACACAAACAGTTTCTGATCAATGTTTTTTAGTAACATTACTGGAACAAAGTAAATGTATTAAATTTATAATTTGGGAAATAAGACTAGAATATATACATAAGGAAATAATTTAAGGTTTTCAATGCTATAAACACAATACATAGATCATAAGCTGTTTAAATAAAATAAATAGAAACAAAGTAACATATCACATAACTTATAGTTATAAATCACAAACCTAGCTATAAACACACTACATAAATCTCAGTTATTGCCAAAATTAAAATTTCATTTTATCGTAATTAAATTCAAATGAAATCTTATGATCTAATACCAAACAGAACATTTTGCCAACTTACTTGATTTTGAGCAAAAGTTTAATTTAGAATGATTAATGTGACATCCGTCACCCTCGTCTTTCCTCTAATTGACAACAATAGTCCTTCAAATATTTCCAATCTAGTCCCTGTTAGTTTCGTCGTTTTCAAATTTAATTTTAGAGCGAATTAAAAAAATTCATCGTTTATATTTTCGGAAATGAGTTTTAATTGAATGCCTATGTGGAAACGTGTTCGTAAAAGCTTCTATAAAAAAATTCAAGTTTAAAAAGTTTTATAAAAGTTTTAAGTTAAATCTAGTTAACTTGGTTAAGTTTTATAAAAGAAAAACTAACTTAGTTATATAATAAACTAACTTATTTACAATTGAGGGACTATTTCTGCAATAATGTGAAACTTTCAAAAGTGTCCCTCTCTTCCTGCTGAACTCGGTATTCCGGCGACTCCTTTTGGCCGGATCCGGCGACCGGACATTACTCCGGCGAAGGCTTTTCATCTCTTTTTAACTCGTTTTAATTAATCCCGGACGTTTCTCCATTATTTGTTTCAGTTTTCCATCATTACTCGGCCATAAAAATGCGTTTAAAAGCAGCTTTAATCCGATTAGAAGCTTGTAACCGTCGAGCTTTAATATCATGTTTAAACGTTAAAGTTTTGTGTTTAACACTATAAATTGACCTTATCATTGGATTTCTGCATCATTACACGAACTAAACCCACAAAAATAAGAAACCAAAAAACGTGAACAAGTTGCTCAAAATGTGGTCCAAAGTTCGGACCTGTTCATCGCTGTTTTTGATCTCGTTTATGATTGTAAGTATGTTTTTATTGTGCCGTTTTGTTTATTAGTTGATTCCGAACAAAACCCCTCTATAATCGACTGTTAATCTGGTCGAATTGATAGTAATTGAAATTCTAGGGTTAGGGTTTATGTGTAGGTAAGATTGGGGAAGAAGATGAACTTTTGTTTATAAGATAAATAGAAAAATATTTCAATATATTCAACAAAGAATGGTTATGGTGGAGTGGTTTGTTGGTGATTTTGTTTCTGAAAGGGCATGGGTTCGAATCCTCCAAACCCCATGTTCCTTTCAGTTTTCTTTATTTATTTTCTTTATGTTATATTTTTATATTATAATCATGTAAAATACATGCAAACATGTAATATTCATAATAAATTCATTTTTGCTCCAAAAAATATAAAAATTTAGGAGTAGCATCTTGACACCATAATGAAAATTACCACACTTTTATTTTCTGGAAAATGTCTTATTTTCATATTTTTATTGAATTTATTTGTTTTAGTCGTATTTAATTGATTAAAAATTCATTTTTAATGATTTTAATATCAAACTTTTTGAGGAATTATTTCTAATAATCATGAACTGAAATAAAAATTATTGGTTAAAAAAACATCTATTTTTATTGATTTTCTATTTTTTTATCATTTAAACATGATTTAAACTCATTAAATCATTTTTAAATATAAATAAGTCTATAAAAA
Source organism: Ambrosia trifida (assembly GCA_028751855.1). Taxonomy (NCBI): domain Eukaryota; kingdom Viridiplantae; phylum Streptophyta; class Magnoliopsida; order Asterales; family Asteraceae; genus Ambrosia; species Ambrosia trifida. The sequence continues at coordinate 10,095,508 of CM054131.1, forward strand.
TTATGGGAAAATTATTTTTATTGACTTACATCAGAAAGCATCCATTTTATATAAAAATAGCATTTTTGGGTCATGTCTTGTATTATTAGCATTATTTATGTTTAATTAGATATAATTAAACATTTATTTATTTACACTATTTAAACATTTATTTTGTAAATACTTTTTCTTATAAAATATAAATGTTTTATGTTTGAAAGTCTTGATTACCATTTGTTGGATCATTGTTAAACTCATAATTATTTAGTTATACATTTATGATTATTATATATTGTATTATTTTAATTTAGTTAAAGTAATTAACTAAATTATTTTGCTTTAATTATTCCACAACATATTTTACGCAAATATTCAATTAGTAATAATTATGTTACCTACACCACATTTATAAACTTTGACATGTCATTTTTATATACAACTTCTACCTTAATTTGATTTATCATAAAAACTTTAATTCCCCAAATCAACTTAGCAAACCCTAATGCCTTAGACCCTAGTTACCTTAGACTTTTTAGACACTTCCTTATTAGTATTCTTACACATTATAGGTTGAATTCCTCGGAATTCCCATTACTTAGCTCACGACCGCTTAAGTTGGATTAAGACCGCTTTCGCAAACTGTGAGTATATCTTTCCCCTTTTTACTGTTTTACTATTCTGGGGTGACTCATGTACTTACTATCAAGTTTCTATTTCTTTTACTAAATGCAATTCTCATGTGTGTTTGCTTTATGTTAATTGGTGTGTCTATGACTTGTCAAAATCATTAACCACTGGGCGGCCTAGCATTTCAATGAATAGTACTATGGTATACCCCCTTGAGACTCTGTTGAGAGAATCTTGGTCATTGTCTTGTTAATTCATTATTCATTTGGTTAGTCATGTGTTAGTCATTATTCATAGGCTTGGTTTTGAACGGATATTACTTATTACATAATTGCAAATGGTACCGCACATGAATTGCTAAACACTTTTCCTACTATATCTATTCAAACAGGGTATGCTCACCAATACAATTTTTGTATTAACCAAATTATTTTGTACATGTTTCAGGTTGTTTTGAGATGCATCCTTTAAGCTTTCGGATTTATATTTATATTTTGATTCATTGTATTTCAATTTAGTTGGCAGTTAGAATCGTTGTATTTCATTTCAATGTAATAAATTATTTAATCAATGTATTCAAATTTACACTTTAGTCCATGAGCTATTGAACAATCGTCACTACGTGACACCTCGATGTTTCCGCCATCTGTTGGGGTGTTACAATTAAGCACTATATTTAAACATTCAGACAACTGCAAACTACATAGCATGCTATCATAATATCACACATTACATCATTTGGGTAATATCTATATTCTAATCATAACTAAGCTTAAGCATAACACTTATCATTTAGTTGGGACTTAATGAACTTCAATCAATGGTCCATTTTCATTACTTCAATCAAAATCTTCCAAGTCTTGCTCATTGATAGCTGATTTTTCACATTCAAAGTTGTTATCATTGTCATCATGATCCTCGGAGTGCGGCTCGTTTTCAATAATTTATGAAAACCTCCAACATTGTTTTCCATATTTGTGTTCGACATAAATTATAGTTGTTGTAAAGATATGGATACGGTGATAAGTAAATCAAGAAGCAATCCTTAACCCATTTACTTGAATGGGTCACTTAAATGTTACATGTTATATCTCTCCAATGGTTCAAACCGATTAGATAGCTAAAAAACAACTAATAAGAAAATGGGTCCAATGTCACATGCTGTAATATAAATTTCATATATTTTATTAAAAAATAGACACCAAAAGGATCAACCCCCGACCCATTTCAACATGTAGCCAAAAGGACCCATTGTACACACACTTTAGGCAACTTTTGACATGTTACAAAATGCCGCCAAAAAACGTCATTATTTAAACTATGTAAATATAGTACTTTAACAATTTAAAACAGATTAGGTTTTTCTGTTAATGTTATTTTTTATATTTATATAAAGATTAGATAAAGAAAATGTCTTAAATTTTATTAAATATATTTAAATGAAAATAGTAACATTATTATTATTAATTATTTATTTAAATATCGTATATATTGTAGCAAACTGTTAATCAATAATAAATTATATTTATTATTAACTTAAATATCGATGTTTATCTTTGTAAATGGTTGACAAAACTTCCATTAAAATATTTATAATTTTTTAATTTATTGACAATTGAATGATTGATTTCGTTATCATTTATTGTCAGTTGAATGAGGGTCAATGATAATGAATACATTAATATCTTAAAATGACCATTATGCTTAATTAGTGCATTATTGAATTCGTAAGCATTTATGGACAATTGAATGAGGGTCTATTTATTGTAAACATAATATGATAACGTTAATTTTAAAATGAAAACCATTTATGGTAATGAAATAGTTTTTAGTTCATATTGTTACTTATAATAAACTGTAATAGTATATATTATAATATAATAAGGTATTACATATAAATAAAAACACATAACATGGTATGTTATTACTAATAAGTCTAGTGTAAGATAATAAAAAATAAATAAAGTCAACCAATTTACTCCCATCAAAGTTCCACAAATTAAAAACAAATAAGGTTTTTTTGTTAGGGTCAATAATCAGTTAGATTGTATTATGGTTTTCATGTTATTTTTTTTTATTTATATAAATATTGGATAAAGAAAATGTCTTAAAGTTTATTAAATATATTTAAATGAAAATAGTAACATTATTTATTATTATTACTAATTATTTATTTAAATATCGTATATATTATAGGAAATTGTTAATCAATAATAAATTATATTTATTATTAATTTAAATATCGGTGTTTATCTTAATAAATTGTTGACCAAACTTACATTAAAACGTTTATCATATACTAATTTATTGAGAATTGAATGATTGATTTCGTTATCATTTGTTGACAATTGAATGAGGATCAATGCAAATGAATACAATAACATCTTTAAATCACCATTAACCACATTTATTGCATAATTTAATTCGTAAATAAACCATTATGAGTTGGATCCTATGTGTATGTATTATGGTAATAATGTTATTTTTTTTATTTATATAAATACTGGATAAAGAAAATGTCTTAAATTTTATTAAATATATTTAAATGAAAATAGTAACATTATTATTATTAATTATTTATTTAAATATTATATATATTGTAGGAAACTTTTAATCAATAATAAATTATGTTTATTATTAATTTAAATATCTGTGTTTATCTTTGTAAATGGTTGACAAAACTTTCATTAAAACGTTTATAATGTTTTAATTTATTATAATTAAATAATTGATTTCGTTATCATTTATTGGCAATTGAAGGAGGGTAAATGTTAATTAATACATTAATATCTTAAAATTAGCACAATGTTTAATTAGTGCATTATTGAATTCGTAAGCATTTATGGACAATTGAATGAGGGTCTATTTATTGTAAACATAATATGATAACGTTAGTTTTAACATGAAAACCATTTGTGGTAGTGAATTGGTTTTTAGTTCATATTGTTACTTATAATAAACTATAATAGTATATATTATAATATAATAAGGTATTAACATATAAATAAAAACACATAAAATGATATGTCATTACTAATAAGTCTAGTGTTAGACAATGAAAAATAAATAAAGTCAAACAATTTACCTACAACAAAGTTCCACAAATTAAAAATAGATAAGGTTTTTCTGGTAGGGTCAATGATCGGTTAGATTGTATTATGGGTTTAATGTTTTTTTTATTTATATATACATTGGATAAAGAAAATATCTTAAAGTTTATTAAATATATTTAAATGAAAATAGTAACATTATTATTATTAATTATTTATTTAAATATCGTATATATTATAGGAAACTGTTAATCAATAATAAATTATATTTATTATTAATTTAAATATCTGTGTTTATGTTAGTAAATTGTTGACCAAACTTACATTAAAACGTTGAATAAGGGAAATTCTTTGTAAACATATCGTTTATCTGTCAACGATATTTAAACTAAAGATGTAATATTATTATTATTATTATTATTATCATTTACAACGTTTGAATATAGTATATATTTTAGAAAACTATTAAATAGCTTTTAAATATATTTATTATTAAATCATAAATCGTTTTTATTTATTAAATTGGTTACCATTTATTAACATTTGAATGGGATTTAATTTAAACGAATAGATGCATGTTTTCAAATTTTTATTTACCAAAATTATTGCATGATTGATTATGTAATAACTAATAACTAATTGACTTTCATATAATTTTTGTCATATTTATATAATATAATTATATGATATATTTGATAGAGAAAAAGTATATTAAACAAAACTATTGTTAATCTATATATATTTTGGGAAATATTTTTATTAAATAAATATATGTAAGTATTACACTTTTATTAATTTGAACATCGTATAAGTTTTTGGAAACTGTTAATCAAATTTAATTATATTTATTATTAAATGAAAGACGGAATATTATTATTATTATCATTGGATAGTATTTTGAATATAGTATATATATATATATATATATATATTAGGAAACTGTCAAATACCTTTAAATTATATTTATTATTAAATTAAATATCGTTTTTAAATTAGTAAATCGGTTACCATTTATTAAAATTTGAATGGGATTCAATTTAATTGAATAGATTCATCTTTTCAATTTTATTTTACCAAAATTATTGCATGATTGATTCTTTAATAATTAATTGACTTTCAAGTAATTTTTAGAATAATTATATGATAAAATTTGGTTATTACGAAAATTTTAAATATAGAGACAAGGTATATTAAACAAAACTATTGTTAATCCATATATATATTTTTGTGAAATACTTTTATTAAATAAATACATGTAAATTTACACTTAGTATTATTTTAAACATCGTATAAGTTTTTAGAAACTGTTAATCAAATTCAATTAATATTAATTATTAAAAAAACATCGTCTATATCATATGAAATTATTGACAAAAATTAAATTAAAAAAATCAATCATTTACTAATTACTAATAAGTGTATTATAAGACATAAAAAATAAATAAATTCAAAGAATTGATCTCCATCAAAAATTCAAAAAATTAAAAATAAATAACGTTTATCTGTCAACGATATTTAAATGAAAGACAAAATATTATTATTATCATTGGATAGTATTTTGAATATAGTATATATTTTAGAAAACTGTTAAATACCTTTAAATTATATTTATTATTAAATTAAATATCGTATTTAAATTATTAAATTGGTTACCATTTATTAACATTTGAATGATATTCAATTTAAATGAATATATTCATCTTTTAAAATTTTTATTTACCAAAATTATTGCATGATTGATTCTGTAATAATTAATTGGCTTTCATATAATTTTTGTAATAATTATATGATATAATTTGGTCATTACGAAAATTTAAAATATAGAGACAAAGTATAATAAACAAAACTATTGTTAATCTATATATATTTTTGGGAAATATTTTTATTAAATAAGTATATGTAAATATTACACTAATATATAATGATAGTCTTGGTAATAATAATATGTGTTGCATAACACATACGGTTCGTATATTGAATTACATCCACAAAACGTGAATTTTCATTTAAAGGTATTTAAATGAATAACTTAAATTAAGAAATTCAATCATTTACTAATTTATTGACTAAATAAATGAATTGTTTTTCTAGCATTTGTTGACAATAGACTGAGAATCAATGTGTATGAATAGATTAATCTCTAAAAATTACCATTTATTGAAAATTAATGAGAATTTAAGTTCGAGAATATTGTAACAACTTTGGATTATAGCCCAAATTCGTAAAATATGTTAAATGAAAATTATAATCAGCTTTTTCTTTATATTAACTTTTAACTTAATTATCATGTTTATATTAGGAAATTGTTGACAAATGTTAAATTAAAAAATTCAATCATTTACTATATTATTGCAAATTTAATGATTGATTTGGTTAACATTTATTTAAAATTTAATGAGGGTCAATGCCAATAAATACAATCAGAATTTAAAAATTCTTATTAATGTCAATAATAGAATTTCCATAAATTTATGAATACGCAAATAACAAACCTAGCGACTTGTGAAGCAATTTCTGCACGAACTGGCATAGACCAAGCGTAACCATTGTGTATGTTTTTAGACAATAGAAATTTGTTCATGGCCATTGGCACAGTCTGGAAAGGCACGTAAAAAACAACATTAAAAATGAAAGAACCATTTGTTAAATTAAATAGGCATATGAACATAAAAAAATCAAAATACCAAAACTGTTGACGAAGGGTCATGCAAAACCTTGAAGAATTGAGATCCATTGTGATAAGACATAACAGCATTTGTGTGTTTGGATCAAATCCTGTTTCTTTGTTTTTTTTTCAAATAAGAAGCATAAAACTATTCAAATGTCAAAATAAAGTTATGTATTTTTCTAGAAATGTTAAAACACAATATGATTATAAATAAGTTGAAGTCTTCATCAACTATTGTAAAAGTTGATAAACTTGAAACATGATCAATCGATACTTAAAATCGGTCAACATCCAATTGTTTTTTAATCGAATATTAAATAATTATCATTGGAAAGAAATTAGGATTATTACTCCCTTTTTTTATTTGTCACGATGACACTTGTAACATCCCGAAAATCCATTCCGCTTAATTACGCCATTAGGCGTGAATAAGAAATGACAAAAACGAATTAAATAGTAGAATGAGCCTTTTATGGATAATAAAACGGGATGATACGAATGTGGGTTATGTTCTAATATGAAAGTTTATCTAGTGTAAGTAATTATCTTTTAATGGGGAGATAACACTAGAAAGAAACTTGCATGGTTAAGGTTTTGGTAATAAATGGCTTTGGGGTAAACTTGAGGGACTTGTGGTGTAAATATGCCACAAACAAAATGCCCAAACACACCCCATTTGGGTGTATACGTATTCAGCCCCAAGGGGGCATTCTAGAGCCAAGAACAAACCCTAATCACACCAAAATTGAAGAAGAAATGCAAGAGATTGAATGATGGCAGGATGGGGGTATGAATTAGATGGTTGTCTTCATGTTTAAAGCTTATGGTAAGAACCCTAGTACCCAACTCATCCAAGTTTCGAACCCCACATGTGGGTTTTGAGCAAATGATGTTAAATTCGTATTATTGCTTGATTTTAAGTGATATTGATCATCTCTAATGGTCTAGAGGTGAGCTAATCACTAGAAGTTGCTTGTTGCAAAAGATGATGATATTGGGTTTTCACTAGAGCTTTGATGTTGCTAAATGAGTGGTAAATCCATGTAATTGTAGGAATAATGTGTGGTTGATGATATGCATGTGGAAATTGGTCATAATTTAAGGTGATTATGTTGTTGTGGTAGAATGTATGTATTAGGAGCTTGTACATTGAGCTTAGGATGTTGTATGCACACCAATTGTGTGATGAAATGTCTAGATGAGTATGATGTATGAATTTGTATGCAAGACTTGACAAGCATGAATGTATTGTGATAATTGATGCAATTGATAGTAGGTTAACATGAGGATTTCGTCTTAGAGAGTAATCACGTGGGGATTTAGTTGATTGTAGGATTTTGTAAGAAGTATGCATTAGTAGTGTATACACTATGCCTAAATATCATGATACACACCATGTGTTGGTCAATTGGTATGATGAATGATCTTGTATGTTAATGATATCGGAATACGATGTTTATGATGAATTTCATACGATCTAGCATAACAATATGGGCACATGTTTGTTAAAAGAAAGTTTGTATTGCTGAAAGTTGACTTTCTGGAAAGTCAACTGATGTGGAAATAATGTGGTGTGTGTTCTAACATGATTGTGAGATTGAGGATTCCGTGCGAGACACATTAGCTTGGTTATGTGATATATACGATGTTAAGTCTAATTGCTTGAATGATGAATCAAAAAGAGTGGAAAGCTATGTTTTATGTATGTTTGAAATTGACCTATGCAAGTCAATGTGATATACGAGTTGGATATGATTGGCTTATGAATGAACATGTATGCTAACAATGATGTGAACATGATGATATGAAAGGATAGGAATGATGGACTCAAGCATGGGAAGCTAATGGGTCAAGACGAGGCAAGTAAACAAGCATGAACTTGGAGGACTTGAGGTAAGTGGTTCTTATTCCACTTAGGATAATGAATCTTAACATGTACATGTGTTTGTAAGTAGTATGAGGACCGTGAGATGATGGAACGTAAATAACGAGGTTAAGGCTTGAATGGGATTTTATAATGGAATAAACGTGGCTTCGAATGGATCGGCGTGGATGGGTCTAGAAGGGGTGGAAAGGAGAAACAGAATGGGAATGTGCAGAGTCCAGAGTAGGGGTACGGTGGCACCGTTCCCCTACGGTGGCCCCTGCAACGTTTTCCCACCGTAGGGCAGAGGGGTACCACCGTTGGGATTTGAGGTCCACCGTAGGGGTACGGTGGCACCGTTCCCCTACGGTGGGACCTGGAACATTTCATTTTTGTTTTGTTCATTCTATCGTATGTTGACGTTTCGCTTATGTGTGCGACCCGTATTTGCGTTTAACGCATCAATTAACATCATTGGACCTTGTGTAAGGCTATGTAGGGGTGTAGCATGTAATAGAAATGTCGGTTTTGTAAATATGATCATAGTACAGATTGATACAAGTGTGTGTAGTTTAATTGATACATTGTTCGATGGTATCAAATACGGTAAGTATATTGTCATGATTATGTAGATTGAAGATGTGATGTACATATGGGTACTCATGATCGGGTTAGAGAGAGAGAGTTTCATGTATGTAAGGGTTGGAAAGTATGCGTAGATTGAGTATAGGAAAGGAACGTTATATTCGTATTAGAGATCGGAGAAGAAAGAGTAGCATGACGGGTCAAAGTAAGTTATATAAGTGAATTGTATACTTGTATGTATGGTGGTATTATATGAGGGAATTGTATACTTGTATGTATTGTGGTATTATATAAGTGAATTGTATACTTGTATGTATGGTGGTATTATATAAGTGAATTGTATACTTGTATGTATGGTGGTATTATATGAGGGAATTGTATACTTGTATGTATTGTGGTATTATATAAGTGAATTGTATACTTGTATGTATGGTGGTATTATATAAGTGAATTGTATACTTGTATGTATGGTGGTATTATATGAGGGAATTGTATGCTTGTATGTATTGTGGTATCATAGGAGGGAAGTGTATGCTTGTACGTATGGTGGTATTATAAGAGGGAATTGTATGCTTGTATGTATTATGGGATTATATGGAGGAAATTGTATGTTTGGACATATTGTGGGGTTATTAACCTTTGTTATGTGAATGATAGGAAACGTAGGTATGTACGTATGATTGCAGGAGACGTGGAGGTTCGGATCGGGGTAACCTACCCGAACTCGAATGAAGGCGGTTGGACAGGATCACGGAGTATTGTTGGATGTTACTTCCGCGTCATGAGTAGATTACATGAGGTTACCTATTGAACTAACGAAATGGTTTTGTGGTGAATGCAGGATGTCTTGTCCATCTTGAGAGGCAAGGAAAGGACGGAGATCGAGCGAGGAGGCGGATTGTACGTGGTCACGGTCACATAATCAAATGGAGATGAGTCACGTAGAATGTATTAAGAAATATTTTAAGATGTAACACCAAAAATACATATTAGAATCGGTTTCTAAACGTTCAAGGTTGTTATTAAAGAAAAGAATTTTTCAGTTGGTTTTTCCGCTGCCAGTTTCTATAAAATGGTTTAGGGTGTTACAAGTTGGTATCAGAGCCCTGGTTTGAGTGAAATCTTGTACAAGGAAGTAAGTACTTGAACTCAAACTTGTGTGCTTCTGAATGCAGTGACCCGTACAATCCAAGGCTCGATCAAGGCTCAAAGGTAGAATGTAATATTAAGTCACATGACATATTAAAAGCTAATTGTGGTGTTTATGTTAAGGTGAACTTTTGTGGATAATGAAGAGGTCTCAAGGACACGATCCAAGATAAGTCGCGGAAATTGTAGATAAGATGGAATAATCACAGGTACGCGATAATTAACTATTGGTACCGGTGGGAGGAAAATCCTTTGGGATGGTAAAACATAGAAGGAAAGTGACCATGTTGTTAAGGAAGTAAATTGAAATGTGGCACGAAGCTGAAAACCAGTCCCTAGGCATAAGGTAATGATTACGTGAAGGCACGTGGGTAGCATGTGGACTGTACACCTGGCCAGTGCACAAGAAGCATGCGATACACGTGAGACCATGAGAATCATTACAGGTATGCCTGGTAGAATTGGAAAGTAAGTGGTCGTGTGGGTGAATAGTTGGAATGAAAGGTTTGAGTCCATAGATAAGTACGGATCAAATCAAAATGGTGGAAATACCCTTATGGGTTAAAATGGTAGAATGACCATGATGGGTCAAAATGGTGGAAATACCCTTATGGGTTAAAATGGTAGAATGACCATGATGGGTCAAAATGGTGGAAATACCCTTATGGGTTAAAATGGTAGAATGACCATGATGGGTCAAAATGGTGGAAATACCCTTATGGGTTAAAATGGTAGAATGACCATGATGGGTCAAAATGGTGGAAATACCCTTATGGGTTAAAATGGTAGAATGACCATGATGGGTCAAAATGGTGGAAATACCCTTATGGGTTAAAATGGTAGAATGACCATGATGGGTCAAAATGGTGGAAATACCCTTATGGGTTAAAATGGTAGAATGACCATGATGGGTCAAAATGGTGGAAATACCCTTATGGGTTAAAATGGTAGAATGACCATGATGGGTCAAAATGGTGGAAATACCCTTATGGGTTAAAATGATAGAGTGACCATGATGGGTCAAAATGGTGGAAATACCCTTATGGGTTAAATGGTAGACTGACCATGATGGGTCAAAATTGTAGGACTACCCTTATGGGTCAAAGTTGTAGAAGTACCCTTGTGGGTCAAAATGGATGCGAAGACCTTAGCGGGTCATATGGGTTGGGAGGACCTTAACGGTTCATAGGGTGGAAATCATGTATGATAGGTAGGAGAACCTTAATGGGGCAAGGTTGGAAGGACCTTGATGTGTAAGGATGGGTAAAAAAATACACGGTAGTTAACGATAGAAACAGATTGTAGAGGAAAGATGTATATAATTAGACATTCTAATTGAAACAAATTTTGTATGGACTATTGAAAGTCAGTTGTTATGAATGAGAAAGGTATGCACAACCAATGGTTTTGTAGATATGAATGGTCGAATTCGTGGATATAATGCAACCCACAGGGTAGGTGATATGGTGTTGACAAGCTGGAACTCATGATGAATGAGCTAAAGCAAGCTAAGTATGGCATGGACTTAAGAAGAAGCAAGCTAAGTCGACACGTAGCTGGATGGATAACGTGGTAAAAAGGAAGGTTAGTAAACTTAGATATTTCGTGATTGTTAAATAGAAATTTATATAGGTTGAAATGTACCCACGTATGAATGAATGGTAGCTCAAGCATGATGTAGTTCGAAACGTTTGACCTTAAAGGTCAAAAGATGGATAAATCTTAGCTTAGACTTGGTGTTGTTAAGCGATGGACATATGTGTGTACAGTAAGTAATGTTTGAAATGAGCTAACAAACAAATTAGTGTGAATAGAATGGCTTTAAATTTTTACCAAAAGGGGGTGGGGTGTATATGGTAGATGTACCGATTCAGTAGTGCCTATGCAATTATGCATAACTCTCAAGTTAAGCAAGAAGGAATGGGGAATGAAATGGCATGTATGTTGTGAAAGTGATAACCATGATCTAAGGATTGGGATATACGCATGTATATAGTCTAACTAATTACATGATTGAAGGAACTTAAAAGGGATGCTAATAGTTGGATATTGTAGTAATCCTGTGATGGACGCATCATGACTAATGTGGGAATGAATGGCTAAGTAGGATTTATTGGTTAAATACGTGACTAATCGATTTATTATGTTTAATAAATGCGATAGGCCTCTTAAAATATAAGAGCGTAAGAACAAAACATAGAAATATGTTTTGCCACGAGTAAAGTTGTTTTTATAATCTATATGTAGGCTTGCGATGTGGCATGAAACTTTGAATGAAGTGAATGAGTAAATAAGTATGTAGAGAATTCCTGGTTTGGTAGTGATGAAGGAGGTTTCGGGGACGAAACCTTCTTTAAGGGGGGTAGACTTGTAACATCCCGAAAATCCATTCCGCTTAATTACGCCATTAGGCGTGAATAAGAAATGACAAAAACGAATTAAATAGTAGAATGAGCCTTTTATGGATAATAAAACGGGATGATACGAATGTGGGTTATGTTCTAATATGAAAGTTTATCTAGTGTAAGTAATTATCTTTTAATGGGGAGATAACACTAGAAAGAAACTTGCATGGTTAAGGTTTTGGTAATAAATGGCTTTGGGGTAAACTTGAGGGACTTGTGGTGTAAATATGCCACAAACAAAATGCCCAAACACACCCCATTTGGGTGTATACGTATTCAGCCCCAAGGGGGCATTCTAGAGCCAAGAACAAACCCTAATCACACCAAAATTGAAGAAGAAATGCAAGAGATTGAATGATGGCAGGATGGGGGTATGAATTAGATGGTTGTCTTCATGTTTAAAGCTTATGGTAAGAACCCTAGTACCCAACTCATCCAAGTTTCGAACCCCACATGTGGGTTTTGAGCAAATGATGTTAAATTCGTATTATTGCTTGATTTTAAGTGATATTGATCATCTCTAATGGTCTAGAGGTGAGCTAATCACTAGAAGTTGCTTGTTGCAAAAGATGATGATATTGGGTTTTCACTAGAGCTTTGATGTTGCTAAATGAGTGGTAAATCCATGTAATTGTAGGAATAATGTGTGGTTGATGATATGCATGTGGAAATTGGTCATAATTTAAGGTGATTATGTTGTTGTGGTAGAATGTATGTATTAGGAGCTTGTACATTGAGCTTAGGATGTTGTATGCACACCAATTGTGTGATGAAATGTCTAGATGAGTATGATGTATGAATTTGTATGCAAGACTTGACAAGCATGAATGTATTGTGATAATTGATGCAATTGATAGTAGGTTAACATGAGGATTTCGTCTTAGAGAGTAATCACGTGGGGATTTAGTTGATTGTAGGATTTTGTAAGAAGTATGCATTAGTAGTGTATACACTATGCCTAAATATCATGATACACACCATGTGTTGGTCAATTGGTATGATGAATGATCTTGTATGTTAATGATATCGGAATACGATGTTTATGATGAATTTCATACGATCTAGCATAACAATATGGGCACATGTTTGTTAAAAGAAAGTTTGTATTGCTGAAAGTTGACTTTCTCGAAAGTCAACTGATGTGGAAATAATGTGGTGTGTGTTCTAACATGATTGTGAGATTGAGGATTCCGTGCGAGACACATTAGCTTGGTTATGTGATATATACGATGTTAAGTCTAATTGCTTGAATGATGAATCAAAAAGAGTGGAAAGCTATGTTTTATGTATGTTTGAAATTGACCTATGCAAGTCAATGTGATATACGAGTTGGATATGATTGGCTTATGAATGAACATGTATGCTAACAATGATGTGAACATGATGATATGAAAGGATAGGAATGATGGACTCAAGCATGGGAAGCTAATGGGTCAAGACGAGGCAAGTAAACAAGCATGAACTTGGAGGACTTGAGGTAAGTGGTTCTTATTCCACTTAGGATAATGAATCTTAACATGTACATGTGTTTGTAAGTAGTATGAGGACCGTGAGATGATGGAACGTAAATAACGAGGTTAAGGCTTGAATGGGATTTTATAATGGAATAAACGTGGCTTCGAATGGATCGGCGTGGATGGGTCTAGAAGGGGTGGAAAGGAGAAACAGAATGGGAATGTGCAGAGTCCAGAGTAGGGGTACGGTGGCACCGTTCCCCTACGGTGGCCCCTGCAACGTTTTCCCACCGTAGGGCAGAGGGGTACCACCGTTGGGATTTGAGGTCCACCGTAGGGGTACGGTGGCACCGTTCCCCTACGGTGGGACCTGGAACATTTCATTTTTGTTTTGTTCATTCTATCGTATGTTGACGTTTCGCTTATGTGTGCGACCCGTATTTGCGTTTAACGCATCAATTAACATCGTTGGACCTTGTGTAAGGCTATGTAGGGGTGTAGCATGTAATAGAAATGTCGGTTTTGTAAATATGATCATAGTACAGATTGATACAAGTGTGTGTAGTTTAATTGATACATTGTTCGATGGTATCAAATACGGTAAGTATATTGTCATGATTATGTAGATTGAAGATGTGATGTACATATGGGTACTCATGATCGGGTTAGAGAGAGAGAGTTTCATGTATGTAAGGGTTGGAAAGTATGCGTAGATTGAGTATAGGAAAGGAACGTTATATTCGTATTAGAGATCGGAGAAGAAAGAGTAGCATGACGGGTCAAAGTAAGTTATATAAGTGAATTGTATACTTGTATGTATGGTGGTATTATATGAGGGAATTGTATACTTGTATGTATTGTGGTATTATATAAGTGAATTGTATACTTGTATGTATGGTGGTATTATATAAGTGAATTGTATACTTGTATGTATGGTGGTATTATATGAGGGAATTGTATACTTGTATGTATTGTGGTATTATATAAGTGAATTGTATACTTGTATGTATGGTGGTATTATATAAGTGAATTGTATACTTGTATGTATGGTGGTATTATATGAGGGAATTGTATGCTTGTATGTATTGTGGTATCATAGGAGGGAAGTGTATGCTTGTACGTATGGTGGTATTATAAGAGGGAATTGTATGCTTGTATGTATTATGGGATTATATGGAGGAAATTGTATGTTTGGACATATTGTGGGGTTATTAACCTTTGTTATGTGAATGATAGGAAACGTAGGTATGTACGTATGATTGCAGGAGACGTGGAGGTTCGGATCGGGGTAACCTACCCGAACTCGAATGAAGGCGGTTGGACAGGATCACGGAGTATTGTTGGATGTTACTTCCGCGTCATGAGTAGATTACATGAGGTTACCTATTGAACTAACGAAATGGTTTTGTGGTGAATGCAGGATGTCTTGTCCATCTTGAGAGGCAAGGAAAGGACGGAGATCGAGCGAGGAGGCGGATTGTACGTGGTCACGGTCACATAATCAAATGGAGATGAGTCACGTAGAATGTATTAAGAAATATTTTAAGATGTAACACCAAAAATACATATTAGAATCGGTTTCTAAACGTTCAAGGTTGTTATTAAAGAAAAGAATTTTTCGGTTGGTTTTTCCGCTGCCAGTTTCTATAAAATGGTTTAGGGTGTTACAACACTAACCCAGAATTGTTGTTTATCTTCGGCCAAAAAGAAAGTATTATGGATTCAATCGGATGTTGACATAACACTAATAAAGTTAAGAATAAAAATGAAGTGAATCATAATAATATGAATCAACGTTAGAAAAAGTAGGATCAACCATTACCTTGATAAAATTGAATTATTAAATCCGATTGAAGATGTTGAATCGGTTTTGGAGGATCAAAGATTATACAAAATGAAGGAGGAGGATAGAAAACTTTCTTAGGAAGAATTGGAGAGATGTGTTTTGGAGAATGAAAAAAATTATAAAAACGGTTTATATAGTGTAAAAGTCGAAGCCCCATTTCTAATTTGGATCCAAGTAGACACTCTCTAAGGCCTCCATTCGACCCGAGTGTATTGAATTATTATATAGATAGATATTATAGATCAACTATATTTTCTTGTCCAATTACACTTTTTTTTTTCTAAAATCTTTAATCAACCACCCCAGTATTAAAACATAGAAAAATCATTTTTTTTAATTTGATAATATTTGTCTATATTTATAATCGTCACATGGCCGCCTGTTTGTCTGCATGCATTAGTATCCATCACCAACGGTTCATCTGCTAACTTACTCTCAAGATTTGAGAAAGATGAGTGTAGAAGGGAAGGTGGTTTGCGTTACAGGGGCATCCGGGTACATCGCTTCATGGCTTGTTAAGCTCTTGCTTGATCGCGGCTACACCGTTCATGCTACTGTTCGATCTCTTGGTCAGTGCTTTTAATCTGTTTGGATATCAGTGTGGATCAAATATTTCTACTAATTCTAGTAAACTATGTTGCAGATGATCCAATAAAGACAGATCATTTGCTTGCTCTTGATGGAGCTAAGGAAAGACTGTCTTTGTTTGAAGCTAACTTAAGTGTAGAAGGATCTTTCGATGCTGCAGTTAATGGCTGTGTTTGTGTCTTTCACACAGCATCTCCTGTAATTCTATCTGCAGTTGATGACCCACAGGTCACTTTTCCTTCTTTTGCTTTCAAGTTTTCAAACTTGGTATGTTGATTATTATTATTATTATTATTATTATTATTATTGGCAGACGAAATTGCTAGATCCTGCACTGAAGGGGACAATGAATGTTCTTAAATCAGCTGCGAAAGTTGAATCTTTGAAGAGAGTGGTGTTGACGTCTTCAATAGCTACAGTTATGTTTGGTGTCGAACTTCCAACTTCTGGTGGTGTAGTGGATGAAACATGGTTTTCGGATCGAGTCATTTGTGAGCAGACAGAGGTACACTATACGGTGTTAGAAAGTTGTAGGTAATCTGTTAATGAAACAAACTGACAACAGAAAATAGTTGGTAATTTGTCGATGATCCGTGGCTGAAGTTGGCGTCGTTGATCGTTTAGTGACACGTCAATGATCCGTCAATCGGCTACCTATGTTATAACTAAGGCGATGGGGTATGGCCTTCCATTAACTCCCCCCTTCTCTCCCATCTGGCAACTTAGCGTCAAGTCACATTCCCCTTCCACCTGGTTAACTATCCTTCATCAAGGTCTCGTGATTCCAGCCCAGCTGGTTGAGGATGTGAAGGTTTACTCCCTAGGGAGGTTCCTGCACGGGCTCCTGAGTTCGAATCTCACTGGTGGCATAAATTGCCCCATGTGGGTGTGGCCTATGGATGTGTTATTCCAGCTCTGCTTTGGTGGGGTGCCGATTCGAACCCAGGTGGCTTGAATTCCGCAAAAAAGGGTTGAAGCAAGCTAATGGGTTTCAAATTGATCTACACCTTCCAAAAAAAAAAACTATCCTTCATCAAGGAGTGTGGTTTCCCTTCCCTCACCCTCCCCCATCCCCTTAAATTTTTTTCTCTTTTTTTATACATTTTATTTTATATGGATTTTATTAAACTATAAAATAAAAGAAAGTTTTCATTAAAATTAAATAAGAATGTACATAATTCTTTTTTAAAAAAAAGTGCATAATTAAAAAAATAACTACATGTATAAAGGACATAAAAACTAATTCTCAACGACCGAGTCGTCGGAATCGGCATCGGAATCTAATTACTTTATTACCAATTCTATCTAATATGTATGTAATGAGGGGCTAGCCCAAAGGGTAGAGACACGTACTAGTCTCTTTAAAACAAGGACACGAGTTCAAATCACGGGTGAGGGTGTAAATGGTGTTAATTGGGTGTTGAGTTCAACTTACCCGGTAACAAAAAATCTAATATTTTTAAAAATGTATAATTTATTTTTAATAAAAGAAGAAGAAAAAAGGTCATAGGATAGGGTTGTCACTTATCAAGGTGTTTTAGGGTAGTTGATGGTAATAATGAGGTGACGGTACATGAATGGTGGAATCTAGGGTACTATCATTAAGCACCCAATTCTCCTTAAGGACACACGATATGAGGGCTGTGAGAGGCCCGTGGCCCTGCCACGTGGGACGTGATGCCACTGGTACACTGCCCCCCTGTGGCCATCGCAATCGTGATAATCCTCACGTTTTCCACGGCCCAAACCCATTTAATACAATTTTGTCCAATTCAATTCAAGCGGTGTGGAGGACCATCACCACACCCCTAGATTGGTGACGGAGAATGGTTGTGAATGATGAAGTGATGGTGATGTAGAGGGGGGTGGTGAAGTGGCGCGTGACCATACCTTCCAGCCTAAGATGTCTATACTATTGCTCTAATGTGGCACACTTAAGCAGGACATGTGTCATTGTTAAAGTGAGCAAAGTTTTTACTAAATTACATACTATTTATAGCTCTGCTATATGAATAGTAACAGGGCAGACTTGATATATTACAAATAGCCAAGGGTATTTTCGTCTTTTCCAACTCAATGTTTGTACCTTCTTCCTTCATCATCATTCAACCTACCGCCACCCTAACCACCACCATCATCCGACACCCTGACAACCACTACCAGTGGCTATCCGACCATTTCAACAACATCTCAGAGCTTCAACCATCGGTGATCATCATCGTTCACCTCTACTGTTGAGGACTCAGTCCTTCTGTTTTACCCAGTTGCTCCACTTCACCCGACCTCCTCCATGACAGCCCGCTCTCCATCGGTTTGCCGCCCATTAACCACTACGACCGGCACTGTTGTGCAATCCTGCTGTGCAAGAAACGCAGGCTGGTTAGAAACTCGGATCCTCTGCCCTTTTCTCCGATCTGTCTCCTTCTCTTCTGCTCCAGTTCTCTCTAAAGTTCCTGTAAGGTGAAGTGGGTGGTGGTACCCTTATTTGGGGAGTAGTGCGACCGGAGCTCCGCCGCGGCGCCGCCGGACGCGAGGGAAATCAACCGACCTCCTTCTCTCTGTAGCTCTCATTTGGTGGTCCGCTTCCACTACGATTGCGCTGAACGTCGGTCGTGCTTGGGTGTTTAGACAGACAGGAAAAAATAGACAACAAAATTAGAGAGAGAGGAGGTTAGGTTGGGTTGGGTTGGGTTGTGTGCTTGTATATAAAACTGCGATGTATTGAATATATTAAGATTGCTATATTATATATGACTTTGGTAACATTGTGTTGGCCCACTAAAATTAGTTTGGTTGATAATAACTTTTTAACTTTGGTAACATACAACCGAATATTTTAAGCTTGCTATACTGAATATGTTAAGAGAGAACAAAATTAGACAACAAAATTACTTTGGTTTGGTTGATAATAACTTTTTAACTTTGGTAACAAAAAATGGCAACTTAAAAAAATGTCAAATAATTGATTTGGTGGGATAAGTTTATGGCAAAATGGACTATTACCGTATAATGTGTAAAAAATGATTTTTATAACGTGCATAATTTGATTTCCTTCATGTGTAAATTGACGCGTAATTTTTATTCGTAATTATGATTTTCTTTCATGTGTAATTTTCAGTTGATATATCCTTTGTGCGTAATTATCATATCCTTCATTCGTAATTCTTTTTTATACTTTGTATGCTAAGACCCCTTTGTACGCTAACATACCCCTGATTTGGTGATTCTCTTTATAATTAATGATTTTGTGTTCTTTTAGTGGTGGTATCACGTTTCAAAGATTCTTGCTGAGAATGCTGCTGTAGAATTTGCAAAAGAGAATGGCCTGGATTTGGTGGTCATAAATCCTGGCTATGTGATTGGTCCTCTCTTACAATCTACACTCAACTTCACCTCAGAGGGATTTATAAGCTTTATAGAAACTGGTAATTGTTCATTGTAACTATAGTTCATTTCAAACAATGAGATCTTGCATTAAAGTTGTTGAATATCGATATACAGGAAAGGAAATATTTATGGATGGAATCTACCTACTTGTTGATGTTAGAGATACTGCTACCGCGCATATATTAGCATTTGAGAAACCCGAAGCTAATGGTAGATATTGTGTAGTTGGGGATGTGATTCGATCATCGCAGATCATGATGATCTTAGACAAACTCTACCCTGATCATGGCTATTCTCAAAGGTAATTAGTAACTACTAACATGTTTTTATTGTTCTTAGAAAGTTAGAAGCTAGTGGTTGAGTACCTAAAAGAATGTTGGGATTACTTGTTTTTTGTTTAAATTATGATAGGTATAAAGACAAGTGTGCCGAGACACTACCGTATAATATATCGAAAGCAAAGGCAGAAAGTCTAGGTCTTGAGTTTACTCCATTGGATGCTAGCCTCAAGGATACTATTGAAAGCCTAAAAGAGAAGAAATTTATGAACTAATAAGTTCTTGGGTTATTTTATGTTTGTTTCTATATTGTGGTTGATAAAAAAAAATAACTATTTTTAAATTGTGTTTAATTAAATAAGTTTTATGAACTTGAAGAAAAATCTTATTTTAAAACGTGTAAGATCCTTATAACAAATAAACAAACACAATATTATCATTATGAATATTTAAAAAAAAATGAAAATGACATGAAATGTAAAATAATAAAATGCATTTTGGCATGGAATAATACCCACATAAATAAGTTGTATTTTGTTTTTAACTTTCATCTTCAAAATTAACCACCGGGTTCTTAGCGTACTGTAATCATCTCCACCTTTTACACTGATTATATAGCAGAATTACAAAAAAAAAAAACGCCCCCTACTGTTTAACATACAACCCACCCAACACGTGAAAGCATCACCGAAACCGTTATGTAACCACGACCATCAACACCATCCGCTCACCGGACAGAATTGGGTCACGGTGACGCTATTGTGGGAGTGTGTAACAGTGGGGGTTTCATAAAATGAGTAAAGAGAAAGAGCAATTTTGGAAAGAGAGATGTATGCGATATGGCTTTGAAAACCCAAAAACCACGTGAACACACAACACACTCAACAATAACATGTGTCTCCATCTATCTTAGCATATTCCGTTAAGATACCATAATGACGTTATAACGGTGTTGAAATACTATTCATCAACTATGGTTTTTAACCTATAGAATAATTAACGAAACAATCACATAGTCCTAAATTTTAAAAATTGTGGGTTCAATTTTACTCTTTGTTTATCCGTAACATAGGTGTCTCTTCGCACTAAAAGCATCCATAATGGGGCACGTCCAAACTAGTCCGGAATTCTAGACTCAACAAACCGGACCCATACATAGTAGCACTCATCCGGATGATGAGGTGGAAGGGTTTAGTCCGTTTAAGCGGACTAGTCCGCTTGGGTGAGAGGGCTACCAGTGAAGTTTTTCTTTTAAAGAGAACAAGTTTGATTAATAATGATACGTAATACAACTCTCTGTTTGTCCAACATTATAAACCCGAAATAATTTATTTTTTATTTATTTTAATTGTGTCGTATATATATGATACATCCTTAAATTGCATATTTTTTCCTTTTCTTTTTATTGGCACGGAATCGTCATTTAGTACCCCAATACCCTTCCTCTATTAATATAAATCAATAGTCAACAGTCATAGTCAAAGAGCTATCTTTATGCCTTTATAATTATTTAGTCATAGTCAATATTCTTAGTCAATAGTCTAGTCAATAGTCTTCCTAGAATCAAATCATTGTATTAATATTGTAGCCACTATATAATCTTCTGTGAATAATGAGAAAAGTACATTCGATCCAATTCACTCTATTACCTATTACTCTATATGGTATCAAGAGCCTAAAGCTCCCTTGAGCCAACCGATCCATCGCAGCTTTCGACAGCCTTCTGTCCGCAACCCACACAACCCTTTCATTTTTCTGATTTGCAGCCTCAATGGCTCCATTTTTTGTTCATCAATCAAACCAAAACTACAATCGGAACCCTTGTTCCTCAGCCTCAAACCCATCATTACAAAACCGACCCTTCTTGTGGTCAAACAAATCCGCAACCCAAACTCAAAACAACCCGACCCACAACAGCCAAACTAACGTTTTTTGTTATTTTTGCAGCATACCCGGTCATGTAACGAAAGATTGTCGCAAACTTCGTCGCTTCCTACGCGACCATCAAGTCTCTACTCATGATTCCTACTCATACCCGGTTGTGAACAATACATCTTCTCACACTACGGTTCCAAACACTCCATGGATGTGGGATACAGGCGCTTCCAATCACACTAAAAACAACAACAACCAAATGCATGTTCTTTCCGAATATGGTGGCCCGGATGAGATTGTTTTAGGTGACGGTAAAACCCTTCCTATCACACACATTGGTCAAACAACCCTTCACACCAACTCACGACCGCTTTTCTTAAACGATGTCTTAATCGTTCCATCTCTTCGTAATAATCTTATTTCTGTTGCAAAACTTAGTCGTACTAATCAAGTTTCTGTTGAATTTTTTCCATATCATTTCGTGGTTAAGGATCTACGCACGGGGGCGCATCTCATGCGGGGCGTGAACGTTAATGACGTTTACTACGGACCAACCACACTCTCTCCTCAAATCAATGCAACAACAACAAGATCTCTACTTGCGTGGCACCATATCCTTGGACATCCTTCGTTTCAAGTCTTCAAGTCCTTAATTTCTAAATTAGGACTTAATGGTAATAAAGTGTCACCCGAGTCTTTTCATTGCAAATCTTGTTCGTTAAATAAAAGCCATAAAATTTCTTTTGGTAAAAACTCATTTGTTGCAAAGAAACCATTGCAACTCGTTTACTCAGATGTATGGGGTCTAGTCCAAACATCCAATGACGGCTTCAAGTACTATGTCATATTTGTCGATTATTTTTCTAAATACATTTGGTTATATCCGATAAAAAGAAAATCCGACGTCTCCGTCCTTTTTCCACAATTCAAATCACTAGTGGAAAAATTCTTTCAAACACCTCTTATCTCTCTATTTACCGACAATGGTGGTGAATACATTGGTCTTAAACCATTTCTCACAACTCATGGAATTTCTCACTACACCACACCTCTTCATACACCCGAACAAAACGGGGTGGCCGAACGTCGTCATCGACACGCTGTTGAAACGGGCCTTGCCCTCCTCCACTATGCTCAACTCCCATCACAATTTTGGTCACATGCCTTTCAAGCCGCAACTTATCTCATCAACCGTCTACCCACCACCATCTTGAACAACAAATCACCTTATGACATGTTATTCAATGTTGCTCCCACCTACTCCAAACTAAAACCGTTTGGATGTCTTTGCTATCCTTGGCTCCGCCCATACAACACCTCCAAGTTACAATCTCGCTCCGCATCATGTATCTTTCTTGGATACTCCTTTTCCAGATCAGCATACAAATGCTTTGATCCAGCCACCAACAAACTATATCACTCTCGTCATGTTGAATTCATACCACACATCTTCCCATCCCGCACCAATAACTCCACATCTCCCACTGTCACCTATGAATCATTTCTTCACAACATACCAAATCCTACAAAGCCTTCACACCCTACACAACCTCCCATCGATCACACACACCAACCCATACCTCCTACACACCCCTCTCCTGACCCTACACAACCTTCTGCTACAACTACACAACAGTTGCCTGATACTACACAACACTCATTTGACCATACACAACCTTCTACTACACCTACACAACATTCCCCTAACCCTACACAACTCTTGTCCTCTACACAGTCCTCCACTGTCCATACACAGTCCTCATCTCCACAATCCTCCACTCCTACACAACCTAATTCACCTACACAGCCTTCCAATGACTCTACCACCTCCTCATCTCAGACTCCTTCAACTAACCCCTCTCCTACCACCTCTACTCGCCCACAACGGTCTCGCAATCCTAACCCAAAATATTACAATTCCAACTTCATCAACTCCACCATACTTCACCCACTTCCTACATCCATTGAGCCATCTACTCACATCCAAGCGATGAAAGATCCACAATGGTGACAAGCAATGGATCTTGAATACAACGCTCTTCTTCAAAACCATACGTGGGAGCTTGTCCCTCGTACTACCCAAAATCCAATCGGATGCAAATGGGTATTCCGAACCAAACGAAAACCCGATGTAACTATTGATAAATTTAAAGCGCGCCTAGTCGCAAAAGGGTTTCATCAACAGTACGGTAAGGACTATTTTGATACCTTTAGTCCAGTAACGAAACCTGTCACCATTCGTACTGTTCTTTCCATCGCACTCTCTCGAGGGTGGTCGTTACGCCAACTAGACATCAATAATGCATTTCTTCATGGCACCTTACATGAGGATGTGTACATGATTCAACCACCCGGATTTGCAAATTCGGCGTTTCCTAATCACATTTGCAAACTCAAGAAATCTCTCTACGGCCTTAAACAAGCCCCGCGGGCTTGGTACAATGAATTAACCGCCTTCCTCATTAGCTTCGGTTTTAAAAAATGTCTCTCTGATGCATCTCTTTTTGTCTACAACATAAATGGTAACACTTGCTACCTACTCGTCTATGTTGACGACATTGTCCTCACTGGAAACAATAATCCATTCATGGACATCTTTGTTCAAGCCCTAAGCAAAAAATTTTCGATCAAAGACTTAGGCCCTCTACATCACTTCCTAGGAATCGAAGTCATTCCAACTCCTCATGGTATATTCCTCTCCCAACACAGGCACATTCAGGACATCTTAACCACTTTCAAAATGGATGGTGCCAAAGAGGTCCTCACCCCTCTAAGCGTCTCTGAACCGCTTATCCCTTCGGATGCCTCTCCACCCGTTGACCCAACTCCTTATCGCAAACTTGTTGGCACACTTCAATACCTTGCCTTCACCCGCCCTGATATCTCTTTCGCTATCAACAAACTCTCCCAGTTTATGCACCACCCAAAACAGTCACATTGGCAAGCTCTCAAACGGGTTCTCCGCTATTTGAAAGGAACATTGCACCATGGATTATTGTTAAATAAACAGTCCTCACTTGATTTAAATGCTTTCTCAGATTCTGATTGGGGAGGCATACATGACGGAGGAAGATCTACTACAGGTTATATATTATATCTTGGATCCAACATCATCTCCTGGCGTTCATCAAGACAAAAAACGGTCTCACGCTCATCCACTGAAGCAGAATACAAAGCACTAGCAAACGCCGCAGCTGAAATCTCATGGGTTAAAAATCTTCTCCAAGAACTCGGTCTTCGCACGACACGTACACCATCTCTTTTCTGTGACAACACCGGCGCCACCTACCTTTGTGCCAACCCGGTGTACCATTCTCGCATGAAACATGTTGCCCTCGACTACCACTTTGTTCGTGAACAAGTCAATGCCGGTCACTTAAAGGTCTTTCACATTAGCTCAAAGGATCAACTGGCTGATGTCCTCACCAAACCACTTCCAAGATCACCGTTTCTTTCCTTTCGCTCCAAGATTGGCGTATCCAATGGATCCTCCATCTTGCGGGGGCGTATTAACATAAATCAATAGTCAACAGTCAATAGTCATAGTCAAAGAGCTATCTTTATGCCTTTATAATTATTTAGTCATAATCAATATTCTTAGTCAATAGTCTAGTCAATAGTCTTCCTAGAATCAAGTCATTGTATTAATATTGTAGCCACTATATAATCTTCTGTGAATAATGAGAAAAGTACATTCGATCCAATTCACTCTATTACCTATTACTCTATATCCTCTTCTTCAAAGACATATCCTTAATACCTTTCAGATTCTTACGACTAGTCTTCATAATTTGCCAAAAACTACACACTAGTCTTTCAGATTGGCATAAACTTTATTTAATTTGTAATCTTTTGGTAATCGGTTAATAGCAACCTGACGAGTTTTTGGTAGGGTATACCTAATGAGTTTGTTTAATAAGCTAACTGGTATACCCAAAACCCATGTACATACCTGACACCCAACAGAGGTAATTGCCTGTAGAAATTCTGCAGATTTTAAGCCTGGTGTGAAACAAGCTTTTAAAATCAAATTTGAGGTTGAGATTACCTTAGGCCTTGGGCACATATACTCTAATGTCCCACGCTTTAAAGATGTTACGTGGAGTTAAGAGCGTTAAATATCACTCCCACCAGGCGTTAAGAGCGTTAAAAAGGTAATTCGTTAACTTGTTAACAAGTGCGAAAGAATATAGAATGTGTCCTTTAAACACACAATCAATTTAATATTTGTATTTATATTTATAATTTAAGGGTGTTAATAACAGAGGGACCATTATATATAGCATTAAATATATAGCATTAAAATGGAACGTCGGTTGTGAGGGCGTTTTACTGTTTCGCTCAATACAAACCGGTAAAGCCCTTGTACAACCTTGTCACACCCCGCCCAGGCCGGGGCACTTATAGTGACCAGTCGGCGCAAACTTAAAGCGGAAACGTAATCTCATTTCATAACTTTAGTATTTATTACAAGCCAGTGCGATCCAAGTACCACCAAGCTAAACAAAGCTTAACTATAATAAGATGAACCGTCTAAAGTATTCCAACTCTTAGCTAGGAACTCCCATTCCTTACATCATCAACCTGTGATACATGCTCCAGTAATAAAAATACGTCAGCACACAGCTGGTGAGTCATATAAACCGACTCATCAGTAAAACAACCACATAAACATTTTATTGATCAAGTATGAGCTCCTTGCATGTCACCATAATCATAATCCGGTCATATATTCACACACACGGTCTACCAATTCCACAGCAGACCCACCCGTGGCCTACCAATTCCACAGCAAACTGTAAGTGTGTGTCCCCCCGGGAAAATATAATGATCATCATAATATATATAACACATTGGATGCCGCCACCTATGGTTCGATGCATATACATGATCAATCACCATCAAAACAGTTTTATGAGCAAGTATCACGTTTTGAAAATAGTTTAAGTAACTCACCTCTTTATTAGCCCTTTGCAATCGACCATGCTAATACAACCAGGTACTATCTCAGGGTCCTGATACAATTATGTCACCCCTAGGTTAGGTAACAGTACACCTATCCAATTATTATTACAGTTGGATATTGGTTAGCGCTACCTAATTTAAGCATTGATGATCAGTCCATGCCTAAGTAAGGCTAGACTATCCAATACCCACCTCCAATAATAATCGAAATTCCTAAAAGTAACAATACTAATATTACTACTAATAATACTAATATAATGGATAATTAACTAGACATAATTTTAAACGAGAAATACCTGAAATTATGTATGAAAAGTTATGTATGAAATCACTAATACGCAAAAGGTTACGCCACAAGGTTATTGTATGTGTAACTAAAGTGTTTGGATGTCCTATTTATACCAAGTGTTGTCCTCGTAACCGACTTCTTCTGCGAACTTAGCTTTGTCATAAAGTTTTCTTACAAATGAAGTTTATACCAACATGTGCCATATCGACATGTGTGTCATATAAATATAACCTTTCATGCGTGCATGTATTTCTTTAAACTATTTATATTTATTAATATTAGTTTTAGAAAACTTATCCGACCTTAGTCGGTTTGGCGTTCACAAAACAAATAATACACTTCACCAATTTTTTTTTGCACATCCGTGCACTTATACGAGTGTATCTCGCATATTATTATTATTATTATTATTATTATTATTATTATTATTATTATTATTATTATTATTATTATTATTATTATTATATTTTATAATTATAATTAATCTCAGCTGCTTCATTCGTTTTTCTCGTATAACTTTTAGAATATAACGTTTTACAAAATTCCGAATATCTTGCTAAGACGAGTTAATTTTTATCTACGCACCAACCTAAGTTTCGTTCAAAACTGAGTAGGGTGCAAATATAACATAATTAGGGCTGTTCACGAGCCGAGCCGAACCGAACGGACCTTTGCTCATGCTTGGCTCATTTACAAACCGAACCGAGCTGAGCGGCTCGTTTACAACCGAGCTGAAAAACGAGCGAGCATTGTTCGAGCGCAATTTTTTCGAGCGAGCGTCGAGCAAGAAACGAGCGAAAAGTAATTTGGACAACCATGAAATTGGGATGTTATCTTCAATGTTTTCGTTGTCGAGTGACAACTAAGGTGTAACTGTCCGATGAGGACACTAATATTGAGGTCCAAGTGTCCAAGAATGAGGCTTAGGTTTAGGCAATGAGCATACTACAGAGAACAATTGTCGCTTTGTAACATAAGATAATATCAAATGACGACTAGGGGTGGACGACTAATAACATAAAGAAATCAAAGTTGTCATTTTACGACTTAAGGTTTTACTATTAAACTTAGTATTAAATTTTTATTTGATAAAGCGGGCTATTCATATTTTATTTGCATATATTGGGCCAAATGTTATGTATAAATCTGTAAATATTACTATGATTTGTGGGTATATATATAATTATATATATAATAAATAAATAATAATTTATTCGAGCCGAACCGAGCCGAGCGGACCTTTGCTCGTGCTTGGCTCGTTTACAAACTGAACCGAGCCGATCAGCTCATTTACAACCGAGCGGGCAATCGAACGAGCATTTTTCGAGCATTTTCCGAACGAGCGACGAGCGATTTGAACAACCCTAAACATAATATATTATATTATCACTAACCGGTCTCTTATAATACCAATTATTCGCCAGGATCTCATATTTCAAATAACCATGCTATCCGTCACTTGCTCGCGAACTAATTTTAAATACACAAATATTCATCTCACATGTTATTGGTTCGCTTTGACAGTTAATGACCCGTTTCATTCATTAATAAATATGACCCAACACATTTTATTTATATAGCCAAAAACAGGATGTTACAAATATACCCCCCTTAAATTAGGTTTCGTCCTCGAAACCTGTCAACTTCGAACAAATGAGGTGAGAATTCCCTTCGTCTCGCTATCACTTCCTTTGTAATATTTCATCATTTCTATGTTCCAATATTCTAATATTTGTTTTACCGTTTTGTGACATAACTGCTTTATCAGTTGTTTCATATAAGACCCCATGTCTAGATAGACTGTCGCATACTTCAGTCCAGAAGATGGGCATTCCACATTTCTTCCAATATAAGGATTCATATGGTTTCCGTAATATTGGCGCGGTAGTTATTATTGTACGAGGGTTTGATTAATGCTAGATGATCGTCCTTACTACTAATAAAGTTTATTATGTATGCACATAGTACATCTTCTAAGGCTTGATTGATGGATTCATGTTGCCCACTTCTCAGATATATTTGAGTTCTTGTTGCCCACTTATCAGATATATTTGAGTTCTCAGCTTTCTCTATAACCTTGCCTAAATCCTAAGGAGAACAAATCTCCCTCTTGAATATAGCTCATGTAAACACATCGGGTCATAAGAAAATCTATTTAGTATAAGGCATGACGTACATTTCATTTGCCCTCAAGGATAGGAAGTGTGTAGATTTGGCGAACCTATCAGTTATTGCCTAATTTGTGCCCATGACTCGATCTTTGAAGCTTAGAAACAAAGCCCATTATTATCATCTCCCATTTCCATCATGGGATTTCAGGTTCCTATAGCTAGCCAAATGGTTTCAGATGCTCTGCCTTGACTTTTAAGTAGGTAAGGTATTTCTCTACATGTCTTGTGATATAGCTTCTTATTCCCAGCTAACAATAATAATTTCTTAAATCCTACCTTTTATTGCTACTAGGGTATACGGTGTATCTTGACTTATAAACTTCCTTTGGTATATTCCCTACCTGCCAAAACTAAGAATATCATATTCGATTATCGAAACTTAAGATACTATCATTCATAGATCTCAATAACCTTGGCTACCGAGCATCGTTTCCTTCTTGATATGGTTTTCCATTAAGGCTTATCACAACATTCTTAATTTGGTATAAGGGGGTTACCTTAACATCACGTCCAGATGTATGAAGTTTATTTTCGGTTGGGCTCTTTCTTTTCTTGTGAGTGTATCCACGACGCGTTTGTCTTACAACTAAATTAATGAGATCTACCAATACTACAAATGTGTTGGTCTTATGGCATTACTAACAACTCATAGTGATCGTATCGTATCGTGTCCTAACCTCCTGGCTATGGGTATCAACCACTACACATCGTATCATGTCCTGCCAACGACTCATGTCGATGTGCTAGAATATATAAAATCTTATCTAGAACTCCAACATTTGGTTTCTTAATTCCTCTATTGAAAATCAAGGTAAGACAGTAAATGGCTCTAGCAATACGGGTTGCCCCCGGGATCAAGTCAATTCTAAATTCAATTTTTCTATCGGCTGATAGTCTAGAATGACCTTTAGGGAATGCCTCATGAAGGTTGACTACTACTGGCACATCCATTAAATTCTTATCTTCCTTAGTCTCTGGTGCATTTACTGGTTAATCTAGTTGACTCTTCGGGTACACTTCATTGCCTTTATCATCATACTGAAACTTATATGTTTACTAGGTTCTTCCCCTCGAGTTATCAAAGGTTTCCACTTCGGGTCCTGATTCGATTTTGCTTCTTATCACACAATATACGAGTTTGGCGAGCTAACCAATCAATCCCTAATACTATGTCCACCAATCCAAGTTTCATTGATCGTAAGTCTATAGGTATCGAGGTATTTACTAATTTAGATGGTACAACCCTTAATTGTGACACCCCAGGAAAATACCACATCGGCCGTGGCCAGGAGAGATCCTTGGTTCATAAGTAATGTCTTGCCTCTTAAATAACCAACGCGTTTTGGGACTTAATGTTAGTGGATGAGAGGAGAACTCCACAGTTAAGCGTGCTCAGGTGGGAGAAATTTCAGGATGGGTGACCTCCTGGGAAGTCTCCACTTGGGCAACCAAAAACAAATCCGTGAGCTCTGGATGGGCAAAGCGGACAATATTGGTGGTGAGAGGGGCGAGATGTTACAGATGGTATCAGAGCCACTCCTGTGTCGTTCGGGATGATGGGTGCATACCTCATCAGGGACGATGAGACTCTAACCTCATCAGGGACGATGAGACTCTAATGGGGGGTGAATGTGACACCCTAGGAAAATCCCACATCGGCCGTGGCCAGGAGAGATCCTTGGTTCATAAGTAATGTCTTGCTTCTTAAATAACCAACGCGTTTTGGGACTTAATGTTAGTGGATGAGAGGAGAACTCCACAGTTAAGCATGCTCAGGTGGGAGAAATTTCAGGATGGGTGACCTCCTGGGAAGTCTCCACTTGGGCAACCAAAAACAAATCCGTGAGCTCTGGATGGGCAAAGCGGACAATATTGGTGGTGAGAGGGGCGAGATGTTACAGATTGGTATCAGAGCCATGGTTATAGGGAATTAGGTTATTAGAATGCCTTTTAGCCTAGTCTATAACTAAGCTTATTTTCACGAGTCCTCTCGTGTACATTTCTCTTATTTCTTATATTTTCTTTCAAGATATTTTCGCTATGATTCTTTCTCGTTATTCTTTCGGTATTTTGTTTGGAAAAGAAGACACTCGTATTTCACAAACGAAACGATATCACCAAGTTAGGAGTGACATCCATACCTTGGTGATTAGTTTCACTCCTCTATATGTTATTTATCTTAGGAATATACCTTTGAGATAGGAGTGACATCCACACCTCAAAGAGTATTTCCTTCAAAAAGAAACTTAACCATTAAGCTGGGGGTGATATCCTTAACTTAGTGATTGGTTTCATTCCTCAATTGTTTTCAATTTTGAAATACATCTTTGAGTTAGGAGTGAAATCCACATCTCAGGGATCTGTTTCTACATCTCGTTTTAAAGTCTCGCTAAAGGTTTTGAAATTTACCAGTGACGAGGTATGTGCAATCGGAAAAAAATGACCATTCACTCATAGGTTCAAGTACGCTCCCCACAAGTCACTAATAATATTTCAATCTCTTTGGCTAGTCACCAGTTTCATTAGAAATATTTTCAGTATCACATTTTTGATATATTTTTCATTTGTTGTTTGAAACTCTTATCATAATTTTTTTTTATAATGAAGTTATTATGTCTTTTGAGTTTTCTCTATTAATAGCTATCGCTATTTGTGCATTTTTCCGTTTTTCATTATTAACTCTTAAGTTTTGTTTAACATTTGGATTTTAAGTTTCATCTCTTGATGTTTTATATACTCATTAATCATTCGCTTTTGGATTTTTTTTTCATCATCATTATTAAAACTTTTATCCGCTTTAAAACTTACACTATTTTCATTTATGATTTGTGACTTCTACACTATTGTCGCATTGACTTTTATCATTCACGTCATTTCTAAATCTTGGTCTTTTGAAAACACATTTGATTTATATGATTTTCGAGAAAAGAAACTTGCGACTGATAATATGCATTATGACAATTTTCAACTTGACTTCTTGTAAACACATGAAAGTATGTACTTACGAAGTCTTTTCATGTGAAGCTGTATTGAATCTAAAAAGTTATTCTCATGCATCACTATTATACTTTCAAATATATCACAAAGTTCGAGTAAAACTACATTTTGTTTTATAAACAATAATTTATCTTTTACACTTACACTCTTTCAGTCGCAAAACTTTTGGTCAAATTATTGGACATATCTTCATCGAAATGTTGCTAAATGTCTTTTA
This sequence comes from Ambrosia trifida, assembly GCA_028751855.1. Classification (NCBI taxonomy): domain Eukaryota; kingdom Viridiplantae; phylum Streptophyta; class Magnoliopsida; order Asterales; family Asteraceae; genus Ambrosia; species Ambrosia trifida. The sequence continues at coordinate 10,127,902 of CM054131.1, forward strand.
ACATATAGTGCATATATTTTAAACCCGCATGGCCAGTAGACTATACGTATCTTCCGTCCACTCTCAATTGCAGTAAATATCATTATCTTATTCTTACATCATTTTATTTTATTATATTCGCATATTATCTTATTTATGATTATTCTCGTATTATTATTTTATTGGTGGCTATCCCCACGCGTTATTTACAATTATTCTCGCACTAACTATTAGTAGTCATTCTTACAACACTGGTTTTGAGCATTAACTTAACTCGTTTACTTTCATTTTGTGAAAATTGTGCGATTTACTTGATTTATATTATACCATTCTTTCAATCGAAGTTTTATGCTATACTTATGTACTTGATGCATATTGGGTATGCATATATTTTTTTTTCCTGTTTTTGAGCAAAACCCTGTTATACTTTACATTATTTTGTTCATCATCATGGCTAATGAACATACTAGTTGATAATTTTGTATGAGATCTAAGCCAGTGCCCACGTATGACTCGGGTTAGAGTATTTCTTTAATCCGAGGGGAACGGTGTAAATCTCAGGGTTATCAATATGGGTGTTTAAAGCCAACGATGTGAACAGAAGTTACCGGTTAATGGTAAACCCGAAAGGGAAGAACCCCTAACCATGTCTTATACTTACATGTTATTCACATTACGGTTAAAGGAAAAACCCGGAAGGGAAGGACCTCTAACCATGTCATGATTGAACATTATTTCATTACAGTGGCTATTACATATGGGTTGCACACATTTTCTTTCTGGTATTATTTATGTTAGTGTTATGGAAAAGCATAACACCCTAGTGTAAGGTAAATCGGTGATTACGGTCCGGAACGCAATCATGGGTTTACAGGTACATGGGGGTGGTGTGTAATTCTATTTAGGCTATTGGTAGACAATCAGTACGAGTCTAAAGTATCGGGAGTGTGGTGGGTTAGCTGCGGTACACCCTATATATAAGCATAAACGATACTGCGAGTGCGGACTAGGAGTCTGACCAAGAACCTACCCATTACTACCTCTTCATTAGATCATTGACTAATAGCTAGCATTTTCGATAAGAACATTTTACATAGGCTTCAATTAGTTTTGTTGGAGCCTTCCTTGTTGACCACCTCTACAGAAAACCCTACACCTGGTATACTTTTACACTCTCTGATAGTCGAAATACTGTTGCATGTCCTTAATAACGTTCAGTCAGAAACCTTTCTAAAGTAGGGGAGACTGCTTCATTAGCACCTCTGCCCCTCACCAGTTACACATTCCCAAAGCCTTTCTCATTTAAACTCTCAATTTCTTAATCTCGGGTCAACTGTCAAAGATTTTGAAACTCTTACTTTGGATATTAGACAACTATTTTAAATCTGGTCAAATCATAAATGATAATATTTTTTTTTACCTACTTGACTTTAACAACGCCTTTTGGTTTCATAGTAACCTTCACTTGAAAGAAATTTCGAGACGAAATTTTCTAAAGTAGGGGAGACTGTGACATCCGTCACCCTCATCTTTCATCTAGTTACAATAATAGCCTTTCAAATATTTTCATTATAGCCCCTATAAATTTCGTCGTTTTCAAAATTTATTTTAGAGTAAAAAAAATCCATCATTAATATTTATTAGGGATCGGGTATACGTTTTTATCAAATGTGTATGTGGAATCGTCATCCGGAATGGATATTATAAAAATTACAAGTTTTATAAAAAAAAAAAAAAAAAAAAAAAAAACATTATAGTTAATTTAGTTTAACTAAGTTAAGGTTTTATAAAGGAAAAATAATAAGTTTTTACATAATATTGCAAATCTGAAACCACAAGGACCTTTTCTGCCAAACTGTGAAACTTTTAAACACCTCCTCTTTCCCTCCCCGTTTTTCCCCGGCGAACAAGTTTCCGGTCACCGGAGTCGAATTCCGGCGACCATTAATAAGGCCATTTATGTTCGTTTTAAAGCCCGTTTGAATTCCTCCATCTTCTATTAGTTGTTTGAGAGTAACCTACACCTATTAAACGTAGTAATAATCAACAATCAAGATTGTTTTAAAGCCATAACCGTCGGCCATAATGAACCCATCAAAACCTTACGTTTTAAGTCGAAACCTTATAAATACATACTATCATTTGGATTCTGCACGGTTATTCGACAAAAACCCCACAAAAAAAAACACCTCATATCGTGACCAGAAGCGTCATAAGAAAGGATCTTATGTTCGGACCTGTTTCGTATTTTTCAGTCGCAAATCAAGCTTGTAAGTGACTTTTGATTGTGCCGTTTTGTTCACCATTCGCTGCTCTCTAAAAGCCCTTTATTATTATTGCTTAATCGTGTCTGAATCGTGCTATTGCTTCGAAGGTTAGGGTTAGGGTTTATAAGTATTTTGGGGAAGAAGATGACATCTATGTAGTGTTTAAATGTTATTTAGGATCAAAACAATCAACATATTGGTCATTTGGCTTAGTGGTTGTGTCTGTGTTGGTGTTTAGAACCCACCCGGGTTCGAATCCCATAACAGGCAAGCTTTCTTTTCTTTTTCTTTTTGTTGCTATACATATAAGTTTCATTGGTTTAAAAAAATATATAATACATAAATATTTTAGAATAATCATAATAAATTCATTTTTGATCCAAAAATTATGAAAATTTAGGGGTAGCTTCTTGACACCACATGGAAAATTATCATATTTTTATTTTCTGAAAATTGAATTATTTTCGTATTTTTATTGAATTAAATTGTTTTAATCATAATTAAATGATTAAAAATTCATTTTAAGTGATTTTAACCTCAAATTTTCTGGAGATTTATTTTTATGCATAATAAACTGTAATAAAATGTAATTTCTTATAAAATGATTATTTTTGTTATTTTTACCATTTTTAATCATTAAAACACTATTTAAACTCACTAAATATGTTTTAAATACAAATAAATTGAGAGAAATTATGGAAATATTATTTTTAGTATTATTTCACATCAGAAAATAATTATTTTCCATAAAAATAACATCTTTGGATCATGTCTTGTATTAATAAGATTTTTATGTTTAATTAGACATAATTAAACATTTATTTATTTACACTATTTAAACATTTATTTTATAAATATTTTTCTTATAAAATAGAAATGTTTTATGTTTGAAAATCTTAATTACCATTTGTTGGATCATGGTGTAACTCATGATTATTTATTTAAACATTTATAATTATTGTATTTATTTACATTATTTTTGTGAAAGTAATTAACTACATTATTTTGTCTAAATTATTCAAACATAAGTTTTATCTAAATATTCAATTGGTACCAGTTATATTACTTAAACCACATTTACGAACGTTGGTATATTATTTTTAATATACAACTTTTATATTAATTCGAGTTATCATAAACACTTTAATTCCCCAAATCGACTTAGCAAACCCTAATGCCTTAGACCGTAGATACTTTAGACTCTTAGACATTTCCTTATTAGTATTCTATTGCATTATAGGTTTCCATTACTTAGCTCACGAACGCTTAAGTTGGATCGCTTTCGTAAAACTGTGAGTATATCTTTCCTCTTTTTACTGTTTTACTACTTTGGGGTGACTCATGTACTTACTATCAAGTTTCTATTTCTTTTACTAAATGCAATTCTCATGTGTGTTTGCTTTATGTTAATTGGTGTGTCTATGACTTGTCAAAATCATTAACCGCTGGACGGCCTAGCATTTCAATGAATAGTACTATGGTATACTCCCTTGAGACTCTGTTGAGAGAATCTTGGTCATTGTCTTGTTAATTCATTATTCAGTTGGTTAGTCATGTGTTAGTCATTATTCATAGGTTTGGTTTTGAACGGATATTACTTATTACATAATTGCAAATGGTACCGCACATGAATTGCTAAACATTTTTCCTACTATATTTATTCAAACAGGGTATGCTCACCAATACAATTTTTTTGTATTGACCAAATTATTTTGTACATGTTTCAGGTTGTTTCGAGATACATCCTTTAAGCTTTCGGATTTATATTTAGTTTTTGATTCATTGTATTTCAATTTAGTTGGCAGTTAGAATCGTTGTATTTCATTTCAATGTAATAAATTATTTAATCAATGTATTCAAATTTACACTTTAGTCCATGAGCTATTGAACAATCATCACTACGTGACACCTCGATGTTTCCGCCATCGGTTGGGGTGTTACATTAATATAGCTCCCAATTTCTTATTTCCTTCCATTCTCAACTATTACTATAAATGGTTTATCTAGCTTACAACGAATCTAGTTAAACGATACCCTAAAAGGTTCACATATCAAACTGCTATCAACACCAGCATCAGAAATATCTTAGCATAGAAGTTGTTTACTAGTATCGTACCCATTATCACGTCAAGGTTCCTATGGCTTCTTCAGTCTTTATATCTAAAGCTCTAAACCTTCCTCCTTCGGGTTCTTCATTCTCTTACTTCTTAAGCCATCCATCCTTAAATTCTTAAAAACACTAACAAGGCTCTCTACATTGATACCAGGTATGCTTGGGTTTCTTACGATTTCTACAAACAAACTTGTGACATATATAAGAATGTCTTTTTCTACATGTCGGACATTGAAGTGGGGGTCCACCTTTCCTTTTATAATCCCTAAAATGGAACTCGTCTGATCCTGGTTACTGTCCCATTTTCTCCTAATCATAGTGCCCGGGGTTTTCTTCTAATATATCTCAAAAGTGATAGTTGTCATGGCTTCTATTGCCTCGATTTGCAAGGCCTCAAGTCCTTATACGTGCACTTGGTTGATTGAATATTAGCCATTGATACACTATTAACCTTTTCAGGAGGTTCTTCAACTAATGCAACTCTGAGATTCTGACTAAACTCCTAGGAGAGTTCTATAAGTCATCCAGTATAAAAGGTAATGTTTGCTTCAAACGCCATCCTTACTACACTACAATCTATCTCCGGATCACTTCCAAGCCTAGTTTCAATTAATTGTCATCGGAAAGTGGAGATACCAAGTTTGGTTAAGTTCCCTTCTTGATTACACAAATAACCTGTCTAGGGTATTTTATTCATGATTTATATCGCCTATCTGCTTTACGTATACCATGGTTTCATTTAACACCCACAGATATGCATACTCCTCTGCACTACACATAAACCGCTAGCATACTTAAGTACATACGCTAGACAATATATACGTATAATCAGCCCTTAACCTACTTATCAATCATTTTCCTCACAAGCAAATAGAAATAAGGTAAGCATAATATACCCCCTTAGATAAACCTATATATATATAGATATACACACACAAGTTCTAGTAGCGAAGTACTAGAGCTCAACCACATTCTTAAAACTCTGCCTACTATTTTCTGATTTCAGTACAATATGATGTTTGCAAGATCATAGCGGTATCATTCATTAACCTTCATGTTGGCTAGGCATGAAAGCAATCTATGATTCACACCATGATACTCCCAACTATCATATCGTCCTTCCATCATAGAGTTCGACATACCAATCTTATACATCCTCTATTATACTAGCCTCTACCAACCAAGACTAGCACTTCCACTTAGCTCACAAGTCCTAGTTTAAGTCTAGATACTTCCATAAGTACCTAAATCTCTTAAACTAAGGCTCTGATACCAACTTGTCACACCCCGCCCAGGCCGGGGCACTTACAGTGACCAGTCGGCGCAAACTTAAAGCGGAAACGTAACCTCATTTCATAACTTTAGTATTTATTACAAGCCAGTGCGATCCAAGTACCACCAAGCTAAACAAAGCTTAACTATAATAAGATGAACCGTCTAAAGTATTCCAACTCTTAGCTAGGAACTCCCATTCCTTACACCATCAACCTGTGATACATGCTCCAGTAATAAAAAATACGTCAGCACACAGCTAGTGAGTCACATAAACCGACTCATCAGTAAAACAACCACATAAACATTTTATTGATCAAGTATGAGCTCCTTGCATGTCACCATAATCATAATCCGGTCATATATTCACACACACGGTCTACCAATTCCACAGCAGACCCACCCGTGGCCTACCAATTCCACAGTAGGCACACACAGTCTACCAATTCCACAGCAAACTGTAAGTGTGTGCCCCCGGGGAAAATATAATGATCATCATAATATATATAACACATTGGATGCTGCCACCTATGGTTCGATGCATATACATGATCAATCACCATCAAAACAGTTTTATGAGCAAGTATCACGGTTTGAAAATAGTTTAAGTAACTCACCTCTTTATTAGCCCTTTGCAATCGACCATGCTAATACAACCAGGTACTATCTCAGGGTCCTAATACAATTATGTCACCCCTAGGTTAGGTAACGGTACACCTATCCAATTATTATTACAGTTGGATATTGGTTAGCACTACCTTATTTAAGCATGGATGATCAGTCCATGCCTAAGCAAGGCTAGACTATCCAATACTCACCTCCAATAATAATCGAAATTCCTAAAAGTAACAATACTAATATTACTACTAATAATACTAATATAATGGATAATTAACTAGACATAACCTTAAACGAGAAATACCTGAAATTATGTATGAAAAGTTATGTATGAAATCACTAATACGCAAAAGGTTACAACACATTTTATTTATATAGCAAAAAACGGGATGTTAAAAACCTCCTTCTGCACAATACGTTGAAATTACTGTTTTGCCCCAGGTTTAAAAAAAAGCTATACACAGCAAACGACAGGCGTACACGAACCACCGATCACGCGTTTTCCGGTGAAAAAAATATGTGCTCGCGTCAAAGACAACTTTGGTATCGGCGGTTGAGAGATAATTTAGGTTAGACCTTGCGACGGAAGACGGTGGTGACTATATTACCTGTATCTACTCGCGTTTTACGGTCATCCCTGTTGCCGGGGCGGTTCAGACCACGCAATGGTTCGGCTCTGAGTTGAAACGACTAGAAACTCAGAAGGAGCGGTGGCAATGGGTTGTGATGGCCACGTCGCCGTCGCTGATATCGTAGGAAATTCCGTTTCTCTCGCCGGAGGTAGGGGCCGCGTAGGTTTAGAGTTTATAACGGTGGTTTAACGTCGCGGGATCTTCGCCGGCGGTGGAGCGGGTGGCTTGGTAGTTGGTTGGTGGTATTTAGGGCGAGAGAGAAGGGTTTGTTTACACAATGTAGTGAGGACAATGTCAAGATCGTTTTGGCCCAGTTGGTAGAGCGCTTACCTTTTAACTAGGCTAGCATGATACCGGGCTACATACGTGTCAGTAGGGCAACAACCGAGTTAAAAACATTGTGTGTGCAATTTTTTAGTAATTTTCTTTTGCGCATTGTGTGCTATGGAATATGTGTAGCGCTTTGGGTTTTTGTTAAAATAATACCTTGAATATTACAATTTCATACTTTACTTAAAATTAATTGATATGTTTTAATTGATATGTTTTTGATTTTGTTTCATGAAATTGATGATTGTGGCTGAGCATGGACTAGAGCTGGATTGGACGACTTGGGCTAAAGGAGCAGCTGGTGAGGACTTGGGCTAAAGGAGTAGGAGCAGTTGTTTTGGACTTGGGCTACAATATGTACAAGAGAGTTTTGGGCCCACAGTGTAGAAGGCTCGTGACATGTCATCAATCCAGGTGATTGTATTTAAAGTTGATCTTAGCCGTTCTTAGAGAAAACACAAAAAGATCTCATTCGTTGATTTTGTGTTTTCTCGTGATCTTTACATTGGCTCTATATAAAGGGTTTCCAATATCCCTTTTTCCAGTTTTCGATCACTTTTATTTTTCATCTCCTGTAAAGTTCTCTCTAGGGTTTCATAATCATCTCAGTCCTTTGATCATCCTGGTCAATGTTCTTGGTAGTGTTTTTGTTCCAGAGAGTTGTAGGTTATAGTTTATAGCCTAGAGTTCATTTGAGTGATTTTGTATCTTGTTTTCATTGTAATTGTTTGGGTATAAACATTGAGGGTTGGGTCTTATTAATAATATGAAGTTTTCTGGTTTATACCATGTTCTTGACATGGTATTAGAGCTGTGCTAGCTCTTGGTGAAGTTTTTTCATCTAGGGTTTTGGTTAGTCTTCCGCTGATCTGTGTTCTAATTCTTTAGATCTGTTTTGGAAATCTTTGTATTATCATCCTGGTGTTTATCCGGCTTGGAAAAACAAGATCTGTGGGAATATCTGTCTTGGTGAAGAAGAAACCCTAAAATTAGGGTTGTCTCTGGGAAGCTTAATCTTTTGCTCTCTGATATTATAACCCTAAGTGAAGGTTATAATATTATGAGTTTATTGGCGACCCCTAACTTGGGTTAATTCTTGGTGAGATCGTTCCTTTTAATTTCTCTTGTTTTTTTTCTTTTGATTAGTGTCCGTGTTAGAGTATTTGGCCGGGTTAGGGGGACCGGCGTTGGTTGAGTCTGTGTTTGAGTTGTCTATCATTATCTAGATCTAGGAAAGGCTCCCTCAACACGCTTGTGTTGGCACCCTTGAGTGACGAACCAACGATCTAGCCTCTGTTGTGGATTCGCCGTGTGCGTGTGTGATTTGTTTGATAGTTTAGTTCTGTTGCTTATTTGTGGTTCTTGTGTGATAAGTTGTTTTGTTGTTTCTTGTTTGCTAAACCTTGATTGACTTGGTTGATTAATCTGATTTTGTTTGTATTAACTAATAATCTACAATGGTAAATGGGAAGGAATCTGAGTCTAGTGGGGGATCATATGGTGGACCTAGTGAGACCTTAGTTAGCAAACTTGCTGCTAGTGACCCTCTGTATTTACATCCCTCTGATTCTAGCAATTTAACAATTATATCTGTTAAATTGAAAGGGTCTGAGAATTATACAGTTTGGGCTAACTCTATGCAACTAGCCTTACAAGTTAAAAATAAGTGGGGCTTTATTGACAAATCATGTGTTAAGTCTACTGATAATGATGTTCTTAGTAGGCAATGGGACATATGTAACTCAATAGTATTAACATGGATTTTAAACTCTATAAGTGAGGACCTGTATATGGGTCATGTGTTTTCAAAATTAGCTTGTGATGTATGGGCTGAATTAGATGAAACATATGATAAAATAGATGGTTCTGTTGTGTTTGACCTATATCAGAAAATAAACTCTTTTAATCAAAGTGGTATGACTGTGTCAGAATATTATCATAAGTTGAACATAATGCAGAAGCAACTAGATCAAATCTTACAATTGCCTGCTTGTACTTGTGATGCTGCTAAGGAATTCAATAATTTTAGTAGTATGATAAAATTGATGCAATTCTTAATGGGTTTGGATAGTTGTTATCAGTCAGTGAGAACAAGTTTATTAATAAAAGAAAGTTTGTCTTCTGTTAAAGAAGCCTTTGCCATCATTTCTAGAGAGGAGTCTCATAGAAATGCTAGCAATGGTAATAGGAAAGGTCAAAACATGGCTTTGTTTTCTAAAACAAATCAAACTGTTGAGTTTAAGAGAACTAATAAAGTTTCAAATCAAAACTTAAAATGTTCTCACTGTAATAAGATAGGGCATAGTGCAGACAAATGTTTTGAAATAATTGGCTATCCCTCTTGGATGAGACCAAGAGGGACACAAGTAAAAAAAGCTAGTGCCAATAATAGTTCTGCTGTATGTGATAATTCTGATATGTCTTTGAATACACTTTCTAGTGAACAGTTTAGCAGACTATTAAACTTGCTAAATGATAAGTCTGGTGAAGCTCCTAAGAGCTGCAATGTGACAGGTGGGTTCAGTCCATTTTGTGCTAGTTCTTGTTGCAAACGTGTGTTTTGCTTTGCTGCTAGTTTAAAAAAGGGTGGAATCTGGGGATGGATATTTGACTCTGGTGCAAACCAACATATGATTAAAAATGAGGAAAACTTAACAAATTTTATAGATGTGACTGAGTTTAACATTAGGGTAAAACACCCAAATGGAACTCATGCATTAGTAATTAAAATTGGTAATGTTAAGTTAGCTAATAATGTGATTTTACTTGATGTGTTGGTTGTACCTGAGTATTCCATAAACCTGATTTCTATCTATAAGCTAGCTAAAGATAATAAAGTACATGTGGTTTTTGATGAACATAAGTGCTATGTACAGGACTTGGTAACCAAGAATGTCCTGGTGACTGGTAGTCAAGTTGATGGCTTGTATTTCTATGGTAGCTCTTTGATGTTAAACAAGGTGTGTTGTAATCATAGTAATCTTAATAATTTATGGCATGGAAGGGGGTCACCCATCTGACCATGCTATTAGGTGTTTTAAAAACAAGTTAGGATTAACTGATCAGGACACAAATGAACCTTGTGAGGTGTGTCTTAGAGCCAAACAACATAGAGAACCTTTTCCTTTAAGTACACACAAGTCAAATGAACTTGGTGAGTTAGTTCATTTAGATGTGTGGGGACCATATAAGGTTCCTAGTAGGGAAGGTTATAAATACTTCCTTACCATAGTGGATGACTATTCTAGGGCTGTCTGGGTGTGTTTAATGAAAAGTAAAACTGAAGTAATAGAAAATATAAAAGACTTTGTTGAAATCATTAAAACTCAGTTTAAGAAAGAGGTTAAATGTTTTAGAAGTGATAATGGCAGTGAGTTCATTAACAGTCAAATGAATGATTTCTTAAAAACAAAAGGTATTTTGCATCAAACTTCTTGTACTTATACACCCCAATAGAATAGGATAGTTGAAAGAAAACATAGGCATTTACTGAATGTAGCCAGGGCTGTTTTATTTCAAAGTAATATACGAGTTAGGTTTTGGTCAGATTGTATTCTAACTGCTGCTTACCTTATTAATAGGACACCCTCTTCAGTATTAGGTGGCATAACTCCATATGAGCTTGTATTTGGTTTTGAACCCTTTCTAAATCAACTTAAAGTGTTTGGATGTTTATGTTTTTGTACAGTTCTTAATGAGTCTGACAAATTAAATAGTAGGTTTGAAAAATGTGTTTTCATAGGATATTCAACTGAAAAGAAAGGTTATAAAATGTTTAGTTTAGATACAAAAACAACATTTTTTTTTCTAAAGATGTGAAGTTCTTTGAGCACATATTTCCTTTTAAAGAAAAAGATATTTTTGTAAAATTTAATGAAAATAGTCAGACTCATATTAATAACCTAAATTTTTTTGATCTGTATGAAGATATAAACACTGAACATAATGAAGGTCCCAATGATGAAGGAAAGGGTCCAGGTAGTCCTGATTCAGAACCATGTGGGTCTCAGCAATCAAGTGCTGAACCTACCAGTCTAGGTGGCAAGGCTCAGTTTGAGCAGCCTAGTGGTAGAGATTTAGACTTAGATAGGGTTGAGCATGTGGGTTCTGAAAATGAAGAACTTTCACATTCTGAGAGAAATGTTTTACAACAAAATGAGTTAACAACTAGAAGCTCAACTAGGAGTTCTACCTTCCCTAAAAAGTTGAGTGATTATGTCCTAGAGGGTAAAGTGAAGTATGGATTAGAAAGGTCTGTGAATTATTCAAATTTGTCTTGTGATCTGAGGTGCTTTGCTTCTGCTTTAAATAAGTCCTGTGAACCAAAAAAAAAAATTCTGAGGCTATTAATGATCCTAATTGGATAAATGCCATGAATGAAGAGATAGAAGCTCTTCATAGAAATAAAACTTGGGACTTAGTAGAATTACCTAGTGGTAGGAGTCTTGTAGGATGTAAGTAGATTTATAAAATTAAATATAAATCAAATAGTGACATTGAAAGATACAAGGCTAGACTTGTAGCCAAAGGTTATAGTCAAAAGCAAGGCCTAGATTTTGAAGAGACCTTTTCTCCTGTGGTAAAACTTGTTACAGTTAGGTGTATAATTTCTTTAGCTGTTGAACATGATTGGAATATGTTTCAGTTAGATGTAAACAATGCTTTTCTGTATGGTAATTTGCATGAAGATGTATATATGTCTTTGCCTGATGGTTATTATTCTCAAAATGAAACAAGAGTTTGTAAATTGAAAAAATCATTGTATGGCTTGAAACAAGCCCTAATGATGTGGAATGAAAAACTTGTTTCTGTTTTGGTAGAATTAGGTTTTTGTCAAAGTAAATGTGATTACTCCTTGTTTTTTAAGCAAACTGATTCTGTTAAACTGTTTCTACTTGTTTATGTAGATGATATAGTGGTAACAGGTAATAGTGTGTCTGAAATAAACAATGTAAAGGAGTGTTTAAAATCAAAATTCTTGATTAAGGACTTAGGTGAATTAAGATATTTCCTGGGTATAGAAGTTATTAAGGATAAAAATGGTTTGTGTTTATCCCAAAGGAAGTATTGTTTGGAGTTGTTAGCTGAGTTTGGCATGACAGGTTGTAAGCCTGTAAATAACCCAATTGAACAAAATCATATACTCACATCTATGTGTAAACATGATAGTAAAAAGGTTAGTAATGTTACAGGATATCAAAAACTTGTTGGAAAGTTGATATATCTTGCACATACTAGGCCAGATATCTCTTGCTCTGTACATTATCTGAGTCAACATATGCACAATCCCTTAAATGCTCATTTGAAAATAGCCATGAGGTTACTTAGGTATTTGAAAAAGGCACCTGGTAAAGGTCTCATGTTTTCAAAAGGAACAAAATTTAGTGTATCAGCTTATGCTGATAATGACTGGGCTAAGTGTGTTGATTCTAGGAAGTCAATAACAGGGTTTTGCATATTTGTGGGTAAATGTCTAGTATCTTGGAAAAGTAAGAAGCAGACTACTGTGTTAAGGTCTTCAACCGAGGCTGAATACAAGTCCATGTGTGCTGCTGTATGTGAAGTCATGTGGATAGTCAATTTAATGACTGAACTAGGTCAAAATATTGAGTTGCCAGTAGTAGTTTATTGTGACAACAATGCTGCTTTGTCAATAGCAGCAAACCCAGTTTTTTACGACAAAACAAAACATTTTGAATTAGATTTATTTTTTCTAAGAGAACAAATTCAAAAGGGTATTGTTAAGACTAGTGAAATAAATACTAAGGATCAATTGGCTGATATTTTCACTAAGGGGTTGTTGGTAAATCAGCATGATTCTATGATAAATAAAATCAGTATGTTTGACCCATTTACAGTATTAAATTGAGGGGGTGTTAAAATAATACCTTGAATATTACAATTTGATACTTTACTTAAAATTAATTGATATGTTTTAATTGATATGTTTTTTATTTTGTTTCATGAAATTGATGATTGTGGCTGAGCATGGACTAGAGCTGGATTGGACGACTTGGGCTAAAGGAGCAGCTGGTGAGGACTTGGGCTAAAGGAGCAGGAGCAGCTGTTTTGGACTTGGGCTACAATATGTACAAGAGAGTTTTGGGCCCACAGTGTAGAAGGCTCGTGACATGTCATCAATTCGGGTGATTGTATTTAAAGTTGATCTTAGCCGTTCTTAGAGAAAACACAAAAAGATCTCATTCGTGATTTTGTGTTTTCTCGTGATCTTTACATTGGCTCTATATAAAGGGTTTCCAATATCCCTTTTCCAGTTTTCGATCACTTTTATTTTTCATCTCCTGTAAAGTTCTCTCTAGGGTTTCATAATCATCTCAGTCCTTTGATCATCCTGATCAACGTTCTTGGTAGTGTTTTTGTTCCAGAGAGTTGTAGGTTATAGTTTATAGCCTAGAGTTCATTTGAGTGATCTTGTATCTTGTTTTCATTGTAATCGTTTGGGTATAAACATTAAGGGTTGGGTCTTATTAATAATATGAAGTTTTCTGGTTTATACCATGTTCTTGACAGTTTTACGCCTCGCGTGTTTTTGCACCGGTTCAACCCGCCGCCTGGGGCGGATCTAGAGAATGAGCAGGGGTAACGTCCGTTACCCCTCAACTTTTTTGGCGTAGTGTATTTTTAGTGTATTTTTAATTTTTTACGTGTTTTGTATTACGTTACCCGTGAAAATTATGTAACGTTACCCCTGAAATCTTGGTCTAGATCCGCCACTACCCGCCGCACACCACCGCAACGCGCGGTAGGCAAAATACTAGTTTCATTAAAGGCGTGAAGGACGTCACGGGTGATAAAGATGCCTATCTAAAATAAAGAAACGTGAAAGGTATACCCGATAAAAGAGTAACAAACACAAACTCGACCCATTGTGATTCCAGGTTGTCCCATTTAAATTTGACCCCACCCAACATTTTCCCTGCCAAAAATAATCTGCTTTCCTCACTGCAAAACCGAACCCTCAAGTTTTGAGAAAAAATGAGTGGAGAAGGGAAGGTGGTTTGCGTTACAGGGGCTTCTGGGTACATAGCTTCATGGCTTGTTAAGCTCTTGCTTGATCGTGGTTACACCGTTCATGCTACTGTTCGATCACTCGGTCACTCACTCACTCTCTATCCCTCTTTCTTATTTTGGATTTCATTTTATTAAGATTTCTAGTTTTAGGGTCAATTACACTGATTCCCAACTTGGAATTGATATGGGTAGACTTGAAAAGAAACGTTTTTAAACAATGTATACGCATCAACAGCAGGGTAGACTTGAAAAGAAACGATTTTGACTTTAAAAAGTCAAAGTTTACGCCATTGAAGTATTTGAAAATTTATAGTTATTAATCCAATCTGTATCTGATTATTAAGTAAATGAACATTTTTTTAAACAATAATTCGATTAATCCCTATTAATCACTAGTCGATACCCACCGCCCTGACTAGTTGGATTACAAGTCAAAACGGGTTTTGATCAAAATAAGGTTTTATAGAAAGTATCAATTTTATGGTTTAAAAAAACGGGTGAGGTGTACGCCTCGAGGCGAAACTCTAAGAAAACACGCCTCATGGGGTTCAGATTGTACATACACGGTACGCCTCTAACGGCTGAGGCGCTTAGAAAATGTGGGCCTCGGGTGCGCCTCGGGGGCACCTCAGGTGGTTTAGGGTGTTTTTATGTGCTTTTTTTTTTTTTTTTTTTTTTTTTTTGGTGTTTTAGACTTTTTGGGTCAATTATTTTATTTTTGATGTGTGTTTTTTATGTTTTAGACTTTTCTTTGTCAAGCATTTTATTTTTTATAGACACATCATTTTATATTTATTTTTTGACTGTGCCTCATGTGGCGGAGGGAAAACGCTTCGAGGCTCGTTTCCGTTCTTTTAAACTTTGTTATTAACCTAAACTGTCATTAAAGAGGCTAAAGTGAACTCATAAGCAAGTTTTTTACCCAAATCAACTCATTTTGTTGATAATTGAATCTTAATTGTGGTATGTGGTTAGAGGGCTACATTATAGGCTATATGATCAATCTAACTCCTGCATTTCCTTTTTCTTTATATTTAATTTCTGTAAGATAGGTTTTATTAAAATATGTATGTTGCAGATGATCCAAAAAAGACAGAACATCTGCTTGCTCTTGATGGAGCTAAAGAAAGACTATCTTTGTTCGAAGCGAACTTGAGTGCAGAAGGATCTTTTGATTCTGCAGTTAATGGCTGCGTCTGTGTCTTTCACACAGCATCTCCTGTTCTACTTTCAGTTGATGACCCACAGGTTTGTCAACTTTCATTCGTTTTCACTTAAAGATCTCCAAGAAAGTTATATGAATTCTTAACATCGGTTGCAGAAAGATGAGTTTTATTTCATTTTCCATCAGGCACAACTGATAGATCCTGCAGTGAAGGGGACACTGAATGTTCTTAAATCGGCTGCAAAAGTTCAATCTCTCCAGAGAGTGGTGTTGACTTCTTCAATGGCTGCAGTAACGTTCAGCCCACGACTCGCGGAGTCTGGTGTTGCGGTAGATGAAACCTGGTTTTCAGAACCTTCATTTTGTGAGCAGAAGAAGGTATAGATAGATTCGTCTAAAATCGGCTACAAAATGTTGTAACTAATTGATGTTTTTGTAAATTTCAGTTGTGGTATCAGCTTTCAAAGACCCTGGCTGAGGATACTGCGGTTAAGTTTGCGAAACATAACGGTTTGGAGCTGGTGGCTATAAATCCTGGGTATGTGATCGGGCCCATCTTACAGCCGACTCTCAACCTTACTTCTGAGGGCATTATGGCCATGATCAGAAACGGTAGTTGTTGATTACACCTAATGCTCATATGCATGTTTCATGAATTAAGTTTTTTGTGTAAGCTATCGATTTTCGTAAAATCCAGGAAAAGAAGTACTTCCAGATGGAATTTATAGGCTTGTTGATGTGAGAGATGTTGCTACTGCGCATATTTTAGCATTTGAGAACCCGGAAGCTAATGGTAGATACTGCTTAGTTGGCAAAGTGGTTCGGTCTTTAGAGATCATGAAGACTGTAAATAAACTATACCCGAGTCTTGGCCATTCTGAAAGGTAACGCATAGATAACATGATCATAAATGATAAATATATAAATTTTGTTGTACCAGGTGACTCAAAATCTGAATTACTTAAATGATGATAGGTTTAAAGACGGCGAGTGTGTTGAACCTCTACCTTACAGTGTATCAAGGGCGAAAGCGGAAAGTCTAGGGGTTAATTTTACTCCGATGGAGGTAAGCATCAAGGATACTGTTGAAAGCCTCAAGGAGATGAACTTGTTAAGCGTCTAAAACACCGGATGATGTTAATGTATGGATTTGTTTCAAGACAATGATGTGTTTCCTCAGAAGATTCATCTTTGCTACACTTGCTATTTGAATCCAATTTTTAGCAATTCATTTTTTGCTAAATATTTTAATCTATTTTGGTGTCAAACTTCCAGTCTGGTAGTGTAGTGGATGAAACCTGGATTTCAGATCCGGTTATTTGTGAGCGTAATCTACTTCTCTATCCGGCAAGGTAGGATCCTTCGAGCGTGGATGTCATCTCAGTCGATCTCACCAGTCAGTAGCGTAGATTTCGCTTCTCCAATCATGATTCCGGCAATAGGCATAGTGACCTTGTTCCTATACCATGTTCAACATTTTGGATAATAAAACAATAAAAATACGTTCAGATGCCAAGAGGCCCAATCGTAAGGTACACGTGGCCCAATGAGAGGCGAGAAGTGTTCAATACGAGCCTTTTCGGGTTTTCCCTTTCAGTTGCGATACGGAGTTATAATAACGCGGTGTTATCGTTAAGGAGGCGAACCAATACCAACTTATTGTCGTTGCAACGCGCCGAGGATTTACACTAGTTATACATAATAATAATATGAAGCATTGATCAAATAATAAAATGGTGTATATTTGTTCAAATGTGTTTTTGTAAAAATATGTGTTCTAAAATGATCATGGGTGTATGGCATGGTTATATTCTAAACCACTAAGTGAAAACCAGTATGTAACAAACTATGTTTTTTTTTTTTTTTTTATAAAAAAGTAGGGAATGGGATATAAACATTATTAAGCTTTTTGATCAAAGAATCAAAAAAGCGCCAAGTGAATTTAGAAAAATATAATATAAAAAAAGGTTATCTATGTACTTTTTTTTTGAACGGCAAACAGTTTTTATTCATCATTAGCACTATGTATTACCGAATTTTGATGAGTCAAACGCTTAAAAGTTATACTAGAAAACAAAATAACATAATATTTCTTGTATTTTTACTATCAAATGATTAATTCACTGCTACTAAAGCCACCACCAACAACTTATCCACAATCTCTCAAGTTTGAGACAGATGAGTATAGAAGGAAATGTGGTTTGTGTTACAGGGGCATCCGGGTACATAGCTTCATGGCTCGTTAAGCTCTTGCTTGATCGCGGCTACACCGTTCATGCTACCATCATGTCCCTTGGTCATTCTCTGGACCCTCATTATTATTTTAGCTTTGTTCAGTCTGTTTTAGCGTCATTATTATGTTGCAGATGATCCGAAACAGACGCAACATCTACTTGCTCTTGATGGGGCTAAAGAAAGACTATCTTTTTTTGAAGCTAACTTGACTGCAGAAGGATCTTTTGACTCTGCAGTTAATGGCTGTGTTTGTGTCTTTCATACAGCATCTCCTGTAACTTTTGATCCAATTGATGACCCACAGGTGGCTTTTCGAGTTTTCGTTAATTCTTTTGCTCTCAGGTTTTAAAAACTGGGATAAGTTCTAAACTGTTGGTGCATTCATGTTTGATATTTTGTGTGTGTGTCAGATGGAATTGTTAGATCCTGCAGTTAAGGGGACACTCAATGTTCTTAAATCAGCTGTGAAAGTTCAATCTCTTAAGAGAGTGGTCTTGACGTCTTCACTGGCTGCAGCATAGTCACATAGTTCGCCGGAGGAGCCACGATCTTCGATCCAGATCGTCCGTACCGAAACGCGGTACGAACGTGTTCCGGGTTCGCTCCGGATCGCGATTCGGTACATGAAATTGACGTTCCCAGTTTGCAACTCTTATTTGGTGAAATCCAAGACAGAAAGCATTTGATTCATGTTTGAAAGCATGAAATCAAAGGTTTATGCTTAAGGAATTGAGATGAAGATGAAAAAATTGAAGCTCTTAGCACTGAATATTATGAAGAACAACAATGAAGTTGAAGATGAAGGTTTGGATTTGAGATGAAAGTGACGGCTGATCTTGGTTTTTAACCTAATACCCCCTTTTAATTAAGTTACACACTTACACCTTAATGTTTTTTGCTTTTACAATTATAACCCAAAACTTTATCTACTTATTTTTTTTTACTTATTTCATTAAGAGTTGTTTTTCTTTAATATATTTATATTTTTTATGTTGTAAAAGGTGGGTATTTATAATTATATGGTACATCGTACCGAAGCGATCCGAAATGAGCCTACCCCCGCTCGTACCGAATTTTAGAGACCTAGCGAATTGCGTTCCCGTTCCACGATCCGTTCCCGCTGCAGTTTTGTTTTGCGACAAAATTCGAAGAGGTGTAGTGGATGAAACCTGGCTTTCAGATCCAGCCATTTGTGAGCAGAGAAAGGTAGTGTACGTTAGCTTTGGCCGGGTGGTAAAGGCTTTTGCCTTTGGAGAGAAGACTCTGGCACGGGTAGATTAGGATTAATTTGGTGTAATTTAGGAGTACAGGTAGAGTTACCTTGACCGTTAAAATTTAAAAAAAAAAAAAAGAAAAGAAAAGAAAAGAAAAGAAAAACTAGAATATTTTCGATAATCTGTAAGTGAAACAAATTAACGAAAAAAGAAAATCGTAGGGGTTTTTCGCTGATCAGCTAGTGATTGTTGGTGACCCTTCGGTGAAGTATTTACCTGTAGTTTTTGCGTTCATTTGACACAAACTGCACAAATTTCGTTTTCGTGAGTGTAAATTTTGTTGGCCCAGAATCTGATTTGCAGCGGATTGTTTGATGATAATACACACAACAATAACAAAATACACTTGAACAATTTGATGATAACTGAATTGTATTAATGAAAATGTTTCGGACAGAAGGTTACAAGGATCAGTGGCGAAGCATTGTAGGGGCGGGAGGGGGCGACCGACCCCCCCGAATTTTCGCGCAGAAGTTCCGATTATATAGTATTTGTATAGAAAATTTTGGAAATATAGGGTTTCGACCCCCCGAAACTGGTTTTCGACCCCCCGAAACTAGTAACTTCCGACCCCCGGTGACTTCCGACCCCCGAACCTTTGGGTCAAGCTTCGCCACTGACAAGGATAAATGGATTGTTTGGAATACAATCTTGATAAGAAACAAATGAAACACACTAATCCTATATATATGTCATGAACCGGTATGTTTGTTGACAGGTATTGTCGAATCAATGTGCCTGTTCTGTCTTGTTATTAACTGCCACCGGTTGAGTCTTTTGGCGCTAAACACAACCGTGGTAACTGTCAATGATAATAAGCTCATTTCACAGTTTTGTCCCGCCTTTTGTTCTGAGTATGCTGCTGTCCCTTTTGATTATTGACCCATTAAACTTCGTATATTAGCAGCCATCCTGAATCAGCTTTGAAACATTATGTTGTTGCAGCCTTTCACTTATCCAAATCGACCCATATGCAAATTCCTTCTATATTGACATGTTTATCTTATAACTAAGCTTATATCTAATGACTAACTTACTGAAACATACAATACATACAAACTGAGATATGTGTTTAACATAATACGAATACAAATAACATAAGTTTATATTTACAATTTAACAAATTTTCATAAAATGCATAGGTGAAAGGATTGATTTGGTGATTTTCCTTGTAACTAATGAACAAATTTGTATTCATTTTAGTTGTGGTATCAGCTTTCAAAGACTCTAGCTGAGAATGCAGCTGTAAAATTTTCAAAAGAGAATGGTGTGGATTTGGTGGTCATAAATCCTGGCTTTGTGATTGGTCCTCTCTTACAACCTACTCTCAACTTCACTTCAGAGGCCTTTATGAGGTTTATAGAAACTGGTATTAATTTGTCCATTATAGGCTAACTAAAGTGCATTTCAAACATTGAGATCCTGCATTGAAGTTCTAGTATTAATATATGCAGGAAAGGAAGTATATGTGGATGGAATCTACATGCTTGTTGATGTGAGAGATGTTGCTACGGCGCATATATTAGCATTTGAGAAACCAGAAGCTAATGGTAGATATTGTGTTGTCGCGGATGTGGTTAAGTCATCTGATATCAAGATGATCTTAAACAAACTCTACCCTGATCTTGGTTATTCTCTAGGGTAATTACTAATACAGTTGATTATATATATACTTGTTTTTCTTGTTCATGACTTCATGGTATTATCTAAGAGGAAGTTGGGGTTAGTTACATATTTTTTTTTCAAATTTGGATAGGTATAAGGACAAGTGTGCCGAGGCGCAACTATATAGTGTATCGAAGGCAAAGGCGAAAAGTCTAGGTGTTGAGTTTACTCCATTGGAGGTAAGCATCAAAGATACTGTTGAAAGCCTGAAAGAGAAGAAATTTATGAACATATAAGTTATGTATATGTATGTTTGTGTAGTGTTCAATAAGCAATAATCTGTACATAATAAATAAGTACATAATAAAAAAAGTAATTAGTTGTCACTTGTAACAATTATGTAAGCCCAATATTCTTAAATTATCGTGCTATAATGTCTAAATTTTCATTACTAGCTTTTTTAATATTTCCTTATTCAACCCCTATAAGAGCACACGGAGCGGTCCGTGATGGCTGCGAAACACCGGCTCCCCCTTTCAAATCACGGCCGCGAGCAAAGATACCGTGATATATATCATGGCCAAAACAATTGTGAAAGTTTGTTGGTGGTCCCTGTGGCAGTCAACAACAACATCACATGCTTTTTGTTTTTTTATTAGAAAATAGTGATGGGTCCCACCAAAAGTCAGTTTTTCTTTGTTTTTTTATTAAAAAATAGTGATGGGTATAATGGAATGAGGTGTCACACGGTGATTGGGTGTGATAGTTTTAGTGATAATTGTGAACACCACCACATAGATTTAGTGATGAAATGTAATAGAATGTGATAAAATGAGGTGGCATAAGATGATTTGGTATGATAGTGTGACGGGTGTGATAAAATGATGACCACCCCATGTGCCCTAATAAACATGTTTCTAATCAACATAGTGGTAATGGCATGTTAAAAACAAAACATTTGGCCTAACGGTATCATCGTGTATAAAATGGTCTCCCTCTCCATGAGGTTGAGTGTTCGAGTTTCACGGTAAATAACGGTGTAGATTAGGAATAGGATTATATTGTTGTTTGAAAAATACAATCCAGTTTTTTATTTAGTATATTCTCAGATAATTAGAGCTTATCACAGTAGGATGTCTGTGTGCGTGCGTGCGTGCTATTGGTCCTTACTTGGATCTACAACACCCGGTGATTTTAGATAATGATCTACACAGTGTTGAAATCCATGTATATCATGATTAAAATATAATTCATGTGTGTTTAGATGCTAGAATGGTCATATAACAACTTCATTTCATTCTAAATTTGGGCAGAGTAACGAAATGTATACATGATTTCAAATCATAAAGTTATGTTCTTATACGTATGAGCCTGGTTTATGTAGACCATCATATGTTTCATAGACACAAATGTATGACACATACGTTTGTGCCCATATACGTATAAGCATCCCGAAACCCTAAAACTTACCCATTACATCAAATAACGTGCCGAACACATTCGCAAGCTTGTCATAATCATGCACTAACACGTGCGTGTGTGCGAAATGTGCTCGTGTGCGTGTGTATGTGAAAGTGTTATCTTAAGAACTCAATGATGAGAACTGTGGGAACTCGTAAAAACCAATCAAAATCAATTTTTTTATTATAACCATTAACTCAATATAATACTTTTTTCTCTTTTATATTATTTTTTCCACTTACAAACATATATTGATATGCAAATAGATAATTTTTAAAAGAAAAAAAAATAACGATTACTATTGAATGGCAGGAAAACGGGTAACAAGTTGTGTCGCTACCCCCCTTTTGAATTGCAAGCCCTATCCTGCTAAACATAAACCATTGGTTCCTAGGGGTCGAGGAATTAGATGACCATTTGCACTCGATCCAGGAACCTGACAACCTCGGGAGCGAGAGATCCAAACATATCAAAAGTAAAAGGAACGAATTCAGCACATGCTTGTACATGCTTGGTAACCTTCTTCAACTCTGCCTTAAAAACCGCTTGCTTTAGCATGAACACTCTTTCCTGGAGACCTACAAGGGGAGACATTCTGGTGAGGTCTACACAAGAAGGTTTTCCGCCAGTCCAGCCTAACACAATAACATTCGTCGGTCGGAGGGTGGACCTCCCTTTAAGCGAGTCAGTCAGGAAGTTCACAAGAGTCTCTTTTCTGGTGGAGATCCCAGCTCGCCTAAACATGTCCCATAGGACATCCTTGACCAAATCGTGTCAGTATCTAAAACCAGGCAACTCCTTACACTGGATTGCATGCTCGCCAAACTTATCTAAACAAGCATTCTTGCAAACAGAACAAGGTTCATCCATGAGGAAAAGGGATCATAAGTCGGCAATTTATTGATAGCCCGATACTCCACTGCCGACATGTGTTGTCCTAGCCCATCAATAGGAACGACTGTTACGAAATCTTTGAACTATTGACCTCTAAGGGGAGGTCCACTTTGTCTCCAAAAGCTTTGACAATTGGACCTAACCCCTACACCATAAATTGTTAAAGTTAGAGCATCCCCGATGGTGGTTAAAGTCCGGTTACCAAACCAACCACATCATTGCAAACCTCAACCATTTCATATCTACTTTTTCTCCAACAATAAACTATTTCAAACATCCACATCAAAACCCACTTTTACACACACAAAAAATTATATTTTATTGAATGTGAGTGTGTTGTTCCCACCCAACCAAACTGGATGTGTACGGTAGGCCAAACCGGACACCAAAAGTCCACTCCCTGTCTCCCTCCAATGGTGGTCCAAGTTCGTTTGATACCAAACTCCACCATTGGAGACGCTCTTAATTTAAATTGTAGTTGGGCTGAATGGTACTGGGTCAATAAGGTAGTGAGTTAATAACGTGGTTGATCGTGTGTATAAGAGTATATGAATTTACTGAATAAATAATCACCATGTACATTGTCCTATTTATAATACATCCATAGGCATGATCTAAGGGATTACAATTGACTAGCCTAAGACATAGCTACAAGTAAATGTTGTTTGACTAGAATTATTGACTAGAATTATAATTGCTATTACACCCCCGCAGTCGAATCGGGAGGCTGACGAACGTTGAGACTGGAGCGAAAGTCATCGAACAGTATGCGTGGTAAGCCTTTGGTGAAGATATCGGCAACCTGGTAGCGAGAAGGCACGTGTAGGACTCGAACACACCCCCGTTGTACTTGCTCCCTGACAAAGTGAATATCCAGTTCAATGTGTTTCGTCCGCTGGTGTTGAACTGGGTTACCCGAAAGATAAATGGCGCTGACATTGTCACAGTACACGAGGGTAGCTTTGAGAAGAGGCTGATTTAATTCTAGCATCAGGTTACGAAGCCAACATATTTCAGAGACAACATTGGCAACTCCTCGGTATTCGGCTTCCGCACTGGAGCGTGAGACTGTCGGTTATCGTTTGGATGACCAGGAAAGAAGGTTGTCACCAAGGTAGACACAGTAACCGGAGGTGGACCGACGGGTGTCAGGACAGCCGGCCCAGTCGGCGTCTGTATAGGCACGCAGAGAAATATTCGGGGCAGGGGTAAGATGAAGCCCGTGGTCGGACGTGCCCTGCAAATAGCGAATGATCCTCTTGAGAGCATTCCAATGATCGTCGGTGGGTGAGTGCATATGCATGCAGATTTGTTGCACTGCATATGATATATCGGGCCGCGTGAATGTAAGGTACTGTAATGCACCTGCCAAACTGCGGTAAGTAGTGGGATCATGAAATGGTGCGGAGGAGGTTGCACCAAGCTTTGAACCGGTGTCAATTGGAGTAGCCATTGGTTTGCAGGAATCCATGGATGCTCGGTGGATGATGTCATTGGTATACGCCTGCTAAGATAAGAACATGGTGTCACCTGTACGCTTGACGGAGATGCCCAAAAAATGAGATAGCGAGCCCAAATCTTTCATAGCAAACTCACTGGACAATGATGTCATAATACGGCGGCGAAGGGTATCCGATGATGTAGTAAGAATAATGTCATCCACATAAATAGGAAGATAAGCAGTGTCTTGACCATGATGATAAATAAATAATGAAGTGTCAGACTTGCTTTGTGTGAACCCCTGCAATAAGACAAAGTCAGTAAAACGTTGGTACCAGGCTCGTGGAGCCTGTTTCAGACCATAGAGGGACTTCTTCAATTTGCACACGTGACCAGGGAAACGGGAGTCCCGAAACCCCATGGGTTGATGCATAAAGACTGTTTCCTCCAGGTTTCCGTGAAGGAAGGCATTTGTGACATCAAGCTGGTTGATGGCCTAAGAGCGAGAGAGCGCCAAAGTAAGTATGAGCCGAATCGTTTCCGGTTTGACAACCGGGCAGAAGGTGTCTCCACAGTCAATACCCACCTGTTGACTGCAACCATCACAAACTAACCGAGCTTTGTATCGTTCCAAGCTGCCATCGGAACGAAACTTGTGTTTAAATAACCACATACACCGTATAATATTCATGTCTGGTTGCCTTGGTACTAACTCCGAAGTCTCATTTTTAATAAGTGCACTAAATTCATTTGTCATGGCAGTAAGCCATTCGGGCGTGGTCAGGGCAACCTGAGGGGACTTGGGAATAGGTACACTGGTAGTGGTGTGGAGGTTAAAGTGGTGTTTTGGTTTAGATATACCGTCCATGGCGCGAGTGCGCATAGTACGAGCCGGTGGTTGTGGGTCAGAGGTGGTTGTGTGCTGGGTTGCTAGTTCAGAGGTGGTAGTGGGTTATGGGTTTGACGGTTGGGAAGGAGGGGATGAGCTAGGTTGATGGGATTGAATATGGGCTGGAGATGTGGGCTGGATGGGAGAAGAGGATTGGGCCAGGGGAGGCACGGTAGGAGGGTAGCTGGTAGATGGGCCAGGTGTGGGCCTGGGACGTCTCGAGTAGGTAATAGGTGGTGGGGAGTTGGGCTGTGGGGGAGCCGAAGGAGTGTGTTGGGTTGGCTGGGTCATGGGTGGTGAGTCTGGTGTGGGCCGTAGGTGATCCCAAAGTAGCGGATGAGGACCGCTATCAAGGAAGTCATAGGATGTGGGTTGTGTGGGGAGAGTAGTGGAAAAAGGGAATATTGTCTCTTCGAATTGAACATGTCGAGAGACAAATGTGGAATTTGTGGTGAGGTCTAGGCATCGGTAGCCACGGTGATTGGGTGGGTAACCAAGGAAGACACAAGGTTTGGAGCGATTGGCAAGTTTGTGAATGGTGGTGGAGGGTATGAGAGGGTAGCATAGGCACCCGAACACACGAAGGTGTTCATAGGTGGGATCACACTTGTAGAGATGGGAGGTGGGAGATAGAAATTTGGTGTGTTTGTTGGGAATGATGTTGAGGAGGTACGTGGCGGTTTCAAGGGCGTGATGCCAAAAGGATGGTGGCAAGGAGGATTGGGCAAGCAGAGAGCGTATCATATTATTTATTGTTCTAATTTTATGCTCCGCTTTACCATTTTGGGAAGACGTGTATGGGCAGGAGAAGCGAAAATGCATTCCCTGGAGATGACAGAAATTGTGAAACAACTTATTGTCATATTCCTTGCCGTTATCACATTGAAATTGTTTTATTTTGCCACCAAACTGGGTGGTGATGTAATTGTTAAAAATAGTGAAAATGGAAAATACACTGGATTTGTTTGTTAAGGGAAAAGTCCAAAGAAAATTTGTAAAGTCATCCAAAAACAATACATAATAACGGTGACCCCCGGTGCTAGGCACGTGGGATGTCCAAAGGTCACTGTGAATTATATCAAAAGGTAAATGAGTACGATTACATGAATCAAAAAATGGCATGCGGACACTTTTGCCAAAAACGCACGCTTGACACAAAGTTTTGTCATGTTTATTACGTGTACTAGACACAGATAAAGGTAAAGAATGCAATGTAGATGAGCTCGGGTGCCCAAGGCGTTGATGCCAACGGTCTTGAGTGACAGCGACAAAAGCAGTGGAGGTTGATTTAGTGGGAAGTGGTGTTGTCAATGGGTAGAGATCACCCGAGCTATTGCATCGAAGGAGGTGCTCCTTGGTCTTGAGATCCTTCACTGTAAAACCGAAGGGGTCGAATTCAATGGATAATAAGTTATCAGTGGTAAGTTTTTGGACTGAAATAAGGTTTTTAACAAGTTGTGGGGCATAAAGGACATTGTTTAGTTTAAAAGGCGGGAAGGGCGGTGGAAGGGTTATGTTGCCTTGACCAATCACAGGAATAGTCATACCGTTACCCACGACAATAAACTTGTTAGTGCAAGTATTAAAAGAAGATGGGAAGTTATTACCTTGGGGGTTTTTCATGTGGCCAGAAGCCCCGGTATCCATGAATCCTTGCGGGTCCTGTTGAGATAGGGACAAGGCATAGAGAGCCTGTTGAGTGATATCCATGAAGAAAGAAGAGGAGGTGGGTTCGAAGAAAGAAGAGGAAGGTGGCGGAATTGTGGTGGTGGTGGAATTGGTCAAGGAGCCAGGAACTCTCTTGATACCATATAAAAGTATATGAATTTACTGAATGAATAATCACCATGTACATTGTCCTATTTATAATACATCCATAGGCATGATCTAAGGGATTACAATTGACTAGCCTAAGACATAGCTACAAGTAAATGTTGTTTGACTAGAATTATAACTGCTATTAGTGTGGATGTGGACCGAGTTTAGAGGAGTCTTATTTGCTGAAGGTATGTTGTATTCTGTTCCTATTTATTTGGTTTTCTTTTTTACTTTGTAATGCATATATAAAGTTGAGAGAAAGTTTACTGTAAAAAGTATAAAAAGTATTTTGGGCTTTTGATTAAAATAAATCAATGGATGAGATTAAAAGGGGAAAAGTATACGTTGAATTTTTAAAAGAGGGGGAGAAGGGCAAAATAGGTATAACCCACAATGGTTGAGTTCCACCCCCATTTTTTTAACGTCCATAACTTTTTCATACGACATTATTTTTTTAAAAAAAAAAATATACCATAAAAACAAGTTTTTATCCTCTTTCATCTGCATACCCTATTGTTATACTTTTTTTAATTTTTTTTTGCTGGGTTGATAACTTGCGTTTTATTGAGGATGTACTTGCGTTTTAGAAACGCAAGTTACAACTTGACAGCTGCCATTATTGCTCTCAAGGACACTATGTGTTCATCATTTTCCTTGTGTGGTATGCTACTTTTCACATGTATTTTGTGAGGTTATTGTTATTGTTCTCTTTTTGTGCATTTGGATATGATGAATAAACAGATGGGTATAGGGAAAGGTTTAGCAGCAGTAGTTCCAAAGGTAATGAGTGGGTATTTTAGTGAATGTGTTGGTTATGAGTCTATTTTGATTAGGAACATTGCTGAGGAGTTCGTTGCGCCGATGTGGGAAGTGATGATTCGAGGAATGATTGGGGTCCTGTTCTTGACCACATTCATGTTTCAGATAGAAGTTTTATCATGATACAACTTGCGTTTTTATCGGATATAAGTTGCATTTTTTATTAGGTATAACATGCGTTTTAGCGTGTATAACTTGCGTTTTATCAGATATTACTTGCATCTTTTTTATCAGGTATAACTTGCGTTTTAGCATGTATAACTTGCGTTTTATCATTTATAACTTGCGTTTCTAAAACGCAAGTATACCCTCAACAAAACGCAAATTATCAACCCAACAATTTTTTTTATATAAAGTATAGCAATATGGTATGGAAATGAAAGAGGATGAAAAGCTTATTTTTATGGTATAGTTTTTTTTTTTAAAAAAAAAAAAAAACAATGTCGTATAAAAACGTTATAGCCATTTTAAAAATGGGGGTGAAACTTTAATGACGCTAAGAAATTATCATCGTGCCCCTGATTATCAAATTTAATCCTACGCTTCATATTATTTCTTACACTTTTTACAATAATAGGTTTTTTACGTTAACCTCATCCTATAGATCCTAAAGATGATTACACTTGGATAAAAATCTAAAATATAGTCTTTAATGTGTTTTGTCTCTCAACTCCAATATAAATCACGTGCTACTAGAAAAACCATGAAAATTATAGTAAAAGTCAAAACAACATAATATCAAAATATTTTCTTGTATGTTTTGGAACAAATGGATTGATTCCCCTGCAACTGAAGTCCACCACCAACAACTTATCCACAAACTCCCAAGTTTGAGACAGATGAGTGTAGAGGGGAAGGTGGTTTGCGTTACAGGAGCATCTGGGTACATAGCTTCATGGCTCGTAAAGCTCTTGCTTACTCGCGGCTACATCGTCCATGCTACCATCCTGTCCATTGGTCACTCTCTCGACCCTCATTCTCATTTTGGCTTTCAGTCTGTTTCAACATCAGGTTGGATTAATCCTACTAAATGTAGTAAAATATGTTGCAGATTGATAAACAATAATCCTTGCTTTCTTCCATTCAATTACAATAATTTATAATAATTACAAGGTCCTCTATCTTTGGATAGGGAATAATCACAATAATAACATTACTAAAGATACAATTGTTTACTATAATTATGACCGCTATTACTCCCCCGCAGTCGAAGCGGGAGGAGACCGAATGCTGAGACTGTCCCTGAAATCTTCAAATAAAATTCTCGGTAGACCCTTGGTGAATATATTGGCAACTTGATATCTCGATGGGACGTGAAGAACACGTACGTGACCACGTTGTACCTACTCGCGAACAAAAAGGATGTCAAGCTCTATGTGTTTCGTGCGTTGGTGCTGTACCGGGTTCCCTGAAAGATAAATGGCACTGACGTTGTCACAATAGACCAGGGTCGCGCAGGACAGAGGGTGTTGTAATTCAAGTAACAAGTTGCGTATCCAACAAATTTCGGCCACGACGTTGGCCACCCCTCGATATTCTGCTTCCGCGCTAGAACGGGATACGGTGCTCTGCCTCTTGGAGGACCAGGAGATAAGATTATCTCCAAAATAGATACAGTAGCCACTGGTGGAACGTCTAGTGTCTGGGCAGCCAGCCCAGTCAGCGTCGGTATAAGAGATGAGGGACTGTGATGATGTGCCGTGAAGTTGTAGCCCAAAGTTAATGGTCCCTTTAATGTAGCGAATGATTCTCTTGAGTGCATTCCAGTGGTCAATACGAGGGGAGTGCATATGCATACAAATTTGCTGGACAGCATATGAGATATCAGGTCGGGTAAAAGTAAGGTACTGAAGAGCACCTGCAAGGCTGCGATACAGAGTCGGGTCATGGAAGATGTCGCTACCTGTGGAACTTAGCTTGTTGTTTGTGTCAACTGGTGTGGCAACGGGGTTACATGACTGCATGCCGGCTCTAGTAATAATATCATTCGCATAAGTGTGCTGCGAAAGAAACATGGTGTCTGCCATGCGAGACACAGAGATGCCAAGAAAATAGCTGAGGGGGCCCAGGTCTTTCATAGCGAATTTGCTTGCAAGCTTGGCCATGAGGGAGTGACGAAGTTTATCAGAAGAGGTGACTAGGAGAATGACATCCACATATAGTAATAAGTAAGCTGTGTGAGGGCCCTGGTGAAGAGTGAAGAGAGAAGCATCACTCTTGCTGTGTCGAAAACCAATAGTAAGTACAAAATCTGTGAACTGCTGGTACCAGGCACGAGGGGCCTGTTTGAGACCATATAGTGATTTCTTTAGAGAACATACATAATCAGGAAACCGTTTGTCTCGAAACCCCATAGGTTGATGCATGTAGACGGTTTCATGGAGATTCCCATGAAGAAAAGCATTGGTGACATCTAACTGATGTACTGACCAGTGCTTAGAGAGGGCAATAGAAAGTACCGTCCGAATAGTAGCCGGTTTGACAACCGGGCTAAAAGTCTCACCACAGTCCACACCAACCTGTTGTAACCGACCATCACAAACTAATCGGGCCTTGTATCATTCCAAAGAGCCATCCGACCTGTATTTATGCTTAAATAACCACATACTACGAATAACATTCATGTCAGACGAACGAGGTACCAATTCCCAAGTCCCATTTCTAACTAGTGCATTGTACTCAGTAGTCATAGCAGAGTACCATTCCGGTATATTTAAGGCATCAGTGGGGGTTTTGGGTACGGGAATGATAGGTGGGGTAGTGGAGGTATGTAGATTAAATTGTTGTTTAGGTTTGAAGATGCCGCTCATAGAGCGTGTATGCATGGTTCGGGTGGGTGGTGGGTTTGGGCCGGTTTTTGTGGAAGGTGGCGAGGGGCTCGGTATTGGATCAGAAGCAGCGGGTGGGTTGGGCCGTGGTGGAGGGTGAGTTGGGCTGTGGTGTTGTTGAAGGGGATTGGGCCTGTATGTTTGGGTGGTCTGTTGGGGTTGGGACGGATGGTGGAATGGGCGGTGTGGGTTTATGTATATGCGAGTGAAGGTGGGGTGGAATTGTGGCAATGGGTTGGTCAAGGAAGGAGTATTGAGGTGCGGGTGTGATGGTAAACTTAAATGGGAATGTGGTTTCGTCGAACACTACGTGTCTGGAAATGTAGATCTGTTTGGTTTTCAAATCAAGGCACCGGTACCCCCTATGAGTAGGTGGGTAGCCAAGAAAGACACACGGGTGAGCACGATGGTCGAGTTTGTGGATGGTAGGAGAAGGGGTTAGTGGGTAGCATAGACAACCAAAGACGCGTAGGTGGTCATAGGTGGGAGTGGTGTTGTAGAGAATTTCGGTGGGTGTTTTGTTTTTAGTGGTGGTGGTGGGAAGGATGTTGAGGAGATAGGTTGCGGTTTCTAAGGCAAAGTGCCAAAGGTTTGTGGGTAAAGAGACATGAGACATAATGGTGCGAATTAGATTATTGATGGTGCGGATTTTTCTTTCGGCTTTACCGTTTTGTGAGGACGTGTATGGACAAGAGAGACGATAAAGAATACCGTTTGTGGTGAAAAAGGTTTGAAAACTATTGTTTACGTATTCACGACCATTATCACACTGAAAGGTTTTTATGGTATGGTTAAATTGAGTGGTGATGGTAGATGTAAATTGGGTGAAGGCGGAGA
Organism: Ambrosia trifida; assembly: GCA_028751855.1. Classification (NCBI taxonomy): domain Eukaryota; kingdom Viridiplantae; phylum Streptophyta; class Magnoliopsida; order Asterales; family Asteraceae; genus Ambrosia; species Ambrosia trifida. The sequence continues at coordinate 10,159,410 of CM054131.1, forward strand.
AAACGTTAGATTTATGGGTGAGAGGGTAGGTCCATAAAAAATTTGAAAAGTCATCTAAGAATAGTACATAAAATTTATGACCAGAAGTGCTAATGACGGGAGACGTCCACACATCACTATGAATTATATCAAATGGTAAAACAGTAGAATTAGTGGAAGTAAAAAAAATGAAGTCTAATATTTTTACCCAACACACGTGAGTCACAAACATTATTATGAAATTTATCAAAAGAAATAGAATTATTAGTTTTTATTGAATGTAAAGGTTGACGTCCTGGGTGGCCAAGACGTTGATGCCAGATATCAGCAGAGATGGCAGCAAGAGCGACAGGTTGTGAGGAGCAGGACCCGGGCACCAGAGAGTAGAGATCACCGCTGCTGTTGCACCGCATGAGTGGAGCCCGCGTCTTGAGGTCCTTCACAAGAAAACCAAACAGATCAAATTCAACAGACACCCATTTATCTCTAGTAAAGCGACGAACAGATATTAAGTTTTTAACTAGTTTGAGTGAGTATAGGACATTTTTAAGTATAAACGGTGGGAAAGGCGAGGGCAGGTATTTTGTGCCTTGTCCTATTACCGGAATGGTGTTGCCATTGCTACAATAATATGATGAGGAATGCAAGAGTTAGAAAAGATTGAAAATTACCTTGCTCGTGAGTCATGGTAGAAGAAGCCCCAGTGTCCATGTACTGTGTCGGGTCGGGCTGCTGTAAAGACATCGTATACATGGCTTGTTCGATGTCCGTTGGGCTATAGGCTGCATAGTGATTTTGGGCTGCTGGACGCGGGCCTAGTAACCCTGACTGTTGGGCCGAGTTGCTGTTGGGCCGATTGCTGTTAGGATATGGACAAGGTGGGTTGCTCCAAGGGAAAGGTAATTGGGCCTGTGCTATGTTTGGGCTCTGCTGTTGGGTTTGAAATGGAGAATAGCCGGGCCATGAAGGAAACCAAGGGCTGAAAGGGTGCGGCCAGTATGGAATTTGTGGCTGTGACCTCCCGTAGCCACCTCGGCCGCGTCCACGACGACCGGTACGGCCGCCCCGTCCACGTCCGAAGTGGTTTGGGTTGGGTGGGCGATAGGTGGTGTTGTCGGAGGTGTTGTTGGGGGTGTGGTTTTTCTGGGTGGTTGCGGATAAGCCGGTGGCGGCAGTTTGTGATGCATGTAGGGCTCTCTTGGATTTGTTAGTTTCGGCTTGTATGAGTTTGGACCTGGCCACGTAAAAGGAAGGTAAAGGGTGAGTGTTTTGTAAAATAGTGGATATACCTTCATACTCGGCATTGAGACCCGCAAGAAGTTGTAACACGAGTCGGTCAGAATCCACGGGTGCGTCCACATTTGCAAGTTGGTCAGCAAGAACTTTGAGAGCTTGACAGTAGGCGAACATATTGGGGAACCCATCCAAGCGAGTGTTGGAAAATTTCTGCATAAGATAAATGGCCCAGGCCGCCTTGTTATCGTGAAAAAGGTCCTCTATAGCAACCCATGCTTCGTAAGCATTAGAGATGTTGTTGATGATAGTATGGAGGATATCATTAGAGATCGTACTGTATAACCATTGTAGGACAATGGCATCAATACGTTCCCATTCTTCAGAGGCGGTGGAAGACTCGGTTTCTGTGGGTGGAGGGCGAGGTTTAAGATGGTTTTCAACCATAAATGCCTTGCAATGTAATTTAAATAACGTTGCCCAAGACGCATATTGCGAAGACTCAATTTCTAGAGTGAAAGGTATGAAGTTTTTAATGTTGGTGACGGTTGTTGCAGGGTGCAATTTTTAGTCAACCGTGATGGCGGGAATGATGGTAGAAGAGTTGGCAGGGGAAGACATAGTGATAGCTTGGAGAAAGAAAGTTGCAGGATCGAATGAATGAGGAAGAAGGAGGTTGTCGTGCGAATGAAGAAGAAAGAAGAAGGAGTATGCGACGGCAGGCAATAGGTTGTGTAGGGTTTGTTAGGGTGATACCATGATAGACAATAATCCTTGCCTTCTTCCATTCAATTACAATAATTTATAATAATTACAAGGTCCTCTATCTTTGGATAGGGAATAATCACAATAATCACAATAATAACATTACTAAAGATACAATCGTTTACTATAATTATGACCGCTATTACAGATGATCCAAAACAGACGCAACATCTGCTTGCTCTTGATGGAGCTAAAGAAAGACTATCTTTGTTTGAAGCTAACTTAACTGCAGAAGGATCTTTTGACTCTGCAGTTAATGGCTGCATTTGTGTCTTTCATACAGCATCTCCTGTTCTATATTCAGTTGATGATCCACAGGTCACCCTTTCATTCTTTTTCACTTAAATTCTTAACATTTTTTTTTTTGCAGAAAACTAAGTTTTTTTTTTTTTTCATTAGGCACAACTGATGGATCCTGCAGTTAAGGGGACACTTAATGTTCTCAAATCAGCTGCAAAAGTTCCATCTCTCAAGAGAGTGGTCTTGACTTCTTCTATGTCTGCGGTAACATTTGGTCCAAGACTCGCAGAGTCTGGTGTTGTGGTGGATGAAACCTGGTTTTCAGATCCTTTATTTTGTGAGCAGAAGAAGGTACATAGATAGATTCATCTCAAATCACCTACAACATGTTGGAACTTATAGAAGATTCTGTTATTTTCAGTTGTGGTATCAGCTTTCAAAGACCCTGGCTGAGGATACTGCGGTTAAGTTTGCGAAACATAACGGTTTTGAGTTGGTGGTTATTAATCCTGGATATGTGATTGGTCCCATGTTACAGCCAACTCTTAACTTTACTTCTGAGGGCATTTTGAACTTGATAAAAGCTGGTAAAAAACTCGCTATAACACTTCTTTGTTCTTTTTATATTATTTTTTCGCTTTTTTCCACTCACAAACATTTATATCCTATGGAGAATGAACAATGAGTCTTTATATTTGGAGACTCACTAAAGCATCTCAATATTTTTTTCATTTATTATAGAGTATAGATCTAGGTAGTGTTTTTTAACCGTTATATTTGTATCTAAATTTTAAGGATGGAGATAGGGATAGAGAATCCAATGTGAGTGCTCTAAGCGGTTAGGTTTTGTATATATCCAGGAAAAGAAGTAAGTTCAGATGGAATTTATAAACTTGTTGATGTGAGAGATGTTGATGCAGCGCATATTCTAGCATTTGAGAACCCAGAAGCTAATGGTAGATACTGCATGGTTGGCAAAGTGGTTCGATCTTTAGAGATCATGAAGATTGTAGATAAACTATACCCGAGTCTTGGCATATCTGAAAGGTAGTGCATAAACAACATGATCATAAATATATAAATATATTTCACTCGATCCATTTCGCCTTCTTTTGAAGCTAGCTTTTTGCAACTCAATATTTGGATTACTTAAATTTTGATAGGTATAAAGATGGCATGTGTGTTGAACCGCTACCTTGCAGTGTATCAAGGGCAAAGGCGGAAAGTCTAGGCGTTAATTTTACTCCACTGGAGGTAAGCATCAAGGATACTGTTGAAAGCCTCAAACAGAAGAACTTATTAAGCTTCTATAACACCACATGATGTGCATGTATGGATTTAGTTGAAGACAATAATGGGTTTCCTCAGTAGATTCTTTTTTGTTGGTTTTTAGTTGCCATTGTACAATTTTTACTTTTTAGCCAGAGTGAAATGCCATTTAAGAATAGTGCTTTTGGGGATCTTTTTTTTTATTTTTATTTTTATTTTTTTTGTTATTTTGGTGTGAATGTATGAAAAAAGGAGTGGTTGTTAGTTCTGATTTGTTAGCAGTACTATTTTTGCTATAAGTGGGCATTTGATACGAGTAGAAGTAAAGGGATTGTTTGTGTAATATTGTTAGAAATAATAGTAGTTAGCTGAAATGTAATAAGTAGAAACTAGAGGGACTAAATGTGTAAATCGACAGCTAAGTCGGTTAGTGACTGCTTGTTAAATACCGGTAATAATGATCAATAAGACATCGATCAGTTACCGTTTCTTGTGTGTGCTCTTCTCTCTCTCTCTCTTGAGCTTCTTCTCCGATCGATCAACCACCATAATCATCTCAATCCACCGTTAATTCACCATCCAAACAATTGTCACGTATCAAAATGGTATCAGAGCTCTTCGATCCCCATCCGAGCTCAGCTTTCTGCCATCATCTTTGACCAATTCATCTGCTATACTCTGTTTTATTTTGTTTCCTGGATTGATCGATTACGATCAATCTATTCTATTCATCCATTAATCTTTCATTTCTTGATCTTTTTTCTGATTGATATTCGTTCATTTCATCTTCTTAACTGCAAATTTTGTTCTTTGCAGTCTAATTGTTCTATAATAATAATAATAGTATCACATACATTGTTCTATTCAATTCTTCATAATAATAATAATAATATCTCACTACAAACTGAATCATGACAACAACAAGAAATCAATCTGAATTAGAGAAAACACTCAAGGATCATGCAACTTCGTTATTGAAGTTTGATGCCTTTATAGAAAAAACTGAAAAGAATTTTGAGACATCTAAGAAGAATTTCAGTAATATTCATCAATTGTTGGAAAAAAGGGCCAATAATCAGAATAATAATGGTCATTCGGTTAATCAGTCATCTGGACAATTTGGTATTAACCAAGAAACGGTTAATAACAATCATACAGCCAGAACTGAGAGATTGTATAGATTAGGTAAAATTGAATTTTCTAAATTCAGTGCGACCATTTTTCGATGTAGATGATACTCCTGAAACCTTTAAGGTAAGGTATGCTGCCATAAATCTTGAAGGGAAGGCCATGAAGTGGCATTCATCTTTTATTAAATAGTTGACCAGACCCATTTCTGAAGTTTCTTGGGCTGAGTATTCAAGTCAGATTATTGAAAGGTTTTCAACCAATCAGTATAATGATGCCATGGGAATACTATCCTCTACCATTCAAACAGGGGAGTTAGAAGATTTCTGTGAAAGGTTTGATGAGAATTTGTTAAGAGTAATAATTCCTGAGGAGTATGCTGTGAGTCTTTTCTTGAATGGGTTGAAGCCTGAATTGGCTGGACCTATTGAAATGTTTGAACCCAAGACAATGAAGGAGGTCTATAAGTACTCAAGAAAGCAAGACTTAGCCAATAAAACCATGTTAACCAAGACCAAATCCTATTCAACTCACACAAGCAAATATTATCCTAACCCAACACCTTTGTCCACCTATAAACCCTCTTCTTCTAACACTTCATCTTTTAAACCACCTGTTAATACTGGTCACCTACCTTTGTTACCCTCGCCACCTATTAACAATAGACTTAACACCAACAAAAACAAACTAAGCCTACCAACCAAAGAAATGAATGAGAAAAGGTTGAGGGGGGGGAGTGTTTCTGGTGCCCAGAGAATTTACATCAACCCATAAATGTCCAAATAAGCAGTTATATAATTTGGAAATAATTGATAATGAAGAGGATGGTTTTGATTCTCAACAAGAAGAAACTGTTATTAACACTACCATTGATGATCCTCTTATATCCATTCATGCTTTAACTGGTGTACCCTCTTTCTCTACAATGCAAGTTATGGGCAACATTGGTACAAAAACACTACTGATTTTGTCAGATTCATGGTCAACTCATAACTTCCTTGATGAGAAGTTGGCTCATAAACTGAATTGTCATCTTGAAGACATACCTCCCATGAAGGTAGGGATTACTAATGGGGTTCCTTTAAAATGCAAGAAGGTGTGTAGGAATTTTGAGTGGCAAATGCACGGCCTCTGGTTTAAGGCTGATGTCTTAGTTATTTCTTTGGCCACTTATGATATGGTGTTAGGGGTACAATGGTTGCTACCATTGGGGGATATTGTATGGAATTTTAAAGATTTAACCATGCAATTTAAGGTTGGAAACAAGTCTTACCAACTCAAAGGCAGTCACAACAACAAATTATCCCTATGTACCATGGAGGCTATGAACCAATTGTTAATATCTGATACAGCAGTGGTGCAGGGGCAACTATTTAGTCTTAAAGTGGAGGATGCTGATCTTTTTCAACATGATTCTACAGTCATGAATCATGTAAGTAATCAGCAACTAATTTCTTTGTTAAAAGACTTTGATGATGTGTTTCAGGCGCCTACATCTTTACCTCCTCATAGGGCTTATGATCACAAAATAGTTTTAAAAGATGAATATGTCACTATTAATCAGAAGCCCTATAGGTATCAAGTGGCACAGAAATATGTAACCCTATGACTACACCTGTGGATGCTTACACCAAGCTAAAGTGCTCTCTAATATCTCACATTTACTCGGCCTAACATAAGCTATGTGGTTCAACAAATTTATATGCATATGCATGCCCCAAAGACTGCTTAATGGAATGCTTAAAGTGCATCATAAGATACATCAAAGGTACTTCTTCCTATGGTCTCACATTGACAGGTATCTTTGCTCATTACTTACTTGCTTACATAGATGCAGACTGGGCAAGATGTCCTGACACCTGTCATTCCACTATTGGTTACTGTGTTTACTTTGGGGATGGTCGCATCTCTTGGTCCTACAAACAACAAGCCAACATTTCCTGCTCTGGTGCTAAAGCAGAATACCGTGAAGTGGCTAACATAGTTGCTGAAATATGTTAGCTACGTAATCTCCTATTGGAACTTCATCATCCATTGACATGTGCGGCCTTGATTTACTGTGAAAATGTCAATGCTATCTACTTATTCAGTAATCTTGTTGATGTGCTAAATGCGGTCTATAAAAACTGATTAACTTAACTTAGACACCTAGTAATATAAAACAGACCCAACTAAACTATATTATACGATAGACAAGTGTACCTACCAACGCAATACAGACTAAGTAAGTCCGGATATCAAATCCACAAGACACAACCGGAAAACATAACTAGACTTAACTATACTTAAAAAATTGGTTTTGAAATATGATTTTTGGTTTTTAATAATTAAATAAAATAAATAAAGTAAATAAGAGTTTATTCTTGGCAGGGTGGATAGTCGCGAGCTTAACCACCAGACTAAAAGTTTCACCACAGTCAAATTAATTTCGCATGTATGATTTTTGGTTTTTAATAATTAAATAAAATAAACAAAGATAATCAAGGAAAATATCAGGATAGGAAGACAACTACCTAGGTCAAAAATCATACATGCGAACTTACAACTTTCGGTGATAGAAAACTGAATGGCTACCAGATCTAAGATAGATGGCTCAGAAAACCCTAGATATGCTAGATCTCCTCCCGGTCTCACTAACATGAATCGGTGAATTCTTAGGATAAATAAAGATAACTGGTTATCTATTTTAGATCACCTCCTGGACTTACCTCACTAAGAATGTAAAGGTACTCAAATGACTCGATCATCTCACAGTCTCTTTAATCACAATACACCTGAAGATATAAAAGAGTAGTATAATTAGGTTAACTATGACTTGAAGTTGCAAGAAACTAAAGATAACTACGAAAGGTTCACCTCCCGGTCTCACCCAAAACTTAACATCTATAGCTCTAGACAACCCAACATTCCATCACCTGATTCACCTCCTGGTCTCAATAATGAAAGAACATCTAAATCCTCTAGACTCTCTAATCAAATTCCAATGGCTTTCGGATCCAAAACTACAAACTAAGTTACAAGCACTAAGCAGGTAACCCTAATAAACATTCAAACATGAAAGACTTTCACTAAGACGTTTATGGAACTATCAAAGATAATAAATTGGACCTAGATACCCACGCACATCATAATCAACAACAACTAAACATTTACCAAGACATTAACCATTCAAATTAAATCTAAAACTGAGAACTATAAAATTAACAGATAGTCTTCATATACGACCTAGATAGTAACTAAAAGTTTAAGCAATAATATTCATGGAAAAGGATAAAAGCATAGGTTCAAGGTTCAAATGAAACATATGAAAACACAAAGCAATCAAACACCGTGACTAATATTGAAAATAACCGATCCCAAGCTCATTCTCCTTTAATGATCCTCTCCAAAAAAATTTGACTAAAGTTGTTGATGTATCGAACCAAGAGGCTGGTATTGAATGGTTTTTGCAGCTGTAAATAAGTTTTCTCGAGATCTCTATTTCTTATATTTTGCGGTCATCGTGATTCTTCTATTCCATTTTCTTGATGTGGGCTTTGGGCCTCTAAAATCTTGGTTGTTTTTTATATTATTTTTTTCTCTCATTCAATAATGGACTTCAAGTCCTTTTCATTCTTTTTTTAATATTATTATATTTATTATATATTATTATTTTATATGCGCTCTTGGGTGTTCGCCTCTCAACTATTTTTCAACGTTTTGAACCCTTTTCTCACAAACACCTGTAAAATACAAAATAAATGAATATATAACAAAAACAACACAACTAATAAATTCTAAAACATTTTATAAAAATACACGGGAAAAGAGGTGTGTTTTGCAACACATCACCTGTCCAACATCAACGTACAAAACACGTTAAACTAGACATTCACTTTGTACTTGAGAGGTTCAACGTGGTCAAGTTCGGGTTCTACATGTTCCCTCTCGTTACAAATGTCAAGCGTCTAACAGCCTCTAGAGCCACGTGTCATCTTTTAATTGGTTATTATGCGGACCCCACATAAATTGAAGTGTCTACGCTTAAGACTCTTCACCCCAAGTGTCACCCTCTAAATGACTTAGAATATCGTGAAGTCTCTTAGCCCTAGACGCTACACATGTTTAAATTTGAAAAAAAAAAAAAAAAAGTTTGGTCAATATTTATTTTTAAAATTTTCTCAACTTCTTTTTGTGGTGTAGTGTGAATGTATGAAAAAATGGTTTGTTAGTTCTGTTGTTAGCAGTACTATTTTTGCTATAAATCGGTATTTAATTTCAGGCCATTTATTTATTAGTTTGTTTTTGTTAAATTTGGTTAAGGATAGGGGTTTCTGAAGGCACAAGATTAAAGTTATGGATTATTAGACTACTAGGTGTGGGGGCGGCATAGGAGAGGCAACCAAATGTCGGGCCTCGCTACACCACCCCCTGGGGCGGCATAGGGGCAGGGGCGGCATGAGAGGCAATGGATTGCCGTTGAAGCCGGTCCTATTTATTGGTTTTTAATTGTTTTTTTATTATTTTAAATAATTCTGACCAATTAGGAGGTCCGTCATCATAGTGCACACCACCCCCTTGGAGGCCCATCATGAGAATGTCTTTCCCCCACTCCTACGTGGCGCCTACGTGACGGCCCATCATGAAAATGTCACCCCTCTCCACACCTAGTAGTCTTAGGGAGGGTTTGGTTGTTTCGTAGCGCAGTTCTAGGAAATTAGACTTTTTCTTATATGGTAGGAGCTCTGTAAGGGTGAATTGTTTTTGGGTGTTTATGGGTTATGTTGTTTTCTTGAACGCATATATACCTTTGTCTATTATGTGACGCTTTCATTGTTTCTCTAAATTCAGTAGTTGTAGCACTTTTTTAGTTTTTTTTAGTTTTAATTGCTTGTCGATTGAGTGTTGTCGAGCCGGGGGTCTCTCTGAAAGCAGCATCTCTAACCGCAAGGGTAGGGGTAAGGTTTGCCTACATCTCACCCTCTCCGGATCCTACTCTTAGCTTTGCTAATTTTAAGACTTACCGGATAATATGGTGGTGGTGGTTGTTTTTTGTTAAATTTGGCTAGTTTGGTATGTTTATTTATAGGTTAGATTGTCATCTTGAGAATATTCCTCTTTATATCAGATAGCTAAAAATACCAATACTACTTTACCAAAATTTAGCCATTTTAGTCCAATTTTAGGCAATGATCTCCAGCTCAGCTGGTTTGAGGTAGGGTGGGTTTTCCCTTAGGGGTTCCCATCCTGGGGGGAGGTCACAAGTTCGATCCATGCACACCACAAAAAAATTCCCCGTGACGGTTTGAGCTTAGGCAAGGAGGACACCGGTGCGTGGGTAGGGATTCGAACTTGAGACCAATAGGTTAGGGTTGTATAAGGATTTCCATTGATCTAAACCTTTAAAAAAAAAATTTATTAATTCATGTTATATTTCTATGATAAAGAGACCATAATTGTAGACATATTGTAACTAGTTTTAAGAATAAATTACCTATGTTAGCCTGTTAGGTTCATAATTAAAATAATTAATTTTTTTAGCAAAAAACGCCCTCCTTTGAAGACTAAAAAGGTCAAGTATAATAATTCTCGTTTAAATTCACTCTACTTTTGTTACATAAAATATAAACATGCAATGAAAGAAACAGCTTTTTTTCTTTTCTTTCTTTTCTTTTTCTTTTTTTCATTTTTTTCAGTGAGAACTTGTGGTTCTAGTGATGCAAATTCGATCCCGAGTTGACCTGGTTTCATCCGACTGTTACTCCAGCGATATATATCGTGTGGAGGCAGTACGGTTTCGGGCGGAAGCCACCCCACTGCTCCAGCGTGGACCCGGTTCAGACAACATAGTCTGGACGAGTGGGGTAGGGCACATCATTGCACAAGACTATTGTCAATCTGGACGGATGTGATGATCTCTGCCGCGCCATGCTATGAGTGAAAGAAAGTCGCCTTCCAAACAAAATATTATTTATGGTTTACAAATCATGTGGCATTATAAAAACCATGAAAATTGTACTAAAAGCCAAAATAACATAATATCATATTGTATGTTGTGAAACACATGTAGTGATTACCCTACAACTAGAGTCCACAACCAACAACTTATCCACTAACTCCCAAGTTTGAGACAGATGAGTTTAGAAGGGAAGGTGGTTTGTGTTACAGGAGCTTCTGGGTACATAGCTTCATGGCTCGTTAAGCTCTTGCTTGATCGCGGCTACACCGTTCATGCTACTGTCCGATCCCTCGGTCTGTCTCTCCCTCTTTCTTGTTTTGGATTTAGTTTGATCAATCTTTACTAATTATAGTAAACATGCTGCAGATGATCCAAAAAAGACACAACATCTGCTTGCTCTTGATGGAGCTAAAGAAAGACTATCTTTGTTTGAAGCTAACTTAACTGCAGAAGGCTCTTTTGACTCTGCAGTTAATGGCTGTGTTTGTGTCTTTCACACAGCATCTCCTGTTCTACTTTCAGTTGATGATCCACAGGTATAAATTTGTATAAATTCTTAAACATGTTTCCAAAAAGATAAATTTTATTTTCATTTTGTGTCAGACACAACTGATAGAACCTGCAGTTAAGGGAACACTTAATGTTCTCAAATCAGCTGCAAAAGTTCCATCTCTCAAGAGAGTGGTGTTGACTTCTTCAATGGCTGCAGTAATGGTTAACTCTAGGCTTGCAGACCATGGTGTTGTGATGGATGAAACCTGGTTTTCAGATCCATCACTTTGTGAGCAAAAACAGGTAAAGTTTAATCTCAAATCAGCTTCAAAACGTCATAACTAATTAAAGTTTTTGTAAACTGCAGTTGTGGTATCATCTTTCAAAGACCCTGGCTGAGGATGCCGCGGTTAAGTTTGCGAAAGATAATGGTTTGGAGTTGGTGGCTATTAATCCTGGATTTGTGATCGGTCCCATCCTACAGCCAACTCTTAACACTACTTCTGAGGGCATTATGGATTTGATAAAAAACGGTAAATGTTGATTACAGCTAATGTTCATATGTGCAGGATTAAGTTTTATGTTGTGTGAGATGTTAATTTTTATATATCCAGGAAAAGAAGTGTTTTCGGATGGAATTTATAGACTTGTTGATGTGAGAGATGTTTCTGCCGCGCATGTTTTAGCTTTTGAGAATCCGGAAGCTAATGGTAGATACTGCATCGTTGGCAAAGTGGTACGATCGTTAGAGATCATGAAGATTGTAGATAAACTATACCCGGGTCTTGCCCTTTCTGAAAGGTAAACTATGATTACAGACATATAATAAACATAAGTTTAGTTTATCATATCTAATATAAATCCGGATTACTTTATTAATGATAGGTACAAAGATGGTGAGTTTGTAGAACCTATACCTTACAATGTATCAAGGGCAAAGGCGGAAAGTCTAGGCGTTAGTTTTACTCCGGTGGAGGTAAGCATCAAGGATATTGTTGAAAGCCTCAAAGAGAAGAACTTACTAAGCTTCTAAAACACCAGATGAAAGCATGGATGGGCTTGTTTGAAGACAACGATGGGTTTGATTCGGTTATGGTAAAATAAGTAAAGTTTGATAACAGGCGTTGACCCGTTTGTAGTGCTTGTAAATTTTATCAAGTTTTTTTGTTTGCTAATTCTAAAACACTATTGATGTTCATGAGCTTGATTGAAAACAATGGTTTGGGTTCTTTATATTGCCGACAATGGAAACATGTAATTGAGAATCGTAAAGTTAGAGCGTCCTTAATGGTGGTCAAAGTACAGTTACTAAACGTCGTGTTCTAATAAACCAAATTAAACCTCCACGTCACAATCCACTTTTACACAATATATACATATTGTTGAATGTGAGTGTGTGGTTCCCACTCAACCGAACTGGATGTGTCCGGTGGGCCAAACCGGATGCCAAAAGTCCACTCCATCCAATGGTGGTCCAAGTCCGTTTGATGAGTTTGCCTTACCAAACTCCACCATTGGAGATGTTCTTAATTCAAGGCAAGGGCGATGGCGGGAGGAGGCGGCCGACCCCCCCCCCCCCAGATTTTCGCGCAGAAGTTCCGATTATATAGTATTCATATAGAAAATTTGGGAAATATAGCCCCCCCCCCCCCCCCTGAAACTAGTTACTTCCGACCCCCGAACCTTCTGGTCAACCTTCGCCACTGATTCAAAGTGTAGCTGAGTTGAATGGGACTGGGTCAATAAGGTAGCGGGTTAATAACGTTGTTGATCGTGTGGATGTGGACCGAGTTTAGAGGACTCTTATTTGCTTTGTAAATCAATAAAGATGAAATACAGTTAGGTAAAATGTAGTCTTTAATGTGTTTTGTCTCTCAACTGCAACATAATATTAATCACATGGTACTAGAAAAACCATGAAAGTTACACTAAAAGTCAAAACAACATTATATTACAATATTTTCTTGTATTTTTACTATCAAAGCTACTGAAGTCCACACCACCAACTATCCACAAACTCCCAAAGTTTGAGACAGATGAGTTTAGAAGGGAAGGTTGTTTGTGTTACAGGAGCTTCTGGGTACATAGCGTCATGGCTCGTTAAGCTCTTGCTTGATCGTGGCTACACCGTTCATGCTACTGTCCGATCTCTCGGTCTCTCTCTCTCTTTCTTCTTTTGGATTTCGGTCTTTTGGATAATCCAACTTTTAATTCTATTAAAATACGTTGCAGATGATCCAAAAAAGACAGAACATCTGCTTGCTCTTGATGGAGCTAAAGAAAGACTATCTTTGTTCGAAGCGAACTTGACTGCAGAAGGATCTTTTGATTCTGCAGTTAGTGGCTGTGTTTGTGTCTTTCATACAGCATCTCCTGTTATGTTTTCGGTTGATGACCCACAGGTTTGTCAACCTTTCATTCTTTTGCTCTTTAAAATCTCTAAAAAAAAATTGTATAAATTCTTAAAATCATTTGCAGAAAGATAACGAGTTATATTTCGTTTTCCATCAGGCACAATTGTTAGATCCTGCAGTTAAGGGGACACTTATGTTCTCAAATCAGCTGCAAAAGTTCAATCTGTCCAGAGAGTGGTGTTGACTTCATCAATGGCTGCAGTAGTGGTTAACTCAAGACTTGCAGAGCATGGTGTTGTGATGGACGAAACCTGGTTTTCAGATCCATCACTTTGTGAGCAAAAACAGGTAAAAGTTTTTATCTCAAACTGACTTCAAAAAATGTGGTAATTAATTGATGTTTTTGTAAACTTCAGTTGTGGTATCATCTTTCAAAGACCCTGGCCGAGGATGCTGCGGTTAAGTTTGCGAAAGATAATGGTTTGGAGTTGGTGGCTATTAATCCTGGATTAGTGATCGGTCCGATTCTACAGCCAACTCTCAACACTACTTCTGAGGGCATTATGGACTTGATAAAAAATGGTAATTGTTTATTACAGCTAATGTTCATATGTGCATGAATTAGATTTTATGTTGTGCAAGTGGTAAGCTAATGTTCATACCCAGGAAAAGAAGTGTTTCCGGATGGAATTAATAGACTTGTTGATGTGAGAGATGTTGCCGCTGCACATATTTTAGCTTTAGAGAACCCGGAAGCTGATGGTAGATACGTCATGGTTGGCAAAGTGGTCCGTTCTTCGGAGATCATGAAGATTGTAGATAAACTATACCCGGGTCTTGGCCTTTCTGAAAGGTAAACACATGGACAACATGATCCAACACGACATGCTTTACATAGACTGATTATAGAAACATAAATATATTAGATAAATATTCAAGCTGTTTTCTAGGTGGCAATATGCAACTCAAAATCTGGATTACTTTAATATTGATAGGTATAAAGATGACGAGTGTGTAGAACCTATACCTTACAGTGTATCAAGGGCAAAGGCAGAAAGTCTAGGCGTCAACTTTACTCCGATGGAGGTAAGCATCAAGGATACGGTTGAAAGCCTAAAGGAGAAGAACTTGCTAAGCTTCTAGAACACAAGATGAAATGCATGCATGGGTTTGTTTGAAGACAGTTCGGTTATTGGCAAATTAATAAAGTTTGGTAACGGGTCGTTGAGACGTTGACCCGTTTGTAGTACTTTTTGTAAACTTACCAAAATCTTTCTGAGCTTCTTGTAAAACAATATATAATGTTCATGAATTTGTTTGAAAACAATTGTTTTATATGAAATATTACTGACAATGAAAACATGCAATTGAGAACTGTATAGTGTTGAGAGCAGCAATGAAAACATGCAGATAAAGCTTTCTTTACCTTTTAACCCATCCATAGCTTCAGAACTCTATCCCGACCACCCGATGCTACTTTCTCACCATCTGGACTCCAATCGACGGCAAAAACCTTAACAAATTGGAAGAAAAAACCGACAATAATTACTATCTTGTCAAAATGACCTTTATTCTTGTTAACATATCTTTAAGTAAAACAAAATAATTTTCTTTAAAAAAAAAAACCTCATCTGCATGACCAGGAAGGTCTTGCTTCAATTTCTGTGTCCTCACATCCCAAACCTAGAAAAGAATAACATGTTTAAGATCATAACAACTTAAAACAGTACTTAATCACAAACCGAATTAATTTTACCTTCAAAGTAGAGTCCTTGCTACCACTCAAGAGAAGCCTGCTGTCAGCAGACCAGCTGCACAAAACCATACAACACTTGAGAAAGAGAAGTATTAATATTATTTCTGTACAAATGCCCATAAAGAAAATCAAACCTTATCTGATAAACAGGCCCCACGTGACCACGAAAGGCGGCAACAAACTTCCCAGTAATTCCATTCCATAACTTGACAGATTTGTCAAACGAAGCACTTGCGATCCATTGTCCATCAGGAGAAAAGTAAACATGATTTACCAGCTGTAAAAGACATAAAGATTCAACCGGCCGTGTAAACTTCAAGATAGATTTTAATAATTTAATGTGAATTGAAGTAGTACCTGTTGGTGACCTGTCATTCGGGTTTTCGGGTGCTTGCTGACAGAAGGTTCCCAGAGAAACATGGTGAAATCATCACTACCTGAAACTAACCTTTCAGGAGCATTACCCTTCATTTTGTTGTATCTTTCTAAAGCCGCCTGATGTAATAACAAAATACATCTTATTATCTAAGTTTTGCTTTTCAAAAAAAAAATTGACATTTACAAAATGAAAAGTTACCGTCTTCATTTCTTCTGGAGATGAATATTGTTTACGCGTATGATCAAAAGCACCGGTCCGAAGAACGTACTCCGTGCTTAATGCTAGAGAATTCACCCAATGCCCATGACCCTGTATTTCAAAATATGATTTAGTAATTGGCAATAAAATTTTGATATCCATATTAAAGCGTATGCAGGTACTAAAATATAGCAATGAATATACCTTCAATTCACGAATCAACTTTCCGTGAGTAGTTTCCCATACTTTAATAGTACAGTCTTGAGATCTGTAGTTTCCATGTATTGTACATATTATAGTGTCGATATTATTAATTCGTTATGGGACCAAACACATGGAAGTAACGAACAATAAAACTATAGCTTTGAATAAAATATACCCTGTATATATGAATCCATCTCCACCCCATTTTACACAAGTTACTGCAAGAGTGTGGCCAATAAGACATATAACGCTTTTCCTTTGTGTAACATCCCATATCCGTGCATCGCCATCTTTGCTAGAGGTGACAAAGCGACGGCATGGCGAGCTAAGGTGTACCGGTTCCCAGGATATACCGGTTATCCATTTTTTGTGACCCTGAAATTTGTAAAGTTTACAAATCAGTCCCCAGTTTTTTTTTTTCAATGGACAAAAAGACATAAGAAAAACATGTATAACATTAAAAAAAAAAAAAAAAAAAAACATTCATGCATCCTCACATGAAAACTATAGCAAAATCTAAATAATTATGCAAGATAATACAAATCATAACCTAGCCTCTAATTTAGTTATAGATAGCTACAAGTATCTTACAGTGAGCGGATTGCCAGATGGTTTTCCGGTCAGTGGGTTCCAGCATTGAAGTTCTCCGGACTTGCTTCCACTAACAAGATGCTTACCATCTGGTGACCATGCAATACAAAGAACCCAATTCTTGTGCCCTAAACAAAAATAAAAAAACGAGAACAAAAAATCGTGCATTATTAGTACAGATTTGTATTTAAGTTTCCAGCTTACGTTAACAACGATTGCAGGGCTTTCTAAAAAACATAACAAACTGTTTAAATTAGGTTTGCAGTTCTTTTGAGCAATAGTAAACATATTTATGAATTATGATGGTCTCTAACCTGTACAAGTGAACAGGGGTGTTTGGGTATTCAAGTCCCATAGCCGGACAGTTGTGTCACCTGAACCGCTAGCCAACTGTTGTCCATCAGGACTAAAAGCGACTGAAAGCACAGCCTCTTCGTGACCTACAAAAACAAAATTACAACAAATATACTTTTAATTACATAAAACAAAACGATACTAAAGAAATCCATGAAATATAAAAAGCATACCAGCAATTGTAGAAGAACAACGATTAACTGGACGGATACGAAACACTGCCTGCGGTTGATACACTATCGTAACTACCTTCTCCACAGAAACTGAAACAAAGCCGAAATGACCATTTAATAATTTACCAACCACATAATATAACAAATAAACTCATGACAAAACTATCTACCTTTATTTTTCTGTAAATAATCTCCCAATTGTAAAACAAGCTCGTGATCGGATATATAAAAGGCGTAAGGTAGCTTTTCCTCCTGAAAGAAGCAAACTTTAACAATCTTTATTCATAATCTTGGAAGTCAAAATAATACAATCTACAGGAAATCACAATTAACTATCATTTAACATTTTAACTAATCTTTAATTAATCACTACTTACACAAACTGATTGCTTAAAACCAATTATTCCCTCTATCCCAAAATAAAAATCCAATCTTTTTTTATCCAAGATTATTCATCATGATTCATTCATCATCCTAAAAACACAAATAAAAATCCAATCTTTTTTAACCAAGAGTATTGATCAAGATTTGCCTTTGATCATAAGAACATAAAGGGTAGGTGGTTGGAGTTTATTACATTATTGAGGAGCTTGTTGACCATCTGTTGAAGCTCCTTAGGGCCAACTGTTTGAGGGAGATACATGGAAGCACCAAGTGGGGTTCCTTCAGGGTCTGATAATTGACACATGACATTGTTATTCACCTCTCTTGATCCTTCCACCTCCATTTTTGTGGGTTTTGGAAACTGATTGAAATGGGGGAGGTGAGGGAGAAGAAGGGTAAGGGTCTGTTTAGGGTTTTGACCAGGGTTTAACCGTTATTGTTGTTTCTCAAAGGTTTGGTAATTCTGTACCACATCATCATGGTCTAGGCTATAGAGCTCCTCAGTTGTCATTTTTTAACAAGTGGTATGTGGATTTCACTAGGGCGTGAAAGTGCACACAATTCAGATACGAACACGATTACCTGACACGATCTTAATAGGTACATGTATGACCTTAACAGGTTTCGTGTCTTAAACAGGTAGACACGAAATATACATGTTAATTTTCATGTCTAAGCAAGTTAAATACTTGCTTACCTGTTTAGTACCCATTAAGATATGTTAATGATTTTTTTTTTTAGAAAAATATAGGTTGTGGGGTTAGAGTATTGGAGTTATACGTTTTTAGTATGTGGAATTCTACCTTTTTAATGGTTGATGGTACCCATTTAACGTGTCGCATTTGGAAAACATGCCCGTGTATTATCGTATTAACCTGATATAAACAGGTATTATCGTGTCTTATCGTGTAAACCAGGTATAAACATGTTCGTTTTCGGGTATCAAAAAAATGACACGATAAGTATTGTGTCGTGTTCGTGCATACATGTTTCGTGTTCGTGTCTTAATAGGTCGGGTATACACGATTTGCCAGGCCTAGTGTGATGTGAGTGTTTGTATAAAGACATTAAATTTGAATTAAAAAAATGAGTGGTTGTTAAAGAGAGAGGAGGGATTTAATTGGTTGAGACTTGCACCTTCCCCCGTGAAATATTTCATGCCTCCTTTTCTTGACAAATTTTAGCTCCCTTTAACAAGGAGGGGGCGGTGTTGGGGCTACAAATTGGGCGCTAAAATGCCTCTTTTACACCCTTTCACTCACCAATATAGTATTTTTCGTGTCGCACCTACTCACGGCACGTGTTGGGTTGAAACACATAGTAAGGCACGAAATGTAAAAACAAGGCGTAAGACATAATACGTTACACATAATTCATAAAATACAATGCATAAAAGGCAATTACAAAATGGTGTAAAACATAATGCTAGACATGAAGTGTAAAACACAATGTTTAAGACATAATATGCTACATAAAATTCATAAAACACAATGCATTGGCAATTGCAAAAGTAGGAGTAGTAGTCTAGGGGTTAAAAATAGAATTTTTAAAAGTTAAGGGGGAGTAAAGATGAAGTAATAGTGACGTAAAGTTTAAAACTTCAAGGTAAGTAGAAGTAGTATTCTAGGGGTTGAAATTGCACTTTTCAAAAGTTGAATGGGGTAAAAAGGAGTAGTAATAATGCAAGGGGTAAAAACATAAATCTTAAACTTGAGAGGAAGGGGTAATGATGCAAAGGTAAAAAACACAAAGCATACAACCTAAGGGGGTGGTAGCAAAAATAGAGTGCAAGGAGTAAAACACAAAATTTAAAACATGAAGGAATGGTGACGATAAAAATGAAGAAATAGTCCAAGAAGTGAAAACGCAAAGTTTAAAACTTTAATGGTGGTAGTGGAACTAAAACTTACGGGTTAAAATGAAAATAAATAAGTTGAGAGGTGCCAATGGAACTACCACCGACACTTCCCTTTAGAATATAGATAATTACATAAAACATTGAATAAAAAAATATAATTTCATAACTAACATTTTTGTATATATAGGTTTTAAGTGAAACTACATAAAATATCAAAGAGGAAAAAAATATATAATTGTAATTAAAATTAACATAAATAACCGATTTCTAGGTAAACAATAAGAAGGTTACGATTAACGAATTTATTCCTGGTGCAAGGGTAAAAAACATAAAGTATACAACCCAAAGGAGTGGTGGCAAAAATAGAGTAATAGTGCAAGGAGTAAAACACAAAGTTTAAAACATGAGCGAATGGTGACTGTAAAAATGAAGAAATGGTGCAATAAGTAAAAACGCAAAGTTTAAAACTTGAAAGTTGTTAGCGGAACTAAAACTTACTAGTTAAAATGAAAATAAAAAAAAGGTTGAGGGGGTGCCAATGGAATTACGACCGATACTTCCCTTTAGAATATAGATAATTACATAAAACATTGAATAAAAAATATAATTTCATAACTAACATTTTTGTATATATAGGTTTTAAGTGAAACTAAAAAAAACATTGAAGAAAAAAAAATGTATAATTGTAATTAAAATTAACACGAATAACCGATTTCTATGTAAACAATAAGTGGGTTACAATTAAGAATTTATTCATAATGTTGGTTTGGTGGAGTACAACATGAGAGAGAGAAAGAAAGAAAATTCACTTGTACTCAGGAACACGGTAGGTGTGACACCAGTGTAACACCCCAACCGATGGCGGAAACATCGAGGTGTCACGTAGTGACGATTGTTCAATAGCTCATGGACTAAAGTGCAAATTTGAATACATTGATTAAATAATTTATTACATTGAAATGAAATACAACGATTCTAACTGTCAACTAAATTGAAATACAATGAATCAAAATCTAAATATAAATCCGAAAGCTTAAAGAATGCATCTCAAAACAACCTGAAACATGTACAAAATATTTTGGTCAATACAAAAATTGTATTGGTGAGCATACCCTGTTTAAATAAATATAGTAGAAAAGTGTTTAGCAATTCATGTGTCGTATACTGTTTGCAATTATGTAATAAGTTGTATCCGGGTCAAATCAACCCTAAGAAAAGAAAGCAGATATATATAGTATGCGCTAGTAGTAATGTAATACATAGCAATGACGAGGACTCTCAACAGAGTCACAAGGGTATATACCATAGTACTATTCATTGAAATGCCAGGCCGAAACGGTTAATGATTTGACAGGTCATAGATACACGAAATGACATAAGCAAACACATAATAGAATTGCTATTTTAGTAAAATGAAATAGAAAATTTATAGTAAGTACATGAGTCACCCCAAAATAGTAAAACAGTAAAAAGGGGAAAGATATACTCACAGTTTGCGAAAGCGATCAAAATCCACTTAAGCGGTCGTGAGATAAGTAATGGGAATTCCGAGGAATTCAACCTATAATATGTAAGAATACTAATAAGGAAGTGTCTAAAAAGTCTAAGGTAACTTAGGGTCTAAGGCATTAGGGTTTGCTAAGTCGATTTGGGGAATTAGAGTTTTTTTATGATAAATCGAATTAACGTAAAAGTTGTATGTCAAAAATAATATATCAAAGTTTGTAAATGTGGTTTACGTAATATAATTATTACCATATGAATATTTAGATAAAATTATAATTAAGACAAAATAATTTAGTTAGTTAATTTCATTAACCAAATTAGTGTAAATAAATACAATAACCATAAATATTTAAATAAACAATTATGAATTACACAATGATCCACAAATGATAATAAAGATTTTTAAAACATAAATCTATTTCTATTTTATAAGAAAAGTATTTATAAAATAGATATTTAATAGTTTAAATAAATAAATGATTAATTATGTCTAATTAAACATAAATAAGACTAATAATTCAAAACATGATCCAAAAATGCTATTTTTATAGAAAATGGATGATTTCAGATGTAAATTAATGGAAATAATTTTCCTATAATTTTAATAAACTTATTTATATTTAAAACTGATTTAATGAGATTAAATCATGTTTAAATGATTAAAAATAGAAAAATTAATAAAATAAATGTTTTCTGAACCAAATATTTTTTATTTCAGTTCATAATGATTAGAAATAATTTAGCAAAAAGTTTGAGATTAAAATCATTAAAAATGAATTTTTAATCAATTAAATATGATTAAAACAATTTAATTCAATAAAAATATAAAAATAAAACATTTTCCAGAAAATAAAAGTGTGAAAATTTTCTTTATGGTGTCAAGAAGCTACACCTAAATTTTCATAATTTTTGGATCAAAAATGAATTTATTATGAATATTCTAAGATTATGACTAATATATATATAATTAATAGAGAAAATTGCTCGAATGGTCCCTGTGGTTTGCACAATTTTCACCTATAGTCCCTAAGTTTTTAAAATTACAGCTATAGTCCTCAACTTTTGGTGTTTCTTAACTCGGATAGTCCTTGGAGTGGCTGTAAAATTACTAAATTACCCTTTTGATGGATGGAGGTTAAATAATTCAGTTAAGTGAAGGTAAAATTACTAAATTACCCTTACCCCAATTAAAAAAAAATCAATTAATTAATAAAATATAAAGAGGGCCCACTTAACCCCTTACCCAATTATATTTCTCCACCTATTTAAGTGGGGCCCACCAACTTCTTCTTCTTCAACCCACCACCACCACCACCACCACCAACCCATATCATAACCCTACTGCTGAATTAATGCCCCGGCATTACTTCCAAGAGTATCAAGTAGATCTCCAAGAACACCAATAGCAGTTTTCATCACAGATTCATCCCTAAAGAAGCAAAATTAAAATCAAGACAACAAACAAAAAATACCCCTTTAAAAGTATACGGCTCCCGAACAAAACACCTATACCCACACAGATCTGAGATCTAGAGAGAGAGAGAGAGAGAGAGTGAGGGAAATAGAAGGGGAGGGAAATAGAAGGGGATCCGGTGCAAGGAGGAGTCATGACGGAGCCACTGGTGACCCTTGACGGTGGTAGTTCAAAGGTCCGACAAACATGGTAAGGCTATCAATGGATCAATCTCCTTCAATCATTAAGAACACGACCCGAAGGACCACCACATTTGCGGATCACTGGAATTCATCAACAGAAAGAAGTACTAGAACAAATGGCGTTTCAGTTGAATGAAGAAGCCGAAAAACTAGACATCCCATTTCAGTTTAATCCAATGGTTAGTAGATTGGAAGATCTAGACGTTGAGACTTTACATTACAAATCAGGAGAAGCCTTGGCAATTAGCTCAGTTGTGACATCCGGTAATTTTCTTTTCGTTATGTTCTTTTCGTTTCTTTCTTTTTGGGCTTTGCGCAATTTTCGGGACGAAAATTCTTTCAACGTGGGGATGATGTGACACCCGGCATGTTTAAACATACTAGTAACATCTAAGTCTACCTTAGCGAGAAACGTTTATAAACAAACTTAACTGGGTCAGTTGAGTCGGGTCAAGTTAGGATTGTCCAGAGTACAATGATCTGGAGGATCATTGGGAGTCGTTTTGGTAATACACTAGTACCGGGTCCCGTTGTTGGTGACATTACATGAACTAATTAAGTATATGTGTAGATTATGGGTTGTGTGGTGGATTATATACATAAGTGTGTTTAAATGATGTGTAAATGATTATCTGTGCTTAAATGTGTTAAATATAGATTAAGGATGCATGCTTATGTGTTAAGATGTGTTAGAATGCGTTAAACACGACAAACTGGAAAACTAGTTAAAAAGGGGTTCTGGTTCGACCCTTCGAGTGGTCGAAGGAGAAGAAGTTGCCTGGTTCGACCCTTGTGAAATGGGCGAACCAGGGAAGTGGAATTTGAGGAATTTCCTTCGACCAAGCAGGGCTCATTCGACCCTGTGATAGGGGCGAAGGAGACCACCTTCGACCAATGAATTGGTGCGAAGGAGAATTAGTATAAATACCAACCTTTGTCATTTTTTCATCATTTCACAAACCCTAACCGTCCCAAAACGCTCTCAAACGATCTTAAACACTAAGGAAGGAGTTTTTGCTCTTCTTTTCCATAATCTAACCCATCTACAACATCTAAACAAGAATCCAAGGTGTGTTCATAATCCTAAATCTTTTAAAAGCATTTTAATTCGTTTTCATATAACCCTAATTGTCCAGATCTGTTCTAAGGGTGTTTTTATGATTAAAAACCTTTTAAACATCTTTCTAAATCAAAACATGATCATTTAACATAGGTTTCATAATGAATAACATATGTAAGTTGTGTTTTATGTGATTTTATGTATTGTTTGATGAATGATTGCTGTATAGATGTTATAACAATGATCTAGGACTATTATTGATGATGTTTTATGATTGAGATAGGTTACAATTGGTTATTGATGATGTTTTATCCATTTTGGGGATTTCGGGTTAGATCTAGGGCTTGTTCATAATGATAGTAATAAGGATATGATTGGGGGATTTATTGTTCATGGTAATCTGAGTATATTAAGTTGATTATTGATGGATTTCATTAAGTTTCCTAATTGGGGTAAGGATTTCATGCATGATGATGTGACATCTCCATAATTTACTATTTTGGGAAACTTGTAAAACGACTAGACTTTGGTGTAAAACCGGTGGGGTTTTGTAGGGATAAGTTATCCATGCTTGACTGCTGTGTTTGATGATGTTTCGGGTTGTTTTGAATGTGTTTGAAGCGTTTTTAGGAAAAATTATACAACAGGGGCGAACCTGGCCTCCTTCGACCAATCGATGGTGCGAAGGAGGGATCCAGGGTCGAACATGGGTTTATATTGGACGAATGTGATAAAACGGGCGAAGGAAACATCAAACGGTCGAACGAGATGTAAAAAGGGTGCGAAGGAGACAAAAAGGTGCGAATGAGACTTAGAACTGACTGGTTCGACCGTTCTGATGCAGAAATGAGATTTTTGATAAACTAAGTGTTTTATGCTTGAACCTTGTGTGTAATCTATGTATACTTGATTAGTTAGGGTAATGGGTCACCAACGGGATGTCGGGTCGGTCTAGTGTGTCGGTTAAACATTTAAACACGTTTTAAAATATACTTGGTTACGATCTGGACAATCGGGGACTAGATAACCTTATGGTTATTAGTCGGAACACTTATGTGAACATTTTGATAGATCTCCGGTAGAGGGATTATCAAGGGCTAAACATCTTTACTTGTATTTGAAGAACGCTATCTAAGGTGAGTTCACGGCCCCACTTTTACTACTTTAACTTTTGGGGGAGAAAACATGCACTAAACTATTTTGGTAACATATGTCATACTATGGTTTAAACTTGTGTACTATACGATCTTTTAAAGTCCCGGGGGAAACCATGAATGTGCGGGGATGCACAACGGGGGAAATGTGGATAGATCTATTGGGTTTGACAGGCCCCACTAGACGGCTTGGAGGGCCGGGCGGGTGCATATTGTCTCGAACTGGTAACACTCGTAGCGTGGCTACAACACATCGGGCTGAACACATGGTAACAGTCTAGTAATGGTTTTCCAATCGTAGTAGTAACAAAACATACGCCTAGCTAGCGTACTTGGTAACATGGATATAGTATGGACATGGTAACATCCTGGTAACATCTTGGTAACAATTTGAACAAACCTGTGAACTCACCAGCATTATATGTTGACATCTTTTTGGCATGTTTTTCTCAGGTCGCTAAGGTAGCAATAAAGGGAACTAGGCGCACGGGTCTGCACTGGCGTCTAGAGTTTAGTTTACGATTTGCATCAAACGTTTGAAATATTAAAACTTTGGATTGTAACTCGTTAAATGCTTCCGCTACAGTTTATGGGTTTATGAAAACTATGTCTTTTGAATGTTATGTATTTTCATATAGTGTTGTTTATTGTGACCGTTGACTTGGATCCTGGTTTGTCATGCGCCTCGCGGTAAAACCCCGCAAGTGGTAATTTGAGGGTGTGACAGATTGGTATCAGAGCCAATGGTTATAGTGAACTAGGACTGCATGTAGAGTCTGGTATAGCTGAGTCGCACACACTAGACGGTCACATACTTTGGGTCTATTAAGGGGATATGTACTAACGTTGTCGGGGTGTCCTTACATCATCATCATGCTTCTCTGTTACATCATCCGTTTTTATTTGGGACTTTACCTACTCTTGTCTTCTTCTTCTGGATTGAAGGAGGAGGGGTTGATTTGTTGGTTCTAGCACACACATGCCTTCTTACATTTGCACTTATCGTAACACGTTACTAGGCGATGATATTCGGTGACTGGGGTCTGGATTAGGGGTACATCTGGAGGACCATGTAGAGCAGTTTATCATTTCGGGTGCACACGAAATAATAAACTGGAATGCATGAAAATCCCGATGGACTTCGAGTTTGGATGTATAGTCCTGGATTTTTCCCTAGGTTAACTCTTGTAAATTTCTAGTGGTTGACACTGGAAGTGAATTTGAATCTCTCGATTTCTTGATTTGTTAGATCATGTCTGGTGCTCGCGGTGGTGGACGTCGTGGTGGCGGCGGTGGTCGTGCTGGCGGCGGTGGTCGTGCTGGAGGCGGTGGTCGTGGGAACATCAACATGACCCAGGCTGAACTGAACAACTTGCTCCAGCAGCAAGTGAACATGGCTATGGCTAATTTCCAGGCCGGGATTAATGCCATGGGTGGTGAGTTGATTTTTGTCGACCTTGCCTCATTTTTGGGTTTCGTGTCCTTTCGTCTGTGTTTTACTCGTGTACCGTGTTTCAGGTATTGGTGCCAATCCACCCCCACCTCAGTGCTCTTATAAGAAGTTTAGGGACTGTCAGCCCCACAACTTCGCTGGAACTGAGGGAGCGGTGGGACTGCTCCGATGGCTGGAGAAGGTTGAATCTGTGTTTGTTATGTGTAACTGTCCTGCTGAGGACCGGGTAAAGTATGCTACTGTGACATTTGAAGGGCCTGCATTGTCGTGGTGGAATGCTACTACTCAGAATGTAGGATTAGGAGAGGCTATTGCTATGCCTTGGGTGGAGTTTGTGCAGCTTTTGAGAGGTGAGTACTGTCCGAGAGAGGAGATACAGAAGTTGGAGCATGAGGTCTGGAGTTACAAGATGGTTGGGTCTGAGATTGAGGAGTATACTGTGAGGAGGAACGAGCTGGCGGTGTTGTGTCCTGATTTACACACACCCGAGTACAGGAGGATCGAGCACTACGTGTCTGGACTGGTGCCGAAGATTGCTGGGTTGGTAGCTGCTGGAAACCTTCCTACTATTACTGAAGTTGTCCGATCCGCTCATCGGATGACTAACCTAAAGGTGGCAGAAGGTGTTTTGCCTCCTAAGGGTGCTACTGTGAAGGCTACTGAAGGGAACAAGAGAAAATGGGATGGTATGGGGAAGAGTGTTGTACCGGCACCGTCTCAGCCGGCAAAGAAGTTTGAGTCGTCTGGATCGTCTTCGGGGCAGAAGACAGGTGGGTATATTGGGAAGCATCCCAAGTGTAACCGGTGTGGTTACCATCACTCGGGAAACTGTGATAAAGCACGCTGTCATCGGTGCAACCAGCTTGGACACTTGGCCAAGGATTGCAGGGCAGCACTTCCATCGACCCAAGCTCGTACCCCTACTCCTGCTCTTACTCCTGCTGCTCAGGGGACTCAGGGGAGGCAGGGGTGTTATCATTGTGGTGACACGGGACATTTCAAGCGTGACTGTCCCAAGCTGAAACAGGGCGAAAACGGGAAGAATGGGAACGGTAACGGGAACAATGGCGGCGGAGGCAGGACTGCACGTGCTTTCGTCATTGGATCTGCAGAGGCTAGGCAGGATCCAGACACAGTTACCGGTACGTTCCTTCTTAATGATCGCTATGTTTCTGTCTTATTTGATTCTGGTGCCGATAAGAGTTTCGTATCTTTGGATGTTAGTCGATTGCTAGATATAGTACCCACACCTTTAGAGGCTAAGTACTTAATAGAATTGGCTGATGGTAAGAAAATCGAAGCGACACACACCCTTAAGGAATGTCGCTTGGAACTGTCGGGTTTGTCTTTCCCCATTGACCTTATGCCGGTACCTCTGGGTAGTTTTGATGTCGTGGTTGGCATGGATTGGTTATCGTTGTATCGCGCGGAGATCGTTTGTTTTGACAAGGTTATTCGGATCCCTCTCCCTGATGGAGAGATTCTTTCGGTTCGTGGCGAGAAAAGCGGTGCTCCGCTGAGTATCATTTCTAGCATGAAAGCCCGTAAGTATCTTCGGAAGGGCTGTTCGGCCATTCTGGCACTTGTTAACGTTTCTACTGACGACGAGAAGAAGATCGAGGATATACTGGTGGTTCGTGACTTTTCTGATGTATTTCCTGATGATTTACCTGGTCTTCCTCCCCATCGTCAGGTTGAGTTTGGTATTGATCTTACTCCGGGCGCAGCTCCTATTGCCCGAGCTCCGTATCGTCTTGCACCTCCCGAGATGCAAGAGTTGTCCAGCCAGTTACAGGAACTCTTGGAAAAGGGTTTCATTCGACCGAGTTCTTCCCCGTGGGGAGCTCCTATTTTGTTTGTAAAGAAGAAGGACGGAAGTCTTCGCATGTGTATTGATTATCGTGAGCTGAACAAAGTGACCATCAAGAATCGTTATCCTCTTCCTCGCATTGATGATCTCTTTGACCAGCTTCAGGGCTCTAGTTATTATTCGAAGATTGATTTGCGGTCCGGTTATCACCAGTTGCGCGTCAGGGAAGCTGACATTCAGAAGACTGCTTTTCGCACTCGTTATGGCCATTTTGAGTTCTTGGTCATGCCTTTCGGTCTCACTAACGCACCGGCGGTGTTCATGGATCTGATGAACCGCGTTTGTAAACCTTACCTTGATAAGTTCGTCATCGTGTTCATTGACGACATTCTGATTTACTCCAAGAACAAGGCGGATCATGAGGAACATCTACGGTTGGTCTTGGAACTTTTGAGACAAGAGCAGTTGTATACTAAGTTCTCAAAGTGTGATTTTTGGTTACGCGAAGTTCAATTCCTAGGGCATGTGGTGAATGAACTGGGAATTCATGTCGATCCGGCTAAGATCGAAGCTATTAAGGACTGGGAAGCACCAAAGACGCCATCTGAGGTGCGGCAATTCCTAGGTCTTGCAGGTTATTATCGTCGTTTCATTGAGGGATTTTCGAAGATCGCTCAACCCCTCACTGCTCTTACCTAGAAGGACCGAAAGTTCGACTGGGACGAACCACAAGAATCAGCATTTCAGATGCTGAAGCTTAAACTTTGTTCTGCACCTATCTTATCCTTACCTGAGGGTACGGATGACTTCGTTGTGTACTGTGATGCTTCTATTCGTGGTCTTGGTTGCGTATTGATGCAGCGCGGGAAGGTTATTGCTTATGCTTCTCGCCAACTCAAAGTTCATGAGAAGAACTACACTACTCATGACTTGGAACTGGGTGCGGTAGTCTTTGCGTTGAAAATCTGGAGACATTACTTGTACGGTACCAAGTGTGAAGTATATACCGATCACAAGAGTCTTCAGCATATTTTCGACCAGAAGGTGTTGAACATGCGGCAGCGTCGCTGGGTAGAACTCCTGAACAATTACGACTGTGCCATCAAATACCATCCTGGCAAGGCGAACGTTGTGGCGGACGCCTTGAGCAGGAAGGAGTCTGCGAACCCTCGCCGTGTTCGAGCCTTACAGCTCACCATTCATTCGTCGTTGCCTGACCAAATCCGTTCTGCACAATTGGAAGCCTTGAAGGAGGAAAACCTTAAGGCTGAAACGATGCACGGTGCTGACAAGCATCTTGAGCTCAGGGCTGATGGCTTACACTATTTTGCGGGACGTGTTTGGGTCCCATTGTTCGGGGGATTGCGCGAGCTTGTTCTGGATGAAGCTCACAAATCCCGATATTCTATTCACCCTGGCTCCGATAAGATGTATCAGGATTTGAAGATACTTTATTGGTGGCCGAACATGAAAGCTGATATAGCTTCTTATGTCAGCAAATGTTTGACTTGTGCTAAAGTCAAGGTGGAGTATCAGAGGCCGTCTGGTCTCCTGCAACAACCAGAGATTCCAGAATGGAAGTGGGAACGAATCACGATGGATTTTGTCACCAAGCTACCAAGATCGCCTAGTGGTTATGATATGATCTGGGTGATTGTTGACCGGCTGACAAAATCGGCGCGTTTTATACCTATTAAGGAAACCGATGGACTCGAGCGGTTGGCTCGACTTTACCTTAAGGAGGTGGTTGCTCGGCACGGGGTGCCTGTTTCTATTATCTCTGATCGTGATTCTCGTTTCGCTTCGCGTTTCTGGAAGGCTCTGCACAAGGCTTTGGGTACTCAGCTGGATATGAGTACGGCTTATCATCCGCAAACTGATGGAAAAAGTGAGCGGACGATTCAAACCTTGGAAGACATGCTTCGGGCATGTGTTATCGATTTTGGCAAAAGTTGGGAGATCCACCTGCCGTTAGTAGAGTTCTCCTACAACAACAGCTATCACTCTAGCATCAAGGCAGCTCCGTTCGAGGCTCTTTACGGACGGAAATGTCGATCACCACTTTGTTGGGCCGAGGTGGGCGAGAGCCAGCTCACTGGTCCGGAACTCGTGTACGAAACTTCGGAGAAAATCGTACAGATCCGTCAACGTTTGGCTGCTGCACGGGATCGTCAGAAGAGCTATGCCGATCGCCGTCGAAAACCATTAGAGTTCCAGGTTGGGGACAAGGTACTTCTGAAAGTTTCACCATGGAAGGGCGTCATACGCTTTGGAAAGCGTGGCAAGCTTAACCCTCGTTATGTCGGACCGTTCGCAATCCTGGATCGGATTGGACCGGTGGCATACAGACTTGACTTACCGGCGGAGCTCGGTAGTGTACACAACGTCTTCCATGTGTCTAACTTGAAGAAGTGTTTGGCTGATGAATCTCTCATTGTACCACTGGAAGAGATCAAGGTTGATGATCGTCTTCGCATTGTGGAGGAACCTGTCGAGATTCTCGACTACAAGATTCGTAGCCTTCGTCGGAGTAAAATCCGCATCGTTAAAGTCCGTTGGAACTCGAACCGTGGACCGGAGTTCACATGGGAACGGGAGGATCAGATGAAATCTAAGTATCCTCATCTTTTTCCTAAGCGCGCGTTTGAGTTGAGGCATGTTACTGCTGAAGCGGAATGAATCTCGGGTCGAGATTCCTTTCAACGTGGGGATGATGTGACATCCGGTAATTTTCTTTTCGTTATGTTCTTTTCGTTTCTTTCTTTTTGGGCTTTGCGCAATTTTCGGGACGAAAATTCTTTCAACGTGGGGATGATGTGACACCCGGCATGTTTAAACATACTAGTAACATCTAAGTCTACCTTAGCGAGAAACGTTTATAAACAAACATAACTGGGTCAGTTGAGTCGGGTCAAGTTAGGATTGTCCAGAGTACAATGATCTGGAGGATCATTGGGAGTCGTTTTGGTAATACACTAGTACCGGGTCCCGTTGTTGGTGACATTACATGAACTAATTAAGTATATGTGTAGATTATGGGTTGTGTGGTGGATTATATACATAGGTGTGTTTAAATGATGTGTAAATGATTATCTGTGCTTAAATGTGTTAAATATAGATTAAGGATGCATGCTTATGTGTTAAGATGTGTTAGAATGCGTTAAACACGACAAACTGGAAAACTAGTTAAAAAGGGGTTCTGGTTCGACCCTTCGAGTGGTCGAAGGAGAAGAAGTTGCCTGGTTCGACCCTTGTGAAATGGGCGAACCAGGGAAGTGGAATTTGAGGAATTTCCTTCGACCAAGCAGGGCTCATTCGACCCTGTGATAGGGGCGAAGGAGACCACCTTCGACCAATGAATTGGTGCGAAGGAGAATTAGTATAAATACCAACCTTTGTCATTTTTTCATCATTTCACAAACCCTAACCGTCCCAAAACGCTCTCAAACGATCTTAAACACTAAGGAAGGAGTTTTTGCTCTTCTTTTCCATAATCTAACCCATCTACAACATCTAAACAAGAATCCAAGGTGTGTTCATAATCCTAAATCTTTTAAAAGCATTTTAATTCGTTTTCATATAACCCTAATTGTCCAGATCTGTTCTAAGGGTGTTTTTATGATTAAAAACCTTTTAAACATCTTTCTAAATCAAAACATGATCATTTAACATAGGTTTCATAATGAATAACATATGTAAGTTGTGTTTTATGTGATGTTATGTATTGTTTGATGAATGATTGCTGTATAGATGTTATAACAATGATCTAGGACTATTATTGATGATGTTTTATGATTGAGATAAGTTACAATTGGTTATTGATGATGTTTTATCCATTTTGGGGATTTCGGGTTAGATCTAGGGCTTGTTCATAATGATAGTAATAAGGATATGATTGGGGGATTTATTGTTCATGGTAATCTGAGTATATTAAGTTGATTATTGATGGATTTCATAAAGTTTCCTAATTGGGTAAGGATTTCATGCATGATGATGTGACATCTCCATAATTTACTATTTTGGGAAACTTGTAAAACGACTAGACTTTGGTGTAAAACCGGTGGGGTTTTGTAGGGATAAGTTATCCATGCTTGACTGTTGTGTTTGATGATGTTTCGGGTTGTTTTGAATGTGTTTGAAGCGTTTTTAGGAAAAATTATACAACAGGGGCGAACCTGGCCTCCTTCGACCAATCGATGGTGCGAAGGAGGGATCCAGGGTCGAACCTGGGTTTATATTGGACGAATGTGATAAAACGGGCGAAGGAAACATCAAACGGTCGAACGAGATGTAAAAAGGGTGCGAAGGAGACAAAAAGGTGCGAATGAGACTTAGAACTGACTGGTTTGACCGTTCTGATGCAGAAATGAGATTTTTGATACAAACTAAGTGTTTTATGCTTGAACCTTGTGTGTAATCTATGTATACTTGATTAGTTAGGGTAATGGGTCACCAACGGGATGTCGGGTCGGTCTAGTGTGTCGGTTAAACATTTAAACACGTTTTAAAATATACTTGGTTACGATCTGGACAATCGGGGACTAGATAACCTTATGGTTATTAGTCGGAACACTTATGTGAACATTTTGATAGATCTCCGGTAGAGGGATTATCAAGGGCTAAACATCTTTACTTGTATTTGAAGAACGCTATCTAAGGTGAGTTCACGGCCCCACTTTTACTGCTTTAACTTTTGGGGGAGAAAACATGCACTAAACTATTTTGGTAACATATGTCATACTATGGTTTAAACTTGTGTACTATACGATCTTTTAAAGTCCCGGGGGAAACCATGAATGTGCGGGGATGCACAACGGGGGAAATGTGGATAGATCTATTGGGTTTGACAGGCCCCACTCGACGGCTTGGAGGGCCGGGCGGGTGCATATTGTCTCGAACTGGTAACACTCGTAGCGTGGCTACAACACATCAGGCTGAACACATGGTAACAGTCTAGTAATGGTTTTCCAATCGTAGTAGTAACAAAACATACGCCTAGCTAGCGTACTTGGTAACATGGATATAGTATGGACATGGTAACATCCTAGTAACATCTTGGTAATAATTTGAACAAACCTGTGAACTCACCAGCATTATATGTTGACATCTTTTTGGCATGTTTTTCTCAGGTCGCTAAGGTAGCAATAAAGGGAACTAGGCGCACGGGTCTGCACTGGCGTCTAGAGTTTAGTTTACGATTTGCATCAAACGTTTGAAATATTAAAACTTTGGATTGTAACTCGTTAAATGCTTCCGCTACAGTTTATGGGTTTATGAAAACTATGTCTTTTGAATGTTATGTATTTTCATATAGTGTTGTTTATTGTGACCGTTGACTTGGATCCTGGTTTGTCATGCGCCTCGCGGTAAAACCCCGCAAGTGGTAATTTGAGGGTGTGACATCAGTACTTCAACTTCACACTCTTTTGGCGTTTGATGATGAAACGAATAGAAGAAGCCCGTATTCAAGACATGTTCTGATGAATTCACACAGTACTTTAGGTGATTTTCTCAGGAAAGATGTGACAAACCAGTTTAGGGGTTAAGTGGTGGTGGTGATAGGTTGAAGAAGATGAAGTTGGTGGGCCCCACTTGAATAGGTGGAGAAATATAATTGGGTAAGGGGTTAAGTGGGCCCTCTTTATATTTTATTAATTAATTGATTTTTTTTTATTTTAATTGGGGTAAGGGTAATTTAGTGATTTTACCTTCACTTAACTGAATTATTTAACCTCCATCCATCAAAAGGGTAATTTATTAATTTTACAGCCACTCCAAGGACTATCCGAGTTAAGAAACACCAAAAGTTGAGGACTATAGCTGTAATTTTAAAAACTTAGGGACTATAGGTGAAAATTGTGCAAACCACAGGGACCATTCGAGCAATTTTCTCTAATTAATAAAAAGAAATATATAAGGAAAAAGATAACCAAAGAAGGATGAAAAACCCCAAAAAAAAAAATGTTGCTTCTAAGGGGATTCGAACCTGGATACTTTCAGACATCAACTTCCACTAAAACCACTAGACCACAAGCTAGTTATGTTACTATATCTTGAAAATAATTTTATTTAACAAATACCCACTATATCATCTTCTTCCCCAATTAGACCAAGTCAAGAACCCTAACCCTAGAAATTTCAATCGC
Source organism: Ambrosia trifida (assembly GCA_028751855.1). NCBI lineage: Eukaryota > Viridiplantae > Streptophyta > Magnoliopsida > Asterales > Asteraceae > Ambrosia > Ambrosia trifida. The sequence goes on from CM054131.1 coordinate 10,193,490, forward strand.
CCGATCAAGATCTGTTCAGGCAACTAAAAGATGGGGCTTTTGTAAAGGATTATCTAAATAACAAAATGGCACAAGAATATTATACCTACATGCTTGAATCGATCGCAAAAAGTGCATCACGAGCCGAAAGAAAATCCGAAAATTTGAAGGTCTTCTGGACGCGATTATGATGCGTTTAAGGTGGGTTTTGATCGTGTAAACATGCAGAAACAATTTGCACTTATCAACTGATGTTATACTCGATTATTATGTGGGTTCTTAATGCGTTTTTAAAGCTTGACGGTTATATGATGAACTCGTCATTAAACCCGATTATAACCATGTTTAATACATATGATAGTTAGTGTAACGGATGGCAATTGATGGAGAAACAATTAGCATCCAAGAAAAACGGCTCAAATGTTGAAATAAATGGGTTTTAAAGATGGCCAGAGCATCGCCGGAATATGGCCGGAAATGGCGCCGGAAAATCGAGAGAGGGAAAAAAAATGAGTTTCAGATTTAAACTTTAGGGTATTGACACTTCTAGTCCCTCATAGTCAACTAGGTTAGTTATATTTTGTTTTGGTTTATTTTTTTCTATATAAAACTTAACCAAGTTAAGTTAATTTAACCAAAAAGTATCTAAAACTTTATAAAACTAATTTTTTTTATAAAATCCATTGCGTAGACGTTTCAAGATACGTATTTGATTAAAACTTATACCCGATCCATCATAAATATAAATGATAAAATTTTAGTTCGCTCTAAAATTAAATTTGAAAACGACGAAACTTACAAGGGCCATAATGGAAATATCTAAAGGGCTATTATTGTAAATTAGGTGAAAGACGCGGGTGACGGATGTCACAGTCTCCCATACTTTAGAAAATTTCGTCTCGAAATTTCTTTTAAGTGGAGGCTACTATGAAACCGAAGGCGTTGTAAAAGCCAACTAGATTTTTAAAAGAGATTTCCATCATTTATGATTCAATAAAGTTTAAAGTAGTTGTCTAATACTAAAAGTAAAAAAAAAAATTCAAAATCTTTTTACAGTTTACCCGAAACTAGAAAGTTAAGAGTTTAAATGAGAATGGTTTTGGGAATGGGTAACGGATGAGGGGCATAGGTATTCAAGAAGTAGTCTCCCCTGCTTTAGAAAAGTCTCTGACTAAATGTTGTTAGAGTATGCAGCAAGTATCCAAATAATCGAGTATGTAAGAGATACGAGGTTCGTGTTTTCTAGTGTGGGTAGTCAAGCGAAGAACCCTAGGAAGACGAATTGAAGCTCGTGTAAGAATGTTCTTATCGAAAGTGCTAGCTATTAGACAACGATCTAAGGAAGAGGTAGTAATGGGTAGGTTCTTGGTCAGACTCCTAGTCCGCTCCCGCAATATCGTTTATGCTTATATATAGGGTGTACCGCAGCTAACCCACCACACTCCCGATACTTTGGACTCGTACTGATTGTTTACCAAAAACCTAAATAGAATTACACACCACCCTTATGTACCTGTAAACCCATGATTGCGTTCCGGACCGTAATCACCGATTTACCTTACACTAAGGTGTTATGCTTTTCCATAACCTTAACAAGAAATAAATGCGTGCAACCAATATGTAATAGCCACTGTAATGAATAATGTTCAATCATGGCATGGTTAGAGGTCCTTCCCTTCCAGGTTTTCCCTTTAACCGTAATGTGAATAACATGTAAGTATAAGACATGGTTAGAGGTTCTTCCCTTTCGGGTTCACCCTTAACCGGTAGCTTCTGTTCACATCGTTGGCTCTAAACACCCATATTGATAAACTCCGAGATTTCCACCGTTCCCCTCGGATTAAAGGAATACTCTAATCCGAGTCGTACGTGGGCACTGGCTTAGATCTCATACGAGTTATCAACTAGTATATTCGTTGGCCATGACGATGAACAAAATAATGTAAAGTATAACAGGGTTTTGCTCAAAACAGGAAAGAAAATGTGCATACCAAATATGCGTTCAAGTAAGTATATAAGTATAGCATAAAATTTCGACTGAAAAGATAGTATAACATAAATCGAGTAAATCGCACAATTGCACAAAATGAAAGTAAACGAGTTGAATTAATGCAAATAGGCAATGTGAAATTAATCACAAATGACGTGTTAGAAATAACTATGAATAAAAATGGTGCAAGAGTAAAATAACGAAATAACGTGTATAGCCTACTGGCATGCAAGTTAAAATCTAGTAATTTTACATGTATGTGTTATACTATAAAAGACTTTTAGCAACATCCGGATAAAAGGGTATGTCCATTGTTTAAACCAAAAGTTTTGCAACTGAAAAAGTATAATTGTAAAAGGTAAATTTTCGCAGTTTACTCGACTTTGTAATATTGTTGAAAGAACAGTAGTGATGCATGAGAATAAATTTTTAGAAATCGAAGTGTGTTTTAGATTCAAAACAGGTTCATTTGCAAAATCTTCGTAAATACACATTTTCATGTGTTTACGAGAAGTCGAGTTTGAAAAATATTATAAGGCTTATTATTAGTTGCAAATTTCTCTCGAAAATATATATTGGATACGTCATATGAAAACAAAAGATTTACATATAGTCTTTAAAATATGCAATACAAGTTTGTAAAATGCAAAATGAAACCATTTCATGAAGTATGTGTAAATCGAATGTGTTTTTAAAAGACCAAGTTTTAAAATGACGTGAATGCTAAAATTAACGTATGTAATAGATTACCAACATTTAAGGAAATTCATAATTTATCATTTGAGTCTACGAATGATAAACAAAACATAACTATCAATATCATAAAACATTATGATTGTTTCCATAGAGATTTAAAATGAGCTGCAGAAATAGATCCTTGAGATGTGGATTTCACTCCTAACTCAAAGATGTATTTCAAAGTTGAAAACTATGGTGGAGTGAAACCGGTCACTAAGTTAAGGATATCATCCCCAGCTTAGTGATTAAGTTTCTTTTTTGAGGAAATACTCTTTGAGGTGTGGATATCACTCCTATCCCAAAGATATATTCCAAAGATATATAGCATATAGAGGAGTGAAACTAATCACCAAGATATGGATACCACTCCTAACTTGATGATATCGTTTCGTTTGTGAAATACGAGTGTCTTCTTCGCCAAGAAAAATATCGAAAGAATACAAGAAATAATCATAGCGAACATATTTTAAAAGAAAATATGAGAAATAAGAGAAATGTACACGAGAGGACTCGTGAAAGTAAACTTAGTTATAGTCTAGGCTAAAAGGCATTCTAATAACCTAATTCCCTATAACCATGGCTCTGATACCAATCTGTAACACCCCAACCGATGGCGGAAACATCGAGGTGTCACGTAGTGACGATTGTTCAATAGCTCATGGACTAAAGTGCAAATTTGAATACATTGATTAAATAATTTATTACATTGAAAGGAAATACAACGATTCTAACTGCCAACTAAATTGAAATACAATGAATCAAAATCTAAATATAAATCCGAAAGCTTAAAGAATGCATCTCAAAACAACCTGAAACATGTACAAAATATTTTGGTCAATACAAAAATTGTATTGGTGAGCATACCCTGTTTAAATAAATATAGTAGAAAAGTGTTTAGCAATTCATGTGTCGTATACTGTTTACAATTATGTAATAAGTGGTATCCGGGTCAAATCAACCCTAAGAAAAGAAAGCAGATATATATAGTATGCGCTAGTAGTAATGTAATACATAGCAATGACGAGGACTCTCAACAGAGTCACAAGGGTATATACCATAGTACTATTCGTTGAAATGCCAGGCCGAAACGGTTAATGATTTGACAGGTCATAGATACACGAAATGACATAAGCAAACACACAATAGAATTGCTATTTTAGTAAAATGAAATAGAAAATTTATAGTAAGTACATGAGTCACCCCAGAATAGTAAAACAGTAAAAAGGGGAAAGATATACTCACAGTTTGCGAAAGCGATCAAAATCCACTTAAGCGGTCGTGAGATAAGTAATGGGAATTCCGAGGAATTCAACCTATAATATGTAAGAATACTAATAAGGAAGTGTCTAAAAAGTCTAAGGTAACTTAGGGTCTAAGGCATTAGGGTTTGCTAAGTCGATTTGGGGAATTAGAGTTTTTTTATAATAAATCGAATTAACGTAAAAGTTGTATGTCAAAAATAATATATCAAAGTTTGTAAATGTGGTTTACGTAATATAATTATTACCATATGAATATTTAGATAAAATTATAATTAAGACAAAATAATTTAGTTAGTTAATTTCATTAACCAAATTAGTGTAAATAAATACAATAACCATAAATATTTAAATAAACAATTATGAATTACACAATGATCCACAAATGATAATAAAGATTTTTAAAACATAAATCTATTTCTATTTTATAAGAAAAGTATTTATAAAATAGATATTTAATAGTTTAAATAAATAAATGATTAATTATGTCGAATTAAACATAAATAAGACTAATAATTCAAAACATGATCCAAAAATGCTATTTTTATAGAAAATGGATGATTTCAGATGTAAATTAATGGAAATAATTTTCCTATAATTTTAATAAACTTATTTATATTTAAAACTGATTTAATGAGATTAAATCATGTTTAAATGATTAAAAATAGAAAAATTAATAAAATAAATGTTTTCTGAACCAAATATTTTTTATTTCAGTTCATAATGATTAGAAATAATTTAGCAAAAAGTTTGAGATTAAAATCATTAAAAATGAATTTTTAATCAATTAAATATGATTAAAACAATTTAATTCAATAAAAATATAAAAATAAAACATTTTCCAGAAAATAAAAGTGTGGAAATTTTCTTTATGGTGTCAAGAAGCTACACCTAAATTTTCATAATTTTTGGATCAAAAATGAATTTATTATGAATATTCTAAGATTATGACTAATATATATATATAATTAATAAAAAGAAATATATAAGGAAAAAGATAACCAAAGAAGGATGAAAAACCCCAAAAAAAATGTTGCTTCTAAGGGGATTCGAACCTGGATACTTTCAGACATCAACTTCCACTAAAACCACTAGACCACAAGCTAGTTATGTTACTATATCTTGAAAATAATTTTATTTAACAAATACCCACTATATCATCTTCTTCCCCAATTAGACCAAGTCAAGAACCCTAACCCTAGAAATTTCAATCGCCCGATCAAGATCTGTTCAGGCAACTAAAAGATGGGGCTTTTGTAAAGGATTATCTAAATAACAAAATGGCACAAGAATATTATACCTACATGCTTGAATCGATCGCAAAAAGTGCATCACGAGCCGAAAGAAAATCCGAAAATTTGAAGGTCTTCTGGACGCGATTATGATTTGTTTAAGGTGGGTTTTGATCGTGTAAACATGCAGAAACAATTTGCACTTATCAACTGATGTTATACTCGATTATTATGTGGGTTCTTAATGCGTTTTTAAAGCTTGACGGTTATATGATGAACTCGTCATTAAACCCGATTATAACCATGTTTAATACATACTAGGTTAGAGTCCAGTGGGGACCCACGGTTCACCCGAAAGTAAAATGAAAAAAAAGTAGGAAAATAAGAATTGTATTATACGATTTGTTTTGGTTACTAAATGTTTGATAATGCAATATGTATGATTTTTGATGTTAAATGAAAAATGTCATCTAACAGTTTAATGTAACGAAATGATGGATATATCGAGTAAGTAAAGTTTAATTTGACAACTACAAACTACATAGCATACTATCACAATATCACACATTACATCATTTGGGTAATATCTTTATTCTAATCATAACTAAGCTTAAGCATAGAACACTTATCATTTAGTTGGGGCTTAACGAACTTCAACTAATATCACACATTACATCATTTGGGTAAGGGTAATATCTATATTATAATCATAACTAAGCTTAAGCATAGACCACTTATCATTTAGTTGCGGCTTAACGAACTTCAACCAATGGTCCATTTTCATTACTTCAATCAAAATTTTCCAACTCTTGCTCATTGATAGCTGATGTTTCACCTTCGAAGTTGTTATCATTGTCATCACGATCCTCGGAGTGCAGCTCATTTTCCATAATAGAAAATTTTAATTCGGTCAATAAGATATAAATGGGATTAAAATTAAAAATCGTAATATTAGTTTTAGTATTAGTAATATATTCGAAGTTTAATTGGGTCAATTCGGTCAATAATAAATAAATGAGCTTAAAAATCGTAATATATAACATTAAATTCGATCAATTAATATTAATGTCATTAAAACTCATAATAAATAACATTAAAAAATGAATAAATCCTATTAATTGCAGGCAAGACCAATAATAATTCATAAAAATATATTAAACATAATTTCATAGTAACATTAATATAAATAAATGAGTTTAAAAATCGTAATAAATAACATTCAATTCGGTCAATTATTATTGTCAATTGGAATTAGTAATATATTCGGTCAACAATACTATTTTTACGAATAGTAAAACTAAAATTGTAATATTAATTTTAGTTAATATTAGTAATTATTAGTAATTAGTAATATATTCGTAAAAATAGTAATAGTAATAGAAAATTTTAATTCGGTTAATAAGATATAAATGGGAATAAAATTAAATATCGTAATATTAGTTTTAGTATTAGTAATATATTCATAATTTAATTCGGTCAATAATAAATAAATCAGATTAAAATTAAAAATTGCAATATTAGTATTAATAATATATTCGTAAATTAATTCGGTCAATAATAAATAAATAAGCTTAAAAATCGCAATATATAACATTAAATTCGGTCAACTATTATTAATGTCATTAAAACTCATAATAAATATCATTAAAAAATAAATAAATCTTATTAATTGCAGGCAAGACCAATAATAATTCGAACGAACGGTAATATAAATAATATTAAACATAATTTCATAAAGACATATTAAACATAATTTCGTAGTAATATTAATATAAATAAATGAGATTAAAAAATCATAATAAATAACATTTAACTTGGTCAATTATTATTAATGTCAATAACATTAATTCTAACATACTAAAAATACATTAAAAATAATTAAATCTTATTAAACATAAAATCGAAAAAAAGTAATATAAATAAATGAGATTAATAATTTTAATAAATAACATTAAATTCGGTCAATTATTATTAATGTCAATAAATAATATTAAACATCTTAATAAATAACAGTAAAAGAATAAATCTTATTAATTGCAATCAAGACTAATCATAATTCGTAAACATACTAATATAAATAAATGAGATTATAAATCTTAATAAATAACCTCAAAATCGTAATCAATAATTCAAATAAATTACATTACAAACATAAAAAATCGTAATTTTAATTTGAAAATCAATGACTTCTTATGGTGGAACCTTTGTAACAAACAGCCTGTGCTGGATTGAACACCATTTAAAGACACAATATTCGCCAATAGAAATATCTTCTAATTGAAGCAAACTAAATTTGTAATATTAGTATTAGTATTAGTTAGTATTAGTAATTAGTAATATATTCGTAAAAATAGTAATAGAAAATTTTAATTCGGTCAATAAGATATAAATGAGATTAAAATTAAAAATCGTAATATTAGTTTTAGTATTAGTAATATATTCATAATTTAATTCGGTCAATAATAAATAAATCAGATTAAAATTAAAAATCGTAATATTAGTATTAGTATTAGTAATATATTCGTAAATTAATTCGGTCAATTCGGTCAATAATAAATAAATGAGCTTAAAAATCGTAATATATAACATTAAATTCGGTCAACTATTATGAATGTCATTAAAACTCATAATAAATATCAATTAAAAATAAATAAATCCTTTTAATTGCAGGTAAGACCAATAATAATTCGAATGAATAATAATATAAATAATATTAAACATAATTTCATAAAAACAGATTAAACATAATTTCATAAAAATAGATTAAACATAATTTCGTAGTAATATTAATATAAATAAATGAGATTAAAAAATCATAATAAATAACATTCAACTCGGTCAATTATTATTAATGTCAATAAATAACATTAATTCTAACATACTAAAAATACATTAAAAATAATTAAATCTAATTAAACATAAATTCAAAAAAAGTAATATAAATAAATGAGATTAATAATTTTAATAAATAACATTAAATTCGGTCAATTATTATTAATTTCAATAAATAATATTAAACATCTTAATAAATAACAGTAAAAATGAATAAATCTTATTGATTGCAATCAAGACTAATCATAATTCGTAAACATAGTAATATAAATAAATGAGATTATAAATCTTAATAAATAACCACAAAATCGTAATCAATAATTCAAATAAATTACATTACAAACATAAAAAATCGTAATTTTAATTTGAAAATCAATGACTTCTTGTGTTGGAACCTTTGTAACAAACAGCCTGTGTTGGATTGAACACCATTTAAAGACACAATATTCGCCAATGGAAATAACTTCTAATTGAAGCAAACTAAAATCGTAATATTAGTATTAGTATTAGTTAGTATTAGTAATTAGTAATATATGCGTAAAAATAGTAATAGAAATTTTTAATTCGGTCAATAAGATATAAATGGGATTAAAATTAAAAATCGTAATATTAGTTTTAGTATTAGTAATATATTCGTAATTAGTTCGGTCAATAATAAACAAATGAGCTTAAAAATCGTAATATATATCACTAAATTTGGTCAATTATAATTAATGTCATTAAAACTCATACTAAATAACATTAAAAAACAAAATAAATCCTATTAATTGCAGGCAAGACCAATAATAATTCATAAAGATAGTTTAAACATAATTTCGTAGTAATATTAATATAAATAAATGAGATTAAAAATTCGTAATAAATAACATTCAATTCGGTCAATTATTATTAATGTCAATTAGTATTAGTAATATATTCGGTCAACAATACTATTATTACAAATAGTAAAACTAAAATCGTAATATTAAAAATAAATGAGAGTTATTTCGTTCATAAATGAAAGTTAAATTGATTAATAATCAATCATTCATAATAAAAAATAAATGAGGCTTCTTATGGTAAATTGAAATTCATATTAATATTAATATAAATTCGGTCAATTATTAAAAGATAGTAATAAATAACATTAAATTCGGTCAATTTTTATTAATATAAATAAATAACAATAATTCAGAATTGATGACATTAAATTCGGTCTAATATTACAATAATATTAAAATAATTTTGAAAAACAGTAATATAAATAAATGTGATTAAAAAAATTTCGAAAAACAGTCAATTATTACAATAATATTAAACATAAATTCGAAAAACAGTAATTCAAATAAAATACATTAAAAACATTAAAAATCGTACCAACCAAGATTGTCCTTCGTATGTGGTAACTGTAACGTCCGTGTTATGTATGTTTTTAGACAACAGAAATTTGTTCATGGCCTTCAGCACAGTCTGGATTGACACGTTAAAAACAACATTAAAAAATAAAGAATCATTTTTAAAAATTAAATAGGCATATGTACATGAAAATAACAAATATACCAAAACTGTTGCCGAAGGGTCATGCAATACCTTGAAGAATTGAGAACCATTATGATAAGACATAATAGCGTTTGTGTCTTCGGATCAAATCCTGTTTTTCAAATGTTAAAATATAGCATTACTAAATCCGATCGAATAGTAAATCCGATTCAATATATGTCTAAAAAAACCGTGATGACAATAATAAAATTAACATAAATCTGATTGAACGCAATCCTTATTATCCCTTTATCACAAATCCGATTGAATATGTGTTTATCACAAATACGTTCATCACAAATCCATTTCATTAGAACATGTGATAAACACAAGAATGATTTCAAATGGTAATTAGATTATGAAATATTAAAAAGAATAAAAAAAGTAACAATAGGAATCTATAGTATCTTTGTTATCCCTTTATCACAAATCCGATTGAATATATGTTTATCACAAATCCGTTTCATTAGAACATGTGATAAACACCAGAATGATTTCAAATGGTTATTGGATTAGGAAATCTTAAAAAGAATAAAAAAATAACAATAGGAATTGATAGTATCTTTGTTATCACTTTATAATAAATCCGATTGAGTATGTGTTTATCACAAATCCGTTTATCACAAATCCATTTATCACAAATCCGTTTCATTAGAACATGTGTTTAAGAAGAATGATTTCCACGTAAAAGAATAAGAATTTTCATTCGGTTTGATTTGTTCTTAATAATGTTAACAATAAAAAAAAGTCAAAATAATAATAGGAATCAACATTAGAAGAGTAGTATGGATGTTTACCTTTAATCAGTTGTGGATAATCAACAAATGATGCAAGGTGAAGAAGAAAGATTGAAAGATTTGTTAGGAATTAGGAAGAATAGGAGAGTTTTGATATGGAGAATGAAAAAAAATAAAAGAAAAAGGTTTTTATAGTCATAATTTGGAGCTCCATATTAGTTGTTGGATCATAAAGGCCCTCTCTAAGGCCTTGATTCAACCCAAGTGACCTCAATTATTATATAGATAGATGATAGTTAGTGTAACGGATGGCAATTGATGGAGAAACAATTAGCATCCAAGAAAAACGGCTCAAATGTTGAAATAAATGGGTTTTAAAGATGGCCAGAGCATCGCCGGAATATGGCCGGAAATGGCGCCGGAAAATCGAGAGAGGGAAAAAAATGAGTTTCAGATTTAAACTTTAGGGTATAGACACTTCTAGTCCCTCATAGTCAACTAGGTTAGTTATATTTTGTTTTGGTTTATTTTTTTCTATATAAAACTTAACCAAGTTAAGTTAATTTAACCAAAAAGTATCTAAAACTTTATAAAACTAATTTTTTTTATAAAATCCATTGCGTAGACGTTTCAAGATACGTATTTGATTAAAACTTATACCCGATCCATCATAAATATAAATGATAAAATTTTAGTTCGCTCTAAAATTAAATTTGAAAATGACGAAACTTACAAGGGCCATAATGGAAATATCTAAAGGGCTATTATTGTAACTTAGGTGAAAGACGCGGGTGACGGATGTCACAACCAGTCAACGAATCATGTCAAGATCCGTACACATCTTACTTAACCATGTCATTTCATATGCATATTAGATAATTTTAGCACTCATTATACCCCCAGTCTAGTAAAGCCCGAGCTATTGCAGAAATTCAATGGATTATCCATTTAAGCATACAACACCCGAAATATCCGAAACAATTGGCATTAAACAATCAAGGCAATTACACACTCAACAGAGAGCCACCGAATATCCAATTACTATGTACAGTCATACAACCATACACATGACAATACCGAAGTGGGAAATTACACAATTCCACTCAAATCCGAACAATTCACAATGTGTTTATAACAATTAACACACATCAATGTCACAAAACACTACCAATGAACAAACATGTGTTAACATGAGTTAAGATTTCATTCCAAGAACACATGTCCATGAACAATTAACATACGTATTGATACCATGATTACTAAATTATTACATCAACACAAGTTATTAACTCACTAAATCTTACATATATACATATGTTAACATCCAAAAATCTAATTCTATACCCTAGATAACTAATAATTACCAATAAAACATCATATCCACATGGAGGTTCAATTATATTAACACAAACATGTGACAAAACCATATCATGAAACACATACCTATTCATCTAAACCTATGATTATGTGTGTGTATATACATACGTATGTGTGAGGTATATGGCACGAGAATTCTTATTGTCATGGAAGAGCCCTTGAAGGGTCGACCATGCATCATATGCAGACATGTTAGGGACAACGATGCTATTGAGAAGATCATTAGAAATAGTCCCGTAAATCCATTGCAAAACAATGGCATCGAGTCTATCTCAAAGATCATCAGTGGGTTTGGGCGTTTTATCTTTGTCCACATTTGAGGAGGACGCGACAGGAGTAATGGTTCGGGGAGAGAGGTGGTCAATAACTTGAAACGCACGATAGTGGGTACGAAAGAGTTCGGACCACAGTGAGTACTGTCTGGATTCACCTTCAAGGAGGATGGGAATAAAGTTTTTAATATTTGATATTGTGACTGTGGGTGAATCTTATCGGCCATGGGATACAGAAGAGAATGGTACAAAGCAGGGAATGATTAAGGTTATATGAAGCAAAGTGAGAGAACCGAATGAGAAGCATGGCAGAAGGGTGGTGCAGTGGCGGAAGGAGGACAGCGTCGGCGGAAGGCAACGACAGCTGTGGTAGGGAGTTAGGGTAAATCTCTTGATACCATATTAGGAAAGATTATTATCAAGCTTATCTCCTCAATTCTCATTAACCGGTATAAATAATACTCCATCCGTCCCAATTTAGATGTCCAATTTTGCACTTTTTGTTGTCATAAATTAAATGTCTATTTCTAAGCAATTTCCAGTTTTGCTCATAAAAGACAAAAGACAATCAAACATTTAAAATAATAACTTGATGATATCATACAAATAAAGATTTCTTAATTTGTGTGTTTGTGGACCCATGACATCTAAATTGAGACGGAGGGAATACAAAGGGAGATCAATTTCGTATATAAGGAAATACAATAATCACAATAATTACACATTAACTCTATAATATTATCTCCTCAATTCTCATTAAGCAGTATAATAATACAAAGGGAGATTATTTATGATCTCGTATATAAGGAAATACACTAATCACAATAATTACACACATTAACTCTATAATATTCTATTATTCTACGTTTCAAATTTGCTTTAATTGTTCAAAATGCCGAACATCCACAATATAAAGTTACAATACTGATCACAATTTATAAACTAACATTCTCTAATCTCTCAACATTTTCATTCAAAATTCAAATCATCATCCTTTCATTCAACCATATTACAAGTAAACCACTACGTGATTAATGCCATAAACCCTACTTCCAGTTCGATATTTCTAAATTACGATGGAGAAGACGACTATTCTATTGATATCTCTACTTTTCTTTTCAAGCTTTTCATGTGAAAGCCATGCATACCACAAACAAACACAGGCTCTTAACAATCTTTATCGTACCAAATGGTCAAGTGATTCCTCCATTGACACTAGCCATTTCATGGCCCCTGAACTTGTGAAGATAGATTGTGTTCTTCCTCAAGAAGGTCTCAAAGAGAAAGATAAAATAGTCAAATTGCCTGGTCAACCGTTCGTCAGGTTCGATCAGTATGGTGGGTATGTTACGGTGAGCGAATCCGAGGGTCGGGCTTTTTATTATTACTTTGTTGAGGCTGAGAAGTCGAAAGAATCTTTACCACTCCTTCTTTGGCTCAATGGAGGTACATAACCCTAATCCGTGATAGTCATTTATATATTTTGTAGTGTTGGGTGTAACTTTACTTCATGTAAAACCTTAGTGATAGCATATGTTTCTTATTGTAACCTCTTGAAGACCACTTGATAAGCACCTGCTGCTATCTTCTATGTATATGTCTCGTTCTGGCTTGTGTGTTTTCTGGTAACAGGTTCACATCCTTAAAAAAAGGAGTAATGGATTTAAATAATCCAAACTATTGGCCATTGGTCGTTGACAGTCCTAACTACGAAAATATGCACTGGCAGTCCAACCTTTCATCGGTTTTTTTTCCTACAACGGTCCCGGTTAGTCAGTTGGCTAACGACATTAGCTATGTGCTGATGTGGCATTCATATGTGTAAAAAATGATCCTACTTGGTGATTAATGTGGCATCTGTGTCTTTATACCATCTAACAAGTGTCACCTTCTTGATTATGTCACCTTCCATGTCTTACCAGCATTGTACCATCACTACCATGGTAAAAATGATGAAAGGTGGGACTGTCAATGCATATTTTCGTATGTAGGATCGTTTTTGACAGGTGTTAATTAATGCCACATCAGCACAGAACTAACGACGTTAGCCAACTGATTAACTGGGGCCGTTGTAGGAAAAAAAATGATGAAAGGTGGGACTGTCAGTGCATATTTTCGTAGTTAGGACTGTCAACGACCAATGACCAATAGTTTGGATTATTTAAATCCACTACTCCTTAAAAAACTTTAGTGAAAATGTGAAATAATTTAGCAATGATTTGGAGTCCATGCCACTTCCCTAGCTCCTAAGTTTAAAAAAAAAATTATATACAGTTAAGTTAGGCTTTGGTAATGTTTGGTGGTGAAACTAGGCTTTATAAATGATATAGGAATCACAAGATCATAAGGGCCCTAATTTTATTACCTGCTTTGTCCCTAAAAGCTTAAGTCAATCTTGTTCTTATATAGTTTTGGATGAACTAATTGTTTTACAGGGCCAGGTTGTTCTTCACTTGCTTATGGAGCCATGCAGGAGCTTGGGCCATTCCGAGTCAACAGTGATGGGAAAACTCTTCACAGAAATAAATTCGCATGGAATCATGGTATTACATTCAAAAAATCAAAGCTTTGTTTTCATACATGCATTAATTTTAACTTTTGAAACGTTGGTCCAGCGGCAAATGTTTTGTTTGTGGAGTCACCTGCGGGCGTAGGGTTTTCATATTCGAACATATCCTCTTACTACAACAACTCATGTGGTGACAAATCAACCGCCGAAGATAATTATGTGTTCTTGTTGAATTGGCTGGAGCGATTTCCAGAGTACAAAGAAAGAGATTTTTATATCTCCGGAGAAAGCTATGCAGGACATTATGTGCCTCAGCTTGCGCACACCATCCTACATCACAACAAGATGGCTAACAAAACTCTAATCAATCTTAAAGGGATCCTTGTAAGTTGAACTATATACATTTTGACAATTTAATATTTTTCATGTAAGATGGTGGATTCAAAATTTTTGGTGAGTGGGGCAAAAAACAATGGCTCAAAATAAGTCGGATCAAAATGAGTTAAATAATTTGTACTTATTTGCATATTAAATTTGTTATTTTCTAAGTAATATTGTAAAACTATTGATCATGCTTGTATACTTATTCATATGATGGCTGTGTAATTGTGTAAAAGAATCCATACTAAATTACATTTTCATATGATAAAACATGTATAGATAATGAGTGCGATGTTTTTTACAACTTATGCTAGTTAATGAAATTAAAAACAATTAAACAATTATATATACCCCGTTTGATACAACTTTTAGGCTTGAAGTTGTAGTTGTAGTTGTGCTGAACGGGATATATAATTGTTTAATTGTATGGGTATGGCTAGAAGTTCTAACCATACCCATAATATACAATCATACTGTCTGGTATCTATCTAAAATTTATAACTCGAAAACCCTACTTTTGGCTTCTATGATTATAGGAGAGTTCGTTTGTTTTATAGCTCAAGTTTTCTTGTATTGAATAACTTGATAATTTGGTATGCATTTGATATATACAGATTGGGAACGCAGTGATCAATGATGCGACTGATACCTTAGGGATGTATGATCATTTTCATACGCATGCTTTAATATCGGATGAAACAAGTGACCAGATTCATAAACTTTGTGACTTTAATGCTACCGAACAGACAGATGAGTGCAAGAAAGTGACTGATGTGGCGGATCGTGTGTTTGATTATAAGATTGATATCTACAACATCTACGCCCCTTTATGCTTGAACGATAATCTTACTTTCTTGCCCAAGCATATGGTATGTCTTTTTAAACACATATGCAATGTTAAATACATAAGAATGTGGAAAGCTAAGCACATAATTTGTTTTCGTTTTGGTGCAAATAGTCGGATGCCATCGATCCATGCAGTGATTCCTACACATATGCGTATATGAATCGTGAAGATGTGCAAGTGGCTATGCATGCTAATGTTACAAAACTTGATCATGATTGGGAACCATGCAGGTAAATTTGCAAGTATGTATCTTATTATATCTATTGGCATGAGGCTATAATATTGAAAAACATATGCAGTGATATCATCAAACATTGGCACGACAGTGCTTCGACGATTATCCCTCTCCTCAGGGAATTTATGGAGAATAACCTACGCGTTTGGGTATTTAGGTAAGTTCATAGAAATTTAAACTTGGATAGATCTTTTAGAAGATGATCGTTTTCAATTAAGCGATTTAGCAAAATTACAAATTTTCGTAATTTTGTTTTTCTTTTTTTTTTTTGTACGGCAGTGGTGATACTGATGGACGAGTACCAGTCACCTCGACCAGGTACTCGATTAATTTGATGAATCTGCCTATAAAGGCTCAATGGCATCCATGGCTCTATCAAGGGGAGGTATATATTTATAACTTATGAATTTTGTTAAAGTTGTCCTATTTAATATACATTACACTCTACTATAAAGTATAAATTAGATCAATTCAAAAGGTTGTGACTGAATTTAATAAACTTGATGAAAACTTTAGATGTGTGGATTTGAACAAGTGTATGAAGGAGATCTAACATTAGCCACAGTTCTTGGGGCGGGTCACATGGTGCCAGGCAATAAAGGGAAGATATCACTTGCACTCGTTACACATTTCTTGACAGGAGAACGTCTTGATGATTCGAGCAATTGATTATAGGTTCATTCGGAATTTATTTGATGTTCTAGGTTTTGAATTGTTGATTTGCTTCTGATTGTGAAAGTGAATGAACATGGTCTTTAAGCTAAAGATAGGTTGGGTTATTTTATGGAGTGGAATGTTATCATGTCGTTACAGTTTCAATAAATCTGGTTCTATATCTCGATATATAAGGGTGAGTGGGATGGTCATCACATCCATCACACAATCACACTCAGTCTTATTGTGCCACCTCATTCTATCACAACATTGTCTTTACTTTAAATTACAAATAAAATACATTAACTTAAAATAAAAATGAATTAATAAAATTAAGTGGTGGGTGCGACTCCTTGAACTCGATATCTTATTATGCCACCTCATTCTATCACCTTTTGCCTTTAAAAAAAAAATTATATCCCATTTTTTCAACCCGAACCCACCACTTAAACCATAACCTCAACCACCTCTTCCTCTCACAACGACCACCACCACCATGTTATGGTTGATTTATTATGATTTTTACAAAGCATTACAAAATTTTGGACAAAAGATCCCTGATCCCACCACATTTCAACAATTACACAGGCATAAGCATCTTTTCCTGTATACATGATATAATCCCGGGGTTAAAAAATCTAATTTTACGTGATAACTATTGAAAATGACTCAAGTTAACTAACCACAAAATATCTCAATCATTGCATGTTCATAGTATTCTAATCAGTAATAATTCATATTCTCTAATCTAAAACCTAATCAGTAATCATCTAAATAATTACTTATGTAACCTGCAACTATTAAAAAACTCATCACATCTCTCTAATTTCTCACATTCTAATGGCTTTTATAATTCCTAACCTAATCAACTAAACAAACACTTAAGTTGGAAGTTGTAATCATTGCATCTCATTATGCCACGTGGCATAATCAAGAGATGGTTGAGGCCACCATTGAACGCCACGTCAACAACTATCAATTCTTTCCGAAAGCGTCCCGGGGTTGAAAAATATAACCATTCTAATAATACTAATACTAATAGTAATAATTATTACTCTTGTAATTAATTAAATAAATAAATAACCTTGCTATAAGGTGACACCATGTGTTGCAGTGTTGCGCGATTCTTTCTCCTAACTTCTCTTGATGAAGTATACCTAGTAAAATTCCAATGATAACATGGCGATTTGGCTGATTTTCAACATCGTAGATAAGAACCTGGTTTAAAAGAAAAAACATGATTAATGAATAACATGAACACTTTGTGTGTTTTTTTCCTATATGAACGAAACCCCACAAAAAATAGTCGATTTTTCTCCGTTTTTTATATAGGACTATGGTACTCGTTGGAAAGATAATAAAACGCTCGTTAATTTGGTGTAATTTTTTTCTTTAAAAAATCCCGTATATAAAAGATATAAACGTTTAAAAATTATGGGAGGAAACATGATAGAGAAAATTTTAAATTTATTTTTAAATTCTTTTTTTCCTAAAATAACTCAATTTAATTTAGGGTTTATGTTTATCTTTTTTTTTAATTAAAAAAGGAAATAGTTCAAAAACACTAAAATCTTTCAATTATGATGCCACGTGGCACTCTCAAGTGAAGGTTGAGGCCTCCATTGCACGTCACGTCAGCATATACGTTTTCTTTTATATATATAGATAGATAATTATAAAATACGGTTGTCGGTTACACTACAAAGTTGGAGTGTTTTTGGTTAGTTTGGGTTGAAATGTGGTGCTATCTTTTGTCCAAAAATTTGTACTGCTATGTAAAAATCATAATAAATCCACCATAACATGGTGGTGGTGGTTGTTAGAGAAAGAGGTGGTTGAGGTTGTGATTGAAGTGGTGGGTTAGGGCTGAAGATA
Source organism: Ambrosia trifida (assembly GCA_028751855.1). Classification (NCBI taxonomy): domain Eukaryota; kingdom Viridiplantae; phylum Streptophyta; class Magnoliopsida; order Asterales; family Asteraceae; genus Ambrosia; species Ambrosia trifida. Next base: position 10,211,925 of record CM054131.1, read on the forward strand.
GGGGATATAATTTAATCTATTATTTATTTATTTTTTTTACATAAAAATTGACAAAAATGCCTCTCATCCAACATTAAAAATGATAAATATGCCCCTCATCTAACGTTAAAAAATAGAGGGGTTAGTGAAGTGGATGAAAACGGCAAGAAAATGAAACCACAAAGACCTAGATGCGATAAAAAAAAAACATTTTAAATGAAAACGGCATAAATGATCAAACCACATAGACGAAAATGACACTTTACATAGTTTTTAGAAAATAGGAAAGTGGGCACTAATAAAAATAAATAAGGAACTCATGTTGAACTCCAATACTCAACCACAACCGTTTTATAATTTTGTTTGTTACTGGTTGCAATCAAGGATGTAGTAGAAGAGTTAAAAAAAAATATATTATTTGTTATTCACTTGTATATGGCACTATTATTTGTTGAACTCCAATACTCAACCACAACATCATTATCAACATCATTCAAGAAACACGGAGCTAAATATAATCAAATATATCGGAGAATGAACTTATTATTGAAGATCTAGGTTATAAAGACAAGTAAAGGGGTGTTTGTGATTGTTTATTCAAAATAGATTATGCGTTTTGGAAAAGCAGGGATGGAGCTGCTTATAGATTATTGCGTTTTGGTAGCCTAAAAAACTGATTATATGCGTTTTCAAAACGAAATCCCAAACACTAAAAACTGATTATCTGCGTTTTCAAAGTCCAATAATCTAAAAATCAGATTCAAAACGCAATCACAAACACCCTCTAAATGAGTACAAATAGACAATGATGCGACTAGAATGCTTCTACCAACAATCACGAGTAACAACATGTGTGTTATCTCTCTGGAGAGAAGGGGTATTTATAGTAAGGATGGCTCGTGCTCATTAGCTCTTGTTGAATGACAACTTATTTCCACGGGTCCCACGTCTGACGGCCGTTAGGGAATATATACGTTATCTTTTTGTCATTAGTTGGTTGTCCCTTTCACCCATCCTTCTTGTCCTTACTGCCCTTCGCTAATTGGTATGAGCTTATGGATAGGCCTGTAAATGAACCGAACGTTCATGAACTGTTCGTGAACTGTTCGGCGGAAAGTTCGTTTATTTAAATAAATGAACGAACACGAACACAATTTTTTGTTCGTTTAATTAAACGAACGAACATGAACACACGTTGTGTTCGTTCATTTATGTTCGTTTATTTTGTTCGTTTATGTTCGTTTAATTAACCTTAACTTTATTTTTATTATTTATTTCCTTTTGTTAAGTAACCTTAATTCATATGTTCTAAAAACTTAACCCTAACCCTAACATTCTAAACATATCACTTATTAGCCGCTCTTCACACTTCACAGCCCTACACTTCACAGCCACTCTCCACCCTAACCCTTGTAACACCCCAACCGATGGCGGAAACATCGGGATGTCACGTATTGATGATTGTTCAGTAGCTCATGGTAATACATAAGTTTAAATAATCCTTTATTTCATTACAGTATTGAATTACATTAAATGTCTTGAATGAAATCTAATACATCTAATAATTAAACAAAGCTTAAAACTTCAAATATCTTCTCATGCTAGCTGTAGACTTCAAGCATCAGTATTTCCTGTTGAGTTTGGAAAATATGGGGGGGGGTCAACTAGAAGTTGGTGAGAATACATAAGCCAAGTCAAGCAATTAAGTTCTATAAAAGTTTAGCAATTCATATGTCTAATGTAAGTTTAAGTCTACATGAATAAACATGAAGTGTAGTATGCACATTGTGACATTCGTCACCCTCGTCTTTCATCTAATTGACAACAATAGCCCTTCAAATATTTCCATTATAATCCCTATAAGTTTCGTCATTTTCAAAAAAAATTCATTTTTAAAGTAAACTAAAAATTTATCATTAATATTCATTATGGATCGGGTATACGTTTTATCAAATGTGTATGTTGAACTGTCGTCTGGAACGGATATTGTAAAAATTTCAAGTTTATAAACTTTTTTTAAAAAAAAAAAAAAAAAACTTTTTGGTTAAATTAGTTTAACTCGGTTAAGTTTTGTATAAGAAAAAGTTAACTAGTTATAATGAAAACTAACTTAGTTATATAATATACTAGCCTAGTTAAAACATGAGGGGTCTTTTCTGCCAATTGTCCAAAGTTCAAACAATCTTTCCCTCTCTCCTGGTGGCCACGTTTTTCCGGCGAATAATTCCGGCCACCGGAGCCTTTTCCGGCGAGCTTGAATCTTGTTTTTTTAACGCATCTTAGAAGCTCTAAATTGGGTCTTTAGGATTCTCCATCATTGTGAAACTAAATCAAACATAATAACTCGCAATTAACATGGTTTAAATGAGTTTAATTCGCGATTAATGGGTGTTGAAACCGTCGCATTATTAAGACTTCAAACCATACGGTTTCAAGTCTACACTATATAAATTGACCTTATCATTTGATTCCTGCATCATTACACGAACTAAACCCACTTAAAAACGTTCCAAAATCGCTTCCTAAGAAGTCTGAAATTCGGTTTCAAGGTCGGGTTCTTTCTCCTCATTTGCGAGCCACATACGCATTGTAAGACCATTTTTCTTGTTGCCGTTTTGTTGTTTAATTATTCCTCTTTGAAAGCCCTCTTGTTTCGGGTCTTAATCTTCATGAATTGAAGGTATTAGAAAACTAGGGTTTAGGGTTATGATTTGGGGAAGAAGATGAAGTTTTGTTATTTTATAAATAAAATTATCATTCCACATAATCAACAAATTATGCTATAGAGTAGTGGTTGTGTGTGTGCTAAGTTTCAGACAAGACCCGGGTTCGAGCCTGCCTGTACACGGGTCTGGTTCATTTTTTTTTTTTGTTATCTTTATTTTTCCTTTAATTATCATTATATATATGTATTATTCTTATATTAATCATAGAAAATTCATTTTTGCATCAAAAATTATGAAAATTTAGGTGTAGCTTCTTGACACCATAAAGAAAATTATCACACTTTTGTTTTCTGAAAATTATTAAATTTTCGTTATTTTATTAATTTAAATTGTTTTAGTCATAATTAATTGATAAAAAAATTCATTTTTAATCATTTTGATCTCAAAATTTTAGGATAATTATTTCTTAGCATTCTAATCTGAAATAAAAATTATTGGTTTAGAAAACATTTATTTTTATTAATTTCCCTATTTTTAATCATTTAAACATGATTTAATCTCATTAAATCCGTTTTAAATATAAACAAGTTTATAAAAATTTTGGGAAAATTATTTTTATTAATTTACATCAGAAATCATCCATTTTATATAAAAGTAGAATTTTTCGATCATGTCGTGTATTATTAGTCTTATTTATGTTTAATTGATCAATTATATATTTATACTATTTAATATCTATTTTATAAATATTTTTCTTATAAAATAGAAATATTTCTTTGTTGGAAAGTCTTAGTTTTTATTTGTTGGATCATTGTGTAACTCATAATCATTTATTTATACATTTATAATTATTGAATTTATTTACAATAATTAGTAAAGTAATTAATTACATTATTTTGTCTTAATTATTCGAACATAAGTTTTATCTAAATATTCAATTAGTAATAATTATATTACCTACACCACATTAAACTTTGCCATATCATTTTTGATATACAACTTCTACATTAATTTGGTTTATCATAAATACTCTAATTCCCCAAATCGACTTAGCAAACCCTAATGCCTTAGACCCTAGTTACCTTAGACTTTTTAGACACTTCCTTATTAGTATTCTTACACATTATAGGTTGAATTCCTCGGAATTCCCATTACTTAGCTCACGACCGCTTAAGTGGATTTTGATCACTTTCGCAAACTGTGAGTATATCTTTCCCCTTTTTACTATTTTACATTTTGGGGTGACTCATGTACTTACAATCAAGTTTCTATTTCTTTTACTAAATGCAATTCTCATGTGTGTTTGCTTTATGTTAATTTGTGTGTCTATGACTTGTCAAAATCATTAACCTTTGAGGGCCTGGCATTTCAATGAATAGTACTATGAGAGTCCTCATCATTGCTATGTATTACATTACTACTAGCGCATACTATATATATCTGCTTTTCTTTACATAGGGTTGATTTTGAACGGATATTACTTATTACATAATTGCAAATGGTACCGCACATGAATTGCTAAACACTTTTCCTACTACATTTATTCAAACAGGGTATGCTCACCAATACATTTTGTATTGACCAAAACGTTTTCGTACATGTTTCAGGTTGTTATGAGATGCATCCTTTAAGCTTTCGGATTTATATTTAGATTTTGATTCATTGTATTACAATTTAGTTGGCAGTTAGAATCGTTGTATTTCATTTCAATGTAATAAATTATTTAATCAATGTATTCAAATTTACATTTTTAGTCCATGAGCTATTGAACAATCATCATTACGTGACACCTCGATGTTTCCGCCATCGGTTGGGGTGTTACAGATTGGTATCAGAGCCATGGTTATAGGGAATTAGGTTATTAGAATGCCTTTTAGCCTAGTCTATAACTAAGCTTACTTTCACGAGTCCTCTCGTTTATAATTCTCTTATTTCTTACATTTTCATTCAAGATATTTTCGTTATGATTATTTCTCGTTATTCTTTCGATATTTTGCTTGGCGAAGAAGACATTCGTATTTCACAAACGAAACGATATCATCAAGTTAGGAGTGGTATCCATACCTTGGTGATTAGTTTCACTCCTCTATATGTTATTTATCTTAGGAATATATCTTTGAGATAGGAGTGACATCCACACCTCAAAGAGTATTTCCTTCAAAAAGGAACTTAACCACTAAGCTGGGAGTGATACCCTTAACTTAGTGATTGGTTTCATTCCACAATCGTTGTCAATTTTGAAATACATCTTTGAGTTAGGAGTGAAATCCACATCTCAAGGATCTATTTCTACATCTCGTTAATTATGAATTTTCTTAAATATTGGTAATCTATTACATACGTTAATCTTATCATTCACGTCATTTTAAATCATGGTCTTTTAAAACACATTCGATTTACACATGCTTCATGAAATGGTTTCATTTTGCATTTTACAAACTTGTATTGCATATTTTAAAGACCAAATGTAAATCTTTTGTTTTCATATGACGTATCCAAAATATATTTTCGGGAGAAATTTGCAACTAATAATAAGCCTTATAACATTTTTTTTTAAACTCGACTTCTCGTAAACACATGAAAATGTGTATTTACGAAGATTTTGCAAATGAACCTGTTTTGAATCTAAAACACACTTTGATTTCTAAAAATTTATTCTCATGCATCACTACTATTCTTTCAACAATATCACAAAGTCGAGTAAACTGCAAAAATTTACCTTGATCAAGGTTAATGATTATGTAAGTTTAAGTTTAAGTCTAACAAGTTTTTGTCTATGTCATGTGGCATCAAAGATTTACCACTAGACACGTATGAAGAATTGCTCAAGTATAAAAGCATAAAGTTTTAAGCATAAAAAGTTGCATAAACGAGACTATGTAAACTCACCTTGATTATGGTGGACTTGCTATAATCCAACGGGAATCAACGAATTACGTTTGAACCTAAGTATATTAAGAATTATTATTTAGTGACTACGAATGTTGTTTTATTAGTCCCATGATTACTTTTGATTTATCTAATTAATTAATATTATTAAAACATTTCATTGTTGAAGATAATATATATCGTAGAACTTCTTATAAGAAAACAAAAGATTAGTTATTTTAGAAATCAAATTTAATTAAATAATTTAACTTAACATGATGATTCAAAGGTTGTAGAAAAATAAAACATCAAACTTTGTGTCGGGAAACAAACTGGTGTCAGTTTTGATAAAATGTTTTATTAATATGTTTTTAAATAAAATGGTAGGAGTAGTGTACTTAATTCATAGTAAAAAAAAATTAACAGTGTTCATGATTCTCTTAGTCATGTGAATGTGAATATGAACTTTAGCAAAAGTCTTGTTTTTGTTTTTATTAATCTCTCACCTTTTTAAATTTATAAAATGGCTATATAATTTATTAAATAACAAAACGTATTGGCTGTATATATGTATGGATAGGGACAACAAAACCAAATATGGCTTTCAAAATCATCTATATGCAAACGTAACATAATTAAGGTTGGATTAAATTACCAAACAAGAAGATTGTCACTGAGTGGAAGCGGTGTTTATTCACAAACAAAAACCTGGACACAGGTTCAGTATGCGAGAGCAACGAAGGCTGAGCGGGACTGAACATGCGGTGGCCGTGATGGTTACTTCAATATAAGGCTAGTCTGTCGCTGCTAAGTCTCGTGGAAAGTAGTCTATTGTACGGTGGTCTAATGGCGTTGGCTCGTGGTTGTTATGTTGTCTTAAAACGAAGGGGCTGGTGGTAGTGGTTTCGCGGTTTTCGCCGGAAAACAAAATGGCGTCCACCTGAATGTTTACAGAGAAAAGAGCCGATAGAGATGAAGATGAGTGTCGTGTGTTTTTAGGCTCCGTAGGACCTCGTCGGAAAACAGAGAAGTGTTGGGGATGGTTTGTCATATGATGGCGTTTTTTTTGTTTTTTTTTTGTGTGAAACGGTTTTGCGTTTGGGATTAGCCGCAATTTAAACTACAAATCACGACTTGTTTTCAATTGGAAAGAGAAAGTTTTGCACGATAATGGCGGTCCGATTTTTATAATTAATTGGTAATTGATTTTGAATTTAAAACGCATAGGATCTAGTTTAGAAAGTTTTGGAATGTGCTAAACAAGATTTGCTTGTGGCTGCTACGCGATTCCGATATATCCGGCGGGAATCATGCACCGAAGAAGGAAACCAATATTATTATTGATGTATAAATTCATCAATAAGCAGCCGCATATGAATTAATGAATATTCATATGGCCATGTTATGGAAGATTTGAAGGAAATGATTGAATATACATATGAATCTTGTTATTGTATTATATGTATAAATTCATCTATTTTCCAATCGTTCATAAAATAGTGAAGAAGGAAACGACGATGTAAGAAGAAAAAAAAACATTTTGCACTTTTCTCCCTGGATTATGAAAGATTGCCATAATTCATTTACAACTTTTATGACAAAAAAAAATATACATTATTATATTGATTTAGGATCGTAAATGTGGAAGTGTGTTTTCAAACATTTTAGTATGGTAGAAATTAAAGTGATGGTTTATTTATTGAATAATAATAATGACTAAAAAGTTACAATAGATAGTTTATTGAGGAAACTTTGTATTTGTTTGAATTTATACCATTTTAAAAAAAAATATTCAAAATATACACGAATGATTTGAAATAATATAAAGATTTAGACATGGTTATATTTGTACAAAAGAATAGGATAGATAAAGTGGCGGTTTTATTAACTCATAAAAAGAAATTATTAGGGGAAAAATACATGATGTTACAACCCTAACGTTCATTTATGTTCATGAATCATTATTGATTTGTTTTTTGTTTGTGTTCGTTTATATTGATCATTTGTGTTCGTTTATGTTCATGAACTGTTCGTTTAGGTTTAAATGAACGAACATAAACGAACACGAACACGACAAATTTCTTAATGAACGAACACGAACACAAAAATGTGTTCGATTATGTGTTCGTGTTCGGTTAAAGTTAAATGAACAAACACGAACACGCCTGTGTTCGTGTTCGTTCGGTTCGTTTACAGGCCTACTTATGGAGCATGGAATTCTCTTATTTGATTGGTTAGGTGTTCCTTTCTTTCATTCATTCCTTGCAGCTGGCAGGTCAGGTGGTGTGTGGAGGCCTACAGAAGCTTCCTATGATTATTCACAGGGCTGATGTGTACGTGTGTGGGTCTGCGCACGCATCCAGGTACATATCTCTTCAATCATCATTATCAAAGATAACTCTCACTCCAAGGTTGAACTGGGTGAATGTGTTTTCGTTGGTAAAGTTGAAGAATGTACTTTTTTCTAAATGATGAATCATAAGGTTTATTATATGTTCATATCAAAACTATGTATTTGTTTTGTAAGTTTGGCTATATAATCAATACAATAATGAAGGAAGGACTCAAGGATCCTCCTCTTTCATGGTATCAACCCAGGTTGCCCTACCTCTCTAAAACAAACCCCGCGGCAGCAGCCTTCCTCATCGGCTGTTTCACCACCGGCGCTCCTATCCTCTTTCCTTTTCCTTCCTGTTTATCTCCCTGCCTCCTTTTTCCATCACTTTTCTACCTTCCCTACCCTTCGGCACTTCTATTATCTTCCCAACCATGGACAAAATTCATCCCGCTACCACCGTTTCCAACATCTCTAACTTCATCCCGATTAAACTAGAGTTTGATACCGCTCATTGGCCATCTTGGTCTGAACTTTTCAAAATCCACTGTAAGGCCTACCAAGTCTATGATCACCTTCTTCCCCGCCCACCACCACCCGCCCCTGCCCCCACTGATAAAGAAAAACAAACCGCCTCCTCCACCACCACTGATGAGACTTGGGAACGACTCGATTCCATCGTCCTTCAATGGATGTATGGTACGATCTCCCAAGATCTTGTCCACACCGTGATTGAATCGGGTCAAAACAAAACCGCCTACCAAGCCTGGTCTTCTCTTGAAGATCTCTTTCAAGACAACAAGAGTGCTCGCGCTCTTCATCTCCGTCACCGTTTCACAAACACCCGTCTTGAAAACTTCCAATCCATGACCGCCTATTGTCAACAACTCAAAACCTTGACGGATCAATTGGCTAGCGTTGGCCACCCCATCGACAATGATGATTTGGTTCTCCAACTCATTGCCGGGCTAACCGAACAATACGAGAGCATTGGCACTATCCTCCAAGGGCAGGAACCATTGCCTCCGTTTTACAAGGCTCGGTCCAAGCTTTGCATGGTCGAGTCCCAAAAAGCGGAGCAAGCCCTTCATGCCTCGAAACAAGCCGGTACCCGCCCTTAATACATCCACCCGCCCCTCTTCCGTACCATCCAACCAACCTACTGACCCGGTTTATGACCGCTCTCGTGGCAGAGGCCGCTCCACTAGGGGCCGTGGACGCGGTCGCCCTTCTTGGGGCCGCGAACGTAACAGCTATCACACCCCACAATGGCCTCCTTACCCTCCATACTGGCCCCGCCCCACCTGCTTACAGCCCCTGGCCCAACCAGCCTGGTTATGCAGCCCAACCTCCTTACCAGTATCACTCCCAGTGGGCTGCCCCACCCTGCCCGTACCCAACATCAAACCCTCGGCCCAACTCAAACAGCAGCGGGCAGGGTCTACTCAGCTCCAAACCTTCTCAGGCACATCACGCGACATACACTCCTACTGACATTGATTAAGCTCTTCATGCCATGTCGCTAAACACCGCACAAGAGCCCACTGGATACATGGATACAGGGGCCACAGGTAACATGTCAAATACTCATGTTAATTTCGATTCTTATTCTAATAATAGTATGGGACAACAAATAGTCGTCAGTGATGGTACAACCATCCCGGTACTTGGACATGGCCAACAAACCTTACCACCTCCTTACCCACCATTTGTCCTTAAAAACGTCCTTTATGCACCTAAACTACTTAAAAATTTAATTTCGGTTCGTCGGTTCACCACCGACAACTCTGTCTCTGTCGAATTTGACCCTTTTGGTTTTCTTGTGAAGGATTACAAGAGCCGGATCCCTATCCTCCGGTGCAACAGCAGCGGTGATCTATACCCACTCATGCTTGGACCTGGAACCACCACTTTTCAGTCCACTTTTGTTGCTGTCACCTCCTCTCTATGGCACCAACGTCTAGGCCACCCTGGACGTGCTCCTCTTCAGTCATTAAAGTCAAATTGTTTTGTTAATTTTCCGAATTACAATAATAATGTTTGTCAATCTTTTGTAATTGGCAAAAGTATTAGACTACCCTTTGCTAGTTCTAATACTCGCATTTTTAATGTTTTTGACTTGATTCATAGTGACTTATGGACTTCTCCTATTTTAAGTTCAAATGGCCATAGATATTATATATTGTTTCTTGATGACGTTTCTAATTTTTTGTGGACCTACCCGTTGTCAAACAAATCACACGTTTACCCCACCTTCTGTCATTTCCATAAACAAATAACCACCCAATTTGAAAGACCCATAAAAAGTTTTCAATGTGATAACGGCACCGAATACATCAACTCATCATTTAACACCTTTTTCTCATCCCATGGCATCCTCTTTAGACGATCGTGCCCCCACACATCGTCTCAAAATGGAAAAGCGGAACGCATGATTCGCACAATAAATAACATGATCCGCACCATTCTCCACCATGCGTCCCTACCAAACACATTTTGGCATCACGCCCTAGAAACCGTCACCTACCTTTTAAATATCCTCCCCATCAAACACCCACAAAATAAAACCCCCACTGAACTTCTTTATCATCGCGCACCCTCTTATGACCACCTTTGTGTATTCGGTTGCCTATGTTACCCTTTGACTCCCTCCAACACCATCCACAAACTTGACCCTCGTTCCACCCCATGTGTCTTCTTGGGTTACCCTCCCACTCACCGTGGCTACAAGTGCTTTGACCTATCCACCAAACAACTCATCATCTCTCGCCATGTGGCGTTTGATGAAACCACCTTCCCCTTCGCCAACAAAATAAACCCACCTCCCAATTATGACTTCCTCTCCCACTTCCCACTAACCTGTGGCCCTATGATGACCCATTAAACCCCATGGTCCCCATTCCACCCTCCCCTGCCCACGTCCCAGCCCACCAGCCCACATCAACTTCGCCGGCCCACTCCTCTCCCTCAGCCCACGCCTCACCATCCTCCTCGGCCCAACACCAGTCCTCGCCCAGCCCTCCATACAACCCAGCACCCATACCCCACTCAATCCGGACCCACCCGCATCTCTACCGCCCCAACCAACTCAACCACATCCGCCTCCACGCACCATGCGCACACGCGCCATGGATGGCATTACTAAACCCAACATCCGCCTAAACCTAAACACAACCACCATCACTCCCATACCCAAAAACCCGTCCGAGGCCTTGTCCATACCGGAATGGCATAAAGCCATGACTGACGAATACCATGCTCTTATAAAGAATGAGACTTGGGAATTAACACCCTGGTTACCTAACATGAATGTTATTCGGAGCATGTGGTTATTCAAACACAAGTTTAAATCAGATGGGTCCCTGGAACGGTACAAGGCGAGGTTAGTTTGTGATGGTCGCCTTCAGCAGGTGGGTATTGATTGTGGCGAGACTTTTAGTCCGGTTGTTAAACCGGCCACTATTCGTACCGTTTTGTCTATTGCCTTAGCTCATTCCTGGCAGATACACCAGTTAGATGTAGCAAATGCTTTTCTACATGGTAACCTACAAGAAACAGTTTACATGTATCAGCCAATGGGGTTTCGCAACAAAGATTTTCCGGACCATGTATGTCGTCTTAAGAAATCATTATACGGGTTGAAACAGGCACCGCGAGCATGGTACCAACGGTTCACGGATTTTGTCATCTCCTTGGGGTTCGTGCAAAGCAAGTGTGATGCCTCCTTATTTATCTTCCATAACGGGTCTCAGGTTGCCTATCTTCTACTATATGTCGATGACATTATTTTGGTTACTTCCTCCACCACCCTTCGTTCGACATTGATGACTCACTTATCTGCTGAGTTTGCTATGAAAGACCTCGGTCCCCTCAGCTTCTTTCTCGGGATTTTTGTGACGCGGCATCAAAATTCATTGTTTCTTTCCCAGCACGCATACGCTAAGGATATTATCAAGCGTGCTGGAATGACCTCATGTAACCCGGTCCACACCCCAGTTGACACTAACAGCAAACTAAGTTCTCTTGCATGTGACGATTTTCAGGACCCAACGTTATAACGGAGTCTTGCGGGTGCACTTCAATACTTAACGTTCACGCGCCCGGACATTAGCTACGCCGTGCAACAGATTTGTATTCACATGCATGCTCCTAAGACTGATCACTAGAATGCGCTGAAACGCATCATTCGGTACATTCAAGGCACAAGCGATTATGGCCTCACACTCGGCCCTACCAAAGACCCACAGCTACTAGCTTATACTGACGCGGACTGGGCCGGTTGCCCAGACACCAGACGTTCCACTAGTGGTTTTTGCATTTACTATGGTGATAACCTAATATCTTGGTCCTCGAAACGACAGGCAACTATCTCGCGTTCCAGTGCAGAAGCCGAATATCGTGGTGTGGCTAACGTTGTTGCCGAGGTGTGTTGGTTACGCAATCTTTTGCTTGAACTTCATCGTCCTTTATCCTGTGCCACTTTGGTGTACTGTGACAACATTAGTGCCATCTATCTATCAGGAAATCCAGTTCAGCATCAGCAGACAAAACACATCGAACTTGACATCCATTTCGTTCGGGAGAAGGTTCAAAAGGGGGAAGTTCGCGTTCTTCATGTCCCAACGCGCTTTCAGATTGCCGACATATTTACAAAAGGCTTGCCACGCATTTTATTCGAAGGTTTTCGGTCCAGCCTTAGCATTCGGTCACCTCTGGCTACGACTGCGGGGGTGTAATAGATAATGTATATATAGTATGATTTGTAATTTGAATTATTTGCATTTATCTCTTGTAATCATCCCAAAAATAGAGATTGTAAGTTTGGCTATATAATCAATACAATAATGAAGGAAGAACTCAAGGATCCCCCTCTTTCAATATTCAATTGATTGATGACATGTTGATGTAAATTCAAATGAAATTGTAAGCCACAATTAAAATGTACACAATTAATCATGAAAAAAAAATTAAAAGTAAAAATCAAAACAACCATTTGATTTATTTATGACAAATATTTATTAGTATTAGCTGAAAAGATGCAACAAATTTCAACTATAGTCACCTAAGTTTTGGTGAATATTCATTCAAACCACTTAACTTTGAGTATCATTATCTCATTAATTCATTTTAGCTTTTAGGCACGGTTTAGTTCATTGTGAAGCTTAAATTAATGTTTAAAGTACTTAATCTTGTACTATATAACCTCTAAAAACTTAAACTAGTCTAGGGGTATGTTTGGTATGAGGTAATGGAATGGGGAGGGAATGGAATGAAGGAGGTAATGGAATGGACAAGGTAATGGAATGGATCATTACCATTCCATGTCTTGTTTGGTTGCCATGTGGGAATGAAACAAATCATTACTTTGTGTTGTTGGATAGGCATGAAAACACGAAGGAATATAATCGGTGGTGAGTGGTTGTGGTGGGTGGTGGTCGGTGGCGGTGATGGTGGGTGGTGATATGTGGTGGTAGCGGCAGTGGTGGCGACGGTAAAAGGTGGAGGTGGATGGTCGTGATGGTGGGTGGGCGACGATGGTGAGTAGTGGCAGTGGTGGTTTGTGGTTGATTGCGGTGTGTGGCGATAGCATGGTGATGGGTGGTGACGACGATGGTGGGTGGTGGCGACAACGGTGGTGGGTAGTGGCAATAATGGCGATGGGTGGAAGTGGATGGAGGTGATGGTGGGTGGGTGACGATGGTGAGTAGTGGCGGTGAAGGGTGGTGGTGGGTGGCGGCACTAGTGGTGGGTAAAGGAAATTGTGGTGAGTGACGGTGGCAGGTGGTGGAAGCGGCGGTGGGTGGGTGACGGTGGTGGGTGGTAGCGGTGGTTGGTGACGACGATGACGGTGATGAGTGGTGACGACGGTGGTGGGTGGTGGCGGCAGCGATGGTGGGCGACGATGGTGGGTGGTGGCAGAAGCGGTGATGGGCGACTGTGGTGGGTGGTGGCGGTTGGTGGTGGGTGGTGGCGATGGTGGCGGGTGGTGGAGGGTGGTGGCGGTGGTGGCGGTTGGTGGGGGTGGTGGAGGTGGGTGGTGGTGATGGTGGTGGTGGTTGATTATGGTGTTGTTAGTAAAAGGTGAATGGGGGATGGAATGGAAAAAAAACATGGGGGGTGGATGGAATGGTTTTGAAGGAATGGAATGCCTTGTGGAATGAGTGATTCCATTCCTTTAACCAACCAAATACGCTATTTTTCATTACCTCGTAATGGTCCATTCCATTCCCCCTTCCATTCCATCATACCAAACGCTACCTAGGATTCTTCTCTTGGACGAGAACGATTCTAATTTGGGCGATGCCCATATACTTCAGCACAACCTGAACAAAATTCTTTTAATCTTTCACTAACCATTGCATATGTGCAAGGCATCTTTCATATCTATAGTTAAAAAAAAAATGTAGTTTAAGCAAGCAACTCTTTATATGATATGCATATGAGGTCGACTTATTCCTTGACAACCATATTAAATTACAATCCATGGAGTAGTCACTTGTTGATTCTTATGGCACATGACTTTAGCTTATTTTTCTTCAAAGTTAAAACCCAAGATTGAATTTACGATTAAATTCTTTTACTAACATCATATTTCAGTGTTTAGTATAACAATCCACAAGATAAGTCTTAAGCTAAATATACGAATTACAACTTTCACATAGAAAACCAGTTATAGTAATTTCTATATAGGTAAATCAGACATCTGACTTTTAACAAAGATAAAAAAGCTTCGATACAAGTAAGTGATGTATACACTTTATTTCGTATGCATCAACATGTCTCCAAAATCTATCACTTGTGCTTGTGAGACCAAATCAACACACTTCAACAACATCACCACCATCACCAATACCTCATCCACACGACCGCCATTGCCATCACCATCACCACTACAACACAACAATCTTGCAATTTCTCTCCTTTTTTTTTATCTATCTACTTCACCCAATAGTGGCTATCATCACTGTCGATCAGCCCTCCGGCTTTTCCAACCACTACCACCGTCATACTCTCTCCCCTGTCTTTCTATGTGTCTCAATTTGGTTAAAGATGGTTTTTGCTTCGTCTTTGGCAAAAGCCACCAAAACACTCCACATGGATCCGTGATGTGTGTGTGTGTGTGGGGTGGGGGGGGGGGGGGTGGGGGGGGGGGGGGAGAGCTTGGATCAACGATTGAAACCCAACTTGCTATACGGTTAAACTTTCTATATTATCTGCTTGGTATTAATCTACAACTTTTTTGTGCGTGGAGTTGTTATATCTCGTGTTTTTCAAATTAATTTGATTTTTTACTTTTAACACAAAACTTTTCATTTTGTGCAATTTAACCTCACAACTATTTTACTTTCAACTTCAGCCCCCTATACTTTTCATCTTTCGTAAATTCTTCGTTTTACGTTTTGTTCTAAATGTTGCAAGTTAACAGACTCAACATGCGTTCTTGGTTCAACGTATTTACATTTTGTTCTAAATCTAGCAAGTTAACACAACCTAACGTACATGTATGATTCAAAATTTTTACACTTATTTTTTCTCATTTAACAGGTTCGTCACCTCCTCCTTTTAATAAAACTCGAAAACACATCCATATAATCTCAATCCCCAATTTTATAGAAACAAATAAATAAATCATAGAACCTAAAAGTACCAATAACATTTCAGTCTTGCTCAAAACCGTACCTCTTTATCAACCCTGTCATGAACACCAACAACTGAAACAAGTAACAGAAGAGAAACAAGAGAGAGAACACACACACACACACACACACCTGAACAACAACCCAACCAAACCCAGATTTGTTTCTCTCTCATCACCTTCTTCCAGATCTCCCAATGGATAATAATATTAATAATAATAATAATAATAATACATCTGCCTGCATCAAAGAGGTGAACAGATCAGCCTCCGTAGCCTTCGCCCCCGATGCCCCTTTCCTCGCCGCCGGCACCATGGCCGGTGCCGTCGACATGTCCTTCAGCTCCTCCGCCAATCTCGAGATCTTCCACCTAGATTTCCAATCGGACGATCGTACCCTTCCCTTATCTGGCTCTGTACCTTGTTCTGAACCCTTTAATCGCTTGTCTTGGGGCAGATCACCCACATCTGGGTCTGAAGAGTTTTCTTTCGGTCTTGTTGCTGGTGGCCTTGTTGATGGCAATATTGGTATCTGGAATCCAAGAATTCTTATTGGGTATTGTAAAGTTTCGATTTTTATTTGATTGCTTGAATCTTGGATAATGTTTTCATTGGATCGGTTGTTATAGGATGTAAAATTGGGGTCTGATTGGTAATGTGTTAGGATTTGAGCTGATTAGAAATGATCTTGTACTGTTTCTGTTAGATAGGGAGTTTCTTTTTTATTTTTTTTATATATATATTTTTTATTTTTTTTATTTGGAATTCAAGAATACTTATTGGGTATTGTAAAGTTCTGATTTTTATTTGAATTTGGGTTTATTTTTTTTCTTATTTTATGATTTGAATGTTGATACATAATTGTTGTGTAATTGGTAATGTGGTTTTGTTAGAGATTTTTTTTATTGGATCTGTTTTTTTTTTTTTTTAGGAATTTTAATATGAGGTTTGTTTGTATTCGGTTAACTAGCTAGTAGACTAGTAATGGTAATTTGGATGCTTTAAGATCAATGGGCTATCACTTAAGCTTTGTAAGGTTGATCTCTATGTGTATGTTGGGATACAAGTGATATTAGCATTGATAATTTGATCCGTCGTTAACTGCGGGAAAAATATGAAATAATAAAGTTGGAAATGGTGCTTGTATGATTAAGATAGAGAGACGCCTTCTTTTGTTGCTAAAGATTGTTCTTAGCGTAATATCTAATGTTTTCTTGTGTGAAGATGGCAAAAATATAAGACGCATGGTTTTCTTGCTGATGTTTCATAGTTCGAGATTTTATAATGGTGTTCTATTAGCGTGAAATGTGATAAGATATTTTGCTTGTGCTTTGTAGTGTTTTGCCTCTTTATACTTTGTTATCACACCGAGGCAACTCGTGATCATTAAAATATCATTTTTTTTATTATCACGAAACGCTTATTGTTATTATCTTAACTGACTGCAGTTCTGAAGAAAATGAAGGCGCTCTTATTCAACAATTATCGAGGCATAAAGGGCCTGTAAGCTTTGATTTTTGTTTCTATGATGTTACAGTGCTACACTTGAGATTTCTCTTGGCATATAAGATAAACCGCCATGGGTTTACTATGCATCATGTCCCTTACATTTTCTTTTCTCCCTTTAGGTTCGTGGTCTTGAGTTTAGTAGTCTGTCACCAAACCATCTTGCTTCTGGTGCCGAAGAAGGGGAAATCTGTATATGGGATATCGCAAAACCAACAGAACCGACTCATTTTCCTCCTCTGAAGGTAAGGATACTAATATTCTGACACCATCTATCTACATTATATATTAAAATAATAATTGGAAATTTCTGTGCATTTAATCAAAATGTCATGAGTGAATTATTCAAAAGCCAACCATAACTTAAACATCTAATAAACCGCCACATGCAGGGAAGTGCATCAGCTAAACAGGGTGAGATCTCTTTCTTATCATGGAACAGGAAAGTTCAACCCATATTGGCATCCACTTCTCTTAACGGGACAACTGGTATGAGAGCATAAACAACGATATTTTTCAAGATAATATATGTTTTGAGATATTTACGTTATATTGTTTATTGTTTTGTTTCAGTGGTTTGGGACCTCAGGAAGCAAAAGCCGATTATAAGGTAAACATATAGACTTGGATGCAAAAAAACCAATTATAATTTGTATATTATTAGGTATTTGAACTGTTAAGGAACAATGTATGAACAACCGATATACAGTTTTTCAGATTCAGTTAGAAGACGATGCTCTGTTTTACAGTGGCATCCTGATTTTGCCACTCAACTGATTGTTGCTTCAGATGATGATAGTTCACCTGCTTTGAGGGTAACGAGTTAGGCCTTGTATTTTGTATTTCAAATGATACCACAAGTTAACATATTATTCTGATGATATAACCTTTGTTTTGGCATGCAGATATGGGATATGCGTAACACAATGTCGCCACTGCGAGAGTTGGAAGGTCACAGTAAAGGTATGCTGTTTCTCAATTAATTGGGAATGTTTTTAGCATACTTAATTAGTTTTCATTAGATGGTTATGAAACTTAACAAATGGTGAAGTTGATGATTACTATTATTATATTCAACAGTTAAACTTTAACCAAAGTTCGTATATATGTACATGAAAACTGAAAACATATGATTAAGTAATTTAAGGCGCTTAACAATTTCCGAACCTTGGTAAAGTTTATTAGCAAACAGACACTTTACTATTTGTCATAATGATTTTAGTTTGCAGTTGCGAATCTTTTGATGGTGTTACTTTTAACATTTTTTACTCGCTTTTTAACAATATGGTGTAACAGGTGTGGTTGCAATGTCATGGTGTCCCACTGACAGCACCTATTTGCTTACATGTGCCA
Source organism: Ambrosia trifida (assembly GCA_028751855.1). NCBI lineage: Eukaryota > Viridiplantae > Streptophyta > Magnoliopsida > Asterales > Asteraceae > Ambrosia > Ambrosia trifida. The sequence continues at coordinate 10,230,268 of CM054131.1, forward strand.
AAGATAACCGCACTATTTGCTGGGACACCAACTCTGCTCAGGTCTGTAGATCTTTCTGTTAGTTTAAATCTATAATGGTTTTACTCATAGTTGTCAAAGCGCCTAGGCGCACTCAAGGCGCATAGGCCGAGCCCGGAGCCTAGGCGCAAGGCGCATAAAAAACGAGGGCTTTTTATAATTAGGCGCATGGTATAAAATATTTAGAGATGTTTTAGGCTTGTTTAGGGCTACATTAGGATGTTTTAGGGTTGTTTAGGACTTGTTCATAACTCATGTAGGATGTTTTAGAGGTTTAAGCAACTTTTAGCCTGAATTTGGCCAGAAATCAGCCTGAAAACAGCCCCGATAGTGCGCCTCAGTGCCTAGGCGCGCGCCTCACAGGGTGCAGCGCACTTGGTGCGCCTGGTTGCGCCTTGCGCCTAGGCGCGCTTTTGACAACTATGGTTTTACTTAGTAAATATCTTATGGTAATTTTTGGTTCTTTTAGCATCTAACCTACTTAAATGTCTTGATGTAGATCGTATCTGAACTTCCAGCTGGCACCAACTGGAATTTTGACGTTCACTGGTATCCAAAAATACCAGGAATCATATCAGCATCTTCTTTTGACGGGAAAATTGGCATTTATAATATTGAGGTACTTATCTCTGTCTCTTTATATCATTATTTCTTCTGTAAGACCATCGCGTATTTCCACTCATAATTTAAACAAACATATTTGCTTCTGACCATGTTGAAATCATGAGGTTTATCTATTAACCTTTTTATAAGCTTACGCCTTTTTTCTCCCTTTTTTATAGGCCTGTGCTCGATATGGTGCTGGTGAGAATTACTATGGTTCAGGTAATGCGGCTCTATATAAAGTGAAAGTGTTACGTTTTATGCATCTGTAAACATCCTTTTGTTAAGATAATCCTAAACCATTGTCTATATCTGGTTCCTGTTTTGCAGCGCCATTAAAAGCGCCGAAATGGTATCAACGTAAAGCTGGAGTTTCTTTTGGTTTTGGTGGAAAGCTTGTTTCGTTTCACTCAACTGGTTCTTCTGGACCATCAGAGGTATACATATTTGCACTGCGTGTCTACTTAATTATATAATATAACTTCCTTCTAGTTATCTAACTGTCTTTTTTTTATAGGTTAATGTGCACGACTTGGTTACCGAACACAGTTTAGTGACTACTTCATCTGAATTTGAAGCTGCAATGCGAAGCGGAGATAGATCTACTTTAAGGCTTCTTTGTGACAAAAAGTCTCAAGAGTCTGAGTAAGTTCACATAAGATTCTTTAACTAGTTTTTTTTTTTTTTTTTTTTTTTTCATACGTATGTATAAAAGATAAAAAAATGGACAAAAAGGCGTCTACAGGTGAACGCATATGGCCCGTTTCTACCTGGAATGTAAATAGCTATTTTTTACCGGTTAGGCGGTTACCAACCCTTGAATGCGTTTTGTTGTGTGAGCAGATCGGAGGAGGAAAAAGAAACATGGGGATTTTTGAAAGTGATGTTTGAAGACGACGGAACAGCAAGAACAAAGCTTTTGAACCACCTTGGCTTTACTTTACCGGTAGAAGTGAACGACGATGTACAAGAATTATCTCAAGAAATAAGCTCTCTAAATTTTGAAGAACAAGAAGCAAGTAAAGACGCATTTGTAGGTGGCAACCAAACACCAATTGATAACGGGGAAGATTTCTTCAACAATCTCCCAAGTCCTAAATGTGATACGCCTGTCTCAACTCCTGGGAAAAACGCTGAAGAATATGTTCCCAATTTTGAAGAATCACCAAAGGAAAGTGATTCACATTTGGGGACCGGTGACCCTTCATTTAATGATGCTGTACAACGGGCTTTGGTTGTTGGGGATTATAAGGGAGCTGTTGCACAGTGCATAGCGGCAGATAAGATGGCCGATGCTTTAGTTATTGCACAGGTTGGCGGTGCTTCCCTTTGGGAGACCACACGTGATCAATACCTAAAGAAGAATCGTTCTCCTTACCTAAAGGTTATTTCCTCGCCTTCTAGTGACCCATGTGGATTTTTCTTGAGAATAATGATTAAAGTGGGAAAAAATGAAAAACATGCATTTAGTTATATAAAATATCTTTGAGTTTATCGATCTCTGTGGTTCAACTAAGTACCGGTATATTTTTCTTCAACAGGTTGTCGCTGCAATGGTAAATAATGACCTAGTTAGTCTGGTGAATACCAGGCCCCTGAAATCCTGGAAGGAAACACTTGCTCTCTTATGCACCGTAAGTTTCCTAGAGTTACGATTACTCTTCTACTTATGCCTGTTATAATTACCGTTAATTAATTATGCATGTGCATTCACAGTTTGCACAAAGGGAGGAATGGACTTTACTTTGCGACACCCTTGCAGCTAGGCTTGTAACTGCTGGTAATACACTAGCTGCAACTCTTTGTTACATATGTGCTGGCAACATTGATAAAACAGTTGAAATCTGGTCAAAGAATGTTACTGGTGAACACAAGGGTGAATCCTACGTTGAGCTTCTTCAGGTAAATCATACTACCTTATGCATGAACTTTTTAATTTTTGTTTTTTTTTTTTCATGTGAAAAGTAATAACAAAAGGTTAATAATATCTTTTTTATATTAGGATTTAATGGAGAAGACTGTGGTTCTTGCTTTAGCAACTGGTCAGAAGAGATTCAGTGCTTCTTTATGCAAACTTGTTGAAAAATATGCTGAAATATTAGCAAGTCAAGGACTTTTGACCACAGCTATGGAATATTTGAAACTTATGGGCACCGAAGACTTGTCTCCTGAACTTGTTATTTTAAGAGATCGTATAGCACTCTCATCTGAACCAGGTATATGTTTTGTGTTTTACAATTTTTTTGTCCCCCTGGCTTTTGATACCTTCGGTTCCCTAGCACCGGAAGCTATTCGTTTCCTGACCAGGGTTCAGCGGGTTGTCCATAGCAATGTCTCAGTGGCAGGGAGGGGGGGGGGGGGGGGGGGCAGGGTTTGGTGTTTAGTAGATTAGGATTTGCTATCCAAAAAGGGGTGGCGGCTAGGGGTGTTCAGAAAAACCGCAAACCAAATAAAAACCGTAACCGAAAAAACCAATCCGAACAATAAATTTGGTGTGTGGTTTGGTTTTAACCGAAACCGAATTGCTAATTCGGTGTTTGGTTTGGTTTTTGGTTCTACATTTTTTTTACTTGGTTTATTTGGTTATCTGAATAAACCGGTAAAATAATTAATTATTAAATAAAAATAATAATATTTAATGACCCATATATAATATATAAACCCAAGTATATGTTTAGTATTAATATCTCTTTATTTTTCGTTTGAAGGTTCATTAGAGTTGGAGAAAGATTTAAGTTTGAAGTTTATTTATATTTTGTGGAATTTGCAAAGACTTATTTACTATTTCTAATTTTTATGATGTTTGTGTTTGCGTGGTTTGATTTATATTAATTGCTATCTTTCTATTCGGATTTCGGAACACAGAGGTAGATAAGTTAGAGAAAAAAAACTTTGTTTTAATTTGGTTGAATTTGGTTGAAATTGGTTTGTTTGGTTTTAAACCGAAACCAAACCGAATTCAATTTGGTTGAATTTGGCTTGGTTTTCATATTCCTAATTTGGTTTGGTTTGGTTTTTGGTTTGGGGTACAAAATTTTGAAAACCGAATAAACCGAATCGAATAAACCAAATAAACCGTAAACCGAACCGATGAACACCCCTAGTGGCGGCGCAACTTGTTGCCCGCTTGCCTGCTATCTTGATGTAATCCTTGTAGTTTTATAATTAATAAAAAAATATATTTTTAAGTTTCAACTCTTTGACTTTTTTGTATGTTTGCTTATACAGAGAAAGAGACGACACGGTCGGCAGATTTTGTTCACAGTCAACCACAAATGGGAGCTGTATACGGTACAAACCAGCAAACAAACTCTGTTGTCGAACCTTCTAGAAACTATTATCAGGTATTTTTTTCTTCGTAATCTCTCATGAAAGAAAATATTATACAATTAGAAAACCTATATATTCAATTACAGAAAACTATGCAGGATAATAGCTCTTATCAACAACCATCTGAGCCTTTATACAATACTCAATATCAACAGCCACAACAACCTTCTCTGTTTGTCCCAACTCCTGCCGCTCATGTTCCACCTGTACGTAAATAATTAAACACTTCATATATGTGTGTGTTAACAGTGTTATGCGAAGTTGGATTAGTGATATTATTTTTATTTGTTATTTATGTTTTTTTAGGCGGGATTTAATCCACCTCCAGTTACAACTCAGCCTGCACCCAAAGTCTTTGTTCCTACAACACCGCCTGTTATGCGAAACGCTGACCAATACCAGCAGCCTCCCACTTTGGGTTCTCAGTTATATCCCGTATGTATATATGACTTTTTTTTCTTTTTTTTTTTCTGTTTTTTAATTTTTATTTACTATATTTGTATAATATCTGCTAACAATTTAGTCTCAGGGGAATTCTAATCCTGTTTACCAACCTGGACCACCGGGGCCTGTTTCACTTGGGCCTGTTCCATCTCCAATGGTTGCAACGACTGGGCCAAAGATATCACACGGTGTGACACCACCGGTCAGGGGATTCATGCCTGTTAATAATACAGGATTACAAAGAACTTCCTCAGCTCAAATGCAACCGTCTGCTGCTCCTCCACCGCCTGCCGCACCTCCTGCTGCTCCTCCAACTGTCCAGACCGCTGATGTGTCAAATGTACCTGGTAATTTCAATATTTCTCTGTTTTTTTTTTATTATATAGCTTTTCTCATTCCATGTATATTATGTATTTTGACCGTTATGTTTTCAGCCCAGCAAAAGGGAGTTATTGGAACTCTGACAAGACTTTTCAATGAGACATCGGAAGCATTGGGAGGGTCAAACGCTGTTCCAGCTAAGCGGCGGGAAATTGATGATAACTCCAAGAAAATTGGTGCTTTGTTTGCGAAGCTAAATAGTGGTGATATATCGAAAAATGCTGCTGAAAAGCTTGTGCAGCTTTGCCAGTCGTTGGATCGCGGTGATTTTGCCACTGCCCTCAAAATCCAGGTATCGTTTTTGACTCTGCGCTGCCTATTTTATTTCAACCCATAAAATACTTTATGAATAGGCCGCTCATTTAAATTCTTACTGGTTGAACGACTAAAATCAATAAGTTTAGCTAAAAAGGAAACGTTGACGGTTGCCCAAAGTGTATGCTAATGCATACAACCATTCAATTATTCAGATTTTTATTTATAACAATGTTTTTTATTTTTTTAATTTTTTTTTATAATTTTTTTGTGAAAGGTGGATCTCACGACAAGTGACTGGGACGAGTGCAGCTTCTGGTTAGCAACTCTGAAACGAATGATCAAGACCAGGCAAAATGTGAGATAAACGACGCTCACAGCGACAGGCATGTTATTCTTCCATAATGATGGTTGGAGATGCTTTAAATTTGTTGCCTTCTTGTACACAAGAACTTGATCTTATAACCGTCTAGCGGATTTTACTTGTCATTTCATCTTCCTTACCCGAGGACATTTCTCGACTTCATTAATTATTTCTTCCTGTTTTGTTTGATTTTTATAAAGCAGTCAAGGATGTTGAATGATTTATGGTGTATGGAGGCTAGAATTGGTTGGTTTTCCCAATTAATAGATACTAAAAGTTTTGATATTTTAGTTTTTGTTCAGTCATCTATATGAAGTTTTATTTGCAAATATTTGGAGTGGCGAGGGAAAATGAAGATAAGAGCTTGAGTCCATTTGGTGTCAACATCGAATTCGATCCAGAGGGGTTTTACCGCAGTGGGCCTTCGGGTGGCGGGTTTTTCCCTTAATTGGTGGCTTGCTGGACTTGGGTTGGTCATTGCGGCAACCATTTGTTCAGTGCTAACCCATTGGAAGTTTAGTTGATATTTAGTTGGTTGTTAAGATTCCGGCTATTTATCCATTGCTTATTAGTTATTACTTATTACCCACATACGGAGATGTCATGTACGTCTGCAAACCTTTTTGACACTGGTAAAAAGACTAAGAATATAGCAAAACACAATGATATAAATATTGGTAAGTTTCAATTTTGAATCGAACGGATAGGCAGCGGATCAAAGATATAAAGAAAAAACCACTATTTGACAAACAGTGCAATTGAATAAAAGATATAGAAACACCACCAAAATTTGATAATAGAATCCAAAAAACACCACCTAATTGGGCCAGGCCAAGTGGGGTTATAGCTCACTTGGTAGAGGCTCTTGCCTCTTAGTGGAAGGTCTTGGGTTCGATTGGTAGAGCTCTTGCTTTTACAAGTTCAAAAAAAGTAACTAGACACTAGACTTTGTAGCAATGTATTGGTTAGTGGTGATATATGAAAGTGTTTTGCTAAAAAGCTTGTGTAGCCTTATCAGGCGTTGGATCATGGAGACGCTGATTTCAACACATTTATTTGACAAATGGGCTCCTTTTATTTTTATTATTATTACCATTACCATTACCATTACCATTACCATTACCATTACCATTACCATTACCATTATTATTTAAATTCCTATCGGTTAAAAGAGTAAAATTTACACATTGATTCACAAATCAGATAAGTTTACATTTAGGTGGAATATTATTTGTGAAATAATAAGTTGTTAGGACTCGAGGGACTTGTTAATAAAATAGTTTATTATAGAGGAGAGTTTACTAAATATTAAAGGGGGCTTATTGTAAGATTATGTTTTATAAAAGTAGGATTAAGGTGCAAACCGCAGACACACCTTTTGATAAAACATAAACTCCTCTTCCTCTCCCTCTTACTTCCTCCGTCCTATTTTAAATGTCCATTTTTCTTCTTTTTGTTGTTCCAAATTAAATGTCAATTTCTAAGCAATTTCCAGTTTTGCTCATAAAAGACAAAAGACAATCAAAGATTTGAAATAATAACTTGAGGATATTATTGTCATTTTACAACATACAATAAAAAATTTCTTAATCTGTGTGTTTGTGGGCCCATGACATTTAAAATGGGACGGAGGTAGTATAATTTTGGCCGGTCCTAATCGCCGCCTCCTCCCTCCGCCGCTAACAACCACCGCCGGTCACCTCCATCTTCTCGGTTGGTTCGTGCTCGGTTGTGAACTTCCTACTAGTGATGATTCATTGTAACCCGCGTGTTACAATTCTGGTGTAGTCGTCAAAGGTTGATTACTAAACCTTCTATGGTTGTTTATATTATTTATTTGTTTATACGCGTTTAACTGAGATCCTGATTAGGAATATTTATATATATAAATCGGCCCTCATATATATTGTATATATAATCGATTTTGTTAATAAATATAAACCGCTTTCGATTCGTATATGATACCATGATTTCCAATAGTGGTATCAGAGCCACGGTTAAGCGCATATAGATGATAAAGTTATAATTTTGTTCTATGTTTTATTTGTCAAAAAAATTATTTATTTTGACAAAAGATCGAAAACTTTTGGTTGTTCATGGATTGTGATGAGAATCGGGCCCTAGGTTTTTTACCCTTGTCATGGTTGTGTGTTGTGATGTTTTTATTTTTTTATTGATTTGTATTTTTATTACGGATATTGGATCCGATGTAATAGATAGGATTAGAATAGATTTATTTTATTTGTATTTCAAATTTATTATTGTAATCCTACAAGTACAAGATCAAGATGAAGATAAAAAGGCGAACAGGTTCCATGAAGATCGAGATCTCGGGTCGAGTGGAAGTTATCAAAATAGGTTTTGAAACCCTTTAGACTAGTTCATATCGTTTCTGGCTAAAACGAAACGGGCGACCCATTATGTGACACCCGACATATTCAACGTAACATTTTACAAACATACAAGTCTGCCTTAGTGAAAAACATTTATTAACGTACTTAACTGGGTCAGTTGAGTCATGTTATATTACGTATTATCCAGGGTTCAATGATTCGGAGGATCATTGGGGTTATTTTATGTACACACTAGTCTTGAGTCCCGTTGTTGGTGAATTACATGAATTGAATTAAGTGTTATACATAGATTGATCCATATATGTCATACAATGTGCAAATACGTGTTTTAACGGTGTTTACATGATTATGCATGATTCTATATGCTTAACATATGTTAGAGTTGCATGTTCATGTGTTAAGATGTGTTAAAACGCCTTTAAACGACAAAATTGGAAAATCTGGAAATAGAAGAAATTGGTTCGACCTTAAGGGGGGTCGAACCAAGCTACTGAATCTTGGAAACACTCATTCGACCTCACCAGAAACTCATTCGACCCCTGTAAGGGTCGAATGAACAGATAGTATAAATACCATACCTTGCAATTTTTCATCATTTCACAAACCCTAAACGCATCTAAACACTCTCTCTCTCGACCTTAAACACTATGGAATGAGTTTTTGACCTTGTTTTTCATAATCTAACCTACATACACCTTCTATATCATAAACAAGTGAAGATCTAAGGTGTGTTCTTGATCCAAAATCCTTTTTAAGCATTTTTGATTCGTTTTTTATTAAACCCCAAGGGTCCATATCTGTTCTAAGATGGTTTTCATGATTGAAAACCTTTCTAACACCTTTCTAAACAAAACCCCATCATTAAACAAGAGTTTTCATACAAATTAACATGTGTTAATGGTGTTTCATGTTGTGTTATGTGTTGTTTGATGATTGAATGTTGTTTAGATGATATGGCAATGATCTAGGGCTGCTATTGATGGTGGTTTATGATTATCTTAGGTTCCAAGTTGATGGATGATGATGTTTTGTCTATTTTGGGGGGGTTTTGTGTTAGATCTAGGGTTTGATCATGATGTTATCTATAACTTATAATAAAAGAATTGAAGATTGATGAGTTGTCATTCAATGAAGGCCTGAGAAAGCCATTTTAATGACATGGTTTTGAGTTATTATAGATTTAATGTTTTGGGTCTACGTATCTTTCATATAGTTATTGTTTATTGTGACCGTTGACTTGGATCCTGGCATGTCACGCGTCTCGCAGTAAAACCCTGCACGTGGAATTCGAGGGTGTGACATATTAGGGGCTCGATTCGTTTAATTTTTTTTTCTGTTTTTGTGGTTATGGTTTATTTAGTGTAAATAATCTAGATAACCCAAAATAAATAAAATTTTTCATAATCATGGCAACGGTTTTATTAAAACAAGTTTTATAAAACTAAAAAGCATATTTAATAAAAGCATATGTTTTTGTGGTTGTGGTTTACTTAGGGGCTCATTTGCCCTTGATTTGACCAAATTACCCTTGACTTAACGTCAAAAAGTTAACTGGGTTAAGTCCTTGGACTGTTTTGGTCTATTTTTTCAAAAGTCAGGGATTATTCAAGCAATTTTTAAAAGTTTGGACTTGAGTGACAAATTAGCCCAAACCACAGGGATGGTTTTGGTAATTTACTCATCTATCTATATATCTATACATATAATAAACCAAAGCCATTTTAATGACATGTCATAATATTATGCAATCTCTCTTTTAAGAGATGCCACATAGGATGTGATGTGGCAACTCTATGCCAATTAAAAAAAAGGAATAAATATGGTTTAAATATTATTTAACATAATCTATTAAATACCTAATCTACTAAATTTAAATATTAAAATTTTATTATTTTCTCTCCCATGTTTCCTCTCATAACTTTTAAACTTTAATATCTTTCATATACGAGATTTTTTAAAGAAAAAAATTACACTAAATTAACGAGCGTTTTATTATCTTTCCAACAAGTACCATAGTGCTATATAAAAAACGGAGAAAAAAACGACTATTTTTTGTAACCCGACAGGTATTGTGTCAGGTTTTGAATTAGTTTAAAAAAAAAATTGTGGGTTTGGTTCGGGCCTGGGATTAGGTGATACCCGGCCCAATTACCTTTTTTTATATTAGAATATGATAACTTATGGCAGAGATTTGTTTAAAATAATAATAATAATAATAATAATAATAATAATAATAATAATAATAATAATATTCATTAATCATATATTGGCAAGTCATTAATTATGTTGTCATATTAGATATTTTATTATGTCATATTGGATATTTCAACCCGGGACGCTCTCCAACATGTAATTGATATATAGATGTCATTTTTATAGTTTAGGAGGTGTTTGGGATTGAGTTGAAAAATGACTTATTGACTTATTAGCTTTTTGGAAAAGCCAATAAGTCAATAAGTCATTTGGAAAAGCACCAAATCCTAGCTTTTCAAAATGACTTATTAATTTATTGGCTTTTTCAAAAAGTTAATAAGTCAATAAGTTGTTTCTAAACTCAATCCCAAACATGCTCTTAGATACTTCTAATTTTATTCATTTTACTTAGATTTCTTAACCCGGGACGCTCCCGGGGTATAAGCTAGTATATATATATTGCAAAGCTAATAATCCTACATGTCATAATATTATACAATCTCTCATTTGAGAGATGTCACATAGGATGTGATGTGGCAACTCTAAACCAATTAAAAAAAAAGGAATAAATATGATTTAATCTAATCTATTAAATACCTAATCTACTAAATCTAAATATTAAACTTTTATTATTATTATCTCTCTCATGTTTCCTCCCATAACTTTTAAACGTTAATATCTTTTATATACGAGATTTTTTAAAGAAAAAAATTACACCAAATTAACGAGCGTTTTATTATCTTTCCAACGAGTACCATAGTGCTATATAAAAAACGGAGAAAAAAATGACTATTTTTTGTAACCCGACAGGTATTGTTTCGGGTTTGGGATTAGTTTTAAAAAAATTGTGGGTTTGGGTCGGGTCTGGGATTAGGTGATACCCGACCCGATTACCCGAAACAACATACCCAAATACCCGAACTATATAACCGATCATATACCCATGAATTTTTTAACGCATCACATAACCCTTAGACTAATGCGTTCGATATTTCAATAATTAACTTTTTTTTTTCATATTTCATGTTAGTTATTTTTTGAATGATCGATTACAAACTTCCGAATTCATTTGTAATAGCACTAGATTTATACTCCGCCGCAGAGATTCGTTTTTTTTTTTATATTTGAATATGATAACTTATGGCAGAGATTTGTTTAAAATAATAATAATAATAATAATAATAATAATAATAATAATAACATTTTTACATAAATGAATCTTCAATTGTTTGTAAGTTTATTATTGTTTTGATGTTAATCATGTTATTAGGCGATTAATTATTGTTTTGTATATCGCCATGTTTATAGGTACTATGCAGACGAATATTTCAAGTTTTTTTCAAAGACGACTATCGTCAAACATTGAATCGTCATCTTCAACTAGTTTTACCGGTTGCAACGGCTAGTGTTGAAAGATGTTTTTCTTCAATGAAGTATGTGAAGACGGAATTGCGTAATAAGATGGGTGATGGATACATGAACGACACTTGCATTTGTTATGTTTAAAGGGAATTACTACAACAAGTTTCGGTCGAGAATGTAATGCAACGTTTTCAAAAGATGAAAACTCGTAGGGAACAACTATAGGTATGTTTTTTTATCCATAAAGACAATCGTATTTATATTATGTGCTTTAAATTTCTAATGGCAATGTTTTTTCATTATCGCATTGTATTTTTTTATGTGGTGAACCTTATCCGACCCGAACCGACAAACCGACCCGAACCCTTGACCCGACCTGACCGACCCAAAATTTTTGTGCTTGGCCATATGAAATTGAAATAGCTAAAAAAAGGAACCTAGTGAAAAAAAAATCCTGGATCCGCCACTGCTCAAACGAAAGAATTTTAATTGAGAAACGAACACTTGAGAGCATGTGTTCATGGACGTCGGAGCGTAAACGATCAACTTTGGTCAAGTAAAAAAAACCCGAGTCAAGAGCACGGAGCTAGAATGCTATATATAATAATAATAATAATAATAATAATAATAATAATAATAATAATAATAATAAGATAAAACGTGACTTTTGTCACGAAGAAACGGCCCACGGCCCAACTAAACAAAAGAATCAAAAAGAAGAAACAAGATTTTTGTGGCCCAACCTAAATAAAGTCAAAGGGCGGTGCATGAATATGTGAATGGATATATATATATAGGGTGGATATTTTGAAAACCCACTCGAGTTAAGAAAACTCTGAAAACCCGTCAAAAAACATCTAAAAAAGTTTTTTTTTTTTTTTTTTTGAAAAAAATACACAAGGTAACATACATGTTTTTAAGCGTTTTGGGCCAAAAAAATAAAAAAAGCGCCAAACGAATATTTAAAAAAAAAATAAACAACGCAAACTTTGTAACAGCGCTGTTAACATATGTTTTCTGCTTTTTAACATATGTTACAGCGTTGTTAACATATGTTTCTGCTTTTTAACATATGTTAACAGCGCTGTTACAAAGTTTGCGTTGTTTATTTTTTTAAAAATATTCGTTCGGCGCTTTTTTTTATTTTTTTTGGCCCAAAACGCTTAAAAACATGTATGTTACCTTGTGTATTTTTTTCAAAAAAAAAAAAAAAAATTTTAGATGGTTTTTTGACGGGTTTTCAGAGTTTTCTTAACTCGAGTGGGTTTTCAATTTATACTTTCCCTATATATATATATATATATATATATATATATATATATATATATATATATATATAGGATTAGGTTCCAATGAAAACCCATCCTTCATAAAAGAACTAGAAAACTCAATTAAGCCAATAATAACATGCCATGTGTCAAGGTTTTGTCTTTAATAACCAAGGGTAGTATGGTAATATAACATTAAATATTAATATCCAATTATCAATAAAGAAATAACCCACCCCACCCCATACCCACCCCTACTCTCTCTCTCTCTCTCTCTCTCTCTATTCTTTCTCCTGATTATAACAACTCAATTCTCTCTCTCTCTCTCTCTTCAAAATAACACACCTCTCATTCTCTCTTCTCTCTCTCTATCTCATATCTTCCTGTAATAATAATAATAATAATAATAATAATAATAATAATAATAATAATAATAATAATACGTGAGGGGAATGCATAGATCCAGATCAAGGCTTTTATAACATTATTATTATTATTAATCAACAAATCAAGAAAATTAAGAAACAGTGGACGGTGGTTGGAGTGGATCCAGATCCAGATCTGTAAGTTTGTTTTTTTGAATATTATGGTGGTGGTTTCGGTTTTTTTTTTTTTTTTTTTTTTTTTTTTTTTTTTTTTGGGGGGGGGGGGGGGGGGTTGAGGTGATGGTTATGGTTATGGTTTGGTGATGGTAGTAGGTGACGGTGGTGAGGAAGCCGGTGGTTATGGTGGTGGTTCTGGGTTTAGGGGGGTTTCGATGTGGTGGTTATGGTGATGGTATTATTGTTATTATTATTATTATTATTATTATTATTATTATTATTATTATTATTGAAAAAGATGAACAGGTTTATTATTATTATTATTATTATTATTATTGTTATTATTTATAAGATTTCATGGGTTTTTTTATAGATGATGTTGTTGGTTGAAAGACGATGATGCTTGAAGATGATGATGCTGGTTTGATGAAGATGATGATGCTGCTTGAAGACGATGATGGGTTTTTTTATATAAGGTAAGTAAACACTAGTGTAAACTTTGTGTTTAATGCTGTTTTATGGTTGATGAATAAGGTTTTTTTTTTTATATATAAGAAGATGATGATGTTTGTTTTTTGTTGATGCTGATTTTTGGTTGATGAATAGGGTTAGGGTTAGTATAGTTGTTTAATAAATTTTAGATCTGGTGTGTTTAATCTTTATAAAATTATGAGAGTGTAAACTGTGTTTTTACAAATGTAAACTGTGTGTCGACACTGATGTAAACTGGAAAATGGTGTAGAAATGGTTTGTTTTTGTTGTAAAATAATTGGGTTTTTTTTCATGTAAGAAGACGATGATGATGTTGTTTTTTGATGTTGAATACTAGGAGTGTGAATAAAACTGGTTTTTTTACATATGTGAAAATTTTTACATCGATATGTGGGTATGTTTGACAGTGTTATGTTTTTGATGTAAACACTGGTGTAAATTCCTATATTTTGAAGTCAAAACGTTTTGTATGTGTTATGAGGGTGTTTACACCAATGTAAACGGTTTGTGTCATTTGTATTTTTAATCATTTTGTTTACACCATTGTAAACATGTTGTTTTGGTATGCATGACGATCCACCATCTAGGGTAGTGCATGATGTGCACAGCGGTGTTTCGCGCACGTCCAGCCGGTGATAACGCAGGTACGAGAGTGTATGATGTGCACAACGGTCTTTTTAATAAAAGTTGTTTTAAATTGTGTAGGCATTTTGTATATTCGACAAATGCAGGCCTGATTAGGATTAAAAGTGTTTGAATTTTTTCAACAGTAGTGTTTCAATGTTTTTTGGGGGTGTTTACACCAATGTAAACACCATGATTAATTCACGTTTTGGGTTTTTTTCAATACAAACTTTGTAAAACAAATTGAGTGTGCGAATTTACATCAGTGTGAACAACCCTCTATATAGGATTTAGGTTATTTTGTATGTGTTATATGGGTGTTTACACCAATGTAAACTTTGTAAAACAAATTGGTTTGTTTTCCAGATTGGTGTAAGAGTAGCGCCTCGGATCTTGCCAACAGAGAATATGGGAAGTCACGGAGGACCAAAGCGCCTCGAACTTTGCCTACTAGGTATTATTAAAAGTATTTTTTTTTTGTAAAAGTATTTATTTGTATCAAATTTGATACAACTTTGCTTATGTAAAAGTATTTACACTAACAACTTTGTACACCCAAGTTACCATATTATCTTTCGGAATGGGGTATTTACACTGATGTAACTGTGTAAAATGTTTAGGGTTTAGGGGGTATTTACACTGATGTAACTGTGTAAAATGTGTTTTTGCAAATGTAAACTGTGTGTCTACACCGATGTAAACTGGCGCAAACGATGTTGTTAATGGGGGGGTGTACATATATGTTTTTAGATATTTTGTAATTTTTACACAAATTTTTTCATAGGGGTAAACTAGATTCCTATTAAAAATAAATATTTTTTTTTAATAAGATGTAAAAGTTGTCTTTTTTTGTGGTTTTGATAGTTTGGCTATGTGTTCAAAGCTGATGATGGAGATCAAGAAAACGAAGAACGAGTGGTTGTCGTTTTACATGATGATTTCGATCCAAATTTGGTGTTCTTTTTGTCTTTTTACACTGATGTAAATGTGTTTGATATGTTTGTAATTGTATTTTTATACACAGAATGTAAAATGGATTATGAAATATATTTGGATGTTTTAAAATTGAAATATATTTTGATGATCTGCTGTAAAAGGAGGAGAGAGGGAGTGGGAGAGAGAGAAAGTTGATTTTGACTTTGAGAGGGATGTGTCAGGTGGGCCATGTGGAGAAGGAAAAAGAAGGAGAGAGGGAGTGGTGGAAGAAGACCATACTACCCTCATTAATATTTTAATACCTTTTTTTATAATAAAAAATAGCAAGTGGGTGGATAAAGACAAAAAAAGTATGTGGCTCAATCCTAACCATTAGATCATTAAAGATCAATGGCCACAAATGGTTTCCGGTGTTCTTTTACGAAAAGCATGTTCTCATTTTACACTTTCCCTATATATATATATATATATATATATATATATATATATATATATATATATACTAGCAAGAATGCCCGCGCGTTGCCGCGGGTATTTATGTTTATTGATTTATAATACCAATTTTCTATAAAAACAAATGTATCAATATCCCGGAAGCAGTTGGTTATGTAGTGAACAAAGTTTCTACTTTATAATGGTCAAGACTCAAGAACTATTATTTTCTATAACAATTTGCATTTGTTCTCTAAGGATTCTAAATGAGTCAACAATACCTAGGGTATAAAGCTTTCCGTTGTTTGTTTATTTTGGCGATTGTACTTTATCAACATCAAGAATATTAAAACACGATTTATTAAAACAAGTAAATAAAAAAGTCCATAAAATGTAACAGTAACACCACAAACATGTTATAAGGAAAAATCATGAACATATTTACAAGTTCACGTTTGTTGTTGCTTGCCTTCTCTCAATATATGAATCAATTTAGAGATCCATTGCACCATTTTCTGAACAAACTTGAGCTAATGACTTATCAAATCCGAATGCAACAAGACCATCTTGGTACTCAACCAACCAACCATAACCTTATGCATACGAGTGTATTCGTTACAAGGTACCTCGGTATAATAATTAATTCTTCAAATTTCACCTTATTAAATAATTACCTAAAACATGTCAAAGTAACTAAAAGTCCTTTTAATATACCTCAACGGGTGTACCGTACAATATGTGGTGATAGAGATCCTACTCGTATGTAACAATGCCTTGTGATCCTTCACGAGTTTCGAGAGCTCGAGGTAGCATTTATGTGGGGTTGTGCTTTTTCTAGGGAGAGTGACATTTTAGGAAAAATGAAATGATGTCTTCTTGCCAGTAGATGCCAATGTTTTGGTAGCCCTGTTTTTCACTCCTAGCCCCAAATGGTCGGATATCACCTACAGTTTCACACTAACTTGATCAAAATATCAATCCAAATAGCTTTTTAGTCCACTAAAAGTTTAAAAGAACATCCATTATTATAGTAATGGAACAAAACAATTGAAGTTGCTAATTTCTACCCGTTTATATATGGATGGGACGATCCAATTTAGTTTATCATTAATGGCGTAGTTGTCAAAGTGCCTAGGCGCACTCAAGACGCATAGGCCGAACCTTAAGCCTAGGTGCAAGGCGCATAAAAAACAGGAGCTTTTTATAATTAGGCGCATAGTATAAAATACAATTTTAAGGATTTTAGAGATGTTTTAGGCTTGTTTAAGGCTATATTAGGATGCTTTATGGTTGTTTAGGACTTGTTCATAACTCATTTAGGATGTTTTAGGGTTTAGGCAACTTTTAGCCTGAATTTGGCTGTAAATCAGCCTGAAAACAGCCCCTATAGTGCGCCTTAGTGCCTAGGCGCGCACATCACAGGGCGCAGTGCACTTGGTGTGCCTGGTTGCGCCTTGCGCCTAGGCGCGCTTTTGACAACTATGATTAATGGGTCAAATGGATAAAAGCAAAAGGTTTAGCTACATGGACACATGTGAAATGAGTAGAATGAGCCGAAACTCCCAATTTTTTTGACACGCTAACGTTTTGTTTGAAAGATTAGATGATTATTGTGGTAATATATTTTTTTGTAATAACATTTATAAATAGTTTGTTTATAAAAAAAAGATTTAAATAATTGAACATAAGAAGTTTCTACCCAACACAACCTGATGTGGCCTTGCAAAGAAGATGCCCATTATTGTGCTGATCAAGCATTCTACAACTCATGATAATGAGTGACAGCAGTGAGCTTGTGAGATTCACACGTTCCATCAGAGAAAATATAAACAATAATAACATAAACATTATTTTTAAATAGAAGTAAAACAAGGTACTGCACTGTGGCTGGCGCTTACATGCTTGTAGAAACAAGGCTACTGAAGCATAGCAAAAGAAATATAACCGCTTTCCAAAAGTTATCAAAGAACTGATGAATATTGAAGATAAACTCTGCAACCGCAAGTAGCTTTGGACAAGGGCTAATGGACTAAACACCTGTAAAACATACAATAAACTACGAATTTATTACATATAAGTTGAATACTATGTATACACATGTAAGAAGTTATAAGTATCTATACTTTGACTTTGAGCAAAATGACAAACTGACTAAATTGATCAGTTGCCATCAGCATTCAGCCATGTACTTGATTATAAAAAAAGGACAATAAGTCCCAAGGTGCAATTGTGCTAAGCCTAACACCGCCATTAACACTCGACAATACGCGACACATTAACACTGATCACTATAACTCAACAACACATCTAAAATCCCAACTATGTCATTTTATAAGCTGGCCAGAATGCGCAAGATAATAACAACACAAACTTATCCTTTTCATGTTACTTATAACTACAAACGAATCTACAGTCTTCACTATAACCTTTAACCCAATCTCAGGAATCAATCTTACTTACCACCACGTTTTAGCGCCACTCACACTTGAAAACAGTCGAACACGTTACACATAGATCATTGATCACTATAACTTACTACAAATCTCTAAAATCCCAACCGAATTCATATTCTTATTACGACAAACGACTCTTCATTATAACCTTTAACCTAATTTCAGGAATCTATCTTATTTAACACTAACCATATCTCCCAAGTAAAGGCGAAGCTTTTTGCCGTTTTTTTGCTCAATAGTGTAAATTTACGCGTTGTCATCCGAAAACTTTGACCGTATCGACTCCGACCCCCTTCGTTTTAAGGGGTCCAGTAAATTTGTTTCAAGCTTCACCACTACTCCTAAGTACTAACGGCCGATCACAGGACCGCGCATATTTTACACAAACAGTCTAGCATGCCTCGTCAATAACAACACTCATTATTTAACTCATTTCAATAGCATACAATATTCAGTCAATTACCTACTTGGTCCATTCAGTCTGTTGTCTTCAAAACTGACAACAACAAAAAAGATTATTATTATCCCACTATTTTAGTTTAAATTTTATCATTATAAGTGTGCCCACAATTTAATGATTTCAAACATGTTAGTAGAATCAATGCAGATAGCAAACTGTATACAAAGATTATACAAACACAAATTAGTGTTTACCTTAAAATGTAGTCTTTAAGGTGTATCTTATTAGTGGTTCACGGAAGTCGGCAGAGTATCGACATGAATTCGGTTGGTATAACGGAAGTCGGTAGATATCAGTGCACACGTTGTAGTAAACAAAATAATAACACAAAAAAACTCAAGTCGGGACAGGAATTCAGTCGTAGTTTGGATACGTCATCTGACACTTCCCTGATACATAAAAACATGCCCAAAGGAAACCAACTATTCTAATCAAAATAAGACCTAAACCTTAATAGTCCCAAGACCACCAGATTACACTCGTTCTGCTTCAGCACTCTCGTTGTTCGTGACTGGTGAACTGTTCCACCATCGATAGCTACCGCTACCATTGGAAAACTCCCTGGAAAACTCAACAGAAGGTAAAGTGGCAGCTGTGGGTTATGATAAGCATCAAAGTAATGGAAATTTAATGGTCGATCAAACACTAAGAAATTCAAATGGAAAAGGAGACCAGTGTGGCAGTGTACAAAAAGCAATTGGAAAAAGAGTATATATAACATTCCATAGAGATGTAAAAGTTCCTATTATCTGATTACCTAACCGGCCAATCCTACACGTTTTAACCTGACCACATTAACGTATTCATCAAATAAAAATATAATAAATAATTTTAATAAAAGGCCAAGTAAGACTTAACACTTCCATAATCCTTCCAGCATTTGTGTAGGTAAGATCCTAATTGGAGTCTTGCTCGTACATGAATAAGGTCACAACAATAAGCTTGAGTATTGGATGGTTCCCATCAGCAACAGCACCCAACCGCTCCCTGATACTTGAAAATGTGCTTTCCTGTCAAAATGAACACCAAATAATAAGAAGACTTATGGTTCGTTTGATCAACTAAACAAGAACAAAGGAACAACTATAGAAACGCCATCTTTGCTTATCATCATTAA
Source organism: Ambrosia trifida (assembly GCA_028751855.1). Classification (NCBI taxonomy): domain Eukaryota; kingdom Viridiplantae; phylum Streptophyta; class Magnoliopsida; order Asterales; family Asteraceae; genus Ambrosia; species Ambrosia trifida. Next base: position 10,249,896 of record CM054131.1, read on the forward strand.
CAATACATATGATACTCTCAACTTTGTAACCAACTCAAGATCTCCAATGTCATTTTGTTATAGCATCATTTTTTTTAACCAGTTCATGGTAAACTGACCCATTTAAACCAATACCTAGTTTGACCTGTGTAAGTACTCAACGGCAAGCAAGGTGTGCGTCCAGGCGCAGCTCGGTGCTGTAATCAGTTATTTTGTAGAAACTGAAAGAATAAAACCTTTCTAGATGCTGTAATCAGTAAAGTCCGGCCATCTTCAAGGTGTTTTCTAGAAAAATCATAAAGATACGAAAAAATTTGTATATCATTTACACATATCAAGGAATATTATATCGTACCTTCATTGTCCTAAATCTTCGCCTTGACATTGTCAATGGTATCGCAACATAGTCTTCCCATTCATCGATTTCATGTAAATCTGCATCTTTGTTTCATTTGAGGCAGTCGGAAATAAAAGAGTGAACAAATCAAAAGGAACTCGCTAAAAGCTTACCCCGGTTGTCGGAAAACGTTCATACAGCTACCAAATCGGAATCAGGTTGTTGAACCTACCTCAACCACCATCTACCACCGACATGTCGTTTAAGTTGCCAAATCAAATACAGAAAACCCAGATTAAACTAAAAAGATTTAAAAAGTAAAAAAACCTCGTTAACCCTAAAGTTTAAAACTTTATTACAAATTTCACAAAAAAAAAAAACTATATTCGTAATCTTTATCTCATCAAATAACCGAAATTCTTAACTTTTTTTATAAAATTAGAGTCATTTGCATACCCGATCGGATAAAATAGCCAAAAAAAATAGTTCAATTGAAAGGGGAACTTACATAAACCCTAATGATCATGGATTTGGAAAGTTATGGATCAATTTGGTGAGTTTTTCTATACGTGATGGGTGAAATTGAAAGAGGAGATTGGAATATATGGAAAATGATGGGATTATTGTTATTTTATTGGTGATGGGTGAAGAGAAATCGACCAACTTTCAATTGAAGAGGGATTGCAAGGGATATGAAACTGATCTTCCATTGAATATACATTTTAATGTTCGAGTTAAGTATGATCAGAGAAAACCATTCATTGGTAAGAGGCAAACGATAGGTTTGAAGAACTCAGGGATGTGAAAAGAGGGTATAATTGTAAAAATGTTTTGATATTGCAAAGGAAGTGGTATGTAAAATGTCAATATTACCCTTTTAAGTGTCTTAATTGTCATAACTATCTCCACAATACCCTTAAATTTCTTGCTTAAAAATGTTGTACATATTGTTTCTTAAGTTGTACGGAAATGAAAATGACCATGTTGGCAATCACTCCTCCTTTATAATGTATTATATATATATATATATATATATAGGGATCGGTTCAAATAAAAAGTTTAAAAAACGTGCGAAGCGTGCGAAGGCTTCTACGCGCGTTTTCTTGAAGGGTAGTATCGTCATTTTACTCGATATTTAAAACCCATATCTTTTATAAAAGGATCAGATTTTCAAATTCGTATTTACTCTGTTTTTAGATTTTGAATTCAGTATAAATCAATCATAAATCAGTTCATTCAATCATAAATCAGTTCATTCTCTTTCGATTATATCTCCAAACGATTTTCCTTTATTCATTCATTAAAGATGTCTGTGAATAATGATTGTGCAGGTATGATTTGAGCTATCTATTACGTAATGTTTTGTTCGATTGCTTTCTTTTTAATGATTTCGTTTTCTGTTTAGTAGAATTTGAATTAAATTCAGCTTTTTTTTATTGATTGTACGTTGTTTTTCTATTTATGGAAGCATTACGTTATTTGTTCTTAGTTTTGTTATTAAATTCATCTTTTTTTGTTTGATTTCTTTGTATTAATGATAGTTTTTACGTTATTTTTTTGTGTTTTTGTTTGTTTCATATCACAATGTCACAATTTTACGTGTTTTTTTTGTTTGTTTATTATATTCATGTTACGTAACTTTCATTACATTATTATATTTTATGCTTTATTAGGCCATTTATGTTACTGTGTTAATAGTTATTACGTGATTTCTGGTTTTATTTTCAATGATAGAGGTGAAAGTAGTTCTACTCAGGCTGTTTCAACAGTTTATAAACCACAAGTTGCCTCTTCTATGACGCCATGTGTTGATATGGTATTTCCATCGATTGATCATGCGTATGAGTTTTATGTGACATATGCAAAAAATGCTGGATTTAGTGTTCGGAAAGGAGGTCAATATGTTCATGGTGAGATTCTTAAGTTGAAGCATTTGGTTTGTTCAAAGGAAGGATTCAAATCTTGTAAAGCGTTTGATAGTCTTCAAAATGGTAAAAGTAGGAATAAACCATCGCAGAGAACAGGTTGTAATGCTCATATAGTTTTTTCGTCAGAGAATGGACAAAATTTTAAAGTTTCAAAGTTTTTTGAAGAGCATAACCATTATTTGGTTTCTCCAGAAGATATGCAATTTCTTCCATCATCACGTAATTTGACATATCAACAAATACAAGTGTTATGCAATATGTCCAAAGTAAACATGGGTCCTGTTAAGGCTTTTAATCTAATGAGGACAATTTATGGTGGTTTTGAACAAGTTGGTGCTACTGCTGCAGATTTCAAAAATTTTAAAAGGGATTTGAACTTATATATTGGTGAGTATGATGCGGATATGGTAGTTAATATGCTGCAGAAGAAGCAGGACTTTCTTCCTGATTTTTATTTTGAGTATAGTCATGACACTAAACGACAGTTAACTGGATTATTTTGGGCTGATGAGCATGCAAAAAGAAGTTATAAAGTTTTTGGTGATGTTGTTTCATTCGATGCTACTTTCAATTCTAACAAGTAAGTTCATTACGTAATTATGTTATTCATTTTACGTAATTATTTCAGTTTAATTAATTAATTTATTTTTTCTTTTTTAGATACAAGATGGTATTTGTTCCATTTACCGGTATCGATAATCACTGCAACAATATAACTCTAGGTGCTGGATTGCTGAGTTCAGAGACAATTGAATCCTACTCATGGATGTTAACTTGTTTCAAGAAGTGTTTTGGTAAAGAACTGCTTGTTGTAGTTACCGATCAAGATCCTGCTATAAAACAAGCAGTTGCATCAGTTTTACCAAATAGTAGGCATAGATTGTGCATGTGGCACATCATGAAAATGGTTGCTGATAAGGTATATGTCATTTTTGCTATGATTTTTGATTTTTTGTATGTTACGTAATTTTCAAGGCTTTTATCTGTATACCATATTTGTTATTACGTGATTATTTTTTATGATATGATTTTTTGATTTTGTGTATGTTACGTGATTTTCAAGGCTTTTTATTTGCATAACATATTTTTATTACGTGATTATTCAAATTCATAACAATATGTGTTTTTGTTATTTTTATAGGTTGGTCCTGCATTATGCAACAATGATGATTTTAAACAGCGTATTTGCGACATTGTTTGGACAGATTCTATTTCACCAGAAGAGTTTGAAAAGGGATGGGAGCAACTTGTTTTTGATTTTAATCTCTTTTACCACGATTGGTTGTGTGACATTTATTCAAATAGAGCAATGTGGATTCCTGCTTTTTATCGCGATGAGCCAATGTCAGGTCTTATGCGTACTACTTCAAGATCTGAATGTGAATATCATTTCTTTGGTCAAGTTTCAAATGCTCAATTAACGTTTCTTGAGTTTATTAGTCATTTTGATACTGCCATGGAATCTCAAAGGTATACTCATAGGAAAAATGATCATGAGACGAGGTATAAAACACCGGATTTTTGGACTGATTATCCTATTGAGGTGCAAGCTGCGAAATTATATACAAGAAGTATTTTCTTTGATGTCCAAGAAGAAATTTACGGATCTGTGCATAAATGCATAAATGTCTTTCTTTCACATGAAGGAGATATAGGGACGTTTCTAATAAAAGATCGTTCTGCGTATGGTGCCGGTTTGATAGAGGTATGTATAGTTTATTTTTTATGTTACGTAATTTTTTACATATCATTGTAACAGACATTACGTAATTACCTGTTTCATTAGTCTCTCACTTTCATATACCTCATTACGTATTTTTTTTATGGAGATCTTTTTTGTATTGCAGGTTAAATTTAACCTGGAAGATTTGACAATTTTATGTTCTTACAAGCGTTTTGAGCGATATGGTTTATTGTGTCGACATGCTTTTTTAGTTTTAAGGTTGTGTGATATAAATGAAATTCCCAGCAGATACATTCTTGATCGCTGGAGGAGTGATGTTATTTGTAATAGTCCCTCTCGGTCGAGCTTGTCGTTGGTGATGCATACTGATGAAAATGGGGACAATCAAAGTGTTAATGATGTTGTTCGTGATATAATGCATTTGAGTGAGTATGTAGTTAATAAGTTGATTACTGATTTTGAAAAGTTGAAGCTGTTTAGAGACGAGCTAAAAGCGACGAAAGAGAAGACAGATGAAGCTGGTATTCAGAGGATATCAGCCAAGAAGAAAGAAATTATTCAAGCTATTATTGGGGCTCCACATCAAACTGAGGCTGCTGTTCGTGTTCCTCATGGTATTAGGAATAAGGGTTGTGGGTCACGCAAAAGGTTTAAATCAAAACGTGAACAAGCGATTAGTCGTGCAGGGAAGAGATCAAGAAATTGCAAAGTATGTGGGGGTAGTGGTCATGATAGGCGCACCTGTGAAGTTCTTAAAGGGACTGCAACAGCTAACAACAAAGGGAAAGAACCCGTCAATGAAGCAGATGCGGATAATAGTCTAGATTCGGAATATGAAGTTGGCGATGATTGATTATGTTTTTTTGTTAAATTGACATTGAAACATTTTCTTTTTTTACATTGTTACGTGATTTTTTGTACACATATGGTTTTTTTGCATTTCATTACGTAATTAGTTGACATGCTACGTAATTGTATCATAGCATAATCATTCACATATAACCATTACTTTACATTTTTTTTTCACATGTTACGTAATTTTATGTTAGGTAACCATTATCAGTTTCATACATGATTAACATATAACCATTATCATACATGTTTTTTGTATGTTACGTAATTGTATTTGTATGTTAGGTAACCATTATCAGTTCAGTTTCATACATGATTAACATATAACCATTATCATACATGTTTTTTGTATGTTACGTAATTGTATTTGTATGTTAGGTAACCATTATCAGTTTCATACATAATCATTCATACATTATCATTCATACATTATCATTCAACATAATCAGAAACATACATAATCATTCATATAATGTAGTATGTGACAAGCAAAATGTTAAATTGTATCAGGACATTTGTCATACATAAACCAAATGTTAAATTGTATCATGACATTTCCGACACGTGGCATTAAAACTATTTCAAACATGATCATTTTGTCTTTTCACAAGAGTTTGGAATAAGTTCTTCTTGTACTTCGCCTTCTCACTGTATTCCTTTTGATGAAACTCCCAAGCCAGACGATCAATTAAATTTTTATTTTTGTTGGCATCGGAGAGTAGGATTTTTGATAGATATTTGTAGCGAAGGTCATCAATCTGCATTTGTTGAGCTGCTCCTTCTTTTTGAAAATCAGTTACCCATTTTCTTCTATATGTGCTCATGAAAGTCTCCATATGCCTCATTGTGAACACCCCACAATCGATTTTGTTATGTGAAGTTCTCCATTCCATTTGGACTCTCACTGGATTTTTACTTACCATTTTAGGAGTCATGGGGTGTTCATTGACCATCATATAGTTGCATAAAGCTTCTTTCTGCATACATTACGTAATTTTACCATAAGCATTACGTAATTAACTAACATCAAAATAATATTAAGTAAAAATATTTTTTTTTACCAATGGCACTACGATGTTGTCATATTTGCTATTAGCTCCAAGCTTGCTGTTGTCTAGTATTTCTATCTTCGGGTTCTTCATGTTGAAACATATTACATATATGTGGTCCGAAGATACGATGGGCATGAACAACAAATCCACCTCATTGATTGATTTTATTTCATTTTTGCTAAGTGCAAGATTTAAGTTCGCTGTCATGGTGTCCATTCGCTTTAAATCATCATATTGAGGCGTGAAGCAGTCACTTGGCTGTAAATTTAGCATACATTACGTATTTTAGCATAACCATTACGTTATTATAATTTATGTATTACATGAAAAAGCTAAGGAGCATACCAGAATATTTGTTTGAACAAACAACCTAAATGGTGAACCTGGAGCTCTTTTCTTCTCGTCGTGGTTCAGCACATGCGACCATGCATCCAAAACATTAGATGATAATGTTATCCCAGGGTATAAGCATTCAAATACCACTTTGAAGAATGGAGTCCCATCTGCTGGCTCGAATACAACGTCACTGTGGAAGATAAGTTTTAATACACATTACGTAATTTTTTGTAATAAACTATGTTCTGAAAATATTCATTACGTAATTTTTCTAATAACAAATTAAAGTAATATAAGGTTTTTCTTACTGTGTTGCCTCGGTTGCTGCAAATATAAACTGCGCAACTATGTTTTCATCTTCAGTTATTTTGTTCTTCATCACCACCTGCCGTTGAATGTAAGGAGACTTCAGAGGTCCAGCCAACATCCTTCCTCTTTTTGCACGTTCAACGTGTTTATTGGCTATGGTTGACTCCAGTGATTGACTAACTATTAGTCTCCCTACTGTTTTTGGTGTTTCGATATCAGCTTCAGAGTTTTGTAGGAATGGTAGATCTGGAATTACATCTGTAGGTGTATCATCTTGTGAGATATTCAGATCGAAACTTGGTCCTTCATAGCTTTCATTCTGTATTTCTTCTACTTTGTCTCCCTCCGATGTCTCGATCTGTTTTCCTTTCCTAGATCTCTCTTCAAACTCATTCAATTCTTTCAAGAATTGCGAACTGACATGTTCAGATGATGTTTGTGTGGTTGAAGTTTGCAAAGCTGCATTCTTTTCTTCTTTGTCGACTGCTTTTATCATCTCAGCAATCATATCTGTGCTGTCACTCTCTAGGGCCTCATTTCCTGATTTTAGTTAACAATTTATATACATTCATATACGTTCCATTTAGTATAAACATTTTTAATATACATTACGTAATTTTTTTACCTTTATCGGCCGGTGGTTCATTTGTTGTTGCGTCTTTCAAAGCATCCATTATATCTGTCAAAGCTTCTTCTTTATTTGTTTCTTCAAGTTGTTTAGTTGCGGCAATCATTGCATTTAGCATTCCTGTGCTAACACTTTGCGAAGTTGTTGCCGTTTCATTCAAATCTTTTTTTTCACCTGTAATTACGTATTATGATCATTAATAAGTTTTGACAAATAATCTGTTACGTGATTTTTTACCTTTATTGACAGGTGGTTCATTTCTTGTTGCATCGTTCAAAGCATCCATTATGTCTTTACCTTCTTTCACAATTTCTTCTTCATTTGTTTTCTCAAGTTGTTCAGTTGCGGCGATCATTACATTTAGCATTCCGGTGCTAACACTCTGTGAAGTTGTTGCCTTTTCATTCAAATCTTTCCTTTCACTTGTAATTACGTATTCTGATCATTAATAAGTTTTGACAAATAATGTGTTACGTGATTTTTTTTTTACCTTCTAGTGTTTCAGCTGCAATCACTATTGCATCTAGCATCCCTGTGCTAACACTGTTCTGGTTTTCCTTTTCACCTGCAACTACTAATATACTTTTTTGATATCCATTACGTAATTTTTAACTAACTTTTTTTATCATTTAAATATACATTACGTAATTTTTACCTTCTATGTTTTTCTCATTACTTGATTTGTAACTTGCTACCCATGACTTCCATTTTGTTTGCTTCTCACGTATAATGTTGTTGTGTCTAAAAAATTTGAAGTGGCTTCTTCGAAAATTTCATCTATTTCAGCAACATATGTTTGAAACTTCTCCATTTTGTTTTCTATTTTTGAAAGCCATTCCTGCAAACAATACGTGAATAAATTACATGATTTCTGTTGATGTTTGACATAATAAATTACAGTTACTTACATTCTCATCAACTGGGTAAGGACTTTTGTTTTTCTTCTTTCCCATTGTCTTTTTCCTTGTTGACCCTTTTATGCTCTCATCTGTTGATTTTTGAGTTGCAACTTTTTGTATTTTTGGTGTTGTTGTTGCCTCATTTGCATCACCATCCTGCAAACATTACGTGATTTTTTAAAATCCTATATACATATGCATGTTATGTAATTTTTATACAGTTATTGCACTTACATTAGGAACTTGTGGAGTGTTGTAATTTTCCAAGATTTCATCAATGTCAGAGAGTGATTTTTGAAAGATTTGCTGTTCATCATGCTGAATGTATGCATCTTCATTCTTACCATCTTCTTCCATTTTTTCTGCATCACCTTCTTCACCATCATAATCATCTCCACCAACACCACCAGCATCTTCATTTCCACCATCATCTTCTTCATCCTCATCATTATGTCCTTCTTCATCTCTAGGACTTTCTACTTCATCATTTCCTTCTTCATCCTCATCATTATCTTCTTCATCAGTTGAAAATGGCCCATTGTCATACAAATGTTTATCAACATCAGAAAAATTATGGGTGCTAATGTACTTAATTGCTGGTGTTTGTGCTATTTCAGGAGCATGTGATAACCTCTTTTCATGTACATAAAGCATCTGTCATGTGAATAAAGTTAACATTTGATCATTACGTAATTAGTAATAACACATTACGTAATTTGTATTTTTTTATACATTTACATAATTATGAATGAAAAACATACCGCAAGAAAAGGCAAAGGTCCATTATACATTTCAGTTCCGTTCCAGCTTGCCTTCGTTCTTTTGAGACAGAAAATTAAGTACTCACACCAATTCAATTTTTTGATTGATTTTTCATCTGTCACTCCTTTCAAGAACATTTGATTTAATGTTGAACTCTTTGTTACTTGCCCAAAAATAGAGTTGTAAAGTACAAGGAAGTTCAACTTGAAAATCCAGTCTCCGCTTTTGCTTTCAATTATTTTATTCTTCACATCCGAGATTAAAATCTTGTTATGTTCAAACTGGGACTTCCATACAGTAAGCGTGTTAGATGAACCCTTCCTTGGTTTGTTCTTTTCATTTACTGTCTGGTTACCCATTGGGACACCAAGGACTTGTTGAACTTTGTTGCTTGTAACTTGAATGATGTGGTTTCCTACATTCAACTCATTTCGTCTATCATCATAATTCACTAATAACCATCTTGCTAACTTTGTTGGCACTGTTTTAATGTTCATTGATAAAAAAGCTTCAAATCCCATCTGTTTGATTGCTTTTTTCTAGGCACTTGATAAGCTTGCCATCGCCTCATTCATGTTATCAACAGACGCCCTTACATGTAATTTTATATTTGAGTACAGAACAAATTGCTTTCTTGGTGGTGAATTTTGAGGCTCTTCTGGTGAATTTGCAGGCTGTTGTTGTAGAAGTAATTCATTTTCATTGATCTCTGCGTTATTATCAAATGTTATAATTACGTAACAATGACAGAATCATTACAAATTTCATTACCAAAATAACGTAATATAGACATATAATCATAAACTAGTGTTTTCATTTACCAAAATTGCTTAACAATGACAGAATAACTACATTTTCATTACCAAAATAACGTAACAAAGACATAATCATAAACTAGTGTTTTCATTTACAAAATTGCTTAATAATGACAGAATCACTACATTTTCATTACCAAAATAACGTAACATATACATAATCATCATATATTTATGGCCAGAATCATTACAAATTTAATTACCAAAATAACGTAATATAGACATAATCATAAACTAGTGTTTTCATTTACCAAAATTGCTTAACAATGACAGAATAACTACATTTTCATTACCAAAATAACGTAACAAAGACATAATCATAAACTAGTGTTTTCATTTACCACAATTGCTTAACAATGACAGAATAACTACATTTTCATTACCAAAATAACGTAACAAAGACATAATCATCATATATTATGGCCAGAATCATTACAAATTTCGTTACCAAAATAACGTAATATAGACATAATCATTTCTAGTTCTATTAATAAAATTACGTAACACAGACATACTTTTTTCCATTACTAAAATCATGTAACATTGACATAATCACTACATTTCCATTACCAAAAATAACGCAATATAGACATAATTATGATGCACCATAGACATAATCATTTTTCTAAAATCATGTAACATTTTTGACAGAATCACTACATTTCGATTACTAAAATAACGTAACATATACAAAATCATTTCTAGTTCTATTACTAAAATCACGTAACACATAACAAAAAAAAATTCTCTGTACCATTTTTCTTTGAAGGCCTGTCATGGTTTGCTTTTGTTCTTCTCTCTGATTTGTCAGTTTTATCGTTGGTTTTTTGAATTTTTCTAGGGCCTGATAATTAGAAATACGTATTTTAGTACAATTTCACAACGTATTAACAATATTAATTCACGTAATACTTATTTACCTTCATCAACGTCGTTCTTTTCACCTTCATACTATGTTCCTCTTTTTCTTCCTGTAGCATGCATAATGTAAGTTATTATATAGTTTTTCATTGTAAAATTTGGTACAGAATAACGTAATGTACTTACTTTCGTATACTTTTGAGTATTTCATGGTTAATCTTCTGTAGAAATGGAGTTTATTGATGATTTTAACTAGGGTTTCAGAGTTTATTATGTAATTTTGGGGAGAAGTTTTTAGCGATTAATGAGACTGAACGGTCTATTATAATTTGATTTTAGAAAAATTGACGATTATACCCTTATTAACTGTCTAATCTCTCACTTATTTACGAAATTGACACCGCGTACTTTTTAATTAATGACGTAAGATTATTGCTTGATCGACGGTTAATATTCCTTCGCATGCTTCGCACGATTGTGTGTTTTTGTAGAATAACCGCCCCCTATATATATATATATGTTTTTGATGGCAGGAGGTATAAGAAGATATCATTCGACCAAACAGAGACATATTTTCAAGGGAGCTGCTGAGTTCTTCAATCCTAAGGAGTTTTGGAGGATTTTTAAAGAAAAAGGTGTTATTAGGTGCACTAAAGATTAATTATTTGAAGATCTGATGGTTTGTTTAATCCGTTTATATTTTTAGAGACATGTTTATCATTGTTTTTCGAGACTTTATGACTATGTTTCTGATTTTAATTATGAACTAAATATTTCCATGGTTGCTTAGGTCTATGAACTAGACACGTAATTTGCTTTAATTAATGATCTTGGGATTTAATTTTGATGTGTTGAATTACATGGTTTGGCTTTATTGGTTGATTTTTAATATTTGTGTACTAGTGTTTCTTGGTTTAATTATTTGTTTGTTGATTTTGATGGTCTAGGCACATAGGAATATCCCCTAGATCTAGAAATCATTCTAATTTGATTAACTTAGGTTGTCGAGCTAGTTCTTGCAGTTAGGAATAGCGCAAGTTTAACAAGTTTTTTAAAACCAATTAACTAAGGTGTGCAGTCCCTTCTCAAAGGATAGGAATATAGTTCGGGATTGCTAGGTTGACTAACTAGGCATTGTTTGGTAGTTTGGTTATCATTGGGGCGAGGTCAGCTACTTATTCGTGTTTAGAGTTTTCCTAGGATTTCTTTCAATAAGGTTATACCCGCTTCACAGTTTGGGAGTTTTTGATCCAAGAGTGGTCAATTAAAGAATTACTGTGGGATTTGGTTTCGCTGGGGCAATCCACTTTCATTTTAGCTTTTCTTCACTTGTCCCGCCTTGAGTCTAGTGAGCTATCCTTGACAGGAGGTTTATTAGATAAGAATCACTACTAGAAAAAAACCCCTTTCTTGACACACAAAAGATGACACACACTCATTTTATGACACCCAAAAGTGTATGTCATAAAAAAAACGTCATTATTTGCAAAATCAGAAGAATTTATGACACATATTTTTATTTGTCATTGTTTAAATGTCATAAAAAAGGAAATATGACACAGTCATAATATGTGTGTCATCTTTTATTGTCATCTTTCAAAATTTTAAAACCCCATTAATTCCCCCTAAAATTTCATTTCCCTTTCTCTCTCTCTCTCTCTCTCTCTCTAAACCTTCACTATTATCTAGGGTTCAGGCTCACATACATGATTGTTAAAACAAAGCAACAATCGTCCAGACATAATTTCAGTAACTCAGCTGATAAACTCGTGTTCGCTATACACTTAATCTTCCTCGCTTCAGGCTTCAATCGTAACGCCACCGGCCCCCCTGCTTTCACCGACGACACTCTTTCCACTCCTTTTTCCGGTATTTCTTTTCAATCTTTAGGTTTATTTATTTATTTATTTATTATCATTATTTTTAAGTTAGGGTTTTGTTTATATGTGGTTAGATGAGGTGGGAATTGAGGGGTGGAATGCGATTGAAGATAATTAAGCGTTTGTTTACTCAAGCCCTAATGATGGTTAGGGTTTAGGTGGTTAAAGATGACGATGGTGGTGGTGTTGTTTGATAGAGCTGTTGGGAACATAGCTGAAGACTTAATGGTGTTGTTTTGGTGGTGGATCTGTTCATTCAGTCCCTAATTTGTTTCCTAGGGTTTCAGTTAATCAAAGATCTTGTTCGTCTTTGTCGCCGTAATTTGCGTAAATCGATTCAAGGTATTTTGATTTAACATATTATTTGTGTATTTACAAGGGATTCATTCTTTTGTAAGTGTTTATGTTTTAATTTTCAGATTTGTTTCAGGAAAGATCAGTTGATGAGAACTAGCGTTTAAATACACATCTACAAACTAAAATGAATGATACGATGATTGGTGTTGTGCTGCTGCTGCTTGTAGCAGCTCATGCATCCAAATATTAATTGATCTTTTACTGAGAGGTAATTATATGTTGTATTGATAAATTAATGTTATTTGTTTTGGCTTGTTCTATGCTACCTGTGCCTATAATTGTAGTTGACATCTATATTTCAAAGTATATATATATATATGTTGTAAGATATATCTGTTAACTTATGCATGTATTAATAATCTCATTTAGTCTTATTGTGGAAATAATGAACATACACCAAAATAGAAACTAAAACATTCTTCTCCTTCTTTTTCATTCCTTGCAAAACATACACACACAAGTCTTGTTGGTTTTCTATAAAATCCTAGAAAAATAACAAACTAACAACTACTTACCATAATCATCAAGATCCAGATCAAGGTATCATTGTTCTGACACAAAACACAAAAGAAGAAAGCAAACTGAACTTGGAAAACTTGTTCATCCTTTTAGGGTTACCTGTTTAGATCAAGTTTTTATCTTGTTGTTTTTTTGTTTCTTTATAGGGTTTTGAAAAAGAAAATGGGGAGAGGGAGGGTACAGTTGAAGAGGATTGAGAACAAGCTTAGTAGACAGGTGACATTCTCCAAAAGAAGAACAGGCTTGTTGAAGAAAGCTCATGAGATCTCTGTGTTATGTGATGCTGATATTGCTCTTATTATTTTCTCTCCTAGAGACTCCACTCGCTCAAGGTCCATCTTCTTCTATTTTAAATTTTAATTTACTTTTGTTTCTGGTTTATTTACTCACACAATCTTCACTAAAAAAAAAGACTTTTTTTAGAGTTTTCATCTCCTTCTTTTTTTTTTCGTGAAAAAAACGACGGATAGTTAATCATGCATCATGTGGTGGCGTTGATAGCCAAAAGACAAAGGGGTACATGCACCGATCGGGTTTGTCCCGATTGCTAAGTGTTTTGTGCCTTATGTCCAAGGCTTGATACCAAACCACATCGAGCCGGGGGTCTCACTGGAAGCAGCCTCTCTATTCTTAGGGGTAGAGGTAAGGCTGTCTACATCTTACCCTCCTCAGACCCTACCTTAGCTTTGCTATAGGTGGGATTAACTGAGTATGATGATGATGATGATGATTTAGTCTTATTGTGGGGTATTATTACCTTATAGTCTTATTGTGTGGTTGAGAAAGAATTTAGAGGTGAAATGGAGGCTATAGGGCATGTTCGACACAAGAGTCTTGTTCGGCTTCACTTTCAGATATCAGCCCATTCACCCATTGGAGCCGTTTGAGAAAAAATAGAACCTAAATCAACCCCTTCATAAGTAAATGGGTCAGAATTGGCACTCTACTATCGACTAATAATTCATGTTTTCTTGGTTGACTTAGGATGCTTGTGTATGAATATTTGGACAATGGAATCTTGGAACAGGGGCTTCATGGAGATACTCAGGAAAGTGGTGTGCTTACATGGGAAGCTCACATGAAAGTCTTCTTGGTATAGCAAAAGCGTAAGTGTATCTTCAAATTGATTTATCTAAATGCATCTATGTACTGCAGTATATGAATTGTTATCTTTTTTTGCTGAAAAGAAAGATGATATATTTAAATCTAATTTGAAACTATTTTAGTGGACATTTGTGTATTTGAGATCCTCATTATTGGTGATTTTTGTGATGCATTTCAAGTAACAGGTAGTACTAGGAACACCATAGCGGTAATAGACGTAGGAATAGAGGTCGGGAACCACGAGAGCCGGAGGTCATCGAATTAAGTATGTTCATGTTATCGTGATTGTGCTTCATGACATCCTTAGGTCTTATATAAATTTATATACAGGTTGAATACAAGTCAATTTTGAGCGCCAACAGGGAACGAAGATTTTCTTACCAGGTGAGCAAGTTACAAAACGATTTTCTTACCAGGTGAACGGTTATTGAAACTGATTTCAGTTTGTGAAATATTTATAGATTAATAGGTTTAGGCCGTGGAACATTAGTTGGTTCTATAATGTTACAGAATCATCTAACTGTCTGCCCATTGATATTGTATGATACTTTATTGAATGAAATTAATTCCAGTTTGTGAAATCTTCTTAAACTAATTGGTTAAGGGCCTGGACCATTTGTTGGTTTTAAAATGTCTCAGAATCTCTTTTGCACATTGAAATAGTAGATACTTAATTTATTAATTGAAACTGATTTGAATTTGTGAAATCTTTAGAACTAATAGGTTTGTGCAAGGTTGTAAAAAGCGGCCTAGGCGGCCGCCTAGGCGCTAGGCGGAGACATGTAGTCTAATTTTGACCTAGGCGGCTTCCTAGGCGTTTTGGCCATTAGGCGGGCCTAGGCGGTGGTTTTTTATTTATTTTTAATTTCACCCTTATGTTATTCAAGTCTGCGTGGCGTTTATGTTTGTAAATTCTAATTAAATTCCGCTTATTTCATCTTATTAATTTAATTGTTGTCTCAGGTTAGGGGATGAGTATATGCTTACACGGATGAAGATTTGATGTCATTCGTGAAGAATGGTCAAGTTATGCTGCAACCTTCATTTTCAAGTGATTCGTACGTTTAGGTCTAGATAACGTAATGTATTGACACAACATTTTTGTAACCTTTTAATCACTTGTGGTAGGATTCGACAAATGGGTTTTTTGGTGGTATATATAATATATGCAATTTTATTATGAAATTTATTGATTTTGTTAATATAAATATAAATCCAGGGTTATTACTAATTTTGCAAAAAAAAAAAAAAAAAAAAAAAAAGCTAAAAAAAGCATGACACGCAAAATGAGTGTCATAAAGGTGTGTCGTAAATGCATGTCAAAAAAGAGTGTCATAAAAGTTTGTCATGAAAGAGTGTCATAAATGCGTGTCATAAAAGAGTGTCATTAGCGCGTGTCATTAAAAGATGACACGCGTTTGCATGTCATAAAATTTTTATGACATGTTCTTCCTTGACACTTTTTTGTGTGTCATAAACACCCTATTATGACGCGCAATGCGCGTCAAGAAAGGGGGTTTTTTCTAGTAGTGAATAGGGTCTCAAGTTAATTACCAGATTCAGGATTTATTTCTAGTGTCTAGGGATTTTACCTAAGTAACCAGCCTTCTTCCTATCTGATTTCTCCAGTTCCTTAAGTTCGTATTAGTTGTCGAGTTAAGTTAAGTTTAATCTATTTAGTTTAACTAGTAGGAAACCCGCGCGATGCGGCAGGAGTGAGACTTTTGATTTCGGTACTTATTTCAAATTTGTATAGTATTTGTTGTAGCATCATTGCGGTGGATATACGCCATAAGCGTTACACATGTCTAGTAACTAAAAAGATTTAACATTTAAATCGTAAAGTACTTTTAAGAAACATTTGATAAAATAAAGTAACATACGAAAGGAAAAATAAGTATTAATAAACATAAAAGTTGAGAAAAATAAAAGCTAGCGAACTACTTGAATCTTGAGATCAATTTAGTCATACACGTTCCAAGTTTGCATGATCTCATCTATAATGTCTACCCACCATTCGTCATCAAGAGTGTCACACCCCAACCGATGGCGGAATACATCGGGGCGAGACTTGTGGTAGATTGTTCAAAGACTTCATGACACTAATTGTGACAATATGATTTAAAGATAAAATTTCATTCATAGCATAATCATTGTCTAAAAGATACGGAATACAAATTGTTTCATGAAAAAGAGAAATACAACATCAAAACATAGAACTTAAACTAGCGTGAGTTTCTAGTCCAATCTTAAGTAGTTTTTCTTGAAAATCCTGCATTAAACATTTCCTGCAACATGTATAAAATATCCATCAACACATAAAGCATTGGTGAGCATACGAGTTTTGAGTCTAAGTACATAGTATAGAAAAGTCTACTCGAATCATCATGTTATAGGCATATGCACGTAGAACCATACAAACGGCAACAACACTCGATAACACAAAAGACTTCATCTTATCATGACCCATAAAGGGGGCGGCGTGTCAACCTATAGCGCTATACATGTAAGGTGGGTTGTTAACTAATCGTACATTTGTATGTAAGACTTTGAATTCTAGCATGGCATAGCATAATAGCATTTAGATTGAGCATAATAGTTTTTAAGAGTATGAAATCGTTTAAGTTTTGATAGTGATACATGTTGAGCCCCAAAGAATAAAGAATAAAAGGGGGACAAGTATGAACTCACCTTTGGGTGCGTCTTGATATAGTTCCAAAGATAAGTCTTGGAAGATTAAGCTTTAGCTCCGATTAACTAGAATTAAGAATTAGAGTTTTAGGTTCGAGTTTTAGATATAGATTCACGAGAGTCATGCAAGCCTTTTAGGCAAACCAAAACACAAATCGCCTTTAAGGCAATCCGGATGGTCATGAGAATAAGTTAGACTAAGCACAAAATCATCATAGATGATTCAGATGGTATAAGGTTAGGTATGTGAATCCGATTGATAAGTTCATGTCATAACCACTTCGTTTATGAGGTAAACGTGGGTTTTTGTAACAACCCGGAGAGGACCCCAAATTTTTTTTCGCGACTACGTTAACTAAAAACAATAAGTGATACGATTATGCACGAAATTAAAAACCGAACCGTTGTATATAAATATTATTATTAGAATACTTAATGTGAGACCGGGCCGAATTAACGTTACGAACCCGAACCCACACCCGAGCCCCTTGCTTAGTCATAAGGGGAGGACACTTGTCCTCCCCACATGTTGCCACAACATAGGAAACCATTTGATGGTTTTATAAACCACCAAACCCAACCCCTTATATAAACCCAAACCCACCCTTATACTTGTCATAACACACACACTTAATAATATAGAGAGATAGAGAGCTGAGAAGTTGAAAGCAGACAGGAAGAGCCGGTAGGCTTCCGACCGCCGCCAGCGGCGGAGCCCCGGCTGAACCGTTCCCCAAACGACACACACACACCTTGCTATCTTTTAAGAGAGAGAGAGAGAGAGAGAGAGAGAGAGCGAAAGAGACCCGAGAGTTAGAGGTCGGAGGACCTCCTGCAACTGCCGGCCACGGCGGAGCTCCGGCCGCCTACAACCAAACAACCACATCTACCACCCACCCCAGCTTGTTATTCAAGAACAGAGAGGAAGAGTGGGACGCAGAAGAGAAAGAGAGAGAAGGAGGAAGAGAGAGGAAGACGACGGCGACGGCGGAGGATGGTGGTTCGCGTTGACAGCAGCGGCGACGACAACCCCTTTCCACCTCAAACCGGATCAAATGGATTCCCAGGTATAATCTCCTTACAGTTTATCTTTGAAAGAGAATGGTCATGATGTTGAGGAACTTATGATTAAGAGGAAGGATTAGTCGGGTTGTTTGCTGGAGCCGATGGTGATGGTGTTGGATGTTATTGATGGCTACGGTAACTAAAGTGGTTATGATTATCAAGGGGAGATGATGTATAGGTTCGAGTGATAGTTGGTTAATCAGGAGAAGGGTCAAGTTCGGGTCAAGGAAACGAGTCAAGGGTCAGGTCAACAAAAGTCAACCGAGTCAACCTGGTCAACTGTAGACAACCAGGTCAGCCCTGGTCAACTCGGGTCATGGACCGAGAGTAAGGTATATCCAAGTCCATTAATCTAATAATTATATTATTATAAATCTTTTACTTATAACGTGATGTGTGGGACTTGATGAGCTCGTATGGACTAAAGCCGAACTAGGAGTTAGATCGGATATTGGTATAAACCTTAAACTCGGACAATGGAACACTAGTCGATAAGATAACATGACTTAAGACATTTGGACACATCGACAATTAAATATGGAAAACGACACGCAAGCCATAACTTGATACATGGAAGATGGACATTTAGAATATTAACTTAGGATAACTGAAATATTGGATCATAAGCAATGGATGTCGGATTGCGAGACTTTGGACTTGGTAATTTAGACTTGGACATATTAGGCACTTAAGATTCGGACCCCATCTATGTGTAGTAATAATGAGAAGCACATACACTAGAACGGATCCTAGTATTATAACCTGAAGCACAATACCTAATCATGAGGCGTTGGATAACTTGGAGCTCTAGACATTAAGACGTTAATTTGAACACTTGATACTTAGGTTATAAACTCGACGACTAAGATTAGCGATATATTACAACTTACTTAAGGTAAGATATAAACATACATAGGAATAGATAACGATATGGATTTGAGGCGTAAGGTGCGGACATAAGTATAATTAACACACATTATGCATAATAACTAGATATAGTAATGAGCCTCACCTCGACTTTGGAATATGGATGTGGACACTTGATAGACTAGACATGAACTAAGTTATAAAGTATGACCATAAGATGTGGCACATGAGATTTCGTACATGAGGATATATTAATACAAAAACCACACGCTCGAGCTAGTCCCCACGCATAACCCTTGTGATTAAAACCAAATACTAATAATGTTTGTCGACTTAGGATTTGACCAGGAAAGTACCAATACCAGACGTCAGACGCCTTGTTATTTAAACTATCCATGCGCACTTCTTCCAGGTGAGTCTCGTGAACCATCCCCTCTTTTTCTGTTTTAAACTATTTTGGGGTGAACATATGCTTCCAGTGTAAAAACCAGAATGATAAACCATTTTGATGTGACAAGGTGTGCTCTCGAATACCGAACCTTCACACTCATTAACCCAACGGGAGATTGGGCCACTTAATATGTGGGTAGTACTACTTGGGGAAACCCCCACACACAGTGGACCCGGAAACCCGGGGAACCCTCCACTGAGGTTTGTGACACGTATTCTGCCATGGGAATCCATAATGAGAGCATATGGATTCAGTGTCTGGTTTGAGGTGTGGCTTGTACATCACCAGTGCAACCATGTGTTAAACCGTATTAACTTTTAAACCTGTTTTGGAATTATAAACTATTTTGTGGAAAACCATGTAAACTTATAAACAGGATTTTGAACGATAAACTTATTTTAAAGCCATTTTAACGCACACACGGACTCACCAACATAATTGTTGACCCAAACTATTTTTAAGCATGTGTTCAGGTACAGCTTGGGAAAGGATGGCGGACGTGAGGTATACTATATTAGTTGCGGATTAAAGCATAGAGCTAAGCATGGTTAGAAATTGACTTGATTGGTGGATTGCACATCATCATCTGCTTCGACGACCACCGCGATTCGTCCCTGCACACTTTTGAACTATTTATTTAAGTATTGTATTTGTATACATTTGGAATTAGAAATTGTATTAAACCTTTATTATAGTAATTGTTACTTCCGCTGTGCAAGTTTGGTACCAATTTGTATTTCGACCAGGCCCACCTTGGTCGGGTTGTGACAGTTGGTATCAGAGCAGCGGTTGTAGCACACTAGGATTTTCCTTACGGAAAACTCCTAGACTACGACCGAGAGATCATAGTTTAAGACTTGAGAATTATCCAGTTAGGAGATACCTTGGACATACATAAGACCGGACAAAGTAGTCGCGAAATAAGTCGAAACTTGAGTACCTGAACACACTAGAATGCTTAATTCATCTAAAGAACCAGCGTAACCAGTATACGAGCAGTGTTTGACACCTAAAATTTATGACTACGACGGAGATTACTAGAATAATTTTGTGAGGTAAATTGACGATTACACTCGATATCACGTAATCGTGAATTTACAGGCACGAGAAAATTCTAAGAAATTCAAGGAATCGTTGAAGTTTTAAGTGTCAAACATGGTGACCGTAAACTTTTGCGAGAAAATGAACTAATTTAGAGTCATAACCAAACCTATGATATATCTGTGTAACCAAGTTTGGATTTGAATACGTTATTCTTATTACCACTTGACGTGTTTAGATAGAATATAAATGAATACACCCTTGACTGATGTGATATTTTGCTCTTAAACTTACATATATATACCATGAATCTGTATTAATGTTACTATTGAGGATAATTTTTATGAACAAGTTTCGAACTAATCATGAGAACCAGGTACCTAACAGAAATTTAATGCTATATCTGGAAAGGAAATTCAAAATACCAAGAAGAATCTTGAACAACCAAGCAAATAAAAGCATTAATCCGATAAGTTTTATTTTTAATTTACGTTTACTGTTTACTTTATATAGTGATATATTCGTTTACATATATCATGCGTTTATAACCATAGAAACACTTGTTTGCATCCTTCAATTTATCCAGACCAAAAATTTGTAAGTATAAACATTGATCAGTAGATTCTTTTATTAAAACTTGATTTGTACCGACTTTCTTAGAATTAAGTCGAGTATAGTATCTTGGATAGTGATCACAACGCAGGTTCTAGAGAATATTTACCGTACACTATCTAAAAAGTCAGTAAACCAGATACAAGAAAGCATTAGTTAGCATGAACATCCAATCCTTTTCAACCTAAAGAAATCTAGATCGAACCCTGCGAGAGGTATTCTTAAGATTTAATTTATGTTCCGCCACTTTAATGACCCATGATGCCTTTAGATTAGTGTTAAATTTCTTTGAAGTATCGAATAATCGAAGATTTTCAGATAGACTCTCGGATTGCTTTAGTTTCATCTTGGTTATTCATCTTGTTTACCTTAGTGTCAAAACCTTTGGGTTGGTTTAATAACATATTAATGCAGAGACCAGTTATCCGTATGAAACCTGTTGAAGTTACATAGGTAGGCTCTAACGGGGGGAGTAGACACACTCGTAGTAACAATTATAGGAAATATTTGATGGACGCCAGAGAATGTAGTCGAAAGTTGATAAGAAAAACCTTCATAGTTAACAATTCGACCATATGAGAAGCCAAGATTTAAGATACCGGGGAAAGGTGTATTCCATTATCCTGATTAAAAGTAACATATAGTAATTAGATGTCTGATTTTTAGTGTTTTTCGACAACTGGTCGCCATATTCTACACCAGGTACCCTAGAAAACTTTAAAGACTTAAGAATTCAACTATTATTCAGACAATATCGATAGAATTAACCAAGATATTATACATAAGACTGATAAGAGTGACATATTTTAAGGTCACAACACCATATTTTAGTGTTTGACTCACTCAAAAATAAGGTTATTAAGGATTAGTAACTCCAGGATCACATAGGATTTCTTAAGAATATTTCTATCAAGTTTTTGGAGAGATTTCCAGTACGTCTACGAGACATCATTGGTGTGGTGGGTTGGCTGCGGTACACCCTATATATAAACATCAATGATGTGTCGAAAACAAGATTGGGAATCAAACCAAAAACATACCGTAATCTTTGAAATTTCTAGTACATTTTTGAGGCTACCAAAGGTGTGGTGGGTTGGCTGCGGTACACCCTATATATAAACACCTACGGTGCATCAAAAATGGAACTGGGAATTTAACCAAGAATGAAACCAAAAAAAAAAATGTCAATTGATAACCCATTCGCTGCAAATCTACACTCGGGACATTGTGTCCAATTTCCAAAATTCTAAGGATAAGTTCGATGAAATTTTACCACCCCTTTGGAATAGAAAAGGTCTTAATGACTTTGTAATCATTGCATCAACACCAAAAATTTGATAATAGAAAATATATGTATAGGTTCGTTAGTACCTATGTATACAAACTGGAACTAGATGAAGGTAGCAATGCTTGGACGTAAACTTAGAACTTATAAGATCGATATTTACCCATTTGACGACTAATGTACACCCAGAACACTGAATAGACGAGCTTGGACGCCTGAGGTATGATACTTAAACATGGAATTTTGTAGATTTGGAAACTAAGACACAAACTAGATTAAACCAACCGAACATGATAAATCTTGGGATACACTTGTACACATAAGGCCTTGTACTCCTAATAATTTATACCGGAAAATACGAGTTTAGACATTAAGATTCGGGAAACGAAATTTGTAGTAATTGATGTGTGGAATCAGGAACGATAGAAAATATTATGGGATTTAGTATAGAACCACTATAACCACGATTTGATTTATGAAAAGATTACGTACACACAAGCACATAAACTCGAACGCCAATTCCAAGTACGGAATGTACTGTATAAGCATAAAAATAAATTCCGAGGACGGAATTCTAATAACGGGGGGAGAATGTAACAACCCGGAGAGGACCCCAAAAATTTTTTCGCGACTACGTTAACTAAAAACAATAAGTGATACGATTATGCACGAAATTAAAAACCGAACCGTTGTATATAAATATTATTATTAGAATACTTAATGTGAGACCGGGCCGAATTAACGTTACGAACCCGAACCCACACCCGAGCCCCTTGCTTAGTCATAAGGGGAGGACACTTGTCCTCCCCACATGTTGCCACAACATAGGAAACCATTTGATGGTTTTATAAATGTAACAACCGGAAAATTATGACGTCATAATTAGCAGGATTAGGCTAATTAATAATAATTAATAACTATAATGATTGGGCCACTTATGGGCCCAATAACTACCCGCATTGTAAATCCGGCCCGATAAACCTTTTTATATGGGCCGAATGGAAATAAAGCCCGATTAGTTAATTGGGCCTAGATAATAACCCACTAGAAATGTAGTGGGCCGAGTAATTATATAAGTAATAGGCTTTTATATAAAACCCGATAGATATATGGGCCATGAAGTGGGCTTAACCTATTAATCTAACTTAATGATAAGAAGGAAACATAGCCCAAGAAGGAGATGAGTGTATTAAAGCCCAATGAAAGTGATTGGCCCACTCCCCTCTTAGACAAGATGTGCCGCCACTTTGGTGGGAATATTCCACCAAATCCTATAAATGATACACTACAACACTCAATTGTGTCTTATGCCTCCACCTCACACAACCTATACTCTAGAACACTCATCACATGCATGAATCCTACCTTTATAAATAAAAACCATCGGCCAAAGTGCATAAGGATTCAAACCTTTACATCCAACTTTTCAAACCACTTAGACACCATGCAAACCACTCTTGAAGCCTTAAACCCAATCGGCAACTATGCAATCCTCTCCAACCTATCTTATTAACCTTCTACACTTACTCTTTAAAGTCTAATACACCTCTTATTCCAACAAAAACCCAACCAAACTCAACCCAAAAGTAATCGGCCACCATCACATCTAACCAAGAGATTGTGAATCAAGTTGTTTTCTTTGAGTAAGTTGAGTCTAGAGTCCCTTAAGGTCGTGTGCCAAGCTGTAATGGCCAGCTTTTAGTTAGATCTTTATGCCTAAGCTGTAATGGCCAGCTATACGTATGATTATTTGTATATATATGTGATATAACTTGATTTGTGTTGAAACAGGAAACCGTGGGAAATAGAACTCTTGCTTTGAACGAATCTATAGACTCGGAAGTAATTAATGTGAGTGCATGTACCCCTATGTTTAAATGATTTTGGGGTGAATGCATGTTAGTTTTTACGTATGATTTGGTAAAATATTGGTTCATGATCATGAAAGAGTTAATAGAATCGGTCGAATAGAAATAACGTAGAATGGATCCATTCGGTATCAAAGGGAGATATTTTTCTAAACCAAGTAGAGGTTTGGAACCACACTAAGCATTTGTATGGTGCTCCATCGTTAAATATGTCCCACCTTAGAATGACCGAACCATATGAGAATTGTTGATATTGTTTATAAACGAGTCTAAATCTGGCATCACTCACTAGCTTTGTGGCTAACGTATTTTTAACATGCATTTCAGGTTGATTAGATTATGGGAACCCGAGCTCAAAACGTGCAAGTTCAAGTCTTAATAAATAGTCAAGAAAACTGGCTCTTGGGCCGGATATTAAATAAATGGGCTTCGGCCCACATGTGTAATAATTAGAGATGTTTGAAAACTATGTTTTAAAGTCTTAATGGGCTTCGGCCCAAGTAACAAGAACTCGGAAAACATAAACGGGCTAGGCCCGGTTGGTATGTAAGGGCACGGCCCAATGTTGGTATGTTATTGGGCTCGGCCCATGTTAAATAAATAAAAGAATGTTTTATGAAGTATAAAAGAATTATTAGAATAAATAAATTGGTAATTAATATACGTGTCACGATTACCAATCCGTAATGACTCGTTAAATTTTCGGGTCGTTACAGGTTGGTATCAGAGCTCGGGTTCGGGAATAGTGGGGAGTTTATAGAACTAACTTAATAATATTTGTTGTAATTATTTGTAATAGAATGACTCGAGGGGAAGAGATAAATCAAGAAGGACAAGACAATCGGGGAAAAGCCCCCATGGAGTATGAAGAAGGAGAAATTAGGAACGAAGAAGTTGTTGAAGATAACGACAATTTACGCTTCCCCGATATAGAAGCGCTTGTAAACGAAATCCCGGGTCTAACATGGGGAAATAACGGGGTGGAGTTAAACTTAGGAGGGGTTGGCGTTATCGGTCCTCTCCCCGAGCCTATCCTCACTAACTCCGAACCCATCCCATTTATACCCGAGATGCCATTTTACGGGCCTTCTCCTTACTATTACTCGAACTCGCCATTCCAAGACTTCACCAACGCATCAAGCAATTTATCCATGGAAGGGTCGAGTAATCTAAGCCCATACCCCTCGCCGTTTGGAAACCCATACCCCACGGCCCACCAAGGCCCATACCCCACGGCCCCGTACCCAATGGTACCACCTACGCCCGTGGTCGATCCATATTACGAAGCCGCCATGTTCAACCATAATAATATTCCCTTTCCACCAAATGAATTTGTGCCAAGAAAGGATTATTTGGAACTTGTGGAAAATTATTACCGAATGAAGACGCAACGAGACCAAGCACTAAACACGGCGGAAGACCTAAGGAGGTTGATCAAACGATTCGGGTATCAATCCCGACAATTGATCGACGAGTCGAAGTATCCACTTCCTTAGAAGGGATCGAAGGAGGGTATGGCGAGGGAGGGGTGAGAGTAGTGGCGAGGTCTAAATAAATGGGTTTGGTGTGTATGTGTGAAGTTGTTAGTTTAAGTCTTTGTGGTGATGTTATGTGTGGTGTTTTAGTTATGTGGTTATGATGGTAGTACATTTAAAATGGTGATTGAAGTATGTAACATCCAAATTTTTGGTTATGAAATGGTTATATTGGATGTTTAAATTAGTATGTTTAATTAAAAATGAGATCATGGTATGAATCAAGAAGTAACATGAGATATGACTATACAAATTTCAATACTAAAATGATAAGTTAAAGTATATATGGGCACCAATTAGTAAGCGCAAATTATAAAAGATTTGGGTAATATAGTATTAAATTGTTATGACAATAATACTAATCTAAACAAAATGTATTATTATAGAAAAATGCCGCGAAGATCCGAGAGAGGCAAAGAAACCGAGACACCAAAAAGAAATAACGCTTCTTCATCCAAGCAAACCACGGCCGAGGAACCCTTGACCGAAGAAACCCCGGTAACCCCGGACACTAGCGAATTAGAAGAGAAAATGAGGAAGTTAGTCCTAGAAAGTTTGCAAGATTCCATTCCCACCCTCATAAGTATGATAGAGAAGTCACCCGGTTCAAAAACTCTAGAGAAAAATCCGGAAAATATTGTAGTAAATATAGAAGATGAACAATTAAGGTCTCGATCTTGTGACTATAAAACCTTTATGGCTTGTAAGCCAGAACTCTTTGACGGCAGCACGGGAGCTGCCGGAGCCCTTCGTTGGCTTGAAGAGATGGAAGCTAGTTTAGAAATAAGTAATTGTGCTCCTAGAGACCAAGTTAAGTTTGCCACTCACTCTTTACGAGCCGAGGCACTAAATTGGTGGAATATGATTCGACAAGTTAGAGGTAGAGAAGTAGTAGCCAATATGACTTGGATAGAATTCCGAACCCTCTTGACTGAAAAATACTGTCCCATGAACGAAATTGAAAAGATGGAAATGGAATTTCTAGGACTCGAAATGAAAAGTCTAGACTGTGTTGGTTATATAAACCGTTTCAACCAACTTGCTCGATTAGTACCTCACCAAGTTACCCCCGAACCAAAAAGAATTAGTAGGTTCATTTGGGGATTAATCCCTCAAATTCAAGGAATCGTTAGAGGAGCCAAACCGACTAGGTATGACACTGCTTGTGAATTAGCTCTAAGCTTGACCGATGATATAGTTAGACACAAGGAAAGAGATAAAGTGTCAGTAGGGAGTAAAAGGGGATGGAATGAAACCTTTAGGTCCACAAATTATAATACATCAGGAAAGAGCCAAGAAGCCCCCAAAGAACAGGAAAATTCGGGAAAAAGACCCTACCGAGGAAATAACCCCTACTGTTCCATGTGTAAGTACTATCATGTCGGTGAATGCAAGCAGAAATGTAATACTTGTGGTCGGTATCATTTTGGTGAGTGTAGAGGAGCCCACTGTCAAAAGTGCAAAAAGGTAGGACATGTTACGGCGGAATGTCGATACACTCCAGATCGTCCACGAGTCTGTTATGAGTGTAAGGAACCGGGACATTACAAGAACGAATGTCCAAAACTCAAGAATCAGCCCAAGAAAGACCAAGCCAGGGGAAGAGCATTTGTAATTAATGCTGCAGAAGCGCGTGACGAACCGGACCTAGTCACGGGTATGTTCTATATCAATCAATTACCTGTTTATGTTTTGTTCGATACAGGTGCAAACCTTAGTTTTATCTCTAAAAGGTTAGTTGAAAAGATAAATATCCTTCCCGAACCAATGACTCAAACCTACGAGATAGAAATAGCTGATGGTAAGGTTTTGCAAGCCAATGAAGTCTTTAAAAATTTGACTTTAATTATGGAAGAACAAGAGTTTAAAATAAACTTAATACCCATGAGTCTAGGAGAATTTGATGTAATTATAGGAATGGATTGGCTAGCCGCAAACCAAGCAGAGATAGTCTGTAAAGAAAAACTTGTGAAAATTCCCTTAACCCATCAAGAAACTTTAGTAGTCCAGGGAGAAAAACCAAGAGGTATCTTAAGCTTAATCTCTAGCGCAAAAATGATGAAGTATTTAAAAAAGGGACATCAACTCTTTTTAATCCATGTAAATCTAGGAAATGAGGAAAAAGAAGCAGAGATTAATAAAATTAAGATAGTGTCGGAATACAAAGATGTATTTCCAAACGAACTCCCCGGGTTACCACCATTCCGACAGGTGGAATTTGAAATTAACCTAGTTCCTGGAGCCGCACCAGTTGCCAGAGCTCCATATAGGTTAGCCACCACCGAAATGAAGGAACTCACGAACCAATTAGAGGAACTGATAGAAAGAGGTTTTATAAGGCCAAGTACCTCCCCTTGGGGAGCACCAGTAC
This sequence comes from Ambrosia trifida, assembly GCA_028751855.1. NCBI lineage: Eukaryota > Viridiplantae > Streptophyta > Magnoliopsida > Asterales > Asteraceae > Ambrosia > Ambrosia trifida. The sequence continues at coordinate 10,277,984 of CM054131.1, forward strand.
TTTTTGTCAAAAAGAAAGATGGTTCTATGAGGATGTGTATAGATTACAGGGAACTAAATAAGTTGACAATCAAAAATAGGTACCCATTACCTAGAATAGATGACCTGTTTGATCAATTAAACGGAGCGAAATATTTTTCAAAAATCGATCTTAGGTCTGGATATCACCAATTGAAAATAAGAGATGAGGATGTTCCAAAAACTGCTTTTAGAACTAGGTATGGACACTATGAATTCCTAGTTATGCCATTTGGTCTAACCAATGCCCCTGCCGTTTTCATGGACCTAATGAATAGGATTTGTCGACCTTATTTGGATAAGTGTGTGATTGTATTTTTGGATGATATTTTGATCTATTCAAAAACTGAAGGTGAGCATGAAAAGCACTTAAGAGAAATCCTAGAAACTTTAAGAAACGAAAAACTGTATGCTAAGTTTTCGAAATGTGAATTTTGGGTAAGAGAAATTAAGTTTTTAGGACATGTAATCAACGATCAGGGAATTCAGGTAGACCCAACTAAGATAGAAGCAATACAGATGTGGGACGCTCCTAAAAACCCAAGTGAGATTCGACAATTTTTAGGGCTAGCTGGATATTATAGGCGATTTATAGAAAACTTTGCTAGACTAGCCTTACCACTCACCACCCTGACTAGGAAAAATTCTAAGTTCGAGTGGAAAGAAAAACAAGAAAAAGCCTTTCAAGAACTCAAAGAAAGATTGTGTAAAGCCCCTGTGTTGACATTACCAGTGGAAGGAAAAGCTTTTACTGTGTATTGTGACGCATCTCAACAAGGGTTAGGATGTGTACTAATGCAGGAGGATCAGGTTATAGCATATGCTTCTCGACAGTTAAAAAGACATGAACAGAATTATGCTACGCATGATTTAGAGTTAGGAGCTATTATATTTGCTTTAAAAATTTGGAGACACTATTTATATGGAACCAAGTGTACCGTTTACACTGACCATAAGGGTCTTCAACATATTTTTGATCAAAAGCTGCTAAACATGCGTCAGAGAAGATGGATAGAGGTTCTAAGTGACTATGATTGTGATATTAAATATCACCCAGGAAAGGCCAATATAGTAGCAGATGCCTTGAGCCGAAAAGAAAGACCCTTAAGAGATAAAGCCTTTAAGGTCACTTTGATTAACGAATTTTTAAACCAACTCCGAGAATGTCAAAGGAGAGCATTAGAACCTACCCAGTTAAGTGAAGAACTTTTGAATGGTGAAGAAACAAGATTAGAGGAAGGAACAGACGGAATCTTTAGGTACAACCAAAGAATCTGGATACCTAGGTACGGTGAACAAAGGAGAATAGTTTTGAGCGAAACCCATAACTCTAAGTATTCCATTCACCCAGGAAACCATAAGATGTATAAAGATTTGAGGAAAAACTTCTGGTGGCCTGGCATGAAAAAGAGTGTGGGAGAATTTATAGCTCAGTGTGTAACTTGTTCGAAAGTGAAAGCCGAACACCAAAAGCCCAGTGGGTTATTGATCCAACCAGAGATTCCAGTCTGGAAATGGGATCAAATAACTATGGACTTTGTAACCAAATTGCCAAGAACCCAAAGTGGTAACGATACCATCTGGGTTATCGTTGATAGATTAACCAAGTCTGCCCATTTTCTACCAATACAAGAGACCTTTGGAACGGAAAAATTAGCAAGAATCTATATAAAAGAAATTGTGTCCCGGCATGGGATACCTCTTTCAATTATATCAGATAGGGATAGTCACTTTACTTCCCGATTTTGGAAAACGTTCCAAGAAGCATTAGGTTCCCAGATTAAGCTCAGCACCGCCTATCACCCTCAGACAGACGGGCAAAGTGAAAGAACAATTCAAACATTAGAAGACATGCTAAGGGCATGTGTCCTGGAGTTTAGTGGAAGTTGGGATACACACCTGCCGTTAATAGAATTTTCTTATAACAATAGTTACCACGCTTCCATTCAAGCTGCACCCTTTGAGGCATTATACGGTAGGAAGTGTAGATCTCCGATCTGCTGGAACGAAATCGGAGAAAACCAACTCACAGGGCCAGAAATTATCCAAGAAACAACAGACAAGATCGTGCAAATCAAGAAAAGGTTAGAAGAAGCAAGAAGCAGGCAGAAAAGCTATGCGGATAAGCGAAGGCGGCCTTTGGAATTTCAAATAGGAGATTATGTCCTATTAAAAGTCTCACCCTGGAAGGGGGTGATAAGATTCCAAAGAAGAGGAAAATTGAACCCACGTTTCATAGGACCTTATCAAATTAAAGATAAGGTGGGACCGGTAGCCTATCGTTTAGAACTACCGCCTGAGTTAAGCGAAATCCATGATGTGTTCCACGTCTCAAATCTAAGGAAATGTATAATAGAAACCCAAACTATCATTCCATTAGATAGTGTGAAAGTTAGTCCTCAACTCCATTTTACTGAAGAACCCATAGAGATTATGGCACGACAAGAAAGGAAAATGAGAAGAGGAAAGATTCCAATTGTACAAGTAAAATGGAATGCTAGATTGGGACCTGAAATTACTTTTGAAAGAGAAGACGTGATGAAAGCCAAATACCCCCACCTATTTGAAAATCAGGTATTACAAATAAAAATTTCGGGGACGAAATTTCCTAAGGGGGGGAGAGTGTAACAACCGGAAAATTATGACGTCATAATTAGCAGGATTAGGCTAATTAATAATAATTAATAACTATAATGATTGGGCCACTTATGGGCCCAATAACTACCCGCATTGTAAATCCGGCCCGATAAACCTTTTTATATGGGCCGAATGGAAATAAAGCCCGATTAGTTAATTGGGCCTAGATAATAACCCACTAGAAATGTAGTGGGCCGAGTAATTATATAAGTAATAGGCTTTTATATAAAACCCGATAGATATATGGGCCATGAAGTGGGCTTAACCTATTAATCTAACTTAATGATAAGAAGGAAACATAGCCCAAGAAGGAGATGAGTGTATTAAAGCCCAATGAAAGTGATCGGCCCACTCCCCTCTTAGACAAGATGTGCCGCCACTTTGGTGGGAATATTCCACCAAATCCTATAAATGATACACTACAACACTCAATTGTGTCTTATGCCTCCACCTCACACAACCTATACTCTAGAACACTCATCACATGCATGAATCCTACCTTTATAAATAAAAACCATCGGCCAAAGTGCATAAGGATTCAAACCTTTACATCCAACTTTTCAAACCACTTAGACACCATGCAAACCACTCTTGAAGCCTTAAACCCAATCGGCAACTATGCAATCCTCTCCAACCTATCTTATTAACCTTCTACACTTACTCTTTAAAGTCTAATACACCTCTTATTCCAACAAAAACCCAACCAAACTCAACCCAAAAGTAATCGGCCACCATCACATCTAACCAAGAGATTGTGAATCAAGTTGTTTTCTTTGAGTAAGTTGAGTCTAGAGTCCCTTAAGGTCGTGTGCCAAGCTGTAATGGCCAGCTTTTAGTTAGATCTTTATGCCTAAGCTGTAATGGCCAGCTATACGTATGATTATTTGTATATATATGTGATATAACTTGATTTGTGTTGAAACAGGAAACCGTGGGAAATAGAACTCTTGCTTTGAACGAATCTATAGACTCGGAAGTAATTAATGTGAGTGCATGTACCCCTATGTTTAAATGATTTTGGGGTGAATGCATGTTAGTTTTTACGTATGATTTGGTAAAATATTGGTTCATGATCATGAAAGAGTTAATAGAATCGGTCGAATAGAAATAACGTAGAATGGATCCATTCGGTATCAAAGGGAGATATTTTTCTAAACCAAGTAGAGGTTTGGAACCACACTAAGCATTTGTATGGTGCTCCATCGTTAAATATGTCCCACCTTAGAATGACCGAACCATATGAGAATTGTTGATATTGTTTATAAACGAGTCTAAATCTGGCATCACTCACTAGCTTTGTGGCTAACGTATTTTTAACATGCATTTCAGGTTGATTAGATTATGGGAACCCGAGCTCAAAACGTGCAAGTTCAAGTCTTAATAAATAGTCAAGAAAACCGGCTCTTGGGCCGGATATTAAATAAATGGGCTTCGGCCCACATGTGTAATAATTAGAGATGTTTGAAAACTATGTTTTAAAGTCTTAATGGGCTTCGGCCCAAGTAACAAGAACTCGGAAAACATAAACGGGCTAGGCCCGGTTGGTATGTAAGGGCACGGCCCAATGTTGGTATGTTATTGGGCTCGGCCCATGTTAAATAAATAAAAGAATGTTTTATGAAGTATAAAAGAATTATTAGAATAAATAAATTGGTAATTAATATACGTGTCACGATTACCAATCCGTAATGACTCGTTAAATTTTCGGGTCGTTACAATAAACCACCAAACCCAACCCCTTATATAAACCCAAACCCACCCTTATACTTGTCATAACACACACACTTAATAATATAGAGAGATAGAGAGCTGAGAAGTTGAAAGCAGACAGGAAGAGCCGGTAGGCTTCCGACCGCCGCCAGCGGCGGAGCCCCGGCTGAACCGTTCCCCAAACGACACACACACACCTTGCTATATTTTAAGAGAGAGAGAGAGAGAGAGAGAGAGAGAGAGAGAGAGAGAGAGAGAGAGAGAGAGAGAGAGCGAAAGAGACCCGAGAGTTAGAGGTCGGAGGACCTCCTGCAACTGCCGGCCACGGCGGAGCTCCGGCCGCCTACAACCAAACAACCACATCTACCACCCACCCCAGCTTGTTATTCAAGAACAGAGAGGAAGAGTGGGACGCAGAAGAGAAAGAGAGAGAAGGAGGAAGAGAGAGGAAGACGACGGCGACGGCGGAGGATGGTGGTTCGCGTTGACAGCAGCGGCGACGACAACCCCTTTCCACCTCAAACCGGATCAAATGGATTCCCAGGTATAATCTCCTTACAGTTTATCTTTGAAAGAGAATGGTCATGATGTTGAGGAACTTATGATTAAGAGGAAGGATTAGTCGGGTTGTTTGTTGGAGCCGATGGTGACGGTGTTGGATGTTATTGATGGCTACGGTAACTAAAGTGGTTATGATTATCAAGGGGAGATGATGTATAGGTTCGAGTGATAGTTGGTTAATCAGGAGAAGGGTCAAGTTCGGGTCAAGGAAACGAGTCAAGGGTCAGGTCAACAAAAGTCAACCGAGTCAACCTGGTCAACTGTAGACAACCAGGTCAGCCCTGGTCAACTCGGGTCATGGACCGAGAGTAAGGTATATCCAAGTCCATTAATCTAATAATTATATTATTATAAATCTTTTACTTATAACGTGATGTGTGGGACTTGATGAGCTCGTATGGACTAAAGCCGAACTAGGAGTTAGATCGGATATTGGTATAAACCTTAAACTCGGACAATGGAACACTAGTCGATAAGATAACATGACTTAAGACATTTGGACACATCGACAATTAAATATGGAAAACGACACGCAAGCCATAACTTGATACATGGAAGATGGACATTTAGAATATTAACTTGGGATAACTGAAATATTGGATCATAAGCAATGGATGTCGGATTGCGAGACTTTGGACTTGGTAATTTAGACTTGGACATATTAGGCACTTAAGATTCGGACCCCATCTATGTGCAGTAATAATGAGAAGCACATACACTAGAACGGATCCTAGTATTATAACCTGAAGCACAATACCTAATCATGAGGCGTTGGATAACTTGGAGCTCTAGACATTAAGACGTTAATTTGAACACTTGATACTTAGGTTATAAACTCGACAACTAAGATTAGCGATATATTACAACTTACTTAAGGTAAGATATAAACATACATAGGAATAGATAACGATATGGATTTGAGGCGTAAGGTGCGGACATAAGTATAATTAACACACATTATGCATAATAACTAGATATAGTAATGAGCCTCACCTCGACTTCGGAATATGGATGTGGACACTTGATAGACTAGACATGAACTAAGTTATAAAGTATGACCATAAGATGTGGCACATGAGATTTCGTACATGAGGATATATTAATACAAAAACCACACGCTCGAGCTAGTCCCCACGCATAACCCTTGTGATTAAAACCAAATACTAATAATGTTTGTCGACTTAGGATTTGACCAGGAAAGTACCAATACCAGACGTCAGACGCCTTGTTATTTAAACTATCCATGCGCACTTCTTCCAGGTGAGTCTCATGAACCATCCCCTCTTTTTCTGTTTTAAACTATTTTGGGGTGAACATATGCTTCCAGTGTAAAAACCAGAATGATAAACCATTTTGATGTGACAAGGTGTGCTCTCGAATACCGAACCTTCACACTCATTAACCCAACGGGAGATTGGGCCACTTAATATGTGGGTAGTACTACTTGGGGAAACCCCCACACACAGTGGACCCGGAAACCCGGGGAACCCTCCACTGAGGTTTGTGACACGTATTCTGCCATGGGAATCCATAATGAGAGCATATGGATTCAGTGTCTGGTTTGAGGTGTGGCTTGTACATCACCAGTGCAACCATGTGTTAAACCGTATTAACTTTTAAACCTGTTTTGGAATTATAAACTATTTTGTGGAAAACCATGTAAACTTATAAACAGAATTTTGAACGATAAACTTATTTTAAAGCCATTTTAACGCACACACGGACTCACCAACATAATTGTTGACCCAAACTATTTTTAAGCATGTGTTCAGGTACAGCTTGGGAAAGGATGGCGGACGTGAGGTATACTATATTAGTTGCGGATTAAAGCATAGAGCTAAGCATGGTTAGAAATTGACTTGATTGGTGGATTGCACATCATCATCTGCTTCGACGACCACCGCGATTCGTCCCTGCACACTTTTGAACTATTTATTTAAGTATTGTATTTGTATACATTTGGAATTAGAAATTGTATTAAACTTTTATTATAGTAATTGTTACTTCCGCTGTGCAAGTTTGGTACCAATTTGTATTTCGACCAGGCCCACCTTGGTCGGGTTGTGACAGTTTTGGACACGGGATTTCCCGTTTCTAGTGTGGATAAATCCGTAGCACAAGAAGGGTCAAGAGAGTTGGTAAGGTAGGGTGTAACCACAAACCTTCCAAAGATTAATAATAAGATAGTAAGATAGAAGCTTGAAAGTATAAGTTTATATTATTACTTAGTATAGCTAAGATGTTTAAGTAAAGTTTGGGGACTGATTTAGATGAGTCTTGACTCTCCTTTGTCACCTAATACCATAGCACAAATCTTCCTAACATTAGATTGTTACTAGACTTGGTTGGTTTCTTCACAACAAACATTTCTTAGGACATAAAAACAATTCAGAAAACAAACCCATTTGGGACCTCTTTTAGGTGCTCTACCCTTATCACACTTCTGTGGATAAACATGGGGAAGATCCTAGAGGGTTCTCCAAGGAGTTTTGGATAGAAAAGAGAAGGAAAAACAAAAAAAGAATTGAAGGTTTGAGCCTAGAAACTTACTGATGTGTTTTCAAGAAGTTTGCTTAAAAACCTTGAAGATTAGAGAGAGTTTTAGGGAGAAATGAGATGAACAAGAGGTTAAGGAGTGGAGAGGAGTTGTATTTATAGGTGGGGTGAATTGGTTGGGTATTAAATGGAGTTATTAGGGTGGTTAGAAGGAGATTAGGTGAGGGTTTAAGTTTAATTGTATGGGGGTGGTCATTGTTGTAAAATGTTACTGTTGACGTAAAAAAATAAAGAAAACGAACATCAACTAAAAATTGATGTTGTGTATGTTGTTATTAAAGTGACACAAGTCAAAGGTGACTTCAATCACGTTTTTTTTCCTTTTTATATTTTTTTTACTAAAATTATTATTATAATAATTATATATATATATATGTTTATATATATAGGGGAAAGTTAATTTGAGAACACCTATATTTCGTGCGAACCGTGAGAACGACATCTAAAACCATTCAAATTCAAAATTTCTTTTTACACTTATCTTTATTACTAAAATACAATCTCAAAAACACAATTTACGCGTAAAAATTCAAACGTATACGAAAATAATTTGTTTTTACACATGTGTAAATTTACTGTTTATACATGTGTAAACTGTTTCATTTACACATGTGTAAAAAGTTAATTTGAAAGTGTTTTTGTAAGAAAAGATCAATTATTTGGAAAGAAAATTCATTTATTAATGTTGTATTTTGATTATAATGAGGTTTGTATTAAAAAGTTTTGATTTTGATTGATTTTTTTACTTGTTCTCACGGTTCTCACAATATTTAGCGTTCTCAAGATAACCCTCCCCTATATATATATATATATATATATATATATATATATATATATGTTAAGATCTTAACTAAATGAGTTTCTTGTTATAACGCTTAAATTGATTAGGATAAATTATAATGACGACTCGTCAAGAATTGGTAGGAGTAACATGAAAGAAGCGGATAAAGGCGAACTTGAAATTTGATAAATATAGAATTTAAAATATATGTAAAAGTAACAAAAATTACGCGATGTTACAAAGAGCGATCACTGAAATTTCTTGTATATCTCTATGTTTGATTATTACATCTTTTGTTGAGGATGAGTTTCCTCCATTTTCTCCTATCTAAAGTGTCATCAAATATGTCTTCTTTGTCATTTTTATCAGAACTGTCTAGATCAATAACTTGACTCCATTTCCATTAAGAGAGCATCTTGGATCTCTTTCTATTAATTTCATGCATCCAATCCTTAAAATAAATTAAAAATATTTAATAAGCAAGCTAATAGAAGATGAAATAAATGTTGATATTACCTATTCACTAAATTCATGCTGAATATCATATTTGCAGGGACTAAACATTGCACCATAGCCAATAATCTCAACACTATTATCACCATTATCCCGCAATAAAACACATACAATATACCATATAAAATAACAGCCATGTTAATATTAAAAAATTAAACATTAATAAATACAACCTTAGACGCTTGTATGACTATTGGTTTGTTCATCTCCGTATGTTTTTCATCTAAATGAATCTGCAAAACCAAGAAGTTAACACTTAAATGATTATGATATGTATAAAAAGGTATAATTAGTAAAATGGGATGAATGAAAACCATAAACTAACAAATAACCAACATTATAAGCTTTAAGTTTTGAATTCAGTATCCATGCCTACGTATTTTAGCAAGTGAAATAGGTGTGCATTAGTATGTATTTATAGAATAAACTTTAGTATGTTAGCACATAGTTTAATTTTCAAATTCATGATTTTCCCACCCCTTTAAATTATGAAATTTTGTTAAACTTTAGTAGGTTAGCACATGGTTTAATTTTTGAAATTGATGATTTTCCCACTCCTTTAAATTAGGAAATTTTGTTTATCTTTGACTAAAGTGTAAAAAATTATTGTGTTTATCTTTTTTTTTAACTTTGTTAAAAAGAACCCCTTCAAATTAGGGAGTTTTGTTGTTATTAACATAGATGTTCATATCACATAGATATCATGTCTTTTCTACCAAATTGATGCAGCTGAGGTTTTTAAAACAAATTTACCTATAATTAATATCTACAATGCATTTTTATATTTTTTCTAAACTTAATTATTTTAAAGTTTTATATATTTAGCTAGTTATGTTTATTTAAAAGTTGAATGAGATTTCTTTTAGTTAATTATATTTATGTGTATACCTGTTAATATATGCATGCATACCCATATAAATATGCACATATTGCTAATGTTGATTATTTAAATAGGGTACTACAATTGAAGCTATCAGTAACAAACGTGATAAAACTTTCTTAAAGCCGAGTCTTGTATTGCAGTTTTGTTACTGTGTGACAAATTATTTGTCTATTAAAGCAAGGATGAACCATAATGTTTAACAATATTATCATATTTTAAGAATCACGAAAGCTGATATGTAGATTTCGAGTGCCCTGTTTGGTTTTTTAAATCGTTGCATTTGTTTTATGTGAAATTTTCATTATTTGGCGGAACAATATTTAACACCAAATTCAATTTTACAATTTTTAGTTTAATTGATCATGAAATAGTGTTATGATTCAACATCCATATTAATAATAGATCCATATTATATTTCATCTAATTAGTATTTAAAACATAAAATGCTATAATCACTTGTACATAATGCATTCTTTCTTGTACATTGCAATCCGCACATAGGTATTGATTACGACAAACACCGACACGTCAACAAAAATGAGGTGGTCGTCATGGTATATTCGAATGTTTTTAAAGTATAATAGTTTTAAAGTTATGATAGAATTAAATAAAAGAAATTATAATTTTGTAGGGGAGGGGAGGAAAATGTAATTACTAACTAAAAATTAGAGAATTAAAGTGTAAATAAGATAGGGTATTAAAGTGTAAATAATGTATGAATGACTATTTTACCCTCATTTTAGGGTTGTTAATGAAAAATTAGTTCTTAACTTTTGGGTATCTTAAAATACCATTCCCTCATGCATTATAATATAGTATAGATTAAGTTTATAATTAATAGTTAAAAATACCACCCATTTAAGTATATATTTATTTAGGCTAGTATTTCGGTATAGGTTGTGATCTAGAGTTGCATTCACGACTTTGGGTTCGATACTCGGTTTTATCTGTTTACTGCTTTGCGACCGATACACTTGCCGTGCGCTTGTAGTTTTTAAGTGAGTCGTTTTAATTAAAGCTTGTGTTATTTTTATATATACATATACACACATCACCTATACATCTTTTAATAATAAATACTTAATTTTACATAGTGTACATAGAATGATAAACTTTATATTTATAGATATGAACCCTTTAAATCCTTTAATGTTATTTAGAGATCTCTAAGTCTTATTAGTTGTTACTAAACATGGCTAGATCAATATAAAAGGTTTTCATTTTCTCAATTTTTATTTAACGTTTGTTCCTTGTTATTTGATAACAACTACTAATTTAAAGTAACAATAATTACCAGTGATAAGAATTAAACTTGCTGGGAAAAGTTGGAGCTTCTCAAACATCGATTCATCCATCCATCGAAACGAACATGGCAACTTCAAGATTAGCAGCAATCTAAATGTAGTAAATAGATCTACAAAATTCATCTAAAAATAGATATGAGGACAAAGTATAAAAAAACCGTGAATAATCAAATAACATCGAAATTGATAAAAATTAATGTGAATACAAATAATAATAAAAGTGAACCTGATGGTAGAGAATTGGATGGATCGGGGGACAAGTGAAACAAAGTGTTGTATGAATAACTTTGGATTTTGTAGGCGGATGGTGGAGGATATGGAGAAAGGAGGAGGTGGTGGTGGCAGGAGGAGAAGGAAGCGACGATAACGGTGACAGTAGGAGAGGGAGGAGAGGAGAGGGGAAGGGACAAGTTTTTAGGGATTGGGGGAAGAGAAGAATTTTATATATGCGATAGGATTTTATTTTTTTTTAAATTCTAGGAGAGGGAGGAGAGGAGAGGAGAGGAGAAGGGACAAGTTTTTAGGGTTTAGGGGAAGAGAAGAATTTTATATATGCCATAGGATTTTTTTTTTTTTTAAATTCTCACAATTTGCCACATAGCACATTTAAAAAAAGGGGGGGGGGGGGGGGGGGAGGGGGATTACACCAATAAGTATCATGTCATCATAAGTGCTTTCCTTTAGAGTAAATTACCAAAACCGTCCATGTGGTTTGGCCCAATATGCCACTCCAGCCCAAACTTTTAAAAATTGCTTGAACAGTCTCTGACTTTAGAGAAAATAGGCCAAACAAGTCCAAGGACTTGACCTAGTTAAGTTTTTGACATTAAGTCAGGGACAATTTGGTCAACTCACGTATAAATTTTTAACCAGACGCCCTTGACTCTCCTTTCTCCTTTATAACCTGATTCCCTCCAATTTTTCCCTCCACACCTCTGCTTTCCCTCCAAACCCATCCACATCCACTGCTTGACATACACAAATGGAAATTCACGATCGTAAGAAGAGGAAGATGACACAATGGGTTGTGCGAACTGGGGAAGAGGAAGTCAATCTTCAAGAACACTACGGTAAAGCAATCAATCCTCATCTTACATTGAAACCCAATGTTTATTATACCGGTAATGATCATATATGCAAGCTCAAAATTTGGTTAGCAATCAACAATGCAGGCCACTCTACCGAAAAGTTTTCAATTAAAATTCATCATGGCAGGGAGTTTACTATCCAACAGAAGTAAATTTAATATACGTTAACAGGAAGGTTAACTACATCGCCTTGTATGACATGCTGGTGGAACTTGGTTATTATCTGGATGACGAGTTTAGGTTTTACTATAGGCTACCATGGGAAGGCTTGGGACAGGGTTTAAGACAACTGTTAAATGACAGTAATGTGCACGAGTTGAACTAGATTGCTGAAACTGAGAAATCAATTGATATATATGTTGAGCATATTGATCCCGACTATGATGCATGACAAAATAAACTTGTCTTTCATCAGCTTTGGCATGAGTAGGTTTGGCAGCAGGTTGAGGATGATCCTTTTGAGCAGGTTGAGAATGATCATTTTGAGCAGGTTAAGAAGGAGGTTAAGCATGATGACCCAATTCCAGATATTGATCCAAATGTGTTGAAGTAGGCATTTGATTATCGCAACACAGAGACAGATGATGATTGGTACGATAATCCATATGAAGGGGAGTATGATCCATTATATTCACCCTACTGTTCAGATAATGATTGTCATTGGAAGTAAGTAGGTGTGTTAGTAGGTTAAGATCATAGTACTTGTAACACCCCAACCGATGGCGGAAACATCGGGGTGCCACGTATTGATGATTGTTCAGTAGCTCATGGTGAATAATAAATTCCATTAAATAATTTAAATGAATTACATACACTTGTTCTAGAATTTGTACATCAAATTGAATAAAACTATACACATATCTTCAAGCATCAATTCAAATCTTCAAGCAAATAGAACCTGAAACATGTTAAGTTGAAAATGTTTTGGGTCAACAAAAGTTGGTGAGAATTACATAGGTTTTTGATAATTGAATAAAAATGTTGTGCAATTCATGTGTCATGTCAATCTAGCCCATATGTGAGAACATACTAGAAATAAATCGAGTGCATAATCAACCCTGATGACTGTTATAAAATGATACATACCATACGCTCATGGTCCAATATGTTATACGATAACAAACACCCACGCTACCTTTGTAGGAGGCACGTATCCGGGTGGGATTGTCAGTCCAATAGATCTATCAATGTATACCGCCGGCTGATCAATGTTAATGATTATGCTAGAATGGTGCTTACTCTAATCATGCTCAAGACATAATGCAACATAGAAAACACATAGACACATTGATGATTGAATTGCAATGATGATGTTATAAACATGTTTCACCCTAAAAATGGTGATAAATAGAAAAGGGGCTATGTAAAACTCACCTTGGTAAAATGTTATATCTGTTGAAAAATTGGATAATGGTGTTGCCCAAATGTATCAAGTATCACCCTATAATAAAGTAATAAATATGTCTAAGTCTACCAAGTCTACAAATGTATAAGTTCTAGGGCTTCGAATTGGGGATAAATGCATGTTTGATTAATATTAAAAATATTCGCCAATTGAGAGAAATTTAGTAAATAAATAACTAAAAATCTTTTTATAAATGTTAAACCTAGGATGGTCACAAGAATGTGTTTAAAGTATAAAAATAATTTTTATAAAATTATTTTCTTTAAAATAGATTATTAAATCTATTTATTATAAATAGCCAATATTTAACTTTAATATTCAAAAATACTAAAATTAAAGAATTCCTATTTTAAAAATCATATTTCTGTTCTAAATGATTAAAAATAATTTGTATAAAATTTTGGTGCAAAAATGATGAAAATTGGATTTATTATGATTTAATTATGATTAAATCTAACAAAAATTGATTAAAAATATAAAATAAATGATTTTACTGAATTAAAAATTATTTCAGTAAAGTTTATCTTTATAAAAAGTCAGGATAAATTTTGGAGAATTTAATAAAATTGTTTTGATATATAAATGGATTTTTATAAATATAATAGTATAAAAATGATTTAATTATTATAAATATTAAATAAATGAATTCCTGAAAAATAAAAATTACAAATAAAACTTTTATCTCAGGTTAATCAAATATAATTTTTTTAGAATTTATAAAATAGTTTTGATATTTTTTAAAAAGAATTTAAAAGATTAAAAGGTTTTAATATATATATATAATTGTTTGTTTAAAAAGAAAAGAAAAGAAAAGAATAAAAACGGTCAGAGCCGGGACTCGAACCCGGGTAACCACTGTGGAGGACCATGGTCACAACCACTTGGCCTAGGCCGGTGGTTGTGATGTTTCTTGTTTCAAAATAATTAAATACACATACGCGAATCAAGTTTATCCCCAAATAAAATCACGAACCCTAGAATTTTCAATTGAACGATTCAAACATAATGAACTCGATTAAGGTTAGGGTTTATGTTATACAATTGCCGACTAGTAAAACCCACAGAAAAACAAGGACTCACAGTGATTAATTGATGATAATTGCCGGGTCAAAGCAATAGTCAAACTACGAGCAAAATAACAATATTCAGAGTGATTTAGAGAAGATTGAAGGTTGAGAGAGAGTTGTGAGCGAGTAAACAATGTTCGCAGAAGGTCTGATTATATAGGGGATCAAAGGGTTGTGTTAATTGGAAGGTTTGACCTATGTTTAATGTCATACGCGTAATTGGTTAATTTTGGTATCAATTGATGAGGATTAAACGTGTAATAGACTCGTTATAGGCCGATAATCACGTATCAAAGGTCAATGATAATTAATCTTGGCTTAATATGGCCATTTGCGAATTTTAAAAAAAAAAAAATAAATAAATAACTTCAATGCAGCTGCTGGTCGCTAACAGGGAAGAAGAACAGGTCCAAAATAAGAAGGTGTTAAATATTTACAGTTCCTAATCTAAACACAAAAGGTAACATGGAGCAGTGGTTGAGGTGGGGTGTTTGTGTCTGGAAGGTCACCGGTTCGAAACCCGGCTGGACCTTTTATTTTTGATTAAAATGGGAAAAAGGGAGGTGGGGTTGGGCCGAGGTTCAGTGGGCTCAGGTCTTGGGCCGCCTTAACTGGGCTGGCACAGTGGGCTTCAAAACAAAAGAAAGGAATAGATATGTGGGCTGCAGTAAAATCTGTTTTAACTATATATATATATATATATTTTTTTTTAAACTGAAATATAATTATTATTATTATTATTATTATATAAAAAAAATGCAATATATATATATATATAGGTTGCGAGTTTGGAAAAATAAATATAGACTTGGGCACATTAGTGTAGAATTAAGGATAAAATAAGGGCTTTTTCGTATAGAAATTTCGTGGAAATTTTTGCGATGTTACAGTCTCCCCTACTTTTAGAAACTTCGTCCCGAAGTTAAGAGAAACACTAGGTTACAATTGGTCAACTACTGAAACCTTGATAAAATTTCACACTACCTTAATGTACCTGTAAATTCATGATTACGTTCCGGACCGTAATTACCAATTTACCTTACATTAGAGGTTTTGCGTCCTTTTATGGCTTTACCGATTGTTAAGCAGGTCTGATAGTCTCCGCCAGTCGTTCAGGTGGTAGGGCCTCTCCCGACTGTTGGAATGACATGATGACTTCTACCAATCGTTAAGCTGGTTGTTTGGTAGTTAACTAATTGTTGTACAAGCAAGTATGATTATAGATATAGCAATTAGTTCACATTCAGACAAACATGCACACAGATGTTTATGATAATACTTGAATTTTATTACTTGAATTGAATAACGTCAATACATAGAATAAAAGCAACCAATAGTCAAATGGTGAGTCTTGCGGTTAGGTAGCTGGAGGGTCTTGATCTCTGTTTAGTTTAGGGCATCGGTTACGGAAGTGATTTGGGTTTCCACATTTATAGCATAATTACCAGGGTTGTGAATAATTGCAGTCAGTTGGGCATCAATACCTTTGTTGTTTTTGTCGTTGTTGTGGTTGGTGTTGTGGTTGTTGTTGTTACTTTCCTCTTGGTTTTCACCACTGTTAATGCGAGTGCTGTGGCGTGGAGACATGATCTGTAGGGGGCACAATGAAGGTTCAATGTGGCATGAAATGAATGAGGTAATATAAGGAATGTAATCATTTATTCATTAATTAAAACGAATAAACGAAAACGTTGACTTATCAAAGATTCTAAATTCTAATAACATATGAAGACATGCTTTAGCCTATAAGTGAACACTCATCCCGAGAATTCCCAGGTAGGCATCCGGGTCCCTCGTCTGATTGGGATATATGCGCAATGCCAGCCTAGACAGAAGACTCAGAATACAGGCGTTCACCCTTCTAGATTGCACGTGTTCGTTATTAAAATCTAGAGCTTCGACGAGATCTCGAGGGGGTTCAGGTTAAACCTGAGGATTTTGTCCTATCAATCTAAGAGTAGATCCACTGATGGAGAGCAGCCTTCTTGTAAGGATGAAAGTAGAGATAAGAAGTAGGAGGGAGATAGAGAATAGCAAGCAAAAGAAGCAAGTACTTGTTAAATCCTATGGTTATAGACTAGATTATTTTTCTAATAACCTAATTCCCTATAACCATGGCTCTGATACCAATCTGTAACACCCCAACCGATGGCGGAAACATCGGGGTGCCACGTATTGATGATTGTTCAGTAGCTCATGGTGAATAATAAATTCCATTAAATAATTTAAATGAATTACATACACTTGTTCTAGAATTTGTACATCAAATTGAATAAAACTATACACATATCTTCAAGCATCAATTCAAATCTTCAAGCAAATAGAACCTGAAACATGTTAAGTTGAAAATGTTTTGGGTCAACAAAAGTTGGTGAGAATTACATAGGTTTTTGATAATTGAATAAAAATGTTGTGCAATTCATGTGTCATGTCAATCTAGCCCATATGTGAGAACATACTAGAAATAAATCGAGTGCATAATCAACCCTGATGACTGTTATAAAATGATACATACCATACGCTCATGGTCCAATATGTTATACGATAACAAACACCCACACTACCTTTGTAGGAGGCACGTATCCGGGTGGGATTGTCAGTCCAATAGATCTATCAATGTATACCGCCGGCTGATCAATGTTAATGATTATGCTAGAATGGTGCTTACTCTAATCATGCTCAAGACATAATGCAACATAGAAAACACATAGAAACATTGATGATTGAATTGCAATGATGATGTTATAAACATGTTTCACCCCAAAAATGGTGATAAATAGAAAAGGGGCTATGTAAAACTCACCTTGGTAAAATGTTATATCTGTTGAAAAATTGGATAATGGTGTTGCCCAAATGTATCAAGTATCACCCTATAATAAAGTAATAAATATGTCTAAGTCTACCAAGTCTACAAATGTATAAGTTCTAGGGCTTCGAATTGGGGATAAATGCATGTTTGATTAATATTAAAAATATTCGCCAATTGAGAGAAATTTAGTAAATAAATAACTAAAAATCTTTTTATAAATGTTAAACCTAGGATGGTCACAAGAATGTGTTTAAAGTATAAAAATAATTTTTATAAAATTATTTTCTTTAAAATAGATTATTAAATCTATTTATTATAAATAGCCAATATTTAACTTTAATATTCAAAAATACTAAAATTAAAGAATTCCTATTTTAAAAATCATATTTCTGTTCTAAATGATTAAAAATAATTTGTATAAAATTTTGGTGCAAAAATGATGAAAATTGGATTTATTATGATTTAATTATGATTAAATCTAACAAAAATTGATTAAAAATATAAAATAAATGATTTTACTGAATTAAAAATTATTTCAGTAAAGTTTATCTTTATAAAAAGTCAGGATAAATTTTGGAGAATTTAATAAAATTGTTTTGATATATAAATGGATTTTTATAAATATAATAGTATAAAAATGATTTAATTATTATAAATATTAAATAAATGAATTCCTGAAAAATAAAAATTTCAAATAAAACTTTTATCTCAGGTTAATCAAATATAATTTTTTTAGAATTTATAAAATAGTTTTGATATTTTTTAAAAATAATTTAAAAGATTAAAAGGTTTTAATATATATATATAATTGTTTGTTTAAAAAGAAAAGAAAAGAAAAGAATAAAAACGGTCAGAGCCGGGACTCGAACCCGGGTAACCACTGTGGAGGACCATGGTCACAACCACTTGGCCTAGGCCGGTGGTTGTGATGTTTCTTGTTTCAAAATAATTAAATACACATACGCGAATCAAGTTTATCCCCAAATAAAATCACGAACCCTAGAATTTTCAATTGAACGATTCAAACATAATGAACTCGATTAAGGTTAGGGTTTATGTTATACAATTGCCGACTAGTAAAACCCACAGAAAAACAAGGACTCACAGTGATTAATTGATGATAATTGCCGGGTCAAAGCAATAGTCAAACTACGAGCAAAATAACAATATTCAGAGTGATTTAGAGAAGATTGAAGGTTGAGAGAGAGTTGTGAGCGAGTAAACAATGTTCGCAGAAGGTCTGATTATATAGGGGATCAAAGGGTTGTGTTAATTGGAAGGTTTGACCTATGTTTAATGTCATACGCGTAATTGGTTAATTTTGGTATCAATTGATGAGGATTAAACGTGTAATAGACTCGTTATAGGCCGATAATCACGTATCAAAGGTCAATGATAATTAATCTTGGCTTAATATGGCCATTTGCAAATTTAAAAAAAAAAAATAAATAAATAACTTCAATGCAGCTGCTGGTCGCTAACAGGGAAGAAGAACAGGTCCAAAATAAGAAGGTGTTAAATATTTACAGTTCCTAATCTAAACACAAAAGGTAACATGGAGCAGTGGTTGAGGTGGGGTGTTTGTGTCTGGAAGGTCACCGGTTCGAAACCCGGCTGGACCTTTTATTTTTGATTAAAATGGGAAAAAGGGAGGTGGGGTTGGGCCGAGGTTCAGTGGGCTCAGGTCTTGGGCCGCCTTAACTGGGCTGGCACAGTGGGCTTCAAAACAAAAGAAAGGAATAGATATGTGGGCTGCAGTAAAATCTGTTTTAACTATATATATATATATATATATATATATTTTTTTTTTAAACTGAAATATAATTATTATTATTATTATTATTATTATTATTATTATTATATAAAAAAAATGCAATATATATATATATATAGGTTGCGAGTTTGGAAAAATAAATATAGACTTGGGCACATTAGTGTAGAATTAAGGATAAAATAAGGGCTTTTTCGTATAGAAATTTCGTGGAAATTTTTGCGATGTTACAGTACTCAGTCTTTTGGTATGATAAACAATGGTAAGCTGATGTGTTATGTAAACTGATGTCTTAAACTTCATGCTTTTTGTATGTAAAATGTGGTTTGGCTATATTAGTGCAGTTGTTGACCCATTTAGTTTTGGTATGATAAACAATGGTAAGCTGATGTGGTATGTAAACTGATGTCTTAAACTTCATACTTTTTGTATGTAAAATGTGGTTTGGCTATATTAGTGCAGCTGTTAACCCATTTAGTTTAGTGCATATCAGTTGTTGATCCATTTAGTTTAGTGCACATCAGCTGTTGAGCCATTTAGTTTAGTGTGTGTGCATATGTATGCATATGTGTCCATATGACCCATGACCCATTTGTATTCATATGCAGTTTTGAACTTGCACAAATGTACAATTTGACTTGATCATATATAACTGCATATATGTGCAGTTGACCCATTTAGTGCATATGCAGTTTTGAACTTGCATAAAGCAGGCATTTGACTTGATCATATATAACCACATATATGTGTGTATATATGTGTAGTTGACCCATTTGAACTTTCTGATGACCCATGACAAATGTGCAGTTGACTTGATCCACCCAAATGGGTCATACAGAGGTTGCATATATGTGTGCAAATATGCAGCAATTGACTTCCAAATCTACTGCCAACATAAAACAACATAACACAACATACAAAAGTGCATATATACACACAACATATCCATAACATTCAAAAGTCAACATATCCGAATACAAAAGATTCTAACAAAAGAGTTCATAAAGGTCACATTGTCATTCCATAACTACATAAACTACAACAAACCATTCACATAACCTAGTAACTAGAAGTTCCACTGTCTTTCTTCCTCTTCTTGTTGCAAGTTCTCTTACTCTCCTTCCACTAACCATACCATAACCTAACATCCCTTATTAGCTGACATTTGTGGTCTATGTTTAAGGATTTCACAATCCATGCACCTTCAGATTTGTCCCTTTCGATGTTCAAAACCCAGTCACATCTAACCATTTGGAGACTGATACCCTTACACACCACACCAAAGGTGACATTATCATTCCAGTCAATCACTTATTGCCTCCTGTCAAACACTACATGGTTTTTAACAAGTGTCTTGAAATCATCTTTATATCTAAAAGGTTGACCAAGATAAAAAGGTGGATCTCCAATTTGATCATCATAAGTCAAACTCTCAGAGTCATCAACATCAGAACTAGAACTGGAAGGTTTATCAGTCATCATAAGAACTGGATGTTTGCACATGCAACATTATCAGTGCATAAGTTTTTCATCATTATTAGGGCATACAAAGTTAATTATCAGTGTCTTGTTATCATCTTTACATTTAAAGGGTTGACCAAGATAAAAATATGGATCTCCAATTTGATCATCATCAGTCAATAATCAACAATGCAGCTGTAAATCAGTACATACATACCTAAACCCTAAACCAGTACATACATATATATACCTAAACCCTAAATAATTACATTAATTGAAGTAATGCATACATACCTAAACCGTAAATCAGAAGAAGAAGAAGAAGATCAACTGCAGAAGACGACCTGCAGAAACGTTTATTTAGTAATTTTTTTAATTCTTTTATCAACGTTTTCTTTAATTTTGCGACGCATAAGTAGTAAAACGTAATGTCTTTAATTTAGCCTTTAGTTTTTAAGAATAAAGATTAATTGAAGCATTGCTCTTTTTTATTTTTGTAAGAAAAGGCCTTTTAAAACAAATTAAGTGTAGTGTTGACTTTGTGAACTTTCTATGTGATTTTATAACTTTTATGATGGAACATGAAGTCGAACAAAAAGATTGAACGGTAGAATTTCAGTTATTATGATAATTAAAACTTCCATAGTTGCACTTGTTTTATATAATGAACCTATATTAATGTGGTATTACAAATGATTCAAAACGTGATTGAAAGGGTCGCCCCCACTCAATAAATGTGCTTTTTTAACATGAAACAAATCAAATGTTCTATTTTGTTTGATATTAAGACCGATAGCCACTCGCTTTATTTTGACATTTTTATTTTCGCTTGTATATGATATTGAGATTGGTAGCGACTCGACTTTATTTTGCCAGTTTTATTTTTCGTCATATTGAGATAGGTAGCTAGTCAGGATTTAAAGTTAGATTAATTTTTTTATGTTTCTTTTTTCCTTGGTTAAATTTATTTAGGATGATTTTTATATTTAAATGGGTTGATTGAATGAAAAAAACTAAAACGAGCTGGTAAAGAAAAAACACTATAAGACCATGTGTAGTGGGGGACTTTATTTATAAAGCCCCCTTTCCTGATTGGTCCACGTGGCAGCTGAGTCAGCATGGAGAGAGAAACTGAAAAAGGGGTGTAGTGGTAGGGGCTTTATTTATAAAGCCCCTGTTTCTGATTGGTTGTTTATTTTATTATTTTTTTAATCTTTTAACTCAAAATAATTAAAATAAAAGACAAATAAATATAAAAAAATTACAAATAATATTAAAAACACACAACTATAATTAAAAAAAAATAACAACTAATATTAAAAAAAAGTTACAACTAATATTAAAAAAAAAGTTACAACTAATATTAAAAAAAAAAGTTACAACTAATATTAATTTTCATCTTCGGATTTTTCATACTCTTCTTCTTCGTCTTCGTTTTCTTCTTCTTCTTCTTCTTCATCTTCGCCCTCTTCGTATCCTCTTACGTTTGGAATATACCGAACCGACCACGCTTGTTGGACCAAATCCGCCGTTAACGCGTCATGTACTTCATGGTCACGAAGTTCATGTGCGTTGAGCATTCTTTCTTCCATATTAGCTTGCGGTAGATCCTGAACGGCTTCCGGTACATAATTTTGGCATATCGCTTTACCTTCATCTTCTAATATCATATTATGCATGATTATACATGCATACATAGCATCTCGCAGCTTGTCTGTGGTCCATGCACGAGCAGGGTTTCTTATGTAATGCCAGCGCTGTTGAAGAACCCCAAAACATCTCTCTATGTTCTTTCGCGCCGCCTCTTGAACCTTTTTAAAGTGTGCCCTTTTTTCATCGTACGGGTTACTAAACGTCTTAACGATAATGCTATACCTCGGATATATTCCGTCAGCCAAATAGTATCCGTGTGGGTAGTAGTTTCCATTAGCATAAAAGCACGCCTTTGCTACCCTGCCAGAAATGAAATCCTCAATAATAGGCGACTGCTCAAAAACATTTAAGTCGTTGCATGACCCCGCAACACCAAAATAGGCCGACCAAACCCAAAGATCGACTGAAGCCACCTCTTGAAGAATAATCGATGGTCCTTTTTGGTCACCACGTGTGTGTTGACCTCGCCAAGCGGTTGGGCAATTATACCACCGCCAGTGACGACAATCAACGCTACCCAGCATTCCTGGTAACCCATGTTCATTCGTATGCACCTCGTAAATTTTTTGTAAGTCATACCAAGTGGGCCTTCTAAGATACTGGGCTCCGTACAACTTTATTATTCCTAAAAAAATAAATACAAACATATATAAAAAAAATGATGTACCTTGGCAAAAATACTCCAAAGAATCGCGTGTTGTTTTCTCGGCCATTTTTAAATACTCGTCGTTGATATCAGTCGTGTTGCCGTATGCGAGTATACGCAGTGCTGAGGTACACTTTTGAATAGACGTGAATCCCATCATCCCCCTAGCATCCGATTTTTGTTTAAAGTAAGGAAACGCGTTTTCCAGATCTCCGGATATACGTAGAAATAAACGTTTGCTCATCCGGAAACGACGCCTAAACGTCTTTGGGTCGGGGTAAGTCGGGTTTTCATCAAAGTAATCCTTCATCAATCGAGCAGTTGCCGCTACACGATCTCGTTCGTAATACTGTCTAGTTTGTTTTGGACGTGTAGGCGCGCTAGTTTCTTCAATATACCTCGCCGCAAGCGCAAGCGCACTCGTAACCGCATCTTGCTCCAACTCTTCGTCTGTCGAATCACCCTCGTCGCCTAGAAACTCTTTGTAATATTCTCTCGCAACGGATGATAACGCGGGGGAACCCATTTTTTTAAATATTGGTAATACGTGTTTTGTGTTTGAATATTTTTTTAAAGGTATTTTTGCGTGTGTATATTATATATGTGTTGTGTATTTATAATAAACAAAAAAAATAGCCGTTTCAAAGAAAACTGTCATATGACCGTTGCCACTCCACGTGCCACGATTTAATTGGGTGTTTCAATTTATACTCAACGTTATTAATATAGAGCCCCCGCCCATTTTATAAAAATAGCGCCCCTATGTTATGGTGTGGGGGCGCTATTTTTCAAAAAAAATGCACAAATAACGCCCCACTACGGAGGGTCTAAGGGATTAATGGCTTGATTCGTAAAAGAATATATTGTATTGATTCAATAAAAACATAAAAAAAAAACAGAATAGTAGAAAATGGATACATTGAATCTAGTTTTAAAAAAAAGTCTAACATGTTTATTAAAAAAAGTAAATACAAAACAAATAAATAAAAAAAACACCATTTTGGTAAATAATTTTTAAGGAACACCAAAATGGTAAATGCTTTTTCCACCAACACTAGTTTTGAAAAAAAACTCCTGAAATAGTAAAAGAAAATCAAATTAAGAGAGAGGAGAGAGAAAGAGAGTGAGTGGTGGTTGTTGCTTTGTATTTAATAATCTGAAACATGTGTCAACTCAACTCTTACTTTAATTTGGATAGAGGGTGTATGAATCATGAATATAATGTCATGATGACATCAGGGGGTGTATTAATCTCATATCCCTTTTTTTTGAAAGATCAACAAATATTTATTCCACCACGCTAGCGGAAAACTATCGTACACCTTACAAAGTTGCCACCATATATACAACATTGAACAAGAAAATCACCACCCTATTCTAGAAAGGTTGAAGCTACGCCAAACGTTCCAATCAAGAGAGGGTTTTTTCGCCCTAGCTTTAATCCAAAACAAACTTAAAGCCTTTATGTCACCGAGCGCCTTGTGAACAAGAACCTGTTCTTGGTTGAAAACCACTTCATTCCTATGCTTCCAAATGCACCAAATTGTCGTCAAGAATATCGCATTTAGGACTTTCTTTCTTTTCGTTGAGCCACCCACATAGTCATGGAGCAGCAGAATATCTTTAATATGAAACATAAAAGTCGAACCATCTCTGCACCATTGACAAACAAGCTGCCAGAGAGTCTGTGAGAAAACACAAGCTAAAAGAAGATGTTTCGTTGTTTTTGGACATTCGCCACAGAATGGACAGAGATCAGAATCAACGTAGACATTCCTTTGCTGAAGAGCATGAGGCGTAGGGAGTCGATTCATTTCAGCACGCCAAGCCACAATAGCCACCTTCTTAGGAATCCACGTGTTCCATTTCATAACGAACGGCGCCTGTCGGAAATTGAAAGACTGCAGAACTTCCTTGAATCCACCCACGGTATATTCGCACCCAACGCCGACGCCCAAAACTCATTTGTTTGATGCGTCCGAAAGCACATGTACAGCCACCGAATGCAGCAACTGCTGCAACTCAGCTGACTCTACAGCAGAAAATGTAACACCCCAACCGATGGCGGAAACATCGGGATGTCACGTATTGATGATTGTTCAGTAGCTCATGGTAAATAATAAATTTCATTATATGATTTAAATAAATTACATACAATTGTTCTACAAGAATCGTACATCAAATTGAATAAAACTATGCACACATCTTCAAGCATTAATTCAAATCTTCAAGCAAGTAGAACCTGAAACATGTTAAGTTGAAAATATTTTTGGGTCAACAAAATGTTGGTGAGAATACATAGGTTTTTGAATATAATTGATAACAATAGTTTGTACAACAATCACAGTTGTATGATGATAGAGTATGATTCCGACATGTAACAATGCGTCTTTGTACAACCAAACCTTGTGTCGACTGATGACTAACTCGCAAGTTAGTTAAATGTTGTTACTGTTATCGATCATCCCTGAATTTATGCGGGGGGATGGGTTTGTCAGACCTATAGCGCTATAATCTAAACAGGCGGCTTGATCAATGTTAATGATTGTACTGTGTCTTTTTGTTACAGTCAAATGATAGAATGATGTTGTAATTGAATCACAAGTAAATATGAGTAAATGATAGTATAAAATGTTTAAACATGTTTCACCCTAAAAATAGTGAAAATAGAGTAAAGGGGCTATGTAAACTCACATTGGCTAAGGTGAATTATCCTCTAAGTGTTGTGAATGTATGCGAGGCGAATCCCAAGGACTCAACAACGTAGCTAGTCGAAAAAGAAAGAATATCAAGCTTCCAATTCGCCAATTACAAGAGCTTATAATCAAATCTTCAATTGTAGAAGTAATAGACTATAGAAGAAGGGTATGAGGGAAAGTTTAATCGGATTGAAACAATCAATTTAAAGGTGCAAAGTATAATGGGTCATAGGTGGGTTTTTATACTAGTTTTGGATTCAATTAGCCATTAAAATTGGTCAACACCATAAAGTAAGGTTTTTATGATGAATTGACTATTTGACTAAGACTTTGACTATTTGACTAAGACTTTGACTAGGACTTTGACCAGGACTTTGACTGATCAATTTAAGGAGTGTGTTAAGTTTATTTTCTTCTGAAATACTACACAAGATGATAGTTGGCTCAGTTGGTTGTCACTGTGTGTTGGTTGGCTGTGGACGCGGGTTCGAGTCCCGGTCCACACAAATCTTTTTTTTTTGGCAATTATTTCCCTAAAACTATATTATTCTATATTCATAATATGATTATATAAGCCCGAAAGTGACTCGAAATATTTTTAAAACGTACAAAAGTGTCGAGATACAAATAATTATTAGTTTAAGGTATTTAAAACATATATTGTTTAAAACAATACATTCTTTTTATCATAAAAAAAATTAGGGGAAATTCGCGATGTTACAATCTCCCCTACTTTTGGAAACTTCGTCCCGAAGTTATTAAAAACACAGGTTTGAGGTTGATTAGGTAGAAATTAAGGCAGCTGTGGTTTGGGTTAAGGCACGATATGAATTTATAGGTAATAGAATAGTTTGTTTCGAATAATTTGGATAAGAGGTTTGAGATGTGAGTTTTAAGGATTGGATTAGGTTCGTCTGAAGTAGCAAGAAGCATAAGAATCTAGCAAAATACTAAACTTATGTTTTAGGAATCTTATAAGAAATGCGTGAATTGATTGGCTATATGAAAACCAAATGAACTACCAAAACCTTATTAGAATTTCACACTACCTTAACGTACCTGTAAATTCATGATTACGTTCCGGACCGCAATCACCAATTTACCTTACATTAGGGTTTTGTGTCCTTCTATGACTCTAAACACACATGTAAGTAATGCAAAATAACCTTGTGATTGAATCGTTTACAATGTATCCAAAAATGAGTCCAACTGTTGAGTAGGAAAAAGACTTCTACCAGTCAGTGAGTAAGAACCTCTACCGATTGTTGAGCAGGTGCGATAGCCTCTACCAGTCGTTGAGCAGGTTGTAGGGCCTCTACCGACTGTTGAGCAGGCATGATGACCTCTACCAATCGTTGAGTAGGTTATTTGGTACTCAACTAACTGTTGAGCAAGTACTTCATCCTCTACCAGTTGTTTGATTAAGTGTACCAATTATTTCACACATAAATTGCAAATTGATAATATGTACATATAAACAATCAAGTATCAAGCATAGCATGCGAGTTGTAATAGTGTTGTCCTAGACAAGGTTAATGACTCTAGGTGTGTCTATAGCAAATAGTTTATATTCCATGATTTCTAGTATCAAATGTTTAAATATGGTAGATAATCGAATCCTCATGTATAACTAAGGATTAAGTTTGATGCAACACACAACCAAGTTTCAATAGTTTGGTTATCATGGGTAACTAGTTCATGTTTGAGAAGGTGAAGGATATGTATTTAGTTCTTGAGAGGATGATGAAAAATCTTGAAGCAGAATCAAGGTTGTGAGAGATAGTGAATGTGAAGATAGTTGATAAAGAGTTTATTTTATAGTATGGAGATTATGTAGCAGTGTAAATTTTGGGGTTTGGATCAAAGGTTATAATCAAGTGTATAAGAAAACATGATTGTGATATATGCCAAATATTGTAAAAATTTGAACAAGTTGAAAATGAGTGAGTGTCGATGGAGAATTTAGAGACTAGATATTATTCCTATGGATAAAAAAAATCTTATTTTCAAAATTGGTTTTATACATAAAGCAAAAGTTGTTAAATAGTACAAGCTAAGTGGGCTTTTGATTAAAATATTCCCGTTAGTTGGAGATGACATTAGGTTTTGAAGATCAAGGTTTTATTAAGTGATTTTTAATAGTTTAAAGCATTATTTAGAAAATTGTTTGTTACGTCAATAAATAAACAATTGAATTTAAGTTCGAGGACATCTTTTGACAAAAATATGTACTTTGTAAAGTTACTAGGTAATGAAAATACAACAGGATTTAGAAATCTTTAGTTTGTGCTAAGGTATGAGGTTATAGTTTTTAAAAATAAGTAACATGTGGAGAAATGAAATAATATGATTTGGGTAGGGTGTTGAATATTTAAAAAGTGTCTAAGACGGTAAGGTGAAGTGTGATTGTGAAATCCATAGATGGTTATGAAATGAGATTGATTTAAGCTGTAAAATTTTGAGATTTTAGAGCTTAGTTTAAGGAAAGTGAGTGTAATCATTTATTCATTAATTAAAACGAATAAACGAAAACGTTGACTTATCAAAACTTCTAGATTCTAATAACATAGTGAAGACATGCTTTAGCCTATAAGTGAACACTCATCCCGAGAATTCCCAGGTAGGCATCCGGGTCCCTCGTCTGATTGGGATATATGCGCAATGCCAGCCTAGACAGAAGACTCAGAATACAGGCGTTCACCCTTCCAGATTGCACGTGTTCGTTATTAAAATCTAGAACTTCGACGAGATCTTCAAGGTGGTTCAGGCTAAACCTGAGGATTTGTCCTATTAGTCTAAGAGTAGATCTTGTGATGGAGAACAATCTTCTTGTAGGGACTAAAGTAGGGATAAGAAGTAGGAGCGAGATAGAGAATAGAAACAAGTAGGGTTGCAAGTAAAAGGAGCAAGTACTGATTAAAATCCTATGGTTATAGACTAGATTATTTTTCTAATAACCTAATTCCCTATAACCATGGCTTTGATACCAATCTGTAACACCCCAACCGATGGCGGAAACATCGGGATGTCACGTATTGATGATTGTTCAGTAGCTCATGGTAAATAATAAATTTCATTATATGATTTAAATAAATTACATACAATTGTTCTACAAGAATCGTACATCAAATTGAATAAAACTATGCACACATCTTCAAGCATTAATTCAAATCTTCAAGCAAGTAGAACCTGAAACATGTTAAGTTGAAAATATTTTTGGGTCAACAAAATGTTGGTGAGAATACATAGGTTTTTGAATATAATTGATAACAATAGTTTGTACAACAATCACAGTTGTATGATGATAGAGTATGATTCCGACATGTAACAATGCGTCTTTGTACAACCAAACCTTGTGTCGACTGATGACTAACTCGCAAGTTAGTTAAATGTTGTTACTGTTATCGATCATCCCTGAATTTATGCGGGGGGATGGGTTTGTCAGACCTATAGCACTATAATCTAAACAGGCGGCTTGATCAATGTTAATGATTGTACTGTGAATTTTTGTTACAGTCAAATGATAGAATGATGTTGTAATTGAATCACAAGTAAATATGAGTAAATGATAGTATAAAATGTTTAAACATGTTTCACCCCAAAAATAGTGAAAATAGAGTAAAGGGGCTATGTAAACTCACATTGGCTAAGGTGAATTATCCTCTAAGTGTTGTGAATGTATGCGAGGCGAATCCCAAGGACTCAACAACGTAGCTAGTCGAAAAAGAAAGAATATCAAGCTTCCAATTCGCCAATTACAAGAGCTTATAATCAAAGCTTCAATTGTAGAAGTAATAGACTATAGAAGAAGGGTATGAGGGAAAGTTTAATCGGATTGAAACAATCGATTTAGAGGTGCAAAGTATAATGGGTCATAGGTGGGTTTTTATACTAGTTTTGGATTCAATTAGCCATTAAAATTGGTCAACACCATAAAGTAAGGTTTTTATGATGAATTGACTATTTGACTAAGACTTTGACTGTTTGACTAAGACTTTGACTAGGACTTTGACCAGGACTTTGACTGATCAATTTAAGGAGTGTGTTAAGTTTATTTTCTTCTGAAATACTACACAAGATGATAGTTGGCTCAGTTGGTTGTCACTGTGTGTTGGTTGGCTGTGGACGCGGGTTCGAGTCCCGGTCCACACAAATCTTTTTTTTTTTAGCAATTATTTCCCTAAAACTATATTATTCTATATTCATAATATGATTATATAAGCCCGAAAGTGACTCGAAATATTTTTAAAACGTACAAAAGTGTCGAGATACAAATAATTATTAGTTTAAGGTATTTAAAACATATATTGTTTAAAACAATACATTCTTTTTATCATAAAAAAAATTAGGGGAAATTCGCGATGTTACAATCTCCCCTACTTTTGGAAACTTCGTCCCGAAGTTATTAAAAACACAGGTTTGAGGTTGATTAGGTAGAAATTAAGGCAGCTGTGGTTTGGGTTAAGGCACGATATGAATTTATAGGTAATAGAATAGTTTGTTTCGAATAATTTGGATAAGAGGTTTGAGATGTGAGTTTTAAGGATTGGATTAGGTTCGTCTGAAGTAGCAAGAAGCATAAGAATCTAGCAAAATACTAAACTTATGTTTTAGGAATCTTATAAGAAATGCGTGAATTGATTGGCTATATGAAAACCAAATGAACTACCAAAACCTTATTAGAATTTCACACTACCTTAACGTACCTGTAAATTCATGATTACGTTCCGGACCGCAATCACCAATTTACCTTACATTAGGGTTTTGTGTCCTTCTATGACTCTAAACACACATGTAAGTAATGCAAAATAACCTTGTGATTGAATCGTTTACAATGTATCCAAAAATGAGTCCAACTGTTGAGTAGGAAAAAGACTTCTACCAGTCAGTGAGTAAGAACCTCTACCGATTGTTGAGCAGGTGCGATAGCCTCTACCAGTCGTTGAGCAGGTTGTAGGGCCTCTACCGACTGTTGAGCAGGCATGATGACCTCTACCAATCGTTGAGTAGGTTATTTGGTACTCAACTAACTGTTGAGCAAGTACTTCATCCTCTACCAGTTGTTTGATTAAGTGTACCAATTATTTCACACATAAATTGCAAATTGATAATATGTACATATAAACAATCAAGTATCAAGCATAGCATGCGAGTTGTAATAGTGTTGTCCTAGACAAGGTTAATGACTCTAGGTGTGTCTATAGCAAATAGTTTATATTCCATGATTTCTAGTATCAAATGTTTAAATATGGTAGATAATCGAATCCTCATGTATAACTAAGGATTAAGTTTGATGCAACACACAACCAAGTTTCAATAGTTTGGTTATCATGGGTAACTAGTTCATGTTTGAGAAGGTGAAGGATATGTATTTAGTTCTTGAGAGGATGATGAAAAATCTTGAAGCAGAATCAAGGTTGTGAGAGATAGTGAATGTGAAGATAGTTGATAAAGAGTTTATTTTATAGTATGGAGATTATGTAGCAGTGTAAATTTTGGGGTTTGGATCAAAGGTTATAATCAAGTGTATAAGAAAACATGATTGTGATATATGCCAAATATTGTAAAAATTTGAACAAGTTGAAAATGAGTGAGTGTCGATGGAGAATTTAGAGACTAGATATTATTCCTATGGATAAAAAAAATCTTATTTTCAAAATTGGTTTTATACATAAAGCAAAAGTTGTTAAATAGTACAAGCTAAGTGGGCTTTTGATTAAAATATTCCCGTTAGTTGGAGATGACATTAGGTTTTGAAGATCAAGGTTTTATTAAGTGATTTTTAATAGTTTAAAGCATTATTTAGAAAATTGTTTGTTACGTCAATAAATAAACAATTGAATTTAAGTTCGAGGACATCTTTTGACAAAAATATGTACTTTGTAAAGTTACTAGGTAATGAAAATACAACAGGATTTAGAAATCTTTAGTTTGTGCTAAGGTATGAGGTTATAGTTTTTAAAAATAAGTAACATGTGGAGAAATGAAATAATATGATTTGGGTAGGGTGTTGAATATTTAAAAAGTGTCTAAGACGGTAAGGTGAAGTGTGATTGTGAAATCCATAGATGGTTATGAAATGAGATTGATTTAAGCTGTAAAATTTTGAGATTTTAGAGCTTAGTTTAAGGAAAGTGAGTGTAATCATTTATTCATTAATTAAAACGAATAAACGAAAACGTTGACTTATCAAAACTTCTAGATTCTAATAACATAGTGAAGACATGCTTTAGCCTATAAGTGAACACTCATCCCGAGAATTCCCAGGTAGGCATCCGGGTCCCTCGTCTGATTGGGATATATGCGCAATGCCAGCCTAGACAGAAGACTCAGAATACAGGCGTTCACCCTTCCAGATTGCACGTGTTCGTTATTAAAATCTAGAACTTCGACGAGATCTTCAAGGTGGTTCAGGCTAAACCTGAGGATTTGTCCTATTAGTCTAAGAGTAGATCTTGTGATGGAGAACAATCTTCTTGTAGGGACTAAAGTAGGGATAAGAAGTAGGAGCGAGATAGAGAATAGAAACAAGTAGGGTTGCAAGTAAAAGGAGCAAGTACTGATTAAAATCCTATGGTTATAGACTAGATTATTTTTCTAATAACCTAATTCCCTATAACCATGGCTTTGATACCAATCTGTAACACCCCAACCGATGGCGGAAACATCGGGATGTCACGTATTGATGATTGTTCAGTAGCTCATGGTAAATAATAAATTTCATTATATGATTTAAATAAATTACATACAATTGTTCTACAAGAATCGTACATCAAATTGAATAAAACTATGCACACATCTTCAAGCATTAATTCAAATCTTCAAGCAAGTAGAACCTGAAACATGTTAAGTTGAAAATATTTTTGGGTCAACAAAATGTTGGTGAGAATACATAGGTTTTTGAATATAATTGATAACAATAGTTTGTACAACAATCACAGTTGTATGATGATAGAGTATGATTCCGACATGTAACAATGCGTCTTTGTACAACCAAACCTTGTGTCGACTGATGACTAACTCGCAAGTTAGTTAAATGTTGTTACTGTTATCGATCATCCCTGAATTTATGCGGGGGGATGGGTTTGTCAGACCTATAGCACTATAATCTAAACAGGCGGCTTGATCAATGTTAATGATTGTACTGTGAATTTTTGTTACAGTCAAATGATAGAATGATGTTGTAATTGAATCACAAGTAAATATGAGTAAATGATAGTATAAAATGTTTAAACATGTTTCACCCCAAAAATAGTGAAAATAGAGTAAAGGGGCTATGTAAACTCACATTGGCTAAGGTGAATTATCCTCTAAGTGTTGTGAATGTATGCGAGGCGAATCCCAAGGACTCAACAACGTAGCTAGTCGAAAAAGAAAGAATATCAAGCTTCCAATTCGCCAATTACAAGAGCTTATAATCAAAGCTTCAATTGTAGAAGTAATAGACTATAGAAGAAGGGTATGAGGGAAAGTTTAATCGGATTGAAACAATCGATTTAGAGGTGCAAAGTATAATGGGTCATAGGTGGGTTTTTATACTAGTTTTGGATTCAATTAGCCATTAAAATTGGTCAACACCATAAAGTAAGGTTTTTATGATGAATTGACTATTTGACTAAGACTTTGACTGTTTGACTAAGACTTTGACTAGGACTTTGACCAGGACTTTGACTGATCAATTTAAGGAGTGTGTTAAGTTTATTTTCTTCTGAAATACTACACAAGATGATAGTTGGCTCAGTTGGTTGTCACTGTGTGTTGGTTGGCTGTGGACGCGGGTTCGAGTCCCGGTCCACACAAATCTTTTTTTTTTTAGCAATTATTTCCCTAAAACTATATTATTCTATATTCATAATATGATTATATAAGCCCGAAAGTGACTCGAAATATTTTTAAAACGTACAAAAGTGTCGAGATACAAATAATTATTAGTTTAAGGTATTTAAAACATATATTGTTTAAAACAATACATTCTTTTTATCATAAAAAAATTAGGGGAAATTCGCGATGTTACAGAAAAAACCAACCGTTTCCAATCCCAACCCCACCCAAGACCCGTCTGCAGCACCTGACCTCTAACCGTATGTGACAACCGGTAAAATTCAGGTGATTCTCATATAACGTAATAATCATTAAAATAATATTAGAAGCTATGTGTTAGACTTAATTAGTGATAATTAGATTCCATTGAAATATAATGATAAATTACCTATGTTGAACGTTGGTGACGACTCGGTTAACTTGAAAAAGTCTAGTTGCGTGAATTAATGTGAAATAATATTCTCTAGGAGAAAATATTGTTGGAATTAATAAAATTTAGAAACAGGAGTCCTCAAATCATTAAGGTCCATTAGTTGCGTGCCTTAGAGTTTAACGCGGAACTAAGACCCGGTATGAGACGGGGACCCATAAAAATAATTAACTTAGCTAAAAACGGATAATTTTAATGGGGAATATTATCATGGGTCAATTGAGTGAAAACCTTAATTATTTAACATAAGCGGGTTTTTATAAATTGTAGAGTACGGGTGTTATGTATTAGTTTGTATAAAAAAAATAAACAATACCAACCCCCCCCCCCCCCCCCCATGAACCGGCCGAGAACCCCCCCCCCCCATAAAATTAGTATTTTGTTTATTATTATTATTATTATTATTAATATTACACCATATGATTGCTTATTTAAGACTCCACCCACAATCCCAAGAAACCCACTTCATCTTTCTTACACCTTATTTACACACACAAAAACCATCCAAATTCTTCTTCTTCTTCTTCCCATCATAACCGAAACCCACATCCATCACCCCTATTTTTCTAGTTTTGATTAAACAACCATGAAAATGTTTAAGAAAACTTGAAGATAATAACCCTATTGGTGATTAGAGAGCAAAAACCTTCAAGAAAGTTAGAGATTTTAGAGAGAGAAACTCATTTTTGCAAGAGTTCTTACAAGGTGAGTTCCTTAATCAAAACTTTAAATAAAATCTATATATTTTCTGAATATAATCAAGTTTTCACCTAGAAATCAAAGGTTTTGAAAAGGGTTTTGTAAAAATAAACAATGGGAAAGAAATAAGATGAAATGGTGATAAAAGTGAGTGCATGTGTGTGTGTCGTGTGTATGTGTATGTGTCGTGTGTGTGTGTATGTGTGAAATCGTATGTATGTGTGTGAGTATGATCATTTTGTGTTTTGGATGATCAGATAAGCTTAGATCTTTTGATTTTTGAGACATGCAAGAAGTTTTAAAAAGCATTTAAGGTCTGAATTAAAAGAGTA
The DNA here is from genome assembly GCA_028751855.1 of Ambrosia trifida. Lineage (NCBI taxonomy): Eukaryota > Viridiplantae > Streptophyta > Magnoliopsida > Asterales > Asteraceae > Ambrosia > Ambrosia trifida. Next base: position 10,312,827 of record CM054131.1, read on the forward strand.
TTTTGATAATCAAGATGGTTTAATAAAAAGATATAGGAATAAGATTAATGAAATGTGGCTTATTTGATTTCTATGTTTATGTTTTTGCATTGTTAATGTTGAGTTTTTGGGTGATTTTCAACTTATAAACAAGTCTGATTTATTTCAATAATAATATGGTTTTTATAAGTTTAACAAAGGGTAAAACAAGTTTGGATAAGATTTACATGCTTGGGAGACCTTGCATGGGCGATCCGAATGTGTTTTACGGCTTAAAACGCCAAAATACAAGTTTTTGAGAAGAATATTTTAAAACTGATTTAAAACCGATTTTTATGCCTTAAAATGATTTAAATGAAGGTGTAAGGAGTATATATGAGCCCTAAGTTGAAAACCTAAGTATATTGGCAAAAGGTGCGCGAAAACGCATGTTTTGACAATAATAACGTGTCTAGGACATTAAAATTCAGGTCTGATGTAAAACAGCTTATTTGATGTCTAAATGTGTATAAAAATCAATATTTAAGATGTCTAATATGTTTACCATGAAAACGAAAGGTTACAGTGTAAAACTATGCGATAAAATCGCCGAAAAACGACTTTTTGGACACTTAACGACTAAATGTTGAGGCTACTTTAAAACAGCAAATTTGACTTGTTTTATGGAGTATATGCAGGTCTTAAGGTCTAAAATTAATTTTATTAGATGTCCATAGGTTAACATGAAATATTGGAAACTTGTGTGACATGGAATTGTTAGAATATGTGCAAAAAGTGCTTTGTAAATGCATGTTAAAAGGATAGATTGTTATGTCAAAGAGGTAACCTTACTTATGGAATAACATTGTGTAAACGACTAAATGTGACCATGAAAGCTAAATAAATTGACATTAAAACGCATGCACACGAAGTCTAAAACTAAACCGATCACCAAAGGGCACCAATGAGTTGACAGGGTAAGGGTTAATGGAAGTTCAAATCTTTTTGGATAACTAAGTCAAGAAAGTACGGTGAATAACTTGATTAGACTTAGGAATACTAAAATAGCCTTATGGATTATAGGGATTTGTTAGTAACATTTTGAGATTGAACTAGGAGGTTACTGGAAGCTAAGCTTAAGGTGAGTTTCACAGCCCCTTTTCTTTTAAATGTTTTTAAACGTTTTTACTTATCGGGGGATTAACATGTTGTATGATTAGTAGGACTAGAATTAAGGACACTTGATGGCCTTAGGTAGTGTACGGGGTATTAATGTTTGTATTAGTATACGTAGGTCGTCTACGGACTGACACTCTCCGCACGTCTTAATCATTAACTCTTGGACTAGAGCCGTAGTTTATGTTGGTAGATCTATCGGGTTGACGACCCTTGCCTGACCGGTAAAGCGGTCGGTTGTTTTAGGTAAAACATAACCTTTAAAATTTATTTCCTCATTAAATTGAGGTGGGAGCTTGAGAGGCAATTTGTTGGTTTGATTAAGCGCCTTAGGTTACATCATACTTGTTAGATTTTCGCGAGTCTACTTGGTTCTTTTCGAGTTGTACTTGATCATACTTGTAAAACAAATTATTAATCTGTTTAGTGTCATAAAACCTGTGAACTCGCCAACTTTGTTGATGTTTTTAGGCATGTTTTACAGGTACTGATGCATAAGGGTTTTGATGAGCGGGTTTGGCAGGGCACTACTATGGACATGATGTTGGGACCATAAATCACTAAATAACTATGTTTTCTATTAATATGTAAAACGATGATGTTTGAACTACTTTTACTTTTAATTGTAAAACAATGTTAACTTAATCTACGCTTCACGTTGGTGAAACATATTTTCTTGTTAACTAACAAATTTAACTGACCATGAAAAATAAAATATGTCAAATTAGAGGGTGGTTGCAAGATGTCCATACGTATCAACCGTGTGTTGCTAAACTTATTGGTAACAACTTCCGTTACCTCGTGACTTGCTTTCCGCTGTGCGCTGACGGGGTGTGACACTGTAGCTGTTTTGTCTCGTTCTAATGCAAACAGAGCAGGAAATGATGCTGCCAAAGGGATGTCAAGAGCCCCACTGTCCAACCAGAATGAGATACCCAACCCATTACCCACAATCCCCTTAATAGCCCAACCCACATCCACCCCAAACCCTTTTACAACCTGCATAGCCGAATGAACCTGTTTCCAGGACCCAGAAATTGAAAGCTTGGTCGGGATTGGGTTCCAATCCCTAGATGAGCTATGTATTGACCAAATTATTTTTCTCTAAAGGGCGGTGGAGTTGATTTTAAACCTCCACCGCCATTTAGCTAACATAGATAAATTCGCATTAAGGAGAGAACCGAAGCCTAAGCCACCAAAATCAACCGGGGCACAAACCCTTTGCCACACAACCCAATTCATCTTCGCCTTTTCCTCCGAGCCGCCCCAAAAGAACACACGTCGTAACTTATCTAATTGATCAATAACCTTCCTAGGAGCTTTGAATAAAGAAAAATAATAGGAAGGTAATGCATTAAGAACCGACTTGATAAGTGTTACCCTGTTAGGACAAAGAGGATTGGTGAAACCACTTTTGTAAACCTTAGTCTAATTCACTTCTGTCATTTTTGGCTAAGTATAGAAGTACTGAAAAGAAGACAAGAAACTGCTGATTAGAAGATATGAAGAAGTGCTGAAGTTGCAGAAGTTCTGAAGTCCAAACCAGACAAGTTCACTTCAGAAGTACTGAAGACAAAACTACTCTTCAGTAGTTGTCCTTCATCAGCACTTAGCAGAAGATATTTCCCACCGCCTTTTTGCATCAGTAGTTTGTTGTTTAATATTACTTTTAGCTTTATTTGTTTCTTTCAATGTTGCAACTTGTGCAACTTGTAACTGGAGTTTCTGTGCTTGCTTTTCAGGCAAGATACATGCATGTAATCGTCTATAAATAGAAGACTTCAACCTTCTATTTTAGACATTGATTTTTAACAGAAAAATCCTTCAAACACTCTCATTGTTATTTTCCATTTCTGTATTTATTGTGAATCTCTCTAAGTATATAATTCTCATTTACAACTTAGATTCATAATAAATACTTTGTCATTTATTAGTTTCAAACATCAAGGGGGAGTTATAACTCTGCCTTTGCATAAAAAGTGTTGCTTTAACTTATAACATTCCGCTGTGCTTATAATCTGATTTACAAGGACTTGCTAAACACTTAAGTGTCAAGATAGCAAGTTCTTACTTAGCAAACAAGAGCAAACTGATCCAACAATTGGTATCAGAGCATTGGTTTATCTGATCACATATCAATCTAACAAATTGAGAATCAGACACAAAGCTCTTATTGATATTCAATAAAAAGATCAAAAGTTCACTTTTTATCAATATCCATCACTTAAAAGAGTCATCAGACAAATCTATACTCTTTAAAAATGGATCCACATAATACTGGTTCTGCCACCAAACCTGCCATGCTTGTGAGAAATGAGTACAATATATGGCAGAAAAGAATGGCACATACCTTGTCACAAACCAACACAGGTTGTTGGAGATCTGTGATATATGGTCCACACAAACCAGTAAACATAAATCTTGAAACTAAAGAAGGGATTCCTAAGGATCCCAAAGACTATACAGATGAGGATTTCCTAAAACTTGAGCTAGATGCTAAGGCATTCTCTATGTTGGCAATGGCTCTCCCAAATGAAATATACTCTGGCCTTTTACATTGTGAAAGTGCCAAAGAACTTTGGGACTGTCTTAAAGAACAGTTTGGAGGAACTGAAGAGGTGATTGCCAACACCAGAGAAATTTTGGCTCAACAATATGAAACATTTGCTTATATTAATGGGGAAACTTTGACACAACAATTTGAAAGATTTTCCTCATTAATCTCTGAGCTAAAGTTAAATGGTCAGACCTATACAACAGTATCTATGTTACATAGATTTTTAAGGTCTCTACCTGACAAATGGGAAACTTACTCCATTGTCTTAAGATCCTCACCAGATTTTAGCTCCCTCACTCTTACAAAACTCCATGGGAGATTACTTACTTTTGAGAGAGAAATCGATCAAAAGAAGAAATTACAAACTTCTGGTAAAACTGCTGATGACTACCTACCAGGTAGTACAGCACTTTTGGGACAAGATTCACCAACTTGTTCCTATGGATCTTATGACAATATTGACATAACCACTGGGATCTCATCAGAAAGATCTTTCCCAGGTTATGACAATGATGACCAAAGTCAAACTGCTGATAATCTATGTTTTATCATGGATGATTTGAAAAATTTTAGCAGTGATGACTTGGAAGAAATGGACATATTACACCAACTGGCCATGCTAAGCATTAAAACTAACAAGTTTTATAAAAGGTCAGGAAGGAAATTTCCAGGATTGACCAGTAATACAAAAATTGGTTTTGACAAATCTAAACTGAGATGTCACAAGTGTCAGAAGTTGGGACACTTTGCTAGAGAATGTAGAAGCTCTAGCTTTAACCAATCACAATCTGGAAATAACTATAACCCCAATTATAATAGGAACAATGGAACTCAAGGGAGTGCTCATTTTGTACAGGCACAAGCTCCTCAACAGCAATATATGCCTCAAGTACAATATGTTCAAGTGCCTGCTCAACAGATGCAGAGCCAACAATCAATCCCTCCCTTTCCAGCTGCTCAACTTCCTCCACAGCCTCAACAACCCCCTCAACAAAGTCTCTTTACCTCGGGGTATGTTGACTGGAGCAGTCTCCCTTATGACACCACAGAGTGTAATCCTGATGCAGACAACAAAGTGTTTGACATCAACTGGGGAGAACCAGACAATGGCAGAAAGAACTTTGCCTTAATGGCATTTGAAGGCTGTACCTCAAAATCTGCATTGTCTCAGGTATCAAAAGAATCTTTGACAAAACTATGTTCAAACTCTTGCAAAGAAACTTTTGCTCTCATAAGAGAGACAAACGTGCACCTACAAGGCAAAGCCAATGATTTAGAAAGAAAATACACACAGATAAAATGTGATTTGGAAAGAAAACTGTGTGCTAAAACAAAAGAGGTTTCTAAATTAACTGACTCTGCTATTGAAACCCAAGCACAAATCAAAATGATGCTAAATGACCTGGGAGATGTCAGACAAGAGCTTGCTGACACCAGGATCACTTGTGAAAAATGGGTGGAATCTTGTAGGGGGTATCAACTACTGCTAAACAAACAAAGTGCTTCAAATGTGAAGTTTGGCATAGGATACCATCATGTTGAAACACCAACAGATTTTTCTCCCAAAACTACTGAAGATGGGAGAAGAATTGTTTCAAATGAAACTTCTGAAGGGAAAGAATGCACATCTTTCCATGAAAACTTTCTAAACAGAAATCCTGGCATTTTTAAAGAAAGTACTTCAGAAGTATTTACAAAAACTGACAATAAGCCATCAGTAGTTTCATCTACTTCAGGAGTTGAGACCCTGAGAACTACTGATGAGCAAAATCTTTTCACAACTGTCAGAAATTTGCCTTCTGATAAAAAACTTAAGGCAAAAGAATGTGAAATTTGTGGCCTGTTCAACCACAAAACTGAATTTTGTAGATACAGAAAAGGAATTCAGTTCAATCAAAAATTTAAACAACAGGTTGTGGGAAATCAAATCAGAAATGATTATGAAAAAGTCTTTAAACCCAAGAAACAACAATCTGAAAACACCTTTTCTCAGAAAAAGATAAAATCTCAACCAAAATCTTTTTCTCAAAATTCCTTGTCAGTAGTTAGACCAGAATCTTCAGCAGTTTCACAAACTGCTGAGATTCAAAATCTAAAGAACATGGTAGAACTACTGATGACCAAGGTTGATGGTGGTCCTAAAAAGGATACCACCATGGTTCTTAATGAAAAATCCATTGCCAAAAAGACATGGATTTCTCAACCTGGTCAAGAACAAACTGTAACTGTTCTCAAGAGCAAACCCAAAGCCAAACAGGCTTGGGTTTCCAAATCTAACTAATTTGCTTTTATGTGCAGAGAGTTTCCAGGGGCTTAAACAGCATATGGTATGTTGATAGTGGAGGCTCTATGCACATGACTGGATGCAGATACCTGATAAACAATTTTATCAGCCAAAGAGAAGGATCTGTGTCCTTTGGGAACAATGCTAAGGGATATGTGCTAGGACATGGCAATGTCTCCTCTGGCAAAATACAGTTTGACAAGGTCAATCTGGTGGAAAACCTTGAATACAACTTGCTGAGTGTGTCACAAATGTGTGATAAAGGATATTCTTCCTTTTTCACAAAGACAGCTTGCAAGATCATCTCACCAGAAGGCCAGAAGTTGATTGAGAAGATTATAGAAGATCATACTTTGCTGATTGCCAAAAGATGTGGCAATGTCTATGCAGTGGACATTGAAAAAGACAAAGTATTGAACAACACTGCCTGTTTCTTCTCAAGGGCATCAACTTCAGAAACAGATCTCTGGCACAGGAGACTTGGCCATGTGAACTTTAAAACCATAAATAAAGTCACAAAAATGGGCTTGGTCAGAGGTCTACCTTTGAAAGTATACCAGTGTCAAGAACACTGTGTATCCTGTTTAAAGGGAAAACAGCATAAGTCCTCCTATAAGTCTATTGAAGAATCAAAAACAACTGCATGTCTTCAACTACTCCATATGGACTTATTTGGGCCTGTCAAGATTATGAGCCTTGGTAAAAAGAAGTACTGCTTAGTCATCATTGATGACTACTCAAGATTCACATGGGTATTCTTCTTATTTTCCAAGGATGAGGCTGCTGAAATCATCAAGTTCTTCATTCTACAAGTAGAGAAACAATATTCTCTATCTGTCAAAACCATTAGAAGTGACAATGGGACAGAGTTCAGGAACAAAACTCTGGATGAATTCTGTTTGTCTAAAGGGATTATTAGACAATACAGTGTTCCCAGAACTCCTGAACAAAATGGTGTAGTAGAAAGGAAGAACAGGACATTGATAGAAGGAGCAAGAACAATGTTAGCTGATTCTGGACTGCCATTGTACTTTTGGGCAGAAGCAGTTAACACAGCATGTTATGTTCAGAATAGAGTTCTTGTGGTCAAGAGACATTCCAAGACTGCCTATGAAGTTCTTCATGGCATGAAGCCCCTTATCTCCTTTTTCAGGGCTTTTGGGTGTCAATGTTTCATCTTGAACATCAAGGAATCTATTTCAAAGTTTGCTGCCAAAGTTGACTCAGGTTACTTTCTTGGTTACTCTTCAACTAGAAAAGCCTACAAGGTTTTTAATTCTCACACCAAGATAGTAGAAGAAACATTGAATGTCAAGTTCAATGAGTCAAAACACACTCTTATTCCAGCACATCCTGCTGAACTCTTTGACCTTGACAACTTTCACTTTGGACCTGAAAAGACTGTTACTTCTTCCAAACCTACTTATTATGGTGATCAAAGGTTTGAAGATGAGGATCCTGCACCATGGACTCCTCAAACAGTCATTAAGTCAACTACAACACCATCAGAAGTTTTTCAAACTTCTGATCAAACAAATACTGAAGGCCAAACTCAAACATCTGCTTCAGCACCTGCAACTACTGAAGAAGCTGCAACTGCTGAACCAGATATCATAGACCTCAGTAGTTTGTTTGAAGAACAAGAGCCACCTACACCTGTTAGTGGTTTACAACAACTGATTGAACACAGAGATCATCCACTTGATCAAATCATGGGTGATATAGCTACAGGTGTTCTGACCAGAAACCAGCTCTCCAACTTTTGCCTATTCTCAGCCTTTATTTCACAGTTGGAACCAAAGAAGTACCAGGAAGCCCTCAAAGACAATAATTGGGTGCAGGCTATGCAAGATGAACTACTACAGTTCAACAAGCAACAGGTCTGGGAAATCTGTCCCTTACCTCAAAACAAGCAACCAATTGGTACAAGATGGGTTTTCAGGAACAAACAAGATGAAGCTGGTATGATAATCAAGAACAAGGCAAGACTGGTAGTTCAAGGGTACTCTCAAGAAGAGGGAATTGACTATGATGAAACCTTTCCTCCAGTTGCAAGGCTTGAGGCCATCAGGTTATTTCTGGCCTATGCCATTTCCAACAAAATTAAAGTTTATCAAATGGATGTGAAAAGTGCATTTTTGTATGGAAAAATCAAAGAGGAGGTATATGTCTGTCAGCCACCTGGGTTTGAGGATCCTTCTCATCCTGAGTGGGTGTACAGACTAGACAAAGCTCTTTATGGGCTCAAACAGGCTCCAAGAGCCTGGTATGATACACTCTCCACCTTTTTACTCAAAAATAACTTTACAAGAGGTGCCATTGATAAAACACTTTTCATTAAACATGTTGGAAATCATGTCTTACTTGTTCAAATTTATGTTGATGATATCATCTTTGGTTCAACAAACACAAAATTGTGTGATGATTTTAAGAAACTCATGCAATCAAAATTTGAGATGAGTACCATGGGAGAACTGCAGTACTTTCTAGGACTGCAGATCAAACAACAAACAAATGGAACTTTTATACATCAATCAAAATATGTTAAAGAATTATTGAACAAATTTTCTTTAAATGACTGTAAATCATGTTCCACTCCCATGACACCTATCACACAAGTTGAACCTGATGATCAAGGAAAACAGGTTGATCAAACCATGTACAGATGCATGATAGGTTCCCTTTTATACTTAACTGCTTCTAGACCAGATATTATGTTCTCAACATGTGTCTGTGCTAGATATCAATCAGCACCAAGGGAATCACACCTTATTGCAGTCAAAAGAATTTTTAGATATCTGAAAGGAACTCCAACACTGGGAATTTGGTATCCTGCTTCAAGCAATACCAAGTTATCAGCTTTTTCAGATAGTGACTATGCAGGGTGTAAGATGACAAGAAAGTCAACATCTGGTGGTTGTCAATTCCTGGGTAACTGTCTAGTGTCATGGCAATCAAAGAAGCAAACATCTGTTGCAACTTCAACTGCTGAAGCTGAATACATTGCAGCTGCAAGTTGTACATCACAGATACAATGGCTCCAATATCAACTTCTTGATTATGGAATCAAAGAGACCAAGACACCTTTGTTTATAGACAGCAAATCTGCCATTAGCATCATTCAAAATCCGGTACAGTTCTCAAAAACTAAACATATTGAGATCAGGTACCATTTCATAAGAGATTGCTATGAAAAAGGCAAGATTGAGGTGAAGCATGTAGCAACAGCTAATCAGATAGCTGACATCTTCACTAAACCCCTTGACACATCAACATTTCAGAAGTTAGTATCCATGCTTGGAATGCTAAATTTGTAAGTGTTTATTTTTTTTTTTTTTTGCATATCAGTTAGAATCCAAGTTAACACTTGATTCTACCCAACTCTACATCAAACTTCTACATCAATCACTACTGTTATGCATCAAAATTTTTCTTTTTCCTTTTTCCATCCTTGATTCCATCCTGTTTATCATGGTGGAATCAAAATGAAAAATTTTCTTTTTCCTTTTTCCACCCTTGATTCCATCCTGTTTACCTTGGTGGATTTCAAGTTAACCTTTTCCATCTTTTTTCTGGTTTCCACTTACAAATGACAAAAGTCTGCAACAAAACTTCTGAAAAACAAAGTACTGATTAAACAAAAATCAGTATGAGAGAAAGTACTGATGAACAAAAATCATCAGTATGGGATAATTTTCTGAAAAAGTGTGTAACTTCTGATAAAATAAACTTCAGAAGTTATGAATAAAGTATTTATAAAAACATTTCTCATCAGATGTTAAAACTGCTAAAGAGAAAATGGGAACTACTGATGAAGTAATCCTTCATCAGCAGTTTAAGTCAAAAGGGCAAATCTGACTTTTCCCATCATCAGAGGTTTGACCTAATCAGTTTAAAACCTCTGATAAAGAGATTTTTAACCAAAGGCGGTTTTAAAACTTCTAATAAAGAAGATTCAAGCGGTTAAAACTCCAAATAAATACCTTTTCTACACACTTATCCTTTCAAAACTCAAAAATATCCCTCCTTCTCTCTCAAAACTCTCTCAAAACCTATACCTGAAAATTCACTGTTCGATCAAACACCCAAACCACAATGGCTCTAGTTCTAAAACAGGGACACAATCAAAGAGCCTTTCTTGAAAAACAAGAAGGCTGGTCCCAATACGATGAGATCATTGATCTTGTCGTCAAATCCCAATACTTTACTGCTCTCACAATTAACCCACCAATTCACACTGAAACTCTGAATGAGTTCTGGGCAAATGCTGAGACGGTTACAATGGGTGGTGAGGTCATTTCCCTCAACTCAAAGATAAAAGGGAAACAACTGACCATCACACCGGCCACACTAGCAACAAGACTGGGTCTGGATGATGTAGCTGCCCCTGACCATGTTGCTAACACTGATATTCATCTAACCATGACTGAGTGTGGTTATCAAGGTACTCTCTCCCATGCTACAATATTCAAAAAATATTTTGAACCAAAATACAAACTTTTGTTTCATTATATTATTATGTGTTTGAGTCCAAAAACAGGGTCTTATGACCAGATGCCCTCCACTTTTCAACCAATATTTCATTCCATTGTGAATGAAACTAAATTCAGGGCATCAAAACTGTTTTTCAATGAGTTGGTGTTACATCACAATAATACCAAGAAAAAGTTTTTGTTGTACCCAAGGTTCATTATGCAATGCATAATAGGGGAACTGGGTAATGAGGTGCTTGTGGGAAAAATTTCAACTTTAAACCCTTTAACATCACAAGCATACTCAAGACTAAACAAACCGGCTGCCTGGCCAGAAGATGATCAGGGAGAACAACAACAAGTCCCCCTGAAGCCCACATCTTCCAAACTCACACCACCAAAAGCCAAAAAGCCCAAGCCAACAAAAACTGCAACCCACCAACCCAAAAGAAAAGCTGTTCAGGAGGTTGAGATGCCTGAACATGCTCTTGAGCATTCTGCTCTTCAAATTGTTGAGACTGAAACACCCTCTCAGTCTCATCCATCTCAAACCCCACCAAGAGCACCCATATCTGTTCAATTCAAAAGAAAAAGACTTAGAAAAACATATCAAACACACTCTTCTTTTGAAACTGCTGAACAACAACCTATTGCCCAAACTACTGAACCATCCCCACAAATTTCTGAACAAGAGGCAATAGAAATTGCCAAACTTCTCTCTGGGCTAAAAGAGAATGTCCCATCTGATCATGTCAGTCCCCATCAACCACAACAAACAGGGGACATAACTACTACATCAGACATGGATGTGGACATCACTAGCCCTATCCCAAGAGATGAGGGTGGACCAGAGTCTTTAAGCCCAAATTTAGAGACTCTTGGGGCATCTGAGGCTGCTACTACTCAGTTACCACCCAGTGGTGGATCTGAGGACAGAAGTAACATAGCTAAGACCTCAGATGTGGCAACTACTGATGAAGGCTTAATGCCTGAAGTAGGAAATCCTCAGTACCAAGAAACAGAGGTTCATGAGAGAACTGAGTTGGGCTCAGCTCATGATTTAACTGAGACTGTCCTCACTGAGGGCAACATCAGGGATTCAGATGATTCCATTAGTTTGGATGATGTTTCACAATTTAAAACTACTGAATTGACGGCACTTTCTGAAGGTCCTGTTGCAAAGGTATCCAGGCTCAAGAAGCCAGTCACCTCTGCACAGGTTAAAGCCCACTCAATCCCTAAAACCCCTAGAGTGGCATCCTCTGTACAACAAGAGGATCTCCCAAAAACACCCCCTTCACAGCAAATGCCTACCCAATTCCCTGGGCAAGCAAGCATAGACCTGAACCAGCTATGCAGCCCAGAGGGTCCCCTGTACCACATGATGAATACACTCATCAGAAATCACTTCCAAACATATACAGCTGACTTGGAGCTGTCAATCAAGAACCAATTTGGAGTGATTAAAACCAAGATGAACGATCTGTCTAACAAAATAGACTACAACAGCCAGCAAATTGCTCATCTTCAAGGACACTTCTCCCAACCCTCTGCTTCAAGGGTTAGAATTGATGAATCCAAAAAGGGGGAGAAGATCAGGGAACCTAAGGAGTCATTCCAAGCCAGGGTAAAGGCAAGAGTGGCACTCCTTGAAAGAGATCTGAAAGATCAGGCCAGGAAAGAAAAATTGGCCAAACAGTTTGGTGTCTCAATTGAAGAAATTGAAGCTGCTGAGAAAGAAGATGAGACCCAAAGTTCTGAAGATTCCCTAAGGTGTAATGAAGAAACTTCTGATGACCAAACTTCTGATGAAGAATCAGAAAGTACTGAAGACAATCCTTCAGTAGCTGACAAACCATCAGCAGTTGTCAGCACATCAGAAGTTAACACTTCCCAACCTCAAACAACTGAACCTTCCAGAACCACTGCTCCCATTCAACCAACATCTGGTCCCATCAGGCCTACATCTGTTACTACAATGACTGTATTAAACCCTTCTCCTATCTCTCAATCAGCTGAACTATTAGAGAAGAGTTTAATTGCAGCCAACAAGAAGGCCAGAGAAGATCAGATTTGGAAATCTCTGGAAGAAAGGGATGATTTGGACTTAAGCCATGAAGAAAAACTTCAGGCTTATGCAGCTGAACTACAAAGGCAGGCTAGCCTTGATGAGATTGCTGAACAGGATAAAAGACAACAACTGGTGTCTTATATTACCAAGAACAGCAAGACTAAAGCCTTTACACTCAAAGGACTCTCTATGCAAGAGCTGACAAGAAGAGCACAACTGCTTGCAGACAAACTGGCCACAAGCAAAGATGGAAAGGCCAAGAGAGCCCAGATAATAGAAGAGCTAATAGCAGAAGGATATGGTTCAAAAGCCTCTGTATCCAGATGGAAAGAAGAAAGACTAATGGATACATATAGAAAATACTTGGCTGCCAAGGCTGCAAATCCTGAGAAGTTTCAAACTGCTGATCCTTCAAGATCAGTAGTTAGAACTTCTGGTGTATCTAGAAGATCTGCTGCTCAGAAGAAGAAGACAGAGGACAATGTCAAAACTGATTTCAAAATGGTACTACTTGAAGGAAGTTCAATAGTCCATTCAGATTTTGACATTGAGGAGAAACCTCTGTTAACACAGTTCAGGGATCCTTCCACTTTTGCTTATTAAATACAAAAGACAATCAAAGAAAAGCTGCATACCAAAGTAGTGACTGAACACCATCTCCCAACTGTTCAGATGCCTGGTATGCAACAACATCAACAAGGAAGAGAATCCCACCTGAGGCTATCTGAAACTGAAGACATCCAGCACTCAGGACCATCAACCCAAGGGACAAGTCTGGTTCCCTATTCTTCTGACTTTAACAAGTCAAAGATCCCTATCATCAGATGGTCACTTACTGATAACAACTCAGTACTGTTGACAAGAAGAGACTTCTCAAGCAGGGCTTACAAGAAGATCAGTGATCTGAAGAAACTGTCAACACAAGACCTGCTCACAATTCAACATCTAGAACCACAGAGAGGATCTCTATCTGATGGTCAGTACAACCAGCTCAAGAACACCATGTACAAAGAGATATGGAAGATTGTTCAAGACAGAAGAAACACATAAGGAATTAGTAAGGTTTTGGCTTCATCAATCCAGGGGGAGATTGTTAGGACAAAGAGGATTGGTGAAACCACTTTTGTAAACCTTAGTCTAATTCACTTCTGTCATTTTTGGCTAAGTATAGAAGTACTGAAAAGAAGACAAGAAACTGCTGATTAGAAGATATGAAGAAGTGCTGAAGTTGCAGAAGTTCTGAAGTCCAAACCAGACAAGTTCACTTCAGAAGTACTGAAGACAAAACTACTCTTCAGTAGTTGTCCTTCATCAGCACTTAGCAGAAGATATTTCCCACCGCCTTTTTGCATCAGTAGTTTGTTGTTTAATATTACTTTTAGCTTTATTTGTTTCTTTCAATGTTGCAACTTGTGCAACTTGTAACTGGAGTTTCTGTGCTTGCTTTTCAGGCAAGATACATGCATGTAATCGTCTATAAATAGAAGACTTCAACCTTCTATTTTAGACATTGATTTTTAACAGAAAAATCCTTCAAACACTCTCATTGTTATTTTCCATTTCTGTATTTATTGTGAATCTCTCTAAGTATATAATTCTCATTTACAACTTAGATTCATAATAAATACTTTGTCATTTATTAGTTTCAAACATCAAGGGGGAGTTATAACTCTGCCTTTGCATAAAAAGTGTTGCTTTAACTTATAACATTCCGCTGTGCTTATAATCTGATTTACAAGGACTTGCTAAACACTTAAGTGTCAAGATAGCAAGTTCTTACTTAGCAAACAAGAGCAAACTGATCCAACATACCCGACCACCAAATGACAAGGACTTTGCCTTCCATATAGAAAGTTTATTCCGAAAAGCGTCAATCACCGGTTTCCAATGGTTGCAAAGGTTCATGTTGGCGCCAACTTGCAACCCAAGGTATGTGAGAGGAAAGGAGTCAGCCCTACATCTTAAGACATTGGCCATCATTTGCGTATCCGTATTGTTTACACCGATCCCAAAAAATACAAGACTTCCCGAAATTGATCTTTAAACCCGAAACAAGGTAGAAGCACCTAAGGATCCTTTTGAGATTCATTGCGTTGGATACAGACCATTCGCCAAGGAATACCACGTCATCTGCGTACAACAAGTGTGACAAATAGAGCTCACCCGACTCGCACGATAAACCCCGAAACAACCCCACGTTTGATGCCCTTCTCATGACCCCCGAAAGCGCCTCCATTGCAATTAAGAACAAAAAAAGGTGAGAAGGGGTCGCCTTGTCTTAGACCCCGGGAGCACACGAACTCATGAGTTGATGAACCATTGAATAAAACGGATGCACGCGCCGAAGTAACAATCGCCATAATCCATTTACACCACCTAGCCGGAAAGTTCATTTGGACCAAAATGGACTCTAGAAAATCCAAATTCAACGAATCGTACGCCTTCTCAATATCCAACTTGAACATCATGCCTTGTCGTTTAACCTTCTTCATCCACCCAATTACTTCGTTTAAGATGAGAGGGTCGTCCGTGATATTCCTACCGGCTAGGAAAGCGAACTGTTCGAGTGAAATAAGTTTCCCAATGACCAACTTGAGTCGTGCCACTAACACCTTGGATAAAACCTTGTTAACACACCTCACCAAACTAATCGGTCGATAGTCCTTAAAGTCTAGATGATCTTTTTTCTTAGGAATTAGAGCAATAAAATACAAGGCGCACCCGGCACCCACGGCTGCCCCATGATAAAATTCCTCGAAAAGACGAATGAAATCACTTTGGAAGCCGCTCCAACATCTCTTTATAAACTTGAAATTAAAACCATCCGGCCCGGGCGCATTGTCTCCGTCACATGCTCACACCGCGTCTTTTATTTCTTGAAGGGAGAATGGTCTACACAACATATCCGCACCCGAAGCCGAGAGAATGTTAATGTTTGAACAGATAAGTTTAGGTCTACTCGGCATCGGCTCTTTCAACTTGTCCTCAAAAAAGGAAAACACGCTATCCTTAATGAACGTTGGATTAGAAATCCATTCACCAACCGACATCACCCCGTTAATTCTTCTATTGGACACGTTTGTGTTGATAATCCCGTGGAAGAAATTGGAATTCTCATCACCCTCCAAAGCCCACTTTATTCTAGGCATTTGCTTTAAATCCATGTGTTTCCGTCTTTCAAACTCCAAAACAAAAGCCTTAGCTTCAATGCGTGATTCTAACTCGATGTCATTTAGAGCTCTAGTATCTGCCACCCTTTCTAATATCTCCATGGCAGCCTTATTCCTTTGATATAAATCTTCTAACTTCCATCTTTCAACACCAATCCACCACTTAATTTTCTTCTTGAGGAACCTGAGTTTTGTGACAATCGCCAAATCGACCGGTCCGGTGAAGGAAAATTTATCACATAAATTAGCCACATACTCCACGAAACCGGGGATTTCAAGCCAGTAATTGAAGAATCTAAAAGGAATGTGACCAAAATCAGATGCAACCACAGATAAAATAACTAGACTATGGTCTGACAAAAAATTGGATAAAGCCGTAACCGAAGCCTCCCCCAATTTGCCTTTGAAATCGCTACAAATCAAGAACAGGTCTAATTTGCTCAATTTCTTACCATCGTCTGACATATAGGTGGACTTGTGGCCCCCCATGTTATACTCTTCTAAATCCGCCCTTGTAATAAAACTGTTAAAAGCATCAGCATTCGCAGCCACGAATTCTGAATTCAACCTCTCCGTATGACACCTTACATCATTAAAGTCACCGAAAAACCCATAGACCAGACCGAGAATTTCTAAAGCTCAATAATTCCTCCCAGAGTCCACGCCTCAACAAGGGATCATTAGGCGCATAAACATTAACCACATTTACCCACTCCCGAGTCGCAATAAGCACACCCGATGTAGCAAGGAAATATCTATTTTTTGAAACGGACAATACCTGGAACACGGAAGGGTCCCAAATGCTTATTAGCCCCCAGATCGACCCTCTGCTAGTACTTGTTCTACACAAAATAACGACCTGCCCCATAGGCTACTGTACTAAAAAAAAACACCATCCCCCAACTTAGATTGTTGAATGCCCACGAAGTGCGAACCGTGACAAGTTTTCAAACCCTTAACCCAGGAAGTCTTTCGATCATCCCTTACCCCCTTAAATTTATGCTCAGAAAATTCATTGTACACCGCTGGCGTCTCCTTCAGCTTCAATCAGCTCCCTAGCCACTGGTTCAAAGCCCCCGAGTTCAATTCCAATAACCACACCGGCTTGACATGTAAGGACAGCTTCAGTAGCAGAACTAGTGCCGTTGGGTATTGTGTTATTTGGAGGTTGACCTGCTGCCTGATTTTCACCCGAAATATTATCCTCAATCTGTTCGAATACCTGGGACTCCACCGCATTTCCTCCCGACACCCCATTTGGAGCTATGTTATTGATATCCATATGCGAGCCGGTACCAAAATCTCCACCAGAACCAGAATTATCAGACGGATCCCTGTGTACCTGCTCCTGAGCCTCATTCATCCTTGGTAATAGATTAGATTGGACTAAATATGAACCTCCCTGTGTATTAGACACTAGAGGTGATCAAAAACACCGGTTTGAGGACCGAAACCAGTGGAACCGAACCGAATCGGTTCCTACAGAAACCGGTTTTTACCCAAGCCGGTGCTAGGACCGAAAAAAACCGTAGGTTCCCCGACCGGTTCCCCTTCTCCACGAGAAAAACCGAACCGAACCGGTTTTAAACCAAATCGGTTTGGGAACCGGTTCAAAAAAACCGGTTTGAAACCGGTATGAAAAACCGGTATTTTTATTTAAAAAAAAACTGAATTTTATATTTAAAAAATATATATATATATAATAAAATTATACAAAAATGTTTCCACACATAAAAATTTATAGCCATACACCTTAAAAAATTATAAAAATCAATAAAAATTGAATTTTATGTAAAAAAAATATAATATTTTGTGTTGGCCTTTTTTTAAAAAAAAAGTGTGTGAAAAAACCGATTAAGAACCGAAACCAAAAAAACCGAAACCGAAACCGGTCTTATGAATCGACAAAACCGGTCCAAAACCGAACCGGTTTGAAATCGATTCGGCCAGAAACCGATACTGTAGCGAATTGGTTTGGAACCGAAATCGATTTGGCAAAAAAATATCGATTTGATCACCTCTATCAGACATGTCTTCTTCATTAATTGGACTCCTAACCCATCTAGTGCGCTTCCTGGATTTTAATGACTGGTCCAACGAATCCCCAAGGCCCACCGAAAAAGTACCCACAGGCCTATTCAAGTCAATTGAGTTTTGGAATATATTATCACTAGCTGATTACCCCGGGATTGAACAATCTAATATGACTTAATAAAAAAATTATAAAAGAAGAAAACATACCAAACGTAAAACTCACTATAAAAAAACATTTTTTTTTTCGTTTTTTGTATACATTATGGTGCTCGTTGGAAAGATAATAAAGCGCTCGTCAATTTGGTGTAAAATGTTTTTTTCTAAAATTTTCATATATGAAAGTTACTAACGTTTAAAAATTGTGAGGGGAAAATAAGAAAAATAAAGATAAAAATATTAATTAACATATTTGTAATTTTAAAAAAATAATTAATAGTTCACTAATATTTAAAAATGTGAGGGGAAAATAAGGAAAATATATTAATTAACATATTTGAAATTTAAAATAATATAGATATAGATTTTATTTAAAAAAACAAAATAAATAATTTAAAAGAGAGCTTCACATGATGCCGAAACCCCACAAAAATAGTCGTTTTTTTTCTCCGTTTTTTATATAGCACTATGGTACTCGTTGGAAAGATAATAAAACGCTCGTTAATTTGGTGTAATTTTTTTCTTTAAAAAATCTCATACATAAAAGATATTAACGTTTATAAGTTATGGGAGAAAACATTAGAGAGAAAATTTTATTTTGTTTTTAAATTCTTATCTTTTCCTAAAATAATTATAATATAAATAGATTTATTAAAAAAACTCAAAAATTAAAAAATCCCACATGATGTCACGTGACACATTCAAAGAGAGGTTGATGCCTCCATTGAATGTCACATCATCAACGTTCAATTCTTTTATTAGACTATCTCTAATGCTACGGGAGCCCTTAGATGCCCTTAGCTACTACGTCATCTGCCACATAATATCTTTACAAATCCTTAAAAACCTCAATTTTATCTCCAACCCTACAAATATCTTTACCCTTCTTAATTTCCACTTCATCACATATTTATTACACACAATAATTAAATAAAACATTTCTTTTTTTACATTAGGCCCACCTCATTGCAATAACCAAGACAAACTCATGCCCTTGTGCAAGGGCTCATCACCTAAGGGCTTCTTCCTCCAATGGTAAAGGCATCCAAGGGCCTCCAAGGATTTGATCTCCAAAGGCTCATTGGAGATAGTCTTATAAGTTATAGATTGTCTGGTCCCCCCTCTTTAATAAAATTTGAAATGTTGGGCCCACCTTAGAAGACTTAGGCTGAGGGGTGTGGGCTCGGCATCACCCATCGGTGGGTGAGGTGGATGGGTGTGCCGACGGCAAACACCGCCCCTCGACCTCTTTTCGGTACAAAGGTAAAATTCCACCGTTCTCCCCGATCCCTCCTCTCTGTCTCTCTCTTCATTCCTCTCTCTCTCTTCTCCATTCTGCTGAGGTGGCATCGGTGGTTGGGGGTGGTCGGTACCACACCCCTCAGCCTTATGGACTTCCCCATTCAATGGAGAGTTCCCATCCATCTGGTCCCTTTTAAATATGTTTTTTTTTTTGAACGATTTTTAAATATGTTATTCGACTTGCAGATATGGTGTGTGGTGTCTCAATCATTCGACTTGCAGATATGGTGTGTGGTGTCTCAATCATTAGACGCCGTGCATTGATATTTAATTATTTATCACTGGTCCCTTCACTCCTTCAGCAGCGGGACCAATCAAACGGTACTTAATTTTGAGAAATAAATATCACTGGTCCCTTCACTCCTTCAAAACGTGATTGGACGCCGTGTATGTTGTTTCTTGAATCTTGTTCTTCATACGAGGTTGTTGTTTTTTTCTTTTTTAACAACATAACTTCATACCAGGTTTTTGTTTGTATTTTCTTCCTCCAGTTTTTTGCTGGTTCAAGATCCTGTACAAAGTGTTTTTTTATGGGAAGTGTGAGAAGGTGTTTTGATCATTGGATCATCTTAATCTATGGTGTGAATTAAGTGAGTGACATTTTGGTAATTAAAATTATATTATTAATAATAAATTAGATGGTTGAGGGGTATTAAGGTAAAATCGTTACCCACATTTAATTCACATTTAAATTGAAAGTTGTTAATAAAGGGAAACATTCAATCAATCTCTCTCACCTCCCTCTCTTTCTCTCTCACCTCTCTCTCTTTCTCCTCTCTCTGCGCCACCTACACAAACACCGAATGGGTTCTCACACTTGTGCACGATGCTTTCACACCAAAATTTATGTCAATGTTGTAATCGTTAGTCAGCCAAAAGTGTTTTTTTATTTAATATTACGTACAATATTATGCCTTTTATTTTGAAAATTATTGCAGCAGGTATGTAGACGATTAGTATATATACGTGGTATTATGATATGTTAATTGATATTGATTTGTGTTTCATGGTGGATTATTTTTTACATTCATAATAGTGTGTTATATTTTTATGGTGGTTACTATATTACAGTGTGGTGTTTTATATTCATATTTATGTGTTTTATCTTCGTATGGTGATATAAGTTTGTTTTATTTTTGTACACTTTAAAATTTTGTAATTGGTTAAACACCATGTAAGATTAACACCCTTTACAAAACTATAGTAAAACACCATACCATGTATAAAGAATAACTAAAAATCTACCTTAAACATAAAACACTACACGTTGATTGTTAAAACACTATGAGTTAGTAATGACGATGATGATGGTGACCAGGATCATTCTCTCTCTCCCCCCCCCCCCCTCTCTCTCTCTTTACCTATTTTTATGCTCTATCTCACATCTCTTACCAAAATTATAATTTTAATCATTATTTAATAGTATGTAAAAATTACTAAAATGCCCAAATACCTTGTGCCACATGTCACTCTCATATTGGTTCTCACACTTCTCACACATCTTGACCTTTGTATAGGAACCTAAACCTATATATATATATATATATAGAGTAAAGATCAAATACATATAGTTTTTTTTTTGTAAGAACTGTGAGAATCAAAGGGGGTAAAAAAAAAATTTTTTTTTTTAGAATTTTTTTTCCCATGTGCTTAAACATTATTTCTAGATGAATAATACAAAAAATAAATTAAAAAAAAAAATTTAGTGTAATTACGTAATTAAGGTAAATACATTAGTTTACACTAGAGTAATTATGTAATTACTCTACACCAATTTTTTTTTTTCGTTTTTTAGTTTTCAATACTATAATACATGTTTAACAATACGGGGAAAAAAATTGAAAAAAAAATAAAAAAAAATACCCTCCTTTGATTCTCACAGTTCTTACCAAAAAAGCTATTTGTACCGGATCTTTCCTATATATATATATATATATATATATATATATATATATAGGGGAAGGATAAAATGAAAACCCTCTTGAGTTGTGCAAACCCTGAAAACCCTATGTAAAAACTTGTTTTTTTTCCTGATTTTCCCAAAATAGCTTTTATATTCAATTTTATTAGTTTTGGCAAAATAAATCAAAAAAGCGCCGAGTAGATTATTTTGTTACACCGTGTTACACAAAACTCGATTTTATCATACGTCAGCATTGTTACATATGTAACATCTGTGTTACGTAATTTTTAAAAAAATATATATTCGGCGCTTTTTTGATTTTTTGGGCCGAAAGTCATAAAATTAAGTATGCAAGCTATTCTAAAAAAAATTACAAAAAAACAATGTTGTTACATAGGGTTTTCATGGGTTTGCACAACTCAAGAGGGTTTTCACAGGATACTTACCCTATATATATATATATATATATATATATATATATATATATATATATATATAGTTTTGGCCGTTAAAAAAAAACTTCATACCAGGTTTTGATTTGTGGCCTTTGACCTTTAAAATTAAAAAAAATTCATTCTTTTGTTAATTTACTTTAACGTGATTTAAAAATAAAAAAACTTTAACATGATTTAAAAAATAAAAAACTTGGCACCAGTGCCGGTTATTAGCAGGGGCGAGGAGGTCGACGGCCTCAGGCCCGATCTCCCTGAAGGCCCGAAGTTTTTTAAATATATATATATTAATAAAAATTAATATAATAATTATAAATATAATTTTATACAAAAAAATGAAAGTATAGCTTCGTGGTTATTACGCATGCGCCTGGCCTGCATGATGCATGTTCAGCTTTTTCTAATGCCTTTTCTAGGGCATTTGTTTTTAATATTTTTTCATGGCATTCTTATCTATTAGGAGTTGAACTCTCCGTTAAATTCGTCATAACATCTTGGACATTCTATTATATACATACGTTTTCTATATAGTGATAGAAACTTGATTTTTTTTTTTATTTTGCTATTATTAGAGATGCACCAAATTCTCATTGTTATAATTGTATATTTTGGATATGTATTTTCATGTTAAAGTCATAATCAAAGTCTTGGTCAAGGTCATAGTCAAAGTTGTTATTAGTTTTTAATATTTGTAGGTTATATCTTTTATTCATTGTATATATATCTTGTATGAATTATGAATATAAGGTGGTTGATCATTCTCTTATATGGTATCAGAGCATTATCTCTAACGAGAAAGCTCTTGATCCTATCAACATGGGAACCGTCGCCCATCACCCCTAAATTTCTTTTTAGGCTACTGCGATCCCCACTATGTCTACCTTAGCCACTTATGTTCTTCTTACATCTTTTACTATGCTATGATCACCACCACCCCTAAATTTCTTTAAAATATCCCCTACTATTTCTTTTTTTATCATCTCTCCAACATCTCCAAAACTCACATCTACCAACATCTTCAAAACTCTAATCTCATCCCCTCAACAATATCAACCTACCTCACTATTACACTTTGTTACTCCTTCAAAGTTCAAACATAACTCATTCTCCTTCTACCTGATTTTGCAAAACCTAAAAATCTACAATCATTTTTGTGCCACAACCTTTATGTTTCGGGCTAACTCTACTTTTAATCTTTTATCATCTATTTCGCTTACTCTCTGATCATTCTTCCCTATTTCTCTTTTATGGCTTTTAACCATCTCTATTTCATCCATATAAGAGATGCACCAAATTCTCTTTTATTTATGTTCTTCACCTGCAATATTAAAAAAAAACACAAAATGTATTTTCTCTTGATTTAGCTGCTTAATCAACTCCATTTTTATTTACATCTTCAACTTCATCAACTTCTTCTCTTTCTCAAGTAACAACATCATCTACTTCTATACAAGATTGGACTTATTCCAAGGTCGTCCATCTTGTGGGGGCATATTAGAGATGCACCAAATTCTCTTTGTTATAATTGTATATTTTGGATATGTATTTCCATGTTAAAGTCATAGTCAAAGTTGTTATTACTATTTAATATTCGTAGGTTATATCTTTTTCTTCATTGTATATATATCTTGTATGAATTATGAATAAAAGATGGTTGATCATTCTCTTATAGCTATAATTAATTTTTTTCTACAACAAATAACATCAAATATAAAAAACGTCAACATAAAGGCAAAGACGATAGCAAGAGCACATATTGTATGCTAGTTTCATTTAAAACGTGATAGGGCCCCTTTTTTTACCCGACCTAGGCCCGTCAGTTTTTGTGGATTCTCGGAGATGGCTCTGCTTGGTACATAATTCTTTTGTTAATGTAACACCCTAACCGATGGCGGAATCATCGAGGTGTCACGTAGTGACGATTGTTCAAAAGCTCATGGTACTAAAATGTAAATATTTGATTATTGAATATTATTTTACAACATGTGAAAATAAATACACAACAAAAATTGAGATAGTTGATTTATTTAGTCTAAGTCCAAAGTCCTATGTGAAGCGTCAAGCAGCTTATCCTGAAACATGCACGAAAATAAATTTTGTCAACATATGATGTTGGTGAGTATTACCTAGCTTTGTACATATAGTATAAGTTTGAAAAGCGGTACAATTCATGTGTCTAGCATCACCAAGGCATTATGTAAACACATAAGTAACCAAACAAGACAAGATCAAATGTAAAGTTGGTATGGTAAATTTGATAATGAGCACCCTAACACGTGTCAAGTCTAAAAGAGCACCATAACATACGTTATGTCTAAATGAGCACCGTAACATAAGTTACGTCTATATGTAAAGAGCACCATAACATAAGTTATGTCTAGATGTACGATTTTGTATGTAAGCTACGTTCATGTTCAAACATAAAGCACAAAGATAAACAAGACACGTATATGAATTGTAAATGAAGAAAATGTATGTGTAACTGAATGTGCAAGTTTTGTATACTTGTGCACGAATCACCCCAAAAGTGTAAAAACGAAAAAGGGGATAAGTAATACTCACCTTAGCAAGGTGGTAAGTCTTGTGGAATTGAATAAGTGTAATCCAACGTTGCCAAGTATCACCCTATGTTTAAGGTAATAAATGAGTTTAAGTTTTCTAGTCTACAAGTATTTCTAGGGTTCCTAATTTGGGGATAGGCACTTGTTTATTTGTTAACTTAGATAAATTATTAATGAACTAGTATGTAAAAGAATTTTGAAAAATAATTAAATAAAAAGACTTTTTGTAAAACTTTGGTTAAGGATAGTTGTATTATAATATAGTAGATATGAAAATAATTTTTTATAAAATTATTTTCTTAATAATTGAATATATAGTAAGTTTATATTTATTTGTCAAAATATAATTTTAATATCTAAAAATTTTAACATTAATGAAATATCAAATTAAAATTTGTATTTCTGTTCTAAATGAAGAAAAATAATTTATGTAAAATTTTGGTATAAAAATATTGAAAATTGAATTTATTATGACTTATTTTTTTTTTTATTAGTAGGTTTTTTTTTCATTAGATTAAAACAAAATACGAAAGTTACATCATAATAGCAGGTAGACGGGCAACAAGCTGCGCCGCCACCCCTTTTTGAATTGCAAACCCTAGTCTACTAAAGACAAAACCTTGCCCCACTGGGGATGAAACATTGTTGTGGACGACCCGTTGGACCCTGGTCAAGAAACGAATAGCTTCTGGCGCCAGGGAGCCAAAGGTGTCGAAGGCCAGAGGGATAAAGACATGTTGGTTATCTGCACAAGCTTTAGCGTGTTTATCTACTTTCTTTGATTCCGCCTTTCTTGATGCTTGCCCAGCTACGAACCCTGTTTCCCTTAACCCAACCAGCGGAGATACCCCGGTGAGGTCCACACAGGCATGTTTCCCCCTCTCCCAACCAAAGACAAGCAGATCTGCGGGTCGCAGGGTAGATCTCCCTTCCGTGGGGTCTGTGAGGAAGTTTACAGGGGCCTCCTTTTGGCAGAGATCCCAGCTCTTCTCAAGATATCCCACAAAACGTCCCTCACCCAGTCGTGCCGATATTTGAAACCAGGGAGCTCCTTGCAATGAATTGCATGCTCTCTGTATTTATCCATGCAAGTTTTACGGCAGATGGGGCATGTTTCATCTTCCGGGTACATAGGGATCATCAATCGGTACTTGACTTATTTATGATTTAAAATAACAAAAATCAATTAAAAATATGAAACGAACGATTTTTCTGGAATAAAAATTATTTCTGAAATGCTTATTGCTATACAAGTTTAAAATAATTTTTGTAGAATTTTATAAAAACGTTTAGATATTTTTATTGAATTTTAAAATAATAAATGAATAAACTTGAAATATTTATAATATATATAAATAAATTATTTTTGGAAATCTAAAATTTGTATGGTAAACTTTGTCATGAGATTATCATAAAATAATTTTTGTAGAATTTTTAAGACACTTTTGGTATTTTAGAACTATTTTTAAAAAGATAAATAGGTTAAGTATATATAAATAAAGAGTAAAAAAAGATGTTGTTGTGGGCAAGAATCGAACCCGGGTCTGGTGACCGGTTCGTGTTTTAAATCACAAGTCCAGACCATCTGGTCTGGACCCTGAGAACGAAATAATTTGAATTCAATTATATGTGTAAGCTTCTTGGTAACAATTCATAATTATTAGAAAACAAGAAAAAAAGAAAAGAAAAGAGGATGCCTGGGTTCGAACTCGCGACCAACGAGTTAACAACAGACAACATAACCATCTGCTCTGAATCAGATGGTTATGTTTATTCTTTTCAGAAAACTTTTAAACATAAAGCTGCAGTTATCATCTTCCCCAAAAATTACTAAGAACCCTAGTTTTCTAATCTTAACAATTCGTAACCAATAGCCCCTGTAATCATGGGGCTATTGTTCGTGATATGCCGAAGAACAAAACCCATCAAAAAAATACGATACTTACAGTGTTTAAAACGATGAACGCGTGGTCAACCTAAAAGTCAAACTGACTCGATTACACGGTGTAGAGTGTTAGAGAGACTGATTATGGAGATGGCTTTTGATTTTCGGCCCCTTTAGGTTAAATAGGAGTGTTCAATTTATACTATTGCATACGGATTCGACGAAAAGGAAAGTTTGACCAAGGTGTTAATGTATACGCGTGATTAAGCTCGAAATTGGTATGTTTTAATGAGTCTTTGGCGTGGAGAAAACGCGTGTGATCTGTCATACCATAACAATGAACTAATCACGAGTTAATTCCATTTTTGATTCAATCAAAAGTCAACCAAGACTTGCTTGGTTTGGCTCCTTGTGCAGCGAACAGAAGAGGCAGCAGACAAGCAATTAAAGGTTAAAAGAAAATAAGATCTATTTTAAAAAAAAAAAAGCTTATGTGGTGTAGTGGTGGTGTTGTAGTCTTGTTTGGAAGCTGACCCGAGTTCGAGTCCGGGCAGCTTCAAACTGTTTTGTTTTTTTTTTTTGTGACAGCAGCGAAGGGAAAGGCCAGGAGGTTTGGGCCGGGTCTGCTGGTGGGCTGGGCTTTGGATCTGGGCTCCGAAAATTAGATCAAGGTTTTGGTTGGGTTTGGATTAGGGTGTTGGGTTATGCTAATGGGTTAGGATAGATGGTTTATTAGTATAATGTCTAAAACTTACTATTATTATTATTATTATTATTATTATTATTATTATTATAAAAGAAAAGAAATTTTCTCAATTACGACAACGATTCGAGTAGATGTAAGTTCATGAAAAGAGAGGGACTAAAGTCGCACAAAAGGTAAAATGAAAGGTGACGGATGTCATAACATCCCCTACTTTTAGAAACTTCGTCCCGAAGTTATTAGAAACATAAGGTTTCGGATGTTTGAGTAGAAATTAAGATAACCGTGGTTTGGAAAATTTGAGTTAAGGCACGACGTGAATTTATAGGTAACAGAGTAAACTGTTTCGAATGATTTGGATAAGAGGTTTGATAGGTGTGAGTTAAGGATTGGATTAGGTTCATCTCGAATAATAAGGAGAATAAGAATCTAGTAAATCACTAAACTTCAAGTTTTAGGAATCCTAAAATAAATGTATGAGTTGATTGACTATAAAAAGACCAAATGAACTACCAAGTAAGTAGAGTTTGTTCCTGGTTCGACTTCCAGTCTCACTTTCGATGCGTCATTAGTGTTTATATATAGGGTGTACCGCAGCTAACCCACCACACCTTTGATACATCGAAAACTGTAACACCCCAACCGATGGCGGAAACATCGAGGTGTCACGTAGTGACGATTGTTCAATAGCTCATGGACTAGAAGTGTAAATATTGATACATTGATTAAATAATTTATTACATTGAAATGAAATACAACGTTTCTAAATGTCAACTAAACTGAAATACAATGAATCCAAAATCTAAGTAAAAATTCCAAAGGATTAAAAGTCATCTCATAAATAACCTGAAACATGTACAAAATAATCTGGTCAATACAAAAATTGTATTGGTGAGCAAACCCTGCTTGAAATAAATATAGTAGGAAAAAAAATGTTTAGCAATTCATGTGCGGTACCATTTGCAATTATGTAATAAGTAATATCCGTTCAAAACCAAACCTGAGAATAATGACTAACACATGACTAACCAACTGAATAATGAATTAACAAGACAATGACCAAGATTCTCAACAGAGTCTCAAGGGGGTATACCATAGTACTATTCATTGAAAAGCTAGGCCGCCCAGCGGTTAATGATTTTGACAAGTCATAGACACACCAATTAACATAAAGCAAACACACATGAGAATTGCATTTAGTGAAAGAGTAACACTTAGTAAAAGAAATAGAAACTTGATAGTAAGTACATGAGTCACCCCAAAATAGTAAAACAGTAAAAAGGGGAAAGATATACTCACCTCGATTGGGATGATGAATTCGCAAAAACTCAAAGAGAAATAATGAATTACGCTTGAACCTAAATTTATTAAGAATGATGATTTAGCATCTAAAGCAACAATGTCCATGCGAAAAAATATCGCTTGACTCAAACGTCACGAAAACCTACGATATCGTATTTAGATTATATATATTATAGATTTAGTTGGTAGATTAACATAAGATATTGATGATTTAGGCGGTAATTAATATGGTAAAAAGGATGGTTTCAAAATTTTTTTATGTATACCTTAAAAGTAACCCTTTATAAAAACATATTTAAGTCATTCTTATCATAAACAGTTAAGTAATCCAATTTATGTAAAGGTGTATTTTATGAAAATGTCATATGTGTAATTTATTCAAAACTTATGATGACATTTATTTACCTTCAAAAAGTCTATTCTTTTTCTTTTCATCAACTTAACCTTAAAAATCATAGTCACCCCCAAAAAAACTAAACAAAACAAAACTACCTGAGACATGTCTTTACATAGAATAAAAAGAATGGTTTGCAAGATTAAAAGTTGGATTAAGTTAATATAAGTCTTGAACCTTACAGATCTTGGAAAAAAAAGTTTGGATGGTGTCATGATGACATGCGTCTTTGAACTAACGAACGGAAGACGAAACTGGCCAGCTACGACTACAATACTCAAAAGAACAAAGGAATCGTACGGCAGTGACTGGTCCCGACTATGGTGGCTTGCTATCCGGTTCTGGTATCACGGCATTCTCTTTACGTTGTTTAGCGACCACAATGAACGAGAAGATAAATTTTTGAACCTTTGTATGTGATGATTTTGGTTGACTGAAAACACAATGTATAGTTAATTTTACATCCATAGGTTACAACTTTTTATGATCTTTGATTTCTAGTTAAAGGGTTATTGTCGGTTTCTAATTTCCCAAATAATGAGCATTAATGATTAGATATAAATGATGGCGTTTTCTTTTTAAAGCTTCGATCAGTTTCTAAGTGGAAGGTGAAGACTTATAAGAATTTAGATTTAAAGAACCACATTATTTATCAAAACAATTAAACTATATTACCTTATTGTATTTTCTTTTTATTATATAAAAGTTCAACTTTTTTTTTTTTTTTTTTGAAAAGTAAATTTCATTAACAAAAAACTCGAAAGTCCTCAAAGAGAGGACTTACGAGAAAAAAATACAACCGAAAACAATCACCCTAACGGGTATGTACACCAATCCTTCCAAACAACATTATTCCAACTAGACCTATTTCGAATCCCCCCCGAATTGCCAAAGGCGTTAACGCTCTCAACATCAAAACCCAAACCTCCCCAGTAATTAGACGCCAAAGACATATTAATGTCACTCACCATGAACTCCTGCATACCAATAAAAGAAATACCGAACTCTTTTTTTATTTTGTTAATCCACGTCGCTTTACCTGCCACACCAACCCCTCTAATATTGATTGATAGACAATTCATTTGAGAACACCTTGTAATCCTTCATCCAAAATCGCCTCGTGAATCATATCCGAAAACTCATTGAGCTGAACACCCAACAGTGCCCCTAAAGCAATAGTAGCCTTCACCTCATTATTATGGTCATGCAAAACACTTGTGGACCCTTCCAATGTATAATCGGCACTATGAAGATCCAATTCAGGCCCATGACCACAAATGGGAGTGTTAAGGTCCAGGCCAGAGTCAACATGGGCTTCTCCTTCGACATCTTCCAAGCCCACCACGTTATCCGACCCAGCAGCTTCCTCCATACACTTGGACTTTTTACTAATCTTGGTTCTTTCCAGGCTACTTGAGTAAGCTGGATTGGGCTTGCCCAAAGTTGCATCACCCCCTTTTTTTTTTCTCTTGTTTAAAACGAACCCAGTGTCCCCACCTTCTAAAATAATTGAGTCATAATTGTCAAATTGAAAAAGATGCCCAGGAATAAAATCATTCCCATCAGTTTCCTTAATAATTTGACAATCAGTTTCAACTTCCTCCATAGATTTCTCCTGCAAAAAAGGAGAGTTAGTGTCTGCATTAATCATCCGCGGAAATTCCGGCACGTCTTTAATTGTGTCATCCAACGGAATTTCGTCAACCACAGGCGAAGCATTAACCGGCGAGGACGTATGACCAACATCATCACCATCACCCTCAGAGCCATCTACCACGTCTTCTTCATCAGCTTCTTCGTCACCCTCAGCCGGTTCCTTCGAGGAAGCCGGAATTTGGTAATACTCAGGGACCCAAACACCCGGTTCCTCCACAACCCAAACGTTGAATTTCCTGTTCTTCCACCTTAATGTAACAGCTTCTGAAATATTTTTACCTTCTCCCACAAGGAGACCAAGGTAGTCATAAGATAAATCGGCATCGGTATCGGACCGAACTGCCCTATGAACAATTCTTCCGAAAACATCACCAATACTATCAATGACCTCCTTAGTGATTAAATGTAACGGAAGACCCAACAGTTTAATCCATGCTAATCTTTCATAACCGAAAACCTGGCCATTCCAAACATCAACAGACGCAAAACGATCATCATAACTTCGTGCCTTCTCACATACAGCAACAGCCAACTCGGCGTCCTCAAAGGAAATCAACACCGAGAGGCCACCAATATATTGAACCTTACTTAAGCCGGGACATATATCATTCAACGTGATATAGATACTTTTTAAAGCTTCTAAATCGGTCATCCTAGCAACAAGTGCCCTTCCATAAAAATCCTTAAAAGCATTTACCTGACTATCCACATCTACCGTCTTGCCTTCTGTCTGACTCACATTCTGACGTCCCAACAGAGTGTCTGAGAAAGAACGTGATCCATCGACGAAAGACGGAGTAGGAATAGGAGGTCTACCATTGTTACGAACGTTTGAATCCCCAGCCGTGTTCTTCTTAGGAGGTTCTTTGTCCGGTCTAATCTCGCCTTCTTCTAACGTAAATCTAGCGATATTAGGTTTCAAATAACAATCACCTATTCGAGTATTGCGAATCATCCTTAGCAAATCCCCACTATCTTTGACATCAAGAAATGATACGAAACCAAAACGATTCCCTGCCTTATCCCTCTTTCTTGCAATGTATATATCGAAAATATCCCCATAAGAACGGATAAAACCCGCCAAGTCGTTACCACTACACTTCTCAGGCAGATTTGTGATGAATACCTTGGTAATACGGCTAAGAATGGTCGCCGGAATTTTGGAATTCCGACCGGCCATTCAGAGAGTTTTCATCGGAGATCGGTTGGTAGTAGGGGATATTGGGGCGGCGGAGGTATCCGGGGAATTTCAACTTAACTCCAATATTTTTCGTTAAACCTTATATGTTTAAATTTAACAAAACCAAATAAATTTTGAAATGAAAATTTTGTAAAGACCAGAATATGTTGCTTTTAAATAGTGTTTCCATATATATGTTCGGTTAAAATGTAGACATTTCCCAATAAAAATATAATGATTGGAAGAAACTCAGATTCGAAAATGATAGATAGTACAAGGACTATTAATTGACAACTTTAAGAATGATGAGGGTGACGGATGTCACAGTCTCCCCTACTTTTGAAAATTTCGTCTCGAAATTTCTTTCAAGTGGAGGTTTCTATGAAACAAAACGCGTTGTAAAAGTCAAATGAGTTTTAAAAAAAAAAATTCATTAGTTATGATTTGACAAAATTTAAAGTAGTTGTCTATTTATTATCCAGAGTAAAAGTTTTAAAATCTTTGACAGTTAACCTAAGGTTAGAAAGTTGAGAGTTTAAATGAGAAAAGTTTTGCGAATGTGTAACGGGTGAGGGGCAGAGGTACTAATGAAGCAGTCTCCCCTACTTTAGAAAGGTTTCTAACCGAACTTTATTAAGGACATGAAACATGATTTTGACTAACAGAAGTGTAAGAGTTTACAAGGTTTAAGGTCTCTGAAGATGGTCAACAAGAAGGGCTCCAAGGAAACTAATTGAAACTTATGTAAAATGTTCTTATTGAAATGCTAGCTATTAGTCAACGATCTAATGAAGAGGTAAATGTAAACTAATGGGTAGGTTATTGGTTAGACTCCTAGTCCGCTCCCGCAGTATCGTTTATGCTTATATATAGGGTGTACCGCAGCTGACCCACCACACTCCCGATACTTTGGACTCGTACTGATTGTCTACCAACAGCCTATATAGAATTACACACCACCCTTATGTACCTGTAAACCCATGATTGCGTTCCGGACCGTAATCATCGATTTACCTTACACTAGGGTGTTATGCTTTTCCATAACCTTATCCTAAGTAATACCTGAAATAAAAGCGTGCAACCAATATGTAATAGCCACTGTAATGAAATAATGTTCAATCATGACATGGTTAGAGATCCTTCCTTTTCGGGTTTACCCTTTAACCGTAATGAGAGTAACATGTAAGTAATAAACACGGTTAGAGGTTCTTCCCTTTCGGGTTCACTCTTAACCGGTAACTTCTGTTTACCTCGTTGGCTCTAAACACCCATATTGATAAGCTCTGAGATTTACTCCGTTCCCCTCGGATTAAAGAAATACTCTAGTCCGATTCGTACGTAGGCACTGGCTTAGATCTCATACGAGTTATCAACTAGTATGTTCGTTGGCCATGATGAAAAACAAAATAATGTAAAGTATAACAGGGTTTTGCTCAAAACAGGAGGAAAAATATACATACCAAAGGTGCGTTCATGTAAGTATATAAGTATAGCATAAAATTTCGATTGGAAGAATAGTATAATATAAATCGAATAAATTGCACAATTTCACAAAATGAAAGTAAACGAGTTGAACTCTTACAAATAAGCAGTGTGAAAATAATCATAAATAACGTGTTAGAAATAGCTATGAATAAAGTGGTGCAAGAAATAAATAATAAAGTTTACGACAAATGAGAGTACGCAAAACAGACGCATAGTCTACTGACATAAGGGTTTAAATTTAGTTAGTTTTACCTATATGCACTATATGATAAAAGACAATTAGTAACATTCTGATAAGGATATGTCCAATATTTTGTTAAACCCAAAAGTTTTGCGACTGAAAAAGTGCGAGTGTAATAAGATAAATTTTCGTTTATCAAAAACGTAGTTTGCTCAAACTTTGTGATATAGTTGAAAGGATAGTAGTAATGCATGAGGATAACGTTTTAGAAATCGAAGTGTGTTTTAGATTCAAAACAGGTTCATTTGAAAAATCTTCGTATTTTCATGTATTTACGAGAAGTCGAGTTGAAAATTGTCATAATGCATATTATTAGTCGCAAGTTTCTGTTCTCGAAAACCATATAAATCAAATGTGTTTTCAAAAGACCAAGATTTAGAAATGACATGAATGATAAAAGTCAATGCGACAATAGTGTAGAAGTCACAAATCATAAATGTAAATAGTGTAAGTTTTAAAGCGGATAAAAGTTTTAATAATGATGATGAAAAAAAAATCCAAAAGCGAATAATTAATGAGTATATAACACATCAAAAGATGGAACTTAAAATCCAAATGTTAAACAAAATTTTAAGAGTCAATAATGAAAAAACGGAAAAAAATGCACAAATAGCGATAGCTATTAATAGAGAAAACTCAAAAGACATAATAACTTCATTATAGAAAATTATGATAAGAGTTTCAAACAACAAATGAAAAAATATATCAAAAATGTGATACTGAGAATATTTCTAATAAAACTGGTGACTAGCCAAAGAGATTGAAATATTATTAATGACTTGAGGGGAGCGTACTTGAACCTATGAGTGAATGGTCATCTTTCCTGATTGCACATACCCCGTCACAGGAAAATTTCAAAATCTTTAGCGAGACTTTAAAACGAGATGTAGAAACAGATCCCTGAGATGTGGATTTCACTCCTAACTCAAAGATGTATTTCAAAATTGAAAAAAATTAAGGAATGAAACCAATCACTAAGTTAAGGATATCACTCCCAGCTTAGTGGTTAAGTTCCTTTTTGAAGGAAATACTCTTTGAGGTGTGGATGTCACTCCTATCTCAAAGATATATTCCTAAGATAATTACATATAGAAGAGTGAAACTAATCACCAAGGTATGGATACCACTCCTAACTTGATGATATCGTTTCGTTTTTGAAATACGAGTGTCTTCTTCGCCAAGCAAAATATCGAAAGAATAACGAGAAATAATCATAACGAAAATATCTTGAAAGAAAATAATAGGAAATAAGAGAAATATAAACGAGAGGACTCATGAAAGTAAGCTTAGTTATAGACTAGGCTAAAAGGCATTCTAATAACCTAATTCCCTATAACCATGGCTCTGATACCAATCTGTAACACCCCAACCGATGGCGGAAACATCGAGGTGTCACGTAGTGACGATTGTTCAATAGCTCATGGACTAGAAGTGTAAATATTGATACATTGATTAAATAATTTATTACATTGAAATGAAATACAACGTTTCTAAATGTCAACTAAACTGAAATACAATGAATCCAAAATCTAAGTAAAAATTCCAAAGGCTTAAAAGTCATCTCATAAATAACCTGAAACATGTACAAAATAATCTGGTCAATACAAAAATTGTATTGGTGAGCAAACCCTGCTTGAAATAAATATAGTAGGAAAAAAAATGTTTAGCAATTCATGTGCGGTACCATTTGCAATTATGTAATAAGTAATATCCGTTCAAAACCAAACCTGAGAATAATGACTAACACATGACTAACCAACTGAATAATGAATTAACAAGACAATGACCAAGATTCTCAACAGAGTCTCAAGGGGGTATACCATAGTACTATTCATTGAAAAGCTAGGCCGCCCAGCGGTTAATGATTTTGACAAGTCATAGACACACCAATTAACATAAAGCAAACACACATGAGAATTGCATTTAGTGAAAGAGTAACACTTAGTAAAAGAAATAGAAACTTGATAGTAAGTACATGAGTCACCCCAAAATAGTAAAACAGTAAAAAGGGGAAAGATATACTCACCTCGATTGGGATGATGAATTCGCAAAAACTCAAAGAGAAATAATGAATTACGCTTGAACCTAAATTTATTAAGAATGATGATTTAGCATCTAAAGCAACAATGTCCATGCGAAAAAATATCGCTTGACTCAAACGTCACGAAAACCTACGATATCGTATTTAGATTATATATATTATAGATTTAGTTGGTAGATTAACATAAGATATTGATGATTTAGGCGGTAATTAATATGGTAAAAAGGATGGTTTCGAAATTTTTTTATGTATACCTTAAAAGTAACCCTTTATAAAAACATATTTAAGTCATTCTTATCATAAACAGTTAAGTAATCCAATTTATGTAAAGGTGTATTTTATGAAAATGTCATATGTGTAATTTATTCAAAACTTATGATGACATTTATTTACCTTCAAAAAGTCTATTCTTTTTCTTTTCATCAACTTAACCTTAAAAATCATAGTCACCCCCAAAAAAACTAAACAAAACAAAACTACCTGAGACATGTCTTTACATAGAATAAAAAGAATGGTTTGCAAGATTAAAAGTTGGATTAAGTTAATATAAGTCTTGAACCTTACAGATCTTGGAAAAAAAAGTTTGGATGGTGTCATGATGACATGCGTCTTTGAACTAACGAACGGAAGACGAAACTGGCCAGCTACGACTACAATACTCAAAAGAACAAAGGAATCGTACGGCAGTGACTGGTCCCGACTATGGTGGCTTGCTATCTGGTTCTGGTATCACGGCATTCTCTTTACGTTGTTTAGCGACCACAATGAACGAGAAGATAAATTTTTGAACCTTTGTATGTGATGATTTTGGTTGACTGAAAACACAATGTATAGTTAATTTTACATCCATAGGTTACAACTTTTTATGATCTTTGATTTCTAGTTAAAGGGTTATTGTCGGTTTCTAATTTCCCAAATAATGAGCATTAATGATTAGATATAAATGATGGCGTTTTCTTTTTAAAGCTTCGATCAGTTTCTAAGTGGAAGGTGAAGACTTATAAGAATTTAGATTTAAAGAACCACATTATTTATCAAAACAATTAAACTATATCACCTTATTGTATTTTCTTTTTATTATATAAAAGTTCAACTTAACTCCAATATTTTTCGTTAAACCTTATATGTTTAAATTTAACAAAACCAAATAAATTTTGAAATGAAAATTTTGTAAAGACCAGAATATGTTGCTTTTAAATAGTGTTTCCATATATATGTTCGGTTAAAATGTAGACATTTCCCAATAAAAATATAATGATTGGAAGAAACTCAGATTCGAAAATGATAGATAGTACAAGGACTATTAATTGACAACTTTAAGAATGATGAGGGTGACGGATGTCACAAAAACGTACTTGACGTCTACCAAAAACTCTAATAGAATTTCACACCACCTTAATGTACCTTTAAATTCATGATTACGTTCCGGACCGAAATCATCAATTTACCTTACATTAGGGTTTTATGTCCTTCTATGATCCTAATCTAACAACACATTAAAGCAAATAAGTTTCACAAGAAGATGACACAACAAACACGTTGGGTTACAATGAGACGTTATCAACGAAATGAGGCTATGTAATAATGAGGTCAATTACATTGGTTTGCAACGACTTGCAAGCATAACAAAATTTTAAGCATGGCTACCACTCACCCGAGGAGCCCTTTAAGTGAAATGTTTGTCTGAGTTGAGTGGATAATGTAGTAATTGTCTTTCATAGATCAACATGCAAATTGATAATACAAACATGCAAGCAAGTTTGTAATTACGACAACCATTAAGTATAAGTGTTATCTTAGTTGGCTATAGAAAATAGTTCATATTTGGCCAGCCATGTTTACGAATTAAATGTTCAAAGGAAGTCAAATTAAGACAAATCAAGTTTCATATAACAAACAATTATGTTTTTAGAAAGTTCTGTAGGATTAATTATCAAGTTTTTAATAGTTTGGTTTTCATGGAAATCAAGTCCAATTGTTTCAATAAAATGTAAGGTGGAGTCTTAAATTTCTACGATTAAAGTAAACGTAACCAAATATGATAAATTTCCAATCTGCGTTCGTACACAATAGTATGCAAGGAAATTTCTAGATGTTATATGCTTAGGAGTACGACACAATTGGGTACAAAATGATAATAGGATTAAGAAAATGAAAACACAAGTATTGGATTCTCGAGTCTTAAGAAGATTCCATCCATGGCTTAGCCAGTGGGATTAACGTCATCCTGGCCGTTTGCTTCGTTGATATTGATATTGAAAGCTCGTCCATGTGCCACCTGGTTTACATTATTCAATTCAGGGCATCGATGTCGCATGTGGTTAGGGTCTCCACAATTATAACATGCCCGGCCGTTAGTAATCGGCAGTGGTTCCTGGGCAGCTGTTTGATGATTATCTTGTGTCCTAACCATTACATGACAAGTAGTGGAAAAGTGTCCAAACCTTCCACATCTAGTGCATTGACGACATGGAAGATTTGCAGGGTGATGATACTTGCAAGTGTTGCATTGAGGATGGGTTCCCGTGTAGGCTTTCTTGATAGGAGGTTGAGTCACAGGATCCACAACAGCATGATTCTGATTATCGCCCATTCGTTTCTTAGTGTGACATCCGTCACTTTTCTTTTATTTTTGTTTTTATTTTCGTATAATAATAATAATAATAATAATAATAATAATAATAATAATAATAATAATAATAATGTTAGTATTTTTTTTTTTTACTTAAACAAGTGAACCAAACTCACTAACACAATCCAACTTACAAGCCCAAACCCCTTTCCTTGTGGATTTTTCGAAGCCCAATCAATAGCCCAACAACATACATCCACCCTAAACCATAAAAAGGTTTCGGAGCCCAAGACAGAACTGGCCCAACATCAGAGCCCCCTAGATCCGGCCCAAATGACCTTGTCTTCTTCCCTTCTTTTTTTTCCCTGTTACGCGAACAGACCTCAAGAAGGTTGACCAAGGGGACTTTCCATGTTGACCAGGTAATTTAGCTAAACTTTGGAAACCTTGACTAAGTTAAAGCATGGTTATGAACCGGCAATTAAATTCCGCACGTCTTGGACACGATTAACAGCCCGAATCCTTCCAATTTTCACGCATGTTTGACCGGACTCAATGCCATCATCAAGACCTTCCATTTACACGATATCACTATAAATTGAACCCTCTCAGACCACCCCTAGGTACCGAAAATCAAAACCCCACTCACAATTTCTGTAAACAACTCGTCTTTAATCAAGAAACACACGTAGTTGACTTTTTCGTTGACCCGATCGTTCATAGCTTCAAACACATTGTAAGTCCAATTTTCTTTGTGGGTTATGTTAGTCAGCCATATGTAAGCAATAGCCCCAACATTACAGGGGCTATTGATCGACAATTAACCCGATTGGAAAACTAGGGCTCGCAACCTTTGGAATGGGGAAGATGATCAATTTACACATGTGATAAATATTTTCAAAACTGAAACATTTACAAATCTGAGGTACAGACCAGTTGGTTGGGGTGTTTGGCTAAAGACATTGAACCGGCCATGAGGCCAGGTTCGAGTCCCACCATAAACAACCTTTTTTTTTGTGTTATCCTTTATACTTATATTTTCTTTATTCTTTTAAAAATCGTTTTAAAATACTAAAACTATTTTATAAATTCTACAAAATTTATTTTATGTTGTTCCAATGATAAACTTTGCTGTCCAATTTTTAGTTTTTCAAAAATCATTTATTTAATATATATAATAAATATTACAAGTTTATTCATTTATAATTGTAAAATTCAATAAAAATATCTAAACGATCTTATTAAATCCCACAAAAATTATTCTAAACTTGTATAGCAATAAACATTTCAGAAATAATTTTTATTTTAGAAAAACCGTTCGTTTTATATTTTTAATTAACTTTTGTTAATTTTAATCATAAATAAATCATAATAAATTCATTCTTCAGTATTTTGCACCAAAATTTTACATAAATTATTTCTATTCATTTGGAACAGAAATATAATTTTTAATTTAAAAATTATTTAATTTTAATATTTTTAAATATTAAAGTTATATTTTGACAATTTGAAATAAATAGATTTAATATTCTATTTATAAGAAAATAATTTTATAAAAATTATTTTCACACTTAAAACTTTATATTGTGACTATCTTTAATTTAAAATTTACAAAAAGACTTTTGTTTATTTATTTATCAAATTTCTCTTATTTATTAAACGTTTAATTTATTAATCAAACGAATACTTATCTCCAATTCGAAGCCCTAGAAAATACTTATAAACTAGATGGACTTAGACTTATTTGTTCCCTTATACATAGGGTGACACTTGGTAACGTTGGATTACACTTATTCAATTCCACAAGATTTACCACCTTTCTAATGTGAGTATTACTTATCCCCTTTTTCGCTTTTACAACTTTTGGGGTGATTCATGCACAAGTATACAAAACTTTCATATTCATTTATACATACATTTTTATTCATTTACAATTCATATACGTGTCTTGTTTATCTTTGTGCTTATGTTTGAACATGAACGTAGCTTACATACAAAATCATACATCTAGACATAACTTATGTTATGGTGCTCTTTACACATAGATGTAACTTATGTTACGGTGCTCATTTAGACATAACGTATGTTATGGTGCTCTTTTAGACTTGACACGTGTTGAGGTGCTCATTATCAATTTCATTGTACAAACTTTACATTTGATCTTTGTCTTGTTTGTTTACTTGCGTGTTTACATAATGCCTTGGTGATGCTAGACACATGAATTGTACTACCTTTTCAAACTTATACTATATGTACAAAGCTAAGTAGTACTGTTAGGACAAAAAGGATTGGTGAAACCACTTTTGCAAACCTTAGTCTAATTCACTTCTGTCAAAATACTCTAAGTATAGAACTGCTGAAGACAAAGGATCAAACTGCTGAAGAAGAGATTCAGAAGTGCTGAAGAAGAAAAGTCATCAGAAGTTCTGAAGTTCAAACCAGACACTTCTACTGAAGAACTACTGAAGACAAACTACTCATCAGTAGTTTGTCATTCATCAGTACTTACAGAAGATCTTTTCCACCGCCTTTGTATATCAGTAGTTTAATACTTTAGTATTTCTTTTTGCTTTATGTACAAGTTCCAAGACTGCAACTTGTTGCAACTTGTTTCTGAACTTGCTTTTGGCAAGGTTCATGTATTTGTAAAGTCTATAAATAGAAGGGTTCATCCCTCTGTTTTAGACATTGATTTTAATACAAGAAATCCTTCAACACTTATTATTGTTATTTCCATTTCGTGT
The DNA here is from genome assembly GCA_028751855.1 of Ambrosia trifida. Lineage (NCBI taxonomy): Eukaryota > Viridiplantae > Streptophyta > Magnoliopsida > Asterales > Asteraceae > Ambrosia > Ambrosia trifida. The sequence continues at coordinate 10,353,126 of CM054131.1, forward strand.
TTACTGAGAATCTGTCAAAGTGTTTCATTCACATTCAATACTTAGATTCTCAATAAACACTTATCATTTATTAGTTCTTGAATCCATGGGAGGTAATAACTCCTGTTGATAAGTGTAGCTTTAAACTTATAAACATTCCGCTGTGCTATCACTCATCAAGAACGTGCTAAACACTTAAGTGTCAACTAGCAAGTTCAACTAAAAGAGCAATATACTGATCCAACAATTGGTATCAGAGCATCTGGTTTATCTGATCACATATCAATCTAACACATTGAGAATCAGACACAGGCTCTTATTGATATTCAATAAAGGATTATAAGCTCACTTTTATCAACATCCATCACTTTAAGAGATATTTGACAAATCAATACTCTTTAAAATGGATCCTCATAATACTGGTTCTGCCACTAAACCTGCCATGCTTGTAAGAAATGAATATAACATATGGCAAAAGATAATGGCACATACCTTGTCACAGACCAACACAGGTTGTTGGAGATCTGTGATATATGGTCCTCATAAACCAGTAAATATAAATCTTGAAACTAAGGAAGAGATTCCAAAAGAACCAAAAGACTATACTGATGATGATTTCCTAAAACTTGAGCTTGATGCAAAAGCTTTTTCTATGTTGGCAATGGCACTCCCAAATGAAATCTATTCTGGCCTATTACATTGTGATAGTGCCAAAGAGCTTTGGGACTGCCTAAAAGAACAGTTTGGAGGAACTGAAGAGGTGATTGCCAACACCAGAGAAATCTTGGCTCAACAGTATGAAACTTTTGCTCACATTAATGGGGAAACTTTAACTCAACAATTTGAAAGATTTTCCTCATTAATATCTGAGCTAAAACTAAATGGTCAGACCTATACAGCTGTATCTATGCTTCATAGATTTTTAAGGTCTCTACCTGATAAATGGGAAACATACTCAATAGTCTTAAGATCTTCACCAGATTTTAGCTCCCTCACTCTTACAAAACTTCAAGGGAGATTACTTACTTTTGAGAGAGAAATTGATCAAAAGAAAAAGTTACAAAATTCTGGTAAAACTGCTGATGACTATCTACCTGGTAGTACAGCACTATTGGGACAAGACTCACCAACTTGTTCAAATAGTTTTGGATCTTTTGACCACATTGACATAACTGCTGGGATCTCATCTGAAAGATCATTCCCAGGTTATGACAATAATGACTTTGGTCAAACTGCTGATAACATGTGTTTTATCATGGATGACTTAAATAGTTTCAGCAGTGATGACCTTGAAGAAATGGATATTTTGCACCAACTGGCCATGTTAAGTTTAAAAACAAATAAATTTTACAAAAGGTCAGGAAGGAAGTTTCCAGGACTTAACAGTTCTACAAAAATTGGTTTTGACAAATCTAAACTTAGATGTCACAAGTGTCAAAAGTTGGGACACTTTGCTAGAGAATGTAGAAGCTCTGGCTTTAACCAATCTCAGTCTGGAAACAATTTTAACCCCAATTATAACAGGAATAATGGAACACAAGGGAGTGCACATTTTGTACAGGCACAAGCTCCACAACACCAATATGTGCCACAAGTACAATATGTACAGATGCCTGCTCAACAGATGCAGAGCCAACAATCAATCCCTCCCTTTCCAGCTGCTCAACAACCTCCACAGCAACAACAACCTTCTCAACAAAGTCTATTTACCTCAGGGTATGTTGACTGGAGCAGTCTTCCTTTTGACACCACAGAGTGCAATCCTGATGCAGACAACAAAATGTTTGACATCAACTGGGGAGAGCCTGACAATGGCAGAAAGAACTTTGCCTTAATGGCATTTGAGGGATGCTCCTCAAAATCTGCCTTGTCACAGGTATCAAAAGAATCTTTGACAAAACTATGTTCAAATTCATGCAAAGAATCTTTTGCTCTCATAAGAGAGACAAATGTGCACTTACAAGGAAAGGCTAATGATTCTGAGAGAAAACTCACTCAGATAAAATGTGATTTAGAAAGAAAACTTTCTGCAAAAACAAAAGAAGTTTCTAAATTGACTAACTCTGCCATTGAAACCCAAGCACAAATTAAAATCATGATTAATGACCTAGGGAATGTCAGACAAGAGCTTGCTGACACCAAGGTCACATGTGAAAAATGGGTGGAATCTTGTAAGGGGTACCAACTATTGCTAAACAAACAAAGTGCTTCAAATGTTAGGTTTGGCATAGGGTACAATCACACTGAAACACCAACAGATTTCTCTCCCAAAACTTCTGAAGAGGAAGAATGCAAATCTTTCCATGAAAACTTTCTAAAATCACACAAAGAAAGTTCTTCAGAAGTACTGATTAAAACTAACTTTAAGCCATCAGTAGTTTCAACTACATCAGGAGTTGAGAACCTGAAAACTACTGATGACCTAAAACCAATCAAAACAGTCAGAGATTTGTCTTTGAAAGAAAAGACAAAAGAATGTGAAATTTGTGGTCTGTTCAACCACAAAACAGAATTTTGCAGATATAGAAAGGGTATTCAGTTCAATAAGAAAAATCAACAACTGGTTGTGGGGAAACAAATCAAAAATGATTATGTAAAAACTTTTTCTCCCAAGAAACAACAACCAGCAAAAACCCTTTCTCAGAAAAAGACAAAATCTCAACAAAAGTCTTTTTCTCAAAATTCTCTTTCAGTAGTTAGACCTAAATCATCATCAGTTTCACAAACTGCTGAGATTAAAGATCTTATGAACATGGTACAACTACTGATGACCAAAGTTGATGGTGGTCCTCAAAAGGATACCACCATTGTACTTAATGCAAAATCCATTGCCAAAAAGACATGGATTTCTAAACTTGGTCAAGAACAAACTGTAAATGTTCTCAAGAGCAAACCCAAAGCCAAACTGGCTTGGGTTCCTAAATCTAACTAATTTGCTATCTTGTGCAGAGAGTTTCCAAAGGCTTAAATAGCATTTGGTATGTAGACAGTGGAGGCTCAATGTGACATCCGTCACTTTTCTTTTTTTTTTAAATAATAATAATAATAATAATAATAATAATAAAAATAAAAAAATTCAGATTTTATTCTTTTAAAACCACACATAACCCATTAACCTAAACCAAACCCATCCTTTCTTTATCAACCCACCATCTGAAGCCCAGATTCCAGCCCAAGCCTGAGAGCAGGCCCAATAGCAAACAGGCCCACTGTTCCCCTTAACACAAAACAAAAAAAAAATTTAAATGATCCTCCCTGGATTCGAACCCGGGTAGAAACGCAACACACACACGCGTTCACACCAGCTGAGCTACAGCATGCTTGTGTTCTTAATTCAACTCGAAAAATATATAACACCTTCTAAAACGCGATGCTTTCCTTCTTCCCTAACTGATTCGATCGCTGCAGACCAGCCATCCATTTTGGAAACCATTGACCAAGTTAAAGCATGATAATGACTCGGCAATTAACCCTCACACGACTTGGACGCAATTACAGCCCTTAATCATCGGGTTTGGAGCGTTTAATGCTCGTTTTTGACCAACCTTTAATCAAGAATCAAAACCCTATAAATACCCGTCGTTAACTCAATCAAACCTGCACACACACACACATATATGCGATTAGCATAACCCCTATAACACTTTTCATTTTCAAACACCAAATCGTCCAGAATCGAAGATTTTAGCTCGCGTTTGACTTTTTTTCTTTGACTGAGCAAATCGTAATCAATTCGTGTTTGTAAGTAGCATTTTTCTTGTGGGTTTTGTCATACGGCATTCACACAACAATAACCCTATGATTAATTGGGTTATTGTTGTGTGAATCACTCGATTGATAAGCTAGGGTTTCATTATATAATATTTGGGGAAGATAAGTTATTTTCGTTTCTGTATAAATAAAATACCAAACGAGTTTAAACACAAAAAACACTCCCAGATCAGCTGGTCTGGGCGTCCCCATCCATCCATCAGGTCCTGGGTTCGAGCCCTGGCCAAAGCAACATTTTCTTTTTGAAACCCTTTTATTTATATATTTTACCTATTAATATTTTAAAATCGTTTTAAAATGCTAAGACTATTTTATAAATTCTACAAAATTTATTTTATGTTCTTTCAAGGATAAACTTTGCTGTCCAATTTTTAGTTTTACAAAAATCATTTATTTAATATATATAATAAATAATACAAGTTTATTCATTTATATTTATTAAATTCTATAAAAATATCTAAATGATTTTATTAAATCTCACAAAAAATATCCTAACATGGAACAAAATGGAACAGAAATACAATTTTTAATTTAGAAATTCTTTGATTTTAGTATTTTTAGATATTAAAGTCATATTTTGACAATTTGAAATAATTAGATTAAATATTCTATTTTCAAGAAAATAATTTTATAAAAATTATTTCCATACTTAAAACCCTATGTTGTGACTATATTCAACTTAAAATTTTACCAAGAGGCTTTTATTTATTTATTTACTAAATTTCTTATATTTAATAAACAATCTGTTTATTAATAAAATAAACGTTTATCCCCAATTCGAAGCCCTAGAAATACATGTATCCTAGAGTTATTCCCTTACACATTATCAAATTCTTTAGGTTGATACTTTGAGATAATTCCAACACATATTTCGTTGTCCAAGTTCAATTTCAAGCTATTACGTAAACAGTGAGTATTTCCTACCCCTTTTTGCTTTTATACACTTTTGGGGTGTTACATGTACACTATTACAATTTCAAATACAAGTTTACATTTTTACAATACAATTCTAGTACTATGTGCATTGCTTACAACATGCTTTATGCTTAGACATTACATGTGGATTACATTTGTACTTAGTGAAATCATTAACATGGTACAAGCCGACCTTAACATTGGATAGCGCTATTTGGATTGACAACCCGCCTAGATTGATTCTCCCCCTTTTTCATCGGAGAATCCGTGGCCAGTGTTAAGCCTTTTATCCATTTATTGGATAAGTACACTACAGTTCATACAGTACATTATACAGTCACAGGGTTGATTTCGCTCATTTGTATGATACATGGTTTACATATTTGCACTGTAGCTTGCACTTGAATTGTATAACTTTTTTTAACCTACTATATATATCAAAACTAGGAATGCTCACCAACATTTCATATGTTGACCAAATCTATTTTGTACATGTTTCAGGTGCAGTTTGATCTAGTGCTTTAGCAAGGAACATTTAGTGCTTTATTTTAATTCAGTTATTTCAATATTTACATTTCATTTAGACAATGTATTTTCCATTTCCATGTAAGACAATTTTGGATTATTCAATAATATTTACATTTTAGTACCATGTGCTTTTGAACAATCGTCACTACGTGGCACCTCGATGATTCCGCCATCGGTTGGGGTGTTACAGATTGGTATCAGAGCCATGGTTATAGGGAACTAGGTTATTAGATTAAATGGCCTAGACTATAACCGAACTTTCATGCATAATATCTCCTGAATTGCCTTCCCTCATTCCCTCTACTTTCCTTCTTCTATCTTTCTCTTCTCCTCCTCATCTTTCATCATGGTGCATAGAGATGATGTCCTACAGGGAGTGGGAAGTTTACATCAATCATGGAACTGGAGCAGTACCTTTCTTGAAGACACTCTTAGGCATAATGCCTACTCTTATTTTTGCTCCTTCAAAGATGTTGAACTTTAATGAGTGTGATAAGGACACGTGCAATCTGGAAGGGTGGATGCCTATACACTGGGTTTTCTGGCATAGGCAAGCATAGCGCATAAATCCATTTACGGACCTGTTATGCTTACCTGGGGATTCCTGGAGTGAGTGTCCACTTATAGGCTAAAGCATGTCTTCTTTGATCACCATTGGGTTCAATTCCTTTGAAAAGTCAACGTTCTTGTTGAGTTTTACAGCTAGACAAGGGCACTCCAAGCATTTTATGCAAGCTTTTTCAATAATACTCTCTCGGTTCATATACAATATTTTGTATTTCACGATTTTCATATATTGCTTACAAGTTCATACTTTCATAACCACCTATGGATTTCACAATCACACTTCACCTTACCCTCTTAGCCACTTTTTAAATATTCAACACCCTACCCAAATCATATTATTTCTTTTCTCCACATGTTATTTATTTTAAAAACTATAACCTCATACTTTAGCACAAACTAAAGATTTCTAAAACTTGTTGTATTACCTAGTAACTTTACAAAGTACATATTTCCCTCGAACTTAAATTCAATTGATTATTTATTGACGTAACAAACGATTTTCTATATAATGTTTTAAACTATTACAAAGCCTACTTAGCTTGTACTATTTAACAACTTTTGCCTTATGTACAAAACCAATTTTGAAAATATATTTTTTTTTTTTTTGGAATAATATCTAGTCTCTAGATTCTCCATCAACACTCACTCATTTTCAACTTGTTCAAATTTTTACAATATTTGGCATATACCACAATCATGTTTTCTTATACACTTGATTATAACCTTTGATCCAAACCCCAAAATTTACACTGCTATATAATCTCCTTACTATAAAATAAACTCTTTATCAACTACCTTCACATTCACCATCTCTCACAACCTTGATTCTGCTTCAAGATTTTTCATCATCCTCTCAAGAACTAAATTCATATCCTTCACCTTCTCACACGTGAGCTAGTTACCCATGATAATCAAACTACTAAAAACCTGATACTTGATTCTACATGATTTTTTTTCCAAAACATCATTGTTCCCCTTAATTTGACTATTCACTGGACATTTAATTATTCATGATACTCGTGTTTTCATTTTCTTGATCTTATTATCATTTTGTACCCAATTATGTCATACTCATAGGCATATAACATCTAGAAATCTCCTTGCATACTATTGTGTACGTACACAGATTGAAAATTTATCATATTCGATTACGTTTATTTTTACATCATATAAGTTTCAGACTCTACCTTACATTTTATTGAAACATTTGGACTTGATTTCCATGAAAATCAAACTACTAAAAACTTAATAATTGATTCTACGGGGCTTTTCTAAAAACATCATTGTTTGTTATATGAAACTTGAATTTTTCCTTTGATTTAACAATCTATTGAACATTTAGTTATTCATGATACTTATAATCTATTTCTATAGGCCACTAAGATAACACTTACACTTAATGGTTGCAGTACTTACAAACTTGCTTGCACGTGTGTATTATCCACGCAACTCTGATAAACATTTCATTTAAAGGGCTCCTCGGACGAGTGGTAGCCCATACTTAAATACTATTATGCTTACAAGTCATTGCAAACCCATTGACCTCATTATTACATGGCCTCATTTCATTGATAACATCTCATTGTACCTCAACGTATTTGTGGTGTCATCTTCTTATGAAATTTATTTGCTTTAATGTGTGTTAGATTAGGATCATAGAAGGACATAAGACCCTAATGTAAGGTAAATTGATGATTCCGGTCCGGAACGAAATCATGAATTTACAGGTGCGTTAGGGTAGTGTGAAATTCTATTAGAGTTTTTGGGAAGACATCCAGTACGTTTTCAAGGTATCAAAGGTGTGGTGGGTTAGCTGCGGTACACCCTGTATACAAACACTAATGATGCATTGAAAGTGAGACTGGAAGTCGGACCAGGAACAAACTCTAGTTACTTGGTAGTTCATTTAGTTTTTCTATAGTCAATCAACTCGTACATTTATTTTAGGTTTCCTAAAACTTACAATTTATTGATTCACTAGGTTCTTATTCTCTTTATTATTCGAGACGAATCTAATCCAATCCTTAACTCACACCTATCAAACCTCATATCCAAATCATTCGAATTCTCCAAACCACAGTTACCTTAATTGTTACCCAAGCATCCATAACCCTATGTTTCTAATAACTTCGGGACGAAGTTTCTAAAAGTAGGGGATGCTGTGACATCCGTCACTTTTCTTTTTTTTTAAATAATAATAATAATAATAAAAATAAAAAAAATTCAGATTTTATTCTTTTAAAACCACACATAACCCATTAACCTAAACCAAACCCATCCTTTCTTTATCAGCCCACCATCTGAAGCCCAGATTCCAACCCAAGCCTGAGAGCAGGCCCAATAGCAAACAGGCCCACTGTTCCCCTTAACACAAAACAAAAAAAAAATTTTAATGATCCTCCCTGGATTCGAACCCGGGTAGAAACGCAACACACACACGCGTTCACACCAGCTGAGCTACAGCATGCTTGTGTTCTTAATTCAACTCGAAAAAATATATAACACCTTCTAAAACGCGATGCTTTCCTTCTTCCCTAACTGATTCGATCGCTGCAGACCAGCCATCCATTTTGGAAACCATTGACCAAGTTAAAGCATGATAATGACTCGGCAATTAACCCTCACACGACTTGGACGCAATTACAGCCCTTAATCATCGGGTTTGGAGCGTTTAATGCTCGTTTTTGACCAACCTTTAATCAAGAATCAAAACCCTATAAATACCCGTCGTTAACTCAATCAAACCTGCACACACACACACACACACATACATGCGATTAGCATAACCCCTATAACACTTTTCATTTTCAAACACCAAATCGTCCAGAATCGAAGATTTTAGCTCGCGTTTGACTTTTTTTCTTTGACTGAGCAAATCGTAATCAATTCGTGTTTGTAAGTAGCATTTTTCTTGTGGGTTTTGTCATACGTCATTCACACAACAATAACCCTATGATTAATTGGGTTATTGTTGTGTGAATCACTCGATTGATAAGCTAGGGTTTCGTTATATAATATTTGGGGAAGATAAGTTATTTTCGTTTCTGTATAAATAAAATACCAAACGAGTTTAAACACAAAAAACACTCCCAGATCAGCTGGTTTGGGCGTCCCCATCCATCCATCAGGTCCTGGGTTCGAGCCCTGGCCAAAGCAACATTTTCTTTTTGAAACCCTTTTATTTATATATTTTACCTATTAATATTTTAAAATCGTTTTAAAATGCTAAGACTATTTTATAAATTCTACAAAATTTATTTTATGTTCTTTCAAGGATAAACTTTGCTGTCCAATTTTTAGTTTTACAAAAATCATTTATTTAATATATATAATAAATAATACAAGTTTATTCATTTATATTTATTAAATTCTATAAAAATATCTAAACGATTTTATTAAATCTCACAAAAAATATCCTAAACTTGTATATTCTTAAACATTCCAGAAAATATTTTTATTTTAGAAAAACCGTTTATTTTATATTTTTAATTAATTTTTGTTAGTTTTAATCATAAATAAATCATAATAAATTCATTTTTCAATATTTTTGCACCAAAATTTTACACAAATTATTTCTATTCATTTGGAACAGAAATACAATTTTTAATTTAGAAATTCTTTGAATTTAGTATTTTTAGATATTAAAGTCATATTTTGACAATTTGAAATAATTAGATTAAATATTCTATTTTCAAGAAAATAATTTTATAAAAATTATTTCCATACTTAAAACCCTATGTTGTGACTATATTCAACTTAAAATTTTACCAAGAGACTTTTATTTATTTATTTACTAAATTTCTTATATTTAATAAACAATCTGTTTATTAATCAAATAAACGTTTATCCCCAATTCGAAGCCCTAGAAATACATGTATCCTAGAGTTATTTCCCTTACACATTATCAAATTCTTTAGGTTGATACTTTGAGATAATTCCAACACATATTTCGTTGTCCAAGTTCAATTTCAAGCTATTACGTAAACAGTGAGTATTTCCTACCCCTTTTTGCTTTTATACACTTTTGGGGTGTTACATGTACACTATTACAATTTCAAATACAAGTTTACATTTTTACAATACAATTCTAGTACTATGTGCATTGCTTACAACGTGCTTTATGCTTAGACATTACATGTGGATTACATTTGTACTTAGTGAAATCATTAACATGGTACAAGCCGACCTTAACATTGGATAGCGCTATTTGGATTAACAACCCGCCTAGATTGATTCTCCCCCTTTTTCATCGGAGAATCCGTGGCCAGTGTTAAGCCTTTTATCCATTTATTGGATAAGTACACTACAGTTCATACAGTACATTATACAGTCACAGGGTTGATTTCGCTCATTTGTATGATACATGGTTTACATATTTGCACTGTAGCTTGCACTTGAATTGTATAACTTTTTTTAACCTACTATATATATCAAAACTAGGAATGCTCACCAACATTTCATATGTTGACCAAATCTATTTTGTACATGTTTCAGGTGCAGTTTGATCTAGTGCTTTAGCAAGGAACATTTAGTGCTTTATTTTAATTCAGTTATTTCAATATTTACATTTCATTTAGACAATGTATTTTCCATTTCCATGTAAGACAATTTTGGATTATTCAATAATATTTAAATTTTAGTACCATGTGCTTTTGAACAATCGTCACTACGTGGCACCTCGATGATTCCGCCAGCGGTTGGGGTGTTACACTCAATGCACATGACAGGGTGTAGATACCTGATAAACAATTTTATCAGTCAAAGAGATGGATTTGTATCCTTTGGGAACAATGCTAAGGGATATGTGCTAGGACATGGCAATGTCTCCTCTGGCAAAATACAGTTTGACAAGGTCAATCTGGTTAAAAACCTTGAGTACAACTTGCTAAGTGTGTCACAAATGTGTGATAAAGGATATTCTTCCTTTTTCACAAAGATAGCATGCAAGATCATATCACCAGAAGGCCAGAAGTTGATAGAGAAGATTATTGAAGATCATACTTTGTTAATTGCCAAAAGATGTGGCAATGTCTATGCAGTGGACATTGAAAAAGACAAAGTACTGAACAACACTGCCTGTTTCTTCTCAAGGGCATCAACTTCAGAAACTGATCTCTGGCACAGGAGACTTGGCCATGTGAACTTTAAAACCATAAATAAAGTCACAAAAATGGGCTTGGTCAGAGGTCTACCCTTAAAAGTATGCCAGTGTCAAGAACACTGTGTATCCTGTTTAAAGGGTAAACAGCATAAGTCCTCCTATAAGTCTACTGAAGAATCAAAAACAACTGCATGTCTTCAACTACTCCATATGGACTTATTTGGGCCTGTAAAGATCATGAGCCTTGGTAAAAAGAAGTACTGCTTAGTCATCATTGATGACTACTCAAGATTTACATGGGTATTCTTCTTATTTTCCAAGGATGAGGCTGCTGAAATCATCAAGTTCTTCATTCTACAAGTAGAGAAGCAATACTCTCTACCTGTCAAAAACATTAGAAGTGATAATGGGACAGAGTTCAGGAACAAAACTCTGGATGAATTCTGTTTGTCTAAAGGGATTATTAGACAATTCAGTGTTGCCAGAACTCCTGAACAAAATGGTGTGGTAGAAAGGAAGAACAGAACTTTAATTTAAGGAGCAAGAACAATGTTAGCTGATTCTGTCCTACCTTTATACTTCTGGGCAGAAGCAGTTAACACATCATGTTATGTTCAAAATAGAGTTCTTATTGTCAAGAGACATTCAAAGACTGCCTATGAAGTTCTTCATGGCATAAAGCCCCTTATCTCCTTTTTCAGGGCTTTTCGGTGTCAATGTTTCATCTTGAACATCAAGGAATATATTTCAAAGTTTGCTGCCAAAGTTGACTCAGGTTACTTTCTTGGTTATTCATCAACTAGAAAAGCCTACAAGGTTTTTAACTCAAAAACCAGAATAGTAGAAGAAACACTGAATGTGAAGTTCAATGAGTCAAAACACACTCTCATTCCAGCACATCCTGCTGAACTCTTTGACCTTGACAACTTTCATTTTGAACCTGAAAAGACTGTCACTTCATCCAAACCTACTTATTATGGTGATCAAAGGTTTGATGATGAGGATCAAGCACCATGGACTCCTCAAACAGTCATTAACTCAACTTCAAAACCATCAGAAGTTTCACAAACTTCTGATTCAACAAATACTGAAGGCCAAACTCAAACATCTGCTTCAGCACCTGCAACTACTGAAGACATTGAAACTGCTGAACCAGATATAATAGACCTCAGTAGTTTGTTTGAAGAACATGAGCCACCAACACCTGTCAGTGGTTTACAACAACTGATCGAACACAAAGACCATCCACTTGATCAAATCATGGGTGATATTGCATCAGGTGTTCTTACAAGAAACCAGCTTTCCAACTTTTGTCTATTCTCAGCATTTATTTCACAGTTGGAACCAAAGAAGTACCAAGAAGCCCTCAAAGACAACAATTGGGTGCAGGCAATGCAAGATGAATTGCTTCAATTCAACAAGCAACAGGTTTGGGAAATCTGTCCCTTACCACCAAACAAGCAACCAATTGGCACAAGATGGGTTTTCAGGAACAAACAAGATGAAGCTGGTATGATAATAAAGAACAAGGCAAGACTGGTAGTACAAGGTTACTCTCAAGAAGAAGGAATTGACTATGATGAAACCTTTGCTCCAGTTGCAAGGCTTGAAGCCATCAGGTTATTTCTGGCCTATGCCATTTCTAACAAAATAAAAGTTTATCAAATGGATGTCAAGAGTGCATTTTTGTATGGAAAAATAAAAGAGGAAGTGTATGTTTGTCAGCCACCTGGGTTTGAGGATCCTTCTCATCCTGAGTGGGTGTACAAACTAGACAAAGCTCTTTATGGGCTCAAACAGGCTCCAAGAGCCTGGTATGATACACTTTCAACCTTTTTACTCAAAAATAACTTCACAAGAGGTGCCATTGATAAAACTCTTTTCATAAAACATGTTGGAAATCATGTCTTACTTGTTCAAATATATGTTGATGATATCATTTTTGGTTCAACAAACACAAAATTGTGTGATGAATTTAAGAAACTCATGCAATCAAAATTTGAGATGAGTACAATGGGAGAACTGCAGTACTTTTTAGGACTGCAGATTAAACAACAAACAAAATGGAACTTTTATACATCAATCAAAATATGTTAAAGAATTATTAAACAAATTTTCTTTACAAGACTGTAAATCATGTTCCACTCCCATGACACCAACCACACAAGTTGAACCAGATGATCAAGGAAAACAGGTTGATCAAACCATGTATAGATGTATGATAGGTTCCCTTTTATATCTAACTGCTTCTAGACCAGATATTATGTTTTCATCATGTGTCTGTGCTAGATATCAATCAGCTCCTAAGGAATCACACCTTATTGCAGTCAAAAGAATTTTCAGATATCTGAAAGGAACTCCCACACTTGGAATTTGGTATCCTGCTTCAAGCAATACCAAGTTATCAGCTTTTTCAGATAGTGACTATGCAGGTGTAAAATGTCAAGAAAATCAACATCTGGTGGTTGTCAATTCTTGGGAAACTGTCTAGTGTCCTGGCAATCAAAGAAACAAACATCTGTTGCAACTTCAACTGCTGAAGCTGAATACATTGCAGCTGCAAGTTGTACATCACAGATACAATGGCTCCAATATCAACTTCTTGATTATGGAATCAAAGAGACCAAGACACCATTGCTTGTAGACAGCAAATCTGCCATTAGCATCATTCAAAATCCTGTTCAGTTTTCAAAGACTAAACACATTGAAATCAGGTATCATTTCATAAGAGATTGCTATGAAAAAGGCAAGATTGAAGTGAAACATGTAGCAACAGCTAATCAAATAGCTGACATTTTCACTAAACCCCTTGACACATCAACATTTCAGAAGTTAGTATCCATGCTAGGGATGCTAAATTTGTAAGTGTTTCTCTTTATTTTTCTGCACAAACTTTCTATTTTTCACTTACATCTGTTTTCAAAAACTTGAAAAACTTCTGAAAAGAGAGAAACTACTGATGAACAAAACATCAGTATGGGGATATTTTCTGAAAAGTGATTAACTTCTGATAAAACAACCTTAAGAAGTTATGAATAAAGTATTTATAAAGAATTTCTCATCAGCTGTTCAAAACTGCTGAAGAGAAAATAGGAACTACTGATGAAGATAATTCTTCATCAGCAGTTTAGTCAAAAAGGGCAAATCTGACTTTTCCCATCATCAGAAGTTTGACCTAGTCGGTTTAAAACTTCTGATAAAGAGATTTTTAACCTAGGCGGTTTAAAAACTTCTAATAAAGAAGAATCAAGCGGTTAAAAACTTCTGATAAATATCTTTTTTCAACACTTATCCTTTCAAACACAAAAATTCCCTCCTTCTCTCTCAAGAAAGCTCTCAAACCCCTGAACCTGCAACACAAAAACACTGTTCGATTCATCAACACACACAAAACCACATGGCTTTAGTTCTCAAACAGGGACACAATCTCAGAGCCTACTTAGAAAAACAAGAAGGCTGGTCCCAATACGATGAGATCATTGATCTTGTCGTCAAATCCCAATATTTCACCGCTCTCACCATCGACCCACCAATACATCCTGCAACTCTCAATGAGTTCTGGGCTAATGCTGAGACAGTGATGGTGGATGATGAAGTTATCTCCCTCAACTCAACAATTAAAGGGAGACAAATGGCCATTACACCGGCCATACTTGCAGACAGACTGGGGTTGAATGATGTGAATGCCCCTGAGAAGTTTGACAACTCTGCAATCCACTTAACCATGACTGAGTGTGGTTATCAAGGTACTCTCTCACAAGCTACTATCTTTAAAAAGTATTTTGAACCAAAATATAAACTTTTGTTTCATTATATTATTACGTGCTTGAGTCCTAAAACTGGTTCTTATGACCAGATGCCCTCAACCTTTCAACCAATCTTTCATTCTATTGTGAATGAAACAAATTTCAGGGCATCAAAACTTTTCTTTAATGAGTTGGTGTTACATCACAACAACACTAAGAAAAAGTTTTTGTTATTTCCAAGGTTCATTATGCAATGCATAATATCTGAACTAGGTAATGAGGTGCTTGTGGGTAAAATTGAAATTTTGAAACCCTTAACCTCACAAGCATACTCAAGGCACAACAAACAGGCTGCCTGGCCAGAAGATGACCAAGGGGAACCAGAACCAGTCCCCATGGAACCCTCATCTTCCAAACCTACTCCACCAAAGGCCAAGAAACCCAAGATAACAAAACAAAAACCCACCAAACCCAAAAGAAAAGCTGTTCAGGAGGTTGAGATGCCTGAACAAATTACTGTGCAATCTGCACTTCTTAAAGATGTGACTGAAACATCCTCTCAGTCTCATCCATCTCAAACCCCACCAAGAGCACCAATAACAATCCTTTTCAAAATAAAAAGACTTAAGAAAACTATTCCAATTGACTCTTCTTTTGAAACTGCTGAACCCACTGCCCAAACTACTGAACCAGCACCCCAAATTTCTGAACCAGACATTGAAATAGCCAAACTTCTCTCTGGGCTAAAAGAGAAAGTCCCATCTACACATGTCAGTCCCCATCAACCACATCAAACAGGGGACATAGCCTCAGAAAGTGACATGGATGTGGACACTCAAAGCCCTAACCAAAGAGATGAGGATGAACCAGAGTCTCTAAGCCCAAACTTAGAAACTTTTGGTACTTTTGAGGCTGCTACTACTCATTTACCACCCAGTGGTGGACCTGAGGACAGAAGTAACATAGCTAAGACCTCAACTTTGGCAACTACTGATGAAGGCTTAATGCCTGAGGTAGGAAATCCTCTGAACCAAGAACAAGAGGTACATGAGACAACTGAGTTGGGCTCAGCTCATGATGTAACTGATACAGTCCTCATTGAGGATGTAATCAGGGATTCAGATGATTCCATTGATTTGGATGATGTTTCAAAACACCAAACTACTGAATTGACGGCTACAAGTGAAGGTCCTGCACCTGGTGTCTCTAAGCTCAAGAAGCTAGTCACACCATCTCAGGTTAAAGCCCACTCAATCCATGATTCCCCTAGAGTGGCATCTTCTGTACAACAAGAAGATCAACCAAAAACACACCCTTCACTACAAATGCCTACCCAATTCCCTGGGCAAACAAGCATAGACATGAACCAGCTATGCAGCCCAGATGGTCCCCTGTACCACATGATGAACACTCTCATCAAGAATCACTTCCAAACATACACAGCTGACTTGGAGCTGTCAATCAAGAACCAATTTGGAGTGATCAAGACAAAGATGAACGATCTGTCCAACAAGATTGACTACAACAGCAAACAGATTGCTCATCTTACAGGTCAATTCTCCCAACCCTCAACTTCCAAACTTGATGAATCCAAAAAGGGGGAGAAAATTAGGGAACCTAAGGAGTCATTCGAAGCCAGGATAAGGGCAAGAGTGGCTATCCTTGAAAGAGATCAGAAGAATCAAGCCAGAAAAGAAAAACTGGCCCAACAATTTGGTGTCTCTATTCAAGAAATAGAAGATGCTGAAAAGTCTGATGAATCCCAAGGGCATAATGAAGAAACCTCTGATGGCCAAAGTTCTGATGAAGAATCAGAAAGTACTAAAGACAATCCTTCAGTAGTTGACAAACCTTCAGAAGTTGTCAACCCATCAGAAGTTAACACTTCCAAGACTCAAACTGCTGACCCTTCCAGATCAACTGCTCCTATTCAACCAACCTCTGCTCCTATCAGGCCTACTACAACAGTTACCACAATGACTGTGCTAAACCCTTCTCCAATCTCTCAATCAGCAGAATTACTTGAGAAGAGTTTAGTGGCAGCCCAAAAGAAGGCCAGAGATAATCAGATCTGGAAAACTCTGGAAGAAAGGGATGACTTAGATCTAAGCCATGAAGAAAAACTTCAGGCTTATGAAGCTGAACTCCAAAGGCAGGCTAGCCTAGATCAGATTGCTGAAGAAGATAAAAGACATCAACTGATGTCTTACATTATGAAGAACAGCAAAATCAAAGCCCACACATTGAAGAGACTCTCTGTGGAAGAGCTGACAAGAAGAGCTCAACTTATTGCAGATAAACTTGCAACAAGCAAAGACACAAAGGCCAAGAGAGCTCAGATGATAGAAGAACTGGTAGCAAATGGTTATGGTTCAAAAGCCTCAGTGTCCAAATGGAAAGAAGAAAGATTGGTGGACACATATAGAAAATACAAGGCTGCAAGGGCTGCTAATCCAGAGAAGTTTCAAACTGCTGAAACTTCAACTTCAGTAGTTAGAACTTCTGGTGTTCAAAGAAGACCAGCTACACAAAGAAAGAAGTCAGAGGAGAAAGTGAAGACTGATTTCAGAATGGTACTACTAGAAGGTAGTACAGTAGTACATTCTGATTTTGACATAGAAGAGAAGCCTCTGCTCACACAATTCAGGGATCCTTCCACCTTTGCATATCAAATCCAGAAGACCATCACAGACAAACTGCACACCAAGGTAGTAACTGAACATCATTTGCCAACATTTCAGATACCTAATGTGATGGAACAACAGCAGGGAAGTGAATCCCACCTGAGAGTCACTGAAGTTGAAAACATTCAACACTCAGGAGAAACCCAGGGTACCACCATGGTTCCCTACACTACAGACTTTGACAAGTCTAAAGTACCAATCATCAGATGGTCCTTTACTGATAGAAACTCAGTACTTGTGACAAGAAGAGATCAAACAAGCAGGGCATATAGGTCGATGAATGAACTGAAGAAACTATCAACCAAAGACCTGCTTACAATCCAACACTTGGAACCACAGAAAGGGTCTCTTACTGATGATCAACTGAACCAGCTCAAGAATTCCATGTTCAAAGGAATATGGAAAATTGTGAAGGATAGAAAAGAACAATAAGGAATTAGTAAGGTTTTGGCTTCATCAATCCAGGGGGAGATTGTTAGGACAAAAAGGATTGGTGAAACCACTTTTGCAAACCTTAGTCTAATTCACTTCTGTCAAAATACTCTAAGTATAGAACTGCTGAAGACAAATGATCAAACTGCTGAAGAAGAGATTCAGAAGTGCTGAAGAAGAAAAGTCATCAGAAGTTCTGAAGTTCAAACCAGACACTTCTACTGAAGAACTACTGAAGACAAACTACTCATCAGTAGTTTGTCATTCATCAGTACTTACAGAAGATCTTTTCCACCGCCTTTGTATATCAGTAGTTTAATACTTTAGTATTTCTTTTTTGCTTTATGTACAAGTTCCAAGACTGCAACTTGTTGCAACTTGTTTCTGAACTTGCTTTTGGCAAGGTTCATGTATTTGTAAAGTCTATAAATAGAAGGGTTCATCCCTCTGTTTTAGACATTGATTTTAATACAAGAAATCCTTCAACACTTATTATTGTTATTTCCATTTCGTGTTTACTGAGAATCTGTCAAAGTGTTTCATTCACATTCAATACTTAGATTCTCAATAAACACTTATCATTTATTAGTTCTTGAATCCAGGGGGAGTAATAACTCCTGTTGATAAGTGTAGCTTTAAACTTATTAACATTCCGTTGTGCTATCACTCATCAAGAACTTGCTAAACACTTAAGTGTCAACTAGCAAGTTTAACTAAAAGAGCAATATACTGATCCAACAAGTACTCACCAACATCATATGTTGACAAAATTATTTTCGTGCATGTTTCAGGATAAGCTGCTTGACGCTTCACATAGGACTTTGGACTTAGATTAAATCAATCAATTATCTTTATTTTTGTTGTCTTGTATTTAATTTCACATGTTGTAAAACAATATTCAATAATCATATTTACATTTTAATACCATGAGCTTTTGAACAATCGTCACTACGTGGCACCTCGATGATTCCGCCATCGGTTGGGGTGTTACACTTAGAGTTCGAAGAAGTAGTGGCGGCCCTTGCTAAAACAGTCTTAGATCGTTCAACAACATGGGTGGTTTTCTCAGCAGACGTCTTGGTGCCCTTCCTAACCAAGTTTCCTTTCCTTACGTGTTTGTCTGTTAAAGTGGCTGCAAGCTGGATGGCTTCTTCCATCGTAGTGGATTTGCTTCCAGTGACTACGTCTTGAATCAGGTCAGGTAATCCCTCGATATATTTCTCGATTGCTCGAGAGACCGGGGTGACCATATGAGGAACAAGTAGGCTGAGTTCATGATATCTGGTAGTATACGCTAGGTTTTCTCCACTGTCTTGTTTCAGCTCATAAAATTCATCCTCTAACTTTTTGATTTCATTTCTAGGGCAAAACTTTGCGATCATCAACTCTTTAACTTCCTCCCAAGTCAGTGCTAAAGCAACTTCAGTGCCCCGGTTGCGTTTTTCGCCGTTCCACCAAGTTAATGCCTCTTTTTAAAGGACACTGGTGGCATAGCGAACGCGGAGTTCGTTAGGACACTCACTGTTCACAAAGGTGTTCTCCATGCTTTCGAACCACTGGAGAAGGCCAGTAGCACCCTCCACTCCAGTAAATTTTGTGGGGTTGCAGGAGTTAAAGTGTTTGAAAGTGCACCAAAATTGAGTCGTGCCTGTGTTAGCACTGTTACTATTCTGGGTTAACTCACTGACAAGATTTGGGATCACTGCAGCAATTTCCTGAGCGACTAGAGATGCGAGGTGACGTTCAGAACGTTGTCCAGAAGCACGAACAGTGCGTTGGCTGGCATCACGGAGCATGCGGCGAGCAGACATCTATGAGGCAGTCAATGAATAATCATGAGATTAGAAAATGTAAGTGGATAACCGTACAGATGATTATGAAAGTATGAACTTGTAAGCAATATATGAAAATCATGAAATACAAAATATTGTATATGAAACGAGAGAGTGTTATTGAAAAACTTGCATAAAATGCTTGGAGTGCCCTTGTCTAGCTGTAAAGCCCAACAAGAACGTTGACTTTTCAAAGGAATTGAACCCAATGGTGATCAAAGAAGACATGCTTTAGCCTATAAGTGGACACTCACTCCAGGAATCCCCAGGTAAGCATAATAGGTCCGTTATTGGATTTATGCGCTATGCTTGCCTATGCCAGAAAACCCAGTGTACAGGCATCCACCCTTCCAGATTGCACGTGTTCCATCACACTCATTAAAGCTCAACAACTTTGAAGGAGCAAAATAAGAGTAGGCATTATGCCTAAGAGTGTCTTCATGAAAGGTACTGCTCCCGTTCCATGATGATGTAAACTTTCCACTCCCTGTAGGACACCATCTTTATGCACCATGATGAAAGATAAGAAGAATGGAGAGAGAGAGAAGAAGGGAAAGATAGAGGAAGGAAAGTAGAAGGAAATGGAAATCTATGGAATATTATGCATGAAAGTTGAAGTTCGGTTATAGTCTAGGCCATTTTATCTAATAACCTAGTTCCCTATAACCATGGCTCTGATACCAATCTGTAACACCCCAACCGATGGCGGAATCATCGAGGTGTCACGTAGTGACGATTGTTCAAAAGCTCATGGTACTAAAAATGTAAATATTTGATTATTGAATATTATTTTACAACATGTGAAAATAAATACACAACAAAAATTGAGATAGTTGATTTATTTAGTCTAAGTCCAAAGTCCTATGTGAAGCGTCAAGCAGCTTATCCTGAAACATGCACGAAAATAAATTTTGTCAACATATGATGTTGGTGAGTATTACCTAGCTTTGTACATATAGTATAAGTTTGAAAAGCGGTACAATTCATGTGTCTAGCATCACCAAGGCATTATGTAAACACATAAGTAACCAAACAAGACAAGATCAAATGTAAAGTTGGTATGGTAAATTTGATAATGAGCACCCTAACACGTGTCAAGTCTAAAAGAGCACCATAACATACGTTATGTCTAAATGAGCACCGTAACATAAGTTACGTCTATATGTAAAGAGCACCATAACATAAGTTATGTCTAGATGTACGATTTTGTATGTAAGCTACGTTCATGTTCAAACATAAAGCACAAAGATAAACAAGACACGTATATGAATTGTAAATGAAGAAAATGTATGTGTAACTGAATGTGCAAGTTTTGTATACTTGTGCATGAATCACCCCAAAAGTGTAAAAACGAAAAAGGGGATAAGTAATACTCACCTTAGCAAGGTGGTAAGTCTTGTGGAATTGAATAAGTGTAATCCAACGTTGCCAAGTATCACCCTATGTTTAAGGTAATAAATGAGTTTAAGTCTTTCTAGTCTACAAGTATTTCTAGGGTTCCTAATTTGGGGATAGGCACTTGTTTATTTGTTAACTTAGAAAAATTATTAATGAAATAGTATGTAAAAGAAATTTGAAAAATAATTAAATAAAAAGACTCTTTGTAAAACTTTGATTAAGGATAGTTGTATTATAATATAGTAGATATGAAAATAATTTTTTATAAAATTATTTTCTTAATAATTGAATATATAGTAAGTTTATATTTATTTGTCAAAATATAATTTTAATATCTAAAATTTTAACATTAATGAAATATCTAATTAAAATTTGTATTTCTGTTCTAAATGAAGAAAAATAATTTATGTAAAATTTTGGTATAAAAATATTGAAAATTGAATTTATTATGACTTATTTATGATTTAAAATAACAAAATCAATTAAAAATATGAAACGAACGATTTTTCTGGAATAAAAATTATTTTTGAAATGCTTATTACTATACAAGTTTAGAATAATTTTTGTAGAATTTTATAAAAACGTTTAGATATTTTTATAGAATTTTAAAATAATAAATGAATAAACTTGAAATATTTATAATATATATAAATAAATTATTTTTGGAAATCTAAAATTTGTATGGTAAACTTTGTCATGAGATTATCATAAAATAATTTTTGTAGAATTTTTAAGACACTTTTAGTATTTTAGAACTATTTTTAAAAAGATAAATAGGTTAAGTATATATAAATAAAGAGTAAAAAAAATGTTGTTGTGGGCAAGAATCGAACCCGGGTCTGGTGACCGGTTCGTGTTTTAAATCACAAGTCCAGACCATCTGGTCTGGACCCTGAGAACGAAATAATTTGAATTCGATTACATGTGTAAGCTTCTTGGTAACAATTCATAATTATTAGAAAACAAGAAAAAAAGAAAAGAGGATGCCTGGGTTCGAACTCGCGACCAACGAGTTAACAACAGACAACATAACCATCTGCTCTAAATCAGATGGTTATGTTTATTCTTTTCAGAAAACTTTTAAACATAAAGCTGCAGTTATCATCTTCCCCAAAAATTACTAAGAACCCTAGTTTTTCTAATCTTAACAATTCGTAACCAATAGCCCCTGTAATCATGGAGCTATTTTTCGTGATTTGCCGAAGAACAAAACCCATCAAAAAAATACGATACTTACAGTGTTTAAAACGATGAACGTGTGGTCAACCTAAAAGTCAAACTGACTCGATTACACGGTGTAGAGTGTTAGAGAGACTGATTATGGAGAGGGCTTTTGATTTTCGGCCCCTTTAGGTTAACTAGGGGTGTTCGATTTATACTATTGCATACAGATTCGACGAAAAGGAAAGTTTGACCAAGGTGTTAATGTATACGCGTGATTAAGCTCGAAATTGGTATGTTTTAATGAGTCTTTGGCGTGGAGAAAATGCGTGTGATCTGTCATACCATAACAATGAACTAATCACGAGTTAATTCCATTTTTGATTCAATCAAAAGTCAACCAAGACTTGCTTGGTTCGGCTCCTTGTGCAGCGAACAGAAGAGGAAGCAGACAAGCAATTAAAGGTTAAAAGAAAATAAGATCTATTTTTAAACAACAAAGCTTATGTGCTGTAGTGGCGGTGTTGTAGTCTTGTTTGGAAGCTGACCTGAGTTCGAGTCCGGGCAGCTTCAAACCGTTTTTTTTTTTTTTTTTTTTTTTTTGTGACAGCAGCGAAGGTAAAGGCCAGGAGGTTTGGGCCGGGTCTGCTGGTGGGCTGGGCTTTGGATCTGGGCTCCGAAAATTAGATCAAGGTTTTGGTTGGGTTTGGATTAGGGTGTTGGGTTATGCTAATGGGTTAGGATAGATGGTTTATTAGTATAATGTCTAAAACTTACTATTATTATTATTTTATTATTATTATTATTATTATTATTATAAAAGAAAAGAAATTTTCTCAATTACGACAACGATTCGAGTAGATGTAAGTTCATGAAAAGAGAGGGACTAAAGTCGGACAAAAGGTAAAATGAAAGGTGACGGATGTCACAGTTAAGGCCTGCATTTGTAATAGGTTGTTTGAGACTGTCGAGCATGCTTCAGCTCAAAGCTCTAGCATGGGCTTGAAGTTGAACGGTGAGATTAGATTTTAGCTTGAGCACGGTTAGGGGCGGATCTAGAAGGTTAGCAGGGGTAACGTCCGTTACCCCTCAACTTTTTTGGCGTAGTGTATTTTTAGTGTATTTTTATTTTTTTTACGTGTTTTGTATTACGTTCCCCGTAAAAATTATGTAAACGTTACCCCTGAAATCTTGGTCTAGATCCGCCACTGAGTACGGTGCATGCATAAGGTTCTAGTCCGCTTGTATATTTTGAAATTTTAATTTTTTTGTATATTTTTTCCATATATATAAATATAAATATATAGAATTAATACCGTAAAGAACAACATCTTTCTTATATTTCACGAAAATCTCTCAGCCCAATTTTATTATACAAAGTCTCTAAACATACATCTATGGTTGTTTCATACACGTGTGAAGACTTTACAACAGTTATGACTTAATTGCAATGGTTTGTTCACGTTAGTTCTAATTATATTGCTTTTGCTATCAATTGCTTTTGTTATCTTTATTTCATTTATTCGCCGACTTTAATTCGTTTATTCGCCGTTAGTTTTGACAAGAGGTGAAGAGGGAAACTGGTAAAGAGAGCTGTTAGGGTGTCCGGAGTGGAGGCAGGAAGGGGGGAACACCGCCGCCGGTAATGGCCTTGGGGGGGGGGGGGGGGGGGGGGGGGCAATCCACTGGCGTGGGGCAAATGCTTGGGACACGTGGCACAGTATTATTGGTGGAGCCTTTATTTTTGACCGTTTAAAAAAAAAAAAATTCTTTGTTACCGTTGGGGTGTGTAAGGGTTATAAAAAAATAATTTTTATTATATATATATATATATAATAATACACTCTTCTACACAAACACACCCTCTTTTTTTCATAAAATCCTCTCCAAACTATCATATTTTTTTAAAAAAATTGCAAGATGTCGGACGACTCTTCGAGTTCAGATGATATGTTTGATCAACTCGCTTTGGATGACTTGGGCGAAGGTGCCGCAGAGTTGTTAATGGCGAGCATTTAGAAAGTCGTTAAAGCTATAGCGGACGGCGAAGGGACCTCCGAACCACCCAAGCGTAGAAAGTATATAGTTCGTGAATGACAAACCGCAAATGAGTCATTGGTACGTGATTACTTCTCACCCGAATCAACATACGATGAAAAAAGTTTTAGGCGGCGTTTTCGTATGAGTCGTAATTTATTTTTAAGAATAACAAATGATTTAGAAAATAATTATGAATATTTCAAACAAAGGCCCGATGCACGTGGTCAGTTGGGATTTACCGCGATGCAAAAGGTCACAACCGCGCTTAGATCATTGGCTTACGGAACCAGTTCCGACATAATGGATGACTATCTAAAGATGGCCGAACGAACGGCTAGAGAAAGTACTCAGTTTTTTTGTGCGGGCGTCATTGAATTATATTTAAAAAGATATTTGAGAAAACCTAAATTTAGTGACGTCCAACAACTTTTAGAGTTTCACGAAGAAAAACATGGTTTTCCCGGTATACTCGGGAGTTTAGATTGTATGAAATGGGAGTGGGAAGTTTGTCCAACTGAGTGGCAAGGCAAACACGCTAGCGGTTTTCATAAAAAGCCGTGTATGATGCTTGAAGCGGTTGCGTCACAAGATCTTTGGATTTGGCATGCGTTTTTTGGTGTGCCCGGTTCGTTGAACGATAGGACTGTTCTTAATCAATCCCCAATCTTCAACGATCTTGTAAACGATGTTGCACCAAAAGGAACTTTTTTTTAAACGGGGTAGAACATAAGTACGGGTATCTTCTAGCAGATGGAATTTACCCTGATTGGGCCGTGTTTGTAAAATCGTTTACACGGAGGACTACGTTAGACCTTAAGAGAAAAAAATTTAACAAAGCTCAAATGGCTGCACAGAAAGATGTTGAGCGTGCTTTTGGTGTGTTGCAAAAAAGATGGCACATTTTGGCCCAGCCCTGCCGACTGTGGGAAAAAGCGCATATACGAAATGTGATGTACGCATGCATTATTTTACATAACATGATTTTGGAGGATGAAGGACGTGCAATATGCGAGTACTTTGGTGAGGAAACACAACAAAGTCAAGAAAACATTACTGATGAAGAAAGAAACGTCAACAACTCTGAAATCAAGAATAGCCAAACACATCACAACCTTCGAGCGGATCTGGTTGATCATATTTGGAGTATACCAAGAGATTATCCATCTGATGATAACGATAACGATAACTAAAGTGCCTTTATGTTTTTTTAATTTTCATGTATTTTTTGTTTGTTAGTGTTTTTTTTATTTACTTTGTAGTTTATTAAATGAATTTATATTTATGTTTTTTTAAAATTGTGTTTTTTTATTTATTTAAAAAGAAAATAAAAAAAGAAAAAGAAAAGAAAAAAGAAATGCACATGTCACTTCCCTCCCTCTCCCCCCACCCCCCCTTTCACTCCCCACAAGGGTCCCACAAGTGTCACATGGCGCTTCATCCTCCTCTTCCCCCCACCACTCCGGATAGTCTTAGATAAGTTAAATCGACATTATAACAAATTAATAAACGCTTTTTTTTTTTGACCGGCCAAACACCCACTGAGCGCCCCCCAGTGGCCATAGACAAGGGCTCAACTGGCCCGCTCCAGACCAAGAGGGCATTTGGAAAATCCTAGTGCGGGAAACTCCAAGACTCGAACCCGAGACTTTGGGGGGAAAACCCTCACACCTCCACCACTCCGCTGTGACTTCATTGGCGATTAATAAACGCTTTTAGATCTCTCTTTTCAAACTGTTATCATTCATTCATTAGGAATCCCGTTTTGTTTTGTTTTGTTTTTTTTAACAGTAACACGCCATTCCATCCAAGTTTGAGTGGTATATTTTTTTTTATTTTTTTAAAATTAAAGGGCGAACACGCCTTGGAATATTTTCATTCATACCATAAAAGCAAACATTACATCAAAATAGCGGGCAGACGGGTAACAAGCTGCGCCGCCACCCCTTTTTGTATAGCAAAACCTAGTTTACTGAAAACAAATCCTTGCTCTTTCAGAGTCGAGACAGTGCTAGGTATATATCCTCCAAATACTTATAACCATGTTTCAAATGAAATAATGAATACAGGTTCTAATATTATAGGCGCAATCAAAGAAAAAAAAAACGATTTATAGCAAGAAACTAGGCTTTATTACATTTAAAAGTTAGTAGCTTTTCTACAATGTATTATTATTTACCAAGCAACTTGGTTATGTGTTAGTTAACAAAATTAGATGTTTTAAAATTTAAATAAAGAACTTCTTTAACGAGATTCTATTAGTTTAAATGACACTAAATGGAAATTTTAAATCATATAATTAATATATTTTCAACTTATTTTAACTTTACTAATTTAGTATAGTTTTTTACACATATTTTTATGAACTTTGGATCGATAGTTTTATTTATACTGTAGAAAGTTTCGAGAGAGCCATAAAATGACAACTCAATAATGAATTGTCACAGCGTATAAATGTGGGGGCTTCTGCAACGCTTTAAGGACATACTCTCATACTCCGTACTATATATAGTGTTAGGTGGGAATGAGAGGGGTGTGGTGTTAGGTGGGAATGACCGTACTATATATAGTGTTAGGTGGGAATGAGAGGGGTGTGGTGTTAGGTGGGAATTAATGAATTGTTCATGCGACATCGTATTCACAGGCAAAATACTATTCACATTTGTGATTATACACGTGTTGTTGGTGACTCAGTCCTTCACAAATTGAAAAGAAAATCTACAGCCCAAAAATTCATTTTGATAAAACTGTTGAAGTGTGCATGAAATTTTGTCACGAAGACTAGAGCTCATGTTTTTTTAATTAATATATGGAGTTGTAGATTTTCTACAACGCTTGAAGGACATACTCCGTACTATATATGGAGCAGGTGTAGGGATGAGCATACAAAGCCGAATACTGATACCGTCCTGATCCTGATCTTGTACCGAACCGATACTGAACCAAGGGTGTTCGGTATCGGTATCGGTATTGGTACCCACATTTAGAGGTTTTCGGTATTATCGGTATCGGTATTTTAAGGTAAAATACCGATACCATACCGATACCGTACCGTACCGTATGTGTTCGGTATCGGTATTAGGTTTTGAGAGTTATCGGTATCAGTTGGTACCGATACCGTTCCGAGCTCATCCCTAAGACTATAAGGTGTGGACTCGGGGAGGTAGCTCGGGGTGGTGAGGTGGCCTCGGCCCCGATGGGGAACACCACCCCCCTGTGAGATTTTCGGGGAATTCAGGAAGAAGACACGAAGGCACCGAGGGAGATGATTGGCCTATTTTTTTTTTTAAATCAAACTTTATTTTTTTTATACCTTAACATTCATTACTAGTTTTCGGAAACTTTATGTAATAAAAAAATGAATGGGAATTGGGGGAATACCATTTCAAACTTTGAGGGAAGAAAGAGGGAAAATGAGGTGGCGCTGATGTGGCACTTGAAGGAGTTGGGGGAAACGTATACGACACCATGACCATATAGTCTAATTTGGTGTTAGGTGGGAATGAGAATGACACCGTATAATCTAATCTGGTGTTAGGTGGGAATGAGGGGGTTGTGATGTTAGGTGTGAATTAATGAATTGTTCATGCCACATGTGTTAGTTGAGAAAATTTTTTTGAACGATCAACGAATCAATTTCCGAGCACTTTTGGACATCCTTTTGGTGAATCAGGTACTCGAGAGTACCCGGGCCACCAATTGCCACCAATTTCCGGGAAAACCCGACCACTCACCCGTCCGAAGGCACGACAGTGAAATAATCGGTAAAACCGATCGGGATCAGGACTCGAACCCAAGCCAATGGCCAGGTCATCCCTCATTTCCCCTCCACCAATGTCCTTCAAATGTAGCTAGTGGGAATTGAACCCAAGCCTCCATAGAAAACTTTAGGCTCTCAACCAACTGGGTTACAAGTGTTGAACGTGTTAGGTGAGAATTAATGAATTGTTCATGCCACATCATACATGTATTCACGTGTTGTTGGTGACTCAGTCCTTCACAAATTGAAGAGAAAATCTACAGCCCAAAAATTTATTTTGATAAAACTCTTGAAGTGTGCATTTCGTTCCAAACTGCGTTAAAAATTGTGTTTTACACTTTTTAGTAATTGCCTTTTACGCATTGTGTTTTACGCTTCCTATATTGCTGCACTTTTCGAACCACCATAAGCCGCCATAACGCGCGATGGGCAAAATACTAGTATGTACATTAAGATAAATTTTTAAATACTGCTAATTATACTAGATGTAAAGTTGCTGGAGAAGTAAATAGCCACGTGCGGTGGTGGATTTAGACTAAAACTTAGGGGTAACGTTAATTTTTTTCCTGTACTTTCATGCAATGTAAACGAAACAAAAATAAGAACACGATAATAAATAATCAATTTTTTTTAACCATACTTTCATAAACACTATGTTTTTTCTTGTTTATTGCTATATTCTAACAAATAATTTATCAATCCATTTTGCTTCTACACGTCACCATCAATTAAAATAGTTTTTCCATTTAAATTGATAACCTCGTGGTTGAAAAACATTTTTTAACAATATACAATTGTTTTGTCGTTTATTTGATCAAGGTGATAACTATTAATAGGTGGTCTAGTTCTCTGTTGCTTCTTTTCCCCCACCTTTATTCTTTCCTTTTATTTTTACCCGTTCAAAACTAGGGGTGCGAATGAGTTGAGCCTGAGCTCTACCAGGCTCGAGCTCAGGCTCAGATTAGTTCAAGCTTTGCTTTTATAGCTCAA
The DNA here is from genome assembly GCA_028751855.1 of Ambrosia trifida. NCBI lineage: Eukaryota > Viridiplantae > Streptophyta > Magnoliopsida > Asterales > Asteraceae > Ambrosia > Ambrosia trifida. The sequence continues at coordinate 10,382,027 of CM054131.1, forward strand.
GTTCAGCTCGTTGCTAGTTTCTCAAGCTCGAGCTTGGCTCGTTGGTAGTTTCTCAAGATCGAGCTCGGCCCGTTTATTACTTATTACTTAATATATTAAATAAAAATAATATAATAATAGACTCGTTTAGGCTCACGAACTCGATAAGTGAAAGGCTCGGCTCGTTGATAGTTTCTCAAGCTCGAGCTCGGCTCATCTAGTAGTTAACATATTAAATAAAAATAATAGACTCGTTTAGGATCGCAGGCTCGATAAGTGAAAAGCTTGGCTAGGCTCGTTGGTACTTTCTCAAACTCGAGCTCGACTCGTTTAATATTTATTAGTTAATATATGTGTGTATATATATATAATAAAAATAATAGACTCGTTTAGGCTCGCGAGCTCGATAAGTGAAAAGCTCGGCTCGACAATGAGAGGTAAATAATATAATATATTAATAAAACTAATATTACGAGCTTCACATGCTATGCTCGTGCTCGGGCTTGAAAAATAAATGAGCTTTGTTTTAGGATCAAGCTCGGCTCGGGCTCGCTAAGGCTCAGCTCGTTTTGAGCTTTTTATTAAGCCGATCTCGATTGTCTTGCGAGTTGCTCGGTTCGTTTGCACTCCTATTCAATACTTTAACCATGGTCAACGAACATGTATATTTTAATCAAGGACAAATTACACAATTCGTCCTTTAGGTTTGGGCCATTTTTCAGTGGATGTCCTTTCGCGTTTCAGTTGATGAGATTCGTCCTTAACGATTTAAAATCTTACACCCACTGTCCTAAGGGCCTAACCCAGTTAAAAATTTCAGTTAACTTTAGCCATGTGCCTTGCACATGAGGGTAAGTTGGTAATTTTACCTTTTTTCTCTCCCTCTCTCTAACCACCACCACCACCACCACCACCACCACCACCACCACTCAATAATCTCATATATCCCCACAACCCCCTTACCCTAACCCTCACAAATCCCCAAAATAATCTCTCAAATTCTTTTTCGATCCAACACTCAATCGTCTTCAGCTCGAGCTTCTAAGTTTTCCAAACGAGAAAGTCTTGTGTATGTCGTCATAAATCAGCATCTATATCATCACATAATCTAGAGAATTCTCTTAACATTCGGTATTTCCTCACCAAAGCAACAAAAGACACAAAAGGAAATTAATCAATCTGTCATGGCAATGGTAGTAGAACTTTGACTATCTACAAATCCAATCTATATGTTTCTGTCAATCATAAAACAAAAAAAAAAAAAAAAAAAAAAAAAAAAAAACCTGTTTCAACCTCCATCGCTCTGTATCTCCATGTCTGCTACAATTACTTTGCACAACAACACCTTTTCACCGTCGTGTTATTGTTACCGTTACGCCAACGCCTCGGTCAACGCTCACAGTGTGTTTTTATATAGCAGAAAGAGTGTTCGTAATAGTGTTAATCCAATTCGAGTTTATTCCGAATCAACCGGAATCATATGACAGAGAGGAACAAGGTTCACCGGATAATAATCGACTCAATGAAGGTTTCCGGGTGTGGTTCGATGTTGAAGGGTTTCGGGTAGAAGGATGGTTACCGGGGCAAAAGAACTTACCGGGGATAGTTAAACAAGGAGGAGGAAGATATGGTGGTGCTTACCAGAGAGAAGGAAAGGGGGCGGTGGCCGGCGGCGGCCGGTGATGGTGGTGGATTACTCGTGCTACATGACCAGAGAAAAATGGTAATGGAGTGTTGGATAACGTGCAGCCCACACAGATCTAAATTGGAGTGTTGGATCTTTTTTTATTTTTATATATATAAGTGAAATTACCAATAGTTTCTACTATTCGTGGGATATCGATTGATTGAAGTGAAATTACCAGACTACCCTCATGTGCCTTGCACATGACCAAAGTTAACTGAAATTTTTAACCAAGTTAGGCCCTTAGGACAGTAGGTGTAAGGATTTTAGGTCGTTAAGGACGAATCACATCAACTGAAACGCGAAAGGACATCCACTGAAAAATGGCCCAAACCTAAAGGACGAATTGTGTAATTTGTCCTTTAATCAATAAATTACAATGGAATGAGTTATGGCCTATATTATATGTTTCTATCTTTTTTTTATGTTAGGCTTATATTAAAAACTTTGAGGGCGTGTTGGGTTTTTTAAAAAAAATTGAGAGGTAACGTTGCATAATTTTCAGGGTTACCGTAATACAAAAAACATAAAATACGTAAAAATGTAAACTATGCAGGAAAAGTTGAGGGGTAACGGGTGACACCCCTCGTTAGACTGTCCGTTGTGGAGTCGCGAGCGACCGGGCGCGAGCCACCAATGTGACTCTCAAGTAACCCGATCACTTGACCCCGTTGTGGCTGGAGGTGAGCATTGACGCGACCAAATGTCACTTTCTCCCGTTAACCCATGCGACCACCATCGCTTGTGCTCGCTTGCGCCGGGGTTCGCGTGAGACTGTTGTGACTAGAGGTGAACACCAGTGCAAAAACTCCGGTCGCTCGCGGCTCCACAACGGACGACCTTATATTGTATTTCCACCATTGACCACGTGTGCAGTGTGCACCCGTGTATTACGAACTATTATTAAGTAATTCTTTCCATACATGTATGTATCAAGCCAATAAACGTGAGATAATATATTACCGACACTTCCTTAATATACACATGTGTAATGTCTATTCATATACATCTTTGTACAACACCAACACTTTGTAAATCAAATTTCCACACAATTAAATTTTTTTAAGAAAAAAAAAACAAATAGATACATTAGAACAATTTAATTTAAAAAATATATATGTAAATCCATGTACACATATCTAAATCCATGTACTCTTGATTTGTCAATACACATGTGTATAATATTCATAACACTATATTTGAAATTACAATACAAGTACAACTATGTTACCCAGATACAATTTGTTTCAACATATATATTCAACCGGCTTTTGGAATGAATTATACATTTGTGTATATCTTAACTGCCATTTTAAATCTTTGTTTTCATATAAATTTACTAGATTATACCCTGGGAGCATCCCGGTTGAGAAATCTAATATGAGACATCAATTTTACATATGAAATAGACTTATACGCTTCACAGTTACATACAAGAAAGCTTTGGGTAGCACCTAACTTAAAACGTTTAACAATTTATAACTTCAAAGTTAACGCCTAACCTTAAACAATATATAATTCTAATGTCACTGCAAAGAAGACAATACACTAAAATATAATACGTCGAAAAAAAGTGAAATACCAATGCCATCATGTTTTACATATCCATCATTGAATATGCAAAGTTTCAAAGTCAAGTTTTGCTTCCACATAGAAGTAACCTCTATCTGTCCTATCCTTCACACTGCTGCTGCTGCTGCAACATAGATGGTAACTTAATTCTGATAATTTAGAGATCATCTATACACCTAATAAAAGAAAGCAACGTGGGACACATGGCACTCCCACATTGCACCCTCAATGTCTTCTCCTCCTACATTGTGTCACATGGCAATATGTGAGGCTTTTTAAATTTTTTGTTTTTTTAATCAAAACTCAGAAAAATATAAAAGCCAAAAAAATCACACAGCTCATAACCTAAATCCCAATTTCCTTCACATCCTCCTCTCCAAGCCAAGAACTTGTTGGGAATCATGGTATCAAATACACAGCGGAAGCAGTTTTATTTATTAATAAAATCGATTATATACAATATATAATATGAGCCGATTTATATATATATAATATATGTTTAATTTTATTAATCCAATTAACAAAATATTCCCAATCAGGATCTCGGTTATACGCGTATAAACAAATAAATAATGAAGAACCATAGGGGGTTTAGTAATCAACCTTTGACGACTACACCAGAATTGTAACACGCGGGTTACAACGAATCCTCGCTAGTAGGAAGTTCACACCCGAGCACTGGCCAACCGAAAGCAACACTTTGCAAGACGGAGGCGGCGATGATGGTGGTTTGCGGTGGACAAAGGGGCGGTGGCTCCTAAGGGTGGCCGCAAATCTTGAAGAGGAGACAAGGGTTATGTTGTTTTATCTTTTCAAAAACATGTGTGATTAGAGTTTGATCTATCACACCTATTTATAAAGATAAAAGGCACTTGACCACTTAATTAGTCAAAGTCATTCACTTGACCATTTGACTAGTCAAGGACTTGACCAATTAATTAGTCAAAGTCATACACTTGACCATTTGACTAGTCAAAGACTTGACCACTTAATTAGTCAAAGTCATACACTTGACCATTTGACTAGTCAAAGTGTAAACTTTACTATTTAGTCCCTCGAGTTCAAAACTATTATTATTTCAGAAATAATAATCCACCAACACATGAACTTATCTGATTCGTGTACCAACGTGTAACTCTTCGGATCGTACCGGGTCGGGTTACGTTGACCTTGACTTTTAATTACATTGGACATACTATATATCCAACAATCTCCCACTTGGACGATTTTAATTAAATGAGTCAACGTGCGCAGAGTTGGACGCCTAGCTGCATCGCATTGCACCCAAACCAGTATGACACTTTACAGTCGTCAACTAGTTCTTTGAGTTCAAGTAACGCTTTACTTAACCAAATACTATAGCCCTGATAATTCTATCAATAAGTCCCTTCTGTATAGACATCTGTTGATCATAAGACATGGATCATTCATTCTTATATAGTGATCAACCATTCTCTATTCTCGTCTCTAATTCAAAGTAGTCTAACGAACTACTTTAGTCCGAGCGTGGCCACGCGTTTATACCAGTTTGAATTAACGAGGGCGCCAAAATGTCTAGACTTCTAATCCTATAGAAGTACAGAATTCCATCAGCGTCATACAACTCCCACTTAATCTTGGATTTCTCCCAACGATACCCTTATTACTACCCATGTTTCAGGACAGTGCTAGATAACATCAAGGATAATCCTTGATCAATGTAGTTTAATATGTGCCTTAGGAAAAAGGACAGATTGAACATATCAATATCAAAACATCTCATGACACAGATCCATGGAGATCGTTTTGAAGCGAGTTACATCCAATATCATTCCCCAATGATATCTGTGAATTATGATTCTCAAACCATTGAGTTATTCATCTCATGAATACAATCATCTCAATTCACAATAGTCTTACATTCAAATTCATTCCCATGTAATTTGATCGACTACGGATATTTAGAATACTCTTATTCAAGGATTTAAACATACAAATAATGAACACGGTCACAAAATATTTAAATTTGCATTTAACCCATTAAATCAAATAAATACTCAATGTAACTGTTATAGTTCAAAATAAAACACCAATACTAATTACAGATCATGCCCACTGTCTAGCAACTCTAAGCCCTATCTTTCAGCATGCTCCTCATGTTTAGCTTGAGGTAAAGGCTTAGTAAAGGGGTCAGCCAGATTTAGATCTGTATGAACTTTGTTTATCATGATGTCTCCACGTTCTACTATCTCTCTAATATAGTGGAATTTCCTGAGTATATGCCTTGTGGTCTGGTGTGACCTTGGTTCCTTTGCAAGAGCAATGGCACCAGTGTTGTCACACAGTATCTCGATTGGTTTCTTTATGCTAGGCATAACATCGAGATCACCAATGAACTTCTTCATCTAGGCAGCCTCCTTTGCAGCATCCGATGCAGCATTGTATTCTGATTCACAGGTGGATTAAGCAACCACACTTTGCTTAAAGCTGTTCTAAGTTACAGCCCCACCATTCAGAATGAAAACATATCCCATTTGTGACCTTGAATCATCACGATCAGTCTGGAAGCTTGCATCAGTATAACACTTAACTGACAGCTTCTCATCCAGTCCTCCATATATTAAGAACATGTCATTAGTCCTTCTCAAGTACTTAAGAATGTTCTTCACTGCAGCCTAGTGACTCTCTCCTGGGTTCTGTTGATATCTACTCGTCATGCTAAGAGCATACGAGACATCAGGTCTAGTACACAACATGGCATACATGATGGAACCAATAGCAGAAGCATATGGAACTCTTTCCATTTTCTTCCTTTCCTCTCCAGTGTTTGCACACTGCTTGTTATTAATAATGGTTCCATGTGCCATGGGCAAGAGCCCCCTTTTTGAGTCTTGCATTGAGAAGCGTCGTAAAACCTTATCAATATATGTACTTTGACTCAAACCCAATAACCGCTTTGATCTATCTCTATAAATCTTTATTCCCTGAATATAAGCGGCTTCACCAAGATCTTTCATTGCGAAACATTTACCCAACCAGGTCTTAACATCTTTAAGCATAGGGATATTGTTTCCAATGATTAGTATATCATCTACATACAGTATAAGAAAATGATATAGCTCCCACTAGATTTCTTGTAAACACACGGTTCATCTTCGTTCTTGATAAAACCAAACTCTTTGATTTTCTGATCAAAACGGAGATTCCAGGTGCGAGATGCTTGCTTTAATCCATAGATGGATTTATTCAGCTTGCACACCTTATTAGGATTCTTTGGATCGGCAAAACCTTCAGGTTGAACCATATAGACATCTTCCAGTAAGTGTCCATTAAGGAACGCGGTTTTGACATCCATCTGCCATATCTCATAGTCATAATATACAGCAATGGCAAGTAGAATTCTAATAGACTTAAGCATGGCTACTGGCGAGAAAATTTCCTCATAATCAATTCCTTGAGTCTGAGTAAAACCTTTCGCTACAAGCCTTGCTTTGTAGGTTTGCACATTCCCATCCATGTCAGTCTTCTTCTTGAAGATCAATTTGTTTCCCACAGTCCGATATTCGGTAGGAAGATCAACCAAATCCCAGACTTGGTTATCATACATGGATTGCATCTCTGCATTCATGGCTTCTTGCCATTTCTTGGATTCTGAATCCAAGATTTCAGCTTTGTAAGTAGTAGGCTCAGCTTCATCAATCATGAAGATATCATCATACCTTACCGGTGCACGACGATCCCTAATACTTTTCCGAACACTTGGTGTTTCTGTTGTTTCTTGAGTCCTCTCAGGCTCAACTTCAACAACTGGATCAGTTACATCTGGTTCTGTCTGAACAGCTGGTTCAGTCACTTGTGATTCTCGAATTTCTTCAAGATCCACATGGTTATATCCAATCCCTCGCGCCAAAAGCTCTTCCTCTCAGGCTCAACTTCAGTATTTTCTGATTCTTCATCAGAACTTTTGCCATCAGAAGTTTCTTCATTATGCCTTAGGGATTCTTCAGAGGTTTGGGTCTCATCTTCTTTTTCTGTGGCTTCAATTTCTTCCACTGAGACACCAAACTGTTTGGCCAGTTTTTCTTTCCTGGCTTGATCCTTCTGATCTCTTTCAAGGATGGCCACTCTTGCCCTTATCCTGGCTTGGAATGACTCCTTAGGTTCCCTGATTTTCTCCCCCTTTTTGGATTCATCAAGTTTAAGTTTAGAGGTTGAGGGTTGGGAGAATTGACCTTGAAGATGAGCAATCTGTTTGCTGTTGAAGTCTATCTTGTTGGACAGATCATTCATCTTTGTCTCGATCACTCCAAATTGATTTTTGATAGACAGCTCCAAGTTAGCTGTGTATGTTTGGAAGTGATTCTTGATGAGAGTGTTCATTATGTGGTACAGGGGACCCTCTGGGCTGCATAGCTGGTTCAAGTCTATGCTTGTTTGCCCAGGGAATTGGGTAGGCATTTGTTGTGAAGGGTGTGTTTTTGGGAGATCCTCATGTTGTACAGAGGATGCCACTCTAGGGGTTTTAGGGATTGAGTGGACTTTAACCTGTGCAGGGGTGACTAGCTTCTTGAGCTTGGATACCCCTGAAACAGGACCTTCATAAAGTGCCGTCAATTCAGTAGTTTTGGTTTTTGAAACATCATCCAAATTAATGGAATCATCTGTATCCCTGATGTTGTCCTCATTGAGGACTGTCTCAGTTAAATCATGAGCTGAGCCCAACTCAGTTCTCTCATGAACCTCTTGTTCTTGGTTCTGAGGATTTCCTACTTCAGGCATTACGCCTTCATCAGTAGTTGCCACATCTGAGGTCTTAGCTATTTTACTTCTATCCTCAGATCCACCACTGGGTGGTAACTGAGTAGTAGCAGCCTCAGATGCCCCAAGAGTCTCTAAAATTGGGCTTAAAGACTCTGGTCCACCCTCATCTCTTGGGTTAGGGCTAGTGATGTCCACATCCATGTCTGATGTTGTGGTTATGTCCCCTGTTTGTTGTGGTTGTAGGGGACTGACATAATCAGATGGGACTTTCTCTTTTAGCCCAGAGAGAAGTTTGGCAATCTCTATTGCCTCTGGTTCAGAAGTTTGAGGGGTTGGTTCAGTAGTTTGGGCAATAGGTGAAATTGGTTGGTCAGCAGTTTCGAAAGAAGAGTGAGTTGCAATAGTTTTTCTAAGTCTTTTTCTTTTGAATAAAAAAGTTATGGGTGCTCTTGGTGGGGTTTGAGATGGATGAGACTGAGAGGGTGTTTCAGTCTCACCTATTTGAAGAGCAGATTGCTCATGGGCATGTTCAGGCATCTCAACCTCCTGAACAGCTTTTCTTTTGGGTTGGTGGGTTTTTGTCTTTGTTGGCTTGGGCTTTTTGGCTTTTGGTGGTGTGAGTTTGGAAGATGTGGGCTTCAAGGGGACTTGTTGTTGTTCTCCCTGATCATCTTCTGGCCAGGTAGCCGGTTTGTTATGCCTAGAGTATGCTTGTGAGGTTAATGGATTTAAAGTTGAAACTTTTCCCACAAGCACCTCATTACCCAGTTCCCCTATTATGCATTGCATAATGAACCTTGGGCATAACAAAAACTTTTTCTTGGTATTATTATGATGTAACACCAACTCATTAAAAAATAATTTTGATGCCCTGAATTTAGTTTCATTCACAATGGAATGAAATATTGGTTGAAAAGTGGAGGGCATCTGGTCATAAGACCCAGTTTTTGGACTCAAACACATTATAATATAATGAAACAAAAGCTTGTATTTTGGTTCAAAATATTTTTTGAAGATAGTAGCATGGGAGAGAGTACCTTGATAACCACACTCTGTCATGGTTAGGTGAATATCAGTGTTAGCAACATGATCAGGGGCAGCTACATCATCCAGGCCCAGTCTTGTTGCCAGTGTGGCCGGTGTGATGGTCAGTGGTTTCCCTTTTATTCTTGAGTTGAGGGAAATGACTTCATCATCAGCCGTCACCGTCTCAGCATTTGCCCAGAACTCATTTAGAGTTTCAGTATGAATTGGTGGGTTTATTGTGAGAGCAGTAAAATATTGGGATTTTACGACAAGATCAATGATCTCATCGTATTGGGACCAGCCTTCTTGTTTTTCAAGAAAGGCTCTTTGATTGTGTCCCTGTTTTAGAACGAGAGCCATGTGGTTTGGGTTTTGATCGAACAGTTGATTTGCAGGTTTAGGTTATTGAGAGAGTTTTTGAGAGAGAAAGAGGGATATTTTGAGTTTGAAAGGATAAGTGTTGAGAAAAGGTATTTATCAGAAGTTTTTAACCGCTTAAATCTTCTTTATTAGAAGTTTTTAAACCGCCTTGGTTAAAAATCTCTTTATCAGAAGTTTTTAACCGACTAGGTCAAAACCTCTGATGATGGGAAAAGTCAGATTTGCCCTTTTTGACTAAACTGTTGATGAAGGATTATCTTCATCAGTAGTTCCTATTTTCTCTTCAGTGGTTTTAACAGCTGATGAGAAATGTTTTTATAAATACTTTTATTCATAACTTCTGAAGGTTATTTTATCAGAAGTTACACACTTTTCAGAAATTATCCCTATACTGATGTTTTGTTCATCAGTAGTTTCTCTCTTTTCAGAAGTTTTGTTTCAGACTTTTTGTCTGTTTTGTAAGTGAAAAATGAAAAATTGCAAAATAATAAAATAAACACTTACAAATTTAGCATCCCAAGCATGGATACTAACTTCTGAAATGTTGATGTGTCAAGGGGTTTTGTGAAGATGTCAGCTATTTGATTAGCTGTTGCTACATGCTTCACCTCAATCTTGCCTTTTTCATAGCAATCTCTTATAAAATGGTACCTGATCTCAATATGTTTGGTTTTTGAGAATTGTACCGGATTTTGAATGATGCTAATGGCAGATTTGCTGTCTACTAGCAAAGGTGTCTTGGTCTCTTTGATTCCATAATCAAGAAGTTGATATTGGAGCCATTGTATCTGTGATGTACAACTTGCAGCTGCAATGTATCCAGCTTCAGCAGTTGAAGTTGCAACAGATGTTTGCTTCTTTGATTGCCATGACACTAGACAGTTACCCAAGAATTGACAACCACCAGATGTTGACTTTGTTGTCATCTTACACCCTGCATAGTCACTATCTGAAAATGCTGATAACTTGGTATTGCTTGAAGCAGGATACCAAATTCCAAGTGTTGGAGTTCCTTTCAGATATCTGAAAATTCTTTTGACTGCAATAAGGTGTGATTCCCTTGGTGCTGACTGATATCTAGCACAGACACATGTTGAAAACATAATATCTGGTCTAGAAGCAGTTAGATATAAAAGGGAACCTATCATGCATCTGTACATGGTTTGATCAACCTGTTTTCCTTGATCATCAGGTTCAACTTGTGTGATTGGTGTCATGGGAGTGGAACATGATTTACAGTCTTTTAAAGAAAATTTGTTTAATAATTCTTTAACATATTTTGATTGATGTATAAAAGTTCCATTTGTTTGTTGCTTGATCTGCAGTCCCAGAAAGTACTGCAGTTCTCCCATGGTACTCATCTCAAATTTTGATTGCATGAGTTTCTTAAAATCATCACACAGTTTTGTGTTTGTTGAACCAAAAATGATATCATCAACATAAATTTGAACAAGTAGGACATGATTTCCAACATGTTTAATGAAAAGAGTTTTATCAATGGCACCTCTTGTAAAGTTATTTTTGAGTAAAAAGGTGGAGAGTGTATCATACCAGGCCCTTGGAGCCTGTTTGAGCCCATAGAGAGCTTTGTCCAGTCTGTACACCCACTCAGGATGAGAAGGATCCTCAAACCCAGGTGGCTGACAGACATACACCTCCTCTTTTATCTTTCCATACAAAAATGCACTTTTCACATCCATTTGATAAACTTTAATTTTGTTGGAAATGGCATAGGCCAGAAATAACCTGATGGCCTCAAGCCTTGCAACTGGAGCAAAGGTTTCATCATAGTCAATTCCCTCTTCTTGAGAGTACCCTTGAACTACCAGTCTTGCCTTGTTCTTGATTATCATACCAGCTTCATCTTGCTTGTTCCTGAAAACCCATCTTGTGCCAATTGGTTGCTTGTTTGGAGGCAGGGGACAGATTTCCCAGACCTGTTGCTTGTTGAACTGAAGCAGTTCATCTTGCATAGCTTGCACCCAATTATTGTCTTTGAGGGCTTCCTGGTACTTCTTTGGTTCCAACTGTGAGATAAAGGCTGAAAATAGGCAAAAGTTGGAGAACTGGTTTCTGGTAAGAACACCTGAAGCTATATCACCCATGATTTGATCAAGTGGATGATCTCTGTGTTCAATCAGTTGTTGTAAACCACTGACAGGTGTAGGTGGCTCATGTTCTTCAAACAAACTACTGAGGTCTATAATATCTGGTTCAGCAGTTTTAGTGTCTTCAGTAGTTGCAGGTGCTGAAGCAGATGTTTGAGTTTGGCCTTCAGTATTTGTTGAATCAGAAGTTTGTGAAACTTCTGATGGTCTTGAAGTTGACTTAATGACTGTTTGAGGAGTCCATGGTGTAGGATCCTCATCATCAAACCTTTGATCACCATAATAAGTAGGTTTGGAAGAAGTGACAGTCTTTTCAGGTCCAAAGTGGAAGTTGTCAAGGTCAAAAAGTTCAGCAGGATGTGCTGGAATAAGAGTGTGTTTTGACTCATTGAACTTGACATTCAATGTTTCTTCTACTATCCTGGTGTGAGAATTAAAAACCTTGTAGGCTTTTCTAGTTGAAGAGTAACCAAGGAAGTAACCTGAGTCAACTTTGGCAGCAAACTTTGAAATAGATTCCTTAATGTTCAAGATGAAACATTGACACCCAAAAGCCCTGAAAAAGGAGATAAGGGGCTTCATGCCATGAAGAACTTCATAGGCAGTCTTGGAATGTCTCTTGACCACAAGAACTCTATTCTGAACATAACATGATGTGTTAACTACTTCTGCCCAAAAGTACAAGGGCAGTCCAGAATCAGCTAACATTGTTCTTGCTCCCTCTATTAATGTTCTGTTCTTCCTTTCTACTACACCATTTTGTTCAGGAGTTCTGGGAACACTGTATTGTCTAATAATCCCTTTAGACAAACAGAATTCATCCAGAGTTTTGTTCCTGAACTCTGTCCCATTATCACTTCTAATGGTTTTGACAGGTAGAGAATATTGTTTCTCTACTTGTAGAATGAAGAACTTGATGATTTCAGCAGCCTCATCCTTGGAGAATAAGAAGAATACCCATGTGAATCTTAAGTAGTCATCAATGATGACTAAGCAGTACTTCTTCTTACCAAGGCTCATAATCTTGACAGGTCCAAATAAGTCCATATGGAGTAGTTGAAGACATGCAGTTGTTTTTGATTCTTCAATAGACTTATAGGAGGACTTATGCTGTTTTCCCTTTAAACAGGATACACAGTGTTCTTGACACTGGTATACTTTCAAAGGTAGACCTCTGACCAAGCCCATTTTTGTGACTTTATTTATGGTTTTAAAGTTCACATGGCCAAGTCTCCTGTGCCAGAGATCTGTTTCTGAAGTTGATGCCCTTGAGAAGAAACAGGCAGTGTTGTTCAATACTTTGTCATTCTCAATGTCCACTACATAGACATTGCCACATCTTTTGGCAATCAGCAAAGTATGATCTTCAATGATCTTCTCTATCAACTTCTGGGCTTCTGGTGAGATGATCTTGCATGCTGTCTTTGTGAAAAAGGAAGAATATCCTTTATCACACATTTGTGACACACTCAGCAAGTTGTATTCAAGGTTTTCCACCAGATTGACCTTGTCAAACTGTATTTTGCCAGAGGAGACATTGCCATGTCCTAGCACATATCCTTTAGCATTGTTCCCAAAGGATACAGATCCTTCTCTTTGGCTGATAAAGTTGTTTATCAGGTATCTGCATCCAGTCATGTGCATAGAGCCTCCACTATCAACATACCATATGCTGTTTAAGCCCCTGGAAACTCTCTGCACATAAAAGCAAATTAGTTAGATTTAGGAACCCAAGCCTGTTTGGCTTTGGGTTTGCTCTTGAGAACAGTTACAGTTTGTTCTTGACCAGGTTGAGAAATCCATGTATTTTTGGCAATGGATTTTTCATTAAGAACCATGGTGGTATCCTTTTCAGGACCACCATCAACCTTGGTCATCAGTAGTTGTACCATGTTCATTAGATTTTGTATCTCAGCAGTTTGTGAAACTGCTGACGATTCAGGTCTAACTACTGACAAAGAATTTTGAGAAAAAGATTTTAGTTGAGATTTTATCTTTTTCTGAGAAAAGGTGTTTTCAGGTTGTTGTTTCTTGGGTTTAAAGATTCTTTCATAATCATTTCTGATTTGATTTCCCACAACCTGTTGTTTAATTTTTTGATTGAACTGAATTCCTTTTCTGTATCTACAAAATTCAGTTTTGTGGTTGAACAGACCACAAATTTCACACTCTTTTGCCTTTTGTTTTTTATCTAAAGGCAAATTTCTGACATTAGTGTAAAGATTTTGCTCATCAGTAGTTTTCAGGATCTCAACTCCTGATGTAGATGAAACTACTGATGGCTCGTTGTCAGATTTTGTTAATACTTCTGAAGTACTTTCTTTGAAAATACCAGGATTTCTGTTTAGAAAGTTTTCATGGAAAGATGTGCAGTCTTTCCCTTCAGAAGTTTCATTTGAAACAATTTTTCTCCCATCTTCAGTAGTTTTGGGAGAGAAATCTGTTGGTGTTTCAACATGATGGTATCCTATGCCAAACTTAACATTTGAAGCACTTTGTTTGTTTAGCAATAATTGGTACCCCTTACAAGATTCCACCCATTTTTCACATGTGATCCTGGTGTCAGCAAGCTCTTGTCTGACATCTCCCAGGTCATTTAGCATGATTTTAATTTGTGCTTGGGTTTCAATAGCCGAGTCAGTTAATTTAGAAACTTCTTTTGTTTTAGCACACAGTTTTCTTTCTAAATCACATTTCATCTGTGTGTATTTTCTTTCTAAATCATTGGCTTTTCCTTGTAAGTGCACATTTGTCTCTCTTATGAGAGCAAAAGTTTCTTTGCAAGAATTTGAGCAAAGTTTTGTCAAAGATTCTTTTGATACCTGTGACAATGCAGATTTTGAAGTACAGCCTTCAAATGCCATTAAGGCAAAGTTCTTTCTGCCATTGTCTGGTTCTCCCCAGTTGATGTCAAACACCTTGTTGTCTGCATCAGGATTGCACTCTGTGGTGTCAAAAGGGAGACTGCTCCAGTCAACATACCCTGAGGTGAAAAGACTTTGTTGAGAGGGTTGTTGAGGCTGTGGAGGATGTTGAGCAGCTGGAAAGGGAGGGATTGATTGTTGGCTCTGCATCTGTTGAGCAGGCATTTGAACATATTGTACTTGTGGCATGTATTGCTGTTGAGGAGCTTGTGCCTGTACAAAATGAGCACTCCCTTGAGTTCCATTATTCCTATTATAATTGGGGTTATAGTTATTTCCAGATTGTGATTGGTTAAAGCTAGAGTTTCTACACTCTCTAGCAAAGTGTCCCAACTTCTGACACTTGTGACATCTCAGTTTAGATTTGTCAAAACCAATTTTTGTATTACTGGTCAATCCTGGAAATTTCCTTCCTGACCTTTTATAAAACTTGTTAGTTTTAATGCTTAGCATGGCCAGTTGGTGTAAAATGTCCATTTCTTCTAAGTCATCACTGCTAAAGTTTTTCAAATCATCCATGATAAAACATAGATTATCAGCAGTTTGACTTTGGTCATCATTGTCATAACCTGGGAAAGATCTTTCTGATGAGATCCCAGTTGTTATGTCAATGTTGTCATAAGATCCATAGGAACAAGTTGGTGAGTCTTGTCCCAAAAGTGCTGTACTACCTGGTAGGTAGTCATCAGCAGTTTTACCAGATGATTGCAATTTCTTCTTTTGATCAATTTCTCTTTCAAAAGTAAGTAATCTCCCATGGAGTTTTGTAAGAGTGAGGGAGCTTAAATCTGGTGAGGATCTTAAAACAATGGAGTATGTTTCCCATTTGTCTGGTAAAGACCTTAAGAATCTATGTAGCATAGATACTGTTGTATAGGTCTGACCATTTAACTTTAGCTCAGATATTAATGAGGAGAATCTTTCAAATTGTTGGGTTAAAGTTTCCCCATTAATATGAGCAAATGTCTCATATTGTTGAGCTAAAATCTCTCTGGTGTTGGCAATCACCTCTTCAGTTCCTCCAAACTGTTCTTTAAGACAATCCCAGAGTTCTTTGGCACTTTCACAATGTAAAAGGCCAGAGTATATCTCATTTGGGAGAGCCATTGCCAACATAGAGAATGCTTTTGCATCTAGCTCAAGTTTTAGAAAATCATCATCTGTATATTCTTTTGGGTCCTTAGGGACCTCAACATTAGTTTCAAGATTGACATTTACTGGTTTGTGAGGACCATATATCACAGATCTCCAACAACCTGTGTTGGTCTGTGACAAGGTATGTGCCATTCTCTTTTGCCATATGTTGTATTCGTTTCTTACAAGCATGGCAGGTTTAGTAGCAGAACCAGTATTATGTGGATCCATTTTAAAGAGTATTGATTTGTCAGATGACTCTTTTAAGTGATGGATGTTGATAAAAAGTGAACTTTTGATCTTTTTATTGAGTATCAATAAGAGCTTTGTGTCTGATTCTCAATTTGTTAGATTGATATGTGATCAGATAAACCAATGCTCTGATATCAATTGTTGGATCAGTTTGCTCTTTTGTTTAAGTAAGGACTTGCTATCTTTGACACTTAAGTGTTTAGCAAGCTCTTGTATATCAGATTATAAGCACAACGGAATGTATAAGTTAAAGCAACACTTTTTATACTTAAGAAGAGTTATTACTCCCCCTAGATGATTGAAACTAATAATGACAAGTATTTATTATGAATCTAAGCAGTAAATGAGAATTAGATACTTAGACAGATTCACAATAAATATTGAAATGGAATAGAACAGTGAAAGTGTTTGAAGGATTTTTTCTATTAAAATCAATGTCTAAAATAGAAGGTTGAAGCCTCCTATTTATAGACGTTTACATACATGTATCTTGCCCAAAAAGCAAGTACAGAAACATCAGAAACAAGTTGCACAAGTTGCAACATTGAAACTAACAAATACAGCTAAAAGTAATAGTAAACAATAAACTACTGATACAAAAGGCGGTGGAAAATATCTGATGGGGATGCTAAGTGCTGATGAATGACAAACTACTGATGAGTAGTTTGTCTTCAGTACTTCTGAAGTGAACTTGTCTGGTTTGGACTTCAGAACTTCTGATGAAGTTTCTTCTTCAGCACTTCTCATATCTTCTCTTCAGCAGTTTCTTGTCTTCTCTTCAGTACTTCTATACTTAGCCAAAATGACAGAAGTGAATTAGACTAAGGTTTCCAAAAGTGGTTTCACCAATCCTCTTTGTCCTAACAGGAACATTTTTGATATTTAAAAGTTATTTTTTTATAAAAATTACAGAATAATAAAGGGTTGAGGTTGACTGTCAGGTAAAGGATTAGGAGCTTATATCATCGAGTGAATGAATGATTCTACACCTTTGCTGCCAAGTGAGATAAGGGAGGAAGCAGAGATCAAGAGCAAACCCTAATTAACTGATCGATACTAAGTTCGAGTTCATAAATTGGAATCGACTGTTGAAGATGATTTAGGGTTCATACCTTGGAATCGATTGGTGAGGAGAATGTGATGGAAGGTTTCACGGTGTGAGGGAGATAATCGTAGAGGAAGGTTTTAGGGTTAAATTTTTATAACTTAAATATCAATTGGCACATAGAATGACACATGGCACACTCAAGGGGAAAAATGCCTCCTTGAGTGCCATGTCATCAAAATTGCTTTGCTTTATTATATAAAATAGATATAGAATAGATAATGCAAGGATTTGTGTTACGATTGCAATGATCAAAGAGGAAAAATAACTACTTTACTAAAATAATGAGATTGTATTGAAAATAAAAGAAAACTAATTAAATATGTGTTGTTAATAGTTAATACACAATTACCACATTACCCTTTCTTTAACATAAAACTTAAAATCAATTTCTGTTAATTTACAATCTTGCCACTATGAATTAATAGCTTAGATTTGTTACTATGGTTCTTAAACATTCCATGGTTCTTATTTGAACCACACCACACACACACACACACACACACATATATATATATATATGGGATGGTTCATTTCATAAGAGGTTTTAGTGCGAGAAGAAGATAAATAATTCATTTTTTATCATTTTCAAAAAAAATAAAAATATAAGAAAATTCTTGAAATGCGTTGTTTATTTATCTATCTCGAAAATAAAACAAGTATATATAGTAATTTCATTAATTTATATAACCTACACATGTACAAATTTTTGTGCAGGAACATTACCTACACATAATATAACACGTGTGTAGCAAAGAGTTTAAACGTTAAAAAAACATTTGATTGCATTAATTTTATGGGTTTTTGTATATATAACATAAACAATGATATATAAAAAGTAAAAACTTCAAAAATATATGAACTATTACTAATAAAAATTAAGATTTAGGTTTCTTCTCGCACTTCTCGCACTAAAACCCTCTTCTGAAAATAACCTAACACTATATATATATATATATATATATATTCTAATTAAATGGGGGAGGATAAATTGAAAACCCTCCCCAGTTAAAGAAACCTTGAAAACTTCATCATAGCCATTGATTACACATGATCTAGCTTTTTCTATTTTATTTAAGATTGAAAAAATTAAGAAAAGTGCATTAAATGGCAAATATGTAAACACAAAAATTCTCTCTTTTCCTGACACTCTCTCTCCTGACACACACACACACATTCTCTCTCTCTCCTGACACACTCTATCTCCTATCAAATTACAAGTTTTTTTACTTTATTTCTCATACATATTAGTAAATGCAAAAGATCTGTAATGACATTCACAATAGATGCTCCATATTAGTGTGAGGGGAGCCTCTATATTATATATAGTGTACATAAATGGTTGTGAGTCGAGGAGAGAGAAAATATATAGAGGATAGACTGTTCATCAGTAAATTTGGCGGAGACACTGTTCACCCTCTATAATTTTTTAATATTTTAAAAAGTGGTTGTGAGTAGAGGAGAGAGAAAAGGTAATGATAAAAATATAGAATAAGTATTATTTAATAGAAAAGGAGAGAGAAAGATAGTGATTTTTAGTGTAATTATAGAGATGGAGATGAAGTATTTATTGTGAATGCTCTAACTTGTAACTCTAGCTTTTATTCTTTTTATATGTAACATCCAAGTTACATAGATAACAAACGATTTTTTTTTTTTTTTTTTTTTTGTAACAAAATATAAAACAAAAAATCCACTTTAATACAAAAAGTCACACATTTAATATTTTGATAGTTATTTTTGTAACGAGCTAACTTATATATGTCACGACATACTTTATTTTTAACAAGCTGGTTCACGTATGTAACAAGAACAAAATAACTTTAATAATAACAACAATTTAACAATTGACGCTAGATCACTTCTAACAGTTACGTTTAACTGTAATATTTACATTTGTAAACAAAACATTTGTAATGTAACATGGTAACACTGTAACACTTATATAAAACTAACATTATAACACTTTATTTTATAAGTAACCAAAAACTAAAAAAATACAAAAACTAAACATGAACCATTATTCACAATATCTATGTTATCTAAAAAAGAAAACAAAGGAAAAAAAATGTGATAAAAACAATTATTAAAAAAAAGAACAATAATTACATTTATTTATAAAAAACATAAGCCTTTTAATCTTGTAACCCATAAATTATCATAAAAAATTGTGTGGGTAACCTCCATTAGATAAGCCTCTTCTTTTTTCTTTTTTCTGATCTTCACGTTTACTTTTCCAAAAAAATGTGTTCTTGCAATAGCAACTGGTTGTTCTTGCAAAATAAAATCAAGATCTACAAAAAAAAGCGCCACCGTCGTGCACCTCTTTGTAAGCACCACCACCGCCTGATTCGTCTTCCTCTTTGTTACCCATATCTGGAATTCTGGTTATAGCCCTTTGTAAGCACAACTCCCTCCGAGATCTGGATTTCTGGTTAAATAATAATAATAATAATAATAAAAACCCAAATCTTGATTTATGCAATAAATAAACAAATAAAGAAACATACGGAACTAATGTGTTACAGATCTTGATTTACGCAATAAATAAAAAAATAAACCCAAATCTGGATTTCGGCTTCTAAAGTATATTAGATAATAATAATAATAATAATAATAATAATAATAATAATAATAATAATAATAAAAGAATGAATGCTGAATGAATGTTGAGACTTTAGTCTCGTAAAAGCATCTCTAAAGGAAAAAAAATAAAAGAGAAGACGCCCAAAGGCACGATGGGCCAATTTGTGAGGGTTTTATGATTATACGGAGGAAAGCACATAATATCTATTTGCAAGAGGAGAACAAAAGGGGCGGCGGAAATATTATTAGAGGAGAAGGAGTTGATTGAAGGTGTAACACAATAGTTCAGATCTTGGGCCGAATAAAGGAAACTCGAAGAAACATGAAGCAGGAGCAGATCTTGGGCCGAACAAAGGAAACTCATTGTGTTACAGATCGGCCGCCTTACTCACGAACCAGCCAGATGACTGGACGTCTCGAACCCACCACCACCGGACGTCTCGACTGCGCCGCCTTGAATAGAGAGGGAGAGAGAGATCGGGTTTGGTGGCTGGCCACTTCTTCTTGGTCTACAGTTTTTAGATCTTGAATGATATAATATGTGAGTATATATTTAGAGGGGGGGAGGAGATATGACTATATGGTGAAGAAATCTTCATGGCAATAATTTTTTGTTTTCAGATCTTGAATGATCTGTGTTTGATGAGAGGGAGATGGAGATTTAGGTGGAGAATTGAAATATAATAGAGTAAGAGAGAGTGTGTACTTGGGTGTATGTAACAACCCGACTAGGAGGGGCTGGACGAAATAACAGATTGGTACTAGACTTGCACAACGGAAGCAACGATGACTAATATTTAATGTTTTAATACAAATTCTAATTCAAAATATAATTACACAACTTAAATATATATAATTCAAAGCTATGCAGGGACGAATCGCAGCGATCGTCGAAGCAGCTGATGAGATGTGGTCCACTAGTCAATCCGATCTCTACACGTATATAACTCTAGAAGCTCTAATCCGTAATGCTTATAACTCGAATCTTCTAACATAACAGTCTCTAATCCACACAAGCAAGCATATACCTCGTCTTCATGATTATCCAATCGCAGTACCTGAACACGTGCTTAAAAGAGTTTGGGTCAACAATTACGCACGTGAGTCCGTGTAAGTAGTTAAGCAAATCCAAAACAGTTTAATAGTTCAAAACAAGTTTACACAGTTCAACACACGTGATGTACAAGCGACACCTCAACCCTAACATGGATCTATCTACTGCCATTATAGATCCTGGCAAAATACATGTCACAACGGCCTCGTGGACCTCAGTGGAGGGTTTTCCGGGCTTCCGGATCCACTGTGTGGGGGTTTCCCCAAGTAGTACTACTGTAACATCGCAATTTTTTTTTCCAAATTCTAATACGTACCTTATATTTTTTTTATCATTCATAATGTGCCTAAGTCTTTATTTTACTACGACACAACTTATATATATATATATATACACAAAGGTTTATAATAATAATAATAATAATAATAATAATAATAATAATAATAATAATAATAATAATAACAATCTATAGAAGTTAGTTTTCTTTTAAAAAAAACATAAAATCAAGCCCAAAACCCTCTTTTTCTTTTAAAAGCCGGAGCCCACCCTAAAATTATGTTGGAGCCCATCAAACCCAGCCCATTAAATCCGGCCCAGCCCACTGACCTCTCTTCCTTCTCCCTGCAACTCGCGAGTCAACCACCCAGGTCAACCCAACCTTTGACCAAGCATGGGATCTGAAATTCAGAAACAATTATTGAATTCAATCATCTGGAAATAATTAGTAATTAATCTCGCATCCATTCAACCCATCAATTGCTCATTTACGGCTCACAAAGAGCATGATTGACGCGCATTCATCAACACCTTGGTCAACATTTCCTTTTAATCAAATCGTGCATGGCAATATAAATTCGGACTTCGAATGACACCTAATAGGACCGATAAACCTTCCCTTACTTTTATTTTTTTTTCATTCTGATCGCTGTGTTCGTGAATTTGGAAGAGGTTGACTTTACGTTTGACTCACAAATAGGAAGCTTGCGTTTTGGTATGATCCAATTCCTTATTTACTTATGTTAATCGGCACTTTGTTAACATTAACCCTATCTTTAATTAGGTTTTGATCGCGTGTTTAATCTGATCTAAAATCTAGGGTTCTTATGTATTATATTGGGGAAGATGATAACATTTCAAAACGCGTATAATATCATTTCTGTCACACATCTGAACAACCATCTGATTTAGATCAGATGGTTGTGCTGTTGCCTTCTTACCCAACGGTCGCGGGTTCGAGCCCCTGCAACAACATTTTTTTTTTGTGTTTTGTTTTGTTAAATAATCAACTTTAAATATAATTACTAGTATTTTATAAATTCATTTTTAAATACTAAAACACTTTTAAAAATTCTACAAAAAATTATTTTGTATTAATCTGATGAAAAAGTTTAACTTACAATTTTTAGTTTTCAAAAATTTATTTATTTAATATATATAATAGTTAAATCAAGTTTATTCTATTATATTTATAAAATTCTATTAAAATATCAAAACAATCTTATAAATTTCCACAAAAATTATTCTAAGTTTTTATAACAATAAACTTTTCTGAAATGATTTTTATTTCTGAAAAATCATTTATTTAATATTTGTAATCAATTTTTGTTAGTTTTAATCATAAATAAATCATAAGAAATTCGTTTTTCAATATTTTTGCACCAAAATTTTATATAAATTATTTCTATTTATTTAGATCAGAAATACAATTTTTAAATTAATAATTCTGTAATTTTAATATTTTTAAATATTAAAGTTATATTTTGATAATTTGTAATAAATAGATTTAATATTCTATTTTTAAGAAAATAATTTTATAAAAATTATTTTCTTACTTAAAACTTTATTTTGTGACCATCTTTAATT
This sequence comes from Ambrosia trifida, assembly GCA_028751855.1. Classification (NCBI taxonomy): domain Eukaryota; kingdom Viridiplantae; phylum Streptophyta; class Magnoliopsida; order Asterales; family Asteraceae; genus Ambrosia; species Ambrosia trifida. Next base: position 10,404,435 of record CM054131.1, read on the forward strand.
TGAAATTTACAAAAAGATTTTTGTTTATTTATTTAACAAATTTCTCTTATTTATTTAAACATATTATTTATTAATCAAACGAACATTTATCCCCAATTCGAAACCCTAGAATATATTTGTAGACTAGAAAGACTTAGACATATTTAATACCTTAATTATAGGGTAATACTTGGCATCGTTGGGCAACGCATATTCTATTTCACGAGACTTAACATTTTGCTAAGGTAAGTTTACATAGCCCCTTTTTTTTCTGTTTTATATTTTTGGGGTGAAACATGTTTAAACATTTTATACACTATCATTTACTCATTCTTACATTGTTGAAACTTGTGATTCAATTACACTATCATTTACTCATTCTATCATTTGACTGTAACAAAAAGACACAGTACAATCATTAACATTGATCAAGCCGCCTGTTTAGATTATAGCGCTATAGGTCTGACAAACCCATCCCCCCGCATAAATTCAGGGATGATCGAAAGCAGTAACAACATTAGAATAACTTGCGAGTTAGGCCTCAGTCGACACAAGGTTTGATTGTACAAAGACGCATTGTTACATGTTGGAATCCTACTCTATCATCATACAATTGTGATTGTTGTACAAACTATTGTTATCAATTATATTCAAAAACCTATGTATTCTCACCAACTTTTGTTGACCCAAAATATTTTCAAACTTAACATGTTTCAGGTTCTACTTGCTTGAAGATTTGAGTTAATGCTTGAAGATGTGTGCATAGTATTATTCATTTTGATGTACGAATTCTTGTAGAACAATTGTATGTAATTTATTTAAATTATTTAATGAAATCTATTATTCACCATGAGCTACTGAACAATCATCAATACGTGACATCCCGATGTTTCCGCCATCGGTTGGGGTGTTACAACTACCCACATATTAAGTGGCTTACCTCTAAGTTAATGAGTGTCAGTATTATCCGGCAGTCTGTATCTTGTCGCATCAAATAGTTTACACACAAAATATTTTACACACACAAGCATATGTTCACCCCAAAACATTTAAAATAAAAAAAGGGGAGTGGTACACGGAACTCACCTCGATAGCATTTCACACGGTCACATAATATCCATGTCAATTTTCCATCTATCGATCATTTGGCAAGATCCTATTCAAGTTCATAATCATTAGAACATGTAAACAATGTCGCGGTTACACGTGTGGGCACACTTAGATTCTTTAGTTATCATGGTTTGGTTTACTTTTATCGTTGGTTAATAACACCTCCTTACCAATATTACAATATATAGCCCTTTATCAGTACTTCTACTTGTCGAGTTTATTAACATATAATCATATGCACTACTTGGTTCCTTATGTCCAATTATGTCATTGTCTTAACTAGTCGAGTCCATGGTTCAATGTCTTAGTTGCCAATCCTATGGTTAACGTTACAAAATCGTCCCTAATTATCAAGTCATCAATATACTAATATTCATTAAATTACTTTGTCGATTCATATACTTTATGTAAGTTCATTAATCGCTTTGGCTAGTTTATCGAGTCGACTCCCAATGTTTATCAAAGTCCCAATATTGTATAATAACCAAGTTACACTAAAGTCCGCATTATTCATCTTATGTCCAATATCCTATGTCTTGATATCTCAATTGTCATTCGTATATCTCACTTAATGTCTCAAAAATTGCTTATAACATCTTATGTTCCGATGTTCGAGGCATGTCATCCGGCTATCTATATCCCTACATCGAATCCTTCAAAGGTTATCTAGTCATAAATATTTATACATATGCTTGTTAATTAGTTTGAGTCCGATAGGTACAAAAGGTCCCACACGTGCTTATATGATAAGCGACTACTGTCAATATTAATATTATATATGTAATTAGTTCGGTACACGGTTATACCTCTCTATTAGACTGACTCGAGTTAACTCGCCTTTGACTTCTGTTGACTAGATGTTGACCGAGTCAACTCAGTTGACTCAGGTCTTGCCCTTTAATCTTCTTTCCTTCACTTTTCTGTTTCCTTTCTACTACCAACTCAATACCACCTAGCAATCACTCGGCTCCGCCTATCATAGCCAAATACCACCACCGCCTAACCCTCAACCAACCCTCAGCCACTGCTACCAACCACTACAGAACCCACCACAATAATACCTCAATATCATTATCATCATATACCTCTCAGATTATTATAAAAAGGAGGAAAAGGAGATTGAATTGGGTTTCATCCTTACCTTTGGAGGCTGCCTTGAAACCCATCGGAGCCCCTTCACTCGAACCACCACCGCCACTGTTATCCTCTTCTGCCGCCCATGGAACCACCACCAAACCCTCGTGTATGATAATTTAATATCATGGTTCGGGTTTTGGTAACGCGTATAATATTATTTTCCTCGTCAAAATAATTATGTGACTCACCGGTTCAGCTTCGTATTCATTGTACATCATTATATTATTGTTAGTTTATTTGTTATAATATTTTTAGTCGCGAAAAATTTTGGGCCTAGTAACCAGGTTGTTACAATGTAAAAATATAATAAAAGAGAGGAAGACTGACACTTTCACAGAAAAGAAAAATGACATAAAAATTGTGACTAAAATGCCCTTAGAAGGGGTGGAAAAAAGAGTGACGTGGAAGAACCTAAACCTTGTATTGAGTTTTCCAAGTTTCTTTAACTAGGAAGGTTTTCTAGTTTAACTAGGAAGGTTTTCTAGTTATACTTCCCCTGTATACCCCCCTAATTAAATAATGCATAGACCTTGGTAAAAGTAGTATAAGGATAAATAGAAAACCCTCCTAAACTGGAAAACTCTGGAAACTCTAACTTTCCGAGCTTTTTTTTATATTAAAAGTTTAGGGTATGTAATATACATGATTTTAAGCATTTTGAGCCAAAAAAATCAAAAAGCGCCGAGTACTTTTTTTTTTTTTTTTTAAAAATAAATAAGTTTTTGGGTAACACATTGTTAACACATGTTAATTTCTCTTAACATGTGTTACCCGAAAACTTTTTTTTTTTTTTAAAGTATTCGGCGCTTTTTTTTTAATTTTTTTTTTTGCTCAAAATGCTTAAAATCATGTATATTACATGCCCTAAAATTTTCCGGTCCTAAAAAGCTTGAGAAGTCAAAGTTTACAGAATTTTCCAGTTTAGGAGGGTTTTCCATGGATCCTTACCCTGTAAAAGTATTCTCTATATATAGTAGCAACCAAGCATTTAAAATAACACAAAATTTGAAGAATGGAGTGTGGATCTATGACATTGAAGTGTTTCTTACTTCTGCTCGTTCTTCTAACTTCTCAATCTCAATCCATAACTCCATCAAATTCAACATCGATTGTTACAAGTCTTCCTGGATATCCTGGCCAACTTCCATTCAAGCTGGAAACCGGGTACGTATATCTCATCCCCGTATGAGATTTTTATTATTAGTGGTTTAGTTAACATTTATTTATAAATGGTTTTAGGCCTTATAAATCAATAACTTATATCTCTTCACAAATTTTGTATGAAAGGTATATAGGAATAGGGGAAAAAGAAGAAGCACAGTTCTTCTACTACTTCGTTGAATCAGAAAGAAATCCAGATGAAGATCCACTCATATTCTATCTCACCGGTGGTCCTGGATGTTCTGCTGTTATCACCTTCTTCTATCAAATAGGTATGAATTATTATTTCTACTGTTTTGGTATATATATATATATTATTAATTTTTTTTCCATACCAAAAAAACAAAACAAGTTACATTTAGATAGTGGGTAAGCGGGCAAGGCAACAAGCTGTACCGCTATCCCCTTTTAAATCGCAACTTATATTTATGAATGATGCATGCTAATACCTATATAATGTTTTGAAGGGATGAGCTCTCGGGATGTGGTGTTAGCTATAGGGTGTAGTGATAAATTATCACTTTTAGTGGTTGTGAGCAACTATGCAACTAAATTACTCCAAATGATTATGATCTTAATTTAAAGAAGGACTAAGGAAGTACTGTACGTAAAAAGCAAACTTGATGAGAAAAGTAGGGTTTCTCAATGAATCCATAAATATAAACCTAAGATACAGTGTTTATTATTCAAACTACATCGCTTCCTTGAATTTGTTACAAGGATTCTCAGTGGGAAAACTATTAAAATAGTCAAAAGTTTACTGTACCTTACCGTGTATGTATATATACTAGTAGGGTTTCCGCGCGATACATTGGGAAACATAAACACTTCTAAAAGTGTGTATGGTTCAGTTCAGTTGGATTATCAGCCTCAACCAAAACTAAAACCAAAGTCGATCAGATAATCGATCTTATTAACAATTGGTTCGATTTATATGGTTAGATTAGCGATTTTTAGTCCGGTTTAGTTAATTTTGGTTAATAACAAAAACCAAACTTTGGCAAAATTTTTGGTTAGATATTTAAAAATCACGTGTGTAAGATTACTATTTAACAGAATCCATTACTTTATAGCGAGGCATAGAATTTGCGTCAAGCCAAAGGCAAAGAAGATGATATTGAAGGAATAGGGAGAAAAGACAGAAGAACTGGCAAGGATAAATGATTCAAATTTCAAATTTTAAAATATCAAAACCCTCTCTATTTCTTCAACCACTACAATTCATAAACTTCTCTACTTAGTTTCAAACCATATTATGAGTATAATTTGCTATGTACTTTTAATTAAAAATTTGTTTTTTTACGTGATTAACAATATCTCGGGGTGAACAATAATTGAACCCACAACTAAAATCGAACAAAAAACATGCAAAATCGAACCGAAAATTAACCAAAACCGAGTTAACTTAATAGCGGTTTTTATTTACTCTAAGTTAACCAAAATTAACAAACCGAAACTGAACCATTCATATATTTATATCTTTTATACATTCATTTCATGTATTTATACCTCCATTTCGTGTACTTCTAAGCACAAATTTTAACCAAAGTTTAGTTTTGATTATTAACCAAAATTAACTAAACCGAACTAAAAATGGCAATCTAATCAAATAGACTGCACCAATTAACTGGTTGGTTAATAAGAACGATAAACCGATAATGTCGATTTTTGTTTTGGTTAAGGCTGATAACCGAACCCAACCATGCACCATTAGAAGTGTCTGTGTTCCTTATTAAATTGCGCGGGTACACTGTTATGAATATATAAATGGTTCCGTCTGACTAATTTCGGTTAACTAGGGGTACTAAAAGAAAAAGAAAACGATAACTGATTTAAATTTTAATCGGATGTTAGTTAATTCAGTTTTCAATTAATTTTGGTTGTCAGTTTTTTTTGTTTGGCTTCTGTGAACGGTTTAAGTATTGCTCACTCCTAGATATTGTTAATCATGTAGCACATAAAAAATTTTAAATTAAAAAAATAGCAATACTACACGCTAGACATGTACAAACCGTTTTTTTTTTGCCAAACCGGTCTGGTTTATAAACCGGATCAGTTTTTTTTTATGAAGATAAAACAGGTTTTTATCCAAACCGGTCCGGTTTTGGAACCGGTTTTTAGCACCAAACACTACCATCTATTGGAATCGATTAGGACCGGGTTTAAAACCAGTTTTTTTTTCCAAACCAGTCCTCCAATATCCAAAATACCTTTGCTTATACTGGTTTTTTACTCAAAAACCAGTTTTTTCCCAAACCAGTTCTTCTCTCAAACCGGTTTTCAAACCAAACCGATCCACGAAACCACAAACCGTTCATAGGACCGATGTATAGGGTCGGGTTCGGACCGGTTTCTCTCCAAACAGGTTTTTTCCACACCGGTTTACCAGTTTTTTTATCGGGCCAATTTTAAAAACCGGTTTTTTTGTACACCTCTATTACACGCAAATTAAAGATAATAAAATGTTCATTATTATGATGTAATTTTTTTTATAAAGTATTAATGTATGAAATAAATATGACTATTTAAAAATATGACTGAACCGACATGACCCTTTACAACCAACATAACCGTCCTAAACTACCTGTGACACACCGGTTCACAATTATCATCTTCTAGACTTTAGGACATAATATTATAACACCTAATATATGTACAAAACTTAATTAACATATTTTTCTGAATCAGTCTATGTGTTCTTTGATATAACCACAATTGTTGAAAGAAAGGAATAATATATGCAATAGAACCAAATTCAAAATAGTAGCCTATATATATATGGTAAATGGAACAAAATAGAAAACACAACACATAGGTATATATTATAATTAGTCAACCCTACTACACATATCCACATGTTTCATATCAGCTTCATTAGGCCTTAGGGTATACTTTAACCTTTCTTAACTCCACCTATATGCCACATCATTCATTTTTTTCCCATTTGACTCCACTTCATTCTAAAGAAAATGACTTAATCTCATTAACTTCACCTAATCATATATTTTTAGTGGTTTTTGATTCATAAAAGGAAAAAAATTAATGTGGACTTTTAGCACCATGTTAACATGTTAACACATAACCTCTTTAACACCCTTTAACACAAGAAGGGAGTGGTGTGCAATACAAGTTAACATGCCATGTCACCTTTAACACCACATATGTTAGAGTATACCCTATGGCCTTATACTAGGCAATTCTCACACAGTCATTTAATCGAGCAATTAAGCGTTATGCATTGAAATGAAGTGATGATGATGATTTGAATGGATGAGGGTGTTATGCATTGAATTGATTTGTTATGGTTCATGAATTCATGAGCTTTATAGATATTTACATACCTTTGCATGTGCATGAGTCTAGAAGGATTCCTTTTCTTATTAAGGTTTTGGTAACTACCATATATATAGTGCCCCTAGCTCATTGGCCTTTTTGAAATCTAATTAGTGTTTGTGAAAGACTATATATTTTATGTTTTTTTTTTGAACGGTGACTTTCTTGAAATATTTTATGTTGTGAGTCGAATCGTTACGGTTCAAATTACCATACTGGAAAATATTTCCATTTCTAAGAATTCATTTCTACATTACTACTTTTTTGCAGGCCCGCTTAGTTTCAACTTTGATAATGCTCCCGAAAACATTACACTCACATTAAATCCAAACTCATGGACAAAGGTCCATAAATATAATCTTTTTGCACCACTTAATTAGTATTGCAATGATACCATCAAGTAAAATTGAAACGGTTGGTTAAATTGTACGTGTAGATGGCTAATGTCATCTTTGTCGATATGCCTGCTGGCGCTGGATTCTCGTATGCCACAACGACAGAAGCATCAATTAGCAGCGACAAAATTGTGGTGAAGCAGGCTCACGATTTTCTTAGAAAGGTCTCATATCTGATTTTAACTTTTCTTATTTTTGTACCAAAATCGATATAAATAAAGTTTATATATATATATATATATATATCTATTGATGATTGGTACTGTACATGCAACAGTTTCTTATCAATCATCCTAAGTTCTTGAACAATCCTCTATACATATCGGCCATCTCTTACATGGGCATTGTCACGCCTATCATTACTTTGGAAGTGTACAACGGTAGTCCATCCTCTCCGATGATATATTCATTTTCATTATGTTAACGCTATGAATGCATGAAAGAAAGATTATGAATTAACTTTGAAAAATTATTGTTTGTAGCTAACGAACGCGGTGATCAACCTGCATTGAATATCCAAGTAAATAACAGGACTTTGTGATTGCTAAAATCCTATCACAATTAGAATTTGAAGAGTGATGAAGAATTAAACTAATCTTGGTTTCATGATTTGTGACTTAGGGTTACATTCTATGCAGTCCTCTCACCGATAAGTTTATGGACTTCAATTCTAGGGTTGAGTATGCTCATCGAATGGCACTTATATCTGATGATACTTATAAGGTACCTAAATCTAGATTTTATATATAAACGTACACCATAATATTAACCTATGAGTATATACTTATATACCAAATTAATTTTGCAGTCTGCAATAGAAAACTGTCGAGGTAATTATGTGAACACCGATGACACAACTAATTCAATATGCGCAAACAGTCTTCAAAGTTACAAGGAGGTGAATAGGTGACCCTGTTGATCGAATAGATTTATAAGACCATGTTTTCTTTTGTAAACCATTACTTTTTTTGGAATTACAGTGCACAAGTGATATAAACATGGAACATATTTTGGAGCCGCTTTGTAATAAATCAGATCTGAAGCCATATTGTCGAGTACTTTCCATCTATTGGGTAATTATTGTTGCAAAAAACCAAAGACGTTTGGATAACTAACCGGTTTATTTGGCTCGTTGTAGGAATACTTTTATGATTTTGCAGCAGATTGGGCAAATGATGAGGCTGTGCAACAAGCTCTCAACATTCGTCAGGTACATCACCAATAAAAAAAAAACAAAAACAAAAACACCAATAAAGTTGTTATTAATGCGGTGTCAAGAAAACGATGGTCAAAATAATTCATTAATTTTCTGGTGGAGAACATCAGTACATGGCTTTGGATAAATACAAAAGGAAAATAACTAGAAAAAAGAAAGAACCGAGACTTGAGGCAAATTATATGGCTTGATAGTTGGAAGAGACTCGAGCAATAATAACCAAGAATATATCCCAAAATAAGAATATCCGTAAATTGACTTAGCACATTTACAGAATAGGCAATGTCAGGTCTAGTGGCTTGTAGGTAGAGCAACCTTCCTACTAAGCGGCGGTACCGATTAGCAATGACTTTGGCTTCTTCTCTTCTTTTATCCAACTTTAGGTTCTGCTCAAAAGGAAATGGGCTTGGCTTGCATCCTAGTAACCCACAATCTTCGAGAATATCTAAAATATACTTTCTTTGGCTTAGAACTAGACCTTCAGGAGTACGGGCAACTTCTATACCAAGAAAGTACTTTAGAGTACCTAAGTCTTTGATGCTGAAACATTTGTCTAGCTCATCTTTGGTGTGTTGGATTTTCGCCACGTCATTTCCTACCATAAAAACGTCGTCCACATAGATGAGGGCTGCCACAAAACACTTATCCTTCTTGAAAATGAAGAGTGAGTAATCTGCCTTGCACTGCTTGAAACCGAGTTTGAGAAGGGATGAGGTGAACTTTTGGTACCAATTTCGAGATGCTTGTTTTAGCCCATAAAGGACTTATTCAACCTACAAACTATAGTGTCATTTTCTTTAGCAAATCCTTGTGGCAGTTTCACATAAACTTTCTCGTTCAGATCTCCATGCAAAAAGACATTATTAACATCAAGTTGATTGATAACCCAATTTTTCTTGACAGCTACGGCTATAAGTGTTCTAAGTGTTACCAATTTTGCGATTGGGACGAACGTGTCATGATAATCAACTCCCTCCATTTGTGTGAACCCCTTTGCAACAAGGCGAGCCTTGAATCGTTTAACTTCTCCATTCGGTTTATATTTTATTTTATAAACCCATTTTGAATCGACCACACGTTTCCCTTTTGGAAGGTCAACTAATGTCCACGTACCGTTTTCTTCAAGGGCTCGTATCTCTTTTTTCATAGCTTCTTTCCATCTTTCGTCCTGTACAGCTTGATTAAAATATCTCGGCTCCTTATTAGAAGTAATGGCCGCCAAAAAAGCTTTATGTGACTTAGAAAACTTTTTGTATGAAACGAAATTGGACAAGGGATCTACCGTCGAGGAGGCTTGACTTGGTGCGGGTTTTGCATGGTCAACCAATGGGGGAAGCTTTACTTCATAGTCGCTTAAGTGGGCTGGTTGCGATATGTAGTCTCATGGCTCATTGTTTCGATGTCGGGCAGAGTTGGATCATCATTAGTGGGCTGATTTAACTGCTCATTTTTAGTGGGCTCTTCATTTCTGATGGACTCATCAAATGTGGACTTTTACTTTGATCATAGATTGGTTGGTTTAAGGGATCAAGGGCATCTACTTCTTCATAAACTAGTTTGTTATTCTTGAAAGGAAATTTGTCTTCATAAAATTTGGTGTCCTTTGAAATTATGATTTTATGGGTTTCGATGTCAAGAATTTTATAACCTCTTTTTCCTTGAGGGTAACCCATGAACACTCCGAGCCTCCCCCTTTCTTCAAATTTATCACCTTTGGTGTCGGTGTTTCGATAGTATGCCAAACAACCAAAAACCCGCATATCACCGTAATCGGGTTTCTGGTTGTATAACAACTCAAAAGGAGTTTTGCCATCAATAACTTTTGATGGCAATAGGTTAATGATGTAGGTGGCCATCAAGATGCATTCACCCCAAAACCTTTTAGGTAAGTTGGCTTCAAATCTTAGTGATCGAGGGACTTCAAGTAAGAGTCAGTGTTTTCGCTCGACAACTCCATTTTGTTTGGGTGTGTGAGGGCAAGTGGTTTCAAGTAAAATGCCTCGTTCATTACAAAAATTAATCATTTCGTTAGATGTGAACTCCCCTCTGTTGTCACGTCTAATTTTCTTGATAGGCCTTTCAAATTGAGTTTTTACCATATTACAAAAAAAAATAAATAAATAAACACTTACTGGCTTCATATTTGAATTTTAGGAGAAATACCCATTAATCCCTACTGTAATCGTCTACAATAGTTAAAAAATAATTTGCCCTTGAGAGAGACGGAGTACGATACTTTCCCCAAGTATCACAATGCACCAAATCAAAACAAGCATTTGTTTTTATGAAACTCCTTGAAAATCGGAGCTTGGTATGTTTGGCCTTAGAACAAGAGTCACACAGTTTGTTTAAAGTAATATCTTTGAGGAAATCAATTGGTACAAGCATATCTTCAGAGGCATGTCCCAACCTTTTATGCCAGATGTCCCGAGTACTCATCATAACTCTTCTCACACCATTGACCAACCCCATTCGGTATAGACCTTTCCTACATTTACCCGCACTAATTAATCTCCTTGTGTGAAGCTTCTGCATGACGCAAAAGTCAGGAAAAAACGTAACGGCACATTGGAGATCATTAGCTAATCGGCTCGCAGATAAAAGATTACAATTAAACTCGGGTATATAAAGAACACCCTTTAATTTTGTCCCTCCTTCAAGATTGCATTCACCTCTTCCCTTTACAGGGATTGCATTTCCTTCAGGGATGATGACTGGTGCCTCATTAGGGTAAACAATTTTGTTACTAAGAATTTCTTCATCATGAGTTATATGTTCAGTGGCACCTGAGTCCACAACCCATTCATCATCCCAACCACCTTTAATCGCCATATTTTCCATCCTAAATGTGTTGTTTTTGGCAAAGAATTTTAACAATAACTGGAACTGTTCTTTTGCCAAACTTGGTACAGGACTTGTATAAGTCCCAATGTGAGTTGCCTTTGGTTTTCCTTCATCTCGATTTGCATTACTTGACCGTCTATTCGGACAACCAATTTACTTGAAACATCTATCCCAATCATGTCCATTTCTTCCGCAATGAGTGCATTGTTCGATCGCGTCTCCACGCCTTTGTCGTTGATTTGTGTTGTTGTCACGCTGACCAGGTATGCACGCCTTGAATGCGGTGGTTTCGGTGGGCGTTGTCTTCTTCTCACCCAAAATTATTCTTTGTTGTTCTTCTTCAGCAACTTGGTGGCAGATGTCTGGCGTGTTTTCAATATTATGCACGCTTCGGTTTGTTTTATCGTCAGCCATGGTGATGGTCGACGGTTAGGTTTGTGTTTTATGTTTGAACCGCTCTGATACCATCAAGAAAACGATGGTGAAAGTAATTCATTAATTTTCTAGTGGAGAACATCGATACATGGCTTTGGATAAATACAAAAGGAAAATAACTAGAAAAAAGAAAGAACCAAGACTTGAGGCAAATTATATGGCTTGATAGTTGGAAGAGACTGGAGCAATATTAATAACTAGGAATATATCCCAAAATAAGAATATACTCTAAATTTCAATAGTGTGACTGCTAATAATGTGTATACAATAAGTTATATATATAAATATAGGTGAATATTATCAACTATGTTATGTTAAATGTGCATTCAGGGAACAATTGGAAAATGGGAGTTCTTCAACACGACTATGCATTACACTGAAGGGAAAAATGACACATTTTGCTACGCTTATGATATTTACAGTAGTTTCTCCTACCATAAGAAACTTGTTAGCAAAAACTGCCGAGCTTTGATCTTCAGGTGAGTTGACAATATTGTCCCTCCAATAAGGGCCAGCCGGCCTCATGTGCGAGATGTGCTAATATCTTAAATATGCTTATCTAGTTTTTTTTTTTCTTTTTTTTTTAAAAGCAAAAGTCCATAATAATATGTAGAACACACAAAAAAAAATAGTAAAACTAGTTTCGGCTCATTTATCGTTTTATTACTGATTTATATATAAGTTTATATTTAGGGGCCCATTTTTCTACTCACACATACATAGCCTTTCCGAGGGCCCACGACTTATTAGAGATAGCCCTTCCCCATGACCCAAAAATTGTTCACGAGTGTATATTATAACATCCTAATTTTCTTATGTAGTGGTGATCATGATATGACCTTTCCATATGTGGGAATCGAGCAATGGATAAAGGCTCTTGGTCTTCCGGTTGACAACCCGTGGGAACCATTTTATGTTAACAATCAAGTTGCAGGGTGAGAGTTAATAGACTTTATACGTGTGTGTGTGGGGGGGGGGGGGGGGGGGCGGGACGTGCGCACATGCGCCATATATACATACATGTATTTGTTTGCTGATTTCATGGTGTTAATTTCTTTTAGGTATGAAACGAAATACGCACAAAACGGCTTCTCACTGACATTTGCTACAGTTAAAGTAAGATGTGTGTTACGTGTGATTATTTTTTGACGGTGTTATGTGCTGCAAACAACTATTTTTTAACATATGTCGAATAAATAATTCCATTGTAGGGTGCGGGTCATTCAGTGGCACAGTACAAGCCGAAAGAAGCTATGGTTCTAACAGAGAGGTGGCTTGCTTCACAATCTTATTCAAGCATGTAATGCATCATGAATTATGTTTAAGTATATGTCAAAGTTCCATGTTTTTCTATTATGATATGTTTAAGATGAATAAAATCTTATACTGCATCAGGAATTATGTGGATTGATTATTATTGGTGATAAGGCTTCGATTATGTCACTTCGTATTTACATCACACGACAAACTTCAATGGATTAAGTTTTAACTCATGCCCTTCATTGTTTTCCTAAAAGATAAAACAATTATTAGACTGAGGGGCATGGGGACAGGGAAGGAAACGATGAGCTGATGTGGAGCTCTTCCCTGTCGGGGAACACAGTGCCCTTACCCAATATCGGTGTCATCAGTGATTCTTCCCCCTCCTCCCGGAGCATAAATGACCGTTGATGATGATGATTATGACTATTGTTGATGATGATGATGATGGAAAATAATAAAAAAAAATGAATGGGGAAGGGGAACCATATCCTTGTTGATGATGATAGAAAATAATAAAAAAAGGAATGGGGAAGGGAGAAGGGGGAATCATATCCTTGGTTTGGGTGGAGGGGAAGGGGAAATGATGTGACGATGATGTGTATAAGAAGGATGAAGGGGGAACCACACCCCATAGCCTTATAATCTACGACCTAATAAAAACACGAATAGATCAGATAAAAAATCTTACAACTAATTAAAATGGCTAAAGGGATATTTATAGGCTGGAACCATTCGCCTGGACTTATTCTCCCAGTAAGTGACCAAAATTTCATTAGCCTTATTTCTTACAATTTTACACCACAAAGAACTCATCTAACCAATCACTAGTTGATTACCCCGGGAGTGTCCCGGGTTTGAAAAATATAATATGACTCAATAAAAATGATAAAAGTAGAAAACATACCAATCGTAAATTCAGTCATACGGATCATTAATTCCCATTTGTGTTCACTGACCTGAACCTTGAAGCAAATGTGGCGATTCATAGCTCACTTAAGCAGTAGCTTCTGCTTTCTCTTCATACTCCTGTGGTGGCTGAGGAGTACAGATGAGGTTGCGCTCTCCATACACATTGTCTACACGGCTTGTTACATAAAGACAAATCAGAATATAAGGAAAAGAAAAAAAACAGTGTTTGGAATAGGAGTTTCAAAGGTGGGAGCGAGAGACGAACATGTAGTAGGCCAGAACTTAGCAGCACGAAGCCATGAAGCAGGGTACGGTTTGATCCACTTATCAGCCATGAGGAGCTGTGGAGGGTGAGGAGCACCTGCAAACATAATAATTTTATAATATAGTTAAATGCCATTTTCGTCCTTAAGGTTTGGCCTTTTTTACTAGTTTCATCCAAAAGTTTACTTTTTCTCATCTAAATCCAAAAGTTTTCAAATTCTTGTTGGGTTCGTTCAACTCGTTAACTCCATCCCTTTTTTTCTGTTAACTTTTTGTAAAAATACTAAAATACCCTTATAAATAAACATATGTTTTTAAATGTGTCTCTTTAACCACCCACCTTTGGTGGAGTGGTAAGCCAAGTGATGGTTAGAGCCTACCCTCATAGAGGGGACAGGTTCGAATCCTGATGGCAACCCCGGTTTTCTATTACCGTCCATTTACTCCAGAAAGGCTTGCCTCTTGTGGAGGGTGCAACATCTGTCAAGTGACAGTAATTTTTCCGGGGGGTGGGGGGAGCATTATGCCTACCACCACCCCAGCGTGGAACCGGTTCAGACAACATAGTCTGGGCGTGTGAGGGGGCAGGACCTGCAAGAGCGGGTGTAAAGTACTCTGCCATCTCCGTATGAGACCTTCACCTTCCAAAAAAAAAATTTAAGTGTGTCTCTCTCCTACCCCTCTATCTGCTCTCTGCTCTCTCTCCTCTACCTCTCTCTGTCTCTTCTTAATAGCAATAACAATAATATATATGTCTATATATTTGTTGAATTATTATTATTATTAGACCTAATAATTTTAACCCATCTAGTTGAGTTTGGGTTGTTTTGGGTTTAAAATTTGACCTTGTGGGTTAAAATGGGTTTAATATAATTTTCAAGTGGGTTAGGATATGTAATTTTAATTGTAAGAAATAAGTAATTGGGTCAGGATGAGTATATTAAAAATAACAAATGGGTCAGGATGAATATTTTTAGATAACCATATACAAATCTAAATCAAAACTAACCCAACATCAAAAGCGTAGATGCCTCGTAGAATTCAATGTCAATAAAAACAAAAAAATTATATCTTTTGCATTTGTTGATAACTCCAGTCGGGTCGAAACAGTACAGGTCACTTCGGGACGGGTTAGGCTGAAACGGTCTGGGTCGATACCGGGTCCGGTCAGGTCGAAACGGTCCGGTTCGCTACGGGACGTGTCAGGTTGAAACGGTATAGGTCTCGTTACCGAGCCCGGCCGCGTCGAAACACTCCGGGTCGCTAAGGGACGGGTCAGGTTGAAACGGTCTGGATTGTTACCACGCCCGGCCGGGTCGAAACGTTCCGGGTTGCTACCGGGCCAGGCCGGGTCGAAACAGTCCGGGTCGCGACGGGACGGGTCAGGTTGAAACGTCAAGATCGTTACCGGGCCCGCCCGGGTCGAAACGTTCCGGGTCGCTACCTGGGCCGGCCGGGTCGAAACAGTTCGGGTCGCTACCGAGTCCGGCCGGGCCATAACGATCCAGGTTGATATCCAGCCCGATAGGGTCGAACCGGTTTGGTTCGAAATGAAATATTTTGGATCCTTTAAAATTTTATTTTTTAAGTTTATTTTTGTTTTTTTAATTTTAAATTTGTTTTTTTACTTTTTTTTATTTACTTTTTAATTTTTTATTGTTATTTTAATTTTTTTTAAATTTTAATCTATTTTGATTTGAATTATCCAAATCAAACTATCCAGACCCAAACCCATCCTAACCCATTTTTTTTATCTAATCTTGACCCATACCCATCCTAACCCAAACTCATCCGGACCCAACAACCAAACCCATCCAACCTACCCATTTTGCCACACATTATTATTATTATTATTATTATTATTATTATTATTATTATTATTATTATTATTATTATTATTATTATTATTATTATTATTATTATTATTATTATTATTATTATTATTAAACTTCAGAAACCATCATACAACCCAAACGTACAACCAAAAACCACCACATAGTCCTCTAATCAATCAACTTAGGCTTTCGATTCGTACCTTAATCTCGATCATCCAAATTCCTTGTTTGAAGATTTAGGTAGTTGAATTTTCCGTTAAAATTCCAGTTACGTGATAAAGATTTGTTATGATATGTGTTTAATATCGGACTAATCGTTATATCGACTAATTTCGTTTGTAATAAAGTTAGAAACTTGTTGTAATTACAGTTGGATGTGAGATTATTATGAACTTATGAAGTTGATTGATTAGATGATGATGATGCCGTAATGAATTTTGTTTTGGTTGAAAAATTGATAAGGTTAGGAAGTTGTTACTGTTAGGATGATGATGATGGTTTGCTAAATTATTAAAAGATAAGTTTTGACTTTTTGTTAGGATGATGATGGTTTGCTACATTGTTAAGTTGTTGTAGATTTGGTTCAGAGAGAGGGGATGGATGAAGAAAGGTGAGGAGGGAGATGATAAAGGAAAAGTAACCATGGTTGAGTTATAATAATAATAATAATAATAATAATAATAATAATAATAATAATAATAATAATAATTATTATTATTATTATTATTATTATTATTATTATTATTATTATTATTATTATTATTATTATTATATAGACAAGATTTGAATTGACAGCTTTGCCCCTCAGTTAACTGAGATTGATTAACGGAGTTAGGCGATTGGACGAAACCGGTAAGAATTTGAAAACTTTTGGATTCAGATGAGAAAAAATAAACTTTTTGATGAAACTAGCAAAAACGGCCAAATCTCAGGGACCAAAATGACATTTAACTCTTTCTAATATCACTAATAATATTCCAGAATAAATTACTTCATAATAATCATAATCTAATTGCTAAAATACCTTGATAACATTGTTGTTGAGATCAACTATTCCTTTCTTCAATGCAGTACATAAACATCACTCAACTACACAATTAAGTTATCACCACCGCAAATTCAGGATACAAAAATAAAATAAAACTAGTTTATACCCCGGGAGCGTCCCGGGTTAAGAAATCTAAGTAAAGTGAATAAAATTAGAAATATCTAAACTATGAAAATGACATCCAATATATGATTAATGAATATTATTATTATTATTAAACAAATCTCTGACATAAGTTATCATATTCTAATATAAAAAAAAGGGTAATTGGGTCAGGTATCACCTAATCCCAGGCCCGACCCAAACCCACAGTTTTTTTTAAACTAATTTCAAACCTGACACAATACCTGTCCGGTTACAAAAAAATAGTCGTTTTTTTCTCCGTTTTTTATATAGCACTATGGTACTCGTTGGAAAGATAATAAAACGCTCGTTAATTTGGTGTAATTTTTTTCTTTAAAAAATCTCATATATAAAAGATATTAACGTTTAAAAGTTGTGGGAGAAAACATTAGAGATAAAAATCTAATTTTGTTTTTAAATTTTAAATTATTATTTTTCTAAAATAAAGGTCTTGCCACATACAATGACACATGGCACACTCAATGAAGAGAATACCCTCTTTAAGTGACATGTCATTAAAATGGCTTTGGTTTATTATAGGTATAGATTATACCCCGGGAGCGTCCCGGGTTAAGAAATCTAAGTAAAGTGAATAAAATTAGAAATATCTAAACTATGAAAATGACATCTGCCAATATATGATTAATAAATATTATTATTATTAAACAAATCTCTGACATAAGTTATCATATTCTAATATAAAAAAAAAGGTAATTGGGTCAGGTATCACCTAATCCCAGGCCCGACCCAAACCCATAGTTTTTTTTAAACTAATTTCAAACCTGACACAATACCTGTCCGGTTACAAAAAAATAGTCGTTTTTTTCTCCGTTTTTTATATAGCACTATGGTACTCGTTGGAAAGATAATAAAACGCTCGTTAATTTGGTGTAATTTTTTTCTTTAAAAAATCTCGTATATAAAAGATATTAACGTTTAAAAGTTGTGGGAGAAAACATTAGAGATAAAAATCTAATTTTGTTTTTAAATTTTAAATTATTATTTTTCTAAAATAAAGGCCTTGCCACATACAATGACACATGGCACACTCAATGAAGAGAATACCCTCTTTAAGTGACATGTCATTAAAATGGCTTTGGTTTATTATAGGTATAGATTAAATTACTTTTTTTTTTTTTTTGAAAAGTGAACTTCATTAACACACCAACCGACGGACTATCTCCAAGTTAGAGATAGCCGCCAAACCAATACATCAAGTTATATTAAATTTACACCAATCTTCC
Source organism: Ambrosia trifida (assembly GCA_028751855.1). Lineage (NCBI taxonomy): Eukaryota > Viridiplantae > Streptophyta > Magnoliopsida > Asterales > Asteraceae > Ambrosia > Ambrosia trifida. The sequence continues at coordinate 10,422,731 of CM054131.1, forward strand.
CAACCTATCCTATCCTTCTTGGATCTACTATTAAACCATAAGAAACTCAATGATTTTATGTCGGCCACTATCTTAGTCACATTAGCCTCAACTTGAGAGAATACCACTTCGTTTCGAGACATCCAAATCTTCCAACACGTAACTATGCAAATACCATAAACTATCTCCTTCTTCTTATCCGGGCCGTTCATAGTCTCCACGACGTTTAACACATCTTGCATCGAGAAAACATAAATCGGAGGAATCTTGGTCCAAGAAGTAATAGCACCCCACACTCCATTAGCTATGATACACGCCGTAAAAATATGATCCGTAGTTTCCGCGTACTCCCCACAAAAATAACATAAGCCATTCCCAATATTAATGTTCCTTCTTATAAGCGCGGTGGCCGTAGGAATTCTGTCTAAGTGAGCTCTCCACATAAAAACATTGCACTTACCCGGAAATCCATCTACACCAATTAAATAGACCCTCCTGTTCACGGACCTCCTCCTGGCCGAGCCACCATCTAGTTGTACTAACCGCAAAATCCATGTTATTCGCTGAATTCCATCTCCATGAATCTCTCTTATCGCACAACCGAGTAGTCGAAATAATTCTATAGCAATCAATCAGCTCCGAAACTTCAAGATTAGACGTCGGATATCTCTTCCAATCCCATTGAACCAAGACATTCGCTGAATCAGAGCGCACTCTATCGGCTACTTTACACCACTTATCCCGATCTAACTGAAATAAACTAGGGAAAACCTCTTTTAGCGGCCTATCAATTATTCAAGTATCTACCCAAAAACGAACATCTAAACCATTTCCCACCGTTCCTCGGATCATGTTTATAAAACTCGCTCCTTGAACTTTAGTAGCATAACCAAGTTTTACTATTTTACTCCAGGGACCCGTAGCTTGTTTATTCCAAGGGAACACATCCCATCTTCGATTAGACACATGCAAAGCTTCTATAACTCTCTTCCAAAGTGCATCTTCTTCGACTTTAAACCTCCAAAGCCATTTAAGAATCATCGCTTTATTACAAATACTCAACTTGGTTAGACCCAAACCTCCATCTTTTTTAGGCTTAGCCACCTTATCCCACGAAACCCAATGAATTTTTCCAACCTCATCATTACCTCCCCATAAAAATCTTTTTATAAGACTTTCAAGTTTATTGATAACCGCCACTGGAGCTTTATAAAGCGAAAAATAATAAGACGGGATGCTTTCAAGAACCGCTTTAGCAAGCACCAAGCGGCCCCCCATTGACATAACTCTCGCCTTCCATGTAGACAATCTCTTCTTGAACACTTGAATAACTGGATCCCAACTGTTAACCCGATTCATGTTTCCACCCACTTGAATACCCAAGTATTTAAACGGAATATCACCTGATCTAAATCCCAACATTTCTGCTTGGCCTTGAACCGCATCCATATTCACCCCAACCCCATATAGAACCGATTTTTGGATGTTAATCCTCAAACCAGAAACTATATGAAAGACCCGAAGAAGCCGCTTTAAAGCTCTAAAATTAAAACTCGACCACTCACCCATAACAATGGCATCATCTGCATATAGTAAATGTGAAAGAACCGGCCCTCCATTCGGAAGTCTCACACCGTCAAACGAACCAATATTACAAGCCTTCCTGATCATGCTAGAAAAAGCCTCCATAACAATAACAAATAAAAATGGAGAAATTGGGTCACCTTGACGAATACCTTTGCTACAAACGAATTCAAAGGTAGGGGAGCCATTGACAATCACTGATGAAGCCGCCGAGGAGAGCACTCCATAAATCCATTTACACCATAATGTCGGGAATCTCATCTGTCTCATGACAGAAATCAAAAAATCCCAATTAACGTTATCATAAGCTTTTTCAAAGTCAATTTTAAACATGAATAACTCGTTTTTCCTCTTCTTGGCCCAAGCCATAACTTCACTAATTATCAAAGGCCCATCCAGAATGTATCTCCCTGCTAAGAAGGCTGATTGAGTCTCATGCACAACCGAATCCATAACCGTCTTCAATCTGTTCGCCAAAACTTTAGACACCACTTTACTAACCACCCCAATTAAATTGATTGGCCGGTACTCTCCTAAACCAACAGGATCGCTAACTTTAGGCACCAAGGCGATGAACGAAGACCCAACCCCCCTATTGAACGTACCCGTCTCATAAAAAGACTGAAAAATCTTCTCAAAATCTTCTTCAAACAACCCCCAATATTTTTTAATGAATTGGAAATTAAAACCGTCTGGACCCGGGGCTTTGTCGCTACCGCATTCAAACACCGCTTCCTTAATTTCCTTGGACGAAAACTGAGTCACCAAGAAAGAAGCTTCGTCGTCTGACACAACCTTCAAATCGCTGCATACTAGCTTCGGCCGATCCGCCATATCTTCTATGAACTTCCCTGAAAAAAGAAAACACTTCACGTTTAACAATAGAGGGTTTGGTATACCAAACCCCCGGAATATTATTCGATACCCTCCTCTTATTCACCAAACCGTGAAAAAAACTAGTATTTTCATCCCCATCTTTCGCCCACCTAACCCTCGCTTTTTGTCTCAAGTCCTTATTTTTGTAGCCCTCCAACTCCTTGAGACACATTTTCCCCTCGTTAAAAACCCAACATTCCTCTTCCGTTAATTCCTGACTTTCGACCGCCGCATCCAAAATATCCAACTCCACCTGAATATTATTAAACTCCTCCTCTTCTATGGACCCAATGCCTTTTTTCCATTCCAAAATAAAATTAAATTACTTGATCATCATCTACAGATATATGAATCAAAGGAAGTGAGAGAGTCATGTCCACCACCCTCTCTCTTTAAACTATAATTCAATGTCACCAGGTCCAAAATTCACACACACAAGATGTATTAAAGTACTAAACAAAGTTACAAAGCAATAATAATATATGCCCAAGCACAATCATTTAAGTTTAATAAAGCGCGAGTCATATTTGTAAATTACTCCGATGTCTATGTGGTTTGAAACATGTGTATTGGGAGGAGAAACATCAAACCAATTTTTATTTATAATATTTAGATAGAAGAGATAGAAGAAGATAAACAGAAACATATATTTAATCTCTAATTATTAATCAGTAACTATTTTTTATAAAATAGTAATGATAGGGTGTTAGTAGTAATGATAGGGTGGATACACATAACACTGGTAGCATCCGCCTTATTATTCCTCCTTATATTCTTCCTCTGCCGCCACCGTTTGTAAGATTTAACTTTATTTGCAAGCGAAGAAGGAATTTTATAAAAGAAACATAAAATAATTCTACAGAAACATCAAATAATAATAATAACCTTGTAGGACAATAGGCTTTTCCTAATATGGATAAGAAGGTTAGTGTGGTTTCAATGTTTGGTAATTGTATGTGTACAGATTGATGCATCGATTAGGTTGAGAGAGAAAATTAGGGTTTGGGGTGAGAAGATAAAGATTATATATGATAATAGGTAAGTTTTATGTGATTTAATAAAAAAACAAAAAATTAAAAAAACCAAAATTTTGTACCTCATTGTAGGATCGACGAACGTGTCACCCGACAATCACGAGGGTTGTATTCAAGGTGCGGAATCCCTTGAATATGCTTTAATAACAGAAACAAACTTGAAACTAAGATAAACGAGTAATTACAACACACATACGGGTCAAAAGATTAACTTTTATATCATTAAAACAGAGCACGAGTGTTACAATGATCAAACCAAGCAATCTCAGACCTGGGGAGGGTGTTTGGAGAGTGTGTGTGGCAAGAACTAATGATTAGGGCAATGATTGGGCCTATTTATACCCCTTGTACTCGTACAGTCAGTTCTAGCGATTAGGATGCTATGAGACATGTAATTATAGGCGATTGAGCCTTAATCGCCCATAGGGAACTCCTAATCGCATGAACAATAGTGGTGGAGAGGGTCTAATTGCCTATCACCACTCTGTAATCGCCTATAGCCTTAATCACACCCAAAAACGCGTATAAACGTCTCCAAACACCCCGAAACTCGTCCAAACAACATATATACTAGCCTAGGGACATCATGCACTAACAGACTCCCCCTTGGACCAGGCTAGTATACGTACAGAAACTTCAAAAGACAACGTTTATAGAAAAACACAACAACTTTACAGACTCGAAAATAGAAAACAAACATAACATAACATAATAAGCAGCATCTTCAGTCTTTTCATCACGTCGACATCGTCCTGATCCTTGAAAGTCTCGACCAGTCGCACCCAGCATGAACTTTGTTGGCGTGACAAAAGCGAATCACCCTCTGATACTTCAAGGCTTGATCAGCTTCGGCCTTCAAGTGCTGAATGGGATACAGGAACAACGTCTCCACATCTTTCTTCGAACAGTTGATAAGCCACATCGGGTCCCAAATTCTGATCTTTCTGCAAGGTTTAGGAGAGTTGCTCAAGACGATCACTGCCTCAGTAGTAACTGCATCATAGTGCCAATAGTAGAACTTTGAGGAAAAGTCTTGCTCCACCGGGACAATTGGAATCTTCGAAACACAGTTCGGTGGCTTGATCTTGTGTTCCCAAATAGGAATTTTGGTGAATGGATGAATCTTGTCTGTTTTGTACGACTTGGGATACTGAGGTTTAAAGGTTTTCCATTGAGTTCGGCTTTCTTCAGCTAGAAGGTTGTAAAAAGTATCTAGGCTCGACTCTTTCTCATAGTACAGAGGAAAATCTAGTCTGATAAAATCTCGGATATACCAGAAAGGGAGACTGAGGACATTCCGATAGGGATGGAAGTATAACAGACCTTCTTCCCATTTGACGCCCAACATCTTCGTCTTCTCCACATAAGCCCAACTGATAACGTTTCCAGACATCTTGGATAGACGTTTCTTAAAGATAGAAGCTTGTACAGGACCCTTCTTTTTCTTTTCCTCTTCTACTGATGGAAACCAATTTGAATATTTCTGCCTGATCTTGTCGTGTCTTTCTTTCACTTTATCAGGAACAGGAGTAGGATTAGACTTTAGCTTTTCTTCAGCCTCATGGATCATCTCCTCAGAAATATTAGGAATCCTAGTGCCCGAATGATCAACCACGTATTCCGGAGTTGGCACACTGGTTCCTTCTTCCAAATTAACCTCGTTGTTCTCTGGATGCATCTCTGGAGGAGGACTTTGACTTGCACCGGAAGATTTTCCGTGTGCGTGTCCATACACCTCTTTCATGTCATCAGATGTCATCTCAGGAGGTATCTCACCTTCTTCTAAGTCATACTCTGGAACAGCAGGAGGAGGGAGTAGGTTGCCTTCGTCATCATAAGCAATATAACAGTTTAAAGGCTCAACATACTCCACTAGAACTACGGCTTTCTTCATAGCGTCCCGTAGTTGCTGAATCTTGTCTTTCACGGGACCTGGCTCCCCATGAGCAGAAGAACCTGCTGCGGGATCCTTGCCTTGTCTGTCATGACCTTTCTTGGTACGTCTAGACCCAGATCCCGGTGATGATCCGCCACCACCTGTGGCTCCAGGATCACCACCATCACCACCTTTACCAGTATCATCATCATCATCCGATTCATCTTCATCATCGTCCTCGTCATCATCTTCTTCATCGTTACTTTCTTCATCATCATCATTACCAGCACTAGCCCTAGCTTCTAAACTTGCACCACCAGTGAGTCTAGGTTGAGTTCCAGTTAACTCGTTTAACCTATTCCTCATTTCCGTGTTCCCCTTCTCGAATCTGGTGATTCTGCATTCATTGTTCACATTAGCAAGTTGAAGCTCGCTGTTCCTGGCTTTGACACCTGTAAGTCTCTCCAAAGTGCTTTGGTTTGACTGTATCAGCTGCTGGTGAGATTCCATGAGCTGCCTATTTGATTCAATAACCTGCTGATTTAACAGTGTAAGTGCGTCGACTGTTACTTGCAGCTCTTTGTTGGATTGAATTGTTTCCCCGATCAACTCTAGCATCGCCGTTTCATTCTCTTCAATAGTTTTGTTCTTGGTTCTTAACTCAGCCAACTCACGCGTTTGTGTAGCAACTATAGCAGTTAACTCGCTGATTTTGCGCTGAAGTTGTTCATTCGTTGCAGATGCTGAGGAAGAGGAGGTCTGATCGGTTGACATAGAAGCCGAAGGTCGAACTTCTTGTCGCATCTTCTTTATCCGGTCACCAATTGGATTAGAAACAATCTGAGAGCTTGTCGCTGCTTCGGTAACTGAGATTTGCTCAGTGAAGATTACCGAAGTAGGCATTGACATGGTGACTCTTGCAGGCATAGCTGCACTAACCGATGTGGGAACTGATGAGGTTGCTGCTGCTGTTGCTGTTGTAGTTGTTGTTGTTGTCATTGCTGCTGCCTGGGAAGATTGAGTGTCTTGAACCCCAAATGCTTCAGGAAGATTAAATCGTCTTTTCCTTGAAGTTTTCACCATTTGTGGTTTATGAGACATTGTCTTCTTTCCACGAACATTATCTTTCTTAGCAATAGTCTTTTGTCTCTTGGGAGGAGGTGAAGTGTCGAGCTCTGCATCTATATCTGCAACTATATCGCCCTGTTCCACAACAAACGTGGGATCTTCAGCAAGAGCTCTCACCTCAGCTGCGCTGGCTTTCTCCTCTGCTGCCTTTCTCTTTGCCCTTTCTTGTTTCTCAGCAAATGTATCAGGGGAATCACTTTCTGTGTCATCTGAGTCATCTTCTGCATCAGTTATGTTGACTGGGGCGTCTTCATCAACTTGTTCTTTACCTTTAGCTGATCATGAGGATTCTTGTTCTATCGCAGCACCGGAAGGTTCCGTGAAATCTAGAACATCCGGATCAAACGCATCCTCATTACCTGCAGCAGTATCAGTAGTCCTGCCAGGAGCGTTTTCGCCTAACTCGGCTATCTCTCTCCCAATATTATCCCCTTCTTTGAACACTAGCTTATGAATTCGGGCATCATCTTCCGAATCACTATCATCGTGTCTCCACCTATTTCCCGGTGGTGACACATAGTCTTCTCTGCTCATGTGCCCGTATACACGCCTGCTTGGAGGATATTCAGACTTCGGTCTGTTCTTGTAACTTCTCATTATGTTCATTTCTTTCTCACTTATGTCCTTAATCACAATGAACTCCGCAGGATGCTTTATCAAGCCTGGAATTTGGCGATCGATAATCATTTGCAGAAAGCGAGGATAAACTATGAATGAGGTCTTTGTCGCCTTCTGCAATATGATCTCCTTCAGGTGATGTAAGATCATTTTGGAAAAGTTGAACGGCTTATTGAGCGTCAAGGCGACTATCGCTGAAGCCAAAGTATCCCTGATAGCATCAAAAGTTCCTCTCCTTGGACCAATACACTTCAAGACTACATGCGTGAGGTACTTGAGTTCGGGCGGTAATAGTCCTTTCATGAGCATCTTTTGTTCCTTGACTATTCCCATGTACTTCATTCTCAAGAAACCGCCACGAATCAAGATGGCGTCGAACACAATAGGATCAGTATCTGCATCGCCAAACTGCAGCTCTTCTTGAATTATTTCTTCAGTAATAATCACCTCTTTGCCTTGTATCGAACTTGTAATCACAATCGGCACAGCTTTGTAGTCGACTTTAGCGTTCCTGTAAAATTCCAGCAAGATGTCCTTATACGTTGCATGTTGCTTGGTTATCGCATAATGAATTCTTGAACGCTTCAGAAACTCGATAACGCCTTTGAATGTTTTGCACTTCTCCATTGTAATTGGTCCGAGAAAGGCACAACAGTTGTGCTTGGGAGAGGTTTTCCAATTCATCATCCTGAACATCGAGACAAGTCATAAGTATCACAAGCAGATAAAAAACGCATAAAACGGACTAAAATCGGACAAAAATTGGGGAGACAGCCTGTTATAGGCGATTAGGGATACAATCATCCTATTCGCACACTGTTCTAGCGATTATAATTCACGAGTAGCCCTAATCGTCTACTATTCATGCGATTAGGAGTATAAACGTCCCAATCGCATACTGTTCACGCGATTAGAGATTCTAATCGCATGAACAGTAGCCTCGATCACCAATTATCATCAAATTCGAACATCAGTTGATTTGAGTCCTGATTTTGTCACATTGAAGCCTAAGACAACCCATTAACAAAAGCCCTAAAGAATATTTCAATAACATTTCAGAATCAAGGGTTAATTGGCCGGTTGAAAATTTAGGGTTCTTGGCCTTTTGAAATTTGGGGCTTTTTGATTTAAAGTTGTTTAGGATCAGTTTTTGGTACCCAAAGATTACCTATGCCCCGATTAACAAACCCCAATCAAGATTTTCCATTAACAAATCCTTGTTCAGCCCTAATGATCAAGAATGTGAAACCAAGGGTTTCGGCTCAAGAAACAATGATTTAACCCTTAAAATCGTGTTGTTTGGAGCTGAAATTTTGAGAGAATAGTACCTAGATGATGAGGAACAATATTCAAGTATTGAAAAATCACGGTCAAGAGTTCGGTTTATAAGTGGTTAAGAGGGAAAGAGTCACAGTTGAGAGAGTTTGAAAATAATGAACACACAAGTTCTAAGTCCCCCTTTTATACTCTGCACGTAATCGCGTACCCATACACACGGATAGGCTCTAATCGCTTGATACAGTAGCGCGATTAGGGCCTAATCGTTTAAAGGTAAGCGCGATTGCATCTAATCGCCTATATCAAAGGAACGATTAGGATACCTAACCGCCTAAGCTGACTAAACGTGTGATATGTAGATTAGGCTCCTAATCGCTTGTACTTAAACACGATTAGAACAAAATTGCTTGAAACTATACACGATTAGAGGTAATCGTCTAAAGCTATATGCGATTAGGACTCTAAATGCATAATGGGTTCACACAAATTACCAAATTGCCCCTGCAACACCAAATCTCACATTTTTGACCCGTTAAGGTGCAAAACATGCGTTTTTCACCCCGTTTTAACACATGACTCAGATGACGACTCATATCTTTTAAAAGTTTTCATTTTCAACCCCTGTACTAAAGAGAAGGCACGGTTTTGACCCGACAAAAACACAATTTTCAACTAGTTGATTTTCGGCGTTTTATTTTTGAAGAAGTAAGATTACAATGGATTAGGATTCCATCATCGGAAATCAAGAATGATTAAACAGATAAAACTAAGCATAAATAAAACGAAAACGGGAGATCAACTAACTGTACACTATCATATTTTTGCGAGTTTCATCAGTTAGGGAATCATATCAGTGTACGAACCATACTAGAACCCTTATATATTCAGTTTTAGTTTAAATTACCGATAAGCATCCTACAACAACTGCCGATATTGTTGTCCACCTAAACTCAAAATAAAGTTTTATCTCTAGGCACTTTAGATACGTTAAGGTAATATTAAGACTGATGTACAAGGTGTTCCCCGCCACGCGACACATTCCCGTATCAAGTCATGCACAAAGCTTCCTCGTAACCGGTGAGTAAGCTGTTGTCATCCGTATTTTACAAGGAATGGACTCAGTGGTGATCAGGTCTGCAGAAACGCTGCAACAGAGAGACCAGTGAGCTCCAGACCAGGGTTCAAGTCAAATACCGTATTTTTGATTTTTCACGGTACGATGCTTTAGGTATATGATTTGATACCTTTGAGCGAATTCTCTTTGAGAATAGGGTTTTGGCATTTATGAATCTTTTTGCTCTTTTAGGATTCCCGGACGTCTCCTTATCAGAATTTATTCTATTTTCTTTGTTTTGTTTTTTTTTTCAGGAAACGACATAGAGGTGTCTCAGTTGTAGGCTCCGAACGCAACGTACGACACATGTGCCACTCCTATTTATTCTGAGAGACGTCCAGTTCACCCCGGATGTACCAACCTCTTAAAGACCATGAAACCTCTGATTTTGGCATGCTATCAAACGAGATTTCGGTACCAAGACCATATGCCAACGCACGTTGATCCACACCTGTTTTAGTTGATTTAGGTTTATATCACCGTGCCGAACTTGGAAATGATTTCGATCCTACCGATACATCATTGTAGAGGCTACTTATCAGTTCCAATATTTTTAAGATGATAAGAGTCCAGATAGTCTAACTGATGGGTTAATATCATCTTCCCTTTTTCACCAAAGAAACCATTTTTGCAATTTTTCAATTTTTTTGATTTTGGGATTTTCTCATTTTTTTTAATTTTTTCATTTTATGATGTTTTTGTATTTTTCTGAATTTTCTCCCCCTAAAAATCTAAAAAATTGCGAAAAGACAATATTTTTGGATTTTTCTGATTTTTGAAGAAAAATATTTACAAAAACGATTACCGATGAGGATCTAATCCTGCTTTACTTTAATGCCGTTTAATATTAACATGTACTCAAAACAAGGACCGTCTAAAGCTTTGGTGAATAAATCGGCACGTTGGTAATCCGTGTGGATTTTGACCATATCGATAAGTTTCTTTTCATAGCAATCGCGTATGAAATGATACTTAACCAAGATATGTTTCGCCTTAGAATGGTTAACTGAGTCTTTAGCAAGAGCTATAGCGGACTCATTGTCACAGTGAATGGGAGTATTAAGAAATTTCAAACCGTAGTCTCTCATTTGTTGCTGTATCCAAAGAACCTGGGAGCAGCAACTAGATGCCGCTACATATTCCGACTCACAGGTGGATAAGGCTACCGAGGCTTGCTTCTTGCACTGCCACGAGACTAGTCTTGGTCCCAAAAACTGGCATCCAGCCGATGTGGATTTTAAGTCTGTCTTGCATCCGCCATAGTCAGCATCACTAAAAGCGATGAGGTCAAACTTATCGTTATTAGGGTACCATAGACCTTTGGTCGGACAACCCTTTAGATAACGTAAGATCCTCTTCACAGCAACCAGGTGGGACTGTTTTGGCCTTCACTGGTATCTTGAAAGTAGACATGTCGCGAACATTATGTCAGGTCTTGATGCAGTGAGGTACATTAGTGATCCAATCATCGCTCGATAGAGAAAAGGATCAACGGTTTGTCCTTTCTCGTCGGGACCAATCCCGTGATTGGTCTGAATTGGTGTGCCTACTGAAGTAGAGTCTTCAATCTGGAACCGGCTCAAGATGTCAGCAACGTATTTTGTCTGGTGGATGAAGATCCCCGACTCTTGTTGTTCTACTTGTAGACCGAGGAAGAATTGCATCTCCCCCATCGAGCTCATCTCAAATTTGTCCTGCATAAGCTTTTCAAATTCCCTGCACATTTCATCATTAGTAGACCCAAAAATAATATCATCAACATAAACCTGTACCAGAAGACGATCACCACCCTTTTCCTTGGTGAATAAGGTGCAATCACATTCTGCATCGGATGAGTGTCGTGAATCCGAGATTCCGGATGTGCCGGCACTAGATCATCCGAATGCAGATTAAGGTTCTCCAAACCTTGAGATAAATTTGTCTCTGCGGCGCTTGATCTGGAGGGAGCAGCGGGTTGCATATTAAAACCTGAGAGATCGATCCTAAGACCTATCCTAGGAGCTGCTGAAGAAGAAGGACCAACTTGATTGTTTCCTGTCGGAATAACTGGAGCTGTAGTGGTAGATTCACCATTTCTAGCTTGTTCTTTAGTAAGTGTTTCATGAGACTCTGCAAAATCGTCGTCTGAAGATGAAGATTCTAGAACCTCTGCTGACGCTTCATGAAAGACTTCCTCAACTTCTGTTGTTGCGGTTTTATCAGGGGGACCCGTGGATGCAGAGGCATTAGATGTTGCTGGCGCAGGTGCATTGACGACGATCGGACGCATTAGCGGTGAGCTAGCTGCGTTTTCACACTCGTAATACATTTGCGCAACAACATCATCTACCAAATTATCCACGTTGAAAGAATCAAATAAACTCTTATAGTCGAACAACCAATCAGGTCCAACACCAGGTGCATTGGCAGTATAGCGTTGAACATCGACATTAAGCCACTCTTCAACGCAATTTGTTCTTTTGTTGTACACTCTTTTATTAGGAGTGTTGTAACCAACAAAGAAACCTTCTTCTGCCTTTGCACTAAACTTCCCATCGAGATGTATCATGGTGCATGGAGCTCCGAAAGGTTCCAGAAACTCTAAGTTCGGTTTCCTCCGGTTCAGAAGATTGTAAGAAGTCTGGCCAAGCTTCTTTACCGTTAGAACCCTATTTAAAGTGTAACACGCGCAGTGAACTGCCTTGTTCCAAAAGATCACAGGCAAGTTCGAGTCTGCGAGCATTGTTCTGGCTGCCTCAATAAGAGTCCGATTCTTTCTTTCTGCAACCCCATTTTGCTGAGGAGTGTACGGTGCTGTAAATTCATGATAAATACCCTTTTCTGCACATAACGACTCCATAGCATGATTCTTGAATTCTGTCCCGTTATCGCTTCTAATCCTACGGATCTTTAGCTGATATAGATTTTCCAATTTAGTGAACAGATTCTTCAAGTATTCAAAAGTTTCACTCTTGTGCTTCATACACACGACCCAAGAAAACCTAGAATAGTCATCCGTAACCACCAAGCAGTATAAGTCACCGTTCTTGCTCTTTCGATTGACTGGGCCAAACAGGTCCATGTGCAGCCGTTCGAGAGGTAGACTAACTGAGTTTGTTTTCTTAGGTTTGTGAGACTTCTTTTTCTGCTTCCCTTTCTTGCATGAGACACAGACGTCGTTTAGATGAAATTTTTTAACAGAAACACCTTCCACCAGTTGATTCTGAACCAGATGATTCATTTTTCTCAGGTGGATGTGCCCCATACGTCTGTGCCACATGATCGATTCCTTTTCTGTCGCTTCGATAGAAAACAAGTGACTTGACCTTTTGTTGTCATGGCTCTGCTCATATCCAGGACGTATGGGTTGTTGACCCTGGGAGCTGAGATCATAACCCACTCTTTCGGCATCTTAAATCCAGGTTTCAGAATGAAACAAGCATTGTCATCAAAGAACACAGTGAACTTTTTGTCACATATCTGCGAGACGCTCAGCAAGTTGTGGTCTATTTGTTTTACAAAGCTTATCTTCTCAAAGCTTACAATTCCGTTACTCATACTGCCTTCTTTTGTAATATAACCTCCTTTATTACCAGCAAAAGCAACATACCCCCCGTTGATATTCTTTATGTCAAAAAGCAGGGATAAGTCGCCTGTCATGTGCCCAGAAGCTCCACTATCAACAATCCATAGGCTGCTGATAAGGCCCTGTGGAACTCCCTGCACAAACATTTAAAGTTCAGTGGTTAAGGGGGACCCAAGCCTTCACGGTCTTGGGTCTACCATCTTCATCTAATGTCGGAAAATCAACCCATCTTCCGTTTGGAGTTGGTGTTGTTCCCGATGGTCCAATAGTGTTCTCACTAGCAAATGATTCTCCAATTTTGGTTGGTGACTTGGGTCTCCAAACCTGTTCCGGTTTCTTTGGCTTGGGCTTCTTCTTTGCTTTGGGGCTAGAAGATCCAGCCTTAGACTCCTTAGGAGGAACAGATTTTGGATCCACTTCAGATTTAACTGTACGTGGAGCAGTTTTAGGGTTGCCCTGTGGTTTAGCTACAGGCTTTGCTGGTGGCTTAGGCGCTGCTTGAACCTTTGTGGGAACAGTGCTCCCCCTCAACTGTGGACCCCTGCCATCAACTGCTTTTGGTTCATAGCAATCTTGTTTCGATTGTCATAAACAATTTTCTTTCCCTTTTGTTTTTCAGAAAGTTTAGGGGAAACAGGTTGCTTAGTTTTGCTAGAACTGGGAGGATCATCCACTTTGATCCTTTCTCGTCTCAATTCAGGGCACGCAGCAACTAAATGCCCGCGTTCCCCACATTTATGATAGGATCTGTATTCTTCAAATCGAGGAGATTCGGACTTGTTCTCCTTTTTGGTCTTTCTGTTAGATGAACTAGCAAATGAGTTTTTGTGCTTCAGATCCTCAAGGCATTTTCTTTGCACATCGACATTGGGATCGTCGTTAATCTCATTTTCGGTAGATCTAACAAATTCAGTGACATGCTTCTTCGGACTTTTCCTCTGAGCATGACTTTGAGGATTAACGGTGTTTTTGTTTTGATTTTTATTGTTGTATTCATTTGACTGATTACCCTGGTCTTTTCTACCCTTACCCTTACCTTTCTTTTTATTCCAGGTTTCCTTTTCAACGGTAATGACAGATTCTTGCCAAATTTTAGCAATTAGACCAGGGGCGATACATCTGAGACGGACTTCCTCATCAGCATATACCTTTTTAGACCCTTTAAGTTTGTAAAACACCTTAATCCTTCTGCCATCCTCGGTTTGCACTTTCGGTTCAAGTTCACTCAAGGTTTCAGTAGTAATGATATGGTTTTCAAGAGGAACATTTTGAGTCTTGACCGGTGCATACCTAGCAGGCTTATCAAGCTCATCATCCGACGAGTCTGTATCGTACACACTGATATCATCAGCTTTCTCACCAAGTTTGACAGCCTCAGCAGGTGTTGCAGCATTAGTAACTTCAGTAGGTTTAGCTGCTTCAGTTGCTTTGGCCGCCTCTGCAGCTTTTGCTGCTGCTGCTGCTGCCACGTCCACAAGTTCCTCCTTCGGTAAGACATCAAAATTGTGATTTTCGAATCTCACCGGAGGTGGACACTGAGAATATTTGGGACTGGTGGAAATGCTTTCTTTCTCTGAGTGTTCAACTATGTGATCAAGAACATACTTGCAGTTTAGGTAACTTTCAAGTTTCTTCTTGATCTTCTCATAGTCACAGTTTACAATGGCCAAGTGTTTCTTTGTGTCTTCTACCTCATTTATATAATTATTTATAGCAATTTGCTTGTTTGCTAGAGTTTTCGACAGTTCAGAAACATCCTTCTTGTAATTTTCAATTGTACTTAGAAAATTTTTCTCTTTTTGTCTTAAGGAATCAATTGACCTTTGTAATGGACCAACATCAGCTTTTAAATTCAGATTCTCTTCAGTTAGTTCTTTGATTCTGAGTTTTAGCTGATCACACTCTACACACTCTATCTTAGAGTTGGAGGAAGAACTTACCTTGTTTGACGATTCTGTAAGAGCCATCAAAGCATAATGAGCTGCAGTCTTCTTAGCTCCAAAGAATTCGCCAAAGTTCTTCTTTGTACAGTCAACATCCACAAGAAACGATCTTTTACTGATCAACGCGTCTGCTTCAGCTAACAGGTCTTCCAAGTCTTCCCCCATATCAGAATCACACTCAGAGTCACAGTCGGACACTTCAGCTTCAGAAATAATACTGCCAGACTGGCTTGAGCATTCTTCAACTTCAACTAGTGCATCAGAAGTTTGTTGGGCAAATCATGCTGCACCACCCTGGGGAGCTTCTTCTCTAGTGATTAGATGGTTCCAGTTGAAACCTTCATCAGCTTGAATTACCAGGGCTTGTCCTTGATTGTTGTTTGCAGGAGGCCTCTGATTCTAGTTCTGGTTATTTACTGGGACAATAGCTCGCTCAGTATTTGGATCAGGTTGTGTCTGAGCTTGCTGCCTCTGATTCTGATTGGCTCTGTTGTTGTTGAAGGGATTCTGATGACCTTGTTGCTTTGGTCGGTCACATTCTCTTGCAAAGTGCCCTTTGGTGCCACAATTGTAGCACGTGACCTTAGTTTTATCAAACCCAAACTTAGTGTTGTTGTTTATCAGAACATCTCTCCTCCCTGTCCTGTCCATATACTCCTTTGCCCTTCTCACCACACTTGCGAAGTGCCACTGGATGTCTATCAGATCCATGTCATCTTTATCGATCTGCGAGTAATCCTCTTGTGTAAGATGAGGATTCCCGATCTGTCCTGCAACCAATCCACTGTAGGAGTTGACCAAGGTTGACAGTAGAGCCATGTGTTCTTGAGCTAACTCTACAGTCACCTTCTCTAAACCTGCCGTGTTCAGATGCTCTGCGACTGCGTTGGTCCGATAGCTACCTTGACTTGAAGTCGAAGCACCTCCATATTCACCATAACTTGTAGTTGGAGCCCCACCAAACCCTGATGAAGAAGGTCCACCAAAGTTTGAAGTTGCCTGTGCTGGTGCTGCAAGATGAGAAAAAGGGTTAACACCAAATTGGTTAGTATTATAATTCAAAGGATACTGGTTTCCTTGTCCGAAGGGATAGGTTGGAGGAGGAACATCAGTTGGGGGACCATAGTTGTCAAAGGCATAAACTGGATCCGGGTTAACCACAAAAGCAGTCTGTGGTTTGAATCCACCCACATTGGCGTCCTGAAGAGGGTTCCCGTAGTAGATACTGGGATTCTGTGGAATGAGCGCCTTGTTTGCCCTCCTGATCTCTTCTATCTCCTTGTTCTCCAGCTCGGTTATGAACTCATTGATGGTGAGAGTCTGATATGCATTGCTTGATTGAAGATGTCCAACCATTGATGCCAATGAGGAGGTAGCGCCTCAGCAAATCTTTCCACAAGGTCTGCAGATGAGTACAAGACCCCGTACTGGTACATTTCGGACAGCAAGTGGTAGTATCTTGCAGTCATGTCTCTCAGCGATTCGTTCCCAATAGCATTGAAGTTCTCGAACTCCTTCTTGAGTTGATCCATTTTGACCTTTTGATTCTTCAGATTTCCCTCGTTTCGCTCAGCAAGCGCTAACCAAAGCATCTGTGACGTAGTGCACTGTGCGAATTGATGAAGTATATCTTTGGGAAGAGCTTGTTTCAATGCTGCCATCGCCTTCTTTTTGTAGTTGTACTTCTTCCTCTGATATTCATTCATATCTTCCAGTGAGATCGGAGTATTTGAATTCTCAACCATCGGCCTGCTGTACCCTGTCTCAATTGCTGAACATACGAGACCATCGATACCCTCAATGTATGTCTGAAATCTGCCCTTCCATCCGTGGTAGTCGGACATGTATTGCAGTTTCGGTGCCCTATTCGAACTACCCGTCTCTAAGTCACTCATGAGAACGGAAGACAGATGATTAGTCTGTGAATTCGCAGCAGCCGCGAGTGCCCACGGATTCGCATTCATCGCCTGTTGTTGAGCCGCTAGCGCCCGCGGATTGATTCCGGCAACATTCGCTTGCATTTGCGCTTGTTGCATCCGTTGCGCGTTGCGCTCGGCTGAGAATTGCCAAGGGTTCGTGGATACATTTGCTTGATTGTTCATTTGTTGATTATATTGTTGCCTTGGTCGATTCAGATGTCCCCACGGGTTTGCCATATTTTTAAGTTCGTTAAAAGTCCGATACTTAGTCAAATTTTCAGTTTCAGATTGTTATAGGCGATTGGGAACTGTAATTGTGTGTCTATAGGCGATTAGAGATTTTTATAGGCAATTACAGGTGTAATCACTAGTATTACACGCGATTAGGGTGTAATTGCTAGTGAACAGTTGAGCGAATACAAGTTTATAGGCAATTGGGACACTTCAGGCGATTAGAAGATATCCAACTAGCGATTAGCTTCTAATCGTGTATACAAACCAATGATTATAGGCGAATACACTGTAATCGTGTATACTTGATGCTAATCGCCTATAGATAGGCGATTGGAAGGAAACAGGTTGTTGTAATCGCCTGATCTGATCTGTAACTTCACTTTTGCTCAAAAACTACCATTTTGCCTCAAAATCTTATCCAAAACGATGTGTTTAATCTCCAAATGATAAGAAAAGTTCCCAAAACACTTTTAGAACAAAACCTAATAAAAAACACATGTTTTAATCCATAAAAAACACACTAAGAATTTGAAAATAAGGGTTTTTGTGAAAAACTCAAAGTTTCAAAGTTCAAAACAGGTTTTTGATTAAAAATTACAACTTTCACACACTACTAGAAAAAAACCCTTTCTTGACACGCATTGCGTGTCAAGAAAGGGGTCTGATGACGGGGAAAAGAATGTCAAGGATGGCGGTGTCATAAATTTAACATGACATATTTTCGCGTGTCATCTGTTTATGACACACATTTATGACAGTATTTATTGACACGCATTATGACACTTTTTAATGACACACATTTTTATGACAGTTTTTATAACATAATTTTATGACATTCTTTGCGTGTCATAATTTTTTAAACTAAAAAAAAAAAAAAGTTTCTGTAAAATTACATATTTACCCTCCTGGATTTATTGCAATTTTATTATATGCAAAATAATTAGCAAACTAATAACAAAAACATCATTTCATTATATAATCCATATATATTTATCTAATTACAAACTAATCCGAGACAACGTTTAACGTTTTCAAAAATATATTGTATCGACATTACAATATTGCCTTCAAACAAGTTTCGATCATTTGAAAATAAATGTCGCGGCGTAGCCTAACCATTCTTCGCGTACGACATCCATATCCTCATCCCCGTAATGATCCGCTCATCCCCCAACCTGAGACAACAATAAAATTAATAATTAGTTGAGACATTTATTTTCATTAGTCGAGACATTTATTTTCAACAATAAAATCTCAATATCAACCCGACGACATAGTTCAAATGCAAGATCAAACACTTAAAACAAAAACAATTCGTTTATCGTATAACCTCATTTAACAAATACCGCAACATATCAAAGCATTCATCCCAAGAAAATATCAAATACCGCAACAATCATCCGTAAGTGTCGGTTTCCACTTTCGTATCAGATAACAAGATCATTTTAGGAAAACAAAACACATATATATATCAACTTTCTCAATTTCTCACATAAATTCTAATAGAAAGCCGGAAATTGAATGCATAACTGAACAATCAATAATTTTTTTTGTGAATAAACACACCCACATGAATTACTAACCTGCGTTTCATGATTCATAAAAAAGCGACCTAAGTGCCCTTTTTTGTACATTGCTCGCCTTGTGTTTCATAAGGCGCACAGAATTGCGTCTAGGTGTGCTTTGTGCTTAAGCCGCCTCGAGCGCGATTTTACTGGTTCACATGACTTATTCTCATTGTGCCACATTTTTATTAAGCATTTACTAGTTCAGAGGCACTTCATAGATCCAGGGAAATAGCCATCATATACCAGTCATCAAGAAAAAGTTGGCACACCATTGAACTTGTTGGAAATTTTAGAACTTGCAAAAAAAAAAAAAAAAAAAAAACTACTCAAGATACACAAGGTATAGACATACCTGATGGGACTATATGTAGTACTTGAAGGAGAATATGATGGCAATGTGAGGCTGCACTAAAAAAAAAAAATTGACCTATGACTGAGATGTTCATCAAATAACCTTAACAAAATAACAAATCAACAATAGGCAAGAAAAAAAGCTCAAATAACCTGCATACCACCGTATCATTTCAACCACCAAATGATAATGCCATAACATAATTTGATAATGTCATCAAATAGTTTATCTAGAAGTGAGCAAGCGATAGAAACCAACCAACCAAGCCAAAATAAGCTACCCAATCCAATAACTAGTTTTTTTTTTTAAAAAAAAACATAGGCTAAGCTTCGCTTTCGATTTATTCCCACTCCAAAACTCAACTGAACCATACCCAACTACCCAATCCAATAACTAGGATTTCAGCTTTGTAATTGTAGTACCAGTAGTTAAACCCACATCAATTAGTTTTAAACCCACTTAAGAACACATCAAAACCAACTAATCAGCATCTAAAACAAATTACCTGTAACAAATCGAAGCATGGATCAGCAAATCGCACCTTTCCTGTAATGATTTTGATCTCGGGTCGGGTCTTTCTTCTGGAACCGACGGAATCGTTGGTCAATCAACATGAGGACAACAAATCGATATTTGAACTACAAAGGATATCTATAGAATATTAAAAAGACATCTACAATTAATTTAACAGACAATTATAGACAAGTAATTTGTAATTGGCAACAGCTGATTTAATATACATACACACACACAACAGGCAACACAACTGTTGACAATCTATATATAACTACTGAAACAATTTAACAGCTAATAATCCGACAATGCAATGAGATCAAAATTTAACACCTAATCTAAAATAGCAGCTAAACTAATCTAAAGCTAATCGAATTTAGCAGCCAATTAATTATTCAACACAAAGCTATATTCAAAACCTAATGTATTAACGATTGTTCTTTATTAGAATTTTTCCACCCCGTCTGCAATTCAGAACCCACTGTGAGACTTCTACTTTTAACAGCTCAATAATCACATATTTTTTTACTAATAAGAAATTGCTGATCTGTTATAACTTATAAAACTAGGATTTGAGAAATTGGCAAATGGGTGGAAGAGTCAACAAATTAGTTCATTTGGATAATAAAATTTTCTTACAAAAGTAATATCAAAGCCGTTACATGGTACATCGGATGTACTACATCCTCATCAGCAGAAAGATCATCCATAAACTGGCTTACAGAAATTGGTACATAGCTTTAAGGGATCACATGGTCAGCTGTTCTAATCGGGGAACAGTCTAATATGGCATTACTTTGTGGCATGAGCCTAAATGCTAATGACGACCTATAAAATATAAGTTATTCAAAAGATTTAAATAACATCCTAAATAAACAAAACCATATTATATTTATATAAATTTGATATACCTTCCAGCACTAGCAGTTGTGGAAGTACAATTGGTTGCAGCTCTATATGAAGCAGCTGGGCGAAGGCCTGCAGTGGCATGACTGAGTGCCTTCCCTGTTAATAATAAAAGATCCCCAGGAGCAGAACCGTAATCTGCTAGGTACCAACGACCATTGGGACCACGAACCTAAGGAAAGAAACAAAACGACTACAGAAATGATTCAAAGAACAACAGTTCATTTATTGTATTGGCCGAAACGAGCGAGGTCAGGTTAATGTGGCAAAATGGATGTGTTGGCTAACTGTCATGACTGGTTCAGAATTCGGATTGAAACATATGCATGTCCTTTAGCCATTATCATATATTCATAATTCAGAGCTCTTACATAAAAAACATATGCATTCCTAAAATGCAACAAACTAAGTTACAGCAGGCAATAGCATTAATGCTAGGTACCAACGACCATTGAGACCGCGAATCTAAGGAAATAAACAAAACAACTACAGAAAATCAATCAAATAGTAGGCAAAATTCAAAACATTTCATCAAACACCTGGTAGGCATACTAATAATACACTGCATATAGCTCACATTTTGTTTCATATTCCTTGTTCATTGCAAGTACTCGCCATACCCAACATCATTTTACCAGATAAATTCACCTCTGTCAACATTGGAACAAAAAAGAAGAGGAAAAAACACGGCTGAACAAATGTGATATATCCCAACAGAACATGAAAGAACCGACAGACCGACACCCAATTCAGAACCAACAGAACATGAACAGAAAAATCTAAATATTTTGCTTAATAATCGATCTACATAAGAAAAAACCCTAAATTGACACCCAATTCAGAACCCCCAAAATTAATCACAAACAATTCATTTAGGGAATGTAAATAACAGAATACTTACTTGAGCAATGTCTGATTTGAACTTCAAACTTCAAATTAGGGTTTGATTTGAGAAGGATGCGATGTCTGATTTGAGGAGCAGTCTAATTTTGAAACGAATATAAATGTAATGATGGAGAAGGAGGGTTTGATTTGAGGAGGGTTTTTTCTTATGAGTAGATCGATTAGGGTTAGGGAAAATGGGGAGACATGCTTGATTTGAGCAGATGATGGATTTGAGGTGTTTCTTATGAGTAGATCGATTATTATGTGTTTATTTTGTTAAGGGGGAAGGTTTATGGGGAAGCGGGAGAGAGGATTTAAGATTTAGTTGACACAAAATCATGACATGCTAATTTAAAACCGTCATATTTTTTTATTTTATGACGGAAAATTATTGACATGCATTAAAAAACGTCAAGAAATTATCATTTTTTATCAAAGATGACATTTTTTTTATAACATGCACTTTTGCATGTCATTAAATAGGGTATGTCATAAAAAGAGTGTCAAGAAAGGGTATTTTTCTAGTAGTGACACAAAAACCTACCTGTTTTCACTCGTTTTTGTTATCAAAACGCTCGTGATAAGAGCCTCGGCTCTGATACCACTTGTAGGATCGACGAACGTGTCACCCGACAATCACGAGGGTTATATTTAAGGTGCGGAATCCCTTGAATATGCTTTAATAACAGAAACAAACTTGAAACTAAGATAAACGAGTAATTACAACACACATACGGGTCAAAAGATTAACTTTTATATCATTAAAACAGAGCACGAGTGTTACAATGATCAAACCAAGCAATCTCAGACCTAAGGAGGGTGTTTGGAGAGTGTGTGTGGCAAGAACTAATGATTAGGGCAATGATTGGGCCTATTTATACCCCTTGTACTCGTACAGCCAGTTCTAGCGATTAGGATGCTATGAGACATGTAATTATAGGCGATTGAGCCTTAATCGCCCATAGGGAACTCCTAATCGCATGAACAGTAGTGGTGGATAGGGTCTAATCGCCTATCACCACTCTGTAATCGCCTATAGCCTTAATCACACCCAAAAACGCGTATAAACGTCTCCAAACACCCCGAAACTCGTCCAAACAACATATATACTAGCCTAGGGACATCATGTACTAACACTCATTATGCCATGTGGCACATTCAAAGGAGGGTTGAGGCCACCATTGAACGTCATGTCAGCAACTATCAATTCTTTTATATATATTAATAGATAATAGATTATTTTAGAAAAAGATAAGAATTTAAAAACAAAATTAAATTTTCTCTCTAATGTTTCCTCCCATAACTTTTAAACGTTAATATCTTTTATATACGAGACTTTTTAAAGAAAAAAAATTACACCAAATTAACGAGCGTTTTATTATCTTTCCAATGAATACCATAGTGCTATATAAAAAACGGAGAAAAAAACGACTATTTTTGTGAGGTTTTGTTTTCAAATATATTTTACTCTACTAATAAATCACAAGCGATAAACATAACTTCATAGGCAGAGATTCCTTTTTTTTATATTTGAACTAGCTGATTACCCCGGGAGAGTCCCGGGGTTAAAAATCTAATATTACTTAATAAAAAAGGATAAAAGAAGTAAACAGTCTCAACTTCCTTTAATAGAAAGTTGTTCTAATGTTTATACTATCAAAAGGGGTTCTCATGCTGCGTTCCTAGCAGATTAAAAAATCCCAACCTCTTTTAATGCTAAGCATATCGTTATAGCACATTAACATGGGCAATTTATATATGTAATAGTAGGTTCAAAAACATATACATTATCATAACATGATTAGTGACTTGCCTATATATGATTAAGAAATTACCTAAATACATTGTGTTTTTTTCTGCATGAACAAAAACTCACTAAAAAACATTTTGTTTTGTTTTTGTATAGTACTATATATGGTGCTTGTTGGAAAGATAATAAAGCGATCGTTAATTTGGTGTAATTTTTTTTTTCAAAAAAATGTCATACATAAAAGTTAATAACGTTTAAAAATTGTAAGTGGAAAATAAGAAAAAAATAAAGATAAAAATATTAATTAACATATTTGAAATTTTAAAATAATTAATAGTTCACTAACATTTAAAAAATGTGAGAGGAAAATAAGGAAAAGATATTAATTAACATATTTGAAATTTTAAGATAATGAAGATATAGATTTTATTTAAAAATCTATCTATATATATAAAAGAAAACGTATATGCTGACGCGGCGTGCAATGGAGGCCTCAACCTTCCTTTGAGAGTGCCACGTGGCATCATAATGGAGAGTTTTTGGTGTTTTTGAATTGTTTCCTTTTTTAATTAAATTGAGTTATTTTAGGAAAAAAGAATTTAAAAATAAATTTAAAATTTTCTCTCTCATATTTGCTCCCATAATTTTTAAACGTTTATATCTTTTATATACGGGATTTTTTAAAGAAAAAAAGTACATCAAATTAACGAGCGTTTTATTATCTTTCCAACGAGTACCATAGTGCTATATAAAAAAACGGAGAAAAAATCGACTATTTTTTGTGGGGTTTCGTTCATACAAGAAAAAAACACACAAAGTGTTCATGTTATCACGTAAAATTAGATTTTGTGGGGAATATGTGTTATTACTGATTAGAATACTATGAACATGCAATGATTGAGAGATTTTGTGGTTAGTTAACTTGAGCCATTTGCAATAGGTTATTACATAAAATTAGATTTTTCAACCCCGGGATCCTCCCGGGGTAATCAGCTAGTACAAAATAAATAAATTTAAAAAAAAGCTTCACATGATGTCACATGGCACATTCAATGGGGGGGTTGAGGCCTCCATTGAATGACACCTCATACAAACTCATTTTTTTTATTATAAGTTATAGATATGACAACTTATGGCAAAAATTTGTTCAAAATAAAATAAATAAATAAATAATAATAATAATAATATGATTATTATTATTATTATTATTATTCATTAATCATGTATTGGCAAATTATTAATTATGTTGTCATATTAGATATTTTATTATGTCATATTAGATATTTTAACCCCGGGACGCTTCCGGGATAAAAGCTAGTTCTCTCTCTCTCTATATATATATATAGTAGCAACCAAAGATTTAAGATAAAACAAAATTTGAAGAATGGAGTGTGGATCTATGACATTGAAGTGTTTCTTACTTCTGCTCGTTCTTCTAACTTCTCAATCTCAATCCATAACTCCATCAAGTTCTGTCACACCCTCAAAATCCACTTGCGGAGTTTTACCGCGAGGCGCATGACAAACCAGGATCCAAACCAACGATCACAATAAACAAGTCTAAATGTAGTTAATGCAATACCAAAACATAGTTTTAAAATCCCGTTTACAGCGGAAGCTTATTCAAAATAAAGTTCAACATAAATAAACCAAGTTCAATGTTTGTAAAATCATGCAACTCTATCTAGACGCCGTGCAGACGCGTGCGCCCTAGTTCCATGTGCTACCTTAGCGACCTGAGAAAACATGTAAAAGTTTACGTCAGCACAAAAATGCTGGTGAGTTTACAGGTTTGCAGTTCAAGTACCAAGTCCACCTGTCCATACTATAACAAATAGAAAACCAGTATACGCTAGCTAGGCGTACGTTTTGTTACTACCACGATTGGAAAACCATTACTAACACGTATACCAGTTTTGTGCCCGAATAGTTCCAATTGTTCCTGTTGTTCCTGTTTGAGACAATATGCACTCGCCCGGCCCTCCAAGCCGACGAGCGGGGTTGGTCACTCCCAATAGCGCTATTCACATTTCCCCGTTGTGCAAACCCGCACATTCATGGTTCCCCCCGGGACTTCCAAAGATCGTGTAGTATACGTTAGAACCCATAGTATGACAGAATTTACCAAACAATCGTTTTAACACATGTTTTCTCCCCCGAAAGTATAAAACCAGTTTAAAAGAGGGGCCGTAAACTCACCTTAAGTTCCTTTACTCCTAATCCCGAGTAAAATCAGCTGCTATGTTAGTCCCGTACAGTGGCGACCTAACATATGACAGTTACAAGTACTTAGACTAATAACCCGCAGGTTAATTAGTCCCTAGATGTCCAGACCATAACCAAGTTCGTTTGAAAACACCGTGACTGTTTAACTGACCCAATTGACAAGACTCGACATCCCATTGGTGACCCGAGACTCCCGTGTTATGTTTACGCTCCAAAACATACATTAACGCATCTACACTTAACATACGTTAACACACTCAACAAGTTATAGCACATAGTTCACGTATCACCGAATTACATCCAAATATATGTTACCAAGTTATTAGACATGTTACTGGGTTCCTAGCATGTTTCTACATGTGAAATCGGGTCTCGGAATGCTAATTTATACTTACAGCAGCAGTACACGCGATTAGGAAAAGTCAACTAGCATTTAGGTTGGTCAACTAGCAATTAGTAATCCTAATCGCCTCTATTATAGGCGATTGGGGCTATACCATATGTTATTATTAGCAATTAGGGCTAATCACGTGAACTTACATGCAATTTGGGCTAATCACGTGACATTATATGCGATTGGGGCTAATCACGTGACATTATATGCGATTGGGGCTAATCACATGCCATTATTGGCGATTAGCTCCCCAATCTCATGAATTATAGGCGATTAGCCTTGCTAATCGCCTGTAACCATGCTGTTCCGGTTTTTCGCGCGTTTAACACCCCAGATCAGATCCAGAACGTGTGTAACTACCCAATAGCATCCCAAACACTATCCTAAACATGTTTAACCCAAAACCCTTCGTTCAACCTCGTATTATCAGTCCCGCATGCAACCAAATCAATCCAAACACTATACACATAGCATGCAACATCAATTAACGCATGTAAGCATAACCCTATTATCCGATTACTGAGGTTCCTATCATCATACTAACAATATTACCTCTGACCTAGCATGATAACACATCAAAACATCATCAAGATCCATAAAAATCCTATCTTTCTAATCATACATACCCATAACGCATGTTAATTAGTTATAATCCGATTAACAACCTTTATTGACGATTTTCAGAAAGCCTTTTCGTTTATGAACAGGTCTGGACCATTAGGGATTGATTAAAAACATTTACAAAGTGTTATGGATAAGAATCAAACCTTAGAATTGTAAAAGATTGATGGTTAGACCTTGAAACCTTGTGTTTTTGATCAAAATCGCCTTCCAGAGGTTGTTTAGGTGTGTGGGGCGGTTATGGGACGACTAGGGTTGATATTAGGGAGTTTAGGAGGTTAAGTGTTCTATTTATAGGCGTTTCTAGTCGTTCCAGCACGTTACACGCGATTGTGCAGCAGTTCATGCGATTAGGGCTGCTAATCGCATGAAGTACATGTGATTGGGCCTAATCGCCCAAACTAACACACGATTGGGGGCCTAATCGCCCCTAATGATGCCCACTCGCCTCCCTTATAGGCGATTAGGCCTCCCTAATCGCCTATAGGGGCTGGTTTGGTGCGTTTTGCGCGTTAAACCCCGTTTTAACGTATGTTAACACATATTAACATACCGACAAGTCATATAATGATTGTAAACACATAACACAAGTAAATACACATATTTACACTCGTTCACCAATTCCCGGGACTCGAGACTCGTACGTTCCGTATGCTCTGACGATCCTACAAATCGTCACCGTTTGGACACTTGGTTAAGGACTGACATCTAACGAACCTCTAGACCAACATCCCATGATCTTCTAGACTAGCCAGTAGTTCCCGAACCATAACCCGACCTAACTAACCCAGTTAAGTACCGTATACGCGTGACTCGCTAAGATAGACTTTCATCTAGACCATGTTGTTAACCCGAATTTGCCAGGTGTCACATCATCCCCACGTTAAAAGAATTTTCGTCCCGAAAATTGCACAAGTACCAAAAGAACAAAAGAGTAACGAAGGAATCAAACAAAAAGATAGAAACCAGAAGAGAGATTTACCCGAGTTGTCACATGAAGTACATGTGATTGGGCCTAATCGCCCAAACTAACACACGATTGGGGGCCTAATCGCCCCTAATGATGCCCACTCGCCTCCCTTATAGGCGATTAGGCCTCCCTAATCGCCTATAGGGGCTGGTTTGGTGCGTTTTGCGCGTTAAACCCCGTTTTAACGTATGTTAACACATATTAACATACCGACAAGTCATATAATGATTATAAACACATAACACAAGTAAATACACATATTTACACTCGTTCACCAATTCCCGGGACTCGAGACTCGTACGTTCCGTATGCTCTGACGATCCTACAAATCGTCACCGTTTGGACACTTGGTTAAGGACTGACATCTAATGAACCTCTAGACCAACATCCCATGATCTTCTAGACTAGCCAGTAGTTCCCGAACCATAACCCGACCTAACTAACCCAGTTAAGTACCGTATACGCGTGACTCGCTAAGATAGACTTTCATCTAGACCATGTTGTTAACCCGAATTTGCCAGGTGTCACATCATCCCCACGTTAAAAGAATTTTCGTCCCGAAAATTGCACAAGTACCAAAAGAACAAAAGAGTAACGAAGGAATCAAACAAAAAGATAGAAACCAGAAGAGAGATTTACCCGAGTTGTCACATCATCCCCACGTTAAAAGGAATCTCGACCCGAGATTCATTCAGCTGCCGAAGAGACATGCCTCGACTCGAACGCTTCCTTAGGGAAGAGATGAGGATACTTAGACTTCATCTGATCCTCCCGTTCCCATGTATATTCCGGTCCCCGGTTCGAGTTCCACCGAACCTTAACGATACGAATCTTGCTGTGACGTAGGCTACGAATCTTGTAATCAAGGATCTCCACAGGTTCTTCCACAATCCGAAGACGATCATCAACCTTGATCTCTTCTAGTGGAACGATGAGAGACTCGTCAGCCAGACACTTCTTCAAGTTTGACACGTGAAAGACGTTATGTACGTTACCGAGCTCCGTCGGTAGATCAAGTCGATATGCCACCGGCCCAATCCGTTCCAGGATCGTAAATGGGCCGACATATCGCGGATTGAGTTTGCCACGCTTTCCAAAGCGTATGACGCCCTTCCACGGTGAGACTTTTAGAAGTACCTTGTCATTGACTTGGAACTCCAGTGGTTTGCGACGCTGATCAGCATAACTCTTTTGCCGGTCCCGTGCCGCCGCCAACCGATTTCGAATCTGTACGATCTTTTCCGAAGTCTCGTACACTAGTTCGGGCCCAGTGAGTTGACTCTCACCCACCTCAGCCCAACAAAGAGGAGAGCGGCATTTCCGTCCGTACAGTGCCTCGAACGGAGCAGCCTTGATGCTCGTATGATAACTGTTGTTGTACGAGAATTCTACCAACGGCAGATGAGCTTCCCAACCCTTCCCAAAATCGATCACACACGCCCGCAGCATGTCTTCTAAAGTTTGAATAGTACGCTCACTCTGACCGTCAGTCTGTGGATGGTAAGCCGTACTCATGTCTAGTTGGGTACCCAAAGCCTTGTGCAAAGACTTCCAGAAGTGAGAAGTAAAATGGGAGTCACGATCCGAGATAATAGAAACAGGTACCCCGTGCTTAGAAACAACTTCTTTCAAGTAAAGACGAGCCAAACGATCCATAGTGTCGGTCTCCTTAATAGCAAGAAAATGGGCTGATTTCGTTAACCGATCGACAATCACCCATATCTTGTCGTTCCCGCTTGGTGACTTAGGAAGTTGTGTGACAAAATCCATAGTAATCCGTTCCCATTTCCATTCCGGAATTTCAGGTTGTTGCAGGAGACCCGACGGTTTCTGGTATTCCACTTTGACCTTAGCACAGGTCAAGCATTTGCTCACGTATGAGGCTATGTCCGACCTCATGTTTGGCCACCAGTAAAGCACCTTTAGATCCTGGTACATCTTATCCGACCCAGGATGAATAGAATACCGGGACTTATGAGCCTCATCAAGAACAAGCTCTCGTAGTCCCCCGAATAAAGGAACCCATATGCGTTCTGCGAAGTAGTGTAGGCCATCAGGCCTTCGCTCTAGATGCTTGTCGGCACCGTGCATGGTTTCAGCTTTAAGGTTTTCCTCCTTCAAAGCTTCCAACTGGGCAGAACGGAGTTGATCAGGTAACGACGAATGGATAGTGAGCTGCAACGCCCGAACGCGACGAGGTTTAGAAGATTCCTTCCTGCTCAAGGCGTCTGCTACAACATTCGCCTTGCCAGGATGGTACTTAATAGCACAATCATAATCGTTCAAAAGTTCAATCCAGCGACGCTGCCGTATGTTCAAGTGTTGTTGGTCGAAAATGTGTTGGAGACTCTTGTGATCGGTGTAGATGGTGCATTTGGTACCGTACAAGTAATGTCTCCAAATTTTCAACGCGAATACCACGGCACCCAACTCCAAGTCATGAGTTGTGTAGTTCTTCTCATGCACTTTAAGTTGACGAGAAGCATACGCAATCACTTTCTCGCGTTGCATCAACACGCAACCGAGTCCATGAATGGAAGCATCACAGTAAACGACAAAATCATCAGGACCCTCCGGTAAAGACAGAATAGGAGCAGAACACAGTTTAGACTTCAGTTCTTCAAACGCTGACTCTTGTGATTCACCCCAGCCGAACTTCTTATCCTTCTGAGTGAGAGTGGTGAGGGGTTGAGCAATCTTCGAGAACCCCTGAATGAAACGACGGTAGTAGCCCGCAAGGCCTAGGAATTGCCGCACCTCAGTTGGCGTCTTAGGTGCTCCCCAGTCCTTGATCGCTTCGATTTTAGCAGGATCGACATGAATCCCTAGTTCATTAACCACATGTCCTAGGAACTGGACTTCGCGTAACCAAAAGTCACACTTTGAGAACTTGGCGTAAAGTTGTTCCCGTCGCAAGAGTTCCAAAACTAACCGCAGATGTTCCCCGTGTTCAGTCTCGTTCTTGGAGTAGATCAGAATGTCATCAATAAACACAATGACAAACTTGTCCAGATACGGTTTACAGACGCGGTTCATCAAGTCCATGAAAACCGCCGGTGCGTTCGTGAGACCGAAAGGCATGACCAAGAATTCAAAATGGCCATAACGTGTTCGAAAAGCAGTCTTTGCAACGTCAGCCTCCCTGACGCGCAGCTGGTGATAACCGGACCTCAAATCGATCTTGGAATAATAACTAGAACCCTGAAGCTGGTCGAATAGATCATCGATACGTGGAAGAGGATAACGGTTCTTGATAGTCAACTTGTTCAGCTCTCTGTAGTCTACACATAATCGGAAACTCCCATCCTTCTTCTTGACAAATAAAATCGGGGCTCCCCAAGGGGAAGAACTTGGTCGGATGAAACCCTTGTCCAAGAGTTCCTGTAACTGGCTAGATAATTCCTGCATCTCGGGAGGTGCAAGGCGGTAGGGGGCCCGAGCAATAGGAGCAGCCCCTGGTACGAGATCAATACCGAACTCGACTTGACGATGAGGAGGAAGACCAGATAAATCATCGGGAAAAACATCAAGAAATTCGCGTACCACCGGAATGTCGTCAAGCTTCTTCTCATCACTGGAGGGAACAGATAAAAGCGCCAATACGGCTGGATAACCCTTTCGAAGACACTTAAGGGCTTTCATGCTAGAGATGATGTTTAGCGAAACACCACCCTTGATACCGTACACAGAAAGAAATTCTCCATCAGGGAGAGGAATCCGAATAACCTTATCGTAACAGACGATCTCCGCGCGATACAAAGATAACCAATCCATTCCTACTACCACGTCAAAACTACCCAATGGTACCGGCATAAGGTCGATGGGGAACGATAAACCCGACAACTCTAACTGACACTCCCGAAGAACACTAGCAGCTTCAATCGTTTTACCGTCAGCTAACTCGATAACATACTTGGTCTCTAATGGTACGGATACTACACCTAGCAGTCGACTAACATCCACGGATACAAAACTCTTGTCGGCACCAGAATCAAACAACACGCTAACGGAATGATTATTGAGAAGAAACGTACCGGTGACTGTATCAGGATCTTGCCTCGCCTCAGCAGCTCCAATGACGAAGGCACGTGCATTTCTGCCGCCGCCCCCGTTGTTACCATTCCCATTGTTTCCACCCTGTTTCAGCTTTGGGCAATCCTTCTTGTAATGCCCAGTGTCACCGCAGTTGTAGCACCCTTGTTTCCCTGTAGTACCCTGAGTAGTCGGAGCAGAACTGTTGGTCGGAGCCTGAGTCGATGGAAGTGCAACCCGACAATCTTTAGCATAGTGGCTCTGATACCAATCTGTCACACCCTCAAAATCCACTTGCGGAGTTTTACCGCGAGGCGCATGACAAACCAGGATCCAAACCAACGATCACAATAAACAAGTCTAAATGTAGTTAATGCAATACCAAAACATAGTTTTAAAATCCCGTTTACAGCGGAAGCTTATTCAAAATAAAGTTCAACATAAATAAACCAAGTTCAATGTTTGTAAAATCATGCAACTCTATCTAGACGCCGTGCAGACGCGTGCGCCCTAGTTCCATGTGCTACCTTAGCGACCTGAGAAAACATGTAAAAGTTTACGTCAGCACAAAAATGCTGGTGAGTTTACAGGTTTGCAGTTCAAGTACCAAGTCCACCTGTCCATACTATAACAAATAGAAAACCAGTATACGCTAGCTAGGCGTACGTTTTGTTACTACCACGATTGGAAAACCATTACTAACACGTATACCAGTTTTGTGCCCGAATAGTTCCAATTGTTCCTGTTGTTCCTGTTTGAGACAATATGCACTCGCCCGGCCCTCCAAGCCGACGAGCGGGGTTGGTCACTCCCAATAGCGCTATTCACATTTCCCCGTTGTGCAAACCCGCACATTCATGGTTCCCCCCGGGACTTCCAAAGATCGTGTAGTATACGTTAGAACCCATAGTATGACAGAATTTACCAAACAATCGTTTTAACACATGTTTTCTCCCCCGAAAGTATAAAACCAGTTTAAAAGAGGGGCCGTAAACTCACCTTAAGTTCCTTTACTCCTAATCCCGAGTAAAATCAGCTGCTATGTTAGTCCCGTACAGTGGCGACCTAACATATGACAGTTACAAGTACTTAGACTAATAACCCGCAGGTTAATTAGTCCCTAGATGTCCAGACCATAACCAAGTTCGTTTGAAAACACCGTGACTGTTTAACTGACCCAATTGACAAGACTCGACATCCCATTGGTGACCCGAGACTCCCGTGTTATGTTTACGCTCCAAAACATACATTAACGCATCTACACTTAACATACGTTAACACACTCAACAAGTTATAGCACATAGTTCACGTATCACCGAATTACATCCAAATATATGTTACCAAGTTATTAGACATGTTACTGGGTTCCTAGCATGTTTCTACATGTGAAATCGGGTCTCGGAATGCTAATTTATACTTACAGCAGCAGTACACGCGATTAGGAAAAGTCAACTAGCATTTAGGTTGGTCAACTAGCAATTAGTAATCCTAATCGCCTCTATTATAGGCGATTGGGGCTATACCATATGTTATTATTAGCAATTAGGGCTAATCACGTGAACTTACATGCAATTTGGGCTAATCACGTGACATTATATGCGATTGGGGCTAATCACGTGACATTATATGCGATTGGGGCTAATCACATGCCATTATTGGCGATTAGCTCCCCAATCTCATGAATTATAGGCGATTAGCCTTGCTAATCGCCTGTAACCATGCTGTTCCGGTTTTTCGCGCGTTTAACACCCCAGATCAGATCCAGAACGTGTGTAACTACCCAATAGCATCCCAAACACTATCCTAAACATGTTTAACCCAAAACCCTTCGTTCAACCTCGTATTATCAGTCCCGCATGCAACCAAATCAATCCAAACACTATACACATAGCATGCAACATCAATTAACGCATGTAAGCATAACCCTATTATCCGATTACTGAGGTTCCTATCATCATACTAACAATATTACCTCTGACCTAGCATGATAACACATCAAAACATCATCAAGATCCATAAAAATCCTATCTTTCTAATCATACATACCCATAACGCATGTTAATTAGTTATAATCCGATTAACAACCTTTATTGACGATTTTCAGAAAGCCTTTTCGTTTATGAACAGGTCTGGACCATTAGGGATTGATTAAAAACATTTACAAAGTGTTATGGATAAGAATCAAACCTTAGAATTGTAAAAGATTGATGGTTAGACCTTGAAACCTTGTGTTTTTGATCAAAATCGCCTTCCAGAGGTTGTTTAGGTGTGTGGGGCGGTTATGGGACGACTAGGGTTGATATTAGGGAGTTTAGGAGGTTAAGTGTTCTATTTATAGGCGTTTCTAGTCGTTCCAGCACGTTACACGCGATTGTGCAGCAGTTCATGCGATTAGGGCTGCTAATCGCATGAAGTACATGTGATTGGGCCTAATCGCCCAAACTAACACACGATTGGGGGCCTAATCGCCCCTAATGATGCCCACTCGCCTCCCTTATAGGCGATTAGGCCTCCCTAATCGCCTATAGGGGCTGGTTTGGTGCGTTTTGCGCGTTAAACCCCGTTTTAACGTATGTTAACACATATTAACATACCGACAAGTCATATAATGATTGTAAACACATAACACAAGTAAATACACATATTTACACTCGTTCACCAATTCCCGGGACTCGAGACTCGTACGTTCCGTATGCTCTGACGATCCTACAAATCGTCACCGTTTGGACACTTGGTTAAGGACTGACATCTAACGAACCTCTAGACCAACATCCCATGATCTTCTAGACTAGCCAGTAGTTCCCGAACCATAACCCGACCTAACTAACCCAGTTAAGTACCGTATACGCGTGACTCGCTAAGATAGACTTTCATCTAGACCATGTTGTTAACCCGAATTTGCCAGGTGTCACAAGTTCAAGATCGTTTGTTACAAGTCTTCCTGGATATCCTGGCCAACTTCCATTCAAGCTGGAAACCGGGTACGTATATCTCATCCCCGTATGAGATTTTTATTATTAGTGGTTTAGTTTAACATTTATTTATAAATGGTTTTAGGCCTTATAAATCAATAACTTATATCTCTTCACAAATTTTGTATGAAAGGTATATAGGAATAGGGGAAAAAGAAGAAG
Organism: Ambrosia trifida; assembly: GCA_028751855.1. NCBI lineage: Eukaryota > Viridiplantae > Streptophyta > Magnoliopsida > Asterales > Asteraceae > Ambrosia > Ambrosia trifida. The sequence goes on from CM054131.1 coordinate 10,457,230, forward strand.
CACAGTTCTTCTACTACTTCGTTGAATCCGAAAGAAATCCAGATGAAGATCCACTCATATTCTATCTCACCGGTGGTCCTGGATGTTCTGCTGTTATCACCTTCTTCTATCAAATAGGTACGAATTATTATTTCTACTGTTTTGGTGTGTGTGTATATATATATATATATATATATTAATTTTTTTTTTCATATCAAAACAAGTTACATTTAAATATTGGGTAAGCGGGCAACAAGCTGCGTCGCTATTCCCTTTAAAATCGCAAGTTATATTTATGAATGATGCATGCTAATACCTATATAATGTTTTGAAGGGATGAGCTCTCGGGATGTGGTGTTAGCTATAGGGTGTAGTGATAAATTATCAATTTTAGTGGTTGTGAGCAACTATACAACTAAATTACTCCAAATGATTATGATCTAAATTTAAAGAACTAAGGAAGTACTGTACGTAAAAAGCAAACTTGATGAGAAAAGTAGGGTTTCTCCATGAATCCATAAATATAAACCTAAGATACAGTGTTTATTATTCAAACTACATCGCTTCCTTGAATTTGTTACAAGGATTCTCAGTGGGAAAACTATTAAAATAGTCAAAAGTTTACTGTACCTTACCGTGTATGTACTAGTAGGGTTTCCGCGCGATGCATCGGGAAACTTAAACACTTCTAAGGGTGTGTATGGTTCAGTTCAGTTGGATTATCAGCCCCAATCAAAACTAAAACCAAAGTCGATCAGATAATCGATCTTATTAACAATTGGTTATTTGGTTCGATTTATATGGTTTGATTAGCGATTTTTAGTCCGGTTTAGTTAATTTTGGTTAATAACAAAAAACAAACTTTGGCAAAATTTTTGGTTAGATATTTAAAAATCACGTGTGTAGGATTACTATTCAACAGAATCCATTACTTTATAGCGAGACATAGAGTTTGCGTGAAGCCAGAGAAAAAGAAGATGATATTGAAGGAATCGAGAGAAAAGACAGAATAAGTGGCAAAGATAAATGATTCAAATTTCAAATTTTAAAATATCAAAACCCTCTCTATTTCTTCAACCACTACAATTCATAAACTTCTCTACTTAATTTCAAACCATATTATGAGTATAATTTGCTATGTACTTTTAATTAAAAATTTGATTTTTTACGTGATTAACAATATCTCGGGGTGAACAATAATTGAACCCACAACCAAAATCGAACAAAAAACATGCAAAACCGAACCGAAAATTAACCAAAACCGAGTTAACCTAATATCGGTTTTTATTTACTCTAAGTTAACCAAAATTAACAAACCGAAACTGAACCATTCATATATTTATATCTTTTATACATTCATTTCATGTATTTATACCTCCATTTCGTGTACTTCTAAGCACAAATTTTAACCAAAGTTTAGTTTTGATTATTAACCAAAATTAACTAAACCGAACTAAAAATGACAATCTAATCAAATAGACTACACCAATTAACTGGTTGGTTAATAAGAACGATAAACCGATAATGTCGATTTTTGTTTTGGTTATGGCTGATAACCGAACTGAACCGAACCCATCCATGCACCATTAGAAGTGTCTGTGTTCCTTATTAAATTGTGCGTGTACACTGTTATGAATATATAAATGGTTCCGTCTGACTGATTTCGGTTAACTAAGGGTACAAAAAGAAAAAGAAAACGATAACTGATTTAAATTTTAATCGGATGTTAGTTAATTCAGTTTTCAATTAATTTTGGTTGTCTGTTTTTTTTGTTTGGCTTCTGTGAACGGTTTAAGTATTGCTCACTCCTAGATATTGTTAATCATGTAGCACATAAAAATTTTTAAATTAAAAAAATAGCAATACTACACGAATACACGCAAATTAAAGATAATAAAATGTTCTTTATTATGAAGTAATTTTTTTATAAAGTATTACTGTATGAAATAAATATAACTATTTAAAAATATGACTAAACCGACATGACCTTTTAAAACCAACATAACCGTCCTAAACTACTTGTGACACACCGGTTCACAATTATCATCTTCTAGACTTTAGGACATAATATTATAACACCTAACATATGTACAAAACTTAAGTTAACATATTTTTCTGAATCAGTCTGATAGGTTTTACAAAAAAAAAACCTACAAAACTTCCAAGAAACATCAAGATAAAAGAGGGATCAAGCCAAAGCTTTTCAAATATTTTTTTCATTCATGTTCATACTAAAAATAAAATGGCTATTAAATAGCCTAAGACCAATCGAAAACAAACCACTAACTTACCCACTAAACAATAATACTACCTAACAGTTAGCACACTACTTGACCCACTACTCTAAATTACAAAGACCCACTAATTAAAATTTACATAAACTTAAAGGAACATAAAAATGCAAATTTGATAAATTGGACTGCAACATGCAAACCCACGTTGTGCATGGGTATTATGGAGTACATGGGTGATATGGCATGGTGGCTCAAGTAGACACGTGTCATAGTCTATGTGTTCTTTGATATAACCACAATTGTTGAAAGAAAGGAATAATATATGCAATAGAACCAAATTCAAAATAGTAGCCTATATATATATATATATATATATATATATATATATGGTAAATGGGGGTCAAGATCCTGTACAAAGTGTGTTTTGTGTGAGAAGAGTGAGAAGGTGTTTTAGCCATTAGATCATTTTAATCTATGATGTAGATTAATTGAGTAACATTTTGGTAATTAGTATTATATTATTAATAATAAATTAAATGCTATAAGGGTATTGTTGTAAAATTGACACTCACATTTAATTCACATTTATTAATATAAAGAAACATTCAATCTATTCACTCACATCTCTCTTTCTCTTCTCTCTCTATATCTCTTCCTCATCTGCAACAAACACGCACATAAATCACCGGAGTGTTTTTTTTTTCTTTTTTTTTACGAATGAAGATGAAGACTACGTCTGGAATGAAGATGAAGACTATTTTGTTACATTCATATTAGTGTGTTATATATTCATGGTGGTTTAGTGTATTACATGGTGTAAAATGACATCGATGTGTTTATCTTCGTTAATGTGTTTTAAAGATTCAAGTTATGGTGTTTAATATTCAAAAGCATGTATTATGGGGTGGTGTATTACAGTGTGGTGTTTTATATTCATATTTATGTGTTTTATCTTCATATGATCATATAAGTTAGTTTTATTTTTGTACGCTATAAAAATTTGTAAATGATAAAACACCATGTAAGATTAACACCTTTTACATGAATATAATAAAACACAAAATGTTGTGTAAAAAATATCAAAATCAGCCTTAAATGTAAAACACCACACATTGACTATTAAAACACCATGCTGATCTGTATGTGTATTCTATACCTGCGAAACTTGAAGCATGTCGACCAACGTATTATACATACAATTATCCATCTAAACTACAAAACACCATGAAACAAACTCGAAAAAATAAAAAAAATAGAAATCGGAATTTTTGTATTTCTTTTTGAATCTGACGAAGTGAGATTGTAAGTTGCAAAACAATTTGTTTGAAAAAGTCATAATAATATCCTAAAAGTTCTCCAAATTAATAGCAAACATTATTATCACAATTATCTCTAAAAATAAGATTAGAATGCAAATTACTTTGATACCCTTCTAATTAATATTTTAAAATGCCACGTGTCACTCCCACATTGCTTCTCACCCTTCTCACAAAATTTTGATTTTGTACAAGAACCTAACTCTGGTAAATGGAACAAAATAGAAAATACAACACATAGGTATATATTATAATTAGTCAACCCTAATACACATATCCACATGTTTCATATCAGCTTCATTATACTAGGCAATTCTCACACAGTCATTTAATCGAACAATTAAGCGTTATGCATTGAAATGAAGTGATGATGGTGATTTGAATGGATGAGGGTGTTATGCATTGAATTGATTTGTTATGCTTCATGAATTCATGAGCTTTATAGATATTTACTTACCTTTGCATGTGCATGAGTATTCGTGGCTAGAAGGCTTCCTTTTCTTATTAAGGTTTTGGTAACTACCATATATATATAGTGCCCCTAGCTCATTGGCCTTTTTGAAATCTAATTAGTGTTTGTGAAAGACTATATATTTTAGGGAAATTGGATTTAAACACCCTCAACTATTGACAGTGGCCGTTGACGCACTGAACTACAAAATTGACAAACATCACACTGTACTTTCAACTTATTGGCCTGTATCACCCTCAGACTAACCATGGTTAATTTTTGCTGACTTGGCATGGTGACATGTCCATTTTTGCTGACGTGGCAGGTGACGTGTCCATGCCACATCAGCAAAAATGGACACGTCACCATGCCACGTCAGCAAAAATTAACCATGGTTAGTCTGAGGGTGATACAGACCAATACGTTAAAAGTACAGTGCGGTGTTGTTCAATTTTGTAGTTCAGTGCGTCAACGGCCAATTGCCAATAGTTTAGGGTGTTAAAATCCAATTTCCCTATATTTTATGTTGTGAGCAGGGCCGTCCCTGAAAATCTCTAAAAAATCATGTACCCTATTCGAAACGTTAAAAATTAGGCCCCTTAGGCCAAGTTTAAGTGTTAATTAAATGAGTTATATAAAAAATATATACATATATAGGAATTTTTTAAAAAATTAGGTCCTCAAGATTTATGGACCCTGTTCGGTTGGCCTCCTCGGACCACCCCAAAAACGGCCGTGGTTGTGAGTCGAATTGTTATGGTTCAAATTACCATACTGGAAAATATTTCCATTTCTAAGAATTCATTTCTACATTACTACTTTTTTGCAGGTCCACTTAGTTTCAACTTTGATAATGCTCCCGAAAACATTACACTCACATTAAATCCAAACTCATGGACAAAGGTTCATAAATATATACTTTTTGCACCACTTAATTAATTAGTATTGCGCAATGATACCATCCAGTAAAATTGAAACGGTTGGTTAAATTGTACGTGTAGATGGCTAATGTCATCTTTGTCGATATGCCTGCTGGCGCTGGATTCTCGTATGCCACAACGACAGAAGCATCAATTAGCAGCGACAAAATTGTGGTGAAGCAGGCTCACGATTTTCTTAGAAAGGTCTCATATCTGATTTTAACTTTCTTATTTTTGTACCAAAATCGATATAAATAAAGTTTATATATATATATATATATATATCTATTGATGATTGGTACTGTACATGCAACAGTTTCTTATCAATCATCCTAAGTTCTTGAACAATCCTCTATACATATCGGCCATCTCTTACATGGGCATTGTCACGCCTATCATTACTTTGGAAGTGTACAACGGTAGTCCATCCTCTCCGATGATATATTCATTTTCATTATGTTAACGCTATGAATGCATGAAAGAAAGATTATGAATTAACTTTGAAAAATTATTGTTTGTAGCTAACGAACGCGGTGATCAACCTGCATTGAATATCCAAGTAAATAACAGGACTTTGTGATTGCTAAAATCCTATCACAATTAGAATTTGAAGAGTGATGAAGAATTAAACTAATCTTGGTTTCATGATTTGTGACTTAGGGTTACATTCTATGCAGTCCTCTCACCGATAAGTTTATGGACTTCAATTCTAGGGTTGAGTATGCTCATCGAATGGCACTTATATCTGATGATACTTATAAGGTACCTAAATCTAGATTTTATATATAAACGTACACCATAATATTAACCTATGAGTATATACTTATATACCAAATTAATTTTGCAGTCTGCAATAGAAAACTGTCGAGGTAATTATGTGAACACCGATGACACAACTAATTCAATATGCGCAAACAGTCTTCAAAGTTACAAGGAGGTGAATAGGTGACCCTGTTGATCGAATAGATTTATAAGACCATGTTTTCTTTTGTAAACCATTACTTTTTTTGGAATTACAGTGCACAAGTGATATAAACATGGAACATATTTTGGAGCCGCTTTGTAATAAATCAGATCTGAAGCCATATTGTCGAGTACTTTCCATCTATTGGGTAATTATTGTTGCAAAAAACCAAAGACGTTTGGATAACTAACCGGTTTATTTGGCTCGTTGTAGGAATACTTTTATGATTTTGCAGCAGATTGGGCAAATGATGAGGCTGTGCAACAAGCTCTCAACATTCGTCAGGTACATCACCAATAAAAAAAACAAACAAACAAAAACACCAATAAAGTTGTTATTAATGCGGTGTCAAGAAAACGATGGTCAAAGTAATTCATTAATTTTCTGGTGGAGAACATCGATACATGGCTTTGGATAAATACAAAAGGAAAATAACTAGAAAAAAGAAAGAACCGACACTTGAGGCAAATTATATGGCTTGATAGTTGGAAGAGACAGGAGCGATAATAACCAAGAATATATCCCAAAATAAGAATATCCGTAAATTGACTTAGCACATTTACAGAATAGGCAATGTCGGGTCTAGTGGCTTGTAGGTAGAGCAACCTTCCTACTAAGCGGCGGTACCGATTAGCAATGACTTTGGCTTCTTCACTTCTTTTATCCAACTTTAGGTTCTGCTCAAAAGGAAATGGGCTTGGCTTGCATCCTAGTAACCCACAATCTTCGAGAATATCTAAAATATACTTTCTTTGGCTTAGAACTAGACCTTCAGGAGTACGGGCAACTTCTATACCAAGAAAGTACTTTAGAGTACCTAAGTCTTTGATGCTGAAACATTTGTCTAGCTCATCTTTGGTGTGTGGGATTTTCGCCACGTCATTTCCTACCATAATAACGTCGTCCACATAGATGAGGGCTGCCACAAAACACTTATCCTTCTTGAAAATGAAGAGTGAGTAATCTGCCTTGCACTGCTTGAAACCGAGTTCGAGAAGGGATGAGGTGAACTTTTGGTACCAATTTCGAGATGCTTGTTTTAGCCCATAAAGGGACTTATTCAACCTGCAAACTATAGTGTCATTTTCTATAGCAAATCCTTGTGGCAGTTTCATATAAACTTCCTCGTTCAGATCTCCATGCAAAAAGGCATGATTAACATCAAGTTGATTGATAACCCAATTTTTCTTGACAGCTATGGCTATAAGTGTTCTAAGTGTTACCAATTTTGCGATTGGGACGAACGTGTCATGATAATCAACTCCCTCCATTTGTGTGAACCCCTTTGCAACAAGGCGAGCCTTGAATCGTTTAACTTCTCCATTCGGTTTATATTTTATTTTATAAACCCATTTTGAATCGACCACACGTTTCCCTTTTGGAAGGTCAACTAATGTCCACCTACTGTTTTCTTCAAGGGCTCGTATCTCTTTTTTCATAGCTTCTTTCCATCTTTCGTCTTGCACAGCTTGATTAAACTATCTAGGCTCATTATTAGAAGTAATGGCCGCCAAAAAAGCTTTATGTGACTTAGAAAACTTTTTGTATGAAACGAAATTGGACAAGGTATCTACCGTCGAGGAGGCTTGACTTGGTGTGGGTTTTGCATGGCCAACCAATGGGGGAAGCTTTACTTCATAGTCACTTAAGTGGGCTGGTTGCGATATGTAGTCTCATGGCTCATTGTTTCGATGTCGGGCAGAGTTGGATCATCATTAGTGGGCTGATTTAACTGCTCATTTTTAGTGGGCTCTTCATTTCTGATGGACTCATCAAATGTGGACTTTCTTGGACTTTTACTTTGACCACAGATTGGTTGGTTTAAGGGATCAAGGGCAATATCTACTTCTTCATAAACTAGTTTGTTATTCTTGAAAGGAAATTTGTCTTCATAAAATTTGGTGTCCTTTGAAATTATGATTTTATGGGTTTCGATGTCAAGAATTTTATAACCTCTTTTTCCTTGAGGGTAACCCATGAACACTCCGAGCCTCTCCCTTTCTTCAAATTTATCACCTTTGGTGTCGGTGTTTCGATAGTATGCCAAACAACCAAAAACCCGCATATCACCGTAATCGGGTTTCTGGTTGTATAACAACTCAAAAGGAGTTTTGCCATCAATAACTTTTGATGGCAATCGGTTAATGATGTAGGTGGCCGTCAAGATGCATTCACCCCAAACCTTTTAGGTAAGTTGGCTTCAAATCTTAGTGATCGAGCGACTTCAAGTAAGAGTCGGTGTTTTCGCTCGACAACTCCATTTTGTTGGGGTGTGTGAGGGCAAGTGATTTCAAGTAAAATGCCTCGTTCATTACAAAAATTAATCATTTCGTTAGATGTGAACTCTCCTCTGTTGTCACGTCTAATTTTCTTGATAGGCCTTTCAAATTGAGTTTTTACCATATTACAAAAAAAATTTAAACACTTACTGGCTTCATATTTGAATTTTAGGAGAAATACCCATGTAGCCCTACTGTAATCGTCTACAATAGTTAAAAAATAATTTGCCCTTGAGAGAGACGGAGTACGATACTTTCCCCAAATATCACAATGCACCAAATCAAAACAAGCATTTGTTTTTATGAAACTCCTTGAAAATCGGAGCCTGGTATGTTTGGCCTTAGAACAAGAGTCACACAGTTTGTTTAAAGTAATACCTTTGAGGAAATCATTGGTACAAGCTTATCTTCAGAGGCATGTCCCAACCTTTTATGCCAGATGTTCCGAGTACTCATCATAGCTCTTCTCACACCATTGACCAACCCCATTCGGTATAGACCTTTCCTACATTTACCCGCACTAATTAATCTCCTTGTGTGAAGCTTCTGCATGACGCAAAAGTCAGGAAAAAACGTAACGGCACATTGAAGATCATTAGCTAATCGGCTCACAGATAAAAGATTACAATTAAACTCGGGAATATAAGGAACACCCTTTAATTTTGCCCCTCCTTCAAGATTGCATTCACCTCTTCCCTTTACAGGGATTGCATTTCCTTCAGGGATGATGACTGGTGCCTCATTAGGGTAAACAATTTTGTTACTAGGAATTTCTTCATCATGAGTTATATGTTCAGTGGCACCTGAGTCCACAACCCATTCATCATCCCAACCACCTTTAATCGCCATATTTTCCATCCTAAATGTGTTGTTTTTGGCAAAGAATTTTAAGAATAACTGGAACTGTTCTTTTGTCAAACCTGGTACAGGACTTGTATAAGTCCCAATGTGAGTTGCCTTTGGTTTTCCTTCATCTCGATTTGCATTACTTGACCGTCTATTCGGACAACCAATTTACTTGAAACATCTATCCCAGTCATGTCCATTTCTTCCGCAATGAGTGCATTGTTCGATCGCGTCTCCACGCCTTTGTCGTTGATTTGTGTTGTTGTCACGCTGACCAGGTATGCACGCCTTGAATGCGGTGGTTTCGGTGGGCGTTGTCTTCTTCTCACCCAAAATTATTCTTTGTTGTTCTTCTTCAGCAACTTGGTGGCAGATGTATGGCGTGTTTTCAATATTACGCACGCTTCGGTTTGTTTTATCGTCAGCCATGGTGATGGTCGCCGGTTAGGTTTGTGTTTTATGTTTGAACCGCTCTGATATATACCATCAAGAAAACGATGGTGAAAGTAATTCATTAATTTTCTAGTGGAGAACATCGATACATGGCTTTGGATAAATACAAAAGGAAAATAACTAGAAAAAAGAAAGAACCAAGACTTGAGGCAAATTATATGGCTTGATAGTTGGAAGAGACTGGAGCAATATTAATAACTAGGAATATATCCCAAAATAAGAATATACTCTAAATTTCAATAGTGTGCCTGCTAATAATGTGTATACAATAAGTTATATATATAAATTTAGGTGAATATTATCAACTATGTTATGTTAAATGTGCATTCAGGGAACAATTGGAAAATGGGAGTTCTTCAACACGACTATGCATTACACTGAAGGGAAAAATGACACATTTTGCTACGCTTATGATATTTACAGTAGTTTCTCCTACCATAAGAAACTTGTTAGCAAAAACTGCCGAGCTTTGATCTTCAGGTGAGTTGACAATATTGTCCCTCCAATAAGGGCCAGCCGGCCTCATGTGCGAGATGTGCTAATATCTTAAATATGCTTATCTAGTTTTTTTTTTCTTTTTTTTTTAAAAGCAAAAGTCCATAATAATATGTAGAACACACAAAAAAAAAAAAAAAAATAGTAAAACTAGTTTCGGCTCATTTATCGTTTTATTACTGATTTATATATAAGTTTATATTTAGGGTGTCACACCCTCAAAATCCACTTGCGGAGTTTTACCGCGAGGCGCATGACAAACCAGGATCCAAACCAACGATCACAATAAACAAGTCTAACATGAACATAATGCAATTTCAAAACAATGTTTAAAATCCCCGTTTACAGCGGAAGCTTATTCAAAATAATTATTCAATAATAAACCAATGTTCAATGTTTGTAAAATCATGCAACTCTAGCTAGACGCCGTGCAGACGCGTGCGCCCTAGTTCCACTGTGCTACCTTAGCGACCTGAGAAAACATGTAAAAGTTTACGTCAGCACAAAAATGCTGGTGAGTTTACAGGTTTTGTAATCCAAGTACCAAGTCCACCTGTCCATACTATAACAAATCGAAAACCAGTGTACGCTAGCTAGGCGTATGTTTTGTTACTACCACGATTGGAAAACCATTACTAACTCGAATACCAAATGTGTGCCCGATGTAGTAACCCTGTTGTTCCTGTTGTTCCTGTTTGAGACAATATGCACCCGCCGACCCTCCAAGTCGACGAGCGGGGTTGGTCACTCCCAATAGCGCTATTCACATTTCCCCGTTGTGCAAACCCGCACATTCATGGTTCCCCCCGGGACTTCCAAAGATCGTGTAGTACACAATAGAAACCCATAGTATGACAGTAGTTACCAAATAATCGTTTTAACACATGTTTTCTCCCCCGAAAATATGAAACCAGTTTAAAAGAGGGGCCGTAAACTCACCTTAAGTTGCGTTACTCCTTAACCCGAGTAAACTCAGCTGCTATGCTAGTCCCGTAAAGCGGCGACCTAACATATGACAGTTACAAGTACTTAGACTAATAACCCGCAGGTTAATTAGTCCCTAAATGTCCAGACCATAACCAAGTTCGTTTGAAAACACCGTGACTGTTTAACTGACCCAAAGTACAAGACTCGACATCCCATTGGTGACCCGAGACCTCCCGTGTTATGTTTACGCTCTCAAACATGAAATCATGCAATCACACTTAACATACGTTAACGCACAACAAGTTATAGCACATAGTTCACGTATCACCGAATTACATCCAAACATATGTTACCAAGTTATTAGATATGTTACGGGGTTCCTAGCATGTTACTATATGTCAAATCGGGTCTCGGAATGCTAATTTACACTTACGGCAGCAGTACACGCGATTAGGAAAAGTAAACTAGCATTTAGGACTGATTGCATATAAAAACTAGCAATCAGGGCTGATTGCATGTAAAAACTAGCAATCAGGGCTGATTGCATGTAAAAACTATCAATTAGGGCTGATTGCATATAAAAACTAGCAATCAGGGCTGATTGCATGTAAAAACTAGCAATTAGGGCTGATTGCATGTAAAAACTAGCAATTAGGGCTGATTGCATATAAAAACTAGCGATTAGGCCCTAATCGCATGAAAGACTGGCGATTGGCCTCCTAATCGCCTCTAACATAGGCGATTAGGATTGCTAATCGCCTGTAACCTTGCTGTTCCAGTTTTTCGCGCGTTTAACGCTCCAAATCAGATCCAGAACGTGTGTAACTACCCAATATCATCCCAAACACTATTCTAAACATGTTTCAACTAAAACCCTTCGTTTTGCCTCGTATTATCAGCCCTGCATGCAATCACGTAATCCAAACACCATTCACATAGCATGCAATCATCATACTAACATGCGTAACTATAACCCTAATATTCAATTCTCAGATTTTATCATCATAATATCATTATTATTCTGATCTAACAATAATAACATATCATTCATTCACCTTGAGTCATAAAAACCCTAGCTTTCTAATCATAAACACACATAACACATGTATACTAGTTAGAATCCGATTATCAATACTTATTAACGATTTTCAGAAAGCTTTTCCGTTTTAGAACAGGTCTGGACCATTAGGGATTGATTAAAAACGTTTATAAAGATTCATGGATGGAAACCAAACCTTAGAATTGTGAAAGAATGAAGGATTAAACTTGAAACCTTGTGTTTTGATCAAAAATCGTGTTCCAGAGGTTGTGTGTGTGTTGGGGCAGGTTATGGGACGACTAGGGTTTGTATAATGAAGTTTATGAGGTCAAGTATGGTATTTATAGTCGTTTTTAGTCGTCCAGCACGTAACACGCGATTATGCAGCTTTACACGCGATCAGGAAGCCTAATCGCATGTAAGTTCATGCGATTGGGGCCTAATCGCATGAACAGTCATGCGATCAGTCCCCTACTCGCCCCATATGATGCCTACTCGCCTCCCTTATGGGCGATTAGGCTTCCCTAATCGCCTATAGGGGCTGGTTTCGTGCGTTTTGTGCGTTAAACCCCGTTTTAACATATGTTAACACATATTCACATACCGACAAGTCACATAATGATTGTAAACACATAACACATGTAAATACACATATTCACCCTCGTTCACCAATTCCCGGGACTCGAGACTTGTATGTTCCGTATGCCCTGACGATCCTACAAATCGTCACCGTTTGTACACTTGGTTAAGGACCGACATCTAATGAACCTCTAGACCAACATCCAATGATCCTCTAGACTAAACCGATAGTTCCCGAACCATAACCCGACTTAACTAACCCAGTTAAGTACAATATACGCGTGACTCGCTAAGGTAGACTTTCATCTAGACAACGTTGTTAACCAGAATTTGCCGGGTGTCACATCATCCCCACGTTAAAAGAATTTTCGTCCCGAAAATTGCACAAGTATCAAAAGAACAAAAGAAATAACGAAGGGAACAAACAAAAGATAGAAACCAAAAGAGAGATTTACCCGAGTTGTCACATCATCCCCACGTTAAAAGGAATCTCGCCCCGAGATTCATTCAGCTGCAGAAGAGACATATCTCGACTCGAACGCTTCCTTAGGAAAGAGATGAGGATACTTAGACTTCATCTGATCCTCCCGTTCCCACGTATACTCTGGTCCCCGGTTCGAGTTCCACCGAACCTTAACGATACGAATCTTGCTGTGACGTAGGCTACGAATCTTGTAATCCAGAATCTCCACAGGTTCTTCCACAATCCGAAGACGATCATCAACCTTGATCTCTTCCAGTGGAACGATGAGAGACTCGTCAGCCAGACACTTCTTCAAGTTTGATACATGGAAGACGTTATGTACGTTACCGAGCTCCGTCGGTAAATCAAGACGATATGCCACTGGCCCAATCCGTTCCAGGATCGTAAATGGGCCGACATACCGCGGATTGAGTTTGCCACGCTTCCCAAAGCGTATGACGCCCTTCCACGGTGAGACTTTTAGAAGTACTTTGTCATTGACTTGGAATTCCAATGGTTTGCGACGCTGATCGGCATAACTCTTTTGCCGATCCCGTGCCGCTGCCAACCGGTTACGAATCTGTACGATCTTTTCCGAAGTTTCGTACACTAGTTCAGGCCCAGTGAGTTGACTCTCACCCACTTCAGCCCAACAAAGAGGAGAATGGCATTTCCGCCCGTACAGTGCCTCGAACGGAGCCGCCTTGATGCTCGTGTGATAACTGTTATTGTACGAGAATTCTACTAACGGTAGATGAGCTTCCCAACCCTTGCCAAAATCGATCACACATGCCCGCAGCATGTCTTCTAAAGTTTGAATCATGCGCTCACTCTGGCCGTCAGTCTGTGGATGATAAGCCGTACTCATGTCTAGTTGGGTACCCAAAGCCTTGTGCAAAGACTTCCAGAAGTGCGAAGTAAAATGGGAGTCACGATCCGAGATAATAGAAACTGGCACCCCGTGTTTAGAGACAACTTCCTTCAAATAAAGTCGAGCCAAACGATCCATGGTGTCGGTCTCCTTAATAGCAAGGAAATGGGCTGATTTCGTCAACCGATTGACAATCACCCATATCTTGTCATTCCCGCTTGGTGATTTAGGAAGTTGTGTGACAAAATCCATAGTAATCCGTTCCCATTTCCATTCCGGAATTTCAGGTTGTTGCAAGAGACCCGACGGTTTCTGGAATTCCACCTTGACCTTAGCACAGGTCAAGCATTTGCTCACATATGATGCTATGTCCGACCTCATGTTTGGCCACCAGTAAAGCACCTTCAGATCTTGGTACATCTTATCCGAACCAGGATGAATAGAATACCGGGACTTATGAGCTTCATCAAGGACAAGCTCCCGTAGTCCCCCGAATAAAGGAACCCATATACGTTCTGCGAAATAGTGCAGGCCATCAGGCCTTCGTTCGAGGTGCTTGTCGGCACCGTGCATAGTTTCAGCTTTAAGGTTTTCCTCCTTCAAAGCTTCTAACTGAGCAGAACGGAGTTGATCAGGTAGAGATGAATGAATGGTGAGCTGCAACGCCCGAACGCGACGAGGTTTAGTAGATTCCTTCCTGCTCAAGGCGTCTGCTACAACATTCGCCTTGCCAGGATGGTACTTAATAGCACAATCATAGTCGTTCAGAAGTTCAATCCAACGACGCTGCCGTATGTTCAAATGTTGTTGGTCGAAAATATGTTGGAGACTCTTGTGATCGGTGTAGATGGTGCATTTGGTACCGTACAAGTAATGTCTCCAAATTTTCAACGCGAATACCACGGCACCCAACTCCAAGTCATGGGTGGTGTAGTTCTTCTCGTGCACCTTGAGTTGACGAGAAGCATACGCAATCACTTTCTCGCGTTGCATCAACACGCAACCGAGACCATGAATAGAAGCATCACAGTAAACAACGAAATCATCAGGGCCTTCAGGTAAGGACAAAATAGGAGCGGAACAAAGTTTAGACTTTAGTTCCTCAAACGCTGACTCTTGTGATTCACCCCAGTCGAATTTCCTATCCTTCTGAGTGAGAGTGGTCAGGGGTTGAGCGATCTTCGAGAACCCCTGAATGAAACGACGATAGTAGCCCGCAAGGCCTAGGAATTGCCGCACCTCAGTCGGCGTCTTTGGTGCTCCCCAGTCCTTGATCGCTTCGATCTTAGCTGGATCGACATGAATTCCTAGTTCATTAACCACATGTCCTAGGAACTGAACTTCGCGTAACCAAAAGTCACACTTTGAGAACTTGGCGTAAAGTTGTTCCCGTCGCAAGAGTTCCAAAACTAACCGCAGATGTTCCTCGTGTTCGGTCTTGTTCTTAGAGTAGATCAGAATGTCATCAATAAACACAATGACGAACTTGTCAAGATATGGTTTGCAAACGCGGTTCATCAAATCCATGAAAACCGCCGGTGCGTTCGTGAGACCGAAAGGCATGACCAAGAATTCGAAATGGCCATAACGTGTACGAAAGGCAGTCTTGGCAACGTCAGCCTCCCTGACGCGCAGCTGGTGATAACCGGACCTCAAGTCGATCTTGGAATAATAACTAGAACCCTGAAGCTACTCGAATAGATCCTCAATACGTGGAAGAGGATAACGGTTCTTAACGGTCAATTTGTTCAGTTCTCTGTAGTCCACACACAATCGGAAACTTCCATCCTTCTTCTTAACAAATAGAATCGGGGCTCCCCAAGGGGAAGAACTTGGCCGGATGAAACCCTTGTCCAAGAGTTCCTGTAACTGACTAGACAATTCCTGCATCTCGGGAGGTGCAAGACGGTAGGGGGCCCGAGCAATAGGAGCAGCCCCTGGTACAAGATCAATACCGAACTCGACTTGACGATGAGGAGGAAGACCAGATAAATCATCGGGAAAAACATCAGGAAACTCGCGTACAACTGGAATATCGTCGATCTTCTTCTCATCACCAGAGGAAACAGATAAAAGCGCCAAAACGGCTGGATAACCCTTTCGAAGACACTTAAGGGCTTTCATGCTAGAGATGATGTTTAGCGGAACACCACCCTTGATACCGTACACAGAAAGGAATTCTCCATCAGGGAGAGGAATCCGAATAACCTTATCGTAACAGACAATCTCCGCGCGATACAAAGATAACCAATCCATTCCTACCACAACGTCAAAACTACCCAAAGGTACCGGCATAAGGTCGATGGGGAACGATAAACCCGACAACTCTAATTGACACTCCCGAAGGATACTAGTAGCTTCAATCATTTTCCCGTCAGCCAACTCAATAATATACTTAGTCTCTAATGGTACGGGTACTACATCTAGCAGTCGACTAACTTCCATGGATACAAAACTCTTGTCGGCACCAGAATCAAATAACACACTAACAGAACGATTATTGAGAAGAAACGTACCGGTGACTGTGTCAGGGTCCTGTCTAGCCTCAGTGGCTCCAATGACGAAGGCACGTGCATTTCTGCCGCCGCCCCCGTTGTTCCCTTTACCGTTGTTTCCACCCTGCTTCAATTTTGGGCAATCCTTCTTGTAATGCCCAGTGTCACCACAGTTGTAGCATCCTTGTCTTCCTGTAGTCCCTTGAGTAGTCGGAGCCGAGTTAGTAGTCGGGGCCTGGGTCGATGGAAGTGTAGCCCGACAATCTTTAGCATAATGCCCTGTTCGCTGGCAGCGATGACAACGGTTACTGTCGCAGTTCCCTTGATGATGACGTCCACACTTGTTACATTTGGGCAGTTTCCCCGCATAACCACCCTGCTTGTTACCCGAAGAAGAAGAAGAACCCCCATTGTCGAACCTCTTATTCTGCTGTGCTGGCCCAGATCCCTTCCCGTCATTTTCCCACTTGCGCTTGTTGTTCTCTGGGGCCTTAACAGTCGAACCCTTCGCAGGCAAAATACCCTCATTCACCTTTAAGTTGGTCATCCTATGAGCCGATCGAACCACCTCTGCGTATGTAGGGTGATTTCCCGCAGCCACTAATCCTGCAATTTCCGGTACTAGCCCTGAGACATAGTGTTCAATCCTACGGTATTCTGGCACATGCAGATCGGGACACAGCACTGCCAACTCGTTACGCCTCACCGTATACTTCTCAATCTCAAACCCAGTCATCTTGAGGTTCCACACCTCGTGCTCTAGCTTCTGCACCTCTTCCCTCGGACAGTACTCACGCTTCAGCAACTGCACAAAATTCTCCCAAGGCATAGCATACGCCTCCCCAATACCCATATTCTGGGTGATGCCATTCCACCAAGTCAATGCCACATCCTGGAATAACGCAGCAGCATACTTAACCCGATCTTCTGGGAGACAGTTACACATCAGAAATACTGACTCCACTTTCTCCAGCCACCTAAGCAAGCTCACCGCACCCTCAGTGCCAGAGAATTCCTGGGGCTTACAGTCCCAGAACATCTTGTAGGTACACATGGGTGGGGGTGGGTTAACAGGGCCACCTGAAATGAAACGCATGAGAAACCACGAAGAATGTGAACAAGGTTCACCAATGAGGCAAAGAAAATGGATAAATCAACTTACCACCACCGTTGTGCCCTAACTGAAAGGCAGCTTGGAGCAAGTTGTTCAGATCAGCCTGCGATAGGTTAATACCTCCACGACCACCAGCACCACCGCGACCACCACCACGTCCACCATTGCGACCACCTCCACGTCCTCCTCGTACTCCAGACATGATTCTGGCAGAAAGAACGAGAAAATTTAGTTTCGCAGATAAAGATAACCACTAATGTTCACAAGATCAAAGCTAGATCCAATCCAGGACTATCCTTTCAAACCCAGAGCTCACTAGGGCTTCCATGCATTTCGGTTTATGATTTTGTGTGCACCCAAAATGATAAACCGCTCTACATGGTCCTCCAAGTGTTCTCCTAGTTCAAAGTTCAAATCACCGAACATAGACTCTTAGCTATACACCGTAATACTACGGTAGATTATAACAAGTGCTTCTATTGGAGTATAGAAGGGAGATGTCCGAGCCTTGGACAAATCTCAAGAGCATACGAGTTACCCCAATATGCTACACTGCCTAGAAAGTAAGTAATCCGACCTAAGATAGAACGGATGATGTAACGTAGAAAGACCAACGATTTAGAGACACCCCGACAAGACCATACGTAAACCACCATAATGTTTAGTACCATGTGATCGTCTAGTGTGTGCGACTCGGCTATAGACTAGACTCTACATGCAGTCCTAGTTCACTATAACCATTGGCTCTGATACCAATCTGTCACACCCTCAAAATCCACTTGCGGAGTTTTACCGCGAGGCGCATGACAAACCAGGATCCAAACCAACGATCACAATAAACAAGTCTAACATGAACATAATGCAATTTCAAAACAATGTTTAAAATCCCCGTTTACAGCGGAAGCTTATTCAAAATAATTATTCAATAATAAACCAATGTTCAATGTTTGTAAAATCATGCAACTCTAGCTAGACGCCGTGCAGACGCGTGCGCCCTAGTTCCACTGTGCTACCTTAGCGACCTGAGAAAACATGTAAAAGTTTACGTCAGCACAAAAATGCTGGTGAGTTTACAGGTTTTGTAATCCAAGTACCAAGTCCACCTGTCCATACTATAACAAATCGAAAACCAGTGTACGCTAGCTAGGCGTATGTTTTGTTACTACCACGATTGGAAAACCATTACTAACTCGAATACCAAATGTGTGCCCGATGTAGTAACCCTGTTGTTCCTGTTGTTCCTGTTTGAGACAATATGCACCCGCCGACCCTCCAAGTCGACGAGCGGGGTTGGTCACTCCCAATAACGCTATTCACATTTCCCCGTTGTGCAAACCCGCACATTCATGGTTCCCCCCGGGACTTCCAAAGATCGTGTAGTACACAATAGAAACCCATAGTATGACAGTAGTTACCAAATAATCGTTTTAACACATGTTTTCTCCCCCGAAAATATGAAACCAGTTTAAAAGAGGGGCCGTAAACTCACCTTAAGTTGCGTTACTCCTTAACCCGAGTAAACTCAGCTGCTATGCTAGTCCCGTAAAGCGGCGACCTAACATATGACAGTTACAAGTACTTAGACTAATAACCCGCAGGTTAATTAGTCCCTAGATGTCCAGACCATAACCAAGTTCGTTTGAAAACACCGTGACTGTTTAACTGACCCAAAGTACAAGACTCGACATCCCATTGGTGACCCGAGACCTCCCGTGTTATGTTTACGCTCTCAAACATGAAATCATGCAATCACACTTAACATACGTTAACGCACAACAAGTTATAGCACATAGTTCACGTATCACCGAATTACATCCAAACATATGTTACCAAGTTATTAGATATGTTACGGGGTTCCTAGCATGCTACTATATGTCAAATCAGGGCTGATTGCATGTAAAAACTAGCAATCAGGGCTGATTGCATGTAAAAACTAGCAATTAGGGCTGATTGCATATAAAAACTAGCAATCAGGGCTGATTGCATGTAAAAACTAGCAATTAGGGCTGATTGCATGTAAAAACTAGCAATTAGGGCTGATTGCATATAAAAACTAGCGATTAGGCCCTAATCGCATGAAAGACTGGCGATTGGCCTCCTAATCGCCTCTAACATAGGCGATTAGGATTGCTAATCGCCTGTAACCTTGCTGTTCCAGTTTTTCGCGCGTTTAACGCTCCAAATCAGATCCAGAACGTGTGTAACTACCCAATATCATCCCAAACACTATTCTAAACATGTTTCAACTAAAACCCTTCGTTTTGCCTCGTATTATCAGCCCTGCATGCAATCACGTAATCCAAACACCATTCACATAGCATGCAATCATCATATACTAACATGCGTAACTATAACCCTAATATTCAATTCTCAGATTTTATCATCATAATATCATTATTATTCTGATCTAACAATAATAACATATCATTCATTCACCTTGAGTCATAAAAACCCTAGCTTTCTAATCATAAACACACATAACACATGTATACTAGTTAGAATCCGATTATCAATACTTATTAACGATTTTCAGAAAGCTTTTCCGTTTTAGAACAGGTCTGGACCATTAGGGATTGATTAAAAACGTTTATAAAGATTCATGGATGGAAACCAAACCTTAGAATTGTGAAAGAATGAAGGATTAAACTTGAAACCTTGTGTTTTGATCAAAAATCGTGTTCCAGAGGTTGTGTGTGTGTTGGGGCAGGTTATGGGACGACTAGGGTTTGTATAATGAAGTTTATGAGGTCAAGTATGGTATTTATAGTCGTTTTTAGTCGTCCAGCACGTAACACGCGATTATGCAGCTTTACACGCGATCGGGAAGCCTAATCGCATGTAAGTTCATGCGATTGGGGCCTAATCGCATGAACAGTCATGCGATCAGTCCCCTACTCGCCCCATATGATGCCTACTCGCCTCCCTTATGGGCGATTAGGCTTCCCTAATCGCCTATAGGGGCTGGTTTCGTGCGTTTTGTGCGTTAAACCCCGTTTTAACATATGTTAACACATATTCACATACCGACAAGTCACATAATGATTGTAAACACATAACACATGTAAATACACATATTCACCCTCGTTCACCAATTCCCGGGACTCGAGACTTGTATGTTCCGTATGCCCTGACGATCCTACAAATCGTCACCGTTTGTACAATTGGTTAAGGACCGACATCTAATGAACCTCTAGACCAACATCCAATGATCCTCTAGACTAAACCGATAGTTCCCGAACCATAACCCGACTTAACTAACCCAGTTAAGTACAATATACGCGTGACTCGCTAAGGTAGACTTTCATCTAGACAACGTTGTTAACCAGAATTTGCCGGGTGTCACATAGGGGCCCATTTTTCTACTCACACATACATAGCCTTTCCGAGGGCCCACGACTTATTAGAGATAGCCCTTCCCCATGACCCAAAAATTGTTCACGAGTGTATATTATAACATCCTAATTTTCTTATGTAGTGGTGATCATGATATGACCTTTCCATATGTGGGAATCGAGCAATGGATAAAGGCTCTTGGTCTTCCGGTTGACAACCCGTGGGAACCATTTTACGTTAACAATCAAGTTTCAGGGTGAGAGTTAATAGACTTTATATGTGTGTGTGTGTGGGGAGGGAGGGGGGAGGGGGGGGGGGGGGGGGGGGGCGTGCGCATATGCGCCTTATATACATACATGTATTTGTTTGCTGATTTCATGGTGTTAATTTCTTTCAGGTATGAAACGAAATACGCACAAAACGGCTTCTCACTAACATTTGTTACAGTTAAAGTAAGATGCGTGATACGTGTGATTATTTTTTGACGGTGTTATGTGCTGCAAACAACTATTTTTTAACATATGTCGAATAAATAATTCTATTGTAGGGTGCGGGTCATTCAGTGGCACAGTACAAGCCGAAAGAAGCTATGGTTCTAACAGAGAAGTGGCTTGCTTCACAATCTTATTCAAGCGTCATGTAATGCATCATGAATTATGTTTAAGTATGTCTTTAGAAAAGTTCCATATTTTTCTATTATGATATGTTTAAGATGAATAAAATCTTATACTACATCAGGAACTATGTGGATTGATTATTATTGGTGATAAGGGGTACATGCACCGATCGGGTTTGTCCCGATTGCTAAGAGTTTTGTGTCTTATGTCCAAGGCTTGATACCAAACCACATCGAGCTGGGGGTCTCACTGGAAGCAGCCTCTCTATTCTTAGGGGTAGAGGTAAGGCTGTCTACATCTTACCCTCCTCAGACCCTACCTTAGCTTTGCTATAGGTGGGATAAACTGAGTATGATGATGATGATGATGGTGATAAGGCTTCGATTATGTCACTTCATATTTACATCACACGACAAACTTCAATGGATTAAGTTTTAACTCATGCCCTTCATTGTTTTCCTAAAAGATAAAACAATTATTAGACTGAGGGGCATGGGGACAGGGAAGGGAACGGTGAGCTGATGTGGAGCTCTTCCCTGTCGGGGAACACCGTGCCCTGGCCCAATATCAGTGTCATCGGTGATTCTTCCCCCTCCTCCCCGAGCATAAATGACCGTTGATGATGATGATGACTATTGTTGATGATGATGATAATGGAAAATAATAATAAAAAAAAGGAATGAGGAAGGGAGAAGGGGGAACCATATCCTTGGTTTGGGGGAGGGGAAGAGGAAATGACGTGACGCTGATGTGTATAAGGGGGAGGGAGGGGGAACCACACCCCATAGCCTTATAATCTACGACCTAATAAAAAACAACTTAATTAAGGGTTTTTAATTACCTGTACTTGTATGGTTAAGTAAGGTTGCCTCCACAGGGGGAATATGTGGAAAATATTTAAGTTTTAACTAATTAAACTAAATACTAAAAGCAAATTGAGTTTTCTGATTGGTTATGATACGAACTTGTAGTACCGTTTTCTCTCGATGTCGGACATGACACAAGAATGATTTCGGGTTTTAACGCGCGTGATGGCGTAAACAATACGCATGCGTTTGATAGTTAGTAAGAAAGCTATAGTAATCAAGGAAAACACACACAAACATTTCTAACACGAATAGATCAGATAAAAAAATCTTACAACTAATTAAAATGGCTAAAGGGGTATTTATAGGCTGGAACCATTCGCCTGGACTTATTCTCCCAGTAAATGACCAAAATTTCATTAGCCTTATTTCTTACAATTTTACACCACAAACAACTCATCTAACCAATCATTAGCTGAAGACACACATATAATGCATTTACATGCTCCCCCATGGAGCTAGCTTGTGATTTTTAGTCTTCAAGTCTTCATAAGTCTTCAAATATTAATATCCTCATATTCTGCATTCTTCAATTCGGGGGACATACACAAAAGTGCACCATGCTAGTCGTCGGCCATATGCGCATTGACGGGGACTTCATAGAGTCGGTCGACGAGACAGCTAGGACCAGGGGTATTATTAGGATGGACACCCCTTGGGGTCGTTTTTTCCAATGCGCAGCCGATGATACATTTTGTGATCGAGCTGACGGTAGAGTTTCTATCATCCTTTGAGCATTTGGATCGGCCTGAGGGTTAT
Source organism: Ambrosia trifida (assembly GCA_028751855.1). Classification (NCBI taxonomy): domain Eukaryota; kingdom Viridiplantae; phylum Streptophyta; class Magnoliopsida; order Asterales; family Asteraceae; genus Ambrosia; species Ambrosia trifida. Next base: position 10,480,230 of record CM054131.1, read on the forward strand.
GTGGACCAGCCAAGTCAGCCGTGGCGCAAGATTTCTTTTTGCCTTGCCACACAACAATATCGTATGACGATGGAGGTTAGTATTTGAAATTTAAATTTATTTTATAATAATTAATATTGTACTAGTTACATTTATTATTATAATAGTTAAGATTTTAAATTTATTTTTTTGCAAGAGTTCGCGGTGGCCTCGGGGTTGTACCTACAGGCGGAGCTTGGGACCTAAATATACACAGACATGATCACAGAGGTCGACCGCCAGACACTTGTGAGTTTTTGGATGGCGATCGCCACTTCTCACTTTGGGAAGGCTCAGGCGAAGGCTAGTCGCATGAGGGATCCCCTACACATCTACCTGCATCGCGCGATAACGACCCCAATCGCAACTCGTACACATAGCCCGGATAAGGTCAACACTTCTGACCTTTTCTTTTTGTATTGTCTGCTTATGGGCCGAACGTGCGACCGAGCCGCGAGCCTGGTACAGTTTTTTGAGATCGCGCATCATCGCCAGGCTCGTAACGATCTGTACGGCGAGGCATACATCACGAGCATTGCTCGCCATTTGGGCCTCTTCCTTGAGGATGACCCCTTGTGTCTGATGGGATCCCATCACCTCTATTGGTTGCGGTCATTGTACGGTACATGGGGATCCTACGCGACTTTCCAGGGGTGGGTCCTCGTCCTAGGGCTCCCGGCGGCCGCGCCCCGTATGTCCCGGTGCCTTTGCCCACGCCCGAGGATATACCGGTATACGTGGAGCTAGAGACGGGAGTACCTACGCCTCTACACGTGCAGGCGGAAGCCTTGCACAGCAATAGCCATAGGCAAAGGTGATGTGTTGTGAAAAACACCTTGTTAATACGCTACTTTTGTATTTATTTTAGTGTTTGATTGGTGCATTTTATGTACACTTTACTTTACTAGCAGGATCACGCGCGTTGCAGCGGAGCTGCACTGTGTTTGGTCATCAATTACGTTGACTTATTGATTTTCCGTCAACGGTGACTTTTACGATCCATCATAACCGAAATTGTAAATGGAAACCATTTCATCCATAAAAAACCTTACTTGTTTGAAGTTGAAGATCTAAACCCATAAAAATCTTGAAACAAAAGTATAATGTGTGTTTGCATATAAGGAAATGGATCATTTGTCGGAGAACCAAGAAAAACATGGCCTCAAAATGGTGGAATACATGATGACAATAGGTCTGGTTAATGTTCAAAAATTGGGGATTATTCTGTGCTTGTATTGATAATGAGGACTATAGAAATGATGAAAAATGCAATAAGGGTGGGAGGAAGAATGGTAACGCCAGTGAGGAGAGACGTAATGGTGATGGCTATGGTTGCAATACCGTCTTTGGTTCAATGAGCAGCGGTGGAGGATTTGTATCCAGAGAGAAACACGTGTAGTTTGTAGTAAATTATTTGTGAGGTTGGGCGATAACAATTAGAAAATGATGGTGGCCTGGACTGATAAAAAATAGATAATAATTAGTAAATTAAAGACCATTATGATTGTGAATTGATGGTGCCTCCCCGTTGTCTGATTGGTTAGACCATGGAGTGTACGCTAACATACGGGGCGTTAAAGATGACATGACATGTTAACTGACGTTGCACATCACTCCCTCTATGTGTTATGGGGCGTTACAGGGATTACTTGTTAACATGTTAACGGGATATTAAGAGACTGAATTAATTTGTTTTTCTTTTTTAAATCATAATCCATTATAAAAGTATGGTTAGGTAAATTTAAATCATTTCCCTAGGGTGAAGTAGAAATGAGGAAAAGTGGATGATGTAAAATCTAGGTTGCTTTGAGGGGGTTAAAGTGTTCTCTATGGCCTTACAAAACATGAAGCACAAATATCACTTGCCAATAAATAATTAGTAAATTAAAGACCATCATATTTTGAATTGGTGGTGGCTCCCCATGTAAAAAAACCGTTTCCAAATTTATGTTAGAAATTGGTTACATGTCGTTTTCACTTCGGCATTTACGTTTCTTTACAAATTTTTTAACGGCTAATTTTCACACCCTTTTTTGTCTCTTATGAGGCTTGAACTCCCTACCTCCTCTTTACAAGGTTAGCTTGAGGATTATTTATTGTTAGTATTTAAGGTTACTTTGAGGATTAATTATTGTTAGCATTAAATTTGTCTAGCTAAGTAAATGAAATTACAATGTTACCCGCTTAGATAAATATAAAATGACAACTTTACCCATCCAACACCCATTATATAGTAAAATAAATAAGTATAGATATTCTTTATAATAAAAATACACCGATATGAGTATAAAAGATATTGCTTTCTCTTTGTTTTAGTATTTTAACAAATCATTGCAAAGACAAACTAAAATGATGCTTTTATAAATGTGAAGGTTTCCCAAAGCAGTTTGTTAGGAAGGCATGATCGTTTGATCGCATCTGGATGACTTGAAATAAAATATATACATACTACACATGGAGTTTTATAATTAATGAAGGATGGAATGAATTGGTGGACTTGGTGACGTCAGTAGCAAACAAATCACAAGATTTTGGTGGAGTCATGAGTCATGACTAATTCAACTTTGGGCTCATAATTATTTAAAGTGGATATATAAATTTGTTGGACTTGGGCCGACGATGTAGTTGTTGGGTGATAAGAAAGAGAGAAACTTAAGAGAGGAATTCGATCAAATCAAGCTGATTATTATTGATGTTAAGCCTGATTATTTATACAACGATACAAACTGATTTTCCCGCCTAAACACTGGCTATTTAGTAACCCATCTAACTAACATTTGAACTATCAGCTTATTACAATTCTAGTCCCTGTACATTTACAAACTTCTAAATGACACTAAAAGACTTCTCTTCGTAACAATACTTCCCCCCTAATGAAATTCTTGTCCTCAAGAATTGAAATGAGGAAATCTCAACTGAAAATCATCTACAAATTCCCAAGTTGCTTCAGTAATTGAAAGATCTTTCCAATGAACAAGCACTGCAGCAGACATTCTATTACCCCTCTTGATTAACTTCCTGTCAATGATGGCTCTTGGTTGGAACCTGAATCTGGGCTCCTCTGGCAGTGGAATAACTTCCTGATGAGAACCATGGGCTGCTTTTAATAGAGAAACATGAAAAGTGGGGTGTAATTGTGAAGAAGCTCGTAAATCCAGCTTATAAGCCACTTGCCCAAACTTGTCAATAATCAAAAATGGTCCATAATACTTGGGTCCCAATTTCTGATGTCTATGGCCTTTCAAAGTATGCTGCACATGAGGATGTAACTTCACATACACTCAATCCCCTACTGCAAATTGTCTTTCAACCCTCCTCTTGTCTGCACTCTGCTTCATTTGATTCTTTGCTCTATCCAAAGAATTCTTCAAGTTTACTAACTTCAGCTCTCTATCTCTGAATATTTGCTCCAAAGATTCTATCTTGGTTTCATTGGGAATATAAGGAATGTGGACAGGGGGTGGAATACCATACAAAGCTTCAAAAGGGGACAATTTTATGGCTGAATGCCATGATGTATTATACCACCACTCTGCCAATGTCAGCCATTTTGGCCACTGTTCAGGAGTATCCATAACCATACATCTGAGATAAGACTCTAGACATTTGTTAATGACCTCAGTCTGCCCATCAGACTGTGGGTGATAAGCAGATGAGTAAGCCAATTCAATACCCTGCAGTTTCATGAAATCCTTCCAAAAATGACTAAGAAACATTGGATCTCTATCTGACACAATTGTTGTAGGGCAGCCATGCAATTTAAACATTGTCAAAGACTAACTGAGCCACTTGACTTGCAGTAAAAGGGTGCTTCAAACTGATAAAGTGGCCAAATTTGGTAAACCTGTCAACCACTACTAAAATTGTATCCTTACCAAAAGAAGCTGGCAACCCACTAATAAAATCCAATGATATGTCAGTGAAAATGGATTTAGGAGTAGGCAATGGTTGCAATAATCCAGGAGTAGCAACCCTTTCATATTTAGCTCTTTGGCAAGTGACACACTTCTTAATGAATTCTTTCACATCATTGTCACATTTTTTTCCAGTAAAACATACCTTTTAACTTCTGAACAGTTGAAACATAACCTGAATGCCCCCCACCAGCTGAAGAATGACAGATTTCCAATATTTGTTGTTTTAAGGCTGCATTGTCAGAAATGACAATTTTACCCTTTCTTCTCAGAACATTATTGACCCATGTCATGTGTTTGATTACTTTGCCTTGTTGAAGCTGCTCAATAATATCTTTCATTTTGGAATCAGTCTGCCACCCTTCTTGTATTTTTGGCCATAGTACAGGATCTATGGAACTCATATTCATTTGAAACAAGGCAATACCATCCATTCTTGATAAAGCATCAGCAACAGAATTTTCTGATCCCTTCTTGTACTCTATAACATAGTCATAGCCAATCAGTTTTGCTAACCACTTTTGTTGTAAAGGGGTGCTTATCTTTTGTTCCAGAAGATACTTGAGACTCCTCTAATCTGTCCTGATAATGAAGCTCCTGGCTATGAGATAATGGTGCCAATTTTTAACAGCCATTAATATAGCCAATAACTCCTTCTCATAAACAGACATATGGGCTTGCTTTCCAGAAATGCCCTTGCTGATAAATGCCAATGGATGGCCCTCCTGCATCAAAACAGCACCTAAACCTTTGTTGAAGCATCAGTTTCAATAATGAAAGGTTTGTTAAAATTTGGAAGGGCTAGAACAGGAGAAGTGGACAATGCTTTCTTTAACTTTTCAAAAGCATCTTGAGCTTCTTCATTCCATTTAAAGCCTTCTTTTTTGAGCAGGTTGGTTAATGGTTTTGCAATGCCCCCAAAAGATTGAATAAACCTTCTATAATATCCAGCCAACCCCAAGAATCCCCTTAATTGCTTAACTGTTGTAGGGATGGGCCAATCTTTAATAGCTTGGATTTTTGAAGGATCCGTGGCCACCCCTTCTGCACTAATAATATGACCCAAGTACTCTACCTTTGGTCCAGCAAAAGAGCATTTTGATCTCTTTGCTACCAAGGTATTCTTCCTTAACAGTTCCAAGACCATCTCTAAATCCTTGATATGTTGTTCAAGTGTGGAACTATAAACAAGAATGTCATCAAAGAACACTAAAACACATTTCCTGAGTAATGGTTTGAAAGTAGTGTTCATTAAAGCTTGAAATGTGGCTGGAGCCTTAGTTAAACCAAAAGGTAGGACCAAGAACTCATAATGGCCCTGATATGTTCTAAAAGCAGTTTTAAACACATCATCAGGGTGCATCCTTATCTGATGATATCTTGATCTAAGGTCTAGCTTGGAAAAGACTGAACTACCCCCAATTCATTAAGCAGCTCATCAATTAGGGGAATAGGAAAACTGTTTTTAACTGTGGCATCATTTAACCTTCTATAATTCACACACATCCTATAAGTACCATCTTTTTTCTTTACTAACACAACAGGAGCAGCAAAAGTACTCACACTCTCTCTGATTATCCCAGAGTTCAGTAGTTCTTGTGTCATTTCTTCAATGACATTCTTTTGTGCAGCAGGATATCTATAGGGTTTAAGAGTGATAGGTTGAGTACCTTCTTTAAGCAAAATCTTGTGATCACAGCTTCTTTTAGGAGGTAACTTAGTGGGAATGGCAAAAACATCTTGAAACTTGGCTAACAGATTCTCCACAGATGCACTGCTATCTTGAATCTTCACTTGAGGATTATGTTGACCCATGTTGTCCTGTCCTAATTCGAGACTGAACAAGTGAACCTGAGCCAACTGATCAGAGGCTGATAACAATTCTTGCATCTTTTCACTGGTACAAAGTGTCACTGCCTTAGTTTTCTCCCCTTTAAGGTCGACCTTCTTTCCATTCATCATAAACATCATGGTTAACTCCTTAAAGTTCCATGTAATGTCATTAAGGTTATGCAGCCACTGAATACCCAAGACCATGTCATAGTTAGACAATGGTATTAGATACACATCAGCTGTAAACCAATGCCCTTGCATGGACCATTCTAAATTCTCAATCATCATTGAACATTTCATTTGCTCCCCATCAGCAATTATAATATCCATTGGTTTAATTGTTTTCAAGGGTAAACCCAATTTAAGAGCTAATTTCAGATCCAAAAAGTTGTGAGTGGATCCTGAATCTGTTAAGACTTGCAGGATTCTTGAGCCAATGAATCCTCTTATTCTCATGGTAGAATAAGAAGGAATGCCCATTATTGCATGTAATGAAATCTGTGGTTCTTGAGTTATTACCTCTTCTTCCATAGTATACTCAGCCTCATGATTATCATCTTCCTCACCATCAATTATTTCAATGGAAAACAGCTGTTTATTCTTACATTGGTGAGTAGGGGTGAATTTCTCTTTGCATCCAAAACATTCTCCCTTGGCTCTCTTCTCAACAATTTCTTTGGGGTTTAATCACCTTGTTGAATTAACAGGTTTTGGTCTAGTATTAGGAGTAGGTAACAATGGTAAATTTGAGGAGTGTGTTACAGGTTTTGAAGTGAAAAGGGTTGGTTCTTGGGAATGAACTGGTAGAAGATTTGGTATATTTGGAATTTGAAGCAGCCTGAATGGCTTGGTTAGAATCATGTTGCATTCTTGCAAGCATGTATGCTTCTGGAATGTTTCTTGGTCTTAGTGTTCTTACTGGATAGCCAATCTCTGGATTAACTGCTCTTAAAAAGAGACTGACAGCATATTCATCAGGGATATTCACTTTTGTAAGCCCCAAATCAAATTCTCTACACACATCTTCCAAAGATCCAGTTTGTCTTATTGCAGCCAAAGCACCCATTGCATCTTCTACCAACACATCTGCGAATCTTGTTGAAATGAAGTTCTTGTATTCATTCCAAGGCATACCATCTATTGACCCATTTCTAGACTTTACAACTGATTGATGCCAAAGAAGGGCTGCATCCTCTAGATGAACAATTGCATATCTCACTTTTAACCGGTCAGGTGTTTCATTTATTGCAAAGTAATGCTCTACCTTGCATAACCACCCTTCAACATTCGTACCATTGAACTTTGGAAAGTCCAATTTAGTCAAACGTTGACTATTTCTGTAAGAGGACTGCTCTTCTTCACCACCACTGCTCGTACTTGTTCTATATTGATTGTTCATGTTTCCATTACCATTGGGTGAGGTATGGGCCAGACTATGCAAATTCTTAATGATTTCAGATAATTGAGATCTGATATCATTAACGGCATCAGTGTTTTGAGTAGTAGCCACTTTAATGGCTTCCAATTCATTCAAATTCTGTCCAGTGACTTTCTCAAGACGATTCAGGGTTGAATCATGATCTTGCATTCTTTGTTCAATGGTTTGGTTACGGGTTGACATGATTGTGATTGGACAGATTTATGTAATACAAAAGAAACGAAAGAAAGGCTCAAAACAGGGTAAAGAAATGAAAGGATGGATTAAAGGCTCAAAGTTGGTAAACAAATGAAGATGTATGTTTTTCAGGCTCAAAAATGGTGGATATCAATGAAAGAAGTGATCGGAAATGGTGGTGGTTGGTGGTTGTTGATGGTGGTTGATGGTGGTTAATGGCGGTTATGGTGGTTGAAACGGTTATTATCACAGCTGTCCAAGGAAGGAGCAGCTCTGATACCACTTGATAAGAAAGAGAGAAACTTAAGAGAGGAATTCGAGATCAAATCAAGCTGATTATTATTGATGTTAAGCCTGATTATTTATACAACGATACAAACTGATTTTCCCGCCTAAGCACTGGCTATTAACTAACCCATCTAACTAACATTTGAACTATCAGCTTATTACAATTCTAGTCCCTGTACATTTACAAACTTCTAAATGACACTAAAAGACTTCTCTTCGTAACATTGGGTCAAGAAATTGAACAGCCCATAAGTAGATAAGGAGGTCGGCAACAGAGGAGGTTTAAGAGAGATTATTTTTGACGGCTGCAGAGGCACGCAGGCGGGAAGAGGGACGAAGGGAACAGAAAAGCGCAGCTTTTGGCTGCCTAGGTCGGACAACAGGAGAAGAAACAAGGGGATAGAGGCTTCTACCATAACCATGAGCGGTTAAGTTATCCGTGATTTCCCCCCGAGTGAATCTTCGTATTGATTTTGTATTATGAACTCGTTTTGATTATGTATGAACTAGTATTTTTACAAATTGTGTTGGATTGAATAAACGTGTGCTCATATTTGATATCATTTGTTCTGTTGACGTGACTAGTATCACTAGGAGGGTGATTGGTATTTGTATAAGGACGGCTAGGCGTACGGTTTACGTTGAAAACATGTCCCTAGTTATTATTTCAATCTAAATAGTTACGGTAACAAGATAGGATAACTGGATTATTGGGTTGTAATAGCTTAACTAGACTGTTCGGTTACGCTTGAAAATCGTCCTTAATTATCGTGACAGGATAATTAGGTTGTTCGGTTACTCTTGAAAATCATCCCTAGTTAATAGGTTGTTTGGTTACTTTTGGAAATCGTCCTTAGTTGAAGTTACAAACCAACAATCCCAAGGCCATGTCTATGTGGTGTTCTTATGGTTAAATCAAATAGGTTGCAAGATTATACGAATAGAATCCCGGGTGGAAGTTACATTTATCTTTATTATTTATTTAGATTATTTTGTTAGCATTCCAACATTTCTATAAAATAAATAATCTATAAAACTGGCAAGCTTCATAATTATAACAAACTTCATAATTGCATTTTGTATATTTATTTTGGTAACTAGCTTAGACAAGTAAACAACCATTGTGATGCTAACCACATGCTCCTCGTGGATTTGATATTCCCTACTTACTCTGGCTACCTAGTTTATTTAGGTTTTGTATGACCCTTGACGACAGACGGTCATCAAGAGGAGGCAGGCGATGATTGCCCAGACCCTCCGCCTCAACCACAATAGCAGTACACGCGCCATATATACGAGTCTTTGCCTCCTGCTGCGCGTTTGGTGGTTCAGGACTTTGATCGCCGCCTCCATCATTACGAAGTAGTTCAGGGGTGGACGGTTACGATGCTACAGTTGATCACACAGTGGTCGCGGGTGACAAACATACCACGAGTACTACAGGCACCACATCCACCACTACTGCCACGGTGATTTGTATATACTTTCAGTTGTATTTTTGTTTTTATATGTACAAACTGATTATTATATATGCAGTTGATCTATTGTTTATATAATGTTTGTTTCGAATGTTTATAAACTTTTTGAATGTTGTTTCGAATGTGTATAACCCGTTTGAATGTTACTTTTCATCGGTAGAATATTTTGCTGAGTACGTACTTGTCTAAAATTTGTTTTGACATACTCACATACCAGCAAAAAATCAATCTAAACTAAAAGAAAAGATAATAAAGTACATATCTTAACATATACTTTGAAATTTGAAAAATTTATATATCCAACCTGTGACTTATATATTTATCGTCTTACCTATCTTGTAAGATCGTATATTCGTATGCTGGAGTAGTTAAATACAAAGGAATATATCACTATTTGCCGTACGTGCTACACACATGATGAACATTGAAGTCAATGATCTCCAGTCCAGCTGGTTTGAGGTGGGAAGGTTTACTTCTTTGAAGGGTTTCTGCCTAGGTTTGGTCTCAGGTTTGAATCTCACGCTCCACCGAAAAAATAACCGCCTGCGTTTGAAAGGAGAAACCCATGTGGTGCTATGGGATTCGATCCTGGGCAGTAGTCGCTTTACAACACAGGATTTATTGCTGAAACACTACTCTAAAAAAAAAAATGATGCACATTGAAGATACACTTATGTCAAGCTGAATTATAAACTATATCCTTTCATAAATACGGGTTTAGTTTCAATTTTTAATCAGATCTCGTTAATTGCATTCGTATATTTAATTAAAGAGTGAATAGTCAAAATCGTCCCTGAGATTTGCACATTTTTTAGATCCATCCAAAAACGTTTTTTTTTTCTCAACTGGGTCACTAAGGTTTCAAAATCATTGCTAGATCCACCCGTTTTTCTAACTTTATTAAAAACTAACATTAACTGAGGGTACTTTTGTCCTTTTACGTATTTGTTTTGATTTTCAATTTCTACTTTCTTTGTTATGCCAGATGCATCTACCATTATACCATTGTTAACCATCATAATTACCAGTACCGTTGACCATATCAACTACCACTGTTGACCACCTTAGCCTACCAGCCATATTGTAACACCGTTACACCGCCTTAAGCCTTCAGACCACTTGTTCCACTTCCACCACTGCAACACCTTCACCATCGTCATCATCCACTACAAACCCTGTCAACATAAAAACAAGAGTTAGATTTGGTGTTTAAAAAACGAAGCAGCGAGTCTGCGTTTTTAGGGGTTTCAGACGATTTAAGGCTGGTGATGGCAGTGATGGCATGTGGAGGAGTGTTGACGGTGGGGCTGGTGATGGCGGGAGTTGGTGGCACATGGGGGTGGAGATGATCGTGATGCTATGGTTAGTGGCGGATCCAGAATTTTTTCCCAATGGGTTCAAGATTTTTGGATGCTTAGATTTCATAGAACCGAATCACTATGATAATCAGTCACAATACACAAAGGATAAACCAAAATCAATGATCAAGATGATCAATGATTAACCCTAATACTGAGAATGTGAACGAGTGAATAACAAGAGAACAATGATCAGAATGAGGCAAAAGTGCACAATGGACGAGATAAGAGGCAATATATAGCAGCAGAAATGTGTTTTCTCAATAAGATCAACGGCCAAAATCAATCTCATCCAACGGCCATAAACAAGTGTGTTTTTTTCACACAAGGATCGCCAAGTCAACAAGGTTTAAGCTAATAAAAAAAAGCTGGGCTGGACCAATAATGCCCACGAAATGGGCTTATAAAACACTTGAGAACTGGCCCAACAGCAAAGACATATCTGGGCTACCACCAAGTAATGATCCATCAACAATCCATTAGACCAATCCTAAACCTGCAAAAAGCCCTTATGCAATATATTTAAGTATTTAGTAAAAAATAAAAATAATAATAAACAATAACCAACTTAGTGTTAAAACTGAAACTAAACAAAAGTCAACTATTATTTTCAACACCCCCCTTCAGTTTTAACGCTTAAAGGGATCAAACATGGCCAAAGAATTACACAGTTGCACATGTTGGCCAGGATTTAGCCCCTTAGTAAAAATGTCAGCAATCTGATCAACAGATTTGACATTATGTGTTTTGATGACACCTTTTGAAACCAAGTCTCTAAAAAATAATAGATCTAACTCAAAGTGCTTAGTTTTTTCAAAGAAAACAGGATTGGATGCAATTGCTAAAGCAAAAGTGCTATCACAATGTAATGAAACACGTAACTTTACCTCGATATTCAGCTCAGACAAGAGACTTATAATCCACAAAATTTCACAAGCAGCTGAGTACATAGACCTGTACTCTGCTTCTGCAGAAGATCTAGATACAGTGGATTGTTTTTTGCTTTTCCAGGAAACAAGATTGCCCCCAGAAAAATACAATATCTTGTAACTGATTTTCTAGTAGCAAGACACTTAGCCCAATCAGAGTCAAAATAAGCAATAAGATCAAAGTTGTCTGACCTTTTAAAAACTATACCCTTTCCAGGAGCCCCTTTCAAATACCTTAATAGTCTCATAGCTATTTTTAAATGACCCTCTATGGGTTTATGCATATATTGACTAAGGTAATGAACAACATATGATATATATATGGCCTAGTATGAGATAGCTAGATCAACTTCTCTATCAATTTTTGATAGCCAGTTATATTGGTTAAAACTGAAGCATGTTCATTAGATAAGGCAGTTAAGACATGTTTGGGCTCTAAAGTGTTAGTAACAGGTTTGCAACCAAGCATGCCATACTCTGTTAAAAGATCAAGACAATATTTCCTTTGGGATAAACAAAGACCATCATCTTGTGACACAACTTCAATCCCTAGAAAATATTTTAGTTCTCCCAAATATCTGATCTTAAAGGAATTCCTAAGACACTCCTTGGTTCTTTCTTTATCTTCAAAACTAGAACCAGTCAAGACAATATCATCCACATAAACCAACAAAACAGTAATATAAGTGTCACATATCTTTATAAACAAAGAATAATCACATCTACTTTGTTTGAACCTAAGCCTTTCAAGACCCCAACAAGTTTCTCATTCCACATCCTAGTGGCTTGTTTAAGACCATACAAGGATTTTTTAAGTTTACAAACTTTATGTTTTTATCAGAAAAAAATCCCTCAGGAAGACTCATGTAGACTTCCTCATTCAAATCACCATATAAAAAAACATTATTAATATCCAACTGAAACAACTTCCAATTATTCTTAACAGTTATAGAAATAATACTTTTAACAGTGACAAATTTGACAACAAGAGAGAAGGTTTCATCAAAATCTATACTTTCCCTTTGACTGTATCCTTTGGCAACAAGTCTAGCTTTGAATCTATCTATGTCACCATTAGATTTATACTTAATCCTATAGACCCGTTTACAGCCAACAACACTCCTGCCATGAGGCAAATCAACAATATCCCAGGTATTGTTACTGTTTAAAGCCTCTATTTCATCATTCATAGCAGCAATCCAATTAGGATCAAAGGCTGCTTCCCTAAAATTTCTAGGTTCAAGGGTTTTATTAAGCATACATGCAAACACTTGATTGTTTAGAGACAATTTAGAATAATTAATAACTCTTTCTATACCATATTTGACCTTACCCTCAATAACAAAGTCCTCTAACTTCCTAGGCATAGTAGAACTCCTACTTGATCTCCTAACTGAAGTTGACTCAAAAATATTTTCATTTGAACCATTAGAATCATTGCCCTCATAATTGGAATTGTCTACATTGTTAGATCTCACATGTTCAACACTGTCAATCTGTCATCCACCTGTTCATTCTGTTGTGAGTTAACACATTCAGAATCATCAGGATGGGACTGCTAAATCCCATGTGTTTCTAATTTATTCTCACCTTGTACCCTTCCTTCGTCATAGGGCTCTTCATAAGGTTTGGGTGTTTCATAAAGATCAAAAAAATTCAAAGAGTTGATTTTATCAAGTGTGTTTTCATCATATTTAGAAAATATAGATTTTTCTTTAAAAGGAAATATGGTTTCATAGAACTTAACATCTCTTGAATAAATTTTTTTTTTATTTTCCAAACTTAAAACCTTGTATCCCTTTTTCTCATTAGAGTACCCTATGAAACCACACTTTTCAGCTCTACTGTTTAATTTGTTTGAATCATTTAAGATTGTAGCAAAACATAAACACCTAAATATTTTCAAATGATTTAGGAAGGGATTAAAACCAAAAATGAGTTCATAAGGAGTTCTACCATTCAGCACAGAGGAAGGAGTATTATTAATAAGATAAAAAGCAGTCAATACACATTCAGTCCAATAACAAACAGGAAGATTGCTTTGAAACAAAAGAGCTCTAGTAACATTCAATAAATGTCTATGTTTTCTTTCAGCTATTCCATTCTGTTGAGGGGTGTAAGCACAAGAGGTTTGTTGAATAACTCCATTAGTTCTACAAAAGAAATTCATTTGATGATTAATAAATTCAGAACCATTGTCACTTCTAAAACATTTGACAACTTTATTATACTGTGTTTTCAGAATATTGACAAAATCTGTTATATTTTCAAAAACCTCACACTTGTGCTTCATTAAACATACCCAAACAGCCCTAAAATAGTCATCCACAATAGTAAGAAAGTATCAGAACTCTTCCTTACTTTGGACCCCAAACATCTAAGTGAATCAGATCACCAACACTGGTGCTCTTGTGTTCACTTAAAGAGAATGGCTCCCTGTGCTGTTTGGCTTTGTGACAAATGTCACAAGGACAATAATTAGGACTAAACTTGACTCCTAATATAGGTTCAAATTTCTGCAAGACAATGTCTGGGGGATGACCAAACCTAGCATGCCACAAATAAGATAGTTTACTAGAATTAAAACCTATTAGATGACTAAGTATGGAACCCCCACAAAAATACGGTCCTTCAGACTGATTATCAGTCACCGGGACTTTCTTGGTTAATAAGTCATGAATATACCAATTGTTTTCATCAAAACCAGCATACAATCTATTATCTTTAACAAGTTTATGCACAGAAATAAGGTTTACAGAATATTCAGGAACTACAAACCCATCATGTAAAGTAACAGCATTTCCTAACTTAAGTGTACCAATTTTAGTTACAAAAGCTTTAGTACCATTAGGATGATTAACATGTATCTTTAAATCAGAAACATCAATGAAATCAGTTAAAAGATGTTCACTAGTAACAATGTGTTGATTAGCTCCAGAATATCTATAATCCATCCCACTTTAACCTTATTTCTTCCAGCATTAAAACATAATATAGTTTTTATAAAAACATTAGCACAAAAAGGATGATCATATACACTACCTGAAACATTGTGACTTTGAGGTTCATCAATATTTGTTTCTTTAATCAGACTTAATAGTTTAGCAAGTTGATCACTAGTCAAAGAGGCAACAGAAGTATCAGGTTTCTCACTAACATAACTATTGTTAACACTAGCCTTTTTTCCAATCATTCCATTTGCCTTTGCCCAAGGAGGATACCCAATTAATTCAAAACATTTTTCAACTGAATGTCCATTTTTATTACAATTGTGAACATTTAATTGTTTGACCAGTGGTTTTATTAACCTTCTTATTTGAGTCTAATGGTGGATTAGTTTTAACAAAGAAACAAACAGTGTTTTGACTCTTCTTAGAAGAATTAATTGAATTCCTATGGGATTCCTCCCTGGAGACAATAGAAAAGGCTTCCTTGACATAGGGTAAGACATCTTTGATAAATAGGCTAGTTCTAACACTTTGATAAACACTGTCATGACCCATAAGAAACTGCATCAATTTAATCATGTTATTACAACTATTAAATTCCCTAGATGCATCACAAGTACAAGCAGGTAATTGAACAATTTGATCAAGTTGTTTCCACATGATGTTCAGTTTATGATAATACTTAGATACAGGCATGCCATTTTGACTAAATTGATTACTTTTTTGATATAAGTCAAACATAACAGACCCATCAATTTTATCATATGTTTATTTCAATTCAGTCCAAACATCACTAGCAAGCCTAGAGAAAACATTACCCATATATAACTCTTCACTGATTGAATTAAGAATCCAGGTTAAGACAATAGAATTACATCTATCCCACTGTCTAGCAAGAACACCATCAGTTTAAGATTTAACACATGACTTATCAATAAACCCCCATTTGTTTTTAACTTGTAAAGCAAGGGTTTGTGCATTAGCCCAAACAGAGTAATTTTAAGAACCTTTCAACTTAAAAGTTATAAAGGTCAAGTTACTAGAATCAGATGGTTGCAAGTACAAAGGGTCACTAGCATCAAGTTTGCTAATAAGTGTATCATTAGCAACAACAGCAAGACCAACACCAGCAGGATCTTGGTTGTCAGTCATGATGTAAACAGACAATCAACAATAAAAGCAACAAGACAAGCAATAAAACAAGAATTAGCAAACAGAAAACCAAGAACACAGAAGAAACAATGAAGAACACAAAATAACAAACTCAAAAAACAACACACAGGCGAAGCTGAGCCAGTGATCCAGATAAGTGGGCTCTCATAGCGATTCCACCGCAGGTATAACTCAGGAGCCTCTAAACCTAAAAGAAACACACTCTTAAATCTAAACACAGGCACAAGCACAAAACAATGACTCCTTAGAACAAACCCTAAAGAATCAGAAAGATCTCACCAGAAAGACCCAAGTTAGGGGTTCTCCTTAAACTCGTAGTTTGTAACCTTCACTTAGGGTTACAAACCAGAGAGCAAGAAAATATGCAATCCAGTCCAAAATACCAGATCCACTAGATCAGATCCAGTCCTTGAACCACAAACCCTAGGTAATCTCAGCATCGGAAATCCAACCAGAATCAAGAGCCTATGGCTCTGATACCCTGTCAAAATAGTCGATACAGATTCAGTCAACACAGATTTATTACAATAAAATAATCTGAGTACGAAATCTCTCAAATAGATTACAAAGAAATCCTCACTACAAAACTATCAAACACTCAAAGATTATCACTATGATAATCAGTCACAATACACAAAGGAGAAACCAAAATCAATGATCAAGATGATCAATGATTAAACCCCTAATACTGAGAATGTGAACGAGTGAATAACGAGAGAACAATGATCAGAATGAGGCAAAAGTGCACAATGGACAAGATAAGAGGCAATATATAGCAGCATAAATGTGTTTTCTCAATAAGATCAACGGCCAGAATCAATCTCATCCAACAGCTATAAACAAGTGTGTTTTCACACACGTATCGCCAAGTCAACAAGGTTTAAGCTGATAAAAAGAAGCTGGGCTGGACCAATAATACCCACGAAATGGGCTTATAAAACACTTGAGAACTGGCCCAACAGCAAAGACATATCTGGGCTACCACCAAGCAATGATTCATCAACAATCCAATAGACCAATCCATAACCTGTAAAAAGCCCTTATGCAATATATTCAAGTATTTTGTAAAAAATAAAAATAATAAAAAAAATAACCAACCTTAGTGTTAAAACTGAAAATAATCAAAAGTCAACTCTTATATTCAACAATAACTGCACAAAATAATAGAACAATTGTACTTCTTCATTCTTCCCAACTCCAACATACCTTCAGTTCCAAACAAAATACATGCATAAACATTAATAAGAATATAAGTAAAGAGTGTGTGTACTATATATATACATATATATATATACATATATATATATACACGAACAAGGGCGGGCTCAAGGGAAGTATTTTGAAGCTAGGGTTTTAGGCCCCCAAATTTTAAAATAAACTTTGAATATATGATTTGTTTTCTTTGTAATCGGGATGAGAGACCTTTAACTTAATATCTCTATGGTCTCTAAGTCTTATTTATTGTACTCCGTAATTATCATGCAAATAGTTATAATTCCACAATTATTTTCATCTTCACGTTTAATGATTTTTTTTAACTCTTGCAAAAGGGCCCACATTTTAATATTTGTTTTAGCCCCCCCACCCCCACCCCCACAAATGTTGAGCGGCCATGCACACCCGTTAACCTACCCCTAGTTAACAAGTCGACATTCCTAAGTCAATGGGAAGAGAAAGTCAACATGCATTGACAAGCACGGGCGCGCACCTACGGTGCACGACCGTGCTCCATATCAGTAGATCTCGGAATGTTCTAGATGTGACCAAAACTGACAAGACGGTTAGCCGCATGAACAAGCATGGGTGTGCTCAATGATGAGCATGATCGTGCTCCTCAACAACCCTGACAGAATCTGCACGCAAGGACTCTGTACGGCTCCCAGATGTTTGGCTCGAGCGTGCCTACGAGGAAGCACGGTCGTGCTTGGCCTGCCAGATAGCCTATAAATAGAGGCCTTCACTTCTCATTTTGGCCATCCCATCCTATCTCATTCTTTCCTTCCTACACGAAGTTTCTGCCCTTTTAGGCTTTTAAAAGTGGCCTTTGGAGCTTGGGATCACTCCATAAACAATTAAGTTGAGAGAGAAACCACCATAATCACTCATATCACCAAGAAATCTCCATACAACCCTCATCATGATTTCCACTCAAATCAAACCTTGTGAGTCTGTTGTATCACCTATGCCAAGCTAGATTTCTTTTAGTGTTGCTGGGTGATGATTGAACTTAGTATGAAATTAATACTTTATTTTTATTTAAAGTGATGTTTTGTGTTCTTAACAATTTTTTCTACTATTTCTTTGTTTAATTAATTAACTAATTAAACAATTAAGTATTTGATCATGTGGGTGTTTTGGTAGGAAGTGGAGGGAATTATGAGTGTACCCGTGGCGTGTAAAAACCCGGGCACTTGTAAGCTAATCATTATCTCCATGTGTAGAGATAGCCCTTTTGTGAGTGGAAACATTCACATGTTGTGGTTGATCCTTAACTATCAAAACTTTACTTAGGGTCGGTACAGTCTATATACTTGGTCTTGGTGATAAGCCAAGATTTGGTTGAGCGACTTAGCTACATGGTCTATGTGTTAGCTTTGACGCAAACCAAAGATTGGTGAAAACGTGTTAGGAGTAAACGATTTTTATTTACTTATATTATTATATTGCCGCACAATTAATGATAGATCAATCACTTTTTTGGTAAATTAATCATTTCAAGTAAGAGATGAACGTACTCGGGATGCTACGTCGCCTTTACCATATCGAGTGGTAGCTTGTTAGCTGCTCCGACCATTGGCAAGTTATCACAAAAGAGTAGAGTAGTTGGATATCAATACGCGACTTTGGGAGGTGTGGTTTTCGGGGTTGGACGCGTACAATCTTGGGTGATATGTCCCTCACAGTTGAGAGATTAGCTTACCGAGATAGAATACCATCACAACAATTTTAAGAGCACAAGTCATTTAAAGTCTAATGCGAGAAGCCTAGTTTTAATCACAACACTTAAATAAAGATCTACTATTGTCTTATACCAAGTAAAATCAGATCCCGAAGCAACACCTTTGTTTTGATAATGTTTTCTCTCACGTTTTAAATCTCCTTTTTATTTTTCTTTCAAGCACTTAAAAATCTTTTAGTAATTTAGGAAGCTGAGTAGTAAAAATCGTGTCCTTGGATTTGATACTCGGTATTTTCTCATTTCATACTTCATCCATGGTTTGAGGATAACCTTTTGGACCGTGAAGTTTCCGTAATAGGCCATCATCGTTCACCCCATGGTAAAAGCAGTGCATGCTAACTCTTTGGTGAGTCCAGGAATTTGCAATCTTTCCTTGTTGAATCAAACAATAAAATGCTCCATTGACTCGTTATCCCGTTGCCGTATGTGCATTACTTCATCTCTGTATTTGGTGTGTCTTCTTTGTTGGCTGAACTGTTGTGAGAAACCTTTCACAATTCCGTTCCAGTTGGCAACGGATCCGGGAGGCAAGCTATCCCACCAGACCCGTGCCGCACCCACTAGTGTCTGGATGAACATGTGGCACCAGGCAGGCATGGGCCAATCCTTTGATCGCCCCGTGGACTCAAAAATACTAAGATGGTCATCCGGGTTCCCCGTGCCATCGTATTTCCCTACTGTTGATGGTAATTTCAAGTTTGGTGGTAATGGGGCGTTGGCTATTCTGGTTGTGAATTTTGAGTACGTGGCCATTACCGGGGGCCGATAGGGTCGGGTTAGGTCTTCCTCATCTCCTTCTTCAGCCCAGTCAGAACTCCGGTTATGTACCGTGTCCTGTGGTCTGGGATGGGGTGCCTGGGGCAACGGCTGTCCAGTCACCGGCGTTTCGTCATACGACAGCCTGGCCCTTACCTCTTCGAGTCGGGCACAGATGTGTCGTAAAACACATCTATTCTTCTATGTATTTTGAGTTATAATTAAGTCTTTTGTATATAGTTTTTAGTAGTTTTAGGCGTGTATTCGTTTGTTTGTCTATTTTTATCATTGTATAGTTTTTATTAGTTTTTAGTACTTATTTATTTATTTTATTATTTTATAGGTGTTCGTGGAGAATGAGCTAAAAAAAGAAAGAATTTTAATTGAGACACGAACACTTGAGAACAGGTGTTCATGAACGTTGGA
This sequence comes from Ambrosia trifida, assembly GCA_028751855.1. NCBI lineage: Eukaryota > Viridiplantae > Streptophyta > Magnoliopsida > Asterales > Asteraceae > Ambrosia > Ambrosia trifida. Next base: position 10,499,925 of record CM054131.1, read on the forward strand.
GCGTAAACGATCAACTTTGGTCAAATCAAGAACACCCGAATCAAGAGCACGGAATAATAATAATAATAATAATAATAATAATAATAATAATAATAATAATAATAATAAAAATAATAATATGACAAGAAAAGTGGCAAAGCCACGTAAAGTAAAACAAAACAAAAATTCCAAACGTGATTTTGGTTTTCAAGGCCCGCGGCCCAAAGACAAATGGAGTATAGGGCTCCAAGATTATATTATTATTTTTTTTTTGGAGAAATCGAAGAGGAGATCGGAGGAGCAGCCACTTTCATACGACTTCGACAAACATCAATCATTCGACACACATAATAATCGACGAAGAAGCTGCCAACGTGATCGAGAAGGAGCTTGAGGATTAATTGAAGTAGAAGAAGGTCTCGGGTGCACTGAAGATTCATTATTTGAAAACCCGGGGGTTTGTTTTATCGTTTTTATTTATTTAGAGACATGATGAAATTGTGTTTTATAAACTTTGAATTTTTGTTTCTAATTATAATTATGAACTAGACTTTCATGGTTGCTTAGGTTTATGAACTAGACACGTAATTTGCAGTATTTAATGATTTTTGGTTTTTAATTTGATGTGTAGAATTACATGATTTTAATTTTATTGTTGGATTTGATATATGTGTGTTGGTGTTGATTTTATTTGAAGTTTGTTTATTGGTTTTATGGAACTAGGCATGTAAAGATACCCCCTAGGTCTTGAAATCAATCCAGTTCGTCAACTTAGGTTAGCGTGCTAGTATTTGGAGTTGGAGTACGACACAAGTATAACAAACTAATATAATAAATTAACTAAAACGTGCAGTCCATTCTTGAGGGTGAGAAATCTAACTCGAGATTGCTAGGTAACCAACTAGGCATTGTTCGGTAGTTGGCAAGCGCTAGGGCGGGAGTCGCTACTTGTCCGTGTTTAGAGTTTTCCTAGGTTTTCTTAAGTAGAATTTAAGTCTGCTTCATAGTTTGAGGGTTTTAATCCAGGAGAGGTTTTAACTTGATTTCTATGGGATTTTGGTACGCTAGGGCGATCCGGATCCATCTTAGCATTTCTACACTTGTCCCGCCTTGAGTCTAGTGAGCCATCCTTGACAGGAGGTTTATTAGGTAAGAATAGGGTCTCGAGTTAATTACCAGATTCAGGATTGATTGTTAGTGTCTAGGGATTTTACCTAAGTAACCAGCCTTCTTCCTATCTGATTTCTCCAGTTCTTTAAGTTCGTATTAGTTGTCGAGTTAAGTTAAGTTTAATCTATTTAGTTTAATTAAGTTTATAATTAGTAGTTTAAATACCCCCCATATAAGTATATATTTATTTAGGCTAGTATTCGGTAGAGTTTGTGATCTAGAGTTGCATTCGCGTCGTTGGGTTTGATACTCGGTCTTATCTGTTTACTGCTTTGCGACCGGTACACTTGCCGTGCGTGTATAGTTTTTAGGTGAGTCGTTTTAATTAGAACTTGTGTTATTTATATATACATTTACACACATCAAGTTTTTGGCGCCGTTGCCGGGGACGCAGTTGGCACTCTTGAGAATTATCCGATCCGTTTCTGGTCTACTATTTTGTGAATAATTTTTGCTTTTATTTTTTTTCTTATTATTATTATTTTTTATTTGTAATATATTTTTTTTTTATCATGTGCGAGATCTGTGGAGGACCCCATTTTACCATAAGATGCCCTCATTCATATTCATCGGGACATTCCACGGATTATTATTTTAACGAGTATTTGCAGCCACATCCATATCAGTCATACCAGCCTTCATACCCACAGGCTAACCGGTGGTTTAACCCTACAACATCTGAGTCACTAAATAGAATAAAAAGTCGGCCTGATCGTCTACAAGCTAAGATGTATGAGGAAAGGCATGGTGGTAGCTCATCAGAGTATCCACCTAGCCAACATCTGTATCCACACCCCGATTATCGGGATGTCTCGTCTTACACTAGGCCCGACTTTCCCGCCCTTCTTGCTAAGCGTGACACCTTCCTTGCTAATCAACAGCTCATGCTCGAGGATATGCGTTCTTTGCTATCCATGCACACCGACTATTTGAGGGAACAAGATGCGGCACTTGAGAGGCTACAGGCTTAGGTGGATGAACTGAAGACCATAATGGACGTTGAAGTCCCACCTCCATTTCAGCAGGTTTATCTCACATATGATGATCCAGACGAGATGGTAACACTTACATTACCTGATTGTATTAGTCCCATTGCTGAAACTGTTTGTCCTTACTCATCTAATTCTGTGCATGATTTATCTGACCCATATGATTCTTTACACTTGTCTTGTGAGGATGATATTTTGCAGGATTCAGGGTTAGAGCCAGAGACCATAATTGGGCCTTATTCTGAATGAGTTTAGGCTAGTTATGGTGTGGGCTAGTTTAACTGGGCCCTACCTCGTCATCAAGCAACTATCGTTTTATTTTATAAATTTAAAGCTCATTAGCATTTTGGTTAAATCCACTCTTCTTGGGTCTTAAAATCTCAAAGTTTAAAGGTCCTAGAAGTGTCTTTTAAATTCTACTAAAACCACACGCATCACCTGGTCAACTACTAGACAATAGTTCAATAGCAATAGTTGTGCACCAGCAGTTTTGTGCAACGAGTAGCAGTTTCAGAACAACTGTTCTGGGTAGCTCCAATATATGGTTGGGTAGCTGAATTTAGACCTGGTCAAGCAAACTGTTTCAACTTATTTAATTTGTGTCATGAATAAAAATGACAGTTCTGAGTTAAACCTTTTATACCACTTAAATCTGTTTATCTAATTATTAAATGCAATTTATTTACAAGATTAATTATTTTGTTTACGAGAAGTATTCTCTAAATTTTGAAACACAACATTTTTTGTCCTGCATGTTTATAAACACCAATATGGTGGTAAACGTGTTAGGAGTAAACGATCTATGTGTTAGCTTTGACGCAAACCAAAGATCGGTGAAAACGTGTTAGGAGTAAACGATCTTTATTTACTTCTATTATTATATTGTCGCACAATTAATGATAGATCAATCACTTTTTTGGTAAATTAATCATTTCAAGTAAGAGATGAGCGTACTCGGGATGCTACGTCGCCTTTACCATATCGAGTGGTAGCTTGTTAGCTGCTCCGGCCATTGGCAAGTTATCACAAAAGAGTAGAGTAGTTGGATATCAATACACGACTTTGGGAGGTGTGGTTTTCGGGGTTGGACGCGTACAATCTTGGGTGATATGTCCCTCACAGTTGAGAGATTAGCTTACCGAGATAGAATACCATCACAATAATTTTAAGAACACAAGTCGTTTAAAGTCTAATGCAGGAAGCCTAGTTTTAATCACAACACTTAAATAAAGATCTACTATTGTCTTATACCAAGTAAAATCATATCCCGAAGCAACACCTTTGTTTTGATAATGTTTTCTCTCACGGTTTAAATCTCCTTTTTATTTTTCTGTCAAGCACTTAAAAATCTTTTAGTAATTTAGGAAGCTGAGTATTAAAAATCGTGTCCTTGGATTTGATACTCGGTACTTGCTCATTTCTATACTACGCTCGATAAGGACACTTGCTTGTTGTGTAGGTTTTAGAACATCAAGCAACTATCGTTTTATTTTATAAATTTAAAACTCATTAGCGTTTTGGTTAAATCCGGTTAAATCCACTCTTCTTGGGTCTTAAAATCTCAAAGTTTAAAGGTCTTGGAAGTGTCTTTTAAATTCTACTAAGCCACACGCATCACCTGGTCAACTACTAGACGGCAGTTCAATAGCAATAGTTATGCTCCAGCAGTTTTGTGCACCGAGCAGCAGTTTCAGAACAACTGTTCTGGGTAGCACCAATATATGGTTCGGCAGCTGAATTTAGACCTGGTCAAGCAAACTGTTTCAACTTATTTAATTTGTGTCATGAATAAAAATGACAGTTCTGAGTTGAACCTTTCAAACCACTTAAATCTGTTTATCTAATTATTAAACGCAATTTATTTACAAGATTAATTATTTTGTTTACGAGAAGTATTCTCTAAATTTTGAAACACAACATTTTTTGTCCTGCATGTTTATAAACACCAATATGGTGGTAAAACGGGTGCGAGAGCCATCTCTAGCAGTACAAATAATGTTCCGGTTGCGGTACATGTGAGACAGTCTGTCTTAGAGGTGGCGTAGAATCTGTTTTAAAGGTCTCGTGTTTAATACAATACTCAACCAAAAATTCATCAATTTTTTAGTGCGTATATTGTTGTAGTCATAAAGGATGGTTGAAGACTCAATTGGTGAAGATACGAATCAAGGATGTTACTTGAATCAAGACACGTTTGAATCAAATTTGGTACATTTGTTTATGTATTTTATATTCTTTACCATGTTTTGTAAGAAATATTGTACTTATATATTTCCTGTAAATAACGAGAGTATCGTTATTATTTATTTTATTATTATTTTAATAAAAAGCTGAACGCAATTTCATACAAGTTTGATCATTATAAAAAATAAAATAAACACTTAATAGCTTGTTTAGTGAAGCAAGACATCTCTAATTCTTCAATAACTGTTTATATCAGTTCGTGAAGCAAGCCACCTCTTAAGAACATCCATAGATTCTTTAGGTTTGTCCACCGGCACTAAATGTCCTGCTCCCTGCAAACATCCCAATTTCAAAAAGACTTCATGAACTAAATAACAAACCCAGACCCCAAACATTTTATTTGCGACGTATAGTTAGACTAGTATTTGGGTACATGATGGGGTTTGGGACGGGCTGGTATGGCATTTGGTGATACCGGCCTAAATGCTTAAAACTAATTTCATAACAGTTTATTGGCTTTTTAGAAGTAATGTAAAGATTAAAAGATATTTTAGAGTGTTTTTAAGTGGATAAGTGGAACTTGAATGAAAGTGTTAGCGATAATTGTGCCACACAATTATCACTCAATTATTTTCTAGTCAAAGTCAATTATGTTATAGTCAATTTATTTACTTGTAGCTTGGTTGTCTCCCTAATTTTCTCCTCTTGTATATGTATTTAAGAACAATATTTGTTAATAGAATTAATCAAGGAATTAAACATTTTACAATAATAAACATATTAAAAAAATAATTGAGTGATAATTGTGTGGCACATATATCACTAATAGAAAGTAGTTGTTTGCTAATTGAGATAGGATTAACTAATCTTACTTTAACAGTGGCATATGTCAATGAAAAATCATTTTCCGCATATGTCGTTTTATATCTGCAAAGACAAAAAAACACGTAGTTAAATATATAAAAAAAAAATTAACATGCGCACCAAGTGTCAGCTCTGGTCCTCGTTATGTCATGCATCAATTTTCTTGATGTTAAAATATAAATAAAACACCACCACAAAACTAAAAAAGGTCATTTATTGAATGTAGCCAAATCATACCCTCCAACTTGACCATCAACATAGTATGGTTCCCATGGTTCTTCAATTTTAATATTAAGAGAAGCTATCCAGTGCTCGATGCCAACATATGGAAATGTCATGTCATGGTCACCACTTCCAATTAACAAAAAAAAAAAAAAAAATTATTTGCAAGTGATGCCAGTTGATTCCCAACAACAAATCAAAAGAATTGTTGATATCATATTGTATCATGTCACGTTACCTAAATATCAAAGCACGACAATTTTTATGAGTAAGCTTTTTATGATAAGCAAAGCTACTAAAAACATCATAAGTGTAACAAAACGTGTCATGTTTCCCTTCATCATAATGCAAGGTTGTGTTGATCAAATCCCACTTTCCGATTGTACCCTAAACAAAAGTTACATTAATAATAATAATAATAATAATAATAATAATAATAATAATAATAATAATAATAATAATAATAATAATAATATCCATCCAATATTCATCATAGGCAAGGTTAATCACACACCTGAGAAATGTTAAGAGCATGTTGTGCTGTGTCAGTGTTTGCCCAAATTTGTATGGCCTCAAAAGCCTCATCCTAATTATAAAAAGCAATATATATGAGAATTTCGTTGGTTTTCATTAAAATCATGCACACACACAGGAGAGGGAGAGGGAGAGGGAGATTAGTACTTGACAATATGGCAAGTCACTTGACTCATCGCAAAACGGTTCCAATATGTTATTGGTATTGATATGATCTGTGCACTGTAATTTAAAATATTAGACAAATCTTGTTCACTAAGTGCACATGGTTTTGTTTAAAGAATTTAAAATACTCACTTGCTTGTATCTTTGAAGACTTTGTGCACATAAAGCGTTCGCTATATCAATGTTTACATAATTACCGTGACAATTTTCAATAGCTGACTGCAAAATAAATAAACAGGTAAATACACGATTATACGCAATACATTAATTAAGCTACTAAACACTAAGCTAGTTATAACTTATTAACTTGCTTAGTGTAGATTGATTAGAATATACACCTTATAAATATGGTCTGATATTAGAGCCATGCGGTGAGAGTATTCAAGCCTTGAATTGAAGTCCATGAATTTATCAGTGAGAGGACTCCCAAGAATGTATCCCTATATATATCCCCATTAAAAGAAATTAATTTAGTCAAGATCAAATTAAGGCTTTCATGGCATTATAATGTTTATATGGTTTGATGATCAGTTACTTGAATATTTAGTTCTGGCTTGTCTCCGCGTTCATTCCCTGTAAATACGACAATAATCAGAATACAATGAACCATCTGATGAAATGTCAATGAAATCAATAAGTTATAAACTCACCTTCATATATTTTTGCTGTGATGATGGGAGTGACTAGACCCATGTAAGATATCCCTCCTATGTAAAGTGGATTCTTCAGAAACTTAGGGTGGTCACTTACAAACTATTCATTCACCAAACATAACACATCAAATTAATTAATAAAGAAATAAAAGGAAAACGTAAATTCTGTTGGAACATTAATAATCAAGAAAATTGTTAATACATACAAAAGTCAAAGAGGAAAAGTAAAACCGGTATATTAACGTTTAAATGAATAGATGTGTTGCCAAAAGGTATTATAGCCCAACGGCATTTTGGTGGTGGGATAAGACTTAGGTGCTATAGGTCCTGGATTCGAATCTCACAAAGGGGGTAATTTTCTCATAATTATGAGTTTCCTCTTGAATTAGTGACTTGGTGGTGGAATATGATCTCGTGGTAACACTGATGGCACGATAATACTCCAGTGGTCTATTGGGTTTAATCTTGATACAATTAGTTTTAATTTATTATTTAGTTGATAATTTAATGTGATGTTTATCAGTTAAGTTTAGATAAGTTTAGTTGGTATAATTATCTAATAAGGAGTCATATTTTGACTAGAATAGGTCAAATTATGTATAGTATAAACAAGGTTTATTTGTTTTGTAATTTTGTGGTGGTTTGATATTAATAAAAGAAAAGAGTCGTGAGTGTGTTTTCTCACAAAACCGCTTGTTTTTTTTGTGTTTGTGACCCAATTGCTCCAACAATTGGTATCAGAGCGCAAACGATCGAAGGCTTGTTGAATCACCACCGAGGAAGACGAACATGTGAGCGGTTCAGTTTTGTGATCTGTGAGAGATCATCTAGAGTTTTGTGCGAGGCAAACTTAAAATTCGTGAGATACGATTTGTGGGTTGGTTGTGCGAGTCAACCACGGGAATTATCGATCTGAGCGAGTCTGGTTGAGTGAAAGTTCAAACACCTGTGAGGGGTGTGAAGTATACCCGAGTTATTCAAGGTGGTACGGTGTGAGAGCGGTGTTTACCTGAGTGATTCAGGGTGGTACCGTGTGATGCGGCGAAAAACGAGTACGGTGTGATACTGGGCGGTGAAAACCTATTTGATCGATCTGTGATAGATTGATTAGAAGAAAAAAAAAAGGCTGTTTGGTTTTGTCTTGAGATCAGATAAAAAAGGAAACGGCTAAAGATTGGTTGTTTTTGTGATTGTGGAAGGCATCGAAACCACTGTGGAGATTTAAGTGAAAAAAAAAAAAGATAACTATTTAGGTGGATTTTGTGGAATATCTTGAATTGATATTCAAATTGGAAGTAGGTGGAATAAAAACAAACAGGAGGTTAATTAAAGCAAAAAGGTTTTGGTTTGCTCGTTGAAAACATTTAAGTTGCCATCGAAGAGTAAACAAAAAAGTGGGAAAACCGATTTGTGTGAAGAATAACGGGTTGTGGAAGATCGATTGTGTGAGGCAATCAAAACAAGGTGACAGATCGATCGTGCGAGGCGATCTAGATCAGTGAGAGACCGAATATAAACTTTGAAGAGTGTGTTCGTAATAAGAGATGGTGAACTTGAGTGATTCAAGGAGTGTGCCATCGGACCGTGTGATATGAACCGGTGCGACGGAGATCATGATAGTGATTATCATGATGATGATCGAAACTAATGAGCTCAACAAAAGTCAAGGAACGAGGTTGCCGAGAGGGCATGATAAACAAAGAAATATCCTTGTTTTCGAGTGCAATAATTTGAGACTCATGAATGGGTCAGTGGATCAAAGACGGGTATTACATGGAATCAAGGATCTTGGTTGGACCATATCAAGATTAAGGGGGAGATTATTGGGTTTAATCTTGATAGAATTAGTTTTTATTTAATATTTAGTTGATAATTTAATGTGATGTTTATCAGTTAAGTTTAAATAGTTTAGTTGGTATAATTATCTAATAAGGAGTCATATTTTGACTAGAATAGGTCAAGTTATGTTTAGTATAAATAGGGTTTATTTGTTTTGTAATTTTGTGGTGGTTTGATATTAATAAAATAAAAGAGTCGTGAGTGTTTTTCTCACAAAACCAGTTGTTTGTTTGTGTTTGTCACCCGATTGCTCCAACATTTGGTATCAGAGCGCATACAATCGAAGGCCTGTTGAATCACCACCGAGTAAGACGAACATGCGAGCGGTTCAGTTTTGTGATCTCTGAGAGGTCATCTAGAAGTTGTGTGTGAGGCAAACTTAAAATTCGTGAGATACGATTTGTAGGTTGGTTGTGCGAGTCAACCACGGTAATCATCGATCTGAGCGAGTCTGGTCGAGTGAAAGTTCAAACACCTGCGAGGGGTGTGATGTATACCCGAGTGATTCAGGGTGGTACGGTGTGAGACCGGTGTTTACCTGAGTGATTTAGGGTGGTACCGTGTGATGCGATGAAAAACGAATACGGTGTTATGCCGGGCGGTGAAAACCTATTTGATCGATCTGTGATAGATTGATTAAAAGAAAAAAAGGTTGTTTGGTTTGTCTTGAGATCAGATAAAAAAAGGAAACGACTAAAGATTGGTTGTTTTTGTGATTGTGGAAGGCATCGAAACCACTGTGGAGATTTAAGTCAAAGAAAAAGATAACTATTTAGGTGGATTTTGTGGAATATCTTGAATTGATATTCAAATTGGAAGTAGGTGGAATAAAAACAAATAGGAGGTTAATTAAAGCAAAAAGGTTTTGGTTTGCTCGTTGAAAACATTTAAGTTGCCATCGAAGAGTAAACAAAAAATTGGGAAAGCCGATTTGCGTGAAGAATAACGGGTTGTGGAAGATCGATTGTGTGAGGCAATCAAAACAAGGTGACAGATCGATCGTGCGAGGCGATCTAGATCAGTGAGGAAGATGATGTAAATGCATAAATACTCAAAGATGATGGGGGTATTTTAGTAAAGTTTCGAATTTATGAGGTTTTTTTTTTTTTTTAAAGTAACTTTATGAGTATTTGATAAAAGTTAATGTGGGTAAAACATGTGTCATTGTCGGTTAAACCTATCATTGTCATTGTCATTGTATTGTTAGTCACCCTATTATTATCAAAATTAAAAATAATAAAAAAACGCCGTTCAAAACAAATGATAAAAAAAAACCTTAAAAATAATAGTTTATTTTTACCACAATTTTTTACTTTTATTATTGTTAGCTTATTTCTGTTAATTTTAAAAATATCTAGTTTATTGCATTTAATAATAAAAAAAAAATCATAAAACTAATCGTTTATTATCAGTCGATCCGTATTGTACCCATATCAAAGGAAATTCTATATTCGTCACCGCACTAAAATAACTTAACCATTAGTCCATTAGTCAATAACCATGAAGCATTATCCCACTTAAGTAAAAAAAAAAAAAAAACTTTGCAGATTGGCAATTGAACGAAATGCTGGATAATATATACTGTGAGTAGTTGATCTATCGATTTGATATTACTTTACCCGTAGTTTAAAAAATAGTTTACGTTTATTTATTTCGTTAACGCCTAAGGTTAAGGGACCCCTTTCTTCATGACTCGACTCGAGCACCTGAATTTTCAACAACGGCCGTGAATATAAGTATATTTCTATTATACCTTTTTCACAAAATCATGAGCTTGGGCAGCCACAATACTATCACTGCTAACCCATGCCTCCTTTGTTTTCGCATATGAAAATCCAGTGCCAGCAGGAATATCCACAAAAATGATACTAGCCATCTACAATAAAGTCTATATTAATTTCAACGTTGATATCTAAATGATGAATACCTTTCAAAAAAAAAATCTAAATGATGAAAAATAAGATCATATCAACCTTTGTCCATGAGTTTTCATTCGATACTAAGGTGGCATTTGCGATGCCGTTATCAACTTTAATGGTGAGGGGGCCTACAATAATGGAGCATATTAATTTTCGGAGTATCAATTAGTGTTTGAATTAAAATAAGACCATTAGGTATGGAACGGCAACATGGACCGGCATGGCCAGGCAGCCGGATGCCGCCCCGGGCAACACCGCCCCCTGGGCTGGCATCGGCAAGGCCGGCATGCCCTTGCCTCTCAAGCCGGGCCATTTTTTAAACGTTGGAATTGATTTGACCGTTGGACCAAACGGCTATATTACCGTTTTTTTTTTTAAAAAAAAAAGTTTTTTTAAAACAACTATAAATACAAACCTTAACCCCTTTATTTTACACATGTTTCTAGCTAAAAGGGTATTATTATCATCACCATTATTGTTGATTTTTTTCAACTTTCACCCCTATTTTTAAAACGTCAATAATTTTTTCATACGACATTATTTTTTAAAAAAAATTATACCATAAAAACAAGCTTTTTATCATCTTTCATTTACATACCCTATTGCTATACTTTAAAAAAAATCGCTAGGTTGATAGCTTGATCGTGATTTGTTCTTCACTTTTTCCATTGTTCACGACTAGCTTGTTCTATACATTAACTGAGAATATTTGTCATTGTAATTTGTCAAAAAAGGAATAAAAGTAATAAAAAAAAAGTTCAAATGGGTAGTTTCTTGTGAATCAATGAAAATGCAGAAACAATAAATCTTGTTAGATCAACAACCTTGTTGCAGAACGTAAACACATCTGAATACTAATAGTTCTCAAAGTTTATTACGTAAACAATTGAAGATTATTATCTAAATAAGCAAGTGAAATACAGAAAGTATTGATTTCATGTGATTTAAGCAAATAATAAATGAAAATAAATAAGTAGATATCATCGTTTAACAACTCAAAGATTAAAATGAACATATTATATAACTTGCGTATTAATATGTTATAACTTGCGTATTTAATACAATTGTTTAATACTGTATAATATTTAGACGCAAGTATATTGTTGTTTATTAATCTTTAAACGCAAGTAATTAATATCAAGTTTGTTACATTCAAACGCAAGTTGTTACTGCTTATGAATGTTAAAACGCAAGTAAGTAATATCAAATTTTTACATTTAGATGCAAGTTATTATTGTTTAAACGCAAGTAGCTAATATCAAGTTTTTACATACATATAAGCAGGTTTACAGATTGTTCATATCAGTAGGTAATAAAGATTCTCTTTCTTTATAAATTAATAATTTTCAAGGAACTAGTTTGTGGGAATTTAACGATAACAATACCCCACCATCACATGAGGTGAAAGAAGATATTAGCAAAACTATGAAAGGATGTTAAAGAAGGTTAATGAAGGTGATCTTCTAACCTATAGTTATTATTCACTTCACAAAAATAGACAAACATAAAAAAAACAAAATTATTACTGTTCTCGCATTGATTCAAATTGATTTCCAACCTCGTGGCCCTCCGCATCACAAAGAAACAAACTAAAAAAAACTAAAAGCTATTGTTACATTCAGACACAATAGCTTATGAATACTTAAACGCAAGTAAGTAATATCAAGTTTTTACATTTAGACGCAAGTAATATCAACCCAACAATTTTTTTTAAAGTAAAGCAATATGGTATGCAAATGAAAGAGGATAAAATGCTTGTTTTTATGGTGTTTTTTTTAAATAATGTTGTATGAAAAAGTTATGGACGTTTAAAAAATGGGGGTGTAATTCAACAATTGCAGGTTATACCTATTTTGCCATTCTCCTTCTCTTTTGGAAACTCAACATATATTTTTCCTATTTTAACTCATCCATTGATTTATTTTTGATCAAAAAATCCGAAATCCTTCTTACACTTTTTACGCTAACACTCTTTTTACAGTAAACTTTCTCTTAAAATAAAGCAAAACTTTAACTAATCGATCAAGTTTTTAAGTGGGTGTTTGGGATTGTTTTTGTAACTCTAAAAGTGTTTTTTTAGTAGAAGTGGTTATTTACTTATGACTTTTTCAAAAAGGAGTTTCTAAAAAAGTGTTTGTAGCTTTTGTGGTGGAAAAAATTAATAAGTTGATTTTTAAAAATTGTTTGGCTTAGCTTATTTGTGTAAAAAGACTAAAAGTGTAGATGTGTTATAATGAATGTAAATGATTTTTTTTGAACGGTGACTTTCTTCTATCGAGTGTCGGAGATCATCATTCCCCCTAAACAGGGGACCCTAGCCACCTCTTCAACGATCATAATATGTTGTCTTAACCGGATCCACGCTGATACAAGAAGGGCTTACGGGCATTCCCCCGGAAAATTTCCCGCCACCTGCCACTTGACAGATGTTGCACCCTCCACAAGAAGCAAGCATCTCTGGAGTAAATGCATGGTAATAGAAAACCGGAGTTGCTATCAGAATTCGTACTTGTCCCCTCTTACAAGGGTAGGCTCTAACCATCACTTAGCTTACCACTCCACCATACGGTGGCTGGTATGAATGTAAATGATTGGTGGGTAGATCTGTAATTTGTATTCCAAAAGAAAAAACAAAAAGTCAGGATTTCCGACTTCTCTAAAAAAGTTTTTCCATCCATATTAAAAAACTAAAACAAAAAGGGATTTTGACAAAGCCAAACAACTTATTCCAAAATGCAATAAGTGAATAAGTTATTTCTCAACTCATATCATTCGCAGTAGGATCTCTATCTCCATCTCTATAATTACACCAAAAATCAGTATCTTGTCTCTCTCTTTTTTAATTAAATAATATTTGTTATACTTTTATCATTAACTTTTATATCTCCTCCATTCACAACCACTTTCAAAAACTATTAAGAAGTTATAGAGAGTGAAGAGTAATCCTACAAATTACTTATGAACAGTAAATTTCATCGATCTCTTTTCCATTCACAATAATTTACTACCACTTATCAAAATATAAAGATTTCCCTCATATATAAATATATGGAGAACCAAATGTAATGCTCTCAATATCAAACACCCTCTCTAAGTTAGGAAAAATTTAAGAATAACTTAGTGTACATACCCACTTCATATAAGAAAGTAAGTAACGCAGATGACCCCGGGCCACCTGGTATATAGCACATAAGAGGGTCTTTTTCTGGTTTGTTTTGTGACTCGACAAAATAATAGAACAATTGTATCTCTTCATTCTTCCCTACTCCAACATACCTTCCATTCCAAACAAAATACATTTATAAACATTAATAAGAAAATGACTAAGAAAATATATACGAACAATTATTCGGTTATGTGATTGTAAAGAGTATTGAATGAATTCATGATGGGTTGCTGATTGCTCATTTATTCAATAAAATAAAATCGATGGATGGGAGAACATATAATGCATACATACGTACCCGGTTTCAAGTTTAAAAGGAAGGTCACCAGAATATCCGGGAAGGGTTTTGACGATTGATCGTGAATGCAACAAGGTTATGAAGTAGGATTGAAGTGTTAGAAGAAGAATTAAAAGAGAGAAAGGAATCAAGTTTTCTTGAATCCAGTTCATTATGGTACTCAACTTGTTTATGTTACAATAAATTGTAAGTAACTTCTAATGGCTTTGAGGATGTTATATATAGAGAGTATGCATAATAAATTGTGATATTTAAAAATTTTGTAATATTGCTTACCAAATGCACATATTTTCCATGTGCGGATAAAATAAATACAGTGTCTTGTACGGAGTAATAATTTACTCAGATAGCTCTGCAAGTCATCGTTTGAATATTTTTTTAAACGCTATACTTAAAAAAGAGGCTTGCTTTAATATCTAAGACCATACGGAGTCCGCGCTCGAAATTTGTGATGGGTTTGGCTATGTTTGATTTCAAACATGTTTAACCCTCTTTCTTTGTCAGTAACGTTTCCTTGGCTTGCTTGCATTTCCTCACCATAGTACTGCATATTGCACGTCCTTCATCTTTCAAAATCATGTTATGTAAAATAATGCATGCATACATCACATTTCTTATTTGGGCTGTTTCCCACATTCGACATGGCAAGGCCAAAATACGCCATCTTTTTTGCAACACACCAAAAGCTCGCTCAACGTCTTTCCGTGTAGCCATTTGAGATTTGTTAAACTTTTTTCTCTTATCGTCTAACGTAGTCCTCCGTGTAAACGATTTTACAAACACGCCCCAGTCAGGGTAAATTCCATCTGTTAGAACATACCCGTATTTGTATTCTACCCCGTTTACGAAAAAAGTTCCTTTTTGTGCAACATCATTTGCAAGATCGTTGAAAATTGGGGACTGATTAAGAATATTTATATCGTTCAACGAACCAGGGAAACCAAAAAATGCATGCCAAATCCAAAGATCTTGTGACACAACCGCTTCAAGCATCATACACGGCTTTTTATGATATCCGCTCGAGTGTTGGCCTTGCCATGCAGTTGGGCAAAGTTCCCACTCCCATTTCATATAATCTAAACTCCCTAGCATCCCGGGAAAACCATGTTTTTCTTCGTGAAACTCCAAAAGTTGTTGTACGTCACTAAAAGTAGGTTTTCTCAAATATTTTTTAAATATAGTTCAATGACGTACGCACAAAAATAGTGAACACTTTCCCTAGCAGTTCGCTCAGACATCTTTAGATAGTTCTCCATTATGTCCGAACTTTATCCGTAACCCAAATGTCTAATCGCGGCTGTGACCTTTTGCAATGCGGTAAATCCCATCTCACCACGCGCATCGGGCTTTTGTTGGAAATATTCATAATTATTTTGTAAATCGTTTGATATTCTTAAAAATAAATTACGACTCATACAAAAACGCCGCCTAAAACTTCTTTCATCGTATCTTGGTCCGGGTGAGAAGTAATCACGTACCAATAAATCAGTTGAGGCTTGTCGTTCACGAACTATATACTTTCTACGTTTCGGTTCGGAGGTCCCTTCATCATTCACTATAGCTTCAACGACTTTCTTGACGCTCGCCATTAT
This sequence comes from Ambrosia trifida, assembly GCA_028751855.1. Taxonomy (NCBI): domain Eukaryota; kingdom Viridiplantae; phylum Streptophyta; class Magnoliopsida; order Asterales; family Asteraceae; genus Ambrosia; species Ambrosia trifida. The sequence goes on from CM054131.1 coordinate 10,515,499, forward strand.
CAATTCCGCGCCATCGTTGGATGAGGACTCCAAAGCGAGCAGATCAAACTCATTAGGTGAACTTAAAGATTTGTCTGACATCTTGAAGTTTTTTTAAAAAAAAATTATAGTTTGGAGAGGATTTTATGAAAATATTAGAGTGTGGGTTTGGGTAGAAGAGTATATGGATATATATATATATACATATATATATACATATAATATTTTTTTTTTTAATTTTTCAACCGTTTTTTTATTTTTTTTAAAGCCCCAAAGGTCAATTTGCAGCCCTCCAACCATGTCGCACCACATGTCCCTCCTCTCTCCCCCCACACGTCCGGCGAGATCTCCCCCCCCCCCCCCCCTCACGCCCATGCGGGGCGGTGTAGCAGGCATGAATGGCCTCCCTCCACTCCGGACTGTCTAACCATACATATAAACACAAGATTTCGTTCATTTGAAAACCACTGGTCAAATTGAGAACTGAAAAAATCATTTTGAATTAACATTTTTTTAAGGCAAATTTTTTTTTTCTAAATTGCCCAATTTCCTACCTGTTTTTTTTTTTTTTTTTTTTTTTTTTGCATATATATTATAATTGAGAGCAATAAATCTTACATGACATTCAAAGAGGACATCCTACCCTTAAGGTGGTGTTTGTTTTCTTCTGAAAAGAGCTTCTAACCACTTATGTCTGCGCCGTGCAGACGCGGGCAGACATAAGGGACGCGCAGAGTGTTTGTTTTTTAGAAGACAAATCACTCAAGAAGCTCTTCCAGAGCTCTTCCTTGTGCAGACATGAACAATGGTCTTCAAACCTCTTCTCCCAAAGACTTTACGCAAAACACACACCTCCTTTCCCTCCTCTTCCAAAACCTAGTAGATCGATCCAAAGCTTCCCTTCCCCAATCTGCCGCCTCCAGCCTCCTCCTCTATCCCTCCGGCGTCCTCCTCCCTCCTCCTCCTCCTCCTCCTCTCTCCCTCCGGTCTCCCCCTCTGGTCTCTTGCTGTTTCATGTTTGTATTATTATTATTATTATTATTATTATTATTATTATTATTATTATTATTATTATTATTATTATTATTATTATTATTATTATTATTCATCCATCTTTCACGCTACATTCATTCATTCAATTCTAGTATTATTATTAACAATATCTTACCTAAATGTGTAATATGTCTGCTTGTATTCATTGAATGTGATAACGAAAGTCTATAGTTTATATTTGATATACGATAGCTGATTTGCAGTTCTGTTTAGCTACTCATGAGGAATCTGATATGATTGCATGATGAATTTTGTTATCATACTATTATTTTCATATCTATGTTCAGGTTTGTTGATCTTAATTTTTATTGTTGATACAAAATTGTCGTTTAAGGTGGGTTATGATTATGGTGGGTTGTGGTTTGTTATGGTATGTTGTGGTTGGTTATGGTTATGGTGGGTTGTGGTTGGTTATGGTTGGTTATGGTTATGGTAGGTTGTGGTGGGTTATGGTGGGTTGTGGTCGGTTATGGTGGGTTGTGGTTGGCTATGGTTATGGTTATGGTTAGGTCACGCAGACATTAACAAACAAATAGTCTTCTTCTTGCAGACTGCAGACCTTTGGTCCTCCTCTTCTCCTACAGATGTCTGCAGATGTAGTCCGCAGACTGCAGACCTTTTGGCTCAGAAAAAACAAACAGCACCTAAGTGTGTCATGTGGAATGTCATGTGGCATTAATTGATTTTAGGGAAAAAAAATTAAAAACAAAATTGGAATTTTTTCTTTCATGTTTTATCCCACAATTTTTAAACGTTAATATCTTTTGTATACGAGATTTTTTAAAGAAAAAAATTACACCAAATTAACGAGTGTTTTATTATCTTTCCAACGAGTACCATAGTGGTATATAAAAAACGGAGAAAAAACGACTATTTTTTGTGGGGTTTTGTTCATACAGGAAAAAAACACAAAGTGTTCAGGTTATTCATTAATCATGTATAGGCAAGTCACCAATTATGTTCAAATCAGTAAATATGAATTCGATTTTCAACATGTGTTAGCATTGAAGTTGTACATTGTTGTAGGTTATGTATTAATATTAGAGTTATACATTGTTTAAGGTTAGCCGTTAACATTGGAGATACATTGTTAATTGTTTTAGGTTAGGTGCTACCCGAAACTCTTCTCCATGTAACTGTAAAGCGCATCAGTCTATTTCGTATGTAAAATTGATATGTCATATTAGATTTCTCAACTCGGGATGCTCCCGGAATATAAATCTGGTATATATATATATATATATATAGGCTAAGTATCGGTAGAAAACCCATGTTTTTTAGTAAACCCTAGAAAACCCTACTTCCCGAGCTTTTTTTATTTGAAAATTTTAGGGCATGTAATATACATGTTTTTTAGAGTTTTGAGCAAAAAAATAAAAAAAAAAGTGTCGTTCGGTTTTAAAAAAATAAATAAATAAATTTTGCATCGTAACATATGTTATGATGCAAAACTTATTTATTTAAAAAAAACATAAAAAAACATGTATATTACATGCCCTAAAATTTTCAAACAAAAAAAAGGTTCGAGAAGTAGATTTTTTAGGGGTTTTCCAGAGTTTCCTCAAATTTTTGAGGTTTTCTATTAATCCTTGCTATATATATATATATATATATATATATATATATACACTAGTAGGATACCCCGCGCGTTGCCGCGGGCATTAATGTTTTTTTGTGCACGTTTCGTGGCAGATTTCACGTAATTTATTTTTTAATATCAATTTACTATGCATTTAAGTGTGTCTATTCTCTACGACAAGCGGTCATGTTCGAGTTGGGTGTAAATAAAACTTGATTATAACTCAACAACTCATTTGAGAAGGTAACATCAAAACTATTATTCATAAGTTTAGCTTAACTTAACCGTAATGTGTTTGTGACTAACAAATAACATTCTTCCATAAATAGTGTGTGCATAAAGCCAATACACGAACATAGATGTGGCAATACGACCAATTTACACAAAAAAAAAAAAAAACAAATTGGGTTATGTTTAATCTCCAACACTCAAAATGGATAAAGATTACTTCTTTTGAGTCACACACGAGCCATCAACAACTAAAACTTGGTGAACCGCACATGAGTACAAACATATGATATCATTAATACATATTTAGCTCAAAACATACACCTAATTGATCACAAATCTTTATTGAAACACCACCTGCAGATCAATTTCAGCAAAAAAAAACTACGTACTCGTCAATAAATCTACATTTCAAAACCAATTTCAACAATACCCCAATCAAATTTAACACATATTTCTTAATTCATAGAAATGATTAGTTTAAAAATGTCATCAACATCTTGAAAAGTAAATAAAGTCATGTCTTTCATAGCTAATTGACATAGCACACAAACTTAGGTGGAGGGTAAATAACATATTTGAATGTATTCGTTTGTTAAGTTGCATATGCTGAAGGAAACATGATTAATAATAAATCTCTCCCTAATCCAGCCAAAAGGTGTAAAAAAAACACTCACTTTTAAGATAGCAAAAAATGGTGTAAAAAAAAACTCACTTTTAAGATAGCAAATTTTATATGCAAGTTAACTTACATACTAAAGTAGAGGGGATTGTGTGCAATGAGTTAGTTGTTTCATTATTATTTTGTACAATTGCTATCAAATGTGGTACACAAGGGTATAAATGAAAGAAATGGGGTAAAAATTTAGGGAGTACACTTGATACTTTTGGGATGCCATTTTAACTTTGACAATATGGACATATTTGCCCATGTCTCCCCCTTTATAATGTAGTATAGATATATATGGCAAGGATTTAGATCATTTGAGAACCACCATTTAATGAGAGAACCAAGGAACCAGTGTGAACAGATGACATTTTTGTAAATATGAAGTGTGTCTACAAAAACCCCTCCATCAAAAAATAATAAAAAATTATATAACCTAAAAAATAAAAAAATAAAAAAATAAAAAAAAGTAAAAACACTAAAATGATTATTTAGTATTAATATTTTGAAAAAAATAAAAAAAATGGCTGATATGGCATCATATGACGTCATTCCTGATGCACATGTGCATTTCGCTTCAGAAATATACCGTATGCACATGTGAATTTCACTATTAGATCATACTTTTAAATAAATTATCAATTACCATAATTAAATGATCATTCAATGGACGCGATATGAGATATAAGGAGGCAAAAATTTTATTTTCAATGATCATTAAATTGACGCAAAGTGAGATAAAATACACTCTTACTTGTCAATTACGTACGCATATTATAACATAAATTGTAAATAATACAAGTGTATGACAACAATCATGGAGAAACTTAAAACAACTCTATATAAGAACTATATAATAAGTAACGTGTACTGCATGCACATGTACATTTCACTAATATAGTTAGGTTTTTTGAGTGGTTTAGCTTTAGGGCTTAGTTTTTAGATATGGTGGGAGTGGGGTTAGGTTTTTTTTTTTTTTTTTTTTTTTTTTTTTTGGGGGGGGGGATGGGGTGGTGGGTTTAAGTTTTTGGATTGTGAGGGGTTTAATTATAATTATGCACATGTGCATATGTCAATTTCCTTATCATACAAATTTACATACCCTAAAATAATAATCACAAACATAATCAACCTATCAACTGCCAAATAAGATCACCCACATTATACATATGTGTATGCATTATCCTTCAAACAACAAACTTTTTTGTACTCATTTGTTTTTATTATACAATTACATGTAGTTTCTACGAAACCATCAACACAATAAAACAAATGATAACAAAAAAAATATCCATATTACAAACCAACCATGTTACCACTAACCACCTACCTACAAACTTCTAATTATCTCACAGCCTCACGCTCACCAACAGTGTCCATTTCAATTGCTTATTTGTCCCTTTTTACTTGTCTTCTTACAACACTCTTCACACCTCATTGATGTCTCATCTAATATCTCCCTTATTTTTTTCACCCGTTAACCTGAACATCGTATACTTCTCAAATTTATCACATTGTTCGTGTATTTAAACAACTAATAATTGACACTTATTACTTAGCATGAAAAATATACATTTATGCACATGTTCATATATATCTAAATTGCTAAAATAAATAATAACAACCTTTTTTTAACTTCATGATCAACGATTATGTTATCATTCTCAATCGCATCTGGCAGCTTTTTTGACCCTTTCTCTATCGATTCTAAGTCAAAAGTTACATTCTTTGATTTTTTGCCCATTTTTTAACTACAAATAATAAACCACACATAAGAAAACCAAAATTTCAATCTTAATGCACATGTGCATTAACATTACTTTTTCATTACCACATAACATATGCACATGTACGTTAGAATGAATGACCGTAATGATATTAGTATAAATGCACAAGTACATTAGCATTAATTTTATCAGTTGCAACTATGTTATGCACATGTGCATTAACATTCTTAATTCACATGTACATCTCCAGTGACAGGTGTAGGTTACAAATGAAGCTCCCGTGACGAATGTAGGTTACAAATGAAGCTTTCTTTTATATATAGTTATTGATTATCGGTTCAAAGTTTAAGTCAACTACCAATACCAAATCAATAATCCAAATGAGCATGCAGAATACCATTTTGTCCTTTAATAAAAACTCAACAACCAACTTATTATTATACACTAATACATCCAATTGAAACCAAAGCAGATCCAACAACGAAGAAGCAACAAAAAAAGATGGACTCACAACAACGATCAATCCTTCTAGAATCTTCTTCTCGTTTCCCACCACCTAAAGGTATAATCATCTCTTTACATTAAACCTTTTAAAAAAACCTTAACATATCCAATTACGATTTAAAGGAATAAAGTTGTCTTACGGCACTGCTGGATTTAGAGCCGATGCATCCATCTTACAATCGACAGTCTTTAGAATGGGGATACTGGCCCGGAGGAGTTGTGATTAGATTAATGATCACTACTTCACATAATAAGGTCTCTGATAACGGCGTCAAGGTTGCTGACCCTAGCAGTGAAATGCTCACTCAACACTGGCTACCTAAAGTTAAAAGATGTGGGTTACAGATGAAGCTCCGGTGATGGATGTGTTATCAATGAAAGCCACTTCCAGTAATTTTGTTATGAAAGCCACTTCCAGGATCTTCGGTGACGGATGTAGGTTACAGATGAAGCTTCGGTGACGGATCGATGGAGGTTACAGATTCATCTTCGGTGACGGATCGATGGAAGTTAGATCGATATGGTGGTTAGAGGATGAAGATATATTTTTTTAACAGAGAAGGGAGTTAGAGGATGAAGATATAGTGGTTTTATTTTAGGGTTGAGAGTTACTTACAATAATGCCCTCTGTTCACATTCGTTTCTTGGTTCTCTACCTTAAGTTGGTTCTTGTATGATCCCTACCCTATATATATGCGTGTATGTGTAAATACGTGTCTAAAACTACAAAAACTAGTGTTGTACATATATATACATACATGTTTAGTAATGTACATACGTGTACAAATGTGTAGAAATGATTTCACATACATGTATGGAAAAAAAGATTGTGAGTAAAAGCATCCTATTTTAATGTACATATGTGTCTATACGTGTTGGAGTTTAAAAAATAAGTATCATACATATATGTTTGACAATATACAGATATGCATAACTGAAAAATATAATATACACATATATGTAACTGCAATATACATATATGTATAAATGAAAAAAAATAAAACTAAAAATTCTTGCAAGAAAAGCTGCGATAAATTGCCTTAGAGAAATGTGTGGTCCAGAATAGTTCTCACACTTCTCAATTACCTATAGTTCTCTTAGGATCCCTACCCTATATATACTAGGGAGTAACCCGTGTGTTGTGGCGAAAGTAAAAATTGTATCAATTCATTGCGATGTAAAATACATCCAAAACTTTTTTGTTTAAATGATATATTAAATAAAGAATACTTGTAACAACATGATATAAGTATTCTCATATCAAGTAAAGAATAAGTATCTATATATATGGGAGGGTTAATTTGAGAACAAGGAAATATGTGAGAACACTAAAAACCATTTTCATCCATTGATCTATTTTGATCAAGAGCCAAGATTAAAAGATTAGTTTACAAGAAAAAACACGTTGAACCAAACCTCAAGGGCAAACTCGTAAAAGAAACTATGGTATCCTTCTTTCCTAAGGTCACTCAACATCACGAAATACCAATAATCGTCACTAGATATTTAGATCAAGTGTAACACCCCAACCGATGCCGGAAACATCGAGGTGTCACGTAGTGACAATTATTCAAAAGCTCATGGTACTAAAGTATAAATATTTTATTCAATGCTACAAGTTTCAATTACAGATATCAACAAGTACAAATACTATTCCACATGTTGTCTTGATTAAGTCTTTACTAAGTCCACATGTCCTACATGAAATATATCGGCAATCAACCTGAAACATGTACGGAAATAATTTTGTCAACAAAAATAATGTTGGTGAGCATACTTGTTTTGTATACGCATAAAATAAGTTTAAAGAATATGTTTTACAACTCATGTCACACCCTCAAATTCCACATGCGGAGTTTTACCGCTATGCGCGTGACATACCAGGATCTAAGTCTACGGTCACAATAAACGACAACTATATGTAAATACATAAACCAAACTATTAAGTTTATATAATACCAAGACCAACAGCGGAAGCTTAAATCTTTTTACCAACCAACATAAAATAAAAGTAGTCTGAAAATGTTTAAAAAATGTAACTAATACTCTAGACGCCGTGCAAGACCCCGTGCGCCAAGTCCATGTACTTCTACCTTAGCGACCTGAGAAAACATGCCAAAAATATCAACATATAATGCTGGTGAGTTCACAGGTTTTTATAAAACGTTTCCATAAGTTTACAAAGATCAATCCCGTCAATACTATGTCACGTGCACACTAGCTAGGCGTATGTTCTGTCACTACTACGATTGGAAAACCATTACTGAACACGAATACATGGATACTCCTGCCCGAATAATGAAAGCATAAGTAGAGACAATATGCACCCGTCCGACCTACAGTCCACCCAAGTGTGGCCGGTCAAGCCCAAATAGATCTATCCACATTCCCCCGTTGTGCTACCCCGGGCATTCATGGTTTCCTCGGGGATTTTAACAAATCGTATAGTAACCAAAAGACGACCATAGTGTGACATAATTTTTATGAATACGAAAACGTAGCATGTTCCTCCACCGAAAGTAAAACCAGTAAAAGTGGTGCTGTGAGACTCACCTTAGGTTGCGTCTTCTAAACAACAGAATAACCGATACAAGCTGATAGTCCCAACTATTGGCGACCTATCATAAAGTTTGTATAAATGTTTTGACTAATAACCTGTAGGTTAACTAGTCTCCGATTGTCCAGATCATGACTACGTGTGTTTAAAATGCATTTGAACGTTGACCCGACACACCGGACAGACCAGACATCCCGTTGGTGACCCGTTACACAAATGGATCAAGTGCATGTAGTTTACATACAAGAATTGCACATAAAACACTTAGTTTGCATCCAAAAATACATTTTTGCAGTCGTAGGGTCGAATGGGTTTCTAAAAGGGTTGGTTCGCCCCTTTAGCAGTTGGTTCGACCCCCAGAGTACTTAGTTCGACCCCTCGACAAGTCGAACCAATATTTGGTTCGACCCTAGATCTACAGAATCGTTTATATGCACCAATTCTCATCAAAACAGTCTGAAAACATCTCGAAAAGTCACAAATCACAGCAGTTGATTATGTTTATCCTATCTGCATGTATTCATACCAATTCCACCTATAAATCTGTCCATTTCACATAGCAATCACAAACTTTCCCAAAATGACATATTATGGAAATGTCACATCAATGCATGAAATTCTTACCTAAAATGGAAGCTTATCAATATAACCTCATGAACAGATTATTATGCACGGATTAGAAATGTATAACAAACTCATAATCATATCATCATTAACACTATCAAGAACAAACCCTAGATCTAACATAAAAACCCTAAAATGGGTGAAATCCATCAATCATTAATTACACCTTATAATAATCATAAATCATCATCTAAAACAGCCCTAGATCAATAATAAAACATCTATTCATCATTTCATATCACATAACACAATAACATATCATTTAACACCATTAACATTGGGGTTTGATAAAAATGAATGAAATTTGATTAAAAAGGTTTTAGATGAAAAACACACCTTGAATCTTCTCTTGTTTATGTTATGGAACGTGTTTTTAGGTTAGAATCTGAAAAATGAGGTCAAAAACTCTTCCCTGCAGGTTTGGGGTTGAGAGAGAACACTTGGATGAGAGTTAGGGTTGTGAGATGATGACAAAGTTGCAAAGTGTGGTATTTATACTCAGGTCTGGTTCGCACCCTTGTAGGGTCGAACCAGTCTTCATTCGACCTTGCTAAGGGTCGAATCAACACATGTGGACATGGTTCGACCCTACCCTAGGTCGAACCACTTTTTTGATTCACAAATTTCCATTATTTTGCCATTTTAACCCATTTTAACACATGTTAACACATTCTAACACATAACCATGCATTTCTAACATATGTTAACCTTATCTAATCATATAAACACGTATTTGCAAGTCGTACACCACATATAAAGCATTCATACTCAGTACTAAATCCAACTTGTGTAAATTCACCAACAACGGGACTCAAGACTCGTGTGTGTATGTTACCCCCAATGATCCTCCGAATAATTGAACCCTGGACAATACGTATGTGTAAATCAACTCCCGATGATTCCCCGAATCATCGACTCGACTCAACTGACCCAGTTAAGTGTAACATATGCATGACTCGCTAAGGTAGACTTACTAGTTTGACAAAAGTTACTAACCTGAGTTTGTCGGGTGCACATCATCCCCCTGTTGAAAGAATTTTCATCCCGGAAGTTGCTCAAAGCTGAAAAAGAAGAGACGAAAAGGAAGAAAAATTTTCTGTTTGCTACATCATCCCCCTGTTGAAAGGAATTTCGTCCCCGAAATTCACTCGGTATCAACAGTATCTATCAGGTGTTGGTTCCAGTGCTCGCTTTGGAAAAAAAATGAGGATACTTAGACTTCATCTAGTCCTCACGTTCCCAGGTGAACTCTGGTCCACGGTTGGAATTCCAACGAACCTTAACAATGCGAATCGTACTATGGCGAAGGATACGAATCTTATAGTCCAAGATTTCCACGGGTTCCTCAACGATACGAAGACGATCATCAACCTTGATATATTCAAGAGGAACAATGAGAGATTCATCGGCCAGGCACTTCGTAAGATTCGAGACGTGGAAGACATTATGCACGTTACTGAGTTCAGCTGGTAAGTCAAGTTTGTATACCACTGGTCCAATCCGTACCAGAATTGCGAACGGTCCGACATACCGCAGATTTAGTTTACCACGCTTCCCAAAACGGATGACGCCCTTCCATGGAGAGACTATCAAAAGAACCCTGTCGGCAACCTGAAACTCCAGTGGTTTGCGGCGACGATCGGCATAGCTCTTCTTGCGATCCCGAGCTGCTGCCATACGATTTTGAATCTGTACAATCTTCTCGGAATTTTCGTACACGAGATCCGGGCCAGTGAGTTGGCTCTCACCCACCTCAGCCCAACAAAGAGGATACCGGCACTTCCGCTCGTAAAGAGCCTCGAACGGAGCTGCCTTGATGCTAGAATGGTAGCTGTTGTTGTAAGAGAATTCCACCAACAATAGATGGCTCTCCCATCTCTTTTCCAAAATCGATAACACATGCACGAAGCATGTCTTCTGGCGTTTGTATCGTCCACTCACTTTGGCCATTAGTTTGCGGATGATATGCCGTACTCATGTCCAACTGAGTACCCAACACCATTTGCAAGGCCTTACAGAAACGCGAAGGGAAACGAGAATCACGATCAGAGATGATAGAAACAGGCACTCCATGCCGAGAAACCACTTTCCTAAGGTAGATACGAGCTAACCGCTCCATACTGTCACTTCGTGACACTAGTCAACAATCCAGGTCAACATCCATACGCATTTTATTTATTATTATCATTTCATGTGCATAATTAGACATTTTGCACACATTATACCCCCTAGTCTAGTTAAGCACCAGTTATTGAGAAAACTCACTCGTTTATGCATACAACATCCAAACTATGCAAAACAGTAGGCGTTGAACAGTCAAGCCAATCACAAGCTCAACAAGGAGCAACCGGATACCCGTTTAACATACAATACGAAATAACAATACATGTAACGATATCTAAATGAGTGGTTATACAATCCAGCACAGCCCGAACAATCACAAAGTATTATAGGAGGTTACCTCCCACTAACACATGATAACACCTCACTAACACATGTATATGAGAACCACGTAAACTAACATGTGTTGACGACTACTAAACATATGCTCATGAAACTATAACTAATGAACTCGATACATGTTAATATCGTCATTGAAATACACGACACATTACATACTAACTAATGACTTGTTCAATCGACCTCTCGTATATATACCACCGGATCCATGACCGTATGTGCACATAAATACACATATTTGTACATAATATTGTTAGACACACACATACATAATAAGCCGATCGACCAAAGTCTCAATCACCTAGAGATCTTAGCTTTCATGAGGACTAAATATATGTGCACCTTCTCACCCATATACACACATGCGTTTAAATGTATGTGTACACAATGGATGACACTTGCACTTACACCAAATTGATATACAACTAAACTCCATATACCTTCATATCTAAGTCCACCCATTCACTTTTTGGTTCTTGTTACTATCCATCGATCCAAGTATAATGGAAGATCATCAATTTGTCTTGTTCAACACTTACACTAGAATATGTAATGGACAATTTCATGACACCACTTCTGACAAAACTAACCATTCCTTATCCATGGTAACTAACAAACAAACATTCCCCTCTCTTTCATCACAATCGGCCGAAAGGGACAAGGCATGGATCATTATTAACAACTCATAATTACCCATAAAAGAACCTATACCTATGAGAAACTACCTCCAAGGTGTGATCACAAACCTACACTAGAAGGATTGCTCTCTTTGTCTTCTAAATGGCTGAATATACACCCAAGCTCACAAGTCTTTTTCAAACCTATGACAATCTTCTTTCATTGATGAATCTCAAGCCAACTAAGGGTAATCATCATACATGGAGTCAAACTTTCCCCTTATAGACACTACAAGACAATCAACCACTATAATCTCCTTTGATACCTCAACATCACACGATTTCAACTAGGAGAAGACAAGGAAGAATTTTTGTTCCATGAAGTGTCACCATCTACATTTACCACCAAAGTTTACACCAACATGGAGTCTAATTCCTTCCATTATAGCCCCTACAAGAAGTAGCCTACTATAATTATCCTTCCAAAGCTTCAAAGCAATCGGCCCCTTTTGGAATGCATGAGCCGATGACATGAAGAAGTGTTATATGAATTTGGAAACTATCCTCTACGTAGCCCTTCCAAATCAATGACCATCTACCTCATTATTGGCCTATATAAGGAGCTCAACATTCATCAAAGTTTCTTGCACCAACACCCACAACATTCCTTTCCCTTCCTCACTCCTCTCAGTTGAAATATTCACACCAAACTATTTCTACACCAACTCCAAAACTGACTACCTACAAGCCACATTGGAGGATCCAAGCTCAAGGGAAGAAGCACGAGACCTCTAGGATTGGCCATTGTCATACAACTCTAGGTAAGTCCCTCTAACACTTGTCAAATTGATAATCAATCGGCCCTAACCATGTTTCACCCGAACTACCACTTCTTGTAATGATAATCAACCTAGATCGAGTAACTCACCTACATTAGTGCTAAGGTATACTCATGAAACACACGACTGCCCACATGAGAGGAATCCAAGTCGAAAGAGGCCTTGTGTTGGATCAGTATTGCTATTTTATATGAACTTGCTAGTGAACACTTAAGTGTTTAGCAAGTTCTTGATCAGTGATAGCACAGCGGAATGTTATGAGTTTAAAGCTACACTTATCAACAGGAGTTATTACTCCCCCTGGATTCAAGAACTAATAAATGATAAGTGTTTATTGAGAATCTAAGTATTGAATGAGAATGAAACAATTCGACAGCTTCTCAATAAACATGAAATGGAAATAACAATAATAAGTGTTGAAGGATTTCTGTATTAAAAATCAATGTCTAAAACAGAGGGATGAACCCTTCTATTTATAGACTTTACAAATACATGAACCTTGCCAAAATCAAGTTCAGAAACAAGTTGCAACAAGTTTTAGTCTTGAAACTTGTACATAAAGCAAAAAGAAATACTAAAGTAATAAACTACTGATACAAAAAGGCGGTGGAAAAGATCTTCATGTAAGTACTGATGAATGAAAAACTACTGATGAGTAGTTTGTCTTCAGTAGTTCTTCAGTAGAAGTGTCTGGTTTGAACTTCAGAACTTCTGATGACTTTTCTTCTTCAGCACTTGTGAATCTCTTCTTCAGCAGTTTGATCCTTCTTCTTCAGCAGTTATATACTTAGAATATTTTGACAGAAGTGAATTAGACTAAGGTTTGCAAAAGTGGTTTCACCAATCCTTTTTGTCCTAACAATCTCCCCCTGGATTGATGAAGCCAAAACCTTACTAATTCCTTATTGTTCTTTTCTGTCCTTCACAATTTTCCATATTCCTTTGAACATGGAATTCTTGAGCTGGTTCAGCTATTCATCAGTAAGAGACCCTTTCTGTGGTTCTAAGTGTTGGATTGTAAGCAGGTCTTTAGTTGATAGCTTCTTCAGATCATTCATCGACCTATAGGCCCTGCTTGTCTGATCTATTCTTGTCACAAGTACTGAGTTGTTATCAGTAAAGGACCATCTGATGATTGATACTTTAGACTTGTCAAAGTCTAAAGTGTAGGGAACCATGGTGGTACCTTGGGTTTCTCCTGAGTGTTGAATGTTTTCAACTTCAGTGACTCTCAGGTGGGATTCACTTCCTTGCTGTTGTTCCATCACATTAGGTATCTGAAATATTGGCAAATGATGTTCAGTTACTACCTTAGTGTGCAGTTTGTCTGTGATGGTCTTCTGGATTTGATATAATGCAAAGGTGGAAGGATCCCTGAATTGTGTGACCAGAGGCTTTTCTTCTATGTCAAAATCAGAATGGACTACTGTACTACCTTCTAGTAGTACCATTCTGAAATCAGTCTTCACTTTCTCCTCTGATTTCTTTCTCTGAGTAGCTGGTCTTCTTTGAACACCAGAAGTTCTAACTACTGAAGTTGATACTTCAGCAGTTTGAAACTTCTCTGGATTTGCAGCCCTTGCAGCCTTATATTTTCTATAAGTGTCCACTAATCTTTCTTCTTTCCATTTGGACACTGAGGCTTTTGAACCATAACCATTAGCTACTAATTCTTCTATCATCTGAGCTCTCTTGGCTTTTGTGTCTTTACTTGTTGCAAGTTTGTCTGCAATAAGTTGAGCTCTTCTTGTCAGCTCTTCCATGGAGAGTCTCTTCAATGTGTGGGCTTTGATCTTGCTGTTCTTTGTAATGTAAGACATCAGTTGATGTCTTTTATCTTCCTCAGCAATCTGGTCTAGGCTAGCCTGCCTTTGGAGTTCAGCTTCATAAGCCTGAAGCTTTTCTTCATGGCTTAGATCCAAGTCATCCCTTTCTTCCAGTGTTTTCCAAATCTGATCTTCTCTGGCCTTCTTTTGGGCTGCCACTAAACTCTTCTCAAGTAGTTCTGCTGATTGAGAGATTGGAGAAGGGTTTAGCACAGTCCTTGTGGTAACTGTTGTAATAGGCCTAGTAGGAACAGAAGTTGGTTGAATAGGAGCAGTTGATCTGGAAGGGTCAGCTGTTTGAGTTTTGGAAGTGTTAACCTTTAATGGGTTGACAACAACTGAAGGTTTGTCAACTACTGAAGGATTGACTTCAGTACTTTCTGATTCTTCATCAGAAGTTTGGCCATCAGAGGTTTCTTCATTGTGCCCTTGGGATTCATCAGTCTTTTCAGCATCTTCTACTTCTTGAATAGAGACACCAAATGTTGGGCCAATTTTTCTTTTCTGGCTTGATCTTTTTGATCTCTTGCTAGCATAGCCACTCTTGCCTTTCTTCTGGCTTCAAGTGTATCCATAGGTACCTTGATTTTCTCCCCCTTTTTGGCTTCATCAGTTTTTGAAGTTGAAGCTTGGGAGAACTGACCTGTAAGATGAGCAAGCTGTTTGCTGTTGTAGTCTATCTTGTTGGACAGATCATTCATCTTTGTCTGTATCACTCCAAATTGGTTCTTTATGGATAGCTCCAAGTTAGCTGTGTATGTTTGGAAGTGATTCTTGATGAGGGTGCTCATCATGTGGTATAAGGGACCATCTGGGCTGCATAGCTGGTTCATGTCTATGCTTGTTTGCCCAGGGAATTGGGTAGGCATTTGTAGTGAGGGGTGTGTTTTTGGTTGATCTTCTTGTTGTACAGAAGATGCCACTCTAGGGGAATCATGGATTGAGTGGGCTTTAACCTGAGCTGGTGTGACTAGCTTCTTGAGCTTAGATACACTAGGTGCAGGACCTTCACTTGTAGCCGTCAATTCAGTAGTTTTGTGTTTTGAAACATCATCCAAGTCTATGGAATCATCTGAATCCCTGATTACATCCTCAATGAGGACTGTATCAGTTACATCATGAGCTGAGCCCAACTCAGTTGTCTCATGTACCTCTTTTTCTTGGTTCAGAGGATTTCCTACCTCAGGCATTAAGCCTTCATCAGTAGTTGCCACAGTTGAGGTCTTAGCTATGTTACTTCTATCCTCAGGTCCACCACTGGGTGGTAAATGAGTAGTAGCAGCCTCAAAAGTACCAAAAGTTTCTAAGTTTGGGCTTAGAGACTCTGGTTCATCCTCATCTCTTTGGTTAGGGCTTTGAGTGTCCACATCCATGTCAATTTCTGAGGCTATGTCCCCTGTTTTATGTGGTTGTTGGGGACTGACATGTGTAGATGGGACTTTCTCTTTTAGCCCAGAGAGAAGTTTGACTATTTCAATATCTGGTTCAGAAAGTTGGGGTGCTGGTTCAGTAGTTTGGGCAGTGGGTTCAGCAGTTTCAAAAGAAGAATCAATGGGAATAGTTTTCTTAAGTCTTTTTCTTTTGAAAAGGATTGTGATTGGTGCTCTTGGTGGGGTTTGAGATGGATGAGACTGAGAGGATCACTACAACAAAAATGTCTTTTAAGGACCTTTTGTGTGGGACACTTGTAAAATAGGGTCCTAAAAACTATTTAATAGGACTAATAAACTTTTGGGGTCCTTTTATAATATACGCTACTAAGCCGGTGTCCTAAAAAGCTATTTAATAGGATGGATAATTCTTTGTGGGGTCCTATTATCATATAACTTAATAAGACACTTAAAATGTAGATCCTAATAAAGTAATTTATAAGACATTTAGTTGTTGGTGTCCCATTATATGGTAATGTAATAGGACACTTGATCACCGGGGGTCCTATTATAACATAACTTAATACGACACGTTGTAGTTAAGTCATAAATGTTCGATGTTATGGGACCCTTTCTAGTCGAAGTCATATTAGAACATAACTTGATAGGACACTTGACACACGGGTCTTATACCTTTAACCTTTATAGGATGCTTAATCATTGTGGTGTTATTATAAATTACACTGTAATAGGACACGTGATATTTGAGTCATAGAACTTCAGTTTCATAAGATGCTTATTCGCTAGTGTTTTATTATAACATAACTTAGTAGGACACTTAACACTTGGGTATTATAACTTTAACCTTTATAAGACGCTTAATCATAGTGGTGTTATTATAATTAGACCTGGCAATTTCAACCCATTTAGTTGAGTTTGGGTTGTTTTTGGTTTAAAATTTTACCTTGTGGGTTAAAATGGGTTTAGTATAATTTTCAAGGGGGTTAGGATGGGTAATTTTAATTGTAGGAAACAAGTGAGTCAGGATGGGTATGTCAAAAAAACAAATGGGTCAGGATGGGTATTTTTAGATAACAATATACAAATCTGAATTAAAACTCACCCAACACCAAAGCGTTGATGCCTCATAGAAATCAATGTCATTAAAAACAATAAATTATATCTTTTGCATTTGTTGATCACGCCAGTCGGTTCGAAATCGTTCGGGTCGTTAACGAACGGCAATGTCGAAACAACACGGGTCGTTAACAAGACCGATCTCATCGAAACGGTTCGAGTCATTAGCGGGCTTCATCGAGTCCAAACGGTCTGGGTTGTTGACCAGCCCATTCGGGTCGAAATGGTCTGGTCGTTGATGGGCCGGGTCGGATCAAAACGGTCCGTGTTGCTAACGGGATCGGTCAGGCTGAAACGGTCTGGGTCGCTAACACTCCGGGTCGCTACGGGCGGGTCAGGTTTAAACGGTCTGGGTCGTTACCGGGCCCGGTTGGGTCTAAATGGTCCGGGTGGCTAGCGGGCCCGGTCTAGTCGAAACAGTCCGGGTCGCTACGGGACGGGTTAGGTTGAAACGGTCTGGGTCGTTACCGGGCCTGTTCGGGTCGAAACGGTCTGGGTCGCTACCGGGACCGGCCGGGTCGAAACAGTCCGGGTCTCTACGGGACGGCTTAGGTTGAAACGGTCTGGGTCGTTACGGGCCCAGTCGGGTCGAAACGGTCCGGGTCGCTACGGGGCCTGGCCGGGTCGAAAAGGTTTCGGTCGCTAACAGTCTCAATCGGATCGAAACGGCCCGCGCCATTATTGGGACTGTTCAGGACGAAACTTTCTCGGTCGTTAAAGGGCCATTTGGGTCAAAACGGTCTCGATCGTTGACGAGCCCGATCGGGTCGAAACGGCTCGGGTCGTTGACGGCCCGGGGGGTCGAAACGATCTAGGTCGTTAATGGTCCGATCGTGTCGAAGCGGTCCGGGTCGTTAATGGTCCGTTTATTGTTATTATTATTTTTTTAATTAATCTATTTTGATGTGAACATATTCTAATCCAAACCATTCAGACCCAAACCCATCCTAACTTAACCCATTTTTTTAATCTACCCATCTTGACCTAAACCTTTCCTAACCTAAACCCATCTTGACCCAACAACCAACTCAACCCAACCTACCCATTTTGCCACCCATAATTATAATACACCGTAATAAGACACTTGATATTTTATTCAAAAAACATCAGTTTTATAAGACGCTTATTCGCTAGAGTTTTATTATAACATAATTTAATAGAACACTTGACACTTGGGTTTTATAACTTTAACTTTTATAGTGGTGGTGGTAGACGGTGGGTAGTGGCGGTAGGCAGTGGGTGGTGGTGGGTGAAAATAATAATAATAATAATTAAAAAATGTAAAACAAAAGTGACTTGAAGGCAATGTTTTTGGAACTTGACCTACGGAAAATTTAAATTCCCTTTTATGTCTCCCGCTTAGGGCTGTGCAAAGGGTCCGGAACCGACCCGACCCGACCCGGACCCACCATAACCGTATACCCTTTTATTGTTGAAATTAGGAACCACGAACCGAACCTTAAAAGGTTATATGGTTCCGGGTCCTAAAGGTTCTGATGGGTCGGGTAAAAGGGTCTGACCCTCTAGAACCCTTTAATGCAATAACCACTTTTAGAGGATTTACATATTCCTATTCTTTTACCATGCTCGTAAAAGAATTCCTCCATATGGTTCTAAGGTCGTCCGTTGTGGACGCGCGAGCGAACGTGCGCAAGCCACCAACGTGACTATCAAGTAATCCGGTCACTTGATCCCATTGTGGCTGGAGGTGAGCAACGGCGCGACCAAAGGTCATTTTTTTCCATTAACCCACGCGACCACCATCGCTTGTGTTCGCGTCGGGACTGTTCGCGTGGGGCTGTTGTGGCTGGGGTGAGTACGAGCGCGAAACCTCGTTCGCGTCGTGCTACTCGCGCTTCCACAACGGTCAGTCTAACAATAGCCCATGAGTTTTTTTTAAGTCATTTTTCGTTTCTTGACTTATGCTTTCGTAACAATTTTGTCATTCTCATCAATAGAAACATTATGTGAATCTGTGATGTATACATAATAAATACACACACACACATCAGAGCGATATATATAAATATTTACTTCAAATTTGGATATAATCTATATTATATAATATATCACATCTATGCATATCCATTAAGCCGAAAAATATTTCAAGAAAAATACATTGTTATTATTATAAATAATATTTTTAATATTGTATTAACATTACATGAAATCGATTACAATAAAATGTAAAAACGAATAGCGAAAAGACTAAAAAAGATTATTTTTTAATTAAAATACAAACGGTTCTTGTGGTTCTTATATTAGAACCGTGGGTTTGGAACCGACCCGACCCGGAACCGATAATTCATATAAATCTAGAACCGGAAACCGACCCATATATTTAAAAAGGTTTGGGTCCAAGGTTCTCATGGGTCGGGTCCAAGGTTCCTGTGGGTCCGAACCACGAAATGCTCACCCCTACTCCCGCTCTCTTGAAACACCTACCAAAAAATTCCCAAATCCCACAGAATCCCTCAAACTCATTCTTTGCTCTCATCCTCTCCCAACCCTAAATTCCTCCATCTCTTCACCGTTTTGATTGTGAATCGATGTATGAAACTTCTTAATAATCATGTTGCATCTACTTTCAAGCTTTAATGTAAATAAATATAACTCAAGTCCAATTTCTGTGCTACCACCACACGACGTCGTTCTCTTCTCCTCGAAGGTACCACCTAAGCATACTCGTAACACTTTATTCCCCATCGTCTTTACACCTTATTATTATTATTATTATTATTATTATTATTATTATTATTATTATTATTATTATAAAAGATTAGATTTGGACTCTGTGGGTTTTAAATGACTAATTACTTCGGTTCATCATATAAATTTCATTGCTTGTATTAGTTTTAGGTGATCCAGATAAAATCTTGATTGTTTCTTTGTAAAAAAGCCCTATTTTTTTTTTCAAGATTGTGTTTATTGGTTTGCAGCACTAATTTTGCATTTGGGGTTTGTGATGTGTAATTTTTTAATCTGGTGTAGCTTTTTTTTTTTACTCCATGTAATTAACTAATCATGTGTTTTTATTTATCTAGGCTGTCATTCGTGTAAGGTTCCCAGATAACCACACATTAGAAGCGACATTCCATCCTTCAGAGACGATGCAAAGTTTAGTTGATCTCTTTGTGAAAGTTGTGGCTCGACCCGACCTCCCTTACTATATATGTTAGCTTGCAATAACTTAAATATATACATGTAAAAGAGTATATACGGGACAAAATTACATACATAAAAAAATATTACATTTGTTTGGGCTCGTTTTGGCTTGCGAGCCTAAATGAGCTTTGTATGTAAAACTCGAGCTCAGGCTCAATAACTAAACAAGTCATATTTGAGGCTCGAACTCGGGCTCGCTAAGGCTCAGCTCGTTCAAGTGGTGGACGTACTTTGTCACGTCCGGCGTCCCTATTCACTTGTCGGTGCTATCTTGACCATGATTGTTTTTTTTAATCTTATAACTCTGATATTTGGTGAATACACATGTGTACATATTCTCATTTTTTATGTTGTTTTTTTTTTCAGAAGCACATATTACATGTTCATTTGATAAATGAGTGAGCTCCATGGAGGATGCTTGCCAAGGTACTTTTAGAGTGTTTGTACCTGAATGCTTAATGAGATTTTATGTGTATGACTCTTTGGTTCAAGTCTTAACTGAAACTACAGCAAAAAATGAAGACGAAGCGGGCTAAAAAGGGTCGTTGGCAACCTTCTAAGATGAAGAAAAAAAAGAATGTATATACCTAGTTATAGTTGGATTGTTACTTAGTGCCCCTTAGTTATATATTGCAAAGACTTTTTTATAAGCCTCGAATCCCCAAGTTCATGGCCTTAGATCATAAGAATCCAAACTTGATATAGTTAAGTTTCCGATCATCTAACATTTATAAGCCTCGAATTATTGTTGGGTTATTTTCCACAATTCAACATTGTATTGATGCGTCCATTGCATGGTCTTGTTCTTTCATCTCGGTATGTGTTTGTTAAACTTGTGATGCAAATACTTTTAATAATATGCAACTTAATGCTTATACATGTATGGTTTATTTGTAGGTAGTATGGATGGTTTATTTGTTAAACTTGTGATACAAATAATTTTAATAATTTGGATCTTAATGCTTATACATTGATGGTTTATTTGTAGGTAGTCTGTGAGGATTGAGGACACATGAGGACACATGATGACTCAGGATTCTATGCTGCTTGTTTCTTTCATTGCTTTTAATTACTTTGTTAAATGTTACAAGACTTTATGCTGGATAATGTTATAACTTATTTTTGTTATGAATATGCTTATTTGAAATATAATAAAGTTTTATTTCTTTTATTAGTTGATGTTATATATACAATAACTATTAGGATTTTATATGTTGATGGCCTTTTTATTGTATAATAAACACCATTATTTGGATGTCCATAACCATATTGTAAAATTGTGTGTGATGTTTAAAAAAGCGTTGTATCATATAATTTGTTAGGACTTTGAAATGTTATCTTATTAAACTTGTTAGAACATTGTAAAAGTGTCCGAATATACTTTTCTTAGGACGCCATATCGGTTGTTCATAGACATATTGTACGACCATAAAATTGGTTTCAT
Source organism: Ambrosia trifida (assembly GCA_028751855.1). NCBI lineage: Eukaryota > Viridiplantae > Streptophyta > Magnoliopsida > Asterales > Asteraceae > Ambrosia > Ambrosia trifida. Next base: position 10,537,275 of record CM054131.1, read on the forward strand.
AATCTTAGTTGGGATATTAGGACCCTTTTCTTGGTACTGAAGTACCTATAGCGTTACATCATAAAGGTCCTATAAATTAATTTTTAAGGACTCTTGTATGTGTATTAAAAGATTTAAAGTAGGTAAGCACATGTTAGAACTTTGTAAAAGTGTCCTAATATGTTTTTATTATGAGTTTTTTTGGGTTGTTCATATACATATTATGTGACCATAAAATTGGTTTCATAATCTTATTTTAGATATTAGGACGCTTTTTAAGTTTCGGGACTTATTACGACCCCTTTACATGAAACGCTTTTACCGTTGGTCCTATTAAATAGAAGGTCCTATAAAATAACATTTTAGGACCTTTTTGCGCGTACTAAAAACCCATTTTTGTTGTAGTGGATGTTTCAGTCACATCTTTAAGAAGTGCAGATTGCACAATAGTTTGTTCAGGCATCTCAACCTCCTGAACAACTTTTCTTTTAGGTTTGGTGGGTTTTAGTTTTTGTACCTTGGGTTTCTTGGCTTTTGGTGGAGTATGTTTGGAAGATGAGGGTTCCATGGGGACTGGTTCTGGTTCCCCTTGGTCATCTTCTGGCCAGGCAGACTGTTTGTTGTGTCTTGAGTATGCTTGTGAGGTTAAGGGTTTTAAAATTTCAGTTTTACCCATAAGCACCTCATTACCCAGTTCTTTTATTATGCATTCCATAATGAACCTTGGATATAACAAAAACTTTTTCTTAGTGTTATTGTGATGTAACACCAACTCATTAAAGAAAAGTTTTGATGCCCTGAAATTTGTTTCATTCACAATGGAATGAAAAATTGGTTGAAAGGTTGAGAGCATCTGGTCATAAGACCCTGTTTTAGGATTCAAGCACATAATTATATAATGAAACAAAAGTTTATATTTTGGTTCAAAATACTTTTTAAAGATGGTAGCTTGTGAGAGAGTACCTTGATAACCACACTCAGTCATGGTTAGGTGGATTGCAGAGTTGTCAAACTTTTCAGGGGCATTCACATCATTCAACCCCAGTCTGTTTGCAAGTATGGTCGGTGTGATGGCCATTTGTCTCCCTTTAATTGTTGAGTTGAGAGAGATAACTTCATCATCCACCATCACTGTCTCAGCATTAGCCCAGAACTCATTGAGAGTTTCAGGATGTATTGGTGGGTCAATTGTGAGAGCGGTGAAATATTGGGATTTGATGACGAGATCAATGATCTCATCGTATTGGGACCAGCCTTCTTGTTTTTCTAAGTAGGCTCTGAGATTGTGTCCTTGTTTAAGAACTAAAGCCATGTGGTTTGTGTGTGTGTATGAATCGAACAGTGTTTTTGTTGCAGGTTCAGGGGTTTGAGAGCTTTCTTGAGAGAGAAGGAGGGAAATTTTGTTTTGAATGGATAAGTGTTAAAAAAGATATTTATCAGAAGTTTTTAACCGCTTGGATCTTCTTTATTAGAAGTTTTAAACCGCCTATGTTAAAAATCTCTTTATCAGAAGTTTTAAACCGACTAGGTCAAACTTCTGATGATGGGAAAAGTCTGATTTGCCCTTTTTGACTAAACTGCTGATGAAGAATTATTTTCATCAGTAGTTCCCACTTTCTCTTCAGCGGTTTTGAACAGCTGATGAGAAATATTTTATTCATAACTTCTGAAGGTTGTTTTATCAGAAGTTAATCACTTTTCAGAAAAATATCCCCATACTGATGTTTTGTTCATCAGTAGTTTGTCTCTTTTCAGAAGTTTTTCAAATTTTGAAAACAAATGTAAGTGAAAAATAAAGAATTTGTGCAGAAAAATAAAGAGAAACACTTACAAATTTAGCATCCCTAGCATGGATACTAACTTCTGAAATGTTGATGTGTCAAGGGGTTTAGTGAATATGTCAGCTATTTGATTAGCTGTTGCTACATGTTTCACTTCAATCTTTCCTTTTTCATAGCAATCTCTTATGAAATGATACCTGATTTCAATGTGTTTAGTCTTTGAAAACTGAACAGGATTTTGAATGATGCTAATGGCAGATTTGCTGTCTACAAGCAATGGTGTCTTGGTCTCTTTGATTCCATAATCAAGAAGTTGATATTGGAGCCATTGTATCTGTGATGTACAACTTGCAGCTGCAATGTATTCAGCTTCAGCAGTTGAAGTTGCAACAGATGTTTGTTTCTTTGATTGCCAGGACACTAGACAGTTTCCCAAGAATTGACAACCACCAGATGTTGATTTTCTTGACATTTTACACCCTGCATAGTCACTATCTGAAAAAGCTGATAACTTGGTATTGCTTGAAGCAGGATACCAAATTCCAAGTGTTGGAGTTCCTTTCAGATATCTGAAGATTCTTTTGACTGCAATAAGGTGTGATTCCATAGGAGCTGATTGATATCTAGCACAGACACATGTTGAAAACATAATATCTGGTCTAGAAGCAGTTAGATATAAAAGGGAACCTATCATACATCTATACATGGTTTGATCAACCTGTTTTCCTTGATCATCTGGTTCAACTTGTGTGGTTGGTGTCATGGGAGTGGAACATGATTTACAGTCTTGTAAAGAAAATTTGTTTAATAATTCTTTAACATATTTTGATTGATGTATAAAAGTTCCATTTGATTGTTGTTTAATCTGCAGTCCCAGAAAGTACTGCAGTTCTCCCATTGTACTCATCTCAAATTTTGATTGCATGAGTTTCTTAAATTCATCACACAATTTTGTGTTTGTTGAACCAAAAATGATATCATCAACATATATTTGAACAAGTAAGACATGATTTCCAACATGTTTTATGAAAAGAGTTTTATCAATGGCACCTCTTGTGAAGTTATTTTTGAGTAAAAAGGTTGAAAGTGTATCATACCGGGCTCTTGGAGCCTGTTTGAGCCCATAAAGAGCTTTGTCTAGTTTGTACACCCACTCAGGATGAGAAGGATCCTCAAACCCAGGTGGCTGACAAACATACACTTCCTCTTTTATCTTTCCATACAAAAATGCACTCTTAACATCCATTTGATAAACTTTTATTTTGTTGGAAATGGCATAGGCCAGAAATAACCTGATGGCTTCAAGCCTTGCAACTGGAGCAAAGGTTTCATCATAGTCAATGCCTTCTTCTTGAGAGTAACCTTGTACTACCAGTCTTGCCTTGTTCTTTATTATAATACCAGCTTCATCTTGTTTGTTCCTGAAAACCCATCTTGTGCCAATTGGTTGCTTGTTTGGTGGTAAGGGACAGATTTCCCAAACCTGTTGCTTGTTGAATTGAAGCAATTCATCTTGCATTGCCTGCACCCAATTGTTGTCTTTGAGGGTTTCCTGGTACTTCTTTGGTTCCAACTGTGAAATAAATGCTGAGAATAGACAAAAGTTGGAAAGCTGGTTTCTTGTAAGAACACCTAATGCAATATCACCCATGATTTGATCAAGTGGATGGTCTTTGTGTTCGATCAGTTGTTGTAAACCACTGACAGGTGTTGGTGGCTCATGTTCTTCAAACAAACTACTGAGGTCTATTATATCTGGTTCAGCAGTTTCAGTGTCTTCAGTAGTTGCAGGTGCTGAAGCAGATGTTTGAGTTTGTCCTTCAGTATTTGTTGAATTAGAAGTTTGTGAAACTTCTGATGGCATTGAAGTTGACTTAATGACTGTTTGAGGAGTCCATGGTGCTGGATCCTCATCATCAAACCTTTGATCACCATAATAAGTAGGTTTGGATGAAGTGACAGTCTTTTCAGGTCCAAAATGGAAGTTGTCAAGGTCAAAGAGTTCAGCAGGATGTGCTGGAATGAGAGTGTGTTTTGACTCATTGAACTTGACATTCAGTGTTTCTTCTACTATCTTGGTTCTTGAGTTAAAAACCTTGTAGGCTTTTCTAGTTGAGGAATAACCAAGAAAGTAACCTAAGTCAACTTTTGCAGCAAACTTTGAAATAGATTCCTTAATGTTCAAGATGAAACATTGACACCCAAAAGCCCTGAAAAAGGAGATAAGGGGCTTCATGCCATGAAGAACTTCATAGGCAGTCTTTGAATGTCTCTTGACAATAAGAACTCTATTTTGAACATAACATGATGTGTTAACTGCTTCTGCCCAAAAGTATAAAGGTAGGCCAGAGTCAGCTAACATTGTTCTTCCTCCTTACAAGATTCTACCCATTTTTCACATGTGACCTTGGTGTCAGCAAGTTCTTGTCTGACATTTCCTAGGTCATTTATCATGATTTTAATTTGTGCTTGGGTTTCAATAGCAGTGTTAGTTAATTTAGAAACTTCTTTTGTTTTTGCAGAAAGTTTTCTTTCTAAATCACATTTCATCTGAGTGAATTTTCTCTCAGAATCATTTGCTTTTCCTTGTAAGTGCACATTTGTCTCTCTTATGAGAGCAAAAGATTCTTTGCATGAATTTGAACACAGTTTTGTCAAAGATTCTTTTGATACCTGTGACAAGGCAGATTTTGAAGAGCATCCCTCAAATGCCAATAAGGCAAAGTTCTTTCTGCCATTGTCAGGCTCTCCCCAGTTGATGTCAAACATTTTGTTGTCTGCATCAGGATTGCACTCTGTGGTGTCAAAAGGAAGACTGCTCCAGTCAACATACCCTGAAGTAAATAAACTTTGTTGAGAGGGTTGCTGTTGATGTGGAGGTTGTTGAGCAGCTGGAAAGGGAGGGATTGATTGTTGGCTCTGCATCTGTTGAGCAGGCATCTGTGCATATTGTACTTGTGGCACATATTGGAGTTGTGGAGCTTGTTCCTGTACAAAATGTGCACTCCCTTGTGTTCCATTATTCCTGTTATAATTGGGGTTAAAATTGTTTCCAGACTGAGATTGGTTAAAGCCAGAGCTTCTACACTCTCTAGCAAAGTGTCCCAACTTTTGACACTTGTGACATCTAAGTTTAGATTTGTCAAAACCAATTTTTGTAGAACTGTTAAGTCCTGGAAACTTCCTTCCTGACCTTTTGTAAAATTTATTTGTTTTTAAACTTAACATGGCCAGTTGGTGCAAAATATCCATTTCTTCTAGGTCATCACTGCTGAAACTATTTAAATCATCCATGATAAAACACATGTTATCAGCAGTTTGACCAAAGTCATTATTGTCATAACCTGGGAATGATCTTTCAGATGAGATCCCAGCAGTTATGTCAATATGGTCAAAAGATCCAAAACTATTTGAACAAGTTGGTGAGTCTTGTCCCAATAGTGCTGTACTACCTGGTAGATAGTCATCAGCAGTTTTGCCAGTACTTTGTAACCTTTTCTTTTGATCAATTTCTCTCTCAAAAGTAAGTAATCTCCCATGAAGTTTTGTAAGAGTGAGGGAGCTAAAGTCTGATGAAGATCTTAAGACTATAGAGTATGTTTCCCATTTTTCAGGTAAAGACCTTAAAAATCTATGAAGCATAGATACAGTTGTGTAGGTCTGACCATTTAGTTTTAGCTCATATATTAATGAGGAAAATCTTTCAAATTGCTGTGTTAAAGTTTCCCCATTAATGTGAGCAAAAGTTTCATATTGTTGAGCCAAGATTTCTCTGGTGTTGGCAATCACCTCTTCAGTTCCTCCAAACTGTTCTTTTAGGCAGTCCCAAAGCTCTTTGGCACTATCACAATGTAATAGGCCAGAGTAGATTTCATTTGGGAGTGCCATTGCCAACATAGAGAAAGCTTTTGCATCAAGCTCAAGTTTTAGGAAATCATCATCAGTATAGTCTTTTGGTTCTTTTGGAATCTCTTCCTTAGTTTCAAGATTTATATTTACTGGTTTATGAGGAACATATATCACAGATCTCCAGCAACCTGTGTTGGTCTGTGATAAGGTATGTGCCATTCTCTTTTGCCAGATGTTATATTCATTTCTTACTAGCATGGCAGGTTTAGTGGCAGAACCAGTATTATAAGGATCCATTTTAAAGAGTATTGATTTGTCAAATATCTCTTAAAGTGATGGATGTTGATAAAAGTGAGCTTATAATCCTTTATTGAATATCAATAAAAGCCTGTGTATCACACCACGACAAAGGCGGAAACACGTGGCGCGACGGTTCAAAAGCATAAAGTCAAGGTTATGGCTAAACACAAGTAATTTAAAGAAAATGGGTCATTTATTATGACGTCGAATTAGTTTCAAACATTACACAAAAGATAATTGTTTTTGAATTAAACTTAGAGGTTTCTCAAATATATCCCAAATGCCTTGGGAAATAAAGGTGAAACCCCACAAAAGCTCGACGTTTGCATTGGAGATTTCCCGACCCTGCCTGCTTGATCTTTCATCTTCTAAATACCTGAAAGATATGTTTAAAAAGTTTCGTCAATATAGATATATTGGTGAGTTCACAGGTTTTCAGTTTCTAAAACTTGAATACTTGGGAATACCATGTTATGACAATATATAGGAGTTGCAAATTCCTATAAATCTACTTGAGACTATAATCAAACCAAGACATATAATAATTGTGCCCCGCTCCAAGTCGTTACTCGGTTTCCCACGACTTAAGTTCAGAATATTTGCACCCCAGGCATAACCTAATGCATAATCGACGCTATCGATTAGGGGTGGGCCTTGTCAGGCACCAATAGTGCTATTCGAATATTCCTCCGGTTTCAATTCCCTGAACAAATGATTATAGAGGCGAGGACTCAACCCCGAGTGGCGGTCACACCTCAAGTATTAAATCCGTCAAACACTATCCCTAACATATCTTTCCCCCGGAAAACGTAAAAATAGTTTAAAATGGGGCCGTGAAACTCACCTGTAACTGCGTCTGGCTCAATGAGGTGAATAGCAAAGGGTGGTCTTGCACCTATAAACGTCCTAAACGTATAAGTCACTATTCCTATAGTGTATGTGTCTTGGCAAGTTGTACACCCAACTCCCGACCACAAGTGGTTCCAAATCCCGTTTAATTATGCGTGTATCCTAGGTGTTGTTGGCGTTACATTACCCCTTGTGTTACAAGTTATATATTACTCTTGTTAATATTTCCATAACTTGTATCTTATTATCATCGACTCGACTTCACTTAACATATAATTATTTTCCCATTTAAATAATTATACTCAAGATCGCATCGCTCGATATAATATATATTTCAATCCTCGACCCGACTCACTTTGCCACACATTTGTTTTCCCATTTAAACAAATATGCTAAGATTTTGTCGTTCGATTGTATATTCTTAACGTCCGATTCAACTCACCACGCCGTATATTTATTTTCCCATTTAAACAAATATACTAGGATTTCGTTGATACGACATACACATATATATATCTTTGTCTTCTCGTCGCGGCTTTCCTTCCCGCATATCTACTTTCCCATTAAGTAGATATACTAGAATTTCGCCGAGGCGAGCGTACAAGAATATATAAATGTGTAATTTTTCTTGTTAAGTATATACGTTTGTTTTTAACGTCTTATTTGTTTACGTCAAGTGTTTCTCCCACGAATTAATCCTCCAACACTTAGGAAAGTGTTTATTTATTTTCACCCAAAGTATATATATATTTTACCTCTTAAAATATATATTTTTCTTATCTTGCCGCAACGGCATTTTTCTCATATTTTGTCCGGTTATGGTTTGTTAACGCGTTTTAGTTCGATCTCTTAACTCGATTAGTTAATTTTTCCAAGTTTTTCCCAACATGTATTTTATAGAAATATTTAACCATATTTCTTCCTATTTTCACATGTTACTTGGATGGTTAAAATACTTATGTATTTTTAACCCAACTTGTTAACTTAACTACAAAAATGTTTCCAACACTTTTATATTCCCATTTATATAAAAGTATTCATTTTTGTATAAGTTTCCCAAGTTTGTTTAATATTTTTATAAAATCTCTATTTTATAAAAATCATTATGTTAAAACCCTTTATATTTTTATAACTTTCAAAAATACACTTTTATACAAAATACCCAAGTATTTTTACTAGTATTTACAAAAATCATCCTTAGACTTTAATACTTACATTTTTGACACCAAACTTTCCACACTTGTATTTTTGGACTAATAGTTTCTAAAATGTTCATTTTAGTCCCTTAACTTTCAAAGTTACAATTTTAGTCCCTTAACTTACAAAAGTTGCATTTTTCTATTCTAACTTTCAAAGTTGGCATTTTTCACTCAAAATAGTTAACTTTGAAGATTCAACTTTTTATTGGTAAGTTATTTTTGTATCAAAACACTTGTGTTAGTCTTATATTCCATATGAAAGACTAATTATATGTGTGTTTTATGTATTTGTCCATTTTATCAAAATTTCATCCATCTAAGTGAGTTAACTTTAATTTTCCATCTTATTCATTTATGAACTTCTAACATGTTTTACCACATATTATTACTTAAATGATCATAATAAGATGAATTAAAGTTAGTTTTAACATATTCAAGTTCATCTCAAAATATTCACCAAAACATCATCCTACTTAGTCTTATATGTAAACTTCATATATTTTCAAGACTAATATATCATCATCATCAAATCCATGGTTTATTTTTATATCTTTAACCTTCCATTTTACACATGAAAACTTATTAAAGATTATGTTCAAAACCATTTTTAAACCCTTCATGTACAACTTGCTACTAGGAACACATACATGAAAAATAACAATCAAAAACAAGATTAAGAAGCTTACTACTAGCACAAGGCTAGGGAAGACAAAAACCTTGGATTTGAGAGGGGTTTAGTGTGTTCTTCCTAGTGGTTTAGCTCCAAGCTCTTGAAACACACAAAAGGGGTTTGGATGATGGATGATTTTAAGTGATTTGGAGTTGTAAAAACTTGAAAGAACAATGTGTATGTATGCTTGTAAACCCACGGCTCTATGAAGGAAAAAGAAGGAGAGTTTTGCTTTGATGCTTCAAGCCTCTAACATGTGTTATTATATATCCAACTCATGTAATGATGTTAGAGATTTAGGAGATCTTATGGAAGATCATGAATGTACTAGGGGGATTTTTGAAATGAGGTTATGTGTGTGTGTATGAACCGTATGTATGGATGGAGAGTTAGGAGTTTGCTTGCAATCTTGGCTAAATCTTTATGAATGATCATAATCTATATATAAGACTTTACCTTGCATGCATACATACACTAGGTCATGATGGTTGGTTTATGTCTTGGGTTTTCAAGGCCATATGGCCGAAATCTTCCATCAAGGGGACAAGGAGGTGGCTCACTTTTGTACTAATGTTTCTTACACTTTTGTCTTTTACATAAGCATGCTTTTAGCCAAGTATAGATTATTATTATCACTAACAAAATGCATAGGTGTCTTGTGGCCATAAGGCCGGCCCCTATGATGGGTATAAGTGGGGTTTACAACTTCAAATATTAACCCATTAGTTGTTATGTTTAATCCCCCGTCGTTCGGGTGTCGTTCGGGTATTTTTCGGGTTTTAATCACGTGTTATCCGGACATTAAATATACCTTTAATAACACTTAAATATAGTCTATTTTAAGCGTTGATTGATTATTTAGGCTTTTACCGGGTGAAATTACGAGTTATACGCGTATCGGGTGCGATACGCGCACTTTATTCGTTACCGGGAGATTTGTACAAGACGTTTTCATTTATGGTTTTGGAGTTCCAAAACTCATTATATCTTATGAAAATACCCTTTATTTTATATCCTGGGTGTCCGGGATTCATTTCGTTTATTTAATTATTACCGGGTAATTGCCAACATCCGTACCGGATAGCTTATTCGCACATGATCCAATCATGCCTTACCATTAAACGTATGCATTCCTATGCACTATTTGGAAATTGCTATTCCCTAAGGCCTTGCTAATTAAATCACACATAATTGCATTTAATTACGTTAATCATATATTAATTAATTGTACGGAATTACCTTATTTTTGCCGGTTGTTACATTCTCCCCCCGTTAAGAGAATTCCGTCCCGGAATTCACTTCGAGTTCTCCGGTACAGGTGTCTTCTCGAATAGGGCGGGGTATTTTTGCTTCATCCGGTCCAGCCTTTCCCACGTGAACTCCGGTCCACGCTTGGCATTCCAGCGCACTTTGACCAACCTGATCTTGCTGCGCCTTAATTTTTGGACCTTCCAATCAGTTACCTCGATTGGTTCTTCCACAAAATGTAACTTGTCGTCAATCTGGATCTCGTCAGCAGGAATAATGAGAGTTTCGTCGGATAGGCACTTTTTCAAGTTCGACACATGAAACGTGTCGTGTATTCCACTCAGCTCTTGAGGCAACTCGAGCTTGTATGCCACTGTGCCTACCCTTGACAAGACTTTGAATGGTCCAATATATCGTGGGTTCAGCTTCCCGCGCTTCCCAAAGCGCGCGACACCTTTCCAAGGTGACACTTTCAATAGGACCCTGTCTCCAACTTGAAACTCTAAAGGCTTTCGCCTCATATCAGCATAGCTTTTCTGGCGGTCCCGGGCCGCTTTGAGTCGTTCTTTTATCAAAAAGACCTTATCCGTGGTCTCTTGAACAATTTCGGGCCCGGTGAGTTGCTTTTCCCCAACTTCCGCCCAACACAATGGCGATCGGCACTTGCGTCCATATAAAGCTTCAAACGGCGCGGCTTGAATGCTCGTATGATAACTGTTGTTATAAGAAAATTCTACCAATGGCAAGTGCGTATCCCAATTACCTCCGAAATCAATAGCGCACGCCCGTAGCATATCTTCCAAGGTCTGGATGGTTCGTTCACTTTGACCATCCGTCTGGGGGTGATATGCGGTGCTCATGTCGAGGCGAGTACCGAGGGCTTCGTTCAAACTTTCCCAAAATCTGGAAGTGAAACGACTATCTCGATCAGAGATGATAGATACAGGTACACCGTGTTTAGATACTACTTCCTTAATGTACAAACGGGTCAGTTTCTCCAATCTGTCCGTTTCGCGAATCGGGAGGAAGTGTGCAGATTTCGTCAATCGATCTACGATTACCCAGATCATGTCATGGCCGCTTGTTGTCTTAGGTAACTTGGTAATGAAATCCATGGTGATTCGTTCCCATTTCCATTCCGGTATTTCCGGTTGCTGGAGCAAACCGGAAGGTCTCTGGTGCTCAGCCTTGACCTTTGCGCAAGTCAAACATCGCGCAACATAGGCTGCTATATCCCTCTTGAAATTCGGCCACCAATAAAGTTCCTTCAAATCGTGGAACATCTTGTCTGCACCCGGGTGAACCGAATATCTAGAACTGTGAGCTTCGGCCAATACTAGCTCACGCAATCCACCATATACTGGAACCCAAATTCTATTCATGAAATACAGTGTCTGGTCCGCTTTTGGTTCCAGCGAATCAACCATCTTTCGTAACCTTTCACCTTTGACATTCTCGGGTTTAAGGGCGTTAACTTGAGCTTCACGAATTCGTTCAGTCATGTTCGTGTGGATAGTCAATCCCAAAGCTCGAACACGCAATGGTTTAACCCGTTCCTTGCGACTCAAGGCGTCGGCTACGACGTTCGCCTTACCGGGATGGTACTTTATCTCACAATCGTAATCGTTTAATAATTCCACCCATCGCCGTTGGCGCATATTCAAATCCTTCTGATCGAAGATGTGCTGTAAACTCTTGTGATCAGTGAAAATCGTGCACTTGGTTCCGTACAAATAGTGCCTCCATATCTTGAGAGCGAATACCACTGCACCCAATTCCAAATCGTGTGTAGTGTAGTTCTTCTCATGGATTTTCAGTTGCCTGGAAGCATAAGCTATTACTTTTTCCCGCTGCATCAATACACAACCCAAACCTTGATGCGAGGCATCGCAGTAAACCACAAAATCTTCCGTACCGTCTGGAAGTGACAGTATCGGAGCGCCACATAACTTGTCTTTTAACAATTGGAATGCTGCCTCTTGCTTTTCCGTCCACTCAAATTTCTTGTCTTTTTGGGTTAACATGGTTAAAGCTTGCGCTATCTTTGAAAAGTTCTCGATGAACCTCCTGTAATAACCCGCGAGGCCTAGAAATTGTCGTACTTCGGTAGGAGTTCGAGGTGCTTCCCAATTTTTAATTGCCTCGATCTTGGCTGGATCAACGTGTATGCCCTTCTCGTTTACCACGTGACCTAAAAAGTGAACTTCCCGAATCCAAAAGTCACATTTCGAGAATTTAGCATAGAGCTTCTCTTTGCGTAATACTTCAAGAATTAACCGAAGGTGATTCTCGTGGTCTTCTTTCGTACGTGAATAGATCAAAATATCGTCAATGAAGACAATGACGAATTTGTCCAGGTATGGCTTACACACGCGGTTCATTAGGTCCATGAAAACCGCTGGCGCGTTGGTCAAGCCGAACGGCATTACCAAAAATTCATAGTGTCCATACCGGGTTCTGAAGGCCGTTTTTGGTACATCTTCTTCTTGTATACGCAACTGGTGATAGCCTGACCTCAAATCGATCTTGGAGTAATAGCTGGAACCTTGGAGCTGATCAAATAAATCGTCGATCCTGGGGAGAGGATAGCGATTCTTGATGGTTAGCTTGTTCAGCTCTCGATAGTCGATGCACATGCGAAATGTGCCATCCTTCTTCTTCACAAATAAGACGGGAGCTCCCCAAGGTGAGAAACTCGGTCTTATAAAACCTTTGTCCAATAATTCTTGTAGCTGGCTGGACAGTTCCTGCATCTCTGATGGAGCTAGGCGGTATGGCGATCGTGCCACAGGAGCTGCTCCGGGAACGAGGTCGATGCGGAACTCGACTTGTCGAGGTGGTGGCAACCCCGACAAATCTTCTGGAAATACATCCGGAAAATCTCTGGCGACTGGAATGTCTTCCAACTTTCGCTCGTCGGCCTTCTTGTCCACTACGTGTGCCAAGAATGCGACAAGCCCTTTTCTCAGACACTTACGAGCCTTCATGCTCGAGATAATTCTTAGTGGCGTCCCGTGTCTTTCACCTTGAATTGAGAGAGTTTCACCACTTGCGAGGGGAACCTGAATAACCTTATCGTTGCAAACCACAATGGCACGGTGCGCGGACAACCAATCCATGCCAACAACGATGTCAAAACTTCCCAATACGACCGGCAATAGATCAATCCCAAACTCGTGCCCACAGAGTTCTAACTTACAATCTTTAGCTACCTCTCTCGTTTCAATAGTTTTACCATTAGCCAGTTCTATAGAGTAGGGTGTATCTAGTTTGCTAGTTTTTAAACCAAGTAGTCTTTTAAACTCAATGGATACGAAGCTAAAGTCAGCACCGGTATCAAATAATACAGAGGCATAATGACCATTTAGAGGAAACGTACCAGTGACCACATTGGGGTCTTGCCGTGCGTCACCGGCTCCAATAACAAATGCCCGGCCACGGGCCTGATTGTTGACTTTGGGGCAATCTTTCTTCCAATGGTCCAACGACCCACATGCAAAACAGGGCCTGGCCCCTCCGTTCTTTGGTGCTCCAGATCGGCACTCTTCAGTCTTGTGCCCGTTGCGGTGACACTTCCCGCAAGTCAACCCATTGTTTCTCCCTTGGTTTCCCTGTTTGTTGCTGTTATTGTTACCACGTCCTGTGGCGGCATAACCCTTTCCTTTCTTGTTCGAGCTTCCTGATGCTCGATCCCTTTTCCCTTCATCTCTCTTTCTTTTCCCAAACCTTTGCCCGTTACCCTGATCATTGGCTGCAACTGCTGAACTCGCTCCCTGTTTCTTTGCCTCAACGCTACTTGCTTCAGAAATTTTCAACCCAGAAACTTGGCGGATTAAGGTACCCATGCGGATAGCATCCTCAGTCAGACTCAGTGCCAGATCAATTGCCTCGCGCATGGTCGTGGGTTTGGAAGAGGTGACCATGCTGCGAATCTGTGGTGCTAGCCCGAATAGGTATCGCTCCACTTTGTTCTTCTCTGGTGTAACCAGGCGAGGTACCAGTCGTGCGAGATCATGAAATCTTGACGTATACCCAGTGACGTCTGCTCCTATCATGGTGAGGTTCCAGAATTCTGTTTCCAACTTCTGAACTTCACTTGCCGGGCGGTATTCGGCTGTCATTAGTTCTTTCAGTGCCGCCCATGATAGGGAGTATGCAACATCATCTCCTAAGGACTGTACTTGGCCGTTCCACCAAGTTAGCGCTTGATCCAAAAACAGATTAGTGGCGTACATGACAGACTGTCGAGGGGTACACCCGCTGATGCGGATAACTGCCTCGGTCTTTTCGAACCATTTGACCAGGCCTATGGAACCCTCAGTGCCGCTGAAGTTTAGTGGCTTACAGTCCAAGAAAGCCTTAAAAGTGCAGCCGCGCTCTCCCGAGGCTGTCCCTGTAATAGTAACATAGTATGTTATTATGGGATAGGAGTTTGTGAAATATTCTCCCATCGCTTTTCATTTATTTATAAACCTCTTACCACTGGGGGAGGTCTCACGTCGCTCACTCCCTGTCCTGTCATGGGAGTGTTCAGAGCGTGCGGCTTCGTGTTCAGCGATGGCACGAGCTATTCGTTCAGAAATCATAGTTTCGAGCTCAGCAGGTGTTGTGGGCAGTCCGTCTGCACCACTGTTGCTTCGGGTGGCAGGTGCCATTTTCTTCAATAATAATTATCAAAGGTTAATTTGGCAAACATTTATACAATACAAAGCATAAATAACAAACCAAAGCATGAACACAATAATCAACACCATATCATCACACAACACACCAACACATCATACATAAATATAAATAGGAATCAACACAACATCACCACACAAATATACAAACCACAACACATGGAGTAAGCAATAATAATCATAGACAACAACATATTTCACCATAATAATAAGATTTTTCATTAATTTCAATAATGTCATTACAATGCTTGTTCATAATACAAAATGGAGAATACACTTCTCATACAACACATTGCTTTTGAATTAATAAAACATCATATCATACGCCGTAGTACCCGTACGGCTGGGCAAAATGCAGACGAGTGTCATAACCCGTGCTGTACTACCATAGTGCTGCTAGTATATACATAATCTGGTGCGTCTTCAGTGCATCCCCAATATATCCTACTGTGGCGGTGGCGGGGGGTACTGGTACTGCGGCGCGTGCGTACTGATCGTCATACTGATCTTCATGATACGCTCGTACAAGAAATGTCGATGCGCAAAGTGCGCATCCCCTGTGATACCGCACTGAGCGTCCAGGCTCAGCAACTCCTCCGCGTAATGCGCCAAAGCATCCCGCGCATCTATCATCCTCGTCCACATCAGACGTGTCTGATGCTCCACCTGTGTTACGGTGCGCTGCACCGTATCAGCGAGAGTCTGAAAATCCCGCTCTAGTGTGATGGCAGTGGACCATGCTGGTCCAGACAAGGGTGTCGTCCTGGGTGGCTGGGATGGTCCGGGTATGTCTGGGTGTGTGGATGGGAATGGCCCGAAGGGGAATGGTACTGGTATGTGGGGCAGTAAGAAACTGGGTGGTCTGATGGAAAAGTGGTGTGGCATCAGATAAGGGTCCCCTGCACCTAGAGGGTATGGTGCAGGTGTCATGCTGGGTATGGCGGGGATGGGTGTAGTCATGGTAATGGTGGGTGGTGGCATGGGCTCAGCTAGGGGGGCTATCAGTGGCTCAGAAACAGTGGCCCACTCTGGAGTGGACACCACTACAGGGGGTGTGGGAGGGCTCGCAGTGGCGAAGGCCTCCAAGCCTGCCCTATGTAGCTCAGAGCTACGGGCGGGACTACCCTCGTGTATAAGTGCTGGTGGTGCTGGCTCCTCCTGGGGTAGGGGCTCGGGTGCTGGTGGGGCTATGGGGTCCGCTGGGGCGTCCTCAAGCATGGGAGCCACTGGCTCCTCCTGGGCAGCCTGAATCTCGGGCACCAGCATGTGCCCTACTGAACCTACCGACTCGTCGTCTGAGTCGTCGGATATCCATCCGTTTCTTCCGCGGGGAATGGGTAAGAGTCTCATACCAGCAGGTACGTGAATGTGGGGTACCGGTGCCGGCTCGTGCTCGGCGTGAGCCCGGAAAGGAGACTCTGCCGCGTCTGACTGGGCGGGAACTGGTCGCGAAGGACCGGCACAGCCGTCAGGGAAATCCCTGATGGCTCGAACGGGGCGTACGGCCAAAGGTGCGGCCGGTACGATGGGCTGTGGCGCGTCGACCACGGCCGGTGTCCAGTCAGGATCCTCGCTAGGATCTGTCTCGTCTGAGTCGTCGTCTGACCCTCCTGCGACGTCCATCTCTACGTCGTCTCCCTCTGCATCGAGTACAACCAACTCGACTGGCTCCGGTGGAGGTGCGGGTATAATCTGGATACTGCTGTCAACACTAGGCGCTATACTTCCCGCGTCCGACATCCTGGCAAAAGAACCGTACATGTATATATGATTTATTTAAATTAGACAGTTATGGCGTACTCTATAGTAACCTTCCTAACTTCTAATTTCTACGTTACAATACTCGTGGCTGGCTTGGTCGGAATCTCCTCATGCCCAATGCTTCTTGAAAATTACTTTTATTTAAAACCATGTACATTTTCTTTTGAAAACTTTATCTTTAGAACCAAATCCGGTTATAGTCTAGTTTTTAAAGAAAATACTCTAGTTCGCTATAACCTTGGCTCTGATACCACGTTCTATCACACCACGACAAAGGCGGAAACACGTGGCGCGACGGTTCAAAAGCATAAAGTCAAGGTTATGGCTAAACACAAGTAATTTAAAGAAAATGGGTCATTTATTATGACGTCGAATTAGTTTCAAACATTACACAAAAGATAATTGTTTTTGAATTAAACTTAGAGGTTTCTCAAATATATCCCAAATGCCTTGGGAAATAAAGGTGAAACCCCACAAAAGCTCGACGTTTGCATTGGAGATTTCCCGACCCTGCCTGCTTGATCTTTCATCTTCTAAATACCTGAAAGATATGTTTAAAAAGTTTCGTCAATATAGATATATTGGTGAGTTCACAGGTTTTCAGTTTCTAAAACTTGAATACTTGGGAATACCATGTTATGACAATATATAGGAGTTGCAAATTCCTATAAATCTACTTGAGACTATAATCAAACCAAGACATATAATAATTGTGCCCCGCTCCAAGTCGTTACTCGGTTTCCCACGACTTAAGTTCAGAATATTTGCACCCCAGGCATAACCTAATGCATAATCGACGCTATCGATTAGGGGTGGGCCTTGTCAGGCACCAATAGTGCTATTCGAATATTCCTCCGGTTTCAATTCCCTGAACAAATGATTATAGAGGCGAGGACTCAACCCCGAGTGGCGGTCACACCTCAAGTATTAAATCCGTCAAACACTATCCCTAACATATCTTTCCCCCGGAAAACGTAAAAATAGTTTAAAATGGGGCCGTGAAACTCACCTGTAACTGCGTCTGGCTCAATGAGGTGAATAGCAAAGGGTGGTCTTGCACCTATAAACGTCCTAAACGTATAAGTCACTATTCCTATAGTGTATGTGTCTTGGCAAGTTGTACACCCAACTCCCGACCACAAGTGGTTCCAAATCCCGTTTAATTATGCGTGTATCCTAGGTGTTGTTGGCGTTACATTACCCCTTGTGTTACAAGTTATATATTACTCTTGTTAATATTTCCATAACTTGTATCTTATTATCATCGACTCGACTTCACTTAACATATAATTATTTTCCCATTTAAATAATTATACTCAAGATCGCATCGCTCGATATAATATATATTTCAATCCTCGACCCGACTCACTTTGCCACACATTTGTTTTCCCATTTAAACAAATATGCTAAGATTTTGTCGTTCGATTGTATATTCTTAACGTCCGATTCAACTCACCACGCCGTATATTTATTTTCCCATTTAAACAAATATACTAGGATTTCGTTGATACGACATACACATATATATATCTTTGTCTTCTCGTCGCGGCTTTCCTTCCCGCATATCTACTTTCCCATTAAGTAGATATACTAGAATTTCGCCGAGGCGAGCGTACAAGAATATATAAATGTGTAATTTTTCTTGTTAAGTATATACGTTTGTTTTTAACGTCTTATTTGTTTACGTCAAGTGTTTCTCCCACGAATTAATCCTCCAACACTTAGGAAAGTGTTTATTTATTTTCACCCAAAGTATATATATATTTTACCTCTTAAAATATATATTTTTCTTATCTTGCCGCAACGGCATTTTTCTCATATTTTGTCCGGTTATGGTTTGTTAACGCGTTTTAGTTCGATCTCTTAACTCGATTAGTTAATTTTTCCAAGTTTTTCCCAACATGTATTTTATAGAAATATTTAACCATATTTCTTCCTATTTTCACATGTTACTTGGATGGTTAAAATACTTATGTATTTTTAACCCAACTTGTTAACTTAACTACAAAAATGTTTCCAACACTTTTATATTCCCATTTATATAAAAGTATTCATTTTTGTATAAGTTTCCCAAGTTTGTTTAATATTTTTATAAAATCTCTATTTTATAAAAATCATTATGTTAAAACCCTTTATATTTTTATAACTTTCAAAAATACACTTTTATACAAAATACCCAAGTATTTTTACTAGTATTTACAAAAATCATCCTTAGACTTTAATACTTACATTTTTGACACCAAACTTTCCACACTTGTATTTTTGGACTAATAGTTTCTAAAATGTTCATTTTAGTCCCTTAACTTTCAAAGTTACAATTTTAGTCCCTTAACTTACAAAAGTTGCATTTTTCTATTCTAACTTTCAAAGTTGGCATTTTTCACTCAAAATAGTTAACTTTGAAGATTCAACTTTTTATTGGTAAGTTATTTTTGTATCAAAACACTTGTGTTAGTCTTATATTCCATATGAAAGACTAATTATATGTGTGTTTTATGTATTTGTCCATTTTATCAAAATTTCATCCATCTAAGTGAGTTAACTTTAATTTTCCATCTTATTCATTTATGAACTTCTAACATGTTTTACCACATATTATTACTTAAATGATCATAATAAGATGAATTAAAGTTAGTTTTAACATATTCAAGTTCATCTCAAAATATTCACCAAAACATCATCCTACTTAGTCTTATATGTAAACTTCATATATTTTCAAGACTAATATATCATCATCATCAAATCCATGGTTTATTTTTATATCTTTAACCTTCCATTTTACACATGAAAACTTATTAAAGATTATGTTCAAAACCATTTTTAAACCCTTCATGTACAACTTGCTACTAGGAACACATACATGAAAAATAACAATCAAAAACAAGATTAAGAAGCTTACTACTAGCACAAGGCTAGGGAAGACAAAAACCTTGGATTTGAGAGGGGTTTAGTGTGTTCTTCCTAGTGGTTTAGCTCCAAGCTCTTGAAACACACAAAAGGGGTTTGGATGATGGATGATTTTAAGTGATTTGGAGTTGTAAAAACTTGAAAGAACAATGTGTATGTATGCTTGTAAACCCACGGCTCTATGAAGGAAAAAGAAGGAGAGTTTTGCTTTGATGCTTCAAGCCTCTAACATGTGTTATTATATATCCAACTCATGTAATGATGTTAGAGATTTAGGAGATCTTATGGAAGATCATGAATGTACTAGGGGGATTTTTGAAATGAGGTTATGTGTGTGTGTATGAACCGTATGTATGGATGGAGAGTTAGGAGTTTGCTTGCAATCTTGGCTAAATCTTTATGAATGATCATAATCTATATATAAGACTTTACCTTGCATGCATACATACACTAGGTCATGATGGTTGGTTTATGTCTTGGGTTTTCAAGGCCATATGGCCGAAATCTTCCATCAAGGGGACAAGGAGGTGGCTCACTTTTGTACTAATGTTTCTTACACTTTTGTCTTTTACATAAGCATGCTTTTAGCCAAGTATAGATTATTATTATCACTAACAAAATGCATAGGTGTCTTGTGGCCATAAGGCCGGCCCCTATGATGGGTATAAGTGGGGTTTACAACTTCAAATATTAACCCATTAGTTGTTATGTTTAATCCCCCGTCGTTCGGGTGTCGTTCGGGTATTTTTCGGGTTTTAATCACGTGTTATCCGGACATTAAATATACCTTTAATAACACTTAAATATAGTCTATTTTAAGCGTTGATTGATTATTTAGGCTTTTACCGGGTGAAATTACGAGTTATACGCGTATCGGGTGCGATACGCGCACTTTATTCGTTACCGGGAGATTTGTACAAGACGTTTTCATTTATGGTTTTGGAGTTCCAAAACTCATTATATCTTATGAAAATACCCTTTATTTTATATCCTGGGTGTCCGGGATTCATTTCGTTTATTTAATTATTACCGGGTAATTGCCAACATCCGTACCGGATAGCTTATTCGCACATGATCCAATCATGCCTTACCATTAAACGTATGCATTCCTATGCACTATTTGGAAATTGCTATTCCCTAAGGCCTTGCTAATTAAATCACACATAATTGCATTTAATTACGTTAATCATATATTAATTAATTGTACGGAATTACCTTATTTTTGCCGGTTGTTACACTGTGTCTGATTCTCAATGTGTTAGATTGATATGTGATCAGATAAACCAGTGCTCTGATACCAATTGTTGGATCAGTATTGCTCTTTTATATGAACTTGCTAGTGAACACTTAAGTGTTTAGCAAGTTCTTGATCTGTGATAGCACAACGGAATGTTATGAGTTTAAAGCTACACTTATCAACAGGAGTTATTACTCCCCCTGGATTCAAGAACTAATAAATGATAAGTGTTTATTGAGAATCTAAGTATTGAATGGGAATGAAACACTTCGACAGATTCTCAATAAACATGAAATGGAAATAACAATAATAAGTGTTGAAGGATTTCTGTATTAAAAATCAATGTCTAAAACAGAGGGATGAACCCTTCTATTTATAGACTTTACAAATACATGAACCTTGCCAAAAGCAAGTTCAGAAACAAGTTGCAACAAGTTTTAGTCTTGAAACTTGTACATAAAGCAAAAAGAAATACTAAAGTAATAAACTACTGATACAAAAAGGCGGTGGAAAAGATCTTCATGTAAGTACTGATGAATGAAAAACTACTGATGAGTAGTTTGTCTTCAGTAGTTCTTCAGTAGAAGTGTCTGGTTTGAACTTCAGAACTTCTGATGACTTTTCTTCTTCAGCACTTGTGAATCTCTTCTTCAGCAGTTTGATCCTTCTTCTTCAGCAGTTATATACTTAGAATATTTTGACAGAAGTGAATTAGACTAAGGTTTGCAAAAGTGGTTTCACCAATCCTTTTTGTCCTAACACCTTGTAAAGTCGATGATATAACTAAACATATACTCATTTTGTAATCAAACCTAAACTATGTTTTGAGAAGTTATTATAATCGGTTTCATCAAGGGTACCTCAAAGCCACACATATTATCCTTCGACTATACCTTAATAAACATAAATACTCATCTTCGATTCACTACACAACCGGGTTCAAGGCCTTTGCTATGAATTAGTTTCGGCTATACCATCATAAACACATGTTAAGAAAGCCATAACATATGTTAATGCTGTGTTGGACTTTAGAAAGGTTATAAATGTATGTTAAAATGCATATTTTTCAGAAAGCAACCACACATGATGAATTGGTGTCAATTTACAAACCATAATGACATGTGGGGTCCACTTTGTTTACAATAAAAATCCTCTTACGACAAAATACCCGGGATTTCCGGAACCGTACCCTTTACAAGTACATTTAACTCAGTTATAAACCATCACATGCACAAAAACATGGCCTACATACACTAACACCAGGGTCCACAAATGTCGGGTGAACAACTTGTATGATAAACAACAAGAACGTACATTTTATCGTGCTCTTGATAATCATAGGGAAATCATTGTCTGGACGGTAGTTACCTCACACTCCAGCTTCACTAGACCACACGTGACATTATCAGGTGACTTTCACGGCCCCATTTTACTATTTCTACATTTTGGGGGACAAACATGCTACAAATCTAGTTCAAATATCATTTGGTTTGTTAATTCTATCGTGACTACCATGTGGAACATGACACATTTGGTTCATGAGCTCAACAGTCCTCGTACTTACATTATACTGTAACCATTAGCTGTTGAAAGCCATGGAACACTTTAATAGATCTATTGGGTTGACACCCCCACTCTTGGTTAGTCGCTCTAACCGGTTACATACAAAAGAGTGTTAGTATTCTACCATACATACATTGTCCTTAGTGTACAATGAGCGAGGCACAACAGTCAAGAGGTTTGGTTACAAGACTCATGGTTTGCATAGTATTCATTCTCTTAGCTAGCCTATGATTGGTCATACACGAATTACACGAACACTTTATTTAGTAAATTAAAACCTATGAACTCACCGACATTATTGTTGACAAATCTTTGATGCATGTTTTTCAGGTAATTGACGATGAGAAGCGGGGACTTGGAGAGGGTTCGAGCTGGCACCAAGTGGTACCGTCATGGATTGGGTCTTTTCAGTCATGTGTTATCTCAGTGATTGAGTCATGCGTTTTCAGACAATTTACTAATTTCAGACAATGTTGTTTTGATTTGAATAATTTATGACATCATCCATCCCTAGATGGCATTTATTTTAAATAAATCTATGTGTTGCTTGAACCTTGTGCTTGAAAACCTTTCGAAATCACATCCCCGTGTTTCCGCCTTGGAGGTGTGTGACACGCTTTCCTTAATAGCAAGGAAGTGATCCCTTTTATAGGAGAAAGTGTTCTCTCCTATTGGGGATGTGATCCCTTTTATAGGAGAGTCCGTATGCCACCATTACTCAAGTCCTAACCGTGATTAAGTTGTCTCCATCACCCTTAATTATGTTAGTAAGGTGATATATGGAAAGCTTAATTAATGGGAATAGTGGAAACGTCTACCGCCTTTAATGGTTGGTCAACGTGCTTGTAGCCTTGATTCATGCATGGCGTTTGACCATGCATGACCTTCACCTTGACCGAGACTTGACCATTGACCGGTCATTATTGTGTTTTGACCGCTTCCTGCACATAGGCTTTTCTCCGCATGGCGATGTTATTCTGGGTTTGGGTATGCGGAATAGTGTATTCAGTACCCAATCCCATCAATGTTGTTAGAACTCATTGGAGGAATGAGGGGTGTGAAGAAAGTTAACGTCAACGGTGATGGAAACAACTTGACGAGAAGAATTAGCCTTCTACAAATGATCAAAGACTAAATCATAGATTGTATAATTACTAACTTACTCTTTTAATTTAAATGAAAGGAAAAGAAATGAGTGCTTGAGATTTGTTCTCATGGTTCTCACAAAAGACGAGTGTTCTTATTTAAACCCTCCCCCATCTCTCTCTCTCTCTCTCTCTCTCTCTGTCTATATATATATATATATATATATATATATATATATATATATATATATATATATATATATATATATGAATTGGTTCAAATGAGAATCTTTGGCCAAATTGAGAACTGAGAGAACCATTCTGGACCACACATTTCTCTAAGGCAAAAAATAAAAATAAAATTGCTTTTAATCGCTGCTTTTTATGCAGGATTTTTTTATTATTTTTTTTCAATATACACATGTGTGTAATTGCATTATACACATATGTATAATTAGGGGTGTTCAAAAAAATCCGAATCCGAAAAAAATCGGATAATCCGAAATTTCGGATTCAGATCCTGATTTTGAAAATTTTCGGATAATCGGATTATCCGAATCCGAATATTAAAAAATATATAAATAAATATATAATATTATATACACTACATAACACAATACACAATCCTAAATCCCTAATCCTCCTAACCCTAAGTCCATACTACTCCAATCCATAGCAGTCGCTCCCTCTTCTCTTCTCTATAACAGCCCCTGTCCACCTCGTCTCTGACCTCCACAACCCCCATCCACCAAACGGTAAGTTTCTTTTACATTTTTTTTGTTCCAGCTTCGTTTATCTAACTTCGATTTTTATTTTTTTAACAAGTTCACATTTTAGACATAAAGGTGAACGTTTTTTTTTTTGTTTTTTTTTTGTTTTTTTTTAAGTTTCAGATTATCCGTTGGATGATCCGAATCCGAAATTCGGATATCCGAAATTTCGGATCCGGGTCCCAATATTGACTATCTGAAATTTCGGATTATCCGAAATTTGGATTATCCGAATTTGAACACCCCTATGTATAATGCAATATACACATATGTATAACTGAAACATACACATATGTATAGCTGAAAATGCTATATACACATTGTATAAATGAAAAAAATTAAAAAAAATCTTGCATAAAAATGTGTGATTAAAGCAAAAAAAAAAAAAGCCTTTATATGAAATGTGTGGTTCAGAATGGTTCTCTCAGTTCTCAAATAGGGGTTGGTTCTCTTAAGATCCATACCCTATATATATATATATATATATATATATATATATATATGTAGAGGTTTGGATACAAAAGTCTATTTTCGTGAGAAGGATAAGAAGCCATCTGAGAGTGACACGTGGCAGAGTTCTAACTAAATAAAAAGGGTAATAGAGTAATTTTATAAATAATCAACTTTCTCAAAATTTAATTATCACATTTATGAGGAGAGATTATTGGGATTTGGTTTTGTAATCTTATAACCGAATATTTTACATTTCTATACAATCTCATAGTTTTGTGTTATAAATTCATGAAATCTCTGAAAATTAAAATTGTTTTTTTGTGTACATTGTGTTTTATCATAATCAGATTAAGTTTTGTGTTTTACTATTATTGTATAACCATAAAATACAACCAAACACAAACAGTTAATTTAATGTGTATAGTGTGTTTTTAACACTTTTTGATAAACATAAAACACACACACAATAACAACACAAACCTTTCCACTCAAACTCATCAAATTAACTATGTGTTTTAATACTATCATATAAACATAAACCCAAAATGTATATATTGTGTTATAACACCATCAAATTAACATAAACCACATAACCATACGTTTTGTAGATTGTGTTTTTACATCATATGAAAAATGAGCCTGATGAAGATAAAACACATTCAGATTAAAATAAAGCACACAGTATAATATATTTGTTCTGTGCGTCTTCTTCAACCTTCCTAGTTTTGTATGTTAACAAGTTTGTAAATAAATATAATATAATTTATAAGAATCCGGGCCATCTTTCATTTGAAAGATAAGTAGAAAAAAATTAGTAGTAAAGTAAGGGCGTTGACCTAGTTAAGGGTAAAAGGATTAAAAGATAAGGCTTTACCAAAAGCTTATGAGTGTGGCGTCCACCATAAATGTGACAGGTAGAGATTCTTCTTCACAAAGATAATAATATGATCAAAAACTAAAATTATTAGGCATGTGATGATTTTGAAAGACTAATTAGTTTATAATCAGGGATAAACTTTAAAGACTAGGGTTGAGTTTTTCATGTGGAGAGAGAAAAATAAATGGGAATAACCTTAAATAGTAAGGAGATAGAGCTTAAATCAAGGAGGTGTTTAATGATTTTTTTTTGGTGTTTTGACAACTATACCCTCATAAGCTCCAATTTATTAATTAAATTATAAAACAATTTACAAGTTTGCCATCCATTAAATCTCAACCATCCATCAACATGATCTAAAGGTCACAATTATTTCTCACACTTCTCACAAAACACATCCTTTGTACCCTAACCTCACCCTATATATATATATATATATATATATATATATATATATATATATGGTCAAGATCGTGTACAAAGTGTTTTTTTTTATGAGAAGTGTGAGAAGTATTAAAAATTGATACTTAGGCATCATTTTTTGAACTTGGTCATGATGTTTTGGATTGTTTTGCCTATAAAAACACCAAACATAACAATTAAAAACCGAAAACAATGTATTTTAGGCTTAAAACTTAAAACACCATGCTAAGAACATTAGCAGTGTGTTTTAAGCGTTAAGTAGTGTGTTTTAGTTATTTTTTAAATTTAATGACTATAATACATTGTATTGTGATTTAGATTGTTGTGTTTGGTGTTTTTCAAGTTAAAACAACCTAAAACATCATTCCTAAATCCAAAACATGATGTCTACATGTCAATTCTCAGTCCTTCTCACACTTCTCACGAAAAATGTACTTTGTACAGGATCCTGAACATATATATATATATATATATATATATATATATATATATATATATATTCATTAATTTTCTCTTTGCATTCTCATCTGTTGAAAAAGATTAGTAAGATAGTGGGATGCATTGTGAGCCAGACTTTACTAAAATCGCAACCTACGAAAAATGTGTAAAATGTATAATGATTCTTTTTTTATTTGGGTGTTATAAGGAGTTACAAATACAATACATCAGTATATAGATTCTAATCTAGGTTTAAACTTAATCCCCTAGCCCGCATAGAGATAATTAGAGATGGTTTAATTAAACAGAAGCTTTCTTCTTAGGTCGTTGAATTCGGTGATCATATAGTTTATATTAGATTAGGCATGTTTACTTGTATGACTATTCATACACGTAATACTTTCAGAATCCAAACCATTACCTCATGATTAAAAAACACAACTTCCAGTATTGATTTCTCGATTTTTACATAATATGATCAAGTTTATAAAACTTTAATTTTTATAACGTATCTACATCTATATAAAAGATTATAATAAAAGATGTAGCATTATTATCTGTTTTTTATATGTTTTCTATGTAATATTTTCAATATAATATAAAATCGAATGTAGTGATGTTTCATAAACATCTCTTGACTTTTGACTTTCTTTTGATTAAATATGGTGTTTTAAAGAGATACTTGCCCCCAAAAGTAGTTATTTTATTAATTATGTGTTGTATCATAAAAAACTATCATGGGCCTTCGGTTACCTAGCGTCGTCTGTGTTCGCGGGCATATGGGTGCCTTTGGCCATGAGGGAAGTACACGAACAGATAGAGATATCATACAAAGCGTACGAAGTAAAGAAAATGAAAACACACGTGGTGGCATAACTATAAATATTAGCAACATTATATGATTAGAGTAGTTATATAATTACGCTAGAGTAATTATGTAGCGTAGTTATATAATTACGCTAGCTATATAACTAGCTAATTACTCTAGAGTTAAAGGTTGTCATTATTTATGAAAATGTCACCATGTTTTTTTTGTTCCCTTCACTTCGTACACTTTGTACGATAAAATCACTTTGTATTTGATCTTTTGTCTTGTTTTAATTAACTACAATAACATTTTAGAAAGTCAAAGTAAAAGAAATCAAAAACGCTAATTGGGGCTGGCATATTGTGTCAGACACGACCTGTTAAGACACGAACACGATAAGACATAAACATGAAACAGGTAAACAGAAACACGTACGACACAATACTTATCGTGTCATTTTTTGAAACACGAACCTATTTATAAACATTAACCCTAAAATCATATCCATAAAACTATGAATGAGAGACTGGGTGGCGCCGGGATTGAGAAGGAGGACGAGTGACAGTGGCCAGGTGATGGGTGACAGCGGACGGGAGCGGTTGACGGGTGACAGGTGACGGGGACGGTGGAGTTCAAAAGGGAGAGGAGGATGACTGAGCGGTTTATATGTCTGTATTCTGTGATTTGAAAATTAAAAATTAGTGTTCATTCATCTTGCATCCGCATATGTATAAGGCATACCGTATACCCACCCCATATATAACTTTTTTTATTAAAACTATTAACATATCTTAATGGGTGCTTAACATGTTAATAGGTCTTTAACCTATTTAGACACAGAACCTGTTTTGGCCTTACCGTGTTAACCTGTTTAAGAAACGAAACCTGTTAAGGTCATGAAGGTTACTGTCGTGCTATCATGTTCGTATCTGAAGTTACTAGCAATAATGCCAATAGAAAAAATTGACCGAATGATGGTGGACCTGATAGTTTCCCCAATATTAGGGCTGGCATATCGTGTTAGACACGACCTGTTAAGACACAAACACGAAACAGGTAAACACGACCATGAAACTGTTTATAACATGTTAACACGATAAAACACGATAAGACACGATAAGCCAAGAACTTGTTTATAAACATTAACCCTAAAAACGTATCTACAAACCAATGAATGAATGACTGAGCGGTGCCGGAGTTGAGAAGGAGAACGGGTGACGACGGACGGGTGATGCGTGACAGCACGCGAGAACGATGGACGGGTAACGAGGACGGTGGAGTTGAGAAGGAAAAGGAGGGATGATTGAGCGGTGTATATGTCCGAACTATGTGATTTCAAAATTGAAAATTGTGGTTCTTTGATCTTTAATACGTATATGTATAAAGCATACCCGCATCTTTTATATAACTTTTTTAAATAAAATTATTAATGTGTCTTAACGGGTGCTTAACATGTTAACAGGTCTTTAACTTGTTTAGACACGAAACTTGCTAAGACCTTTTCGTGTCGACGTGTTTAAGACACGAAACCTGTTAAAATCAAACACGGAACCTATTAAGATCGTGTACAGGGGCGGATTTACGTATAGCCGTATGGGTTCACCCGAACCCACTGAGTTTTGAAATTATAATAGAAAGCTATTTAAAAAATCTGGAGTGAACCCATAAGATAATATAAGATGAACCCATAGACTACAATCGAGACCTGTTCTAGTGGTTAAAGCCTTAACTTATAACAAGATGATACCCTATTCGACTCCTTTCCTTAGTATTTTTTTATTTTGATTACAAACTTAAGTCCAAAATTAGGGTCTCACTTAACAGAAAGCCTAAACTCTAAAGCAACGACAGCTTAGAGGATTCAGATTTAATTTTTTTTCTCTAGAGTCTTTTGGGGTAAACTTTTTATCTCTTTATGATTTTTTTCCAATGGAATAAATATACTAAGTGATTGTAGTGTTAGTGTTCTAACAGAAGCCTCATTTGCAACTTTTGTTAAGTCATCCTTTTATGGTTGGAAATCAGGTAATCCTAATAAATTCATCATTTTCTTTATCTACAATTTCAACAAATGCCTTTACCAGAATTTAGGGAGCAAAAAAAAGTGTCTTTTGTCTTGGTATAGAATCATATGCTTAAACAAAGTGAGTATGAAGGTCTTCGCATTCATGTTATAAACATCAGTATTCTACCTAGTTACTTAAACTAGATTTATTTAAAATCTTAAGGATATTAATTAGCACAAGGAGCATTATGCCCTTGTTATGTAATTCATGGCCAATAGCTACCATGAGAACAACTTATATCTCTTCCCTTTTTTGTGATGAATGATAGCATTAAGGTTATTATAATTCCCAACCTGAACAGAAAAATCTAACATTTGGTTGTGAAAATTGGCGTTGGTGGCCCAATGGTAGAAGCAAAGCTTCTAGGAACACCTAAGGGGAGGTCATGGGTTCAAGTCCCATAAGGAGTAGAAATTTGCCGTTCAAAAAAAAAAATTTGGTCGTGAAAAATTATGGCCACCAAAAAATGGTGAACCCATTGAATAAAAATGCTAGATCCGCCGCTGATCGTGTAGGTTCGTGTCGTGTTATCGTGTCCGTGTTTAAATTGACAGCCCTACCCAATATAACAGGATAATGTCACATAAGAAATAACCATTTATGGATTTTTATAAATTTGCAAAATTATCAGATCGAATACGTATACACACAAAAATAAAAAAGCCAACTACTCTCAAAATACGTATGGGTATTGTTAAATATACCAAGTTAGTCAAACATTTTATTTTATATTAAATGTTATTGCTAGACATACCAAGTTAGTCAAACATTTTACTAATTTATATTAAATGCTATTGGCTTTCCCATGCACATTTTTTCAATCAATTTATTAATTTTTTTTTAAACACATAATTTATTTAATAATTTAGTATTTAGTTGGATTAAAGTTATTATTATTATTATTATTATTTTGAAAACACATAAGTTATTAAATAAGTTATATTTTTTTAAAACTATGAGGTCGAGTTTTTTCTTAAACCAAGAGGCAAACATGAAACGACCACCTTATATCTTATTTTATTCAAAAATTAGTAATTTAGTAGTTAGGTGAATTAATTTTTTGATAACCGTAGATTTAAATTAGTAGTTAGGTGAAATTTTTGATAACCTTAGATTTAATAATTAAAATCCAACATGGATATGTAAACCAAACATACGAAATTTCCGCCCGCAAAATATCCCATAGGTTGTGGGTTTTTTTTTTTTTTTCTACAATGGGTTTTACAACATAAAAAGTGTATCAAGAATTCATAGATGGATTTTTTCAATCAAACTGAGAAAGTTAAAGTTGGCCATTCGAATGTGATCGTGGCGACGAATATAAAGTTAAAGATTCAAGTAAAGTTACTGGCACAAAAAAACTAATTGTCCATTTGAATTAGAAGAAACATATTCAAATGTATATGATTGTTGGACCTTAAGGGTGATATGTGATGAACATAACCATCAACTTGTACTGTATATGGAGGATCATCCATATGCAAAGCGACTTTCCGAAGATGAATTTAATTTGGTTGCAGATTTGACAAGGATGAATGTGGCGCCACGTGATATTCTAGCAATACTTAAGTGGCGGAATTTAAGTAATATGTCTACGCTCAGGACTATTTACAACACACGCAACAAAATTCGCATGGTCGATCAAGTAGGCAAATCTCCAATGCAGGTTCTCTTGTCCATTTTGCACTCTAATGGTTATGTTTATGAAATTACTACAACCGGGTGTAACGAGTTAGATGTCACCTACAAAATGAACCACTATAATATTCCTTTCCTTCAGGTTGCTGGTGTAACTTCAACTAGCAATACGTTTTTCATAGCTTTTGCCTTTATGGTAACCAGCCATGGGTTACCATGTGCTTGCGAACTTTCAAAGTATATAAGTTCACGTAAGTATGTTTATGTACTTCCAATTTATTGTTTTAAACTCTTCATTCTAAAAGTTTAGAGAAAATAGTACTTATTTATATTTGTGTGTAGATCAATATGTTCCCGTGGATTCGATTGATATTTTTTGGAGGAAGCTAGATATTTCACCATCAACATCTTTGCAAAGTGTCAAAAAGGAGTCGGAACCTCAAGTTGAAATAAAAACTCGTGGACGACCAAGCTTGAAGAAATCGCAGCAAAAAAGGTGTGACAAAAAGGAGCCGGCCAGACATAGCTCATTCGAATTTGACTTAAACAAGGAACCAGTGATAGACTGGACTGAGATCCCAGATGAGCCGGCCAAACATAGTTCATACGTGATAGACTTGAATGAAGTACCACTCATGGATGGTTTAGATATGCTGGTTGATATTCCAAAAGTATTACTAGCTGGTTGCCTCGGACTTGATGAAGATAGATATTATGAGTACATTCGACAGATGATGAGAGAAGAGTTACAAAGTCGATATGATATCTACGCGAACATTTTTGTTATGGATGTAAATTCATTGTATCAAGACTTATGCTTCTTTGGGTCGCCTTGTCCAGAAGTACACCGGATGAAAATGCCTGAGGCAAGTGTTTAGATTGCTAATAAGTTTGGTGCAATCGTCCATTCTTTAAGCATGACAGTCAGTACAACTATTTTCCCATTTTGGAGTGGTCCAGAAGAGATTCAACATCACAGAGCTCTTACAATTGCCCTAGTTAATGATGAGAACCATTATGTCATGGTAGAATTACAAGGAGGGTACCCAATGCCTACTATCACGCCTTATTGGAATTTTTGCAACATTAGCCAGTCTGCAACTAGATGGGAAACCATGTATAGGTTGCGTCTAGAACTATATACTCAACTTTGTCACCGTGAAAGTGGTTTTGTCGATCTAGTTGACTAAGTATTTTAATGTTTGAATGTTTACTTTTTTTCACTACTAGAAAAATACCCCTTTCTTGACGCGCATTGCGCATCATAAAAGGGTGTTTATGACACACAGAAAAGTGTCAAGGAAGAACATGTCAAGAAAAGTTTATGACATGCAGGCGCGTGTCATCTTTTAATGACACGCGTTTATGACACTCCTTTACGACAAGCTTTTTTGACACGCATTTATGACACACTCTTTAATGACACTCTTTCATGACATGCATTTATGACACACCTTTATGACACTAATTTTGCGTGTCATGTTTTTTTTTTTACCTAAAAAAAATTCTGCAAAATAACTAATAAATCTGGATTTATATTTATATTAATAATAACAAAATCAATAAATTTCAAAATAAAATTGCATATATTATATATACCACAAAATTACAATTAGCATTTGTCGAATCCTACCACTAGTTACAAAAATATTGTGTCAATACATTACATTAGTCTAGACTAAACGTACGGATAACTTGAAAATGAAGGTTGCGGCATAACTAGACCACTCTTCACGAATGGCATTAATATCCGCATCCGTGTTAGCATCTACTCCTCCCCCTACCTGAGACAACAATTAAATTAATAAGATGAAGGTTAACGTTCGTGATGGTTTTAATTTCAAGACGAGAATTATTACTAACATAAACATCAAAATCACTTAATTTGTATATACATACATATAGTTGTGTTCTAAACCTGTTTCTGCCTCTTTCCACCATGACCCTCTTCTTCAATGGCCTAGGCTCGTTTGACTCTGCAGGTTTGGTTTAATGGACTCGCAAAGGCAGGCTAATTTTGCAACTTTGCACTCTGTTTGTCATTGTACCTACATTTGCAAGAAATATGTAAAAGCCTGCACATTATATCAACAAACAATAACAAATAACTAGGTTTATACCCGCGCGCGTTGTGGCGCGCTCGACCAAATCATTCTAGTATTGAAGATCGCTGTCTGCCTCTCAAGCTCTTCCCACTGATTTGCAGTAAAAAAACATTTTTAGTTGTTCTTGCTCAATGGATATAATTAACTAAACTAAATATAAGTATCTTACCTTGTTGGGTATACGGTTGATATGGTGTAAGAAGAACCCACACAATTGCTCGGTATCGATCAAGATCCATGGCTCTAAAGGTCTGTACTCTGTACATTACTCTATTCATATCTGAAATGAAACAAAAGCATATGAACCATATTAATATCATTATTCACACATATAGCAACTTTTAACATCTAACTTCCAATTCGTAGCACTTGTTATGTGGCAAATAAAATAAGATTAGATGGCAAGGACTCTGAATCACATTCACAGTTTGAAGTACCACATGAAAGCTAAAAATTCAGAATCTATAGGCTGCCAAAAAAAAAGTGTTACGATGCTTGTAAAGTAAAGTTGAGACTTGAGTAACTTATACATAAAAACAGTCAAACGGGTCAAGTAAGCCAAGTAAAAAATCATTACATGGTGCCAAACCAATTTAGTCATACAAAATATTTGTAAAGTAAAGTTGAGACTTGAGTAACTTATACATAAAAACAGTCAAACGGGTCAAGTAAGCCAAGTAAAAAATCATTACATGGTGCCAAACCAATTTAAACAACGTAGTCAAACATGTTAAATAGGCCAAAGTTATTTGTATATATGCGAGGATTACCAGGAGGGTATCCAAAGTGATCATGAGAAAGGCAAAGGAACTTTGTGTTGTGGGTCTAGGAATAAATGGTATGGGATTCCCACTGTATATAGCTAGCTGCTAGCCTGCTTCAACCACATCAAAAAGAAAAGAAAAACTAGAAAAGCACGTGAACATTAATTATACCCTCAAACTTACCAACAAACAATACATCATATTTGACCCACTTTGCCACAAATCCAACTATCCCAAATATGCTCCACAACAGCCCCGACTTGAACCACTTAACCGGTCACCGTCGTCATTCGTCACTGACCTGCAGCTAACAAATGGAGTACCAAACACAAACAAAGAATCAGTGGCAAACAAAATCAAAGTTGGAAAAGCAGCAGTAAATCAACTTAGCAAATCTGCTAATAGTTTCCATTCTTTATAGAATGAGTTACCATTTGTTTTTGTGTTGAAGTAATAAAGAAAGACCGGAACTGAAACAAAGCCAAATCAGCTAGAGGCTTAGCTCAACGATTGTATTCTAAAAACTCCCTTATCTCTGATGGTTATACTTTTTTAAACACATCAATCCACCATTTAAACAATTGAAGTGATGAATAAATATTGTAATTAAAAGAAAGTCAAACCATTTAACGAAGCAAAATGTAAAAGTATGTGTGCACTGGCGTATAGAGGGTACAAAAACAGAGGTATCCAGACCCTGCTGCATACTATATACGCTAGTGGGCATGTTATGAGCCCTTTACCGTCAATTCTTCCAGCTGTTAATACTTTGGTGCATTTACGTCCGTCTACGATCAATCTATATAGCTATATAACAACACCATTCTCCAGCCCTGAAATGCTGCGTTTTCCAGCCTTATACGGCTGCATAACAGACACAATTTACAGCCTTGTAATGCTATGTTTTTTCAGCCTTATATGGCTGCATAACAATCCCATTTTCCAGCCTTTGGTTGTTGTCACTTCTATACTGTTAATCTAAATTGTAATAGAATATGCAAACAATGTTCCACTAAAACAACCATGTCCTTACATTTGACTTGAAGACTGATGTTAAAACATCTAATAAGCATATTTCTTTTTTTAGTTAAAGTGCTCGTTAGAATGATGAAACTCAGAAAACATATAGAATATGCAAACAATGTTCCACTAAAAGTAGAATAATTATACATGGGCACCAAAATGTAATGAACTTTACCCTTAGTTTAGTAACAAACCTACCTAGTGTGGTTTCTTTTTCGACATTAGGGTAAAGCGCCTTACACTAAAAGTAATTATACTTGGTCATGTTGTGTCGCGCCTTACACTAAAAATAAGTAAGGCACGACACAAAGAAGTTTAAAGTGCCTTACCTAAATAACGCTTCGTCCCCGAGAAGCCTTTACCGTTAATGCACTTACTCAGGAGCTTAAACGTACCTGCACATAATATGACGATGAAACATTAGCGCATTATTAAATGTTTAAATATTATACATACTTAGAGACAGGAATATATGTTGAAAAAATCTTGAAAGTAGCACATAATATGACGATGAAACATCTCATGGCTACTTTCACGATTTCTCATATATGTTGAACATATTAAGTGTTTTGAAGTCATAAAAGAGTAAGAGAGACCTATGGTTAAACCAGGAAGTTTGACCAAGCCACTTGAAGGATCAAAAAAGACATCAAGGGATGAAGAAGCCAGGTCATCAAAAATTGAAGCAAATGCTGGGGGAAGCAGTGGGCTTCCTTTTGCAATATAGATTGCTCGCATCACATACCTACGTAAATAATAAGATGAAAATGATAAGATAACAATATCACATCATAGAGAATAAACCATTTTAAATTTAGTTGATGACTAACCATGAATAATGCTGTGCACACTTAATAGAAAGTTCACTTAGAGTAATTAAAGCATGAGTAACTAGTACACCATTCAGCTATACAGTCTTGTTTTTAATCCCAGGAACCTAATAGATTATACAACAATTATTAAGTTTCAAATAATAAAATAAAATCAATGAATGTATAAAATTCCTCATGACGGACCTTTATTACACTGTGCAGCAAGGTTCTCAATGTCTCATGTGTTGAATTATAGCTGGAATATGAATCTCCTGGTAGAAAGCTTGCTATAATCTTCAAGAAATGTAATCAATATTGTTAATTACTTACTAAAAAATGGCACAATGACAGCTCGTGTCGTGTTCAAGTTCGAATCGTCAATCCACGAACAAGACCCATTTAACACCCTTATTACTTAATTGTAATGCACACACTTTGCCGTCGCAACACGAACAGAACACGTTTTATTCCCTATACAAACCTGCATTGTTCATCAAACATGGATTTATGCTAATCTATTGTGAAATCCACATCAAAACTTAGTTACGGCTTTACGCTACTTTGTACTTATCACAGTGCAAAGGGTATCTATGTGTAATACCTAACTATATATGACTATATAAATAGCCTACGTAACCATAGTGTGCACAAAATTATTGTTCAATACATTTATAGTTCAACTTAATATCAGAGGAATGTGACTGTGTAATATCCGACTATGTGTATCTCTATTATGCACAAAATCAATATACAATACAGGTATGGTTTAACTTAGCTGGATTCAGGTTAAATCAAACAAAGATGCAACAACAGAAAGAAAAGGGAAATTACAACTCTACCTGTTGGACTACGGACAAGACATCTATATGACAACTGTCTTGAGTAAATGTACCACAAGTTAACCGAACTTCAGGCGTTTGAGAAGTGGAGTCAGAGTCAGGTTTCCAGAGGTCAACAGGTATGGAATCATCCTCGACTCATGATGATGATTAGTGTTGTTTGTTGGGGTTTTTTTTTCAGAGAGTGAAGTGATTATTATTTCGATGGTGACTAGAATCGTCGGAACCCTAACTGCCTTTTTATCACCACCGTCACTAGACTCGTCGAAACCCTAGCTCCTTATCGTCTCCTCGTTCTCCAGCCTCCATGACTACTGATGTTATTCGCCGGCCTCCCTTCTCCATCAATGAGCTTTCTAAAATCCGCCTCTCTCTATCTTGTTCTCTGATATGGAGATCTCTGATATGGAGAGAGAGAATGAAAAATATGGGAGGGGGATTAGAATTTGTAGGGGGAAGAGGGAATAAGATTACATGGATGGGAGGGAGATTAGAATTTTTTTGAAAAATATGTTTATGACATGAAAAGATGACACACACTATATTATAGTGTCATCTTTTCAATTTGTTGACACCAAATTCTTGACACACAAAAAACGAATGTCATTAATTAATCAAATTTTATAAACCATGACATTTTTTTATGACACAGCTTTTGAGTGTCATGGATGAGTGCGTGTCATAAAATGCGTGTCAAGATAGGCCTTTTTTCTAGTAGTGTTTATTAGAGACTCGTATCGTTGTTTATTTATAATGAACTTTTGCACTTTCGTATTTATTTATATTTTTTATGAAAGATTAATTTATTTTTTTTTTATTTTTTTTTTTGAACGGCCAACGAAACGTTTCTGCCCGACTACCCATGGGACCCGTAAACTGGCGAACCCAAGAACCCCTCCCCCCCCCCCCCCCCCATGACTATGCAAGGGGCTCGCCACGGTAGCCAGGCTTGCCCACGAGGTTTTTGAACCGGGGAAAACCCAATCCCCCATAAAAAGTTACATAATATAACATAAGCCATACGTATATGGACACTCTGTGTGCGTATCTATGTCCGCTCGCATTTATTGGCTCTATGGAGTGGTTGATCATATATTATGCACGTGTTGCATGTGTAGATCCGTAATTATCATAATCAATATGATTATTTTTGGGCATTCCCCAAAAGGCTAACAGATTCTTAACCAATCGTTCTAAAAGAGCATTAAATATATATTATGTAACTTTTTATGACACAAAGCTTGATTGAAAGTAATTTTTTTTTAACGATCAACAAATATTATATCACCAAGCTAGCGGGAAACTAGCAATACACCTTACATACATATTACACCAATATACAGTCACACAAAGCTACCACCCATTATTAGATAAGTTAAAACTACACCAAATGTTCCAAACTAGAGACGATTGTTTCGCCCTAGCTCTAATCCAAAACAAGCTTAGAGCCTTGATATCGCCAAGGACCTTAGAGAGGTTCACTTGCGTTTGGTTGAAAATCGCTTCATTTCTATGCTTCCAAATACACCACAACGTCGTCAGACAAATCGCGTAAATAGCTTTCCTTTTGTTCTTTGAGCCACCCACTTGATTATGAAGCATCAGTATGTCCTTGATGTGAAACAAAAACACTGCACCTATTTTACACCATTGGAATACAAGCTGCCATAGGATCTGCACGAAGTTGCAAGCCAGGAACAAGTGATCTGTAGTTTCTGCAGCATCACCACAGAACGGACAAGTGTCTAACCCAACATTAATATGTCGTCTTAAAAGAGAAGCCTTTGTCGGAAGTTTATCCAAGTCTGCGCGCCATGCCAATATAATCGCCTTCTTTGGTACCCAAGAGTTCTACTCCATAACGAATGGAGCATGCTCGAATCTGTTAGAGTGCAACATTTTCTTGAGATCGCCCACTGTGAGCACGCAATCATCACCAGCACTCCACATTCATCTGTCCGGCACATCTGTTAACAAAGGGACAGCAATTGACAAGCAGAAAAACTACAGCTCCGCCTGTTCTGCAGCAGACAGAGAGCTGCGTTTCCAGTCCCAGCCCCACCCATGCCCAGCCGGTAAGACCCGATCTTAACAGCCGCAAACCTGTTGTTGTCGAGACTGAACAGTGCAGGGAACGCCACGGACAAAGGAAAATCCAATGCCCAGCTGTCTAGCCAAAAAGAGATACCCAACCCGTTACCCACAATCCCTTTGATTGAATGTACTACTAGAAGAATGTATTACCAGAAAAGTGCGCCGGTAAAAAAAAAAAAGAAACTACTAGAAAATTGCTTCTTTTGCTATAAAATTTTATTACGAAAAAAATGTGTCACAAATTTTGACAAAATTGCTATTAATTTGTGATGACAAAAATCACTCTTATTTTTTAGACAAATTTGCTACACAATACTTTGTAAATTGCGTTGCAAATGCGTAGCAAATTCAAATTTGTGACACATTTTCAATAAAACCTTAATGTTAGAAAAACCCTTGTCGGAAACAAATTATTACACATTTACTACGCAATATTCAACGTATTTCTTACGAAAATATGGTGTAGGAAATTTGTGATGCAATTCCTACGCATTTTTTATGTAATTTTCAAAGTATTGGTCGCTATTGTGTAACAAATTTGTCCAAAAAAATAAGGGTGTTTTTTGTCGTCATAAATTAGTAGCAAATTTGTCAAAATTTGTGACACATTTTTTTTCGTAAAAAACTTATATATCAAATGATCACTTTTCTAGTAGTGATGTAAAACAGAAAAGCATTCTAAATGGTACCTACATTATGTTATGAGTTAAGAATGTTTATATTCCTTTGGTATAACCGTATAAGGAAGTTAGGGTTTTTTTTTTCTTTTTTAAATATGAATCGAGTTTTGAATTTTGAGACATAATTGTGGTGGGGTATGTAGTAGGTAAAGGGGTATGTAGTAGGTAAAGTGTTGTAGTATTTCGGTTAATTGCTTATTTTATGTGGTTCTATTTTTTATATCCGCTATTGGTTTTGATTACGAGCGTTGTACAAGGAGCGTTGGTGTTTCAAATAACATAGTAAAGTGTCAAAGTTTTATTTGTTACATGAGTCCGGAACCTAGTAGTGAACTATAGTCAAAAGTTGTTGACCACTTGTTTACTTCTGGTTATGTGGCGTCGATGATCTGGAACAAAGTGAGTTTATGGTGCAACATTCCGCCAATATATGCTTTTAAAGTAAGGTGTTTGTTTTTTTTCCAGAAGTGCTTTTTGGCCTCTTCTATCTGTGCGGTGCAGACGCGCGCAGATGTTGAGCTTCTGCAGTCCGTTTGTTTTTTGGAAGACCTTTGGCATCTTCTTAATGTAGACATAGACTAATTTCTTCCCACCTCTTCTCCTTTCTCATTCCTCCTTTCTTCTTCTCTTTTCTTCTTCATCGTCATTCTTCTTCTCAAACCCATTCTCTCCTCCTCTCCTCTCCTGTTCCCTGCCACCTCTCTCCTCCCCTCCCCCTCTGCCGCCGCCTCCTCCCACTCCCCCTCTGTCACCTAAGTTGAATCTCCAAACTCATACCGCTACAGAGGCATCTTTCAATTTCACGCCAATCCATCACTGGTATCTCATAATCGCATTTTATAATTTTAAACAAAAGAATTACACTAAATTAACGGGTGTTTTATTATTTTTTTCAACGAGTACCATACTGGTATACCAAAAACGGGGAAAACGACCTTTTTTGTGAGTTTTGGTTCATACAAGAAAAAACACAATGTGTTCAGATTGTAATATCCAAATACTTATACAGTTATATATTATATAAATTTACTATGTTTGAATTTGATAATCAAATTTAGTTATATATATATATATATATATATTAAAAATAAATGCAATGGTTTTGATTTCCATCTTTATCTCGTACAATTCGGATATTTGGTTTCTAGTTCATTTCCTTTAAAAGCCTTGGTTTGGAATTCATGATAAGGTCATATTTCTTAACTTGGTATGTAAATACATAATTTTTGCCTTAACTGTTTAAATGTTATATTTATCCCGCCACATTATTTTAAAGAACATTTATTTAATCATTTTACAAAAACTAAATGTACTACAATAAATTCAAGGTAGTTAATTGTAACATCCCCTTGAAAATCCACTTATTTATGGGTAGTCGCCGGGTTCCATTACTGGAAAAGTTTCAAGGACGGATTACGAAGTTTTTCATCACTAATTTGCCAGATAAATGCAGCGAGAAGGTTCTTGCGGATGCTATTCGTCATTTGGGAGTTATTTTTGATCTATACATTGCAAGGAAGAGGGTCAAAGGTGGAAATAGATTTGGTTTCGTTTTGTTTTTTGGATGTTAAGGATGCGACGGAGATGGTGAATAATCTTTCGGCTACACGTTTGGGGCAGTTTACTCTTAGAGCCAATGTTGCCAGATTCACTCTTGAAGATGGCGAAATTGGACAACCTCCAAAGTTCTTCAATAAGTCAGATCCGCATGATGGAACGGAGGAAAAAAGGAAGAGAGTAGGTCGACATCGAATGTTTTCATGCAGGGTGGAAAGTCTTTCCAGGAGACTTTGACTGGGAAGTCGTGTGATCAGAAAGAGTTGAAAGTTCTGAAAGTAGATGACAGGATTGCTGCCTATCATTTGACTTATGGAAGAACCTTGATTATGAGAATGTTAGACTTAGATGCTCTTAAAAGTATCAATCGGATTTTAAAAGATCTTGGGTCGGAGGAGGAAACGGTGCAATACTTAGGAGGTTTATCGGTCATGGTAACATTCTCTAATAAGGAAAGAGCACAAAAGGTTTTCAGGGACGCTAAAGAAGTGATCGGAAGATTCTCAGCTATTTCCTTTTGGGAAGGTCAAGCTCTAGCCTATGAAAGATTAGCATGGCTTAAGATTCAAGGATTGCCTATCCAATTGTTAACCAAGGAAGTAATTACTAACGTTGGAAAGTTGTTTGGAAGGATCGTTCACAATCCTTCCAAATCGGAAGCTGACTCTGATCTGTCGTATGATTACATGGGAGTTTTGGTCAGTGAAGGAACAAAGGTGGCTGAAGAGATGATGATCATGTGGAGGGATAGAAGGTTCAGGATTTGGATATCGGAGGAGGCCGGTGATTGGGTTTCGGCTTTTTTCGATGTTGAAGATGAAGTGAAAGCGGACACTCCGGTTAATTCTAAGAAGATGAGCAAAGAGACATTGCCTGAAAAGGAGGTGGGCATGGAGATTAACTCGCCGGAAAAGGAGGTTGACGCCGGAGTTCGTGTCGCTGAAGTTACGCCGACAGCATTCAATGACCAGTCGGTTTCTTTGGAAAGTATTAATGACACGGGAATTGAGGAGGTCAACAAGGAAAGTATTGAAGAGATGGCGTTTATTCCGGGTAACAGGTTTGATTTTGATTGTGATAAGGAAGGACACGAGATTTTGGAGGGTGAGCTGTTTTCGAAAGTTGGAAAAAGAAAAAAGAAACAATGTGGGGCTACAGATTTGGGCCGGCCCAAGAACATTGAATATTCCAGCAGTCTTGAGAAGACTAAGGAATTTAAAAAGACTAAGGATAATGGGCCGGTGGATTTTACTATTACAAATATTGGGCCTATGGTTGGGGATTCTATTCTTTCAGTTGGGCCTATGAATGGAGGCACGAGTGAAAAGATGGGAGACGTAGAGGGTCTGGTTTGTAATGTTGAAACTTCCAATCCTTTTGATATACTTGAGAGACGGGATCAGGTGATTACAGAAGGTGAACAAGCTCAAGATAACTATCATGAAGAAGATAATATTATGGAGCCGGAGGTGGACAAAACTGTTCGGTTGGGTACACTTTTGGGAGCCGATTTACAAGACCACATATCTTTGGTTCAGGCTTCTATTTCAGGTGAAGGGGTACAAAGGGGTGGTCAATGAATTTATTATCCATCAATATCCGAGGTATGAGGGCGGATGGAAAGGCAGGTTGGTCTCGCAATCTTCGTAAAAGGTATGATGTTGATTTTCTCGGTTTTCAGGAGTCTCAAGTCTCGGGGATCTCTTTTAAGGATCTTGTTAATTTTTGGGGGGATGGTAGTTTGGATTTTGATGTTATGGATCCTCATGGTAGATCGGGGGGATTGTTAATATGTGGAATTCGAAGGTGTTCAAGAAATTGTCATCTTTTAAACAAAGGCATTTTGTGGTTACTTCGGGTACTCTTGTTTCAGATGGGACTATTTTGAACGTTTTTAACGTATATGCTCCGCAAAGAGCAGGTGCTAAAAATGTTTGTGGGAAGACTTGGCTGGTCCCATTAGGGGGTGTTGTGGTTTGATTGTTCTTATAGGGGATTTCAATGCGGTACGATACCCGGAAGAGAGAAGGAATTCTACTTTTAATCTACAAATAGCCGCAGACTTCAACGATTTTATTGATAACATGGGGCTGAAAGAATATTTTATGCGGGGCTTTAAGTTCACTTTTTTATCGGGCAAAGGTAAAGATCACAAGCTAAGCAAGATTGACCGGTTCTTAGTTTGCGAGATGTTTTTTAACAGATGGCCAACGGCGTGTCTAAGAGCTTTGAATCGGGAATTGTCAGATCACTGCCCATTACTTTTGACCATAAATGATGCCAACTATGGGCCCAAACCATTTAGATGGTTTAACTCTGGGCTAAACAAGGACGGTTGTGAGAAATTATTTGTTGAGGCTTTGGACGGTTTTGAGGCACATGGTAAACCTGATGAAATTCTCAATGCTAAATTTCGCCATCTGAGAAACAATTTGAAAGAATGGTGGATAAATATCACTAGTAAAGAGGGGGAAGAGATGGGTAGGCTTAAAGAGGAGATTGAGAATTTGGAATTG
This sequence comes from Ambrosia trifida, assembly GCA_028751855.1. NCBI lineage: Eukaryota > Viridiplantae > Streptophyta > Magnoliopsida > Asterales > Asteraceae > Ambrosia > Ambrosia trifida. Next base: position 10,580,248 of record CM054131.1, read on the forward strand.
ATTTTAGAAGACCAAAACCTTGAGGAAGAAGAAGAATGGATTTGAGAGGAACGCAAAAAGGGTTTAGATAATATGCAGATTTGTAAAACCGGGGACTTGAAGCAGAAATCTCGCATTAAGTGGTCTATGGACGGGGATGAGAATACGGCTTTCTTTCATGGGGTCATCAATGGGAGGAAAGCGTCGAATGCTATCCCGGGTTTTTTGATAGAAGGAAACTGGATTAATAAGCCGGCCTTAGTTAAAAAAGCAGTTTTTAAACACTTCTGTCTACACTTTGCTGAAGATGTCAAGTTAAGGCCCAGTTTAAGATGCGGGAATTTAAAGATCTTGCAGCCCAGAGATCGAGATTTGTTGGTGCAGAATTTTTCGACAGAGGAGATAAAGGAGGCGATATTTGATTGTGGTTCGGATAGAGCTCCGGGCCCGGATGGGTTTAATTTCAGGTTCGTGAAGTTCTTTTGGGGTTTATTGGAAGATGATTTCATTAAGATATTTGATGATTTTTTTTGAGCATGGTGTTATTAGTAGAGGGTGTAGCTCGTCTTTTATTACTTTAATCCCGAAATCAAAAACGCCAGTGGGTTTGAAGGACTATAGACCCATAAATCTTGTAGGGATTATTAGTAAAGTGATTTCGAAGGTTTTGGCCACTAGATTAACGAAGGTGTTGGGCACGGTGATCTCAAATACTCAGTTGGGTTTTCTCAAAGGGAGATTTATTTTAGATGGTCCCTTGATTATCAATGAAATGATAGGGTGGCTCAAGAAGACCGGGAAGAGGGCGTTTATGTTAAAGTTGGATTTCGAGAAGGCATATGATAATGTCAACTGGGAATTCCTTCTTTCGACTCTTCAACAGATGGGGTTTCGGGACAAATGGTGTATGTGGGTGAAGGGTATTTTGAAATCGGCGAGATCTTCTATTTTAGTGAACGGGTCGCCAACGTTTGAATTCCAATGTGAAAAAGGAGTTCGTCAAGGAGACCCTTTATCGCCTTTTCTTTTTCTTGTAGTTATGGATATGCTTCACTATTTATTTGACAAGGCGATTTCACTAGGGAAATTTAAAGGAATTCGGTTCAAAGAAGACGATTCAGTTTTGTCACACATGTTTTATGCGGATGACGCCTTAATAGTAGGTGAATGGTCACAAGATAATATGGAGAATGTGGCTCGAATTCTTAGAGTTTTTCACCTTTGTCCAGGGCTGAAAATTAATTTAAATAAATCGTTTTTATACGGGATTGGTATGGATCAAAATGAAGTAGTGCATATTGCTAAGATTGTTGGGTGCCGGGTAGGGGACCTTCCGTTTGATTACTTGGGTATTCGGGTTGGTGCCAACATGGCTAGAAGTTGTAATTGGGAGCCGGTCATTGATAAGGTTCGAAAGCGACTCTCGAATTAGAAGGCTAAAACATTGTCGTTGGCCGGTAGATTGATTCTTATTAAATCGGTACTTTTGAGTCTTCCAATCTACTACTTATCGTTGTATAAGGCACCTTTAAAAGTTGTGGATCAAATCGAAGCCATGATGAGAAAGTTTTTATGGTCGGGTACCGAAGACATAAACAAAATTCATTGGGTTTCGTGGGAAGTGGTCACTATGGAGAAAAATAAATGTGGTTTGGGTGTTTCGAGGTTGAGAGACGTCAACTTGGCCTTGTTAGCAAAATGGGGATGGAGATTTAAGATATAGAATGAAGCAATGTGGAGGAATTTTGTGACTAGTATTCATGGTGGAAGAGGATTGTGGGTTGGGCTTCCGGTTAGAAGATCGTTCCCTGGTTGTTGGAAGACGCTAGTTACAGCTTTGGAGGCCAATAACATTCAAGGTATGTCGATTCTTCACATGTTCCGGGGGGTAGTGGGGAACGGGTATGAGCTGAGTTTTTGGTTTGACTTGTGGTTTGGAGATGTCATTTTAAAGAATAGATGGCCATGTTTATAAAAACTCAAAAAAGACAAGAGGTGCAAAATCAAAGATAGAATTAAACAATGTTCTAATGGTTTGGCGTTCGAAGGGAGATGGTATAGGTATCCTAGAACAGTGGAGGAATTGTCCAAAACTCAAGATTTGGAAAGAATGCTGCTAGCTTGTTCGCTTCGAGATTGTGTTGATTCTTGGTCTTGGGGTATGGAAGGGAAGGAAGCATATACAATGGCTAGATGCAAACAAGCTTTAGCTGTGAACAATTTTGCACCGAGAAATTCCAATCTTAAATGGGAGAGATGGGTTCCTTTAAAGGTGAATCTTAATGCGTGGAAAGCCAATCTGGACAGACTTCCTACGTGTGAGGCTTTGGCGAGACGACGAGTTTTCATTCAGGACACTTTATGTCAGATGTACAGATCTGCAAATGAAGATTTAAAACATATTTTGGTCGACTGTCTCTTCGCATTTGGAGTCTGGAGAGGCATTTGTAAGTGATGCAGGTTAGATCCGTTTGTCGCTTATGATTTTAATGATCTTTTACTTCTTTATAAGAATGTACATGGCGGTAAGTGGAAGAAAAAGATCGTTAGAGGTATTGTTTTGATTGGTATTTGGGCGATATGGAATGCGAGGAATGATAAAATTTTCCACGACAAAGATATGATAGTTATGAAAACGGTGGCGGAAGTGAAATCAAAGGCTTTTTTGTGGTTGAAGTATAGATCGAAATTTGATTGTATAGTTTGGAAGGATTGGTCTAAGTCCCCGTTGTACATGTGTATGTAGTTGGGGCAGTGCTCGCTTTTTGAGTGCTTGCCATTTTTAATGAAAGTCAATGTTAAAAAAAAAAAGTTAATTGTAACATCCAAATTAAAAAAAAAACAAAAAGAATTTTATCTCTTTGAACTAACCAACCGAGCAACCTGGGACACGAATTCATCTCCATCGATCATTATAAACCAAGGGCTCCCCTCCTTTTGAAATCATATTCTTAATTTTGATATCCTCTGTTTCGCTTAATCGCCACCTTCCATTTATCAGTATCTTTCCACCACCGTCGCAAGCCACTCTGCCTTGGAAAACCTTCGTTGCACCACATTTTTGAAGTTATAATCTGGTTTTGATCTATATAGGTACCAAGCTAGCTTACTCATTCGTTATGATTATGCTCCTATTATATATATATATATATATATATATATATATATATATATATATATATATAGAGAGAGAGAGAGTCAAGATCCTGTACAAAGTGTTTTTTTTGTGAGAAGTGTGAGAAGGTGTTTTGGCCATTAGATCATTTTAATCAATGGTGCGGATTAATTGGGTGGCATTTTGGTAATTAGTGTTATATTATTAATACTAATTAAATGGCTGAGGGGTATTATGGTAAAATTGTCAACCACATTTAATTGATATTTAAATTAAAGTTTGTTCAATAAGGGAAACATTAATCAATTCTCTCATCCCCCCCCCCCTCTCTCTCTCTCTCTCTCTATCTCTATCTCCCCCCCCCCCCCCCCTCTCTCTCTCTCTCTCTATCTCTTCCTTAAACAATCTGCAAAAAACACACAAAGATTAAAATATTTATAATAAGGTGGAGAAGACACAATTCATTGGTGGTGTGTTTCATATTAGTGTGTTATATTTTCATGATGGTTACTGTCTTACATGGTGTTTTATGTTCATGATCATTTTGTTGTGTTTTATACTCATAGTTTGTATGAAGGTGTTTTATGTTCATGATCATCTTGTTGTGTTTTATACTCATAGTTTGTATGAAGGTGTGTTACGTCATTACTGTGTAAGAAAACACTACGTATTGTATAACAAAGAAACTATTGTGTTATAAAACACCATACGGAGTAAACACAATTGGGATTCATTAAAAGTTCTTTGATTTTTGATTGGTTGGGATGTTGTGTTTTATCATGATCATCTTGCTGTGTTTTATACTCATAGTTTGTATGAGGGTGTGTTTAGATTTCATGGTGTTTTATGAATATTGAACATGATTCATACACATAACACCACGGTTTGAAAAAAACACCCTACAACGTTACTATGTAGTAAAACACCACGGATTGAATAATAGAAACAACATTGTTGTGTTGTGCTGATGGTGTAACGTTACGTTGAATAAGAAAAGTGCAGAAAACATATACTCTACCATTAAAAAATGGAAATGGAAATGTAACTAAATGCATGATACTTTCCTCAAATAATTAAATTGATTAATTATGATTAGTTGTAAATTGACTAAGCTACCCTTATTTCAAAATAAATAAATTGCCACGTGTCAACTTTCTATTGCTTCTTACACTTCTCACAAAAAAATCCACTTTGTACAAGAACCTATACCTATATATATATATATATATATATATATATATATATATATATATTGTGTGATCGTTAATCTTGTTCCGGTGACGACCTACGCAGCCACCGTTACCGTTACACATCCACCTGACCGCATCTCCGCCGCGAACCAGCCACCACAATCGATCTCGACTAATCGTAACCAGACGGTTGGGTTTCTGATCTAACGTTGCCTCTTGATCCTTTATTTGCGTTCTTGATTGTGAGGTAAAGGTTTGATTTTTTTTTAATTTAAGTTACACATGATTTATTTTCCGGCGACCGGTGATTTGGGGTATGTATAAGTTTTGTGATGTCTCTTATTGAGTTGGTCGAGTTTTTTTTTCCGTCAACAATCTAAACCATATATACGTTATTTGTGAGTATGTGTGTGTTAGGTAGTGTATGGTGTGAGTAAGTGAGTCTAAATCATGTATGTATGTGTGCATATATTATTCAGAGTGTGTAGTCGGTGATGTTGAGAGGATATGCATGCATGTGTCTCTAAATGTTAGTGTACACATATTGTCTTGTGTGCATGTGAACCATATATACGTTATTTGTGAGTAGGTGTGTGTTAGGTAGTGTATGGTGTGAGTAAGTGAGTCTAAATCATGTATGTGTGTGTGCATATATATTCAGAGTGTGTAGTTGGTGATGTTGAGAGGATATGCATGCATGTGTCTCTAAATGTTAGTGTACACATATTGTCTTGTGTGCATGTGTGAGTATTATAAATATATTCTTGTAAATAAGTATGCACATTATTGGAATTTTGTGGTCACATATAATGCTTATAGTTAAATTATTACATATATAGTATTTCTACATAAAGACTAGTAAGTATTATTTTTCTATTGTGCCATGGCATCATTTTATAAAACTGTACTAGCAAACAAATGGTGTGTTATCTACAAACTTTAGGTGTAGTTAAGTTTTGGACAAAATTATAATACCTCAGATCTTGGTCGGCGGGAAAATAGTAAAGAACGAATCTTTTGACATAAATGAATTTTCATAAAATTTATTTGGGATTATAGGTCATTAATTATTTGAGGACGACTTGATTTGTTGGTTTTTGCTTTTGCTTTGCTCAATTAAGGTACGGATTCCGTTTCCTTCTCTTTATAGTATATTTATATTTTTTTAGATAAATTCGTTCCGTTACTTTGTAGTACGGATTTTTGTTGAATTCATATATTCCATTTGATTTTTGGATAACATGCAATATACCTTAAATTTGAGATCATTGTTGCATGTTCCTTAGACCTCATTAAGTATTTATTCGATATCCGAGTTTTTGTACTATGTCACCCGGGCACTCTGTTTGACATGTCGTTTGGGCGTCAACAGCATGGTACTGTTCGTGACAATGCATTATAAATTTTCACGACGTTTCTAGTTGTGTTAGTGTAACACTTGGCCCCTAGAGGCGTATAGATCGATCTTAGCTCTGTTATGTGTATGTGTTTTTGTATGTGGAGATGGAATAATGGGTGCACGCCACACTCACTATCTCAATTAAGGCTGCAAACGAACCGAACGAACACGAACAAGGCCTTGTTCGTGTTCGTTTGTTAAGAAAATTATGTGTTCACGAACAGTTCATGAACACTTACTGAACGAGATTTTCTGTTCGTGTTCGTTTGTTAAGAAAACACTCATGTTCGTGTTCGTTTGTGTTCGTTTGTTAATTTTGTTCATGAACGCACACGAACATAAACAGACATTAATGAACACAAACAAGTGTTCATGAACATAAAGAAGTGTTCATGAACAGAACCAAACACAAACGGACATATATTAACTTTTGAATAACATCGAATTCACATACATTGAGATAAATAAAAATAAAAGAAAATAAAAAATATATAAAATTAAAAACCTTACTAAACTACGAACATAAACGAACACGTTACCGAACGTTCACGAACATAAACGAACGAACGCGGCCTCTGTTCATGTTTGTTCGTTTAACTAAACGAACGGAATTTTTTGTTCGTGTTCGTTCATTTATTAAATAAACGAACACGAACGAACTTCCCGCCGAACGGTTCATGACCTGTTCACTGAAAGTTCAGTTCGTTTGCAGCCCTAATCTCATTGGTGCATGGATTAGCTACCTATGTACCCCCTTTGTTTTGGCTATGGGTGCTTCCGATTTCACGACATATTTAATTGCTACGTTATAGTCGTGTAAGTTAGTATATGTTCTCTTATATGCCTTCAATATGATATGCTTTGAATAAGTTTCGTTATAGACTCGTACCAAATTTTGTTTCAGTATTCCGTTTTGAAATTTCGCTTCTTTGAACCGCTTTTGTATGTACTGTTGTTCTTTCCGTTACTGAGCAATTTTTGGCTCAGTCGTAGTTTTCTTTGTTGTGTTTTCCTCTTTGTCTCACAGGTAATCGGGGAAACCAGGGAAATCAAGGATGAGAGTTGATGTTCGAGTGCTAAAAGACATTTAGTTTTTGCATTTTAGTTTTAATAAGACATAAGTTTGAAACTCTATTTTGAACTTCGTTGTTCCGTTGGATTTCTAGTTAACGTTTTATGGACTTTGTTTGGTATTTGATATCTGTAAGTGTGACATGTCAGCCTGTTTCGGGTTGGGATGTGACAGTTATGGTATCAGATCCCAGGCTCTTTCCTGTAGAAAACTTAAACGTAAATAACGAAACATGTGAGGTAATAGGTAGACGTTGGGTTAGGATTCGCTCTTGTCATTCTCCGCACAATTTAAATGCTTTTCTCTGCTCACATGTGTATCTTCTTTTTCAGAATGGCTCCTAGACGTACGAACAAATCTAGTGAAGATGCTGAGACTTCTGGCGACGTTCCCCTTGAGACTCTCGTCGTGAATGCTGTCAACGCAGCGATTACTCGTTTGGCTCCTAACTTGATCCAACAGTTGCAGTAGGCTAACGCCAATGCTAATGCTAATGCTAATGCTAACTCCAACGCTAATGCCAATGCTAATGTAAATGTGAATGCTAATCCTCCTGATGGCATTCATGTCTGGCTGGCGCGTTTTCAAAATTGGATAGCCCATATTGAGAAGTTGTTGGAGGTTTTGGGAGTCGATGACGTGTTTAAAGTCAGGCTCGCTAGCTATAAGTTGGAGGATGACGCACACCGCTGGTGGAAGACTCTAAAGAATGCTTGGGGAGGTGATCATTATGCTGCTACTCTACCCTGGAATGATTTCCGTACTCTATTCTATCAGCAGTATTTCACTGATGCGGACCGCAGCGAGTATCTACGAGAGTATGCTACGATTATACAGAATCATGATGAGCCGATCATGGAATTTAAGGCTCGTTTCTGTCGTCTTGTGAGTTTTCTAGGCCCGGCTGTAGGTACTCATGAGCAGCAAACCGATCGTTTCAAATGGGCTATTTGTGACAGAGATATGAAGTTTATTCTTAACCTTCGATTTGCTGACATTAATGAGATTGTGGATGCTGTTAAGAATCTGGATAATGATAAGAAGCATCATCAGAGGGCTTTTGATGAGAGTCGTAAACGGCCTAGGGATAATAATCAAGGAAATTCTTTTTCTCAGGATGGCAATGATCACTCTCGCGACCGTGGACACTGTCTCGATCGAAACCATAATAATCAGTCACGTAATGTGAGAAACCGAAACCAGAATCCAAGGCCAGCACAACAAAATCAAGCCCCTAATCAAACTCAGCCTCAAAACCCGCCTCAGAACCGTTACCCTGCTTGCACCACTTGCGGAAAAACTCATGGAGGGCGTTGCCATAAAGCTGAAGGTCTTTGTTATAGATGTGGAGAAGCGGGTCATCAGATTAAGGAATGCCTTCAGATGAACCCTAAAGCTAATACTGGAGGAAATGCTAGAGCCACCGGAGGACGAGTTTTCGCACTGACAGATAGTGATGCAGCTAATGCCCCAGGTACGGGTTTTTGTTTCCTTATGATCGCGATATGAATTTTGCTTCCTTCTATGAATGTGAATGTTTGTTTCTCTTCATCATAGTGTGAATTTCGTTTTCCTGTTATATGTAACGCCCGTAAATTCCCGATTTTTAAGTTTCGCTTAGTAGAGTTGTGTTTACCTTAAAAACCTTATTTTGGTTTTCGTTGAGGGGGCACTTTGGCATTTCCTAAAACTCACATGGGATAACTTTGGGAGCAAGGCACATTGGGGGTCAAACTAGAAGGGGGCTTATGCTAAAATTTTCAAACACCCCACTCTTATTTAATATACCCCATCTCCAACCCTACCACCCTCATATTCATCTTCTTATCACATTGTGTCGTAACCCTAATGCCACCTTATCATTTGTTTTTACTTTGGTCTTCGACAACATCAAACGAAACAATTCATTTTGTTTTTGTTTTATTCCACTGTCCACCAAAGAAGAAGAAACAATATCATTCTCCTTGCCTTCAACAACCAACCCTACTGCATATTGTTATTTTTTTTCTTTGACTTCGACCAAAAGTAAACAATACCATTCTTTCTTTTTCTCTTGTCCACGACAATAATACTCCTTTCAATCTTTACTTGCCGCGACAAGAAGGAAGGGCAGGAACAAACTCTATCATTCCAACCGATAGCGACAAAGCGAGTTGTTGGAATCGGCATCATTCCACGCCACCGGTAGCGTCTTGAGGCAATCGCGCTCCAAAAACTCTAAACCGGTTGTTCTACCCTCCTCGTGAGTCCAGGTATCTCTCAACTATTTTGTCTCATATAGTATACACGGTCAAGGGGTCGTGAATGGATTGTTGGATGTCGATTATTATGCATCGCAGATTTGGTTGGTAACCGTCGAGTTCTTTATGGATGGATGGGTTGGTCACAGTCGAGTCTTTGTGGATGGATGGGTTGGTTATGAACCGTAGGGCCTTCTGTTGACGTCTTTAGTCTTATCTAATAAAAAAAGAGTTGATGGCAAATTCAAACCAACACCTTTATTAGATAAAATCATATGCTTATCATCACGTCATCAATGAAAGGAGCTATTCACTTGTGTATTTTTACACTATGTATTTTCCCTACGCAAATTAAAAAAATGGGTATTTCATTTGATAATAATATCAAAATGTGTGGATAAGTATAAGAGTTGCATAATTTCACTTATTTTATGTACGTACATTATTCCTATGTCAAAGTCTCATAGAGTGGGCTACGTACCCATGTCCAGATTATTTGACTTTTAGTGATTTTTTACATATATCGTTACAGGTCGTTGACGCCTTGTGCCATTTAATTTTCCCTAGCTTGTGGTGAAACAGGTTACACATTAAGGTGAATTCATGATGCCCTTTTTACTGTTTTAAAACATTTTGGGCTAATATGCATGTCTTAAAAGTGTACGTGGAACCTTGCTTGTTAGATCAGGAATTACCTTGATTTATACTTGAATAGGTTTAAACAATTACTATATGTTTATATATATTTATAAGTTGTGTATGACGGTTACTTGACATTATAACTTGAGCTAGTATAGTTATATGGTACGTCTGCTCTGATTCATAGTTTTGGTTTAAGTCTTATTTGATAAGCGGAATGCGCTTGATGTCTTAAACCCGTAATTGAGTCCGCACTTGTTTGACCAGGTTTGGTCTTGACTGATGTTTTTTTTGTTTGTATAGTATACAGGAATTTCCATGTATTTATATATATATATATATATATATATATATATATATATATATATATATATATATATAGGGAAAGGGTAAAATGAGAACATGCTTTTCGTAAAAGAACTAAAGAACACACTTTTCCACCACAAACATATTTTAATCCAAAAAGAATTTGTGGACCATAATTAAAGTAGAATAAAATATAAAAAGGAATATTCTCTTTCCTAATAAGACAAAACAAGGTGGGCCCAGGTCTTTACACCACTGTAAACCCATCGTAAATTTTTTTTTTTTTTTTACGTCGAGGTTACCCGTTTTTTCACCGGTGGAAATTTTTTTTTTAAAAAAATTCACATTTTACATCAGTGTTCTCGTGGTTCTTTTACGAAAAGTGTGTTTTCATTGGAACCTAATCCTATATATATATATATATAGGTTGTGTTCGTCGACTGCCTGACCTTATAATCCGGGCTATGTCAGAGGTGGGATATGCCTACCCTGATCTCTGGTCTTGGTTTTGAGTTGGGATTATTACATAGTTCGTATTATATGTTCTCATATTAACTGAGTTATGACAAAGGCGGGATATGCCTGCTTTGATCTCTAGCTTCGGTTTGAATAATATTTTGTGTTTATTTTTTTTTATAACCCGAGTTATGATAGAAGTAGGATATGCCTACTCTAATCTCTAGCTTTGGTTTTACGTAAGTGTACTGGATTGTATTCTGTGGTGATTAAGCGATATGCGCTTATTATATATTTGGTGAGTAAAGTCTTGGGGTTATACTATTTTGGTTAAACCATATTTTGACAATCTACTCAAAATCTATAAAACTTGAATTCACTCAGCTCGTCTGACTTTGCGTGCATATTAGTTTGATTTCAGGTTTGTTGAATAATAAAGGGATGCTTGGCTTGTTGCAGGACTACTCAGAGACGGTTGACATTTCGAGATAAAGAGTCTACTTTATCTATTTGAAAACTATTTTACTTTCTAAACTCATTGTCTGAATTACAAATGTGTTTGACCCATTATGGGAAATTTCATGTTTGGATGACTTAAACTATTCTCTTTCCGCTGCGTGTTTTCTTATAATAATAAGACCTTTTGAGTATTATCTTATGGTTTTAGCCTTTGAATGCCAACTGTTTGACCCGTCGGATTTGAGGGTCTTACATTATAGGTACGGTTTCTGGTTATGTGTATATTGGTGAACGTGATTTGTATGCTTTTTTTGATACGGGTGCTACACATTCTGTAGTATCACTTTTTGTTGCCAAGTATTTGAAGTCTGTACCTACTGCCTTAGAGTATCCTCTGGTTATGTCCACTCCTTTTAAAGATGTATCTTTTATATTTCACGTCTACAGAGATTGTCCCATTCGAATCGATTCCATCATCCGTACAGCTGATTTGTATCCTATTCACATGAGTGATTTTGATGTTATTTTTGGTATGGATTGGCTATCGCAGCATAACGTTTCAATTGAATGTCAGACTCATCGTGTTCTATTTGGAAATCCTCTAAATCCTAAACTTGTTTATCAGGGTACTCAACCACGCAAACCATTGTAGATTATTTTTGCACTTAAGGCTCAAAAGTTACTTGCACACGGTTGTGCAGCATTTTTAGCTTCGGTGAAAGCTACATCTTCTGAAGAACCTGATATCTCTAATTATCCAATCGTTTGTGATTTTCCTGATGTTTTTCCTAAGGAATTACCTGGACTTCCGCCAGAATGCAAGGTGGAATTCACTATTGATCTTATTCCGGGTGCTGAGCCAATTTCTAAGGCGCCGCATCGTATGGCACCTCTTGAGCTCAAGGTGCAACTACAAGAATTGTTGGAACTTGGGTTTATCAGACCAAGCGTCTCGCCTTGGGGTGCACCAGTCTTGTTCGTGAAAAAGAAGGATGGTTCTATGAGACTCTGCATCGACTATCGGGAGCTAAATAAAATTACCATTCGAAATCGTTATCCACTTCCTCGTATTGATGATTTGTTTGACCAACTTCAAGGTGCTAAATGTTTTTCTAAGATTGATCTAAGGTCTGGTCATCAACTGAAGATCAAAGATTCTGATGTTCCTAAGTCTGCTTTCCGCACTCGATATGGTCATTATGAGTTTCTGGTTATGCCATTCGGGTTAACTAATGCACCAGCTGTTTTCATGGATCTTATGAACCGAGTCTTCCATGAGTTTCTTGATAAATTTGTCATAGTCTTCATCAATGATATTCTGATTTACTCTAAGAGCAAGGAAGACCATGAGGATCATCTTCATATTGTACTCGATATTTTGCGTAGAAAGAAACTTTATGCAAAATTTTCAAAGTGTGAGTTTTGGCTAGATTAAGTAGCTTTTCTTGGTCATGTTGTTTCCGCCGATCGTATTTCCATGGATCCGGCTAAGGTGGAGGCAATCACTAAATGGCCTACGCCCACCTCAGTCACAGAAGTTCGCAGTTTCCTTGGTCTTGCGGGTTACTATCGTAGATTCGTTGAAGGGTTTTCAACCATCGCTTTACCCCTCAGGCAACTTATGAGGAAAGGGGTTAAGTACTCTTGGAACGATGCTAGAGAAAAGAGTTTTCAGGAGTTGAAGAAAAGGTTGGTGTCTGCCCCGATTCTCGCACTTCCATCAGGTACAGGTGGATATAAGATCTATAGTGATGCCTTGAAGAACGGGCTTGGATGTGTATTGATGGAACATGATAAAGTTATTGCTTATGCCTCACGTCAGTTGAAACCGTACGAAGTTAATTACCTGACGCATGATCTTGAACTTGCTGCCATCATCTTTGCTCTTAAGATCTGGTGACATTATCTGTACGGGGAGACTTGTGATATTTTCACTGATCATAAGAGCTTGAAGTACATCTTTACACAGAAGGAGTTAAACATGAGACAGAGACGTTGGTTAGAGTTGTTAAAAGATTATGGCACCAACATTCAGTACCACCCGGGAAAAGCCAATGTTGTGGCCGATGCTCTTAGCCGAAAGAATTTTGGATCGATTTCTTCTCTTCAGTTGCAACCGCAGATTATCTCTGATCTTGATAAGATGGGTATTGGTATCTATTTTAGTGACACTGGCGGTTATTTAGCTAGATTTCAGTTCGAGCCCGGCTTAATCTCGCGGATCAAGAGTGCTCAGCAAGATGACGAAGAACTTTGGGCTATTGTACAGAATTTGGAGGTTGGTAAGCAGTCAGAATTCCGAATTGATGAGGATGGGGTAGTCTAGTGTGGGAACCGATTGTGTGTGCCAGATGATTCCACCCTACGAGAGTCATTGTTAGCCGAGGCGCACACTTCACCATTCTCTATCCACTCCGGATCTACCAAGATGTATCGAGATCTTCGTCAACATTTTTGGTGGAACGCGATGAAAGAGGATGTAGCCAGGTATGTCAGAAGATGCCTCACTTGCCAGCAAGTTAAGACCGAACATCAGAGAGCCAGTGGTTTACTTCAGCCATTAGATATCCCAGTGTGGAAGTAGGATGACATTTCTATGGATTCTGTAACTGGGTTACCAAAAACACTTAAAAAGAATGATGTTATTTGGGTTGTGGTGGACCGCTTATCAAAATCTGCTCATTTCCTTCCGATTCAGCAGGGCTTTTCGGTTAGTAGATTATCTGAGATCTTCACTCGAGAAATTATTCGACTCCATGCTACCCCTGTCTCTATTGTTTCTGATCGAGACCCTTGGTTCACGTCTCGTTTTTGGAAAGGTTTTCAAGCCGCGTGGGGCACCGGATAGAGATTCAGCACTGCATTCCATCCTCAGACTGACGGTCAGTCGAAACGTACGATTCAGACACTTGAGGATATGCTTCGAGCATGTGCTTTAGAGTGGACTGGAAACTGGGATGAGTATCTTTGTCTTGTTGAGTTTGCCTACAACAATAGTTGGCAAGCTATTATTGATATGGCACCGTTCGAACTTCTTTATGTTCGGAAGTGTAGAGCTCATGTCTGCTGGGATGAGGTTGGCGAGAAAATCATTGAAGGGCCCGAATTAGCGCAGATCACGAGTGAAAAAGTTGCTATTGCTAGAGAAAAGTTAAAGGAAGCTCAAATTCGACAAAAAAGTTATGCAGACCGACATCGTCGAGCATTAGAGTTTAAGGTTGGTGAACGGGTGTTCTTGCGAGTTTCGCCTTGCAAAGGCATTCACCGTTTTGGGATCAAAGGGAAGCTTAGCCCTAGATTCATCGGTTCGTTTGAGATCCTTGAAAGAGTTGGGGAAGTTTCTTATAGTTTGGATTTGCCACCTCAGCTAGCGCATGTACATAATGTTTTTCACGTGTCTCTTCTTCGGGGATACAACTATCACCCGTTACACGTTGTGAACTATCCATTACATCAAATTCGGGAAGACTTATCTTTCGAAGAGGAACCTGAAGCTATTCTTGATCGACACGAGCGTATTATGCAAAATAAGATTATTCCTTTCGTTAAAGTTCTTTGGAAGAATCATTCTGAACGTGAAGCTACCTGGGAGGTGGAAGACACAATTCGTTCCCAGTACCCGAATCTGTTTACATCTTAGTACTCCATATTTCAGGTTAGTTGCCCTATTATATTTGTTCGCGTATGAATCTAGATATGTTTTAGATAAGTTGTGATGTCGCTTTTGATACTCTGTGCTATAATATGATATCTTAAATAAGTTCCTATCTATACTTAGCAATTTTGAGGTCAAAATTTTTTTAGGGGAGTGAAATTGTAATATCCAAATACTTATACAACTATATATTATATAAATTTACTATGTTTGAATTTGATAATCAAATTTAGTTATATATATATATATATTATAAATAAATGCAATGGTTTTGATTTCCATCTTTATCTCGTACAATTCGGATATTTGGTTTCTAGTTCATTTCCTTTAAAAGCCTTGGTTTGGAATTCATGATAGGATCATATTTCTTAACTTGGTATGTAAATACATAATTTTTGCCTTAACTGTTTAAATGTTTTATTTATCCTGCCACATTATTTTGAAGAACATTTATTTAATCATTTTACAAAAACTGAATTTACTACAACAAATTCAAGGTAGTTAATTGTAACATCCAAATTAAAAAAAATAATAATTTTATCTCTTTGAACTAACCAACCGAGCAACCTGGGACACGAATTCATCTCCATCGATCATTATAAACCAAGGGCTCCCCTGCTTTTGAAATCATATTCTAAATTTTGATATCCTCTTTTCTGCTTAATCGTCACCTTCCATTTAGCCGTATCTTTCCACCACCGTCGCAAGCCACTCCGCCTTGGAAAACCTTCGTTGCACCACCTTTTTGAAGTTATAATCTGGTTTCGATCTATATAGGTACCAAGCTAGCTTACTCATTCGTTATGATTATGCTCCTATTATATATATATATATATATATATATATATATATATATATATATATATATTTGTGATCGTTAATCTTGTTCCGGTGACGACCTACGCAGCCACCGTTACCGTTACACGTCTGCCTAACCGCATCTCCGCCGCGAACCAGCCACCGCAATCGATCTCGACTAATCGTAACCAGACGATTGGGTTTCTGATCTAACTTCGCCTCTTGATCCTTTATTTGCGTTCTTGATTGTGAGGTAAAGGTTTGATTTTTTTTTTTTAATTTAAGTTACACATGATTTATTTTCTGGGGACCATCTGACAAAAAAAAATACTCCTGTTGATAGTGAATCTTTACATACTTATTCCGATGTGCAAATTTGACTGAACTTGCTAAAACACATAAGTGTTCACAAGCAAGTAAACCTTCAAAGAGCATACTGATCCAACAATTGGTATCAGAGCACTGGTTTATCTGATCACATATCAATCTAACACATTGAGAATCAGACACAGGCTCTTATTGATATTCAATAAAGGATTAAAAGTTCACTTTTTCAACATCCATCACTTTAAGAGATATTTGACAAATCAATACTCTTTAAAATGGATCCACGTAATACTGGTTCTGCCAATAAACCTGCTATGCTTGTTCGTTCTGAATACAACATATGGCAGAAAAGAATGGCTCATACTTTGTCTCAGACCAACACCAGTTGTTGGAAATCTGTGATATATGGTCCTCACAAACCAGTAAACATTAATCTTGAAACTAAAGTTGAAATACCAAAAGACTCAAAAGACTATACAGAAGATGATTTCCTAAAACTTGAGCTTGATGCTAAAGCTTTCTCTATGTTGGCAATGCCACTCCCAAATGAAATCTACTCTGGACTTTTACAATGTGAAAGTGCCAAAGAGCTTTGGGACTGCCTAAAAGAACAGTTTTGAGGAACTGAATAGGTGATTGCAAACACTAGAGAAATCCTGGCTCAACAATATGAAACATTTACTCACATAAATGGGGAAACTTTAACACAACAATTTGAAAGATTCTCCACATTAATATCTGAGTTAAAATTAAATGGTCAGACCTATACAAATGTATCTATGCTTCATAGATTTTTAAGGTCTTTACCTGAAAAATGGGAAACATATTCTATAGTCCTCAGATCTTCACCAGACTTTAACTCCCTCACTCTTACAAAATTACATGGTAGATTGCTAACTTTGGAGAGAGAAATTGATCAAAAGAAGAAATTGCAAAGTTCTGGTAAAACAGCTGATGACTATCTACCAGGTAGTACAGCACTATTGGGACAAGACTCACCTACTTGTTCAAATAGTTTTGGATCTTTTGACCACATTGACATAACTGCTGGGATCTCATCAAAAAGATCATTCCCAGGTTATGACAATGATGAATATAGTCAAACTGCTGATAACATGTGTTTTATCATGGATGATTTAAAAAATTTTAGCAGTGATGACTTAGAAGAAATGGACATCTTACACCAACTGGCCATGTTAAGCATAAAAACAAACAAATTTTATAAAAGGTCAGGAAGGAAATTTCCATGACTAAACAGTTCTACAAAAATTGGTTTTGACAAATCTAAGCTTAGATGTCATAAGTGTCAGAAGTTGGGACACTTTGCTAGAGAGTGTAGAAGCTCCAGCTACAACCAATCTCAGTCTGGAAATCAGTTTAACCCTAGTTATAATAGGAATAATGGAACACAGGAAAGTGCACATTTTGTACAGGCACAAGCTCCACAAATCCAATATGTGCCACAAATACAATATGTACAGATGCCTGCTCAACAGATGCAGAGCCAACAATCAATCCCTTCCATTCCAGCTGCTCAAACTCAGCAACCCTCACAACAAAGTCTGTTCACTTCAGGGTATGTTGACTGGAGCAGTCTTCCTTTTGACACTACAGAGTGCAATCCTGATGTAGACAACAAAATGTTTGACATCAACTGGGGAGAACCTGACAATGGCAGAAAGAATTTTGCCTTAATGGCATTTGAGGGCTGCACCTCAAAATCTACCCTGTCTCAGGTATCAAAAGAATCTTTAACAAAACTTTGTTCAAACTCATGTAAAGAAACTTTTGCTCTCAAAAGAGAGACCAATGTGCATTTACAAGGCAAAGCAAATGACTCTGAGAGAAAATTTACTCAGATGAAATGTGATTTAGAAAGAAAACTTGCTGCAAAGGCAAAAGAGAATTCTAAATTAACTAACAATGCTATTGAAACCCAAGCACAACTTAAAATCATGATAGTAGACCTAGGAAATGTCAGAAAAGAGCTTGCTGACACCAAGGTTGATTGTGAAAAATGGGTAGAATCTTGTAAAGGGTACCAACTGCTGCTTAACAAACAAAGTGCATCAAATGTTAGGTTTGGCATAGGGTACAATCACACTGAAACACCAACTGATTTTTTCACCCAAAACTACTGAAGATGGGAGAAAAATTGTTTCAGATAAACTTCTGAAGAGAAAGAATGCACATCTTTTCATGAAAACTTTCTAAAAACTTTAAAAGAAAGTTCTTCAGAAGTACTGATAAAATCTGACTTTAAGCCATCAGTAGTTTCATCTACATTAGGAGTTGAGAACTTGAAAACTATTGATGACCTAAATCAAATCAAAACAGTTAGAAACTTGCCTTTAAATGAAAAAGAAAAGGCAAAAGAATGTGAAATCTGTGGTTTGTTTTGTTTAACCACAAGACAGAATTTTGTAGATACAGAAAAGGAATTTAGTATAACAAGAAAAATTTACAACTGGTTGTGGGAAAACAACTCAAAAATGATTTTGAAGAAACTTTTTCTCCCAAGAAACAACAACCAGGCAACACCTTTTCTCAGAAAAAGATGAAATCTCAACAACAGTCTTTTTCTCAAAATTCTCTTTCGGTAGTTAGACCTACATCATCAGCAGTTTCACAAACTGCTGAGATTAAAGATCTCATTATATGGTACAACTACTGATGACCAAGGTTGATGGTGGTCCTCAAAAGGATACCACCATAGCTCTTAATGAAAAATCCATTGCCAAAAAGACATGGTGTAACACCCCAACCGATGGCGGAATCATCGAGGTGCCACGTAGTGACGATTGTTCAAAAGCTCATGGTACTAAAATGTAAATATTATTGAATAATCCAAAATTGTCTTACATGGAAATGGAAATTACATTGTCTAAATGAATTGTAAATATTGAAATAACTGAATTGAAATAAAGCACTAAATGTCTCTTGCTAAAGCACTAGATCAAACTGCACCTGAAACATGTACAAAAATAGGTTTGGTCAACATATGAAATGTTGGTGAGCATTCCTAGATTTGATATATATAGTAGGTCAAAAAGTTATACAATTCAAGTGCAAGCTACAGTGCAAATATGTAAACTATGTATCATACAAATGAGCGAAATCAACCCTGTGACTGTATAATGTACTGTATGAACTGTAGTGTACTTATCCAATAAATGGATAAAAGCTTAACAATGGCCACGGATTCTCCGATGAAAAAGGGGGAGAATCAATCTAGGCGGGTTGTCAATCCAAATAGCGCTATCCAATGTTAAGGTCGGCTTGTACCATGTTAATGATTTCACTAAGTACAAATGTAATCCACATGTAATGTCTAAGCATAAAGCACGTTGTAAGCAATGCACATAGTACTAGAATTGTATTGTGAAAATGTAAACTTGTATTTGAAATTTGTAATAGTGTACATGTAACACCCCAAAAATGATTAAAAGCAAAAAGGGGATAGGAAATACTCACTGTTCACGTAGTAACTTGAAATTGGACTTGGACAACAAAATATGAATTGAGATTACTCCCAAATGATCAACCTAAAGTATTCGATAATGTGTAAGAGAAATAACTCGAGGATACATGTATTTCTAGGGCTTCGAATTGGGGATAAACGTTTATTTGATTAATAAACAAATTGTTTATTAAATATAAGAAATTTAATGAATAAATAAACAAAAGTCTTTTTGTAAAATTTTAAGTTGAATATAATCACAACATAAGGTTTTAAGTATGAAAATAATTTTTATAAAATTATTTTATTGAAAATAGAATATTTAATCTAATTATTTCAAATTGTCAAAATACGACTTTAATATCTAAAAATATTAAAATCAAAGAATTCTTGAATTAAAAATTGTATTTCTGTTCCAAATGAATAGAAATAATTTATGTAAAATTTTGGTACAAAAATATTGTAAAATGAATTTATTATGAATTATTTATGATTAAAACTAACAAAAATTGATTAAAAATATGAAATAAATGATTTTACTGAATTAAAAATTATTTCAGTAAAGTTCATCTTTATAAAAAGTCAGGATAAATTTTGGAGAATTTAATAAAATTGTTTTGATATATAAATGGATTTTTATAAATATAATAGTATAAAAATGATTTAATTATTATAAATATTAAATAAATGAATTTCTGAAAAATAAAAATTGTAAGTAAAACTTTTATTACAGATTAAACAAATATAATTTTTTTAGAATTTATAAAATAGTTTTGATATTTTAAAATGAATTTAAAAGATTAAAAGGATTTAATATATATATATATATATGTTTGTTAAAAAAAAAAAAAAAAGAAAAGAAAGAACAAAAAGTGGTCAGAGCGGGACTCGAACCCGGGTAACCTCAGTGATGAAACAAGGTCACAACCACTTGGCCTAGGCCAGTGGTTGTGATGAGAACCTTTTATGATTAAATAAATACGCATGCTAGTTTTTAGTTTATCCCCAATTAAACATGCACGAACCCTAGAATTTGCAATCAAATGATTTAGACAACTTGAGCCCGATTAAAGATGGGGCTTTTGTTGCTTGATTGCCGATGAATAAAACCCACAAAAACAATTAGACTCACAGTGTTGAATTGAGTATTATCCTCGGGTCAAAGCAAAAGTCAACAACGAACAAGATAATGAAATCAGTGTGAATCAGAGAGAATTGGAGGTTGAGAGAGAGTTGTGAGCGAGTGATAATGATTCGTAGAAGGTCAATTTATAGTGTGGTTCGTTGGATCGTTTAATTGGCAATCGTTGACTTAGCCTTGAATGTTGACGCGTTTGTGGATTAATTTTGGTATCAATTAGTTGTTAATCAACGCGTATACTAGTCGTGATGGACCGGAAATTAAGGGTTCTTACCATAATTTAAAACTTTGATTGCTAAATCAAAGAATAAGAGGAAAGAAAGAAAAAAAAAATAAAATAAAACAGTTGCTGCTGTTGTTCGATGAAGGGGAGAAGGAAAAGGAACGAAGTAGTGTGTGGTTAAATATAAAGTAAGTTGGTTTAGAAACAAGAAGTGTGTGTGGAGCAAGTGGTGTAAACGTGTGTGTGTGTGCGTGGTGACTCGGGTTCGAGACCCGGGTGGAACAAAACATTTTTTTTTTAACAGCCAAAAAGAGGAGGGTGTTTGGGCTTCAGCTTCGCTGATGGGCTCAAGGGCACCTGTTGGGCTGGGCCGGGTAGCAGGCTAGGGAAGAGAAGAGAAGGTGGGTGTTGGTGTGTGTTGGGCTTAGGTGGGTTAATGGGTTTGTGTTATGTATGGGTTTAGTTAGTCTAAAAATATGATTTTTTTTTTATTATTATTATTATTATTATTATAAAAAAAATGAATAAAAAAAAATGACGGATGTCACACATGGATTCCTCAACCTGGTCAAGAACAAACTGTTAATGTTCTCAAGAGCAAACCCAAAGCCAAACTGGCTTGGGTTCCCAAATCTAACTAATTTGCTACTTTGTGCAGAGGGTCTCCAAAGGCTTAAATAGAATTTGGTATGTTGACAGTGGAGGCTCAATGCACATGACAGGATGCAGATACTTGATTAAAAAATTTATCAGTCAAAGAGAAGGATATGTATCCTTTGGGAACAATGCCAAGGGATATGTGCTAGGACATGGCAATGTCTCTTCTAGCAAAATACAGTTTGACAAGGTCAATCTGGTTGAAAAACCTTGAGTACAACTTGCTGAATGTGTCACAAATGTGTGATAAAGGATATTCTTCCTTTTTCACAAAGACAGCATGCAAGATCATATCACCAGAAGGCCAGAAGTTGATGGAGAAGATCATTGAAGATCATACTTTGTTGATAGCCAAAAGATGTGGCAATGTCTATGCAGTGGACATTGAAAAGGACAAAGTATTGAACAACACTAACTGTTTCTTCTCAAGGGCATCAACTTCAGAGACTGATCTCTGGCACAGGAGACTTGGCCATGTGAACTTTAAAACCATAAATAAAGTCACAAAAATGGGCTTGGTCAGAGGTCTACCCTTGAAAGTATACCAGTGTCAAGAACACTGTGTATCCTGTTTAAAGGGAAAGCAACATAAGTCCTCCTATAAGTCTATTGAAGAATAAAAAACAACTGCATGTCTTCAACTACTCCATATGGACTTATTTAGGCCAGTAAAAATCATGAGCCTTGGTAAGAAGAAGTACTGCTTGGTCATCATTGATGACTATTCAAGATTCACATGGGTATTCTTCTTATTTTCCAAGGATGAGGCAGCTGAAATCATCAAGTTCTTCATTCTACAAGTAGAGAAACAATATTCTCTATCTGTCAAAGCCATTAGAAGTGATAATGGGACAGAGTTGAGGAACAAAACTCTGGATGAATTCTGTTTGTGTAAAGGGATTATTAGACAATTCAGTGTTCCCAGAACTCCTGAACAAAATGGTGTGGTAGAAAGGAATATCATGACATTAATTGAAGCAGCAAGAACTATGTTAGCTGATTCAGGCCTACCATTGTATTTCTGGGCTGAAGTAGTCAACACTGCATGTTATGTTCAGAATAGAGTCCTTGTCAACAAGAGACACTCCAAAACTACCTATGAAGTTCTTCATGGCATTAAGCCCCTTATCTCCTTTTTCAGGGCTTTTGGATGTCAATGTTTCATTCTAAACATTAAAGAGTCTATTTCAAAGTTTGTTGCTAAAGTTGATTCAGGTTATTTTCTTGGTTATTCTTCCACTAGAAAAGCCTACAAGATTTTTAATTCAAGAACCAAGATATTAGAAGAAATACTGAATGTCAAGTTCAATGAGTCAAAACACACTCTTATTCCAGCACATCCTGCTCAACTCTTTGACCTTGACAACTTCCATTTCGGACCTAAAAAGACTGTTACTCCATCTAAACCTACTTATTATGGTGATCAGAGGTTTGATGATGAGGATCCAGCACCATGGACTCCTAATACAGTCATTAAATCAACTTTCAAACCATCAGAAGTTTCACAAACTTCTGATTCAACAACTGCTGATGTACAAACTCAAACATCTGATTCAGCTCCTACAACTACTGAAGATGTTCAAACAGCTGAAACAGACATTATAAACCTTAGTGGTTTGTTTGATGAAGTACAAGAGCCACCTACACCTGTCAGTGGTTTACAACAACTAATTGAACACAAAGATCATCCATTGGAACAAATCATGGGTGATATTGCATCAGGTGTTCTCACAAGAAACTAGCTTTCCAACTTTTGCTTCTTCTCAGCATTCATTTCTCAGTTGGAACCTAAGAAGTACCAAGAAGCCCTCAAAGACAACAATTGGGTGCAAGCTATGCAAGATGAGTTACTCCAATTCAAGAAGCAACAGGTTTGGGAAATCTGTCCCTTACCACCAAACAAGCTACCAATTGGCACAAGATGGGTTTTCAGGAACAAACAAGATGAGGCTGGTATGATTATTAAGAACAAGGCAAGACTGGTGGTACAAGGTTATTCTCAAGAAGAAGGAATTGATTATGATGAAACCTTTGCTCTAGTTGCAAGACTTGAAGCCATCAGGTTATTTCTGGCTTATGCGATTTCCAACAAAATTAAAGTTTTTAAAATGGATGTTAAAAGTGCATTTTTGTATGGAAAAATCAAACAGGCTCCTAGAGCCTGGTATGAAACACTTTCCAACTTTTTGCTCAAAAATAACTTTACAAGAGGCTCCATTGATAAAACTCTTTTCATTAAACATGTTGGAAATCATGTCTTACTTGTTCAAATTTATGTTGATGATATCATATTTGGTTCAACAAACACAAAACTGTGTGATGAATTTAAGAAACTCATGCAATCAAAATTTGAGATGAGTACAATGGGAGAACTACAGTACTTTCTAGGACTGCAGATTAAACAGCAAACAAATGGAACTTTTATACATCAATCTAAATATGTTAAAGAATTATTGAACAAATTTTATTTACAAGACTGTAAATCATGTTCCACTCCCATAACACCAACCACACAAGTTGAACCAGATGATCAAGGAAAACAGGTTAATCAAACCATGTATAGATGTATGATAGGTTCCCTTTTATATCTAACTGCTTCTAGACCAGATATTATGTTTTCAACATGTGTATGTGCTAGATATCAATCAGCTCCTAGGGAATCACACCTAATTGCAGTCAAAAGAATATTCAGATATCTGAAAGGAACTCCTACACTTGGAATTTGGTATCCTGCTTCCAGCCATACCAAGTTATCAGCTTTTTCAGATAGTGACTATGCAGGGTGCAAAATGTCAAGAAAATCAACATCTGGTGGTTGTCAATTCTTGGGAAACTGTCTAGTGTCTTGGCAATCAAAGAAGCAAACATCTGTTGCAACTTCAACTGCTGAAGCTGAATACATTGCAGCTGCAAGTTGTACATCACAGATACAATGGCTCCAATATCAACTTCTGGATTATGGAATCAAAGAGACCAAGACACCATTGCTTATAGACAGTAAATCTGCCATTAGCATCATTCAAAATCCTGTTCAGTTCTCAAAAACTGAACATATTGAAATCAGGTATCATTTCATAAGGGATTTCTATGAAAAAGGCAAGATTGAAGTGAAGCATGTGACAACAGCTAATCAAATAGCTGACATATTCACTAAAACCCCTTGACACATCAACATTTCAGAAGTTAGTATCCATGCTTGGGATGCTAAATATGTAAGTGTTTCTTTTACTTTTATGCACATATTTTATTTTTCACTTACATCTGTTTTGTTCTAAAACTTCTGAAAAACAAAAGGAGAGAAACTACTGATGTACAAAACATCAGTATGGGCATATTTTCTGAAAAATGATTAACTTCTGATAAAATAAACTTCAGAAGTTATGAATAAAGTGTTTATAAACATTCTCATCAGTTGTTAACAAATTACTGAAGAGAAAATGGGAACTACTGATGATAGTTGTTCTTCATCAGCAGTTTTGTCATTAAGGGTAAATCAGACATTTCCCACTTCAGAAGTTTGACCTAGGGCGGTTATAAACTTCTGATAAACACCTTTTCCAACACTTATCCTTTCAAAAAGCAAAATTCCCTCATTCTCTCTCAAAAACACTCTCAAACCCTTAACCTGCAAACAAAAACATTGTTTGATCCACCCACACACAAACCACATGGCTCTTATACTGAAACAGGGACACAATCAAAGAGGCTACTTTGAGAAACATGAAGCATGGTCCCAATACGACGAAATTATTGATTTAGTCGTCAAATCCCAATACTTCACTGCCCTCACCATTGATCCTCCAATCCATACTGAAACTCTAAATGAGTTCTGGGCGAACACGGAGACAGCGACAGTGAATGATCAAGTGATCTCCCTCAAATCAACCATCCAAGGGAGAACAATGGCAATCACACCAGCAACTTTGGGGATTAGACTGGGTCTAGATGATGTGGATGCCCCAGATCAATTTCCAAACTCTGAAATTCATTTGACCATGACAGAGTGTGGTTACCAAGGTACTCTCTCACATGCTACTATTTTTAAGAAGTTTTTTGAACCAAAGTACAAACTTTTGTTTCATTACATCATCATGTGTTTGAGTCCAAAAAACTGGATCTTATGATCAGATGCCCTCTACTTTTCAACCAATTTTTCATTCCATTGTGAATGAAACAAAATTCAGGGCATCAGCACTTTTCTTTAATGAGTTGGTGTTACATCACCTAAATTCTAAAAAGAAGTTTTTGTTGTATCCAAGGTTCATTATGCAATGCATAATTAAAGAACTTGGAGAAGGGGTGCTTATGGGTAAACCAACTATTTTAAACCCAACCTCACAAGCATACTCTAGGCATAATAAACCGACTTCCTGGCCAGAAGATGAGCAAGGGGAACAAGAAACAGTCCCCATGGAACCCTCATCTTCCAAACCCTTACCTAAAAAGGCCAAGAAAACAAAACAACAAAAACCTAAACCCACCAGCCTTAAAAGAAAGGCAGTTCAGGAAGTTGAGATGCCTGAACTTGCCAGTGTGCAATCTGCACTTGACAAAGATGTGACTGAAACATCCTCTCAGTCTCATCCATCTCAAACCCCCACAAGAGCCCCAATTACCATTCTTTTCAAAAGAAAGAAATTCAAGAAAACCATAACTACTTACCCTTCTTTTGAAACTGCTGAAACACTACCCCAAACTACTGAACCTGAACCATCAACCATTGAAATAGCCAAACTTCTCTCTGGGCTCAAAGAGACTATCCCATTAGAACATGTCAGTCCCCTACAACCACATCAAACAGGGGACATACCTTTAGACTTTGACAATATGAATGTGGATGTCCATAGCCCTAACCCAAGAGACGAGGATGAACCAGGGTTTCTATGCCCAAACTTAGAGACCTTAGGTACATTTGAGGCTGCTGCTACTCATTTACCACCCAATGGTGGATCTGAGGACAGAAGTAACATAGCTAAGACCTCACTTGTGGCAACTACTGATGAAGCTTAATGCCTAAGGTAGGAAATCCTCTGAACCAAGAACAAGAGGTACATGAGACAACTGGGTTGGGCCCAGCTCATGATATAACTGATACTGTCCTCATTGAGGATATCATCAGGGATTCGGATGATTCCATTGATTTGGATGATGATTCAAACTCCACTAAACATGAATTGACGGCTGCTAGTGAAGATCCTGCACCTGGTGTCTCTAAGCTCAAAGAGCTGGTCACACCAGATCAGGTTAAAGTCCACTTGATCCCTGATTTCCTTAAAGTGGCATCTTCAGTACATCCTGAAGATCACCCAAAAACACACCCCTCACTAAAAATGACTACCCAATTTCCTGGGTCATCAAGCATAGATCTAAACCAACTATGCAGCCCAGATGGTGCCCTATACCAGATGATGAACACCATCATTGCCAATCACCTCAAATCTTCACAACTGCTTGGGAGTTGAAGACCACAACTCAATTTGAGGTGATAAACAAAAAACTAGGTGAGCTGTCCAACAAGATTGACAACAATTCAAGACAGCTTGCCAAGTTATCTGGTAGAACTTCTCAACCTGGCAGGCTTCCAGAAGTGGATGAAGCCAAAAAGGGGGAGAAGATTAAGGAACCAAGGGAGTCACTGGAAGCCAGGATAAAGGCAAGAGTGGCTCTACAACAATAATAACTACTAGAAAAAGCCCAGAAACAAAAAGAAGATCAACAAAGGCATGTCTCTAGAACTGAAGTTGAAGCTGAAACTTCCCAAGGGCATAATGAAGAAACTGCTGAAGACTCTGAAAGTACTGAAGACAATCCTTCAGTAGTTGATACTTCTATCAACACTTCAGTAGTTAACACTTCCATCTTACAAACAACTGAAGAGCCTTCCAAACCAACTGAACAACAACCAACTACTATTCCAAGGCCTACAACAACTCAAATGTCTGTACTAAGCCCTTCTCCAATTTCAATGTCCAAAGAATTACTAGAGAAGAGCTTACTTGCAGCCCAAAGAAAGGCTAAGGAAGAAGAGATCTGGAACAACCTGGAAGCAAGGGAAGACTTGAGCTTAAATGAAAAGCTTCAAGCTTATGAAGCAGAGTTGAATAGACAAGCTGAAACAGAAAGAGTTACTGAAGAAGACAAAAGACAACAACTGGTGTCTTTTATTACAAAGAACAGCAAGACAAAAGCCTATTCACTCAAAGGGCTCTCAATGGATGAGCTAACAAGAAGAGCTCAACTTGTTGCTGACAAGACTGCAACAGAGAAGGATAGAAAAGCTAAGAGAGAAGAGATAATTGAAGAACTAGTAGCCAATGACTATGGTTCAAAAGCCTCAGTGTCAAAATGGAGAGAAGACAAACTACTGGACACATACAAAAGATACAAGGCTGACAAGGCTGCAAATCCAGAGAAGTACAAAACTTCTGAAGTATCAACTTTAGTAGTTAGAACTTCTGGTGTTAAACAAACAAGACCAGCTACCAAAAGAAATCCAGAAGACAATACAAAGACTGACTTCAAGATGGTGTTGCTAGAAGGCAACACAGTTGTACAAGGAGACTTTGATATTGAAGAAAAGCCTCTAATAACACAGTTCAGGGATCCTTCAACATTTGCTTACCAAATTCAAAAGACTATAACTGACAAGCTGCACACAAAGGTAGTTACTGAACATCACTTACCTACTTTTAAATTACCTGATGTGGTGCAAACAGAAGACAGAAGTGAATCCCATCTGAGAGTCACTGAAATAGAGAACATCCAACACTCAGGAGCATCCCAGGGATCCAGCATGGTTCCCTATACTTCAGATTTTGACAGATCTAAAGTACTGATCATCAGATGGTCCTTTACTGATTCCAACTCAGTATTGGTGACAAGAAGAGATCTTACAAGCAAAGCCTTCAAATCCATGAATGAACTGAAAAATCTATCAACACAAGACTTGCTTACAATTCAACATCTAGAACCTCAACAAGGATCTCTCACTGATGAACAGCTGAATCAATTGAAGAATTCCATGTTCAAAGAAATATGGAAGATAGTCAATGACAGAAGAAAACAACAATAAGGAATTAGATAAGGTTTTGGCTTCATCAATCCAGGGGGAGATTGTTAGGACAGAAAGGATTGAGGAAACCACTTTTGCAAACCTTAGTCTAATTCATACTTCTGCAAATTATTCTAAGTATAGAACTACTGAAGAAAGAAGACAAAAGTACTGAAGAAGGATTCAACAAGTACTGAAGAAGATAGATCAGAAGTTCTGAAGTCAAACCAGACAAGTCCACTAAAGAACTATTGAAGACAAACTACTCATAAGTAGTTTGTCATTCATCAGCACTTGTAATAGAATCTTTCCACCGCCCTTATGTTTTGTACAAGTTCCAAGACTGCAACTTGTTGCAACTTGTTGCACTTGCTTTTGTATCAAGGTTTCATGCATTTGTAAGTCTATAAATAGATGGGTTCATCCCTCTGTTTTAGATATTGATTTTAATTGAAAACTGAAATCCTTCAAAGCTTATTATTGTTAATTTCCATTTCATTAACTGAGAATCTATTTGAGTATTTATTGTCATTCACATTCAATACTTAGATTCTCATTAACTTGTCTTTAGTTTGCAAACATCCAGGGGGAGTAATAACTCATGTTGATAGTGAATCTTTACATACTTATTCCACTGTGCAAATCTGATTGAACTTGCTAAAACACATAAGTTTTCTCAAGCAAGTAAACCTTCAAAGAGCATACTGATCCAACATGTATGGTGTGAGTAAGTGAGTCTAAATCATGTATGTGTGTGTGCATATATATTCAGAGTGTGTAGTTGGTGATGTTGAGAGGATATGCATGCATGTGTCTCTAAATGTTAGTGTACACATATTGTCTTGTGTGCATGTGTGAGTATTATAAATATATTCTTGTAAAAAGTATGCACATTATTGGAATTTTGTGGTCACATATAATGCTTATAGTTAAATTATTACATATATAGTATTTCTACATAAAGACTAGTAAGTATTATTTTTCTATTATCCCATGGCATCATTTTATAAACACATATTGTCTTGTGTGCATGTGTGAGTATTATAAATATATTCTTGTAATAAGTATGCACATTATTGGAATTTTATGGTCACATATAATGCTTATAGTTAAATTATTACATGTATAGTATTTCTACATAAAGACTAGTAAGTATTACATTTTATAAATACATATTGTCTTGTGTGCATGTGTGAGTATTATAAATATATTCTTGTAATAAGTATGCACATTATTCGAATTTTGTGGTCACGTATAATGCTTATAGTTAAATTATTACATATATAGTATTTCTACATAAAGACTAGTAAGTATTATTTTTCTATTATCCCATGGCATCATTTTATAAAACTGTACTAGTAAACAAATGGTGTTTTATCTACAAACTTTAGGTGTAGTTAAGTTTTGGACAAAATTATAATACCTCAGATCTTGGTCGGCGGGAAAATAGTAAAGAACGAATCTTTTGACATAAATGAATTTTCATAAAATTTATTCAGGATTATAGGTCATTGATTATTTGAGGACGACTTGATTTGTTGGTTTTTGCTTTGCTTTGCTCAATTAAGGTACGGATTCCGTTTCCTTCTCTTTATAGTATATTTATATTTTTTTTTATATAAATTCGGTCTGTTACTTTGTAGTAGGGATTTTTGTTGAATTCATATATTCCATTTGATTTTTGGATAACATGCAATATACCTTAAATTTGAGATCATTGTTGCATGTTCCTTAGACCTCATTAAGTATTTATTCAATATCCGGCGTTTTGTACTCTGTCACCCTGGCACTCTGTTTGACATGTCGTTTGGGCGTCAACGGCATGGTACTGTTCGTGACAGTGCATTATAAATTTTCACGGCGTCTCTAGTTGTGTTAGTGTAACACTTGGCCCCTAGAGGCGTATAGATCAATCTTAGCTCTGTTATGTGTATGTGTTTTTGTATGTGGAGATGGAATAATTGGTGCACGCCACACTCACTATCTCATTGGTGCATGGATTAGCTACCTATGTACACCCTTTGTTTTGGCTATGGGTGCTTCCGATTTCACGACATATTTAATTGCTACGTTATAGTCGTGTAAGTTAGTATATGTTCTCTTATATGCCTTCGATATGATATGCTTTGAATAAGTTTCATTATAAACTCGTACCAAATTTTGTTTCAGTATTCCGTTTTGAAATTTCGCTTCTTTGAACTGCTTTTGTATGTACTGTTGTTCTTTCCGTTACTGAGCAATTTTTGGCTCAGCCGTAGTTTTCTTTGTTGTGTTTTCCTATTTCTCTCGCATGTAATCGGGGAAACCAGGGAAATCAAGGATGAGAGTTGATGTTCGAGTGCTAAAAGACATTTAGTTTTTGTATTTTAGTTTTAATAAGACATAAGTTTGAAACTCTATTTTGAACTTCGTTGTTCCGTTGGATTTCTAGTTAACGTTTTATGGACTTTGTTTGGTATTTGATATCTGTAAGTGTGACATGTCAGCCTGTTTCGGGTTGGGATGTGACACAGATAATTCATTAATCATGTCTAGGCAAGTCACTAATCATGTTCAAATAGTAAATAGGAATTCTATTTTCATCCATAGCAGAATAGGTTAAAACCACTCATTTTCCAAAAAATAAAAACCACACCTTCAAAACTACTATCTCAATCATTCCCTGCAATGGTTGCTTCTGGATTTGCTCATCATCCAAATGTACTTCTTCTTTTTAGTATACCTTTTCATTATTATTCAGATGATTAGAATTGTTGTTTTCTCATATCGTAGTACATTAATTTCTAGATTATATCATAACACATATTTTAACACTTTTTCATATTAGATTCGTCTATCTCGGAAAGCTTCCGGGATATAATATAGTTTGAGTTTGATACTATACAGATAAATGACAGAAGTTGTATTTAGTCAAAAATGAACACACACGCTTATTGGTTCAGCTCCTAAAGCAAGCTACCTTTAAATGTTTATCTCAAGTTATTTAATAACTGCTTGAATCAGTTCGTGAAGCAAGCCACCTCTTAATCATATCCATAGATTCTTTAGGTTTATCCTCTACTGCTGAATGTCCCGCACCCTGCAAGCATCACAATTTCATAAAGACATCACAGTAACATGCATAAAGAATAAATGGATGGTGGTAAAATCCATTTATTCTAACAGAAAACCCGAAATCGCAAACAATCAATTCGGGGCATGTAATGGTATAATGTGGCAGGTGACACTAGACCAATTACTTGTTCACCTAAATTCAACCCGAACATTTTTAATACATTATAGAATGTTAAAAAAATTATTAAATAGCACTTTGAAGATGTTAAAAATTACCTAAATTTAAATATAGGATTGTTTAAAATGCAGTCTAGTATTTGATATGAATTTAAGTAACCATGTAATTTTCTGAATGTGAAAGATTAATCACAGTTTAAAATTTAAAAATAATGAATTGTTTCTTACTTTAACCGTAGCAAATGTCAATGAGAAATCATTTTCTGCATATGTCATTTGATATCTGCAAGACAAAAATAAGAAACATAGACTTAATACACGTAAAATAACATATGTACCAAGCGTGTATGTTAATCATCTTTATGTTACGGGTCAATTTTTTTTTTTTAAAATATAAATGAACAATGCCACATAATTTCTTTTTAAGTGGGTTAATTAATTGAATGGAGCCAAGTCACACCCTCCAACTTGACCATCCACGTAGTATGGCTCCCATGGTTCTTCAACTCTAATATTAAGAGAAGCTATCCACTGCTCAGTACCAACGTATGGAAATGTCATATCATGATCGCCACTGCCAAATAATAAAACAAAATTATGTCTTTGCGAAGTTTATTCGTAACAACACAAAAGTAGGCTATTTAGGGAGTATCATATTATCATGGCATGTTACCTAAATATCAAAGCACGGCATCTTTTGCTTTTAAGTTTCTT
This sequence comes from Ambrosia trifida, assembly GCA_028751855.1. Lineage (NCBI taxonomy): Eukaryota > Viridiplantae > Streptophyta > Magnoliopsida > Asterales > Asteraceae > Ambrosia > Ambrosia trifida. The sequence continues at coordinate 10,612,360 of CM054131.1, forward strand.
ATGATAATCAAAGCTACTAAAAATATCATAAGAGTAACAAAATGTGTCGTTTTTTCCATCAGCGTAATGTATGGTTGTGTTGAATATCTCCCACTTTCGGATTGTACCCTAAACAAAAGTTATAGAATATATATGAATATTGAACAATAATATTAGTCCAGTATTCAACATAGGAAACGTTAATCACGCACCTGAGAAATGTTCAAAGCATGTTGTGTGGTGTCGTCGTTCGCCCAAATTTGTATAGCGTCAAAAGAGGGATCCTAAATGTGAATTTCGTTAGTTTTCAAATCATGCAAACATACTGATCAGAGAGAGAGAGAGAGAGAGAGAGAGATTAATACTTGACAATATGGCGTCTTGTGATATGTTTCATAACAAAATGGTTCCAATATGTTGGTGATAGTAATCTGATTTGTACACTGTAACTCAAGATTTTCGACAACATAGCGTCATGTTCACAAAGTGTATTTGTTTTTGTTAAGAGAATTTGAATTTCAAACTCACTTGTTCGTATCTTTGAAGACTATGTGCACATAATGCGTTTGTTGTATCAATGTTTACATAATTACCATCACAATTTTCCACAGCTGACTGAAAAAAAAAAAAAACCTAAAACCTTATGATACTAAGGTAGTGGTACTTTGTTTAGCTTGAATTAGGAAATACCTCATAAATATCATCTGATATTAGTGCCACACGGTGAGCGTACTTAAGCCTTGAATTGTAGTCCATGAATTTATCAGTGAGAGGATTGACAAGTATAAACCCCTATATATACTGACTAGGTTAGAAACTTTTAGTAAAGAAACTACTCTCTCGGTCCCATTTTAGATGTCATGGACCCACAAACATACAGATTATGAAATCTTTGATTGTCTTTTATCTTTTATGGGTAAAACTGAAAATTGCTTAGAAATTAACATTTAATTTGGGACAACAAAAAGTGCAAAAATGATCATTTAAAATGGGACGGGGGAGTATTAAAATTGGATAACAATTCTATTCAATATATTAATATATTTAGAGGACGATTCTTATACAAATGATTCTTATCCTACAATTAGCATTTAACGTGAGAAGTGGTGGGTATTTTTTTTTTTTTAAGAATTTCAAAAATTAGACATTTGGAATTTAGTCTGACGATGCTTAAATCTAATTTAATGGCATTTCAAAGTTCATATTTTTTTTTTGAACGGCCAACAAATAAAACCCGAGCATTCTTGGAGCACCTTTTCGACAAATTCAAGCAACCTGCGAGTACCCGAGTTGTCAAACACCAATTACGAGGAAAACCCTGTAACTCACCCGTCCGTAGGCACGATGATGAAATTACCGGTAAAACCCGTCTGGCTCAAGAATCAAACCCAGGATATCCTAGGTCTTCTATCATTGCCCACCAATATCTCTACCACTATACCACGGAGTATAATGGTATTGACTCAAAGTTCATATGGTTTGAGCGTTTAATTACTTGAATGTTTAGTGTTGGTTGGTCCCCGCCTTCATTGCCTGTAAATAAAACAATTAATGAGCAGCATACAAATTTACGCATCATATATCGATGAAAGTTTAAGGTAATCAAGTTACAATAAGTATTGGATTTAAATAATCCTAACTATCAGCTATTGGTCACCATCGGTCTCAATTAACGAAATGAGTGCTGACGGTCCCACCTTTTTACATATTGTTCATCAACGGACCATAACTAACATAATACTAATAGGGAGTTTAACACGCAGAAGGGAATTTGACACACAAGCATGTCATATCAGATGAGAACGGTGACGGCAAATAGCTGATAGTTAAAAAATAGGCAATATGTTAATCATTATCCGTTAGTGGACAATATGTTAAAAGGTGGAACCGTCAACACAAATTTCATTAGTTGGAACCAGTGACGGTCAAGTGATGATAGATGGAATTATTTAAATTCAAAACTCCGTTATAAAACTATACCTTCGTATACTTTCATGGTGATGATGGGAGCCACAAGGCCCGAGTAAGATACTCCTTTTATGTAAAGTGGATTCTTCAAAAACTTAGGATGGTCCATGAGAAACTATTCTTCAAACAAAACAAAACAAATCAAAAATCCAAAAGTACATGTTCTTAAAAAAAAAAAAAAAAAAGTATGCTTTCAAAGGCAGACAATTTAATTATGTGGTTGAGATTGAAAACCAAAGTTTGAACACTAATTACTCCTAAAAATCATCTTCAAAGGTAATTTTACCTGGTATAGTGAGGTGAAAGGTAAAAAAATAAGTGATGCCAAGAAGACGGCATGTAAAATATGGTGAGGGAGGGGGTGGGGGTAACAAGAGAAACGTTGAGTTGGAGTTAAATATTTTGTATATTAATTAAAGTTAAAAAGTATTTAACTATCATTTGTCCCGTGCTCACTGCCAACCTCAACATGACCCCCAACACTCTAGATCACGTCTAAGGTGGTGGTGTTCCGCGTCCCATGCCTACGTGGTGTGGGCACTACGGCCCTTCGGCTTTCATAACACCTGCTCTAATATTTGACATAAATTTAGGATTGGTGTAAGTATCTACTGTACCTTTTTCATAAATTCATGACCTTGTGCAACCATAATACTATCGCTGCTAACCCATGCCTCTTTTGTTTTAGCATAGGAAAATCCACTGCCAGCAAGCATATCCACAAATATGATACTAGCCATCTACATTCATAATTAATTTACATCAACAAGATTATAAAGTCTGTATAATTTCAATATGAAAATATGATTAATGTAAAATATGAAGACTATACCAACCTTTGTCCATGAGTATTTGTTCAATAATAAGGTGGTAGTTGTCGTGTCTTTATCAACGTTAATGCTAAGTGGGCCTACGTACAACCATTTCCCACAATAATTGCAATATATATATTCTATTTTCTATATATACAATTCAAGAAGATGTGAACAGTTGAAAAACGTTATTGGTGGCTTTAGACGGTGGCTCCATGGCATTGGATGGTACGTCTTTTTTTTTTTTTTTTTCTGTTTGCCACTTTTCTTTTTTCTACATTTTGGTGGGAACTTATTAACAACGAATTGTAGATCAACTATTAGTGCATAGGCCTTCCACGCTCGCCATCTGGGTTTGATTCTTAGGCATGTTTCTCAAACAAGCTTTTTGCCTTTTCTTATTTTTTTCATTTTTTTAGGTTTGTTTTGTTATATTTTTCTTCATCTTTCTTTCTTTTTTCATTTCCTTTTTCTTATTTGTTCTTTCCTTTACTACAGATTTTCAGGTTCCCTTTTTTTTTTTAATTTCTACGTTATAACTCTCGTAACCCATTATATTAACATTAAAAGCGAATTACGACACCGCCGCGAAGCGCGGGGTCAAATACTAGTATATAACATTTCAAATTGATGTGAACAGTTTTAATTTAGGAATCTTGGGCCAACCCCCTCAAATGTTGCTTTTGTCTCTGGGTTTCATTCTTTCTTTTATCTATCATTTCTTTCTGTTATTTATTCATTTCTTTCTGTTATTTATTGTTTTCTTTTCCTCAGATTTGTAGTTTTTATGCATTATAACTTCGTTGTATTAAACATAACATGAACTATGAAACCGCGGCGAAGCGCGAATCAAAATACTAGTTACTGTACATTTTAAAAGAATTATTCAAGATCAAATGAATACTTAATCCATCTAGAAAAGATATCATGTGAGAATTACAAACTTACTTGAGATTTGAGAACATCGAAAACACTATCAAGCAAACAATTTTCTTTTTATTTTTATCTTCTCATAGGTTAATAATCTTTGTAGATATTAAAAAATATATGTAGATTGACCATATATGTCCTTTTGCAAGCGACATATATTGTGTAGTAATAGCAGTTCTCTCAGTTCTCAAATATCTTTATAGTTCTCTTATAATTTGCACTCTTCATCGTTTAAAGTTAGAACTATTAGCGGGAATATTATTTATTGTGATTGAATGTAATTTATCTCCTAATTGTAGGCAAATTAGTTTACCATGTATAGGGATAGAGTTTACCAAGTTTAGCTTGTATCCTCCCTATTTAAAGGGCTCATATTTCTCAATGAAAGGCACACAGAATTCATACGTAATTAACTTGCCTTCATGGTATCAGAGCCTAGTCTCTGCATACCCTAATCGCCGCTTTTCTTTTTTTTTCCGATCTGTTTCTTTCCTGTCCCTGTTCCGATGGGTGACAGACCTGCAAATCCCCTCCCAGACCAGAAAACAACAAGCCTTCATCCTGCATACTCGGTGTCCAACATCACCTCCAAAATACGCCAGCTTGATGGCGTCAAGGTTACGTACTCTGCGTGGACCAAGCTGTTCAAACTCCACGCCGTAGCGTACAAAGTCCTGAACCATATTGACGGTACTCCCGGACCCGCTGCTGATTCAGAGGAATATCCAGCCTGGAAAGAGCTGGATTCGCTAGTTCTTCAATGGATTCTTAATACCATCTCGGACTCGTTGGCGAGTCGTGTTATTCACACGGCCAGCACAGCCTTTGAAGCTTGGGCACAGATTGAAAAAGTCTTGCTCAGCAACAAACAAGCTCGTGCTGCCGCGTTGGAAACTACCTTTGTTAATCTAACCCTTGCTTCTTGTTCGTCTTTAGACGATTATTGTACTCGTTTGCAGGACATTGCAAATCAATTGGCTGATGTAGACCATCCGATCACGGAATCTCGGCTTGTATTACAACTCGTTCGCGGGTTACCGGCCGAATATGATACAACCGCTGCATTAATTAACCAGAATCAAGCTGATTGGGACACCGCCCGCACTATGCTGAACGACGAAAAAATCCGGGTTGAAGCTCGTCAACAAAACCACTCCTCAGCCCTCGCCGCGTCTGCTGCCCCTCCGGTCTCTTCACAGCAGTCTACGGCCCCTTCTTACTACTCTAACCGGGGTAGGGGACGTGGTCGTGGACGCTCTTTCCGGGGTGGTCGTGGCCGCGGCAATGGCTACCGACCCAACTATCAAACCTACCAAAACAATAACCCAACCAACAACCACTCCAACACCACATACCCGCCCTGGTCCAATCCTTCACCCACCAATCCGAACCCAAACCCAACTGCTTACCAGAACTGGGCTTGGTGGTTACCTCCACCTTGCCCGTATCCTACTCAACAGAACTGGCGGCCCACAAACTCTTCTTCCAACCCACCAGCTACCTCTGCACCCTCGGCCCATTATGCGGCCCAATACCCTCCACCCGGTTTCGAGCACTATGTTCCTGGTCCTGATCAGTCTAACAATTCTGCAGCCCCGCAACCCGATCAGCAGCAGCAGCAGGCTCCGCAACAAACTGGTGCTGCCACTTTTGCACAGGGCCAATATCTCACACCTGGGCAGGATTTTGATAACTTACAGCCATCCGAATTAGGGGCCGCATTCACTACAATGGTGCTAAATGAACCGGAGCCGACTTGGACTATGGACACGGGCGCAACTGAGCATCTTACTGCTCACCAAGGTATGATACACGTCCCATCTTCATTACCCGTTCGCACTAAAATTTTGGTTGGTGATGGTAATTGTTTACCTATTCTTGGATCCGGCACTGGCTATCACCCCTTACCAAACCGAAACTACATTTTACCAAACATACACTACAGTCCAAAAGTAATTAAAAACCTTTTGTCGGTCCGTCGTTTTACCCGTGATAATAATGTTTCTGTTGAATTTGACCCTTATGGCTTTTCTTTGAAGGATCTCACCACTGGCAAGCATCTTTCGCGCCATAACAGCACGGGGGATCTCTACCCGTTCACCGCACCTGAACCATCTTCCTGTTTTGTGGCAACATCTTCTCTTCCATGGCATGACCGACTTGGACATCCTGGTGCTCAAGTCTTGGACACGCTTATTCGTTATTTTGATTTTCCATGTAATAAGAACAAGGTTTCCGCTTTTTGCGAGTCTTGTCATGTTTCGAACTCTAAACGTTTACCTTTTTATGCATCTACTTCATTAACATTTGCACCTTTTGATATTATCCATTGTGATTTATGGACCTCTCCCATACTTAGCAAACAGGGTTATAAATACTATATGGTACTTATAGATAATTTCACTCACTTTGTATGGGTCTACCCATTAAAATTTAAATCTGAAACCTTTCCCACATTCACCAAATTTCACCGCCTAATCCACACCCAATTCAATAGGAAAATTAAAACTTTTCAATGTGACCTCGGTGGCGAATTTGACAACAACGCCTTCAAGGACTTCGCCAACCAACATGGCCTCCTTTTTCGATTTGCGTGTCCTCAAACGTCCTCCCAAAACGGACGTGCGGAACGAATGATACGGCGCTTAAACGATGTCATTCGCTCCCTTCTCATTCATGCCAATTTACCACCCTCATTTTGGGTGGAAGCCCTTCATACCGCCACCTACCTCCACAATATACTACCAACCAAACGACTAAATTTCTTCACCCCTACCTTCGCCTTATACCTCCGTCACCCATCTTATGACCACTTACGTGTTTTTGGATGTGCGTGTTACCCAAACACCTCCGCTACACAACCTAACAAACTCCACCCAAGAGCTACCCGATGCGTCTTCCTAGGATATCCACCGGATTTCCGCGGCTATCGGTGTCTCGATCCCACAACGGGCAAAGTCTCAATCTCTCGTCACGTCACATTCGACGAGCAAACCTTCCCATTTACCACCCCCCAACCACCCACATCTTTCCAATTCCTTGATGACACTATCCCACCCGGTTTCACCTTCCATCCGTTCCCACAACCTATCCAACCACAAATCGGCCCACCTCCACCTTCCCCATCAGGCCCACCAAACCCCAACACACCTGGACCATCCACCTTACCTTCGTCCAGCCTGCACATTCCATCTCCTACTCCTCCTCAGCCCATTACCTACACCCGCAGACCTCGGCCCAACCCAAATACACAACCGCCCCAGCCTGCTGCCACTACCTCCGCATCACTACACCCTTCCGCACCCTCATCCACTAACACCCATCAAAACCAACATCCAATGACGACCAGATCAAAAGCCGGAACCACCAAACCTGTCCAAAAACTAAACCTACACACTACTACCATCTCCCCAATTCCCACTACCTACACTAAAGCCTTTACGGATCCAAACTGGGTACATGCCATGCAAGCCGAATTTAATGCGTTACAGGTTAATGATACATGGGACTTGGTTCCGCGCCCGGATAACCATCCGGTCATTAGATGTATGTGGCTTTTCAGGCATAAGTTCAAATCTGATGGATCTCTCGAGCGTTACAAAGCTCGCCTGGTTGTTAATGGGAAATCTCAAACGGTCGGCATTGACTGTGCCGATACCTTCAGCCCGGTTGTTAAGCCGGCCACCATACGGACTGTTCTATCTTTGGCGGTATCTCGTGCTTGGCCGATTCATCAACTTGACGTGAAGAACGCTTTCTTACATGGCCACCTTAATGAAACAGTCTACATGCACCAACCGGCGGGTTTCACCGATAAACGATACCCCAACTTCGTGTGCCGTTTAAAGAAATCACTTTATGGTCTAAAACAAGCTCCTCGTGCATGGTATACTCGATTTGCTACCTACATTACGAGTCATGGTTTTCAAAGCAGCAAATGTGATAATTCGTTATTTGTATATCGCCACGGTCCACATACCGCATATTTGTTACTATACGTTGATGACATCGTTATTACTGCATCATCTGACTCGTTTCTCAAGCAGATTATCCAGACATTATCCCGCGAGTTTGCCATGACAGACCTAGGCCGCTTACATCATTTCCTTGGCATCACCGTGACACATACGGCTCACGGCCTATTCTTGAATCAGGCACAATATGCAAAAGATATTATTAACCGTGCATCTATGACCACCTGCAAACCGTGTAGCACTCCGGTTGACCTTGCTGCAAAATTAAGTGCAAACGCTGGGGCCCCCTTCCATGATCCGACTCTATACCGTAGCCTTGCAGGAGCACTTCAATATCTTACATTCACAAGACCGGATATCTCATACGCAGTTCAGCAGATTTGTCTATTCATGCATGACCCTCGGGAGCCTCATTATGCATTCATGAAACGTATCATTCGGTATATCCAAGGAACTATTGATTATGGTATACGGATACTTCGTACGAACACCGACTCTCTGGTTGCTTACTCGGACGCCGACTGGGGAGGTTGTCCGGATTCCCGAAGATCCACAAGTGGTTACTGCGTCTTCCTTGGCGATAATTTACTCTCCTGGTCATCCAAGCGCCAACCGACGGTATCTCGCTCAAGTGCAGAAGCAGAGTATAGGGGTGTATCAAATGCGGTTGCAGAAGTCACATGGTTACGCAACCTCCTACTCGAGCTTCATGTTCCATTACGGCATGCATCAGTGGTCTATTGTGACAATGTCTCCGCAGTTTACTTATCCGATAATCCGGTTCAGCATCAAAGAACGAAGCATATAGAGATCGACATTCATTTCGTTCGCGAAAAAGTTCGTGTTGGAGAGATTCGAGTCCTTCATGTGCCATCCTCATTACAATATGCCGACATCTTTACCAAAGGGCTATCAAAGGAGCTGTTCACCTCGTTTCGTTCCAGTTTGACCGTCTGCTTACCTCCCGATCAAACTGCGGGGGGCTATTAGCGGGAATATTATTTATTGTGATTGAATGTAATTTATCTCCTAATTGTAGGCAAATTAGTTTACCATGTATAGGGATAGAGTTTACCAAGTTTAGCTTGTATCCTCCCTATTTAAAGGGCTCATATTTCTCAATGAAAGGCACACAGAATTCATACGTAATTAACTTGCCTTCAAGAACGAATACAAGGATAACTTAACGTCTCATACCCGTTCCATATAACAAGGCAAGTAAAGCCGAAGTTCCTGGGCCACCAGGGATGTAACAGATAATAGGGTCTTCTTCAGGATTGTTCTGTGACTCGACAAAATAATAAAATAACTGGACTTCTTCCTTCTCCCCTACTCCAACATAACTTCCATCGATTCCGATCCATGCAAAACATATAAGCACTAATTAGAAACTTGTATGAACAAGTTGATATCAAATGCAGTTGTAGCCAATTGAACAAATATAGATTGGACTCATGTGTTGTTGGTTCCTTGTTTTTTTAATGAAATATATAATCGATGGATGGTAGAATACAATAGATATATAATTATACATACCCGGTTTCAAGTTTAAAAGGAAGATCACCAGAATATCCAGGAAGGTTTTTGATAATTGATCCTGAATGCGATAAGGTTATGAAGTAGGATTGAAGTGTTAGAAGAAGAAGAATAAAATGAGAGAAAATCATCAAGTTTTCTTGACTCCATTTCATGATGGTAATCGCATGATTGATTTCCTTGGCCTTTCTTTCATATTTAAAAACTGTGAAATGCTTATTATATGTATATTTGTCCATGTGCATGTGGAAATAAATATATTGTGATTTGTGACAAATTACCTAAACATCAGGTGGAAAACTTTTATAAATATCCCTAAATACTCAAACGAGGCTTCATATTGCTTAAATTTGTATACTTTCATGTGTGAAAATGGGCGGGGCACAGGGCGGATCCAGGCCACTGTAGCGGGTGATTTGAAAAAATTTACTAAAAGAACTCCCTGAAATTGAAAAAAAAAATTGTGGATTTTTAGATCCGTCACTAGCGGGATGTGCGTTTGTTGAATCTACTGCTATAAAAGTGGGCATTCACGACTAAGAAAACATGTTGCAAATTTAGAGATCGTTTTATGACCAAAACCGAATCTGCCACAAAAAAATATATATATGAAAAAAACAAAGAAAATACATCAAAATTAAAATAAAATAAATCCAGAGTGCAACAAAAATGAAAGTACTAATAAAATTATAAATAAATTGGTGTCACAAATTAGTCGTAATATTTGCAACTGTTAAAAATTGGTCACAAAAGTATTTTTACAGGATCTCACCCTATTTGTATATAGCAGAATCGGAAAAATGTCATAAAAAACACTAAACTTTATGTTTTTTCTATCTAAATTCATTCAACAATTTTTTGCATATAAAATCACTACATTTTCAGTTTTTTTCTTATAAAAGTCACTCAATATTTATTTATACATAGAAAACGCTATATTTTCTGTTTTTCTCATAAAAGTCACCAAACATTTTTTGTCGCATAAAACCCCTTAAATGTCAATTTCGAAAAAAAATTGATTTTTGTTTTAAACGAGTTGACGTAACCCGCGCGTTGCTGCGAGATGTTGCTGAATCTGCATTTTTTTGTTATAGCAAAACATTGATTCATGGGTCACCTTATTAGTCTAAGTCGACATAAATTATTTATTAGGGTAAACTATTAAAACATACATAATAAATAAGTTTGTATAAGAAAAACCTGAGGTCATGCGATGTATGGGGTAAAAAATTCATATACTTATTAGGCACAACTATTAAACCATACATAATAATCATCTTACATAATATTTAGGCACAACTATAAACAATTGTTACCCAAAACAGAAGTAGTTGTTAGTGATTTGTGTCATGAATTTGGACAAAGGTTGCTAAATATCTCATATTGAGCACTAACCTATGTTTTTTTAAGACAATACAAATCCAACCATCAAAGCATACAAATACACCCAACAATTAGAATCCTAAAATAAAGTGAACTAAGTCATTATTACATCACATTAACGATTTGACTAATACATGTGCTATAACATATAGTTTGAGAGCATGTGAAATCAAAATTTTTTTACAATAGGGTATAAATTGGTAGTAGATACAATGATCCAAGAAAGTTGCATGGTGCCATGGTCTATACATTATCTGCATGAAAGAGAGGAATAATTTTATGATATGTGTAAAAGTAAATTGTCATATATGGTTGTCATCGATATAATACATATTGATCAAAGTTACCAAAAATGCATGCATGGAATTAACCTTCTTGATTATGGTTTGGCATTGTCTACAACTTTAGTCTGTTTGTTTCTGTTAATTTGTTTATGTTAAAAAATGCATGAGATATAAAATCAAAATACAACACCACCTTTATGCCACGGTTACATGCATAATTAGTAACTTTTATAGTAAATGGAAATTTTTATTTGTACCGTACTGTACGATCACTTTCCTTATCCTTTTTTTTATTTTGTTGATGGTCCTGATGAAGTGCTTGCAATATCAGTGATTGAACTTTTTGGTTCAAAAACCTTGTTCACTTGAAGGAGATTTTGTGTCATGTCATGTTCTTGAAAGTTGAAACTATATCTGGAATAATTTTGGTTTTCCTCTTATAGCTCGTAATGGTAATGGTAAAATAATTGGGCTTGGAAAATCTTCTTTTAACAACCATATCGTTACAATCAATTCCATGTAAATTTGTCATCACATCATTAAAGACGACCACAAATACCGAGGATGTATAATATGTAATACAAAATTTGAACAGGTGTTGGCTAAAGTTGAATAAAAAAACATACTTTACATTCTATAAAGTTGTTTTGAGCAGTAGTGGAAAAAAATTCATTAACAAAACAGCAAGCATCATATTAATTACAATCTCAAATTTATCTACCACCACTCTAACTGACTAAACAACCACCAACAAACAAACTAACAATACAAAATATAATCACATACAATTTCACTAATAGACCAAAATTCCTTTTAACAAAACAATAACACTCACTGGGCACATCAAATAACTGACCAAACAAAAGAACTAAAATTCCCTAAATTAAAAGCAAATTGCATTAAAAACACAGATTAAACTTCCAGCCTCAGTTGGGTTTTTAGGCTTGTTGGTGTGCCATCGGGGAAGGAACTCGGGGACATGAGGTGGACAACTCCCCGATCGGGAACACCGCCCCCCCCTAAAAAAATTCGGTGCCTTCGGTGAAATTTCCCCCTTCTCCCCTTGTCATGTGATTGGCCCATTTTTTTTCTTTTTTTCTTTTTTTCTTTTTAATCAACCTTTATCCAATAAAAAATGAAGGGGGATTAAGGGAATTAGGGGAGTACCATTTCCAAACATTGGGGGAAGAAATGGGAAAAATGAGGTGGCGCTGACGTGGCATTTGGGGGAGTTGGGGGAGTTGGTCTCCACACCATATAGTCTTAGAAAGAAAAAAAAAGGTGAATCAATAGCCAACTCCAACTACGACGTTCAATTAAGCATAAATATGATTAACAGGACAGATTTATCAAATAAATTTGGCATTTGCGGATCAAAGAAATTTGTTTATGAAAAATCTAAGTGGGTCAAGGGGCATGAAACATGATGGAGATCCAAGATGACAGACATATTAGTAAATAAATTTAAAAGTAAAATGGACGGGTCAGTAAGTTATGTTTCGTGACTAATTAAAACAAAAATACAAAAGATATGTTCTCTTCACATAATGATGCAAAGAATAAACAACAACACATTTGATAGTATATGAAATATTCAAACCCAAAGCAACCCAACAATTTAACTTTATAAGTGAACATATTGAACATTACAAGTGATGCAGTTAAATAACACAAAGTGATATATAATAAAAGTGATCTTATTTCTTGTAATATTACTATGATCTCACATACTAAACAACTGCATCAAGTTCAATATAGATCACTTGTGTTGTTTAAGTCTATTAAAATAACACAAAACGACCAATAATGAATCTGGTATAAATATGGCCAAAATGAATGTATACCGTTAAAAAAACCTGAAACATAAAGACTAAAAACAAATATAATCAAACCAAACACAATCGAAAGTAATAAGAACAATCACCAAATCTAGTAATCAAACCCAAAGTAATAACATATTGTGCCAATTAACTGTTTGAAGATTCATTTAAAGATTGGAAAACAAAATTAACCATTTTGAGTGATTTAATTTCAATTATAGATCCATAACATGAAAGAAAAACAATAAATAGTTTGGCCGAATCAACATACAACAGAACTGGTCTTTGCAATAGCAAAATTTTAGTGATTGGAAAGCCAAATTAACCATATTTTGAGTGATATGATGTAATTTCACGTTTAGATACATGAAATATAAAAAAAATGAAAGCAATAACCGATTAAGTCTCAACCGTCGTACCACCACATCCACATATAATTCACATATCATATTCCAATTTCTATCGTATGTTTGCTACAAGATAAAAGTTTCTTTTCCATTATCTGTATAAAAAATCATATATGCAGATAACCAAAGAAACATCATTCGCATATCATATTCCAATTTATATAATTTATATGCTAATTGCAGATAAACGAAAACATAAATTGACTTCAAATTTTAGGAGTGTATGGCTATAAAGTAATACTAACTAAAAAAACATCAATGGTGTCTAAACATATCATACCATCACATCTACCTTTGCTCACCATTATCGTGATATTCTCATCAAATACTGGGACAAAATCAAATCCACATTTAATCGATCAAGGAGTTAGCCAAATAATGTCGAAATAGGGTTACTGAATTTAGGGGCAACCATGGCGATAAGTTTCTTTATTGTTTGATTTTAGATGTCGTAAATAAAAAAAAAACCTAATTACAAATTCAAACATTACAAAGTCAAACAAAGGTAATAAATTGGGGTTAAAAGAAACGTTACAAACCGGGTGAGACTTGAGGATTGGTTTCACTTGTAGAATTTAGGATGGAAATGGGGCGGTGGTTAGAATGACTATTGAAGAAGATATATAAAGAAAACGGCTGTGGGGGAAGTGATTCAAAAAAGGACAAAAGGGAAAAACGGTTACTAAAAATCTAACGGCAGTATAATGAACGTTAATTTGGACGTGAAGTTAGTAACTGTTTGGACGATTTTCCGTTAAGTTGGTAATTGTATTATATATAATAACTCCGAACCAGAACTCCTAGTTGTGTTTGCTTATGTGTTGTATAGGTGGTCTATATATTTTTTTTTTTCCTCAAAAAATGTCAAAATGATGAAGTTGATTAAGAAAGTTATGTACTTCACTCGTCTTATATCGATCAAAAAACAATGCTTATTTGTTAATATAATTTTTTCTTGTTACTTAAGAATTGTATGACTATTTAAATTAGCGAAACTAATATTACTTCGATTGCGATAAAAGTTTTTTTGTCATGTAATTTGTTACAAAAATAAATATATAATTACAAAATATCTTAAAAACTATAATAAAATAAGCACATGACAAAAAAATAATGTTGGGTGACTTTTATGAGAAGAGACATAAAGTATAATGTTTTTTAAGTACAAAGAAAAGAAATGTTATGTCTTTTGTAAGAAAAAACTAAAAGTGTGATGTTTTTTATATGTAAAAAAAATTGTTGAGTGACTTTAATAAGAAAAAAAAACGAAAATTTAGTGTTTTTTTATGATATCCCCCATTAGAATCAGGCGATTATGGAATATTTATGTTTTAAATTTTAATAATTATTCGTTTATCACAAGCTTCTATGGCAATGTCGTGTAAGAGTTAAGAGTTTAGCGACAAAGTTGAATCAGTGTATGTACTTAACTTTGGGGTAGAGTGTGATCTAGCAACATATTCATCGGATGAATTATCATGGATGACTAAAATACCCTAGTGGTGTTCTTTATGCAACAATTATTAAACAAATTATACGGTGCACATCAAGCGAGAAAAACATAGATTAAACAAATTAGAAAACTCAACATGTTGCCAAGAGAAATATATATTTTTAATACCACAGTATTAAAAAGTTATCGATGCATTATTGAAGTTACTATTATTATTGATATAAAATATATATAACTAACTGATTACCTTGGGAAGGTCTCGGTGTTAAAAAAAATTATTATGACTTAATAAAAAATGCTAAAAGAAGAAAACTCAAATCACGAATTGTCAGCACCACTATAACATCAATTATATACAATCGGAACAAAGAAATATAAACCATTTCGACTGTTACCGTATTCCCTAACTGCGTAATATGTTGCCATATCAATTATATTGGTCCCCTATGAATTTGATTCCTATATTAGTCACTAATAATTACAATAGAATACCACTACATAAGCTAAAGTAAGGACATAAACTTAAATCTAAAACAAAACTCAAATCACGAATCGTCATCACAACTATAACATCAATTATCTACAATTTGAACAAAAAAATATAAACCATTTTGACTGTTACCATAATGCCTAACTGCCTAATACGCTACCAATCACACCTTATGTATCACTTTTATCAAAAAAAAAAAAACAAAGCTAAACTTATGGACCACCACTTTTCTTTCTTCTATCCTTTTCTACTACTCAATCAAAGTAGTCCCAAATCACAAATTAATGCTTTACATTAAATATTATTATTAAACTAACTTCCTATGGAAGTTTAGTGATCACACACATAATATATACACTGCACCTATACTTCACGCACCTTCCGCATTCACTGCACAAAACACATGTCTGTATACCTAAAATTCACTAAATTGATAACAAATTCACATTTCAATAAACAATTAACAACCACATGCCTATTCGGATATATAATTCTCAACACGGTAACAAATAATAATATGAATTAAAGACACTGACTTGATTGCTTCTTGGGTGTTATGAACTTCTCCTGGAATATCATCATCCTGCACCAAACCCATCAACAACACAACAGTCTTTCATAAACCCCCTAAAGAGCTTAGGAAAGCTCGGGCTTGGCTTATTTACACCCATGGTGATGTCATCAACCAAACGTATCCGAGGCATATGTCAGTATATGTTAGCTTAGAGTAGTAAAACAGGTATAATAGTCTTTGATAAACTTTATTTGCATAGATACTACTCTTATGTTTATGTGAGCTCTATGGTGATTGAAACGCAAGCATGCATGCCATACCATTGGGAAAAAAAGTCCCCCCCCCCCCATTCCACGTTATCGGTCAAATACATCAACATTGTTGCTACTCTTTGACCACCACGCTTCAAGTTGAACTACAAGAAAATAATATTATATTCAATTACAAAGAATAAAAGAACAAATATATTGATACATGGGATTATTATATTAACAGCTTACTGCATCAGAGAAGTAGTCATGATGGGGTCTGTAAAACTGATTTGGCTCATACCTGTGCTTTTGTAGATGTTTGCTTTAATACTGAAAATGCATTAGTATTCCTGTGAATCAATGCCAAGTGAACTCATCAGATAAAACACTCACCTTAACACTTGAATCAATTCTCCATTTTCAATTGGAATTTGAGAAAATGTAGAAATTCGTTTTTCAATTGCCTGGTTTTGCAAATAAAAAGGGTATAACATTCAACTGTATTAAAATGGTCAAATGATAAATGGATATGTGCACACACAGTCATACACACACAACTCAAGTATTGGTAAGAATTGCAAGAAACTAAGAATTAATTTAATTTTGTAAGAAACCAATGGAATTTTAGATAAATGTTGAAGCATTCTCCAATTAAAGAAACTCGACAAATTCACATTTTTATATGTGTACCCAGATGAGAACATAGATGCACAGACACAAGTCATACAACCAGATGCTCAAATATAAATTTGTGAATTTGTTGACTTTCATGCTTCTAAATTTATCAAACACTTTATCAGATGTGTGTGTGTGTGTGTATATATATATAATTGTAAAAATTGTAAATTTGCCAACTTATATGATTCAAACTCAAAATTTTGATTTGTTCTTACCAATATTTTGAGTTTATTTGATCCTGGTTATATGTGTGTGCATGTGTGTAATACAAGGGAAGCGAAGCATACTCACATGTATCATTGGATGCTTCCTATCTTCATGGTTTAAAAACATGCCAGAACTTGTTCGAACATTACTCTTAATTCCCTATTGAGTATTGTATGCAGAAATCATATCCACTTGACTCCCTAATGAACTTATTATCTTTTATAGTCAAATAAATTTTAAAAATAAATACAATTATACAAGACTCAAACTAAGAACCCTAGAAACTATTCTACAACCCAGATACACTCAAATATTCAAAATCAATCCATTTAATCTTACTGACATATCTAATAGAAATAATTTGCTTATGTTAAAGCATTCCTGTTCTATTAGTATTCTATAAGAAAAATAATCAATTCATCAACAAACCTTTGGATTCAAATCAAACATTAAACCAATCCGAGTAATAATCGAACCTAAGATCGATGAAGGATGATGGAAGGTTGAAGAAGGAGAGATAAAAGATGCATGCCTTATTAGCAAAAAAATCAATACAAATTTCGAGATTAGCAGCAGCGCCAAAACCTTTCAAACCAACCTGCAACAAAACAAACATAATCAATCCATCATCGAACCTGAGATCGGTGAAGGATGATGGAAGGTTGAAGAAGGAGAGATAAAAGAGAGAATGTTGTTTATGTGTTTGATTTAGGTTTTAGGGTTTGTGATGAATGAAGGAAAAGAAAAGGCATTATATATGATAACCTTGTTTTTTTTTAATTATCACAAGAAGCCACGTGGCACATTCAAAGAGGGGAGGAGGCTACCAATGAATGTCACATCATCAAACATCAATTCTTTTATATATATTTATAGATTTATAGATTATAGATAATATATGTTATTGGAAAGTTATATATATCACCTCCAAAAAAAGAGTTGGTAGCGTGAGAGTATAGTAAAAGTGTTATTCTATAAGTGATTTGAGAATTCTAGTCAAAAAAAACATATCAGAGGCGAAGCTATGTAGAGAACAACAGGGTTAAGCGGCACCTTAGTTATCTCTTTTATATATAATATTCTAAAATGAAATTAAGAGTGACCTCAATAAGAAAATTGGTTGAGAAAAAAATTTCAGAATTGCCTTCTAGCCAATGGACTAATGTGTGTCTTTCTAAGACCTTTAGGTCACGGGTTGTAGATTTTCTCTCGCCAATTTTGTTTCACGTTTTCCCCTACTTTGCTCCAACTCAACTAATGTTCTCTCATGTATTTGTTTCTAATTTGTGTAACTTATGAAGTGTTGTGAAAGACTGTGCTGGGAAACAAAACATAATGTACTGGATTTTTAGTCCATAGTGAAAGATGGAGCTCATGTATTATTGTATATCATTGATGGTCAGATTGATGATTTCTTTTTACAATGTTGAATGTTCATTCTTGAAGTTTTAACTTATAACATCTAATCATTTGAAGGAGAAACTCCCAATGAAATCATCTTTATATCGAAGACATATTCAGGTTGTTGATAAGGCGTGCCCATTCTGCAATGAAGGAGATGAATCGGCTGCACATTTGTTCACAGCATGTGCAACTACGTGTGGTATATGGCAGGTGATAGCAAGATGGTGTGGAATCCCGAGTATTTTCGCATTTGAGACAAAAAGATTTGGATTGGAGATCATTGCGGATGTGAAGACGTATGGTTTTTTATGGTATAAACATAGAAGTAAAGGTAGTGCGTGTGATTGGGATTTATGGTGTAATTTAACTTTGATGTAATTGTGGTTTGTGGCGGCTCGATCTCCTCCTTGAAGACGAGTTGTGCCGGTTTTAATGAAGTTCTTTTTCAGAAAAAAAAAAAAAAATTTGAGTTGGTCTATAGTTTTGGGAAGTCTTTGGTGTAAGAGAGCATAGTTCAGAAGATCTAGTTCGTTGTTTCTAAGATTATACTTGTTTTTCGTCTTTCTTTCTTTTACACGGTTTATTTTATTGTTTATAATAACTATTAAAACACGAATTTATACACATTGTCACAATAATAAATTCTTCATGTTAAAATGAACATAAGTTTTTTTAATTGCTAAAATGAAGTCCCATCCCGTGTTGTTGGTCCCTAAATTTCTAACACAAATACCCTCTACCTTCTTTGTTTCTTTCTTTCTTTCTCTTTCTTTGTGTGTGTGTGTGTCTACCAAGTGCAACACTGCAACTCCTCCAACTCGATCAACCTCGATTTAAGCAGCAATGCCAAGGTTTTATTTTTTTAGAGTAAATTACTAAAACCGTCATTGTGGTTTGGCCAAATTTGCCACTCCAGCCCAATCTTTTGAAAAAATAGGGCAAAACAGTCCAACGACTTAACCCAGTTAAGTTTTTGACGTTAAGTCAGGGGCATTTTTGTCAACTCACTTATAATTTCAGCTTCTTCCCCATTCTCTTCTTCCCTAATCAGATCCACCACCCATCACCATCTTCACCTTTCACCACCACCACCACTACCTACAAAGAACAACCCCTGACCTTCCTTGTTTGTATCAAATAACAATAGCAGTTAGTTTTAATTAATAATATTAATCCATCACAAACAACAGCCCCTAACCTTCCTTAAATCTACTATACAAGCCTCATAACAGCTTTGTGATGAGGATAAGCAAAGCAGCCTCATAACAGCTCATCTCCTATGAACCGACCCGAAAATGTTGAACCTTCCAGCACTACTATGAGCCACTTCTGCATCAATGCATTTCGCATGTCTCTATATTCACTATTTATCTTCTTCATCACAATCCCTAAGAACTATCATGGCTCCGCTTTCAGATCTTGTTAATCTTAACCTCATAAACTCCACCCCTAAAATATGTAATAAAAGCCCTAATTATGGAAATAGGATAGTGAATTTTAATCGATTGAGGTTAGTTTTTGATTGTGTAACAGATTAGGTTGTTGGCTGAAAAGAAGCAAAGTTCGTTCAGGGTTAATGGGTTAGTACTTATTAATACATTAGTTGGATTATTTAAATTGGGTTTATAAAGTTGTTGTTGATTAGAAGTTTCTCAATTCAATTGGAACCAAAATATATGTTAAGAACTTACATTGAGAGATCATGTCATGATAACCAGACTCGCCGGCGTTCAAGCTCCGGCCAAGCACTGTTACCCCTCAATCCTTGCTCCAAAACCGTAAGCCTTTATACTGTTTTGTTCATTCTATAGAGTGTAACAAAAATGAGAAGGGAGAGAATGATACAAAAACACAATAGATCATGAAATATAACACAATGAGCCACAAAATATAACATAGTGCTAAAAAAACATAACACATTAGGGGTGTTCATTGGTTCGGTTTACTGTTTATTTGGTTTATTCGATTCGGTTTATTCGGTTTTCAGAATTTTGTACCTCTAACCAAAAACCAAACCAAATTCAACCAAATTGAATTTGGTGTGGTTTCGGTTTAAAACCAAACAAACCAATTTCAACCAAACAAACCAAATTGAAACGAAGTTTTTTTTTATCTAACATATCTACCTCTATGTTCCAAAATCCGAAAAGAAAGTTTGCAATTAATATAAACCAAAAAATCAAACCACGCAAACACAAACATCATAAAAATTAGAAATAGTAAGTCTTTGCCAATTCCACAAATATAAATAAACTTCAAACTTAAATCTTTCTCCAACTCGAATTATTGCCTATAAATTTGTGGGCTTTATTTTGGGTTGGTTTTCCTTTTAATATTTTGGGCCTATATATTATATATGGGTTATTAAATATTATTATTTTTATTTAATAATAAATTATTTTACCGGTTTATTCGGTTATCCAAATAAACCAAATAAAAAAATTGTAGAACCAAAAACCAAACCAAACACCGAATAAGCAATTCGGTTTCGGTTAAAACCAAATCAAACACAAAATTCATTGTTCGGATTGGTTTTTTCGGTTATGGTTATGGTTCGGTTTTCGGTTTTTCTGAACACCCCTATAACACAATGCTAAAGAAAAAAGACACAATGAATTGAAAAAAAAAATGATACAATGATGAAAATAAGAAAAAGACACAACGGTACATAAAAGACACAATGATATAACGCATATTCTAAAAACTACAAGCTAAAACCCCTAAAAACGAATACCTAAAAACTAACATCATATGGTTTGATAAGACGGTTTCAATATCGCTTAAATGAGTTCAATCGGGGTCCGTTTGATACCTTTTATACGACTTCCTATTTTTCTTTCACTGTGTATTTGATCCTAACCCTATTGACTAATTTAATGATAGTCTTTTAAAAGAATCATTAAAAGGCTACCAAAGAGCCCTTAATCTCATAAATAAAGACACTTTCAACTTGATATCCGATTTTTGGATATCTGCTGTCAATATTCATTATCCGAAATTTTTGTATATCCGAAAACCAAATAATCTAGTTTTGAACACCCTTGTTTTCAAGATACTTCAAAATACCCAACACCACGGGACTAAAAGTCATTTAGTACATAATATTTACTAGCTGATTACCCCGGGATTGTCCCGGGGGTTAAAAAAATATAATATTACTTGATAAAAAAAGGATAAAAGAAGTAAACAGTCTCAACCTCTTTTAATGTTAAAGAAAGTTGTTCTAATGTTTATACTATCAAAAGGGTTCTCATTCTACGTTCCCAGCTGATTAAAAAATCTCAACCTCTTTTAATGCTAAGCATATCGTTATAGCACATGAACATGAGCAATTCATATATGTAATAGTAGGTTCAAAAACATATATACTATCATAACATGATTAGTGACTTGCCTATATAAGAAATTACCTAAATACATTGTATTTTTTTCTGCATGAACAAACAACTCACTAAAAAAACATTTTTTTCGTTTTTGTATAGCACTATATATGGTGCTCGTTGGAAAGATAATAAAGCGATCGTTAATTTGGTGTAATTTTTTTCAAAAAAATGTCATATATAAAAGTTACTAACGTTTAAAATTTGTGAGCGAAAAAATAAGAAAAAAATAAAGATAAAAATAATAATTAACATATTTGAAATTGTAAAATAATTAATAGTTCACTAACATTTAAAAAATGTGAGAGTAAAATAAGGAAAAAATATTAATTAACATATTTGAAATTTTAAGATAATATAGATATAGATTTTATTTAAAAATACAAAATAAATAAATTTAAAAGAAAACGCCACATGGCGATCTTTATTGAATGTCACCTCATACAAACTCAATTCTTTTATTATAAGTTATAGATTATAGATTTAGGGTTAGGATCAAATACACAAGACACTTTTTCTAGGAAGAGTGAGAAGGATTGTGATCCATTGATTATATAATTGAAGGGTTGAGATTAGTTTGTTTGAAAAAAATAAATAATAAATTAGAGAAAGGGCATAAAAGGAAAACCACATTTGTTGACTTTCTCTCTCCACATGCAATGCACATGTCAATTCCCCAATCATTTTAAAACGTCTATAACTTTTTCATACGACATTTTTTTTTCAAAAAAATTTCACCATATTAACAAGCGTTTTTTTATCTTTAATATGAGTACCACATTGCTACATTAAAATTAAAAAAAAAAATCCGTGCTAAATGGGTTTTTTTTCTCCGTTGTGTCTTCTGCATGTTCATTGTGTTATAGTATGCATGTGTGCTTTATAAATATGTTATTTATGTTTTTTTAGTCTACACATGATTTAACTTTGTCCATTGTGTTTTTAGTATGCTTTTAATTGTGTTTTACGCAAATGAGTTTTGTATTTAAGCGTATATTGTGTTTTATTATGTTGTTCATTGTGTTTAAGTCTATTATTCATTGTGTCTTAGTCTTCTGTTCATTGTGTCTTTTATATGTCGTCCATTGTGTTTTATTAGACTGTTCATTATGTTTTATACCCTATTGTCATTGCATATTTAATTGGTACTCATTGTGTTTTACGTTATCTCCATTGTGTCTTACGCAACTGGGTTTTCAACTTTTTTTCCAAAAGTATTCATTGTGTTTTAATCTTCTGTTCATTGTGTCTTTATTATGTCCTCCATTGTGTTTTACACAATTGGGTTTTTAACTTTTTTTTTTCAAAAGTATTCATTGTATTTTAGTCTTTTGTTCATTGTGTCTTTCGTATGTCATCCATTGTGTCTTACGCAACTGGGTTTTCAACTTTTTTTTTTCAAAAGTATTCATTGTGTTTTAGTCTTCTATTCATTGTGTCTTTAGTATGTCGTTCATTGTGTTTTACTAGACTCTTGATTATGTTTTATACCCTATATTTAATTGGTGTTCATTGTGTTTTACATTCCATTGTGTCTTACGCAAGTAGGTTTTGAATTTTTTTTTCAAAAGTATAGCAATATGCTACTCATATTAAAGATAAAACGACGCTCAATTTTATGGTATAATTTTTTTAAAAAACGGACGACGTATAAAAAAGTTACGGGCATTTAAAAATGAAGGTGGAAATGGCATGTGACTTGCATGTGCATATGTTTTTGACAAAATTACCCCTCCCACTTGTTAATCCTTTGGACACATGTCATTTTCTAGTGGCTTCTCACCTTCTCATTTTTTGTAGCCTTTGTAGAATAACCCAACCCTATAGATTTATTATCAGTATTCCATAGTAAATAACTTCTAGTTTCTGCCGATCAAAAAAAATAAATAAATAACTTCTAGTTTCCAATTATTCGTGATTTTGGTACTTTGTGCCGCTTGTTGAACTACTTAACATTTGCTTACATTTCTCTTCTTTTTCCACAAAAATTTTCCTCTTTTTGATTATCCAAATCCAAACTTTATAGTTTATCCCAAACACATTCACTCTTCTTTTCAACAAAAAAAGTCTACTTTCTTATCAGACCCAAAACAAAACAAAACATGCTCAATTTCAAGTTCTCTTTCATAATTTCACTTCTTCTCCTACCCCTATCATCATCATCATCATCATCACTTGAAGCAATAGAAGGTGTAATCAACCGTCTAGATGCACACAAACCATCTCCATTGTCACAAGAATCTGCAGTTAAAGCTCTTCTTAACAGATTGCTTCCTACCCATTTGTCCAGTTTCGAGTTCAAGATAGTCTCCAAGGTTCAATTTTTATCTTCTTTTTTCTTGTTTAATTCAACCCTTTTTTAATTTATGTATCTTGCTTGATGGGTACTCGTTAATTTTGTGTTTAATTGAGAAAAAATGGTTCTTGGATGATTAACAGTAGAAAACATATCAAAATTGATCTTTTAATATGTTTTAAGTCATGAAAGTTAAAAATATTTAATAAAAGGAGCTTATTTGACATTATATTTAAAATGTGTAGGGATTATGATTCATGAAGTTTAATTAGATGTTTGTGTTGCTTGTATGAATGAATTAGATATTTAAAACTTTAGGTCTTTAAAGTTAAATATGTAATAGGAACTTTTATGCATTATACTCAAATATCAGTAAAATATATATCTTTACTTAAATTTGGATTCAAATATTAGGATGCTTGTGGTGGAAACAGCTGCTTTTGGATAACAAATTACAAGAATTCAAGCAACAAATCACCTGAGATTCTGTATGTATAGCCTACCTATTACCTATGCAGTTAATGCGGTAAAAAATCGGATATCAGTCAAGGGCCGATTGAGATATCAGTGTGATATATATATATATATATATATGAGTAACTTGCATCTTGCAAAACACTAACAACTGTAGCAACTAGGAATTGATTAAGACTTACACTAACATTTAACAATTGGGACTTAAAACACTAATAGCAGCAATAAGAAGAAACACAAATGAAATAACTATGAAGAAAGGTATTGATATCGGGAAAATCGGTGATATATAAGTCAAATAAATGATGTATCAGTCAATATCGCCGATAGTATCGGTACCGATATTACGAACGATATTTGACATGACGGCAGATCACCGATATATCACGGATATTAACTGCATAGCCTATTACATCCAATTCTCTGTATGAATATAGCTACGCTTTCTATTTACAGTTGGTACTTATGTTTTTATTGTATCAGCATAAAAGGCACTACAGCAGTTGAAATCGCATCGGGCCTCCATTGGTACATTAAGTACTTATGTGGTGCTCACGTGTCGTGGGACAAGACAGGTGGCGTTCAGCTAGCTTCTATCCCTCCTCCGGGGAACTTGCCACCTGTTGTGAAAGAGGGAATTATGATTCAGCGTCCGGTTCCGTGGAATTATTATCAGAATGTAGTCACATCTAGTTGTGAGTATGAACTTATACTGTTCTTCTTTTAAGATACTATAAAAGAAGATTCTAATTCAAGTTCTTAAATTAACAGATTCTTATGTTTGGTGGGACTGGGAAAGATGGGAGAAGGAGATTGATTGGATGGCACTTCAAGGAATTAACCTGCCTCTTGCGTTTACCGGCCAAGAAACCATCTGGCAGAAAGTTTTTATGGTGAATAAAAACTATATTTTTTTATTAAGTATGTTGCAAAATCGCCTGTTTTTCTAATCACTATGACTATTATCTTGAATTATATGAAGTCAATATATCAAATTATGAAAATGCAATATGTACAATTTTTTTTTTTTTTTTTTTTTTTTTTTTTTTTTTTTTTGCAATGCAATAAACATCGATTTCATTGCAGGATTTTAATATTAGTGCTCAAGATTTAGACAATTTTTTTGGTGGACCTGCTTTTCTTGCATGGGCTCGAATGGGAAACTTACACGCGTGAGTGCGTTTTATTCGTCAATCATTATTTCTTTAACCTTTTTATTGTATTTGGAGAATGAAAATCATTATTGAATCGTTTAATAAACTTGAGTTGAATTTTGTTTATTAATGAATGTATCAGATGGGGTGGGCCGTTATCGCAGAACTGGCTGGATCAACAGTTAGTCTTGCAAAAGCAGATATTATCCAGGATGATCGAGTTAGGCATGACTCCCGGTAATCGTCTCATAATATTAAAACAGTTCATGTTTTTTTTTTTTTTTTATTTATTATGGTCATAAACAGAGATTAATTTATTTTCTACAGTGCTGCCTTCATTTTCTGGAAATGTTCCTGCTGCACTTCGAGACATATTCCCATCTGCAAACATCACCAAACTTGGAGATTGGTACATAACATTATTTTTTAAAATGTGTTAAACTAATGCTAATCGAGCTCACTAATCTTATTTTATATTAGGAATACCGTTAATGGTAATCCTCGGTGGTGCTGTACTTACCTTCTTGACCCTTCCGATCCATTATTTATACAAATCGGGGAAGCATTTATTAAAAAACAAATTAAAGGTGAACACATGTATTGATTAACCATTTCCTCTGTTCGAGTCATGTGTCCTATATTTACGCAAATTATTGTTTCGTATAATTATTGCAGAATACGGAGACGTGACAGATATTTATAACTGGTAGCTTCATTAACCGTTACATATTTTTTTTTTATTTCATCACTTAACACGTAAATCTTGTATCTTAAAAGATTATGATGTTTTATACAGTGATACGTTCAATGAGAATTCACCTCCAACAAGTGATCCAACGTATATTTCAACTCTTGGTTCTGCTGTTTATGAAGCAATGTCCAAAGGAAACAAGGATGCAGTCTGGCTTATGCAGGTTTTTATTTTATTTTATTAATTTTTTTTATTTTTAAGTATTGTGGGACTTTTGAATTTGTAAACCGTTATGTAAGTTAATTATATTTTGTGCAGGGATGGCTGTTCTATTCAGACTCATCATTCTGGAAGCCGCCGCAAATGAAAGTAAGTTCTTCATATTTTTTTTTTTTTTGGAATTTTTTATTTTTCTGTTGGAAGAAAAGATTGAATCTTGATTGATAATTTACCAAAATATATTTTAAAAATTTCAGGCTCTCTTGCATTCCGTTCCATTCGGGAAAATGATAGTTCTTGATCTGTTTGCTGATGTAAAACCTGTATGGGAATCATCATCTCAATTCTATGGGACGCCTTATGTGTGGTACATTATCATTTCAGTAAATTTTTTCAACATTTGAATTTGTAAAAAAATTTATTTAATTATATCCTACGTTGCAGGTGTATGTTACATAATTTTGGAGGGAACATTGAGATGTATGGCGTATTGGATACACTTGCATCAGGCCCTATTGTCGCACGTGTCAGTGAAAATTCAACCATGGTATGTTTATAACTTTTTAGGTAGACAAGTATATGATTTTTAGGTCAGAGACGGTTTTATATTTTTTGACGATGTGTTTTCTTTCTAATTTTTGTTTAATACAGGTTGGTGTTGGGATGTGCATGGAAGGAACAGAACATAATCCCGTTGTCTATGAATTAATGCCTGAAATGGCATTTCGAAAGGATAAAGTTCATGTTGAGGTGATTAGTGCTTAAACATCTATTATTTTTTTAACTTTTGTTTACAAATTTTTGCATGACAATTAAAAGATATTAACTGCTGACATCGGTAGTCATTAATCTGTTATTTACTAATGCAGGAATGGTTGAAAATTTATTCTCGTAGACGGTATGGCAAAGCAGTGAAACAAGCGGATTCAGCATGGGAAATTCTTCATCGATCAATTTATAACTGTACTGATGGAATCGCTGTATGTTTAACTTTTAAATGGGTCGATTTGGGTTGTTTATACCGTTTAATCCACCCTACCCGCCCATATTTCTACCTTTGTTTAATTAACTTGTTCTAATGCAGTATTCTTCGTCTTTTCAGGACCACAACACGGATTACATAGTTAAATTTCCAGATTGGGACCCGTACTTAAGCATCTACTCTAGCTTCCCAAAACAAGATATCACCACAACGTATAGTAACCGAAGATTTATGTTGACTGAGTCTGACTCAACATTACCTCAACCACATATGTGGTACTCGGCTAATGACGCCATCGTTGCATTAAAACTATTCATCGATGCAGGTGAGGATCTTGCCGGGAGCCTTCCTTACAGGTATTCAATTTTTAAAATTTACAAAATTTCAATGCTTGTTTTTGGAATCATTTGTCAGTTTTTTCATGAAAGAATATATGATTTTCATCTTTTTATAGGTATGACTTGGTTGATCTAACACGGCAAGTGTTATCAAAGTTAGCAAATCAAGTCTATTTAGATGTTTTATCTGCTTTCCAACGCAAAGACCTGAAAGCTGTAGAATCCCATAGCCAAAAATTTGAGCAAATCATTACCGACATTGATGAACTTCTTGCGTCAGATGATAATTTCCTTCTTGGAACATGGCTCGAGAGTGCGAAAAGATTAGCGTTAACCCCTTCTGAGAAACGTCAGGTGAGAATCGATTTATTTAAACCTTTATATGCATAGTTGAGCGTTTAATACATAATCATAAATAATTCAAGAACAAGAGCCCATCTTAACAATTTATTTATTATTAAAAGTTAGAGGGAAAATGGTTAAATTGTTTTATATAACATGGTCTCTCTCTAAATAATTAATTTCGATACCATCTCTTCTCTCTGTCTTTTGAATTTTTTTCAAGAATAGGTAAAAATCAAGATGGAAGAGTGTTTTTGGGTGGTGGATAAAAAAATTTATGAAAGTAGGTAGGTTGCTGAATGGTTCAACGACCTTCAACAAAAGAATTTCAAGGTCACACATTGGATAAGCGACCTTCAACCAAGATCACACATTCAATAAGTGACCTTCATAGGTGATAAATTCAAACGATTCAAGGTTGATGACTTTGAGTGAAGGTAACATATTGAATAAGCGACCTTTCAAAGAAGGTAGCTTATTGAATCAGCGACCTTCTTTGAAGGTAGCTTATTGAATCAGCGACCTTCTTTGAAGGTCGCATATCGGATGCAAGACCTTGAAATTTTTTGTTGAAGGTCGCTGAACCATTCAGCGACCTACCTGCTTTCATAAATTTTTGTATCCACCACCCAAAAACACTCTTCCATCTTAAAAATTACCTATTCTTGAAAAAAATTCCTGTCTTTCTTGTAAAAAGTTTCGTACACATGTGTAGACAAGATACTTATAGTCAATCTACATGTTTATAACATATATTTTTATCTGCACATATGAGTGTTACAGATTGGTTCTCATAATTCTCACATTATTTATGGTTCTGTATTGAACCTTCCCATGTTTGTATATTCTTGCATGCGTGCATCACCATACTCAGTTAATCTCACCGTTAGCAAAGCTAAGGTAGGGTCTAAGGAGGGTAAGATGTAGACAGTCTTACCTCTACCCCGTAGGAACAGAGAGCTTGCATGCATGCATGGTTTCATGAAATAAGTTTTCTCACCTTCATCCTTACTATCATTGCAGTACGAGTGGAATGCAAGAACACAAGTAACAATGTGGTACGATACAACAAAAACGAATCAAAGCCAACTTCACGATTATGGTAAGTTCTTCCACAAGCAACGACTATCAAACTTCATTTGATTGTTTACGGATTTTTAATCATTTTCTTTTGGCCTTTTTACGAGCAGCAAATAAGTTTTGGAGCGGATTATTAGTGGATTACTATCTACCACGAGCTTCAATGTATTTTAACCGTTTATCCGAAAGCTTGAAAGAGAACAAAAGGTTTGAGATTGTTGAATGGAGGAAGGAATGGATATCATACTCAAATAAATGGCAACAAGATACAAAAGTTTACCCTGTGAAAGCCCAAGGGGATGCACTAGCCATTTCGAAGTCGCTTTTCCAGAAATATTTCGAAAAGAAGTGATCTTGGCTACATCAGTCCCTGTACTTTTCAACTAGTTTCTGGTTAGCCCCTGAGTTTCAAAATACTTGGCTATATCAGTCCCTGTCTTCATGTCAAAGTGACGGTTTTTGCAATAAAAGTTTAATATGATGATTCAAAAAGTTAAGATATCAATCTTGAAGTGATCTTCATTTTGTAGAAAGAACTTGCAAATTATCTGTTTTGTCGTTTCTTCGAAGTGTTTTTTTTTTTCAATATATAGCCATGATATTTATAGATATATTATTAGCGAAGGGGGCAGGGTGTAAACGAGTTGAGTCAAGTTCTAACTTAAGAAAGATCGAACTATAGCTTTATATGTTTCATGTTTTAGATGTAAAGTCTGTTTCCAAGTTTATATGCAACATAAAAACTTACAACTTAGCAGTTGTGTAAATAAGTAGTTGTTGGTAGGTAAAGGATGATACTCTTAACAAACTAATGAGAAACAAAACTAACAAACACAAACCAGACCTTGTACTCTATTGGAACCCTCATATGAAAGAACAAGGCTAAAAAACAAAAATTAATCAAGCTATGGAAACATATGAACAAAGCCCAATGATGAACAATCCAATAGTGATAAAACCAAAGCCCAGGGCTAAGGCCGTCTGGTAAAGAAGCGATAGAGGGCCCGCGACCTGCAGGATCCCATGAGGCCGAGTGGAGTTGCGGGGAACACCGCGCTGCCCCTTCGGCGTCCTCGTGGTTTCTGTCCCAAGCATCCCACACCCAAAACTTTGACGGTGATGTATGTTCATAGGTTTTTTAATTGTTTAAAATAATGTAAACAGGATTAATGATGAGTATCGCATGGGTTCAGAATTGGAGGAGATGATGTGACGCTGAAATAACAGTCTAGGATGAGTATAATGAGTGGCCTAAATCCATGTGGCGTTGAACTGACAGTCTAGGATAAGTATAACGAGTGGCCTAAAACCCTGAAAGGCTAGAAAAACAGGTTGTCATAGACTCATGGGAACGGGAGGAGATAATGTAGCGGTGAGTTGGTAGTCTATGATAAGTATAACGAATGGCCTAAAACTCTGATAGGCTAGAAAAAAAAAAAGTTATGTAAGGCCTAAAATATCAAAAACACTACTATCAATGTCCATATCCATATTCGGATGCCAATAGCATATAAGGGGGGATGGGGCACCACCAAATTTGGTCATGGGTATCCCATTACCAACACGGTAACATCGCCGTCGATGGTGCTGGTAAAGGTCCCGTGAACCTTTTCCTGGTTGTAGTTAACGGGATCCTTCACGGGAGAGAGAGAGAGAGAGAGAGAGAGAGAGAGAGAGAGAGAGAGAGAGGAAAGGGAGTGGCAGACTGGCAGTGCAATTATTATTAAGAGAGAGAGAAAGAGAGAAAGAGAGATAAGAGAGAGAGTCGGAAAGGGTAATATATTATTATTATGTGTGAAAATAAATAATTGTTGCGTAAAGACTCAGTGAAGTGTTGTCTCTAAAAAATTGCTTGAGTAAAGTAATATGACATTGCATGATTGGTAGAAATCAGTGAAGTTGAAAAACTACACGGTAAACGCCCCTCCCCTAATAGTCATAATTTGATATTTTAGAAAAACAACAAAAGGGAAAATTAGCTGTTTAGGATAGGAAAGTACTATTTTGACTGAATAATTTGCTAGAATGATATCTCTCTAAGGTGTTGTTTGCTTTTTCTGCATGAAAGGTCTGCAGTGTATGGACCATATTTGCAGACATCTGCATGAGAATAGGTGGACCAAAGGTCTGCAGTTTGCAAGAAGAAGATTGTTTGTTTGTTAACGTCTGCAGGCTGCTGAAATAAACTGAAATTTAAATAAGCTGATTTTTTTACAGCAGTCTGGTGGTGGAACGTGGTGGTGGCGGACGGTGGTGGTAGACGGTGGACGGTGGTGGTGGTAGACGGTGGTGGTGGTGGACCGTGGCAGACGGTGGTGGTGGGTAGTGGTGGTGGATGGTGGTAGACAGTGGTGGTGGTGGACGGTGGTGGTGACCGTGGTAGTGGTGGACGGTGGTGGGTGAGGAGAAGAGAAGATGAGAAAACCTTAGAAGACTTTGGAACAAGTTTCCACCAAAAAGAGGTCAGGAAGACCTTTTTGAGTGAAAGGTCATCCAAAAAACAAACCATCTGCAGACCCCAAACGTCTACGCGGCGCACACAAAAAGAAGTCAGAAGTGCTTCTGAGCAAAAAAACAAATAGCAAAAAACATCTAGCATATAGGGTGATCTGTATTTTTTTTTTCTTTTTTTTATTGTGTAGGTAACATATATTATGTATTTCGACCGATCCAACACAACTTTTTTTTATTTTTAATGTCAACGACAAGATCCTTGAGCTTACTTAGAAAAGATCAATCTATACGTAATGCATTTGAAAAACAAAGTGAACGATAAAAAAGAAAAACGTGTATCAAATTCGATAAGTACTCCGGACATTCTTCATAAATGGTTATTAAATGGTGAACTAACTTTTGTGTTTATGGCTAATTATAAGTGTTACTTTTACCGGTAATAACAAAAAGCTATCATTATTTATGTGACCCTGGTGGAATAAAAGCCTAGGATTCGGCACTACCCTTCGCCGTAATAACAACACTCTCCATCTTCAATGTTGTGAGCTTCTGGTGGGTAAAAGTAAAACGGACAGTTGATGTAAGAACCACTATGTTTTAGGCCAATCGATTTCTTAAGTTTTGGTAAACGGTAACCCTAGGGTTGTAACCAAATAGAATAGGGAATAAGTAGTTCCTGAACCATTCGGGTGGAAGTTTAATTATGTTAAGTTGGTTTATGAAATAAGTGGCCGAACATCAACAAGGTTAATCAAGTGTTCGTTCATATATTTTTTTTGGGTTCTAGGATTCATACACCCCGTGACATCATATTTAGGGTGTATGACATCACATTCTGAATATGTGGCAGCTTCCTATTGGTGTGCGGTGTGGGCCAGGGTGTATGAATCCTAAGGTAGGGGTGTATGAATCCACAATCCCATTTTTTTTATATCCATGTGTATGTATGTCATGATGGAAGTGACACTACAACCTTCCTTTTTGAGACAAAAAGTCAGAGCCTTTTATCCATATTTTAATATTATAAACCCTCGTGTATCCGAGCTGAGGATCAACAATAATAAACTAAAAAGTTTATGATTTGATATACAAATGTTAGTAAAAGAAATAAACAATTAAATCTATATGCCTATGTTTCACTTAAACTATTATCTAATTCGAGTTCAAACACCATAAATTCCACTTAGTCAACAACTTTAACGAAGTGAATCGCCGGTGAAGGTTGTCGCTAATTTTCCGGCAGCCATGGAGGAAAACCAAACGTTTGAAGAGGTGCAAACCAAAAGCCCTACATCGGAAGATGAAACAGCTGACAATTTGGATAATCCACACGAAAAAGTTGCATGCATGGATAATTCCCAAGGTGGCATTAATGGCAACAATAATTTTGTCTCAATTGCTGGCGGGTCCCACCTGGATACGTCCATTTTCTTTGCTGGGCTATCACCTCCCAGATCTTGTGGGCTCCCACATCGTAAAAGACCACGTGTGGACTCTCCTTTGTCTCCAGGCCCAGTTGCTTCCTTGGACCCCTTACCCGAGCCCAATCCCCTTTCCCCTTCCCATCCTGATTCCCCTACCTGCTCTCCTTTCCTATCTGCTCCTCCACTGCAACCTTCCCTTAAGCGCCGAGCAAAAATTCCCAAACGTGCCCCTCACCCCAAGCTCTTCCCCCTGGCTCCCCTTCCCTGCGACCTCTCCCATTTGGTGCCCCCTCCCCCTCCCTACCTCCTCCCTTATCTGCTCACATATTTTCCTTCGCTGCTGGGTCCTCATCTGACTCACCTCCCCTCACCATTCCACCCCCTCCTGCGTCTGCTGGGCTCCTCCATGAGTCACGTGAAACAGCGGCTGTTGGCGAAGCCGTCGGTATCCAAGCAACTGGTTTTGTGGAACAAATTGTCAATAACATCAGGGAAGAAGGCGAAATCAATGTTGCCCAATGATTTTTCTCTCCTACAATATTCGAGGGATCGGAGAGGATCCTAAAATGCTCTCAATTGGTGACACAATCAGAGACTTTAAGGCTAACTTTGTTGCACTTCAGGAGACAATGCGTAGTGACGGGTCCAAAATTCCGGTTTCGAGAATTTGGGGTAGAAGACCTATGCAATCAGATTGGGTGAATTCTGAAGGTACATCGGGCGGTCTGCTCTGCATTTGGGACCCCGGTTCTTTCAACTGCATCAGCTCCTTCAAACATCGCCATGTCTTGATACTGTCGGGTATGGTTCCTCAACATGACTTGCCTATCCATATTGCTAATATATATGCCCCTCAAGGACTGAACGAGAAAAAGGATTTATGGCAACTTTTAACTGAGAAACTAGAAGCTTGCCCCGGGTTTTGGGTTTTACTAGGGGATTTTAACGCAGTGAGACTACCTGAAGAGAGGCTGAAT
Organism: Ambrosia trifida; assembly: GCA_028751855.1. Taxonomy (NCBI): domain Eukaryota; kingdom Viridiplantae; phylum Streptophyta; class Magnoliopsida; order Asterales; family Asteraceae; genus Ambrosia; species Ambrosia trifida. The sequence goes on from CM054131.1 coordinate 10,646,261, forward strand.
TCGGCTTTCAATTCTGCCTGTGCGGAGGCTTTCAATAATTTTATCGATGACAACGGTCTCCTGGAATACCAAATGGGTGGTCGGAAATTCACGAGGGTTTCGGACAATGGTGATAAATTTAGTAAAATCGACCGAATATTGGTCTCCCAAAGCTTTTGGGATAAATGGCCGAATGCTTCATTCACCGCTCATCCAAGAAGCGACTCGGATCACAGTCCTATAACCCTCTCAACGGATGCAATCTCATTCGGTCCAACGTCTTTCCACTTTTACAACTCGTGGTTGTGCACACCGGGATTTGATGACCTGGTAATCAACGCTATTGGGGGAGTTCCCCTTACGGGCAGAAGTGATGAGATCTTGGCCAGAAAGCTAAAGCAGATTAAAGAAGCAATCAAAACATGGCTTGTTAAGGAAAGGGATCGAAAGAAGCATCAACAAGTCGAGTGTGCAAAGAGGCTGAATTTTTTCGATGAAAATGCGGAATTACGAACGCTTTCTGACAGGGAGAAAAACGCATGGGGAGACGCTAAAAAAGAATGGGAACATCTAAAATGCGAAGAAGCCAAGGATTTGAAGCAAAAGTCGAGAACTAAATGGGCGTTAGATGGCGATGAGAACTCCAGCTTCTTCCACGCCATGGTCAATTTCAACAACAGTAGCAAGCGAATTAATGGTTTTCAAATAAATGGCGAATGGTGCGCCGACCCGACAAAACTAAAGTGGGAAGCCCGGAAATTTTTCGCAGCCAAATTCAGCGAGAACTTGTTCGTGCGACCCTATTTCACTTGTCTGGGCATTAATCGTCTTGACACAGCTGATTCTTCAAGGCTGATCGAACCCTTCTCCTTGGATGAAATCAAAGCTGCAATTTGGGACTGCGAAAGCGACAAAGCACCCGGTCCGGACGGGTTCAATTTTGGATTTTTTAAACACTTCTGGGATATTCTTAAAGATGACATTCTCAAGGTTATGCATGACTTCCATGATTCGGGCTTCATCAGTCAGAGTTGTGCCTCGTCTTTCATAGTCCTTATCCCAAAATGTGTTGATCCGGTTCAGCTTAATGAATTCCGCCCCATCAGCTTGCTAGGTAGCATCCCCAAAATCATCTCTAAAATCCTAGCAAATCGCCTTCGCCCGGTCCTAAGAACTTTAATTTCCGAAAATCAGTCCGGCTTTCTCTCGTACCGAAATATTCTAGATGGGCCGCTAATTGTTAATGAAATATTGGCATGGGCAAAGAAACTGAAGAAACCGACTTTCATGCTAAAAATCGATTTGGAAAAGGCCTTTGATAGCATAAGTTGGGGTTTTATCTTGGAAGTTCTCTCGCAAATGGGATTTCCAACGAAGTGGGTACAATGGATTAATGGCATCCTATCTTCCGCTAGGGCTTCGGTTCTCCTTAACGGATCCCCCACCTTGGAATTTCAATGCTTTCGTGGGGTTCGGCAAGGTGATCCCCTCTCCCCCTACTTGTTCATCATTGCCATGGAGGCCTTATCTTGCTTCTTAAAAAAGGCAGAATCCTTAAATCTTATCAAAGGGGTATCGCTTCCTCATGCGGGACCCTCCATCACCCATCTCATGTATGCGGATGATGTGGTCATTTTGGGTGAATGGGATGCAACAAAGATACTTAATGTGATCCGCCTATTTAGATGCTTCCACCTAATATCCGGATTAAAATTGAATCTTCATAAATCGGACCTCTTCGGTATTGGGGTCGCGGATGGAGTTGTAGCATCGGTTGCTGAGGGCATCAATGTTCATCATGGAAGTTTGCCGTGTAAATACCTTGGGGTACCTATTGGCGCGAACATGAACCAAGCGAAAAATTGGAAACATGTCATTGATATTTGCAACTCGAGGCTTTCTAAATGGAAAGCGAAAAATCTCTCAATTGGTGGAAGAGCGGTGCTACTTAAATCCGTCCTAGATAGCCTTCCAATCTATCATTTCTCGCTTTTCCGGGCGCCAAAATGTGTCATTGACCATCTAGAAAAATTGCGTAGAAGATTCTTTTGGGGGGGGACGGACGAGAAAAACAAAACGTCTTGGATATCTTGGGAAAGAGTTATTGGCCCCAAGAACAAAGGTGGAATTGGTCTCGGTTCGCTTCAACATATGAACATGAGCCTACTTTTGAAGTGGTGGTGGCGTTTTAAATGTGACGACTCATGCTTATGGAAGCAAGTCATTGAATCAATTCATCACAATGAAAGAGCTTCGACCTTTCTTCCCATAAAGGCAACTATCCCGGGGGTGTGGAACTCTATCTTCAAAGTGGGTAAAGATTTTGACAAGGTAAATATTAATGTTGAAAGCTTGTTCAAAGGGGTAATTGGAAATGGGTTGCATACACGGTTTTGGATTGATTGCTGGCTTGGGGAAACACCGCTCAGGTACACCTATCCTAATTTATTTGCTTTAGAATCTAATAAGGGCTGCTCTGTTGCAGCCCGACTACCTGTCTCCGGGAACAATTCGGGTGGGGGTTGGGCCTGGAAACGTGTACCACTGCAGGTTGCAGAACGCCAGGAGCTGGACGACTGTATCAACCAAATCAGGCTGTGCACGCTATCAACGGACTGCGACAGTTGGAAGTGGGCTGCTGACCTGTCGGGTCTGTTTTCAACAGCCTCGTGCCGATCACTGCTGGCTGCTAATGCAGTACCTTTTTACCCCTACAAGTGGTCGTCGTGGGTTCCAAAAAAAGTCAACATACTGGCGTGGCGAGCGGAACAAGATAGATTATCTACTTTGGAAGGACTTCTCAAACGGAACATCATCAACTCATCATCTGTGTGCTGCTTATGCGAAGAATACATCGAGAATGCGGATCATCTTTTCTTACACTGTTACGTGGCTGCCAACCTTTGGCAAAAAGTGGCTGACTGGTGCAACATCCCACCGATTTTCGTGTTCGACTTTCGCGAGCTGCTGCAAATTAGCAACATAAACGGGCTGACACGGTCAAAGAAAAAGGCTTTACACGCAATCATTCTAACGACCTGCTGGATTATATGGAAAGGAAGAAACAACAAAATTTTTCGAGGGAAAAGAGCTGTCCTAGAAGAACTATTCAGCGAAATAAAGGCGCAATCTCATTTATGGATCACGAGCAGGGCTAAAGAGATAACCAAAGACTGGGAAAAATGGTGCTTGTTTGATATCTAAGGCAATTTCCGAAGCTGGTTTTTGTAATCGTTGTCTGTAATATACTTTGGTTTTTCAATTATTATCGGGTTCAATGTAACAGGGGTTGGGTTAGTGATGCATAATGAGCATCTTGCTTATTATCTGTACTGTAAATATTGGTTGTGAAATAAGAGTTCTTTGCCATTCAAAAAAAACACTAACAACTTAAGTCTTAAGAAGTAACTTAAACAGGTAAAAAAATAGCAACTACTTATTCACTTGAACAAATAAACAACTTTTGAGTAGCAACATAATGTTGAATAATTGAACAACTAGACACCGAATTGAAAAAGTGAAATACAAAATCGATTGCACCCAGTCTCAATCAAGTTAACATAATAGAAACACACAAAACCGAGTTTTGTTTAATACATGTTGATTGAATACTTGAATACGTAACTTACTTTGTTAGTAAGATTAAGTAAGTCGGGTCTATTGGAACCCTCTTTGCTTCAGTCCTTAAAAAGAAGGAAAAATGTAATCATGTTTACTCAAAGAAAATGCAATGCCATTAATGGAAGTAATAATAATAAGAAATAATTCAATAGGTTGGCTGTTTCTGCTTTGGTCTTGAGGTTTGCTTTCTACTTTGATGTTGTTTGTTTAGTGATTTTTGGTGTATTTCTAGCTTATTGCTTGCTTGTTGGTGAAATAATTTGTATTGACCATTGACCATTTTTTTCACAAAAAGTCTAAATTCTACATTTAGCCTCATGGAGATGTATTACAGAGAGGACGTGGATTACTGTCAGAACAAATTTTGAGCCGGTTTGCACTTCAAAATAGTTCTTTTTTTTTTTAAATTAGGAAATTTCAACACCAAAATGAAAGAGCAAAATTCGAAACAAAACATACATCACACTTCAGGGGTGTTCAACTAATTGAATAACAAATTTTTGAATTAATCGAATCGATTTTTTTTACGTTTATCTGAATTCGTATTCGGTTCATATTTGGTTTAGATTTAATTTGTATTTGAAAATCAAGTTCGGTTTAATATAAGTTCACCTTACATAATAAATCATTTTACTTTCTTTTTTAAAACTACTATAAACTAATTGATTTAAATGTCAAAAATACTAATCTACAAAATTAACAAACTATCAATGTGTTAAAAGACCAAAAGTTAGAATTTAGGCTGGTCACAATTGCGATGTAAGTTAGTTTAGAATTTAGAAGTAGTACGGGCTATATGACATTTGGGCTTGGTAGTGTTATGGATAATAGACTTATCAGTTATCACCTATGAATGTAATTGCATTTTGCTCTTTTTTTTTTTAATTTTATATGTATACTAGTTTATATCCCGCGAGCGTCCCGGGTTGAGAAATCTAATTAAAGTAAATAAAATTAGAAGTGTCTAAACTATAAAAATGGCATCTGCCAATATATGATTAATGATTATTATTATTATTATTAATATTATTATTTTAAACAAATCTCTGACATAAGTTATCATATTCTAATATAAAAAAAGGTAATTGGGTCGGGTATCACCTAATCCCAGGCCCGATCCAAACCCACAAATTTTTTTAAACTAATTTCAAACCTGACACAATACCCGTCGGGTTACAAAAAATAGTCGTTTTTTTCTCTGTTTTTTATATTGCACTATGGTATTCGTTGGAAAGATAATAAAACGCTCGTTAATTTGGTGTAATTTTTTTCTTTAAAAAATCTCGTATATAAAAGATATTAACATTTAAAAGTTATGAGAGGAAACATGAGAGAGAAAATAATAAAGTTTTAATATTTACATTTAGTAGATAACGTATTTAATAGATTATGTTAAATCATATTTAAACCATATTTATTCCTTTCTTTTAGTTGGTCTAGAGTTGCCACGTCACATTCTATGTGGCATCTCTCAAAAGAGAGATTGCGTAATATTATGACACTAGATCTTTTAGTTTATTCATTTTTATTTTTAAATACGTATTTAATATTATTGACCGATTTTGGCCAAAGTAATTAATGATTTTTGATTTTAAAAAAAACTAAAATTCTTATAAATTATGATTGAGCAAGGTTTTAGGAAAGTTAATAATAATATTAGTAAATGATTTTGACCAAAAGTAATTGAATGATTATTGATTTAAAAAAAGAGAAAATTTTATTAATTCTCACAAAGTGCCATGTGGCTAAATCATAACAATCCATTCGTAGGTTTTTTTAAACATCAATTTAACCCTAAACCGAAACCTAAAACATTAACCCTAATTCGAAACCTAAAACATAAACATTAGTCTTATCAGTCGAACACTAATCACTCATTAACCCTAATCAGTCTTAATAATAATCCATCAAAAAATAAAGAACAATCAATCAGAACTTAATCTTATCAGTCGAACCCTAAAAACCCCTAAATCGAAAGCTAAAATATAAACCCTAAAACATTAATACAAAATCAAAACAATTAACATGACTGAACAATAATAAACAAAAAACCAAGAACAATCAGTAAAACCAAGAACATCAATACAAAATCAAGTATATAAATAATTGAAATCAGTCAAAACAGAGACAACATACCTTAATCGACAAAGAAATCTGGAAAAAACACGAAAAAAATAAAGAGAAAACATTGACATGAAGAACGATTTGATTAATAAAGAATGGAAGAGATAAAACCTTGGATTGAAGCTGAAGAACACGGTAAAAGAATGGTTGATTCGAACGATCGCCTGATTAGGGTTTGTGGAAATGGAGAGGATGATGACACGAATTTGAGATACAGGTTATGTTCCATCTGATTATTTAATCATCTAAATTTTGTAAGGGAAGAAAGCTTTGTAAAGGAAGAGTATAAGGGAAGAATTCTTTTAAAATTAGGAAAGTTAATAATTGTGATAAATGAGAATTGTCTCATCCAAAAGTCAACATATTAATTAATTATTTCAGGATTTTTTATTTAAAAAAAAAGAAAATTTTATTAATTCTCTCAATGTGCCATGTAGGATCACCAATGGAGGAGAATTAATTGCTAGGGGGGTAAATGAATGCCATGTGTCAAAAATTGCTCCTAAATATTATATGTATAGATGTCATTAAAAATGAACTTAGGTATAAATGGGATTTGAATTTCAAATTAAATTGAAAATTATAAATTCGTATTGGATTACTGTATTTGAATATTAATCGAATTCGAATTGATTTTTGAACACCCCTACCACTTTGCCTGCTCCATTTGGGCTTTAAATAAACAATGGCTAGCTTTCTAGAACGACAAACTCACGTACTCATTAGATGTACTTCTAAATTTTACACCAATATCCACAACAAAACCAGAACCCTCACCGTTAAGAGAGGACACCTTACTAAACTCTTTGGCATTGCAACACTAGCACATGTTTTCTATATATTTTAATTTTAAAAACTTTATGTACCACCAATATTACGATTATACATACCGAGTTTCCTAGCATTTACAATCTCCCACAATATTCTTAGGGAAAGCTTTACATTTCTAAGCGGAGGAGTGGAGGACAAGGATGGGAAATGAAATGAAATGAAAAGACACACTACACACCCATGTGCCCAAAAGTTGTATGGAATAATAGAATATGAATATGACATTTTAACCCCACACTATAGTGTTTTACCCTACATGACCTTTTAACGTGTCTATTTTCTTTAACGGGAAACTAAATACCATCTGAAGTGTCAGTGGATTAGCATTTGACCCGGACTTGACATGACCTGTGATCTAAACTGTCAACACATAGCCAGTCCAGGTTCGAGGTCCGGGTTGTGTGTGATGGTAGCAATCCCAATTGGGTTGGGGTCGGCAGTCCACCGCCGTAGTCATTCACCGTCGATGCCCTGACCCGGATTGCCGACTATGACCTTACCCCATACCAGACCCCAAACTCGCCGTGACTCAAACCAACCGTTATCTGGACCGTCGACCCCAACTCGGCACCGACTTGACCCGACCTGTGACCTGAACTGTCGACCCATAACTAGCCCAGGTCAGCGGTCCAAGTCGGGTTTGACGGTAGCGATCTAGAGTGGGTTGGGGTCGCTAGTCCACGTCTCGATCAGGTCAATGGCGGGGTTGGGTAAGGGTAGCAGTCGAGTTGACAGACAGGCCAGTCAGCGATCTGGGTCACATCAGATCATGTGCGACGGTCTCGGGAATCAAGAATGAAATTGAGATTTCATTTCATGTTGTATTGTTTAAACCCCAATCCGATTATTCAAAATTCAATTCCTTTGACGGGTTTCAATTGACACACCAAACACACCCTTAGATAATTGGATGTAAGAGTAGGATGGGAAGAGAGAGACCCTCAGCCAAAGTTTCCAACCAACATTTGTATTAATACATATAAATGTGAAATTAGGATTCGGCTTGGTTGAGAACTCATTCCAATTATGAAAACCGTGAAAACACCGACGTAAAATGCGAATTTTTAATTTTTTTTACCCAATAATGTAAAAATAGCTAACTAAGAAATATACAAAAAATGAAAACAAAATTACGTCGTCCTTACACCGATGTAACAAAATGACTACACCGATGTAACACAATTAATATTTTATTATATTTTAATAACAACCACAAATCCGTTACACAATTAACTAAATGTGTGGCTAATAAATGCGTTTCTATTATTCTCATAACTTAACCCGGTTCCCATCCCGTAATCAAATTCTTGGTGGGAATCATCAACTTTATAATGTTTTAATAACGGGTCACACTTTTTTAATTATCTTTTTAACCCATCCGTGTGAAATTATGACATAATTATAAAATTGTGTAACTAACAATATTTTGAAAACACGTGTCGTTCAAGTCGCATTCCTATGAATAACGTTTTGTCGTCTTGACTTCTAAATTGTTTTAATAAAAATTTAAGTGGAATATATAATTCATTTGTAGAAAATGTTGTGTAATTTCAGTTGTGGAAAATATGTTATAATTTCAACTTTAGTTTCTTTCAGTCCTTCTAATCGATTGAAGGCTTGGAATGGTGAGGGAAAGTATTGACTTAGGAAAGGTAGTTAACATTAAAATATGTATTTTATATAAAAAGTGAATGTTATTATTCATTACTATGATGTATATAGATATGATAGATAAAAGTGCAACACAATCATAACCAATTAATAATATTAGTGTTTGGCAACGAAGTGGGAAATCGCCTCGATCATTTTCTGAGTCTGGTGAGAGGTGACTGGGTCCATATCAATGGCGATTTTGTTGAGATAAAAGCTGTGTCCTACTCCTTCACTCACCAACAGCTCAATCTTTTTCCCATCTTTCTTCATCCCTTCATAGAACTCCATTTCTGTATCAATCACAAGGTCCTCCTCTGCCACACATAGCAGATACGGTGGCAGATCGACCCCCTCCATCGCCTCCCCCATCGGAGACGTTATCGGGTGGTCTTTCGTGCTTCCTTCGGGCAACCCCATCTTCAAAAACTTGTCTAACATGTCAAGAGTTAGCATTGGAGATTGCGGTTTTTCCAACTCTGACTTGCTTCTCACAGAGCGGAGAAACCCCGGGTGGATGGGGATTGCTCCAGCGAGTCTAAGCGGCTGGAGGTTTTCTCCAGCCGCTTTTTTTGCTACCTGGTGGACTATGTTCCCACCAGAGCTGTCTCCAATAAGGAAGACACGGTTGAAGTCTCCCTTAGTGGACAACAGTGAATCGTACGTTTTATCATTTGCCACGTCTCTAAGCCAGAGAAGGGTTGAATATGCGTCCTCAATGGCTGCAGGGAGACGGTGCTCAGGGGCAAGACGGAGGTAGGGGCTAACGACTATGGCGCCCGCTTCGCGGGCGACACGTGTGTATATGTTATAGTACATGAACCAGTCTGGCTGGCTAATGCAAAATCCTCCTCCGTGGAAGTGGAGGATTATTGGCAGTTTTTCGGTCTCCGGTACTTCAGGTATATAGACCCGGGCACGGAGACCGGACTCAGCATTAATCAACAAGTCATGGGTGGCAACTCCATCAATAAAATGATGGTGTGGTGGGACGGGATCAGACATGAACTTGAACTCAGGCGGCCCGGTCCATGCACGATCGACGAAACCGTCGTCGTAGACCGTGAGCCATCCAGAGACTTGGTCGATGATCTTTCTATCGGCAACCATTTTGTTTTGGATTGATAAGTGATGAATTAATGTGAGTTGTGTAGGAGTGTTTGGTGCATTATATAGAGATTATATAAGAGGTGAGTGGAGGCTGCCTGCAATGTGGAAAGAAGTGGAAAGTGTCACGAAAACGTATCGAAAAGATGGGGCCAATGGCTGCATTTCATAGTTGAACGTCTCATAACTTTATATGTATAAAATGTGGAGAACGGTCTTTATTTACATTTAGTCATTTGGTGTCTTACACATACGGCATGATGCGCCATCTTCTCATTTACACATAAGAATAACTATTCAAGTTGTAATGTTTTTTTATTACTATTATTGATTTCAGAGTTTGTTAAGATAATATTTATTATGGTATACCAATAGATTTAACAGATTTATAAAATTTTGGTTTACTATGATATTTATCATATAACAATCTTTATCAAATATATTATATTATACCTAATATGGTAAATATAAGGGCATGTGTAGTGAAGGGGCGTTATGGACCGTTATGAGGAATAAAATATTATAAAGTAATAAAATGGGCGTTATGAAAAAAGAGGGTGTAGTGAGAAGGGGTGTTATGAAGCTTTATAAATGATTGGGTAATCATTGCTTAATTATTGTTTTCTTATTTAAATAATAATATTAATAATAATAGTAATAATAATAATAAAATCAAAAGAAAATTTATTAAATTAAAAAATAATAATAAAATTGTCATTCATCTTCTTTGACCCAAGACCTATCTTTATGGTTTAATAATAAAATTGTCATTCATCTTCTTCATACTTGCTCTGCAACCATCGACTACTTCTGAAAAAAAAAACGTCACCACCTTCAACCATCACAGCCACCACCTCCAACTATCACAGCCACCACCTTCAACAGTGTGTGTGTGTGTGTGTATATATAAAGTGACCATTACCAACGGTCAACACATCCAACGTTCAAATCTTGTGCCACAACGCTCGTTATATCCATGGTTGGCGCCACCATAACGCCCCCATAGCGCTCGGGGGGGGGGGGGGTGTTCCCCGACGCTATGGGGCCGAAAACGCCACAATAGCGCCACCACTACGCACGAACTAACTATAGATCTTAAAAATGGTAATAATAAAGAAACATATAATAAATTTTATCTACTTATCAAATTATAACAAATATATCATCTGTATCTGTATATATTAATATTTCATAGGGGTGTCTCCTTTGGTGGGACTTCGGGATTCGGGGTTTGTGGCAAGGCAAGCAGTCTTAAAAGCTGAATCCAAGAAAGTTGACAAACATGAAGCTGCTTGTCTTGAAAACCAACACGTCTTTGTGCCCTTTGCTTTTGACACATTTGGGGGCCTTGCTCCCGATGCAATCCGGTTTTTAGATCGAGTGCAGAAGGTGGTGCAGAGTAACTCTCCTGCGGCCAAGGACACAAGCTTTATATTTAATAGAGTAGGCTTTGCTATTCAAAAAGGGGTTGCGGCGCAGCTTGTTGCCCGTCTACCCGCGCCTCACTTGTAATTCTTGTTGCTTTTCTGATAATAATATTAAAACTTAAAGAAAAAAAAAATATTTCAAAACATAAAATTTTAGATGACATTTAAAAAGGCCATCCTCCCCTTTAAATGTGTCATGTGGTATCCTCCTTATTTCAATCTAAAAGTCTATTTTTCTCTCATGTTTTCTCCATAATTTTAAAATGTTAATAACTTTTATATACGAGATTTTATTTTAAAAAAAAATACACAAAATTAACGAACGTTTTATTATTTTCCCATCGAGTATCATAGTGCCATACAAAAAATGAAAAAAATGATTTTTTTTGTCGGTTTTTGTTTATACAAGAAAAAAACACAATGTTTAGGTAATTCATTAATCATGTCTAGATAACCACCCCTTTCCAAAAAAAAAAAAAGTCACACCTTCAAGACTACTGCGTCAATCACGCCCTGCAATAGTTGTTTGTAGCTTTTCTCCTCATCCAAACATACATATTCTTTTTAATATACATTTTCATTCTTATTCACATGATTAAAATTATTGTTTTTTCATATTATAACACATTAATTTCTATGTTACATCATAACACATATTTTATCACATCATATTAGATTTATTTGTCCCGAAAAGCTTCCGAGATATAATCTAGTATTTTATATTTAATAGTTTGTACCTTCGTAGATAATTGATAGTAAATAATTTAGTGAAAATCAACGTGTCTTAGAAGGTTTTCTTCTCTAAGTTTGGTCAATGTATATTCTGTATTGGATTGGATGTGGTCATATATTAATTAGTATCTTTGAGTGGAGTAGATACCATGTTTATTTATAATTACTTGGCTGACTTCTCTAAGTTTTGTTTCATCAATCAGCACGTAGAGGGCAAAACTCAAACCAACCAACTTTCAACCTATATGCCTTACTTTACAACTCATCATCATACTTCGTAAATCCCACCGGTATCAAATCTAAGGTAAAATCCAAAGATGGTAAGATTTAGACAACCTTAAAACTAATTAATTAACTTAATTCACATGTGATTTTTTCATCCGGCCGTTTACCTTCACAAGTTGATGTAATCCTTTTGTTAAATCTCTAAATGGTTTTTGATTTAGCATTTGACATAATCTAACTAATTGGTTCATTGAGTCTTTTAAGTGTTGGTAAAAAAATGAATTTTTATAGACTGGCAGCTTTGATTCTGTTATTTCAAAGAAAATGAAAAAGAATTATCTGGCTCAATATGAGTATTACATTGATTCAATTCGGTTATAAAATAGCTAGGTTATTTATGATTTGTTCGGTTGTTTGGTAATTTAAAAGCCACAACCAAAATCGAACCAAACAAATCATTTGTCTGGGAAAAAACATATCTGATCATAGGTTTTTCAATACTTTTGGTTGTGTTGGTTTATGTTTTTATTCTTTGATGATTTGGGTAATCTTTGGTACACAAATTAATGATAGCATGATGCTAGAAGCAAAATACAAGGCATCTACATTAGAAACTAAATTTACACCAATTACCCAAGAGACTAATCTAAACTAGGAATAAATCTAGCAAACGATTTTATATCTGTCATTTTCACTTGTCCTCCAAATATTTCAACATGCCACTATGATAATTCCATATATTACGTTTCTTTTGGATCCTGAAAAAGGTAGACTTTTTCTAAATTTAGATAAAGAGAAAGCATATTTGTGGTATTCCACACCATGAATTGATTTGATTCCAAATTGGGTACTAGTGCAACTAGAAAAGCTCACGGGAATTCCACTATCAGCACGGTAATACTGCCGTCACCAGTGCTGGTAGGGGTCCCGTAAATCATATACGGGTTCTATCTAATGGGCTGGTAAGAATAATAATAATTGCAACCAGGGCTGGCCTGACAGTCTTAGCAAACCAGGCAAAAGCCTAGGGCCCCCAAAAGGTAAGGGCCTCCAATTTTTATTTTCAACTTTTTCTTATATTACATGTGTATTTAGCCTAAATTAACAAACTAAAAACTAAAGACATAAACGACAAAACAAGTAAAATGTCCGGACCCAAAAATTGAAGAACTAATGTCCAGATCCTTTTTTTCTTGAACGCATCCTCAACTCCTATCCTCATTACCCGTGGCCTCGCTAATTGCAACTGACATGGATGGTGATTGGCAAAGATTTTATGAGCGAAATTAAGGATAATCAATCATCGCCAATGGTTGCTCAATATCAAGCGAAACAAGGATTATCTGCGTAACAACTATTTTTTTCCGGTAATACTAACCTATATATGTAGTGCGATTTACGATTGAGTAACAAAAAAAAATCAATTTTGCATTTGATATTTACGATTGTTTATACTTGTTCAACGGGCCCTGAATTTTCAGTTTGCTTAGGGCCTCCAAAAACCTAAGACCGGCTCTGATTTCAACGGTCGAATTTTAGTATTTATTTTATTACTTTTTTGACCGTTTGAATTAATTTAATATAAAACGGTAACAATTTTTTACCGTTATTTTCAAATGGTATAAAAATTGGGACGGTTTAAATTAAAAAACACAAACAAACAACTAGATTAACTAAACACAAACAAAACAAATGGATCCAAGGAAATCAAAGAGTGTTTCGAAGGGTGGGATGGGAACCTCGAAATCTAAAGTTAGGGGTTCTAGTAGTCGAGGAAGAGGTTCGGGTTCGGGTTCGGGTTCGAAATCTAAAGTTAGGGGTTCTAGTAGTCGAGGAAGAGGTTCGGGTTCGGGTCTGGGTTTGGGTTTGGGTTCGGGTACGAGTGAAGGCTATAGGCCCGTGATCAATTTTCCACAAACCCAACCCCAACAACAAACGTTTTACTCACAATACCCACAATACCCACAATTCCCACAAAGCCAACAACCCATTTTGTATCCACAATATTTAATTTACGCCGCCTCAATTAACAACATCCCAACTATACGACTTCGAGCTCAACCTACATGACGATGACACGGAAGAAACTGTGCCAGAGACACAGTTGTAGGAACATGGAGATGAACAATTAGGCGATGAAGCAGAAGAGGCGCAGGAAGTTGAAGTTGAAGATCAAGTTGTAGAAGTTGATGCAGGGGGAAAAAATATGCAAAGCGAACAAAAGCTATGAAGTGGAATACAGCACAAGAGATTGCTTTGGCAAAATCTTGGTGCTAAGTGTCGGAGAACAGGGAGAAGAGTAACCAAAGAAGCAAGGGAAGTTTTTGGAGGGCGGTCCAAAAACATTACGCGACACTGTTGGGAGGATCCACCCGAACAGTTAATCAAATTATTTCTAAATGGACCGCCATGAATCCACCAATGAATGCGTTCAATTGCCTTCATCAACAAGCGGTAACAATTATGATATATTTAACTTACCGTTTTATTTAATTATACAACTTTTTCTAAATTATATTTAATTTACGGTTTTATTTAATTATATAGGAGCGCCTACGAAGGAGTGGATGTAGTGATCTAAACGCCATGCAAACAGCGTTGAACGATTACAGAAAAAGTCATCCTTCCAGTTTTAATCATCAAGCGACATGAGAGATTGTAAAAGATCACAACAAATGGAAAAAACAAGCGTTGATGGGTAAAGAACCGTCCGATAGTCATTTTGACAAGAGACATAAGTCTTCGGAAAGCAACAACTATCAGGCTACTGCCTTTTCCACACCGGACGAGTCCACCCCCACTAGCCACATGTCGGATCTCAATGAAGATACCAGCCCAACGAAACCCAAACGAAAAAACAAGAAAGCCGCCGCTGCCGAGTTTTCAAGCAAATCATCCTGGATTGAAGAATTTGGTTCATACCGAGCGATGAAAGAAGAGAAACTGAACCAGTTAGTCACCCTACAATCTCAACAAGGCGAAAAAACTTTAGCATTTTTAGAGGAACAACGCGATTTGTTGAGACAAATGCAATATGACCACGACTTGAATATGTATTCAAAACCGCACGACCACCTCAAAGGTAAATCTTTGGAGTTGGTTTTGAGACGTAAAGAAGAAATCACGGCGAAATACGAATGGGACCATTATTGGGTTGAAGGCGACGAGGATGATGAAGACGACGAGTAGGATGAAGGTGTTTGTATGTTTATTTTAGTTGATGTTTCTTTTAATTTTTTTTTTAATTTTAATGGAACGGTTTAATTTTTTTAGTTTTACAAACGGTTCTTTTACTTCAAACGGTCATTAAAAAACGGTCATTAAAAAAAAGGAAAACTAAAAAATAAAGATTTCAGTGAAGTGAATCAGTTAAATGCTACCTCCAAAAAAGTGATTCAGTTAAGTGATATGACAGGACAGGATTGGTTAAAATCGATGAAAGAAAAAAGATAAACTAGTAGTGCCCCTTCCCCCTAACATGCAATTAGAAGGTGGCTTGCATGTCAAACATTAACTTTCTTTGGGACCTAGTTATTCCAAGGCATAACATACCCAATATTCTTAGGTTAGTGCAAAACAGGGATGAGCATATAAGGCCGAATACCGATCCCGTCCCGTCCCGATCCCGTCCCGTCCCGATCCCGATACATTACCGAACCGATACCGAATCGAGGGGTTTCGGGATCGGTATCGGTACCCATATTTATGGATTTTCGGTTTCGGTATTATCGGTATCGGTACGGGATCGGTATGGTATCGGTATTGTAAGGTAAATACCGATACCATACCATACCATACCGGTACCGAACCGATACCGTACCGTATCGTAGTGTTCGGTATCGGTATTGGTTTTTTGGACTTTTTGGTATCGGTATTGTCGGGATCGATATCGGTTCGGTACCGATACCGTCCCGAGCTCATCCCTTGTGCAAAATTGTTTTCATCGATAAGACAGAAAAAATTACCTAAATGATCTTCAACCCACAACCATTTTTCGCAAGAATTCGAGATTGAAATGCTTTGCGAGAGATTTGAACAATCTTGAAACTCTTGTAGCTCCACAATGCTCTCTAGTGGTCTTTTCCAATTCCATACCCATGAAATCTTTGGATTTTGTCTATCAACAAAATCACTCACCAATCTATTTATACAAAAATCTAACATTTAGAAAAAAAAAAAAAAAAACAACATCTTTTATGGTTGATTAAAGACTCAAGCATCAATCCAAAATCTAATCGACTCCCCATTTCTAGTCTCCCAATTTTAATATTCCCAAGTTTTATATTCGATTTAGACAAATGATTCTCAAGCCTAGCTATTGTATTCCATGTGTCTGTATTATTAATCCTTTTAAGTGTGGTAAGATTGGCCAATACCGGTTTGAATTATGAATCGAAACCATCACCCTTTGCCAAAGTGAATTAGGCTCCACTTTGAAATGACACCACCACTTTTTATAAGGGTAATATTTGCATCTCTGAGTGAAGTAAAACCCAAATCACCAAACATGTTTTTTTTATTGCTATCAGAACTTCCTTAAAAAAAAAAAAAAAAAGCACTTCTCTTTGCTTCAAGCACTTCAATGACTTTAATCGGGGCTTTGAATAAACAGAAATAGTACGTTGGAAGAGTTTTATAATAGTATTAGCAAGATTAGTCTTCCTCCGGTATAAAGGAGATTAGCCTTCCGTATTGAGAGTCGAGCCTCGACTAACTCTATAACCGAAGACATGTTTGCATTTCTATTCATATTTGCACCAACTAACAACCCATGATACATGAAAGGAAGCTGGCATGTTTTACATCCTAGGATTGATGCCATATCCTTGACCTCTCCGTCACAAACCCTAATGCCAAAAAATTGGACTTGTGAAAATTAATCCATAGTCCAGACACCAAATCTATCTATATAATAAATAAAAACACTAGGGTTGAATCCTAGCTTTTGAGAGGGTCTCCTAGGATCCAAATGGTAAATGGAGCTCCATTAAATGTAGTATATAAACCTCTTTTTTTTTGTTTTCTCACCATCCATTTGTATCTTAAAACATTCTTCCTCCTTCCTAGCCTAATACATTGTTCATCCTTCATATCCTAATTTCTTTCTCATTCCTCATTCCTTTCTCATTGTTCTTTTTGCAAGGTATGTTGTCCATCTAATCTTATATTTATCATATTACATCAATATTGTATGAAATACAATCGGTTTTTTGGTAATGATCAAAACGTTTTACGATTAACCTAAGTGTTGAAATTGTTTTATTATCAATTTTCTGATTTGGATGAGATTGATACATAATTGCTTACAATCATATTACATCAAAGAGAAATACAATCGGTTATGTATTTTCTTTTTACTACACAGAAAAATCAAATTCGTATTACATCAACCTTGGAAAAAATACAATCGGTTTTTTTGTAATGATCAACACGTTTTTTTTTTGTAATGATCAACACGTTTTTTTATTAACTACAAATATTATTTCATATATAGATTATTTACACAATCATTTACATATTCATAAGGTTCATGTTCATAAGGTTAATCAACTTGCTACCTTGGGCCATGTTCATAAGGTTCATATCGGCTGATGGATGTTTATGGGGTTGATTGTTTATTATCGGGTATAGGCCGAATGGTTTAAGGGGTGTTATTGTTTGTGGATTGATTGTTCGTATAATTAGAATATGGGTGGTCATTTGTTATGTTGATCATGGTCCTTAAGTTCATTTGTTCATGGATGTTCTTGAGGATTGACTATAAGATGGACCTTCAAATAATGTTTGGATGTTTTGGATGAATGATCATGAGTAGGTGCCGAATAGTGTTTGGTTTGTGTTAATTGGATCCGGATCATATTAATGTTTGACCTTCCTATTTTGGTTCATCTTGGTTTGGAAAGAGAGTAAATGTTTTGATATACGGTTTGAATGAGGAGATAAAGGTGGGGTTGACTTTAAATTCGAATATTTTGAATAATTTTAACAATATTCTCATTTTCATTGTCGTTTCGTTATATATATATATATATATATATATATATATCTCACATAATATATCATATAATATAATATAATTCGTCCAAATATTGAATTTTACCACTGATGTATTAGAATAAATTTCTTTAAAACATTTTCGTTACAACTGTATGATATATCATTGCCATAAATATATACTTTGGTCAAACGTTTTCAATGTCAATATAATTACCCAAAAATAAGTCAATCATCATTTATGTATTGATGATTTAAAATTTTTTGGTAATGATTTATATTTTTAATTATATTGTAAACATTCTACTTATACTTTGCCTATGAATACTATAAATGCGATGTCATACTGCAAATTATTATGCTCACATCTTACTCAATCATTTATTTGTATCTGTTTTCCGATGTATGTGCTTATTCGTTTTATGGTTTAGATTCACTTATCTTCATTGATGTTATTTTTTATTTTTTTACCTATTTATTTGCTAATCATGTATTCCAATTCTCACTTATTTTTCTATTTATTGGATAGGTGTTACCACAATGTTACACAGTTCGTCAAGGTTGTGTATGAGCCATCTAATTCAGTATTGGTACACAAGTTTGTTATAAGTTTATTATAAGTTTTAATGACATTAATAATAATTGACCGAATTTAATGTTATATATTACGATTTTTAAGATCATTTATTTATTATTACTTTTTTGGAATTTATGTTTAATAAGATTTAATCATTTTTAATGTACTTTTAGTATGTTAGAATTAATGTTATTTGTTGATGTCACACCCTCAAATTACCACTTGCGGAGTTTTACCGCGAGGCGCATGACAAACCAGGATCCAAGTCAACGATCACAATAAACAACTCTATATGAAATACGTAAATCCAAAAACAACGATTTTATAAGCGGAAGCATTTAAGAATTTAATCAGCTACAATAGTGTTTCAAAGTATTCAAGACACTTATTTCAAAACATGCAACTAAGCCTAGACGCCAATGCAGACCCGTGCGCCTAGTTCCATTCGTTGCTACCTTAGCGACCTGAGAAAAACATGCCAAAAGGACGTCAACATATAATGCTGGTGAGTTCACAGGTTTGTTCAATATGTTATCAAAATGTTACCAGAATGTTACCATGTCCATACTATATCCATGTTACCAAGTACGCTAGCTAGGCGTATGTTTTGTTACTACTACGATTGGAAACCATTACTAGACACGTTTAGCAATGTTTAGCATGTTTAAGCAGCCCGGATGTTCAGCATGATACCAATGTTCCTGTTCGAGACAACATGCACCCGCCCGGCCCTCCAAACCGACGAGTGGGGCAGGTCACGCCCAATAGATCTATCCACATTTCCCCCGTTGTGCATCCCCGCACATTCATGGTTTCCCCCGGGACTTTAAAAGATCGTATAGTACACAAGTTTAAAACCATAGTATGACATATGTTACCAAAATAGTTTAGCGCATGTTTTCTCCCCCAAAAGTTAAAGCAGTAAAAGTGGGGCCGTGAACTCACCTTAGATAGCGTTCTTCGGTTACAAGTAAAGATGTTAAGCCTTTGATAATCCCTCTACCGGAGATCTATCAAAATGTTCATATAAGTGTTCTGACTAATAACTATAAGGTTATCTAGTCCCCGATTGTCTAGATCGTAACCAAGTATGTTTTAAAACGTGTTTAAATGTTTAACCGACACACTAGACCGACCCGACATCCCGTTGGTGACCCATTACCCTAACTAATCAAGTACACATAGATTACACACAAGGTTCAAGCATAAAACACTTAGTTTGTATCAAAAATCTCATTTCTGCATCAGAACGGTCGAACCAGTCAGTTTTAGTCTCCTTCTCCCGTTTTTAATCTCCTTCGCCCATTTTGGATTTCGTTCGACCGTTTGATGTTTCTTTCGCCCGTTTTACCACGTTCGCCCAAACATAACCCAGGTTCGACCCTGGATTCTCTCCTTCGCACCTTCGATCGGTCGAAGGAGTCCAGGTTCGCCCCTGTTGTGCAAATTTTCCTAAAAACGCTTCAAACACATTCAAAACGACTCGAAACATCATCAACCACAGCAGTCAAGCATGAATAACTTATCCCTACAAAACCCCACCGATTTCCCCCAATAATACGTTCGTTTCAGCCCTTTCCTAAAATGGGAAAAATTATGGAAACGTCACTATCATGCATGGATTATTTACCCAATTTGGAAACTTTTGAAATCGATCCGTATTCAACTTAAAATGCTCAGTTTGTCGAGTGTTCGATCTTTCCCTATTAGTTCTATTGATCATAAATATCATGCATCAAGTCTAGATTCGTTAAAACCCCCCAAATACCCATAATATCATCATTTATCCAATCCTAACCCTAAACAACAATAACCTAGCATCAATAACAATCCTATATCATGTTTCTATCATAGATACAGCAGCAAATCATTGAACAACACATAACACCACATAACACACAATTCACATATGTTTATCATCATGAAGACCTATGTTTAAATGATAAGGTTTTGATTTAGAAAGATGTTTAAAAGGTTTTTAATCATGAAAACACCCTTAGAACAGATCCGGACAATTAGGGTTAGATGAAAACGAATTAAAATGCTTTAAAAAGGTTTAGGATCAAGAACACACCTTGGATTCTTGTTTAGATGTTGTAGATAGGTTAGATTATGAAAAAGAAGAGCAAAAACTCCTTCCTTAGTTATTAGAATCGTTTGAGAGTGTTTTGAGACGGTTAGGGTTTGTGAAATGATGAAAAATGACAAAGTTTGGTATTTATACTAATCCTCCTTCGCCCCATATCAATGGTCGAAGGTGGCCTCCTTCGACCCTTCCACAGGTGTAACACCCCAACCGATGGCGGAAACATCGAGGTGTCACGTAGTGACGATTGTTCAATAGCTCATGGACTAAAGTGTAAATTTGAATACATTGATAAAATAATTTATTACATTGAAATGAAATTACAGGATACAATAATTCTAAAGTGACAAGTCTAGCTAAGATACAATGTAGACAAAACTGAAATATAAAATCCAAAAGCCTAAAAGAAGCGTCTCAAAACAACCTGAAACATGTACAAAATATTTTGGTCAATACAAAAATTGTATTGGTGAGCATACCCTGTTTAAAATATAGTAGAAAAGTGTTTAGCAATTCATGTGTCGTATACTGTTTGCAATTATGTAATAAGTGGTATCCGGGTCAAATCAACCCTAAGAGAAGTAAGCAGATATATATAGTATGCGCTAGTAGTAAAGTAATACATAGCAATGACGAGGACTCTCAACAGAGTCACAAGGGTATAAACCATAGTACTATTCATTGAAATGCCAGGCCGCCCAGCGGTTAATGATTTGACAGGTCATAGATACACAAAATGACACAAGCAAACACACATAAGAATTGCATTTAGTAAAAGAAATATAACCTTGATTGTAAGTACATGAGTCACCCCGAAATGTAAAACAGTAAAAAGGGGAAAGATATACTCACAGTTTGCGTAAGCGAGCAAAATCCAACTTAAGCGGTCGTGAGCTAAGTAATGGGAATTCCGAGGAATTCAACCTATAATGTGTAAGCATACTAATAAGGAAATGTCTAAAAAGTCTAATGTATCTAGGGTCTAAGGCATTAGGGTTTGCTAAGTCGATTTGGGGAATTAGAGTTTTTGTGATAAGTCGCGTTAATGTAAAAGTTGTATATCACAAATAATATATGAAATGTTGTAAATGTGGTTTAAATAATATAATTATTATCTATTGAATAGTTAGATAAAAAAAATATGTCTGAATAATTAAGACAAAATAATTTAGTTAATTACTTTAACTAAATTAAAATAAATACAATAATCATAAATAATTTTGAGTTACACAAGATCCATCAATGATAATAAAGACTTTCAATCATAAGACATTTCTATTTTATAAGAAAATATTTATAAAATAGATGTTTAAATAGTGTAAATAAATAAATGTTTAATTATGTCTAATTAAACGTAAATAAGACCAATAATACCATACGTGATCCAAAAATACTTATTTTATAGAAAATGAATGATTTCTGATGTAAACAAATTAGAATAATTTTCTCATAATTTATATAAATTTATTTATATTTAAAACTGATTTAACGAGATTTAATTATGTTTTAATGATTAAAATTAGGAAAATCAATAAAAATAATTGTTTTCTGAACCAAATATTTTTATATTAATTCATGATGATGAGAAATAATTACCCAAAAAGTTTGAGATTAAAATCATTAAAAACGAATTTTTAATCAATTAATTATGATTAAAACAATTTAAATTAATAAAATAACGAAAATTAAATAATTTTCATAAAGTAAAAGTGTGACAATTTTCTTTATTGTGTCAAGATGCTACACCTAAATTTTCATAATTTTTGGGTAAAAATTGGATTTATTATTAATATTATAAATTTAATGCATAATAATAATGAATGAATAAAAGAATTTAAACAAATAATATGTAAATACAAAAAAAATGCTGAGAATGAAAAGGGGGCGCCTGGGTTCGAACCCGGGTGGCCTCAGTCCCTTACACTCCCACAAACCAACTAGACCAAGCATGTTTTGTGAAATTAATTGAAATAATAATGTATATGTATAATATCCCATTGTCATCTTCTTCCCCATTTCAACCTAACCAAGAACCCTAACCCTAGATAAGGTCAATAATCCGTATAAGATCAGATTAAACTATGAATTGATAGGGCTTTTGATCGTAGGGACGCGACTAACCAAATGGCAACAAGAAATTATCTCAAAACGATGATATGCGATCGTATAAGAAGAAAAAGAAGTCGACGTGCTTGATCAAATTCCAACACCTTCTGGACCGAGTCAGGGGATTAATTTTGTGGGTTTAGATTGTATAAATGTGCAGAAACGTATGGGTGTGCTCAATTTATATAGTAGATAAATAAAACGAGCGTTTTGGAACTTCATTAATTCCGATCGGGTATAAACACTAAACCCGAATTAAACATGTTAAAGTGTGCGTTATAGTGCGTTTTTATTGAGGGAAATACGTTACAATACACGGAGAAACGCTTGGCAATCATTAAAACAGGTTAAAGCATGATAAAAGGGGTGTTTTAACGTTGGCCGGAAAGAATTCCGGTGGCCGGAACTCTGTTCGCCGGAAAAACGGTTCAGCAGGACAAGGGAAGGTTGGTTTTTAAAGGTTTCACATTTTGACACAATTGGTCCCTGCAGTTAGATTTATTAACCCAGTTTGTTTTTCCTTTATATAAACTTAACCAAGTTAACTATATTTAACTCTTTAAAACTCTAAACTTTTATAAAACTTGAAAATTTTGTAATATCCATTCCGGATGACGTTTCAACATACGCATTTGCTTAAAACTTATACCCGATCCACAATAACTATAAACGATAAAATTTTAATTCGCTCTAAAATTAAATTAAAAATGACGAAACTTACAGGGACTGAAATGAAAATATTTGAAGGACTAATATCGTCAATTAGATGAAAGTCTAAGGTGACGGATGTCACAGTCTCCCCTACTTTAGAAAATTTCGTCTCGAAATTTCTTTCAAGTGGAGGTTTCTTTGAAACAAAGGCGTGGTTAAAGTCGAGTAGGTTAACAATATATATATCAGTTATGATTTGACCAAATTTTAAATATTTGTCTAATAACCAAAGTAGAAGTGTCAAAACCTTTGACAGTTGACCTGAGATCAAGAAATTTGAGAGTTTAAATGAGAAAAGTTTTGGGAATGTGTAACGGGTGAGGGGCAGAGGTACTAATGAAGCAGTCTCCCCTACTTTAGAAAGGTTTCTAACTGAACTTTATTAAGGTATGTAACAAGATTTTAAATAACAGAGCGTGTAAGGGTATACAAGATTTGTGTTTCCTGTGTAGGTGGTCAAGAGAAAGACTCTAGGAAGGCGAATGAAGCTCACGTAAGAACGTTTGTATCGAATATGATAGCTATTAGTCAACAATCTAACGAAGAGGTAATCATATAGTAATGGGTAACGGGTCGGTTCTTGGTTAGACTCCTAGTCCGTTCCCGCAGTATCGTTTATGCTTATATATAGGGTGTACCGCAGCTGACCCACCACACTCCCGATACTTTGGACTCGTACTGATTGTCTACCAACAACCTAATTAGAATTACACACCACCCTCATGTACCTGTAAGCCCATGATTGCGTTCCGGACCGTAATCATCGATTTACCTTACACTTAGGTGTTATGCTTTTCCATAACCCTATCCTAAGTAATACTGGAAATAAATGCGTGCAACTCATATGTAATAACCACTGTAATGAAATAATGTTCAATCATGACATGGTTAGAGGTCCTTCCCTTTCGGGTTTACCCTTTAACCGTAATGAGAGTAACGTGTAAGTAATAGACATAGTTAGAGGTTCTTCCCTTTCGGGTTCATCCTTAACCGGTAGCTTCTGTTCACATCGTTGGCTCTAAACACCCATATTGATAGACCCTGAGGTTTACACCGTTCCCCTCGGATTAAAGAAATATTCTAATCCGAGTCGTACGTGGGCACCGGCTTAGATCTCATACGAGTTATCAACTAGTATGTTCGTTGGCCATGATGAAGAACAAAATAATGTAAAGTATAACAGGGTTTTGCTCAAAACAGGAAAGAAAATATGCATGCCAAATATGCGTTCAAATAAGTATATAAGTATAGCATAAAATTCCGACTGAAAGAATAGTATAACATAAATCGAGTAAATCGCACAATTTCACAAAATGAAAATAAACGAGTTGAATTAATGCAAATAGTCAATGTGAAAATAATTACAATAACGTGTTAGAAATAATTATGAATAAAAATGGTGTAAGGATAAAATAATGAAATTTACAGCAAATGAATGTGCACGGAACAGGTGTATAGCCTACTGGCATGTGAGTTTAAAATCTAGTAATTTTACATATATGCGTTATACTATAAAAGACATTTAGCAACATTCTGATAAAAAGATATGTCCATTGTTTTGTTAAACCAAAAGTTTTGCAACTAAAAGAGTGCGAATGTAATAGGATAAATTTCCGTTTATCAAAAACGTAGTTTGCTCAAACTTTGTGATATAGTTGAAAAGATTGTAGTAATGCATGATAACTCTTTAGAAATCGAAGTGCGTTTTAGTTTCAAAACAATTTTTTTTAAAAATCTTCGTAAATACACATTTTCATGTGTTTACAAGAAGTCGAGTTTGAAAAATGTTATAAGACTTATTATTAATTGCAAATTTCTCCCGAAAACATATATTGGACACGTTATATGAAAACAAAAGTTTAAAATATGCAATACAAGTTTGTAAAATGCAAAATAAAACCATTTCATGAAGTATGTGTAAATCTAATGTGTTTTATAAGACTAA
The DNA here is from genome assembly GCA_028751855.1 of Ambrosia trifida. NCBI lineage: Eukaryota > Viridiplantae > Streptophyta > Magnoliopsida > Asterales > Asteraceae > Ambrosia > Ambrosia trifida. Next base: position 10,671,376 of record CM054131.1, read on the forward strand.
AATTTAAAATGACGTGAATGATAAAATTAACGTATGTAATAGATTACCAATATTTAAGAAATTTCATAATCAACGAGATGTAGAAATAGATCCTTGAGATGTGGATTTCACTCCTAACTTAGAGATGTATTTCAAAATTGAAAACGATTGTGGAATGAAACCAATCACTAAGTTAAGGATATCACTCCCAGCTTAGTGGTTAAGTTTCTTTTTGAAGGTAATACTCTTTGAGGTGTGGATGTCAATCCTATCTCAAAGATATATTCCTAAGATAAATGTCATATAAAGAAATGAAACTAATCACCAAGGTATGGATACCACTCCTAACTTGGTGATATCATTTCGTTTGTGAAATACGAGTGTCTTCTTTGCCAAGGAAAATATCGGAAGAATAACGAGAAATAATCATAACGAAAATATCTCGAAAGAAAATATAAGACCAAAGAGAAATATACATGAGAGGACTCGTGAAAGTAAGCTTAGTTATAGTCTAGGCTAAAAGGCATTCTAATAACCTAATTCCCTATAACCATGGCTCTGATACCAATCTGTAACACCCCAACCGATGGCGGAAACATCGAGGTGTCACGTAGTGACGATTGTTCAATAGCTCATGGACTAAAGTGTAAATTTGAATACATTGATAAAATAATTTATTACATTGAAATGAAATTACAGGATACAATAATTCTAAAGTGACAAGTCTAGCTAAGATACAATGTAGACAAAACTGAAATATAAAATCCAAAAGCCTAAAAGAAGCGTCTCAAAACAACCTGAAACATGTACAAAATATTTTGGTCAATACAAAAATTGTATTGGTGAGCATACCCTGTTTAAAATATAGTAGAAAAGTGTTTAGCAATTCATGTGTCGTATACTGTTTGCAATTATGTAATAAGTGGTATCCGGGTCAAATCAACCCTAAGAGAAGTAAGCAGATATATATAGTATGCGCTAGTAGTAAAGTAATACATAGCAATGACGAGGACTCTCAACAGAGTCACAAGGGTATAAACCATAGTACTATTCATTGAAATGCCAGGCCGCCCAGCGGTTAATGATTTGACAGGTCATAGATACACAAAATGACACAAGCAAACACACATAAGAATTGCATTTAGTAAAAGAAATATAACCTTGATTGTAAGTACATGAGTCACCCCGAAATGTAAAACAGTAAAAAGGGGAAAGATATACTCACAGTTTGCGTAAGCGAGCAAAATCCAACTTAAGCGGTCGTGAGCTAAGTAATGGGAATTCCGAGGAATTCAACCTATAATGTGTAAGCATACTAATAAGGAAATGTCTAAAAAGTCTAATGTATCTAGGGTCTAAGGCATTAGGGTTTGCTAAGTCGATTTGGGGAATTAGAGTTTTTGTGATAAGTCGCGTTAATGTAAAAGTTGTATATCACAAATAATATATGAAATGTTGTAAATGTGGTTTAAATAATATAATTATTATCTATTGAATAGTTAGATAAAAAAAATATGTCTGAATAATTAAGACAAAATAATTTAGTTAATTACTTTAACTAAATTAAAATAAATACAATAATCATAAATAATTTTGAGTTACACAAGATCCATCAATGATAATAAAGACTTTCAATCATAAGACATTTCTATTTTATAAGAAAATATTTATAAAATAGATGTTTAAATAGTGTAAATAAATAAATGTTTAATTATGTCTAATTAAACGTAAATAAGACCAATAATACCATACGTGATCCAAAAATACTTATTTTATAGAAAATGAATGATTTCTGATGTAAACAAATTAGAATAATTTTCTCATAATTTATATAAATTTATTTATATTTAAAACTGATTTAACGAGATTTAATTATGTTTTAATGATTAAAATTAGGAAAATAAATAAAAATAATTGTTTTCTGAACCAAATATTTTTATATTAATTCATGATGATGAGAAATAATTACCCAAAAAGTTTGAGATTAAAATCATTAAAAACGAATTTTTAATCAATTAATTATGATTAAAACAATTTAAATTAATAAAATAACGAAAATTAAATAATTTTCATAAAGTAAAAGTGTGACAATTTTCTTTATTGTGTCAAGATGCTACACCTAAATTTTCATAATTTTTGGGTAAAAATTGGATTTATTATTAATATTATAAATTTAATGCATAATAATAATGAATGAATAAAAGAATTTAAACAAATAATATGTAAATACAAAAAAAAATGCTGAGAATGAAAAGGGGGCGCCTGGGTTCGAACCCGGGTGGCCTCAGTCCCTTACACTCCCACAAACCAACTAGACCAAGCATGTTTTGTGAAATTAATTGAAATAATAATGTATATGTATAATATCCCATTGTCATCTTCTTCCCCATTTCAACCTAACCAAGAACCCTAACCCTAGATAAGGTCAATAATCCGTATAAGATCAGATTAAACTATGAATTGATAGGGCTTTTGATCGTAGGGACGCGACTAACCAAATGGCAACAAGAAATTATCTCAAAACGATGATATGCGATCGTATAAGAAGAAAAAGAAGTCGACGTGCTTGATCAAATTCCAACACCTTCTGGACCGAGTCAGGGGATTAATTTTGTGGGTTTAGATTGTATAAATGTGCAGAAACGTATGGGTGTGCTCAATTTATATAGTAGATAAATAAAACGAGCGTTTTGGAACTTCATTAATTCCGATCGGGTATAAACACTAAACCCGAATTAAACATGTTAAAGTGTGCGTTATAGTGCGTTTTTATTGAGGGAAATACGTTACAATACACGGAGAAACGCTTGGCAATCATTAAAACAGGTTAAAGCATGATAAAAGGGGTGTTTTAACGTTGGCCGGAAAGAATTCCGGTGGCCGGAACTCTGTTCGCCGGAAAAACGGTTCAGCAGGACAAGGGAAGGTTGGTTTTTAAAGGTTTCACATTTTGACACAATTGGTCCCTGCAGTTAGATTTATTAACCCAGTTTGTTTTTCCTTTATATAAACTTAACCAAGTTAACTATATTTAACTCTTTAAAACTCTAAACTTTTATAAAACTTGAAAATTTTGTAATATCCATTCCGGATGACGTTTCAACATACGCATTTGCTTAAAACTTATACCCGATCCACAATAACTATAAACGATAAAATTTTAATTCGCTCTAAAATTAAATTAAAAATGACGAAACTTACAGGGACTGAAATGAAAATATTTGAAGGACTAATATCGTCAATTAGATGAAAGTCTAAGGTGACGGATGTCACAACAGGGTCTAATGAGCCCTGTCCTGGTCGAAGGGAATTCTTTCAATTCCACATCCCAGGTTCGCCCATTTACAAAGGGTCGAACCAAACAAAATGTTCTCCTTCGACCACTCGAAGTGGTCGAACCAGAACTCATGTTCAACTAGTTTTCCAGTTTGTCGTGTTTAACGCATTCTAACACATCTTAACACATAAGCATGCATCCTTAGTCTATATTTAACATATTTAAGCATAGATAATCATTTACACATCATTTAAATACATCCATGCATATAATCCACCACACGACCCATAATCTACACATATACTTAATTAGTTCATGTAATGTCACCAACAACGGAACCCGGTACTAGTGTATTACCAAAACGACTCCCAATGATCCTCCAGATCATTGCGCCCTGGACAATCCTAACTTGACCCGACTCAACTAACCCAGTTAAGTCCGTTTATAAACGTTTCTCGCTAAGGTAGACTTAGATGTTACTAAAATGTTTAAGCCAAACATGCCGGGTGTCACAGTTGACATTAATAATAATTGACCGAATTGAATGTTATTTATTACAATTTTTTTAATCTCATTTATTTATATTAATATTACAATAAAACTATGTTCAATCTATCTTTATGAGAGTATATTTAATATTATTTATATTATTATTCGTTCAAATTATTATTGGTCTTGCCTGCAATTAATAGGATTTATTCATTTTTAATGATATTTTATTATGAGTTTTAATGACATTAATAATAATTGACCGAATTTAATATTATATATTACGATTTTTAAGCTCATTTATTTATTATATTGACCAAATTAATTTAAGAATATATTACTAATACGAATACTAATATTATGATGTTTAATTTTAATCTTATTGATTTTTTATTGGCCGAATTAAATTACGAATATATTACTAATAGTAAAACTAATATTACGATTTTTAAATTTAATGTCATTTATATCTTATTGACCGAATTAAAATTTTCTATTACTCTCTTTACGAATATATTACTTATACTAATTGACATTAATAATAATTGACCAAATTGAATGTTATTTATTACGATTTTTTAATCTCATTTATTTATAATAATACTACTACAAAATTTTGTTTAATATGTCTTTATGAATTATTATTGGTCTTGCCTGCAATTAATAGGATTTATTCATTTTTAATGTTATTTATTATGAGTTTTAATGACATTAATAATAATAATAATAATAATAATAATAATAATAATAATAATTGACCGAATTTAATGCTATATATTACGATTTTTAAGATCATTTATTTATTATTGACTGAATTAAATTACGAATATATTACTAATACATTAATAATAATTGACCGAATTGAATGTTATTTATTACGATTTTTTAATCTTATTTATTTATATTAATAATTCTACAAAATTATGTTCAATTTATCTTTATGAAAGTATATTTAATATTATTTATATTACTATTCATTCAAATTATTATTGGTCTAGCGTGCAATTAATATGATTTATTCATCTTTTAATGATATTTTATTATAAGTTTTAATGACATTAATAATAATTGACCGAATTTAATGTTATATATTACGATTTTTAAGCTCATTTATTAATTTATAACCGAATTGACCGAATTACTTTACGAATATAATACTAATACTAATATTACGATTTTAAATTTTAATCTTATTTATTTCTTATTGACCGAATTAAATTATGAATATATTACTAATACTAAAACTAATATTACGATTTTTAATTTTAATCCCATTTATATCTTATTGACCGAATTAAAATTTTGTATTACTATTTTTATGAATATATTAGTAATTACTAATAATTACTAATACTAACTAATATTAATACTAATATTACGATTTTAGTTTTAGTATTCGTAAAAATTCGTATTGTTGACCGAATATATTACTAATACTAATTGACATTAATAATAATTGATCAAATTGAATGTTATTTATTACGATTTTTTAATCTCATTTATTTATATTAATATTAATACAAAATTATGTTTAATTTATCTTTATGAATTATTATTAGTCTTGCCTGCAATTAATAGGATTTATTCATTTTTAATGTTATTTATTATGAGTTTTAATGACATTAATAATAATTGATCGAATATAATGTTATATATTACGATTTTTAAGCTTATTTATTTATTATTGACCGGATTGATCGAATTAAATTACGAATATATTACTAATACTAAAACTAATATTACAATTTTTAATTTTAATCCGATATATATCTTATTGACCAAATTAAAATTTTCTATTACTATTTTTACGAATATATTACTAATTACTAATAATTACTAATACTAACTAATAGTAATACTAATATTACGTGCAGAAATTGTTTCTCAAGTCGTTAGGTTTGTTAGTTGCATATTCAACATTTATGTTTACAATATTCTTATTTTATATTTAGTTACACATTCTTAATTTTCTATACATAATGCTTTTGTAAAGGTTTACTGTGATTGGATGGCCTGATTTGCTTCAATCAGAAGATACTTTCATTGGCGAATATTGTGTCTTCAAATGGTGTTCAATCCAACACAAAATGTTTATTACTAAGTGTTAGGACAAAGAGGATTGGTGAAACCACTTTTGGAAACCTTAGTCTAATTCACTTCTGTCATTTTGGCTAAGTATAGAAGTACTGAAAAGAAAACAAAGAACTGCTGAAGAGAAGATATGAGAAGTGCTGAAGAAGAAACTTCATCAGAAGTTCTGAAGTCCAAACCAGACAAGTTCACTTCAGAAGTACTGAAGACAAACTACTCATCAGTAGTTTGTCATTCATCAGCACTTAGCATCAGATATTTTCCACCGCCTTTTGCATCAGTAGTTTTATTGTTTATTATTACTTTTAGCTGTATTTGTTTGTTTCAATGTTGCAACTTGTGCAACTTGTTTCTGTTGTTTCTGTACTTGCTTTTTGGGCAAGATACATGTATGTAAACGTCTATAAATAGGAGGCTTCAACCTTCTATTTTAGACATTGATTTTAATAGAAAAATCCTTCAAACACTATCACTGTTCTATTCCATTTCTGTATTTATTGTGAATCTATCTAAGTATCTAATTCTCATTTACTGCTTAGATTCATAATAAATACTTGTCATTTATTAGTTTCAATCATCAAGGGGGAGTAATAACTCTTCCTTAGTATAAAAAGTGTTGCTTTAACTTATACATTCCGCTGTGCTTATAATCTGATTTACAAGGACTTGCTAAACACTTAAGTGTCAAGATAGCAAGTTCTTACTTAGCAAAAAGAGCAAACTGATCCAACAATTGGTATCAGAGCGTTGGTTTATCTGATCACATATCAATCTAACAAATTGAGAATCAGACACAAAGCTCTTATTGATATTCAATAAAAAGATCAAAAGTTCACTTTTTATCAATATCCATCACTTAAAAGAGTCATCTGACAAATCTATACTCTTTAAAATGGATCCACATAATACTGGTTCTGCCACTAAACCTGCCATGCTTGTGAGAAATGAGTACAACATATGGCAAAAGAGAATGGCACATACCTTGTCACAAACCAACACAGGTTGTTGGAGATCTGTGATATATGGTCCTCACAAACCAGTAAATGTTAATCTTGAAACTAATGTTAAGGTCCCTAAGGACCCTAAAGAATATACAGATGATGATTTCCTAAAACTTGAGCTAGATGCAAAAGCATTCTCTATGTTGGCAATGGCTCTCCCAAATGAGATATACTCTGGCCTTTTACATTGTGAAAGTGCCAAAGAACCCTGGGATTGTCTTAAAGAACAGTTTGGAGGAACTGAAGAGGTGATTGCCAACACCAGAGAGATTTTAGCTCAACAATATGAAACATTTGCTCATATTAATGGGGAAATTTTGACTCAACAATTTGAAAGATTCTCCTTATTAATATCTGAGCTAAAGTTAAATGGTCAGACCTATACAACAGTGTCTATGCTACATAGATTTTTAAGGTCTCTACCAGACAAATGGGAAACATACTCCATTGTTTTAAGATCCTCACCAGATTTTAGCTCCCTCACTCTTACAAAACTACATGGGAGATTACTTACTTTTGAGAGAGAAATTGATCAAAAGAAGAAATTACAATCATCTGGTAAAACTGCTGATGACTACCTACCAGGTAGTACAGCACTTTTGGGACAAGATTCACCAACTTGTTCCTATGGATCTTATGACAATATTGACATAACCACTGGGATCTCATCAGAAAGATCTTTCCCAGGTTATGACAATAATGACCAAAGTCAAACTGCTGATAATCTATGTTTTATCATGGATGATTTGAAAAACTTTAGCAGTGATGACTTAGAAGAAATGGACATATTACACCAACTGGCCATGCTAAGCATTAAAACTAACAAGTTTTATAAAAGGTCAGGAAGGAAATTTCCAGGATTGACCAGTAATACAAAAATTGGTTTTGACAAATCTAAACTGAGATGTCACAAGTGTCAGAAGTTGGGACACTTTGCTAGAGAATGTAGAAGCTCTAGCTTTAACCAATCACAATCTGGAAATAACTATAACCCCAATTATAATAGGAATAATGGAACTCAAGGGAGTGCTCATTTTGTACAGGCACAAGCTCCTCAACAGCAATATATGCCACAAGTACAATATGTTCAAGTGCCTGCTCAACAGATGCAGAGCCAACAATCAATCCCCCCCTTTCCAGCTGCTCAACATCCTCCACAGCCTCAACAACCCTCTCAACAAAGTCTTTTCACCTCAGGGTATGTTGACTGGAGCAGTCTCCCTTTTGACACGACAGAGTGCAATCCTGATGCAGACAACAAAGTGTTTGACATCAACTGGGGAGAACCAGACAATGGCAGAAAGAACTTTGCCTTAATGGCATTCGAAGGCTGTACTTCAAAATCTGCATTGTCACAGGTATCAAAAGAATCTTTGACAAAACTTTGCTCAAATTCTTGCAAAGAAACTTTTGCTCTCATAAGAGAGACAAATCTGCACTTACAAGGTAAAGCCAATGATTTAGAAAGAAAATACACACAGATAAAATGTGATTTAGAAAGAAAACTGTGTGCTAAAAAAAAAAGAAGTTTCTAAATTAACTGACTCAGCTATTGAAACCCAAGCACAAATTAAAATCATGCTAAATGACCTGGGAGATGTCAGACAAGAGTTTGCTGACACCAGGATCACATGTGAAAAATGGGTGGAATCTTGTAAGGGGTATCAACTATTGCTAAACAAACAAAGTGCTTCAAATGTTAAGTTTGGCATAGGATACCATCATGTTGAAACACCAATAGATTTTTCTCCCAAAACTACTGAAGATGGGAGAAGAATTGTTTCAAATGAAACTTCTGAAGGGAAAGAATGCACATCTTTCCATGAAAACTTTCTAAACAGAAATCCTGGCATTTTTAAAGAAAGTACTTCAGAAGTATTAACAAAATCTGACAACAAGTCATCAGTAGTTTCATGTACATCAGGAGTTGAGACCCTGAAAACTACTGATGAGCAAAATCTCTTCACAAATGTCAGAAATTTGCCTTTAGATCAAAAACAAAAGGCAAAAGAATGTGAAATTTGTGGTCTGTTCAACCACAAAACTGAATTTTGTAGATACAGAAAAGGAATTCAGTTCAATCAAAAATTTAAACAACAGGTTGTGGGAAATCAAATCAGAAATGATTATGAAAGAATCTTTAAACCCAAGAAACAACAACCTGAAAACATCTTTTCTCAGAAAAAGATAAAGTCTCAACCAAAATCTTTTTCTCAAAATTCTTTGTCAGTAGTTAGACCTGGATCATCAGCAGTTTCACAAACTGCTGAGATACAAAATCTAATGAACATGGTACAACTACTGATGACCAAGGTTGATGGTGGTCCTGAAAAGGATACCACCATGGTTCTTAATGAAAAATCCATTGCCAAAAAGACATGGATTTCTCAACCTGGTCAAGAACAAACTGTAACTGTTCTCAAGAGCAAACCCAAAGCCAAACAGGCTTGGGTTCCTAAACCTAACTAATTTGCTTTTATGTGCAGAGAGTTTCCAGGGGCATAAACAGCATATGGTATGTTGATAGTGGAGGCTCTATGCACATGACTGGATGCAGATACCTGATAAACAACTTTATCAGCCAAAGAGAAGGATCTGTATCCTTTGGGAACAATGCTAAGGGATATGTGCTAGGACATGGCAATGTCTCCTCTGGCAAAATACAGTTTGACAAGGTCAATCTGGTGGAAAACCTTGAATACAACTTGCTAAGTGTGTCACAAATGTGTGATAAAGGATATTCTTCCTTTTTCACAAAGACAGCATGCAAGATCATCTCACCAGAAGGCCAGAAGTTGATAGAGAAGATTATTGAAGATCATACTTTGCTGATTGCCAAAAGATGTGGCAATGTCTATGCAGTGGACATTGAGAAAGACAAAGTATTGAACAACACTGCCTGTTTCTTCTCAAGGGCATCAACTTCAGAAACAGATCTCTGGCACAGGAGACTTGGCCATGTGAACTTTAAAACCATAAATAAAGTCACAAAAATGGGCTTGGTCAGAGGTCTACCTTTGAAAGTATACCAGTGTCAAGAACACTGTGTATCCTGTTTAAAGGGAAAACAGCATAAGTCCTCCTATAAGTCTATTGAAGAATCAAAAACAACTGCATGTCTTCAACTACTCCATATGGACTTATTTGGACCTGTTAAGATTATGAGCCTTGGTAAAAAGAAGTACTGCTTAGTCATCATTGATGACTACTCAAGATTCACATGGGTATTCTTCTTATTTTCCAAGGATGAGGCTGCTGAAATCATCAAGTTCTTCATTCTACAAGTAGAGAAACAATATTCTCTATCTGTCAAAACCATTAGAAGTGATAATGGGACAGAGTTCAGGAACAAAACGCTGGATGAATTCTGTTTGTCTAAAGGGATTATTAGACAATACAGTGTTCCCAGAACTCCTGAACAAAATGGTGTAGTAGAAAGGAAGAACAGAACATTGATAGAAGGAGCAAGAACAATGTTAGCTGATTCTGGACTGCCCTTGTACTTTTGGGCAGAAGCAGTTAACACATCATGTTATGTTCAGAATAGAGTTCTTGTGGTCAAGAGACATTCCAAAACTGCCTATGAAGTTCTTCATGGGATGAAGCCTCTTATCTCCTTTTTCAGGGCTTTTGGGTGTCAATGTTTCATCTTGAACATAAAGGAATCTATTTCAAAGTTTGCTGCCAAAGTTGACTCAGGTTACTTTCTTGGTTACTCTTCAACTAGAAAAGCCTACAAGGTTTTTAATTCTCACACCAGGATAGTAGAAGAAACATTGAATGTCAAGTTCAATGAGTCAAAACACACTATTATTCCAGCACATCCTGTTGAACTCTTTGACCTTGACAACTTCCACTTTGGACCTGAAAAGACTGTTACTCCTTCCAAACCTACTTATTATGGTGATCAAAGGTTTGAAGATGAGGATCCTACACCATGGACTCCTCAAACAGTCATTAAGTCAACTTCAACACCATCAGAAGTTTCACAAACTTCTGATCCAACAAATACTGAAGGCCAAACTCAAACATCTGCTTCAGCACCTACAACTACTGAAGAAGCTAAAACTGTTGAACCAGATATTATAGACCTCAGTAGTTTGTTTGAAGAAAAAGAGCCACCTACACCTGTCAGTGGTTTACAACAACTGATTGAACACAGAGATCATCCACTTGATCAAATCATGGGTGATATAGCTTCAGGTGTTCTTACCAGAAACCAGCTCTCCAACTTTTGCCTATTTTCAGCCTTTATCTCTCAGTTGGAACCAAAGAAGTACCAGGAAGCCCTCAAAGACAATAATTGGGTGCAAGCTATGCAAGATGAACTGCTTCAGTTCAACAAGCAACAGGTCTGGGAAATCTGTCCCTTACCTCCAAACAAGCAACCAATTGGCACAAGATGGGTTTTCAGGAACAAACAAGATGAAGCTGGTATGATAATCAAAAACAAGGCAAGACTGGTAGTTCAAGGGTACTCTCAAGAAGAGGGAATTGACTATGATGAAACCTTTGCTCCAGTTGCAAGGCTTGAGGCCATCAGTGACTATGCAGGGTGTAAGATGACAAGAAAGTCAACATCTAGTGGTTGTCAATTCCTGGGTAACTGTCTAGTGTCATGGCAATCAAAGAAGCAAACATCTGTTGCAACTTCAACTGCTGAAGCTGAATACATTGCAGCTGCAAGTTGTACATCACAGATACAATGGCTCCAATATCAACTTCTTGATTATGGACTCAAAGAAACCAAGACACCTTTGTTTGTAGACAGCAAATCTGCCATTAGCATCATTCAAAATCCGGTACAGTTCTCAAAAACCAAACATATTGAGATCAGGTACCATTTCATAAGAGATTGCTATGAAAAAGGCAAGATTGAGGTGAAGCATGTGGCAACAGCTAATCAAATAGCTGACATCTTCACAAAACCCCTTGACACATCAACATTTCAGAAGTTAGTATCCATGCTTGGGATGCTAAATTTGTAAGTGTTTATTTTCTTATTTTTGCAATTTTTCATTTTTCACTTACAAAACAGACAAAAAGTCTGAAACAAAACTTCTGAAAAGAGAGAAACTACTGATGAACAAACATCAGTATGGGGATAATTTCTGAGAAGTGTGTAACTTCTGATAAAATAAACTTCAGAAGTTATGAATAAAAGTATTTATAAAAGCATTTCTCATCAGCTGTTAAAACTACTGAAGAGAAAAATGGGAACTACTGATGAAGTAATCCTTCATCAGCAGTTTAAGTCAAAAGGGCAAATCTGACTTTTCCCATCATCAGAGGTTTGACCTAAAAAGTTTAAAACCTCTGATAAAAAGATTTTTAACCAAAGGCGGTTCAAAAACTTCTAATACAGAAGATTCAAGCGGTTAAAACTTCTGATAAATACCTTTTTCTCCACACTTATCCTTTCAAACTCAAAATATCCCTCCTTCTCTCTCAAAAACTCTCTCAATAACCTAAACCTGCAAATCAACTGTTCGATCAAAACCCAAACCAAATGGCTCTAGTTCTAAAGCAGGGACACAATCAAAGGGCCTTTCTTGAAAAACAAGAAGGCTGGTCCCAATACGATGAGATCATTGATCTTGTCGTAAAATCCCAATATTTTACTGCTCTCACAATAAACCCACCAATTCACACTGAAACTCTGAATGAGTTCTGGGCAAATGCTGAGACGGTGACAACGGATGATGAAGTCATTTCCCTCAACTCAAGAATAAAAGGGAAACCACTGACCATCACACCAGCCACACTGGCAACAAGACTGGGTCTGGATGATGTAACTGCCCCTGACCATGTTGCTAATTCTGATATTCACCTAACCATGACTGAGTGTGGTTATCAAGGTACTCTCTCCCATGCTACAATCTTCAAAAAATATTTTGAACCAAAATACAAACTTTTGTTTCATTATATTATTATGTGTTTGAGTTCTAAAACAGGGTCTTATGACCAGATGCCCTCCACTTTTCAACCAGTATTTCATTCCATTGTGAATGAAACTAAATTCAGGGCATCAAAACTATTTTTCAATGAGTTGGTGTTACATCACAACAATACCAAGAAAAAGTTTTTGTTGTACCCAAGGTTCATTATGCAATGCATAATAGGGGAACTGGGTAATGAGGTGCTTGTGGGAAAAATTTCAACTTTAAACCCTTTAACATCACAAGCATACTCAAGGCATAACAAATCGGCTGCCTGGCCAGAAGATGATCAAGGAGAACAACAACAAGTCCCCCTGAAGCCCACATCTTCCAAACTCACACCACCAAAAGCCAAAAAGCCCAAGCCAACAAAAACAACAACCCACCAACCCAAAAGAAAAGCTGTTCAGGAAGTTGAGATGCCTGAACATGCTCATGAGCATTCTGCTCTTCAAATAGGTGAGACTGAAACACCCTCCCAGTCTCATCCATCTCAAACCCCACCAAGAGCACCCATAACCATTTTATTCAAAAGAAAAAGACTTAGAAAAACTATTGAAACACACTCTTCTTTTGAAACTGCTGAACAACAACTTTCACCTATTGCCCAAACTACTGAACCAACCCCACAAATTTCTGAACAAGAGGCAATAGAAATTGCCAAACTTCTCTCTGGGCTAAAAGAGAAGGTCCCATCTGATTATGTCAGTCCCCTACAACCACAACAAACAGGGGACATAACTACTACATCAGACATGGATGTGGACATCTCTAGCCCTATCCCAAGAGATGAGGGTGGACCAGAGTCTTTAAGCCCAATTTTAGAGACTCTTGGGGCATCCGAGGCTGCTACTACTCAGTTACCACCCAGTGGTGGATCTGAGGATAGAAGTAACATAGCTAAGACCTCAGATGTGGCAACTACTGATGAAGGCTTAATGCCTGAAGTAGGAAATCCTCAGAACCAAGAACAAGAGGTTCATGAGAGAACTGAGTTGGGCTCAACTCATGATTTAACTGACACAGTCCTCATTGAGGGCAACATCAGGGATTCGGATGATTCCATTAATTTGGATGATGTTTCACACACACAAACTACTGAATTGACGGCACTTTATGAAGGTCCTGTTTCAGGGGTATCCAGGCTCAAGAAGCCAGTCACCCCTGCACAGGTTAAAGCCCACTCAATCCCTAAAACCCCTAGAGTGGCATCCTCTGTACAACATGAGGATCTCCCAAAAACACCCCCTTCACAACAAATGCCTACCCAATTCCCTGGGCAAACAAGCATAGACCTGAACCAGCTATGCAGCCCAGAGGGTCCCCTGTACCACATGAAGAACACTCTCATCAGAAATCACTTCCAAACATACACAGCTGACTTGGAGCTGTCCATCAAGAATCAATTTGGAACCTCAAAACTTAAGATTGATGAATCCAAAAAGGGGGAGAAGATCAGGGAACCTAAGGAGTCATTCCAATCCAGGATAAGGGCAAGAGTGGCCATCCTTGAAAGAGATCAAAAAGATCAGGCCAGGAAAGAAAAACTGGCCAAACAGTTTGGTGTCTCAGTAGAAGAGATTGAAGCAGCAGAAAAAGAAGATGAGACCCAAACATCTGATGAATCCCTAAGGCTCAATGAAGAAACTTCTGAAGACAAAACTTCTGATGAAGAATCAGAAAGTACTGAAGACAATCCTTCAGTAGTTGACAAACCATCAGCAGTTGTCAACACATCAGAGGTTAACACTTCCAATCCTCAAACTGCTGACCCTTCCAGAACCACTGCTCCCATTCAACCAACATCTGATCCCATCAGGCCTACAACTGTTACAACAATGACTGTACTAAACCCTTCTCCTATCTTTCAATCAGCTGAATTATTAGAGAAGAGCTTAGTTGCAGCCAACAAGAAGGCCAGAGAAGATCAGATCTGGAAAACACTGGAAGAAAGGGATGATCTAGATTTAAGCCATGAAGAAAAACGTCAGGCTTATGAAGCTGAACTACAAAGGCAGGCTAGCCTTGATGAGATTGCTGAACAAGATAAAAGACAACAACTGGTGTCTTACATTACCAAGAACAGCAAGACTAAAGCTTTTACACTCAAAGGACTCTCTATGCAAGAGCTGACAAGAAGAGCACAACTGCTTGCAGATAAAATGGCCACTAGCAAAGAAGGAAAGGCCAAGAGAGCCCAGATTATAGAAGAGCTAGTAGCAGAGGGCTATGGTTCAAAAGCCTCAGTATCCAGATGGAAAGAAGAAAGACTAATGGATACTTACAGAAAATACTTGGCTGCCAAGGCTGCAAATCCAGAGAAGTTTCAAACTGCTGATCCTTCAAGATCAGTAGTTAGAACTTCTGGTATATCAAGAAGACCTGCTACTCAGAGAAAGAAGGCAGAGGACAATGTCAAAACTGACTTCAAAATGGTACTACTTGAAGGAAGTTCAATAGTCCATTCAGATTTTGACATTGAGGAGAAACCTCTGTTAACACAATTCAGGGATCCTTCCACTTTTGCCTACCAAATACAAAAGACCATCAAAGAAAAACTGCATACCAGAGTAGTGACTGAACACCATCTCCCAACTGTTCAGATGCCTGATATGCAACAACAACAAGGAAGAGAATCCCACCTGAGGCTATCTGAAACTGAAAACATCCAGCACTCAGGACCATCAACCCAAGGGACAAGTCTGGTTCCCTATTCTTCTGACTTTAACAAGTCAAAGATCCCTATCATCAGGTGGTCACTTACTGATAACAACTCAGTATTGTTGACAAGAAGAGACCTCTCAAGCAGGGCTTACAAAAAGATCAGTGATCTGAAGAAACTGTCAACACAAGACCTGCTCACAATTCAACATCTGGAACCATAGAGAGGATCTCTATCTGATGGTCAGTTAAACCAGCTCAAGAACACCATGTACAAAGAGATATGGAAGATTGTTCAAGACAGAAGAAAAACATAAGGAATTAGTAAGGTTTTGGCTTCATCAATCCAGGGGGAGATTGTTAGGACAAAGAGGATTGGTGAAACCACTTTTGGAAACCTTAGTCTAATTCACTTCTGTCATTTTGGCTAAGTATAGAAGTACTGAAAAGAAAACAAAGAACTGCTGAAGAGAAGATATGAGAAGTGCTGAAGAAGAAACTTCATCAGAAGTTCTGAAGTCCAAACCAGACAAGTTCACTTCAGAAGTACTGAAGACAAACTACTCATCAGTAGTTTGTCATTCATCAGCACTTAGCATCAGATATTTTCCACCGCCTTTTGCATCAGTAGTTTTATTGTTTATTATTACTTTTAGCTGTATTTGTTTGTTTCAATGTTGCAACTTGTGCAACTTGTTTCTGTTGTTTCTGTACTTGCTTTTTGGGCAAGATACATGTATGTAAACGTCTATAAATAGGAGGCTTCAACCTTCTATTTTAGACATTGATTTTAATAGAAAAATCCTTCAAACACTATCACTGTTCTATTCCATTTCTGTATTTATTGTGAATCTATCTAAGTATCTAATTCTCATTTACTGCTTAGATTCATAATAAATACTTGTCATTTATTAGTTTCAATCATCAAGGGGGAGTAATAACTCTTCCTTAGTATAAAAAGTGTTGCTTTAACTTATACATTCCGCTGTGCTTATAATCTGATTTACAAGGACTTGCTAAACACTTAAGTGTCAAGATAGCAAGTTCTTACTTAGCAAAAAGAGCAAACTGATCCAACACTAAGGCTGCACCACAATATGTCATTGATTTTGAAATTTAAATTATGATTTTGATGTTATTTATGAAGAGTCTTAATGTTATTTATGATGATTTTAATGTCATTAATTTGAATGATTGATTATGATTTGGTTGTTATTTCTTAAGATTTTTAATCTTATTTATTGATATAACTAATATTTCAAAATTCATTTTAATATTGTTGACCGACTTTAATTTTGATATTACAACTTTCCTTTAATCAATTGTCATGAAACAATATTATTTTAAACATATACGACTTTCTTTAAAACATTTATTTAAATATATTTAACAGTTTATAATTTAAATATAATCTAAAGATAACAATGTACATTTATTTTCATACACTTTTATTATTCTTTTAATAATAAATATAATTTGAATATATTTAATAGTTTCCTAAAATATATAATGTATTCAAAATAATGTTCAATGCTATTACTAATATTACGACCTTAATTTTAATATTGTTGACCGAATCTGAGTAAAAATTTTTTTTATGTTTTTGTTAAATTGTTGGAAGTCAATTCTTTGTCTATATGTCTTTAAGTTTGATTGTGCTAATTTCAAGCGTTGTTGACCAATTCACGTCAATTATCAATCCTTCCATTTTTTATAATTCAAAGACTTTCCTTTAATCAATTGTCATAAAACGATATTCTTTTAAACATATACGATTTTGCTTTAAACATTTATTTAAATTTATTTAACAGTTTAGAATTTAAATATAATCCGAAGATAGGAGTGTACATTTATTTTCCTACACTTTTATTATTCTTTTAATAATAAATATAATTTAAATCTATTTAACAGTTTCCTAAAATATATAATGTATTCAAGATAATTTTCAATGCTATTACTAATATTACGACCTTATTTTTAATATTGTTGACCCAATCTAAATAAAAACTTTTTTACGTTTTTGTTAATTTGATGGAGGTCAATTCTTTGACTTTATGTCTTTGAGTTTGATTATGCTAATTTTAAGCGTTGTTGACCAATTCACGTCAATTACGAATCCTTCCATTTTTTTTAATTCAAATATATAAATAAATATTCCTACTTGATCACGTCAATCGAGGCACAGTATTTCCGATTTTGCAGAATTGTTCGAGACATATCAATACTAAATAAACCTTAACAAATAATAAAATCATTTAATCGTCATACCAATTTTAACAACGAAATTAAATGATAATATAAATTTTCAAAATGTTATTTTCTGTTAAAGAATTATATTACTTCAATCACAACTAATAATGATTACTAAAGATGTCAATAATAATTTGTATATAATGGGTAAGGCAATTTGAGACGCGGATGATTTTAATGTCATTTATTTGAATGATTGATTATGATTTTGATGTTATTTATTAAGATTTTTAATCGTATTTATTGATGTTACTAATATTACGAATTTCATTTTAACATTGTTGACCGACTTTCATTTTGATATTACGACTTTCCTTTAATCAATTGTTACTAAACGATAATCATCATCTTGATTTCAATAAGTGTGCTAATTTTAAGTGTACTAATTTTAATATGTCAATAATAATTTGTATATAATGGGTACGGCAATTTCAGACGCAGATTATTTTAATGTCATTGATTTGAATGATTGATTATGATTTTGATGTTATTTATTAAGATTTTTAATTGTTAAGTACTATATTTACACAGTTTAAATAATGACGTTTTTTGGCGGTATTTTGTAACATGTCAAAAGTTGCCTAAAGTGTATATACAATGGGTCCTTTTGGCTACATGTTGAAATGGGTTTGGGGTTAATCCTTTTGGTGTCTATTTTTTTTTTACTAAAATATAGGAAATTTATATTACAGCATGTGACATTGAACCCATTTTCTTATTAGTTGTTTTTTAGTTATGTAATCAGTTTGAACCATTGGAGATATAACATGTAAAATTTAAGCTACCCATTCAAGTAAATGGGTTAAGGATTGTTTCTTAATTTACTTATCACCGTATCCATATCTTTACAACAACTATATTTTATGTAGAACACAAATATGGAATACAATGGTGGAGGTTTTTCATAAATTATTGGAAATGAGCTGCACTCCGAGGATCGTGATGACAATGATAACAACTTCGAAGGTGAAAAATCAGCTATCAATAAGCAAGACTTGGAAGATTTTGATTGAAGTAATGAAAATGGACCATTGGTTGAAGTTCGTTAAGCCCCAACTAATTGATAAGTGTTCTATGCTTAAGCTTAGTTATGATTAGAATATAGAAATTACCCAAATGATGTAATGTGTAATATTGGTTGAAGTTCGTTAAGCCCTAACTAAATGATAAGTGTTATATGCTTAAGCTTAGTTATGATTAGAATATAGATATTACCCAAATGATGTAATATGTGATATTGTGATAGTATGCTATGTAGTTTGCAGTTGTCAAATTAAACTTTACTTACTCGATATATCCATCATTTTGTTACATTAAACTGTTAGATGACATTTTGCATTTAACATCAAAATTCATACATATTGCATCATCAAACATTTAGTAACCAAATCAAATTGCATAATACAATTCTTATTTTCCTACTTTTTTTTTTCATTTTACTTTCGGGTGAACCGTGGGTCCCTACGGGACTCTAACCTAGTAGAATATAAAAGAGACGAGTAAGTCTAGCCATATTCTTCATATTTAATATTGACTATTCACCCAATAGTAGAGCATTATATGCATATAACACATCCGAAATAATATAGGACCATTATTGGGAGATTCAAAAGAATGAACATACCTGAGTCTGTGGCCTTGTTCCTCATGCACGCAAAAATTTCCATGCCTAATATGAATAAGAATGGCGAAAATGGTGCCCCCTGCCTGACACCTCTTTGGTATTGAAATTCGAAAGTTGGTGAGCCATTAACTAGCACCAATGATCTTGCCGATGTGAGAACACCCATCACCCACCGACACCATTTATTTGGGAAGTTCATTTGTTTTTGCATTGAATCTAAAAAAATCCAGCAAATATGATCAGATGCCTTTTTGAAATCAATCTTGAACAAGAACACTATGTATCATTTGGCTGTCAATGATGCTCATGTCCTTTAAGAAGGTTGTTTGGTTGGCTTTTCTATTTGGACTAACAAATGATTTTCAATACGGAATTACGGATACTCATTTTTATGGGTTCATTTGGAAAAAAAATACGTATGGATATATTAAGGTAGTGTTTGGTACGATAGAATGGAAGAAGGAATAAAATGGATCATTATGGGGTAATGAAAAAGAGTGTGTTTGGTTGGTTGGTATAGAATGACACATTCCACAATGCATTTCATTCCCTCAAAACCATTCCATCTACCCCAATATTTTTTTTTCATTCCATCCCTCTTTCACCCTACATTAACAACACCATAACCCACCACCACAACCACCACCATCGTCACCACCCACCACCGTTACTGTCACCACCCACCACCGTTGCCGTCGCCGCTGCCATCACCACCCACCACCTTTGATGTCGTCGCCACCCACCACCGTCACCCACCTACCGACACCATCCAACACCTCCCAACGTCGCCGCCACCACCTGTCACCGTCACCCACCACAATTGTCTCTACCGGCCGTCGTCGCCACCCACCACCGCCGCCGCTGCCACCCACTATCGTCACCCACATACCATCACTCTCATCCACCTCCACCCATCGCCACCACCCACCACCGTCGTCGCTACCCTTCACAGTCGCCGCCACCCACCACCACGCTGCCGCCATACACTACCACCCACCATCACTGCCACTAACCACCACCGACCGCCACCACCGCCTCCACCCACCACCACCACTACTAACCATCGTCACCCACCCACCATCAGGGCAATCCAGCTCCACCTTCCACTGTCGCCACCACCGCCGCCGCCACCCACCACCGCGCTACCGCCACATATCACCACCCACTATCACCGGCACTAACCACCACCCATCACCGATTTTATTCCTTCGTCTTTTCCTGCCTACCAAACAACACAAAGTAATGTCTTGTTTCATTCCATATGGCAACCAAACAAGACATCAAATGATAATGATCCATTCCATTACATTGTTCATTTCATTACCTCGTTTATTATATTCCCTCATCCATTCCATTACCTCATACCAAATAGACCCTAATTCTCCTCATGTTAATTAACTCATCCATTTGGATCAACTTAAATTTGTAAATGTTTCAATTTAGGTTTACTAAAGTTTGTTAACATGTTAAAATGGACTACTATTATGGGGGCGTTTGGGATTGATTGTTTAAAACTGATTTTGCGTTTTGAAAAATCAGGGGTGTAGCTACTTATAGATTATTGCGTTTTAGTAGCCTAATAAACTGATTATCTGCGTTTTCAAAACGCAATCCCAAACACTAAAAACTGATTATCTGCGTTTTCAAAACGCAATAATCTAAAAATCAGATTCAAAACGCAAAGTCCAAATACCTTAGTATCATTAGTATCATAGATGACCATTGCTTGGGTCCATCATTTACTTGTCTTTGACAGCACCGAGGGGACCGCCCGACAACACCGAGGGGACCGTCGCCTTCACCATCACCGCCACTCTACTAGTGTGGTTGCCAACACCTTCTCGATGATTCTCTTTTTCTGTGTACAAATATTAATATTCAATTTATAACGTATATGTTGACGCAAAGTGGAAGAAAAAACAATGAGTATAATTCGCAAAGAGAATTTTAATTAAATTTCTGAATGAAGAAAACATTACATCATAACCCTTTATAGGGATTTTCTAAATTTAGCAGGCATTGCCAAATCTTCGAAAATTACAATTGACTGAAGGAAATTGAAATTCATGACATAAATACAGACGTAAATTGCGTTAATCATTGATTTACACATTATTTTTAAATTAAGATAGTAATGAAGATTGACGAATTTTGGGGAAAACTGAAGATTGACGAAGTCATGGCCTACTTTATGCTCGTTTTAAGTTTGTTTCTTTTCTGCCCTATTTTGTCTTATCTAATTTGACCATATACGAATAGTTTTTGGACCCGCACCTCTTCATATATACTACATGGCAAATCAATTCTCAAAACAAAGTGAGATGTAAATATCAATAAGTAAATGAAATAATTATAAACCGTCTAAATTATACAAAAAATTTCAAACCATACCATTTATAAAATTTAATAGGACTTTTGTATATGGCCTTTAACCCAACAAAAAGAGAGCGAGTGGAAGAACCAGAAAAAGAAATATTTAGCAGCAAACCACCACCAAACTGAAACTCAACTAAAATTATCATGTGTATTTGATAATTGTTGTATGTTTATTGTTACTAGGAGTGAGCTGTGTGCGGATAGAACACACTAATTTTGAATAAAATTTAAATGGAAATGTAAATAAAATAGTAATAATAACACTAATAAAAAAAACTTTAATCTAAAATATTAAAAAAATAAAAAAAAACAAAATTTTTTTTACCTTCTTTCAACCCCAATTGGTTCTAGGAGGTTTAGTTGATTTTTGGCTCATCCCGGTTTCTAGCCCGTACCAATTAGGCTAAAACTAGTTCAAATCTTTCTTAGAGCACACACGGTTGTCCGTGATAACGTTATGTGATGGTTGTGATACACCGCCCCATGTGTTTAGTGATGGGAAAAATCATCACGGTTGTGACGTACATCGCGGCCATGACATAGGTGCGTAGGGTGGGTGGTTTGTTTGGGGGTGGGGTGTAATGTTGTGATTGGTTATTTATTTATTTATTTATTTTTTAATTGCTGTGGAATGATTTAGGGATGGTGTGATACACCGCCCCATGTGTTTAGTGATAGATGTGATCAAATATAAAAAAACTGATGTGGCATAAAGTGAATGGGTATGATGAAATGGGTTGTGATGATCACCCCGCCCACCGTTAAAAGAGCCCGGACTGGTTTTCAACCCGGATTGGTTTAAGAAAATAAAACGGGTTATCTCTTGACTCATTTAATTTGATGGCCACTTTTCAAGCCCATTTTTTCTATTTTTTCGTCAAAGAAGTTGAAATATAAATTTCTTTAACACGTCACTTAAACTGGTGTTCTCTTTCATCTCTCTTCCTCATTCATTTCAAATCACAGATTTCAAACCCAACACCCATTATCTCTTTAATATCTCAACTTTCTTGTCATATTAAAATTTTCAAACCCAAGACCTATTTTCTCTCCTCTCCTCTTTCTTCTCAAATGAATCTTCAACTAAGATCTCCAACCTCAAATCTAAGTTCTCTAATCTCTCATGTTTTGTTACTAATTCAACAAAATCAATTTAAATGGTGAAGATAGAACAAGGATGCGATGGGCTCAACAACTATGAAGATCTTCGATTTGATGGGGTATGTGTGTTTTCTTCATCTGGGGTTTTGTGTTTTAGGATTTGTCTATATGATGATCTTCGATTGATGCTGTGATACACAAGTTTCCAATGATTTTTTTACGCTAAATGAAACTGTAAATGAGAGTTATGTTTTCGTCCAGAAAATAATATGTTAAAATCAGTCGATTCTAAAAAAGCTATGCTACATCATAACACACTAACACACATTTTGTCATTTCATATTAGAGTTGTCTATATCGGAAAGCTCTCGGGTTATAACCTATCATTAAATAAATAAATGGTAAACGTAAAATTATGAATAATATTACTTCATATGAGAGAGAAATAAGATAATCATAAGATTTTTTTATAACACATTATGTCACTTTATATTAGATTTGCCTAATTTGTAGGATATAACATATATATATTTGAAAAAGGTTAATCATACATGACACTCATACATGCATTCTCCCTCTTGAGAGTGTCATGTAGGATGTCATGTTGCATTGAGATATTTTAAGAAAAAAGAAATTTAAAAACAAAATTGGATCTTTCTCTCTCATGTTTCATCCCATAATTTTTAAACGTTAATATCTTTTATATACGAGATTTTTTAAAGAAAAAAATTACACCAAATTAACGAGCGTTTTATTATCTTTCCAACGAGTACCATAATGCTATATAAAAAACAGAAAAAAAAAACGACTATTTTTTGTGGAGTTTTGTTCATACAGGAAAAAAACACAAAGTGTTCAGGTTATTCATTAATCATGTATAGGCAAGTCATTAATTATATTCAAACCAGTAAATATAAATTCTATAATATTAGAGTTATACATTGTTTAAGATTAGGTGTTAACATTGAAGATACATTGTTAATTGTTTTAGGTTAGTGCTACCCGCAACTTTCCTGCATGTAACTGTAAAGCACATTAGTCTATTTCGTATGTAAAATTGATATGTCATTTATTAGATTTCTCAATCTCGTAACGCTCCCAAGATATAAATCTAGTAGTTTTATTATATAACATTAAAGAATGAGCACTTTTGCAGCGTCCTATTTTGCTAACATACACCACCATGCATTTTTTTTTTTTTTTATTAACAGTTACTGTAGTTCATAATTCAATTGGTTTTGTTACATCATTAATAATGGTTTTTAAATCTCTTTTTCAACCTTTACATATTCTCATTCTCATATGAAAACCAAACTAAACCTAAATTATAAGATTTTTAAATATATAATTTATTAAATCAACTTATTATATTACAAAATGGCATTTTTTCGAAATTCGCCGGCAAATAAAGAAAGAACATATATATGGTCATTAAAAAATTTTGGTTCAATAATAGAGATATCTATCAATCTATTTTGGAATTATATGTATATTTCCTAGCAAATACAAGGAAAAACATTAAGTCAAGCATTGTGGAAAAAAATGAATTAACTTGAAGTCAACTATATAAAAAGAATAGCTGACTTATTGAAACCTTTGGAAAAGTATGAAAAATCCGTTCAAAAGAATGTTATACTTAAGATAAGATTAGGTTTTCTAATCAGAATTAAATTCAGGTTTATACGAGTAGGTATTTGATTTTCTAGGCTTGTCTTTCACGTCAGTTTTTAAATAGCATTATATTTTTTAGAAAATCTAACATATCTATTTTTTTCTTAGGGGGAGGGTGCTCATAGATTTATTTTTCACTTTACTAATTTACACCAATCATGCACTGTCACGTCACTTCACTGATTTACTTCACTGAAACAATTTTTTAGAGGCAACACTCCACTGTTTCTTTACCAAATAATTAATTATTTTTACACATATAATAATAATATTAATAATACATTTCCCACTCTCTCTCTCTCTCCTCTAAAACTCACCTACACCACTCATTTTTTTAATAATACATTTCTACTCTCTCTCTCTCTTCTAAAACTCACCTACACCACTTATTTGTTTTTAATAATACATTTCTCACTCTCTCTCCTCTAGAACCAGCACAGTAAGAAAAACCCGTATTTAGTTCACGGGACCCCTACCAGCACTTGTGGCGACAGTGATAGTGGGGTACCCGTGACCTTTTTTTGTGGCGTCCCGTCCCGTCCCTCCTTATACTTACCAAAAAGGTATAGTGCCAAACCGAGCTATGACTTTGATTCATTATATTACTTCTCGTATTTTTTTATTATTATTATTGTCTACTAAGCCAATATAGCCTAGGCCCAGCCTAATATAGTTTATGCTACACTTACCGGACTAAAGGTTTTGTGAAGACAACCCCTGCTTTTCCTCTCAGCAAATCTTTGATCCAATAATAAGAACAATGAAGTGTGGCTTTGAATCCTATCCATCTTCATCTATATATGGAAGCATGATCTTAACCATTCGGGTTAGTTTTAAGTTTCTTCACTTAACCCTCCCTCATTTATATATATATATATATATATATATATATATATATATATATATATAGTGGAAGGATAGGGAGAAAACCCTCCAAAATGAAAAAACTCTAGAAAACCCTCAAAAAAACCTACTTCCCGAGCTTTTTTTTAAAAAAAAAAATTAGGGCATGTAATATACATGTTTTTGAGTGTTTTGAGCCAAAAAAAAATCAAAAAAGCGCCGAAGGGTTTTTTTTTTTAAAAAAAAATAAGTTTTGCATCATAACATATGTTACCAGTGCAAAAATAAGCTAACATATGTTATGATGCAAAACTTATATTTTTTTTAAAAAAAAAAACCCTTCGGCGCTTTTTTGATTTTTTTGGCTCAAAACACTTAAAAACATGTATATTACATGCCCTAATTTTTTTTAAAAAAAAAAAACTCGGGAAGTAGGTTTTTTTGAGGGTTTTCTAGAGTTTTCTCATTATTTAGGGTTTTCTGTGGATCCATCCCCTATATATATATATATATATATATATATATATAGAGAGAGAGAGAGAGAGGGTAGAGTTCCTGTACAAAGAGTGTTTTTTGTGAGAAGTATAAGAAGTGTTTTGGATCATTAGATCTATAGATAGATGGTTGAGATTAAATTGTTGGCAAATATGTAATTAATGTTATAATTAAATTAATTCATTATATGTTTTAAGGGTATAAGAGTAAAATGACTAATTATTTTAAAAGTCTCCCCATTATTTCTCATTAATACTAGGAAATTCCTTTTTTATATCTCCATCTCTCTCACACACATGATAGCTTTCTCTTTTTCTCTCTCACTCAATTCACGTGCTTTTTTTATGTCACCTAACTTGCATAATCTACCAATCAAAACATGTTGTAAGTAACAATATTTGGATTAACCCTTTTACTTATCATTTTATCAACCATATAGAGAGCTTCTTGAAGATCCCTTTTACAGTGTGGTGTTTTGTATTATAGTGTGGTGTTTTATATTCATATTTATGTGTTTTATCTTCGTATGGTCATATAAGTTAGTTTTATTTTTGTACACTTTAAAAATTTGTAATTGGTAAAAAACCATGTAAGATTAACACACTTTACAAGAATATAATAAAACACTAAACGTTATATAAAAAATAATTAAAAATCTACCTTAAACATAAAACACTACACGTTGATTGTTAAACACTATGCTTGTTTGTACGGTTGTGTTAACACACTCTAGATGGTTTGAGCATAAAACACATTCTGGATGGTTTGAGTATTCCTGTCGTCTCACATTTTTTCTCTATGTTTTCTTTCTTGGTCGTTTTTTAAAGAACATTCATTCCTTTTTCTTTTCTTTTTTTTTCCGTATTTTGAGTTTCTGGTCTTCAATTGAACAAAGCAAAGAGTTTATTTGGATTCCTAAGTTTCCTTTTGATTTGGGCCCAAACATTGAAATAAAATAGAATGAATGTATGTATGTGTATGCGATGATGATCGGTAGAATATTAATGAGTTTTATTTATTATATATTAGGGATTGATGGATCTTTTTTACCATGAAGCTGGTTCGAGTTTATCTAATGGAACTCAACTTAGTTATTGATACAGACAATTTAAATAAATATGGGAGAGAGGGAGAATGGATGATAATTACCATTATTACAATTTTAATTGTTTTTAATAGTTTGTCAAAATTACTAAATTGCCCAAAGACCCCGTGCCACGTGTCGTAACCAGAAGTCTTCTCACCCTTCTCACACATTTTGGCCTTTGTACAAGAACCCTTACCTATATATGAAGGATAAATTGAAAACCCATTTGAGTTAAGAAAACTTATAAAACCCATGTAAAAACCATCTAAATTTTGTTTATTAATTTTTTTTTTGAAAAAAAATACACAAGGCATAACACATGTTTTTAAG
The DNA here is from genome assembly GCA_028751855.1 of Ambrosia trifida. Lineage (NCBI taxonomy): Eukaryota > Viridiplantae > Streptophyta > Magnoliopsida > Asterales > Asteraceae > Ambrosia > Ambrosia trifida. Next base: position 10,698,590 of record CM054131.1, read on the forward strand.
TGTTTTGGGTCAAAAAAATATAAAAAGCGCCGATTGGATATTTTTTTAAAAATAAACAAATTTTGCGATGTTACATTTGTAACAACTGATGTTACATGTGTAAGAGAGCTGTTACATATGTAACAACACAAACTTTGTTTATTTTTTTTAAAATATCTTATCGGCGCTTTTTTTTATTTTTTTGGCCAAAACGCTTTAATACATGTATGTTACCTTGTGTGTTTTTTTCAAAAATAAAAAGAATTAGATGGTTTTTATATGGGTTTTCTAAGTTTTCTTAACTTAATGGGGTTTTCAATTTATACTTTCCGTATATATATATATAGGGGGGATAAAATGAAAACTCTCTTGAGTTTAGAAAACCTTTGGAAACCCACGTAAAAAAACATTATTTTTTTAGAAAAAAAATAACCAATGTAAAATACATGTTTTTAAGCGTTTTGAGCAAAAAAAAAAACGCCAACGTGATTTTTTTTTAAATAAACAAAGTTGCTGAAAACATCTTGTACCTATATATGGTAGGGTTCCTGTAAAAAGGACATTTTTCGTACAAAGTATGAAAATCTATGTTAGTATTGTGTTTTAAATTTTAGGAATGATGTTTTATATTATTTTGGCATAGTATTATATAGAAAAACACAAAACATAACAATTTAAAACACTATTTAATATATTCTCGACATGCAATTTAAAACACCATATGAAAAAAGTAATCAGTGTGTTTTAAAGTCAATGTCTAGATCACATTTGATTGTGTTTTAAATTGCTTTGTTTTGTGTTTGTTTATATAACACATTGCAAATGGAATCGAAAAAAATCATAGCCAAAATTTAAAACACAATGTTTACATAGACTTCTCACACTTTGTACAAAAAGTAGTTTTTATACAGAAACCTATACCCCCCCCCCCCCCTCTCTCCCTCTCTTTCTATATATATACCTTTTTTTCTTATTAATCCTATTAGTTACATAGCCGACGAACTAATAATAGTTATAACAACTAGCATATATTGGTCAACAATAGGAACACTATGTTCACTAAATAATATAAGAACCGGTTACATTAAGAATATGTTGAAACTACTAATACCTATATACCAAAATCTGAAACAACAGAAGAACATGGAACTATGATAAATAGAAACCATACGCTCGAGCTCGTCCCCACGTGTAACCATTACGAATGAAACCAAATACTAATAATGTGTGTCAACATAGGGTCTAACCAGGAGAATACCAACATGTGATACCGAGTACCCCGTTTACCATTTTTATGCTTGAACTACGCTACCAGGTGAGTTTCGGGAATTGCCCTCTTTTTACTTATAAACTGTTTTGGGGTGAATACATGCTTCCAACTGTTTGATAACTTATGGCGTTAGTTTTATAAGCGTGTTTACCTATCTGCATGTTTACCATACCAGGAACTCATTAACTATAGGATAGAGCCGACTTAATATATGGGTAGTACTACTTGAGGAATCCCTCATGCATAGTGGTCTGGCCTATTACACGGAAACCCCCATTTAAACCGACGGGTCGTTGCGGCATATATTTTGTCATGGGAACCTATGTAGCAGAGCATAGGTTAAAACCTATAACAATAATAGGTATAGGTTCTGTTGTTACATCTAGGCATGATTAGGCATCACTCTAAGTGTAGGGTTGAGTGGCCAGCTTATATTATTGTAACACCATAACCAGTAAACTTGTTTGAATACTAAAACCATTTGATAAACTAACTTTGTGCACCTATTTAACCAAACATACTAACTCACCAACATTATTGTTGACAAAACCTATTTTAAGCATGTGTTCAGATACCTACGCCGGAGATACAAGGAATGTACAGTACGACTCAGAGTCACACTGACGGACAAACCAGAAAACGAGCGAGAAACCATAGATACCGAACTTGGTATGATTGGAGACTAGATATATATATTATTGGAGATGTATTATTTGATATAAGTTGAAATGTAAACAAATATTTATAAAAGATTAATTATGGTATGTTGCTTCCGTTGTTTGCTCACCTTGTGTGATGTGTTGTATCAATCTGTAATTTCGTCCAGGCCCTCCCAGGTCGAGGTGTGACATTATTACATACGATAAAACAGTCGTACAAGCCTGGAATAAGATTTGCATGACAAATACTATTTTCTTTAAACAAATAAAGGCAAGATGCGAGAGAAGTGGTAGGTACTTGGAAGAAGATTTACAACTCAACCTGACAACCTTTAATAATTTTGAATTCATCGATTATGAATTCATGATCAAACTTATCAACAGTTTCTTTTTATATGTAAATCACCAAGTTATTCACGAGATAATGTTCTGTCATCTTATTGCGAAGGCGATTCTTGTATATTTTCACTGCCGAAAATCTACTCTTTATTGTTTCGGTAGAAACTAGAAGTGTCAATATTAAGAAAAAAAATCAATAGTTTTCAACTTTCTTTTGATCATCTTCCCCAGTTTCACAATTATAAACCCCAATTTTAGAATCCTTAATCAATAATCACAATAGATGTAATGCAATAGTTAATCTCATTTAGATCATCTTATCTAATTTTATAACTCAATACGTATAAATTTTTTTTAACAACAAAATCAGTAGGGGTTGAGAATATTTACACAAAATCAAATCAGTGACGGTCGGACTTAATATATATAAAATTTTCAGACCAAAACATGGAAATTTACACTATTGAGACAAAATTTCCGAGACAAAATTTCCATCCCTGCCACTAGCACCGGCTGGTGTAGATAAGAGCTTTGTGACCCTAAGGTCACAAGTTCAAATCCCACTCCAGCACAAAAAAATCTTGTTGCCACTAACAAAGTTTGCCAATGGGCTCTCTAGGCATAGGCAAGTCAGTGCGTTTTACGAAGTAGTCAGTTTCATCCTGGAACGGTTTGGCGCCATCCTCGAGCGTCAAACTAACGATGGACGGTTAAAATCATGTCTCAGTTATCGAAATACCTAGGCTATGAAAAGATACGTCACTTAGTTCAAATTGGTAGCGTCTTTGGTAAAGATGATGTGTTGTTATTGTTATTTTGGAATAAAAATTGTAACAATATTTTTCAATAGATTCTTTTTAAGTGATCTTTTAGAAGAAAAAAAAGAATAGATTCGGCAAGCTATATAATTAGACATTTAAGCCAAAAACAAATACAAACCCCACATGGAAACATACATTACACGTTCGGAAGCTTGGGACCGCAGAGACCCCAAGAAGAAAAAACGATTGTGCACAATTTGCCTTTGAACAATCTTCCACCAAATTCAGGAAGATGCCTATTTCCCACTGGTAATTATTTTAAGTACGTTTGTTTAGAGTTGAGCACTATAACTACGGTAAGTAAAATGACTAATAGCATTAATAGCATAATGTATAATTGGTAAATTGTAATCTCTTATTATTGTAATTATCCCTTCCATAATTATAGGGAGTATGGTGTATTATAAATATTTGCAATGTTAATGAAGAGATCAAGGGATTGATTATCACTTTCATGGTATCAAGAGTCTAGGTTCCTAACCCTAAGCCGCCATCATCCCCAACCGTCGACCGCCCACTACAGTTGACTTCTTCCACATCTGCCTCCTCTTCGATTCTGTTCTACACCTCCTGCTATTCCCTTTTCTGTCCCCTCAGCCGATTACCTATTACTTCATCATGTCCACAGAATCCAACGCATCCTCCACCATCATTCCACCAACCTCAACCGAACCCAAGTTTCACCCGGCCTCCACTGTAACCAATATTAAAAACTTCATTCCCGTCACCCTTGAAATCGAGTCCTCCCAATACTCTACATGGGCCACCCTATTTACCCTCCATTGCAAAGCACACATGGTCGATGACCATCTAAAACCTCCCCCAACCCCTTCCGCTGAATCCTCTACATCCCGAGATGATTGGGAACGTATTGACGCCATTGTTCTACAATGGATGTACACTACGATTTCCAATGATCTCCTCCATACCATCATAAATAATATTTCCAATGCCTATGAAGCCTGGGTTGCCATTAAAGATTTGTTTCAAGATAACAAAAGTGCCCGTGCCATCCACCTCATGCACAAATTCTCCAATACCCGCCTAGACGGATTCCCCAACATGTCCGCCTACTGCCAAGCCCTTAAAATATTAGCCGACCAACTTGCCAACGTTGCCGCTCCCGTTGACAATGATCGTTTGGTCCTCCAACTCCTTGCGGGATTAAACGATCAGTACGAAAGCATAGCCACCATCCTCAAAAACCAAGACCCTCTCCCGTTATTTTATAACGCACGGTCTAAACTCTGTCAGGCTGAAACCGACAAAGCTGAGCGTGCGTTGACCACCGCCAAAACCGCATCTGCCGCCCTCACAGCCACCACCAATCGCAACCCACCCGCTGACCACCCTCGCCTGGCCCAAGCCCAACCTCCCCCTCACCCGGACCCCCTTCACCAACCCACACGCACGGCCCAAACAACCCTGAGCCCACTCACCCCTCCCCACACCATACCACAACCTCGGCCGCTACCCCTTCACCGACCCATCATACTGTTCCGACCCCACCACCTCCACCACCCACCCGTACCATTCGGACCCGGTCAATGAGCGGGATCTTTAAACCCAAACAACCATTCAACCTCACCGCTACTACCACTCCCACTGTCACACCACTTCCCAAAAATCCCACCGATGCCTTGTCTATACCAGAATGGTATCCTGCCATGACTACAGAGTACAATGCATTAGTTCGAAATGGAACTTGGGAATTAGTACCTCGACAGCCCGATATGAATGTTATACGTAGTATGTGGTTATTTAAACATAAATACAGGTCTGATGGATCTTTGGAACGGTACAAGGCCAGGTTAGTTTGTGACGGCCGTACACAGCAGGTTGGTATTGATTGCGGGGAGACATTTAGCCCGGTTGTTAAGCCGGCCACCATCAGGACTGTGCTTTCCATTGCTTTATCTAAGCGCTGGCCCATACATCAGCTGGATGTCACCAATGCGTTTCTTCATGGGAATCTCCATGAAACAGTTTATATGTACCAGCCGATGGGTTTTCGCAGCAAGCAATTTCCGGATTATGTTTGTTCTCTCAAGAAATCATTATATGGGCTGAAACAAGCACCAAGGGCATGGTATCAACGGTTCACAGACTTCGTCTTATCTATTGGATTTCATCATAGTAAGAGCGACGCGTCTTTATTCACTCTTCATCAGGGCACTGACACCGCGTATCTTCTTCTGTATGTTGACGATATTCTTCTTGTCACCTCATCGGACAGACTTCGTCACTCTCTCATGGCAAAATTGGCAGCTGAATTCGCCATGAAGGATCTTGGCCCTCTTAACTACTTTCTGGGCATCTCCGTGTCTCGTCATCGGGACACCATGTTTCTCTCCCAACACACGTATGCCACAGATATTATTGCTAGAGCCGGTATGCAGTCTTGTAACCCGGTTGCCACGCCGGTTGACACTAACAGCAAGCTCAGCTCCACAACTAGCGACCCGTTTCATGACCCTACCCTGTTTCGCAGCCTTGCAGGTGCTCTTCAGTACCTCATGTTCACCAGGCCAGACATTTCTTATGCTGTCCAACAGGTCTGTATGCATATGCACTCACCTCGTAACGACCACTGGAACGCGTTAAAACGCATCATCAGGTACATTAAAGGGACTGTCACGTTTGGCCTTACTCTTCACGCATCTCCTACCTAGTCCCTAGTCTCTTACACGGATGCTGACTGGGCAGGCTGTCCTGATACTAGACGCTCCACTAGCGGCTATTGCATTTATTTTGGTGACAATCTGATTTCCTGGTCGTCCAAACGTCAGTCCACCGTTTCTAGGTCCAGTGCAGAAGCTGAATATCGAGGGGTCGCTAATGTAGTCGCTGAAATTTGTTGGATCCGGAATCTACTATTGGAGCTTCAGCATCCGCTATCTCGTGCCACACTCGTCGACTGCGACAACGTGAGTGCCATTTACTTATCCGGGAACCCTGTCCAACATCAACGGACAAAGCATATTGAGTTGGACATTCACTTTGTACGGGAACAAGTGTAACGAGGTCAGGTTCGTGTTCTTCATGTTCCCTCCCGCTATCAGGTCGCAGACATCTTTACTAAAGGCTTACCTCGCATACTATTCGAGGATTTCAGAGACAGTCTCAGCATCCGGTCTCCTCCTGCTTCGACTGCGGGGGTATAATAGCATTAATAGCATAATGTATAATTGGTAAATTGTAATCTCTTATTATTGTAATTATCACTTCCATAATTATAGGGAGTATGGTGTGTTATAAATATTTGCAATGTTAATGAAGAGATCAAGGGATTGATTATCACTTTCAATGACGTGTTGCATTACACTCAGAAATGTGTATAAGTTCTCAAAACACCTTAAATTAAGAAATTATCATTATTTACAAAAGCAAATATCCATGATGTATTAAATTAACACGTCATAAGCATGAAATTATAATTACTTACAAAACCAAATATCGATGATGCATTACACTCAGAAATGTCAAATGTGGGATTTTAAAAGATGTATATATGCATGGAGGAACGTTTAATAAAGAACGATCAATATGTTAAGAAGTGCATAAACCGACAAAGCTTCATTTTTGAGACTTAACTTCTTATTATTGCAACAACTACGAAAACTCCGGCCTCTCATTCCCTACCTTTCCTTCTACAAAAAAACTCTGAAACACATTTTTCCTCCACTTCCTTTCCAATCCTTTCTCTTCCATCATTTAATGAAACTCTGAAACAGAGTGTAAAACCTAGTTTACAAGATTGACAACTAAGTCCTTATAGTTACGATACCTTCCAATACAAGATTAATTTATCAATGTGTGATTATTAATACTAACATAATGTGATTAATACTTAGACGCACTTATAGGTGTGTGTGAACTTATTCCCACTCATGACAAAATGCCCATAAAGTTTATAATCAGAATGGGCCTAAGCTTGTCTTGTAACAATGAAATCGGCGTGCAATTTGTTGTAATCCGTATCTTTATTTCACACTACATGCAACACGTGAGTTTGGTTACCCATGAATGTAACATCCTCTTTTTTCATGTTTCAACTTTCAACCAGTGGCGAAACTTGAAAAATAGTGGGGACCGAAAATCACGAAACCTAAATTTTTTCCTATCGGTGGGGCCAGAAGATCAAATCGGTGTGGGCCATACTTAATTCATATAAAAATCAGCTACGAAAATCACAAACTACCACCACTGAGCTAAAAAACGGTGGGGGTCGGGTCACCCCTGGCCGATTGGCCCCCATAATCCTTTGCCATTGCTTTCAACCACCAATACGAGATATTTCCAATTTATTTTAGAGGAAAGGTATCCTTGGCAAACATAATATATCGGGAAATAATAAACGGGGCCTATAAGCCTCGAAATTCAGTGAGAACGGAAACATTTCAGTATCAAACTCAATGGACCATAGCCACATTTGGAACAAATTAGTGGACTCGTTTTTATGTATATCCTATGTAACACCCCAACTCGGCTAGGCTAGGTTGATACAGTGACATATACAAGTTAATTATAAGAAATCAATGCTCAATCCATTTTATTTTATTAAATAGTTAAGACTGTATAAAAGGAATTACAAAATCAACCATATGAATAATTTATCAAATCCGATGTCAACTAAAACTCTCGAGCACTCTTTCATGTCTTCCTAAATTGTAACCTAACATACATGAAAAGAAATTTACACCTGATCAATTTACGATTGTTATCAAATAAAATCCAGTTTTTTTTACTCTAACACTTGCTATAACTTTTATTTTTCCTTTGCATTTGGAAAACTAAGGGTGAGATAAACGTAAGGACATATATATTAAAAGAAACAAGATGTAAGATTGTCCGTTGTGGAGCCGCGAGCGACCGGGCGCGAGCCACCAACTTGACTCTCAAGTAACCCGGTCACTTGACCCCGTTGTGGCTGGAGGTGAGCATCGGCGCGACCAAAGGTCACTTTCTCCTGTTAACCCACATGACCACCATCGCTTGTGCTCGCTCGCGCCGGGTTCGCGTGGGGCTGTTGTGGCTAAAGGTGAACATCGGTGCAAAAACTCTGGTCGCTCACGGCTCCACAACGGACGGCCTAATAGTTGATTAAATAAACGCATTTGTATAACATGTGTCATTTATTTTGAGGCAAAATCAACATAACATTGCAAAAGTTGAAATACTCAGGAAAAAAATACAACATATTCTTGCTTAATATCCATCGGGCTTAGATGCAATAAAACTGATACACTGGACTTGACGGACGTTGTCAAATCCAATGATACGGATCCATGCATTTGGGTACTCCTTATTGCACTCATTTAGCTCCTTTATCACCTGGGCGGAATCAGTGCACCCAAACATGGGCAACTTCCACATTGTCCAGTATCTGCCATCATAGTATCCTGGTGACCTGGCGTTCTCACGGTAGACAAACCCGTGTTCCAATTCAAATTCCAAACAAGGAACCCACTTGTTGCGGAGAAGGTAGTCCACTTCCTTAGCCAGTTGGGCCTCAGATAGAGGTGGAAGGTATGAAAGAGTCTCGTATTTCTTCAATCCGAGTGGTGGCCACACCTTCATGCATTGCACTCTTCCGCCATTGCTGGGGAGGGTAGAGAAGTCGTTGTTTGCCTTTTTGGTGGAGGGAAAAGCGGCCCTAGACCTGAGTCCAGTGAAGGGAGCCACCATGGTGGCTTGAGTTGGGACGGCTGCAGTGGTCATGGTGGATGAAGAAAGTGAAGCCATTGTAGTGTTTGGGTTTGAGTTGCTTTGGTAAATTGGTTTGTTGTAGCTATATATAGGGTGCGAGGTTTAAGGCCAGTTGCATCCAAGGGACCATATTCAGTCCATCAGATAAGTGTTGGTGCAAGTGTGACCGATGGATGATATAATACATGCATAGTGACCACATAAGAGTTAAAGAGTATGGATAGATATAGATAGATAATACAAAATGTTATGGAAGGCCATATGTGACTAACAGAGACTCATCCCCATCTCTTTTAACGGCTTTTGTTTTTTTTCTTTTTGTTCTTTGTTTTATTATGGTAGGAGATATCTTATTCTTATTGAACAATTGATTTCAAATATATCCCTTATGTAATTTGTCCAACTCTTCAGTAAAGCATGAAATAATATTTATTTTTCAGCCCTTTGGTAAAGCAAAAGGCTTTTCTGGAGTCTTATGCCTACTTATATGGTTCTATAAATGAAAATGAAAAAAACTTATGCTATTTAAGGTGGCTTATATATATTCTCCTTTAGTTCTGTGTTTTCTTGTTGGTCTTTGATGGTTCTGATATTCATTTTTACAGGTTTAGCTTTGATTTAACCTTTTTATTTGAATAAATTAATAGAAGTAAGCTGTATAGGTTTTCAATCTTGCAATTCAGTGAAAGTTACTATGTATACGCCGAACTGTTCGACGACAAGTTCGTTCATATAATAAACGAACGAACATAAACATAACTTCTCTTAACATTTCAGGGCCAGCTCAAGCCAAAAGTAACTAAAACCCTTGCTTCGGGCCTCCAGCCCTCCACTTTCATTGGGCCTCTCTTTTTAAATTTGTTTAATATGTTGTTGGGTTTCTTAGTTTTGTTGGGCCGGAAAGTAGAAAATTATGATGGACGAGTGGTAACAAAAGCAAAATGGAATAATCTTTTTTTTTTTAATCTATATCTATATCTATATATATAACGAGATTATACCCTGGGAACGTCCTGAGGTTGAGAAATCTAATATGACATATCAATTTTACATATGAAAAAAGAATGATGCATTTTACAGTTACATGCAGGAAAGCTTCAGGTAGCACCTAACTTAAAACAATTAACAATGTATCTCCAATGTTAACACCTAACTTTAAACAAAGTATAACTCTAATATTAATACCTAACCTAAAACAATGTACAAATCCAATGCTAACACATGTTGAAAATAGAATTCATATTTACTGATTTGAACATAATTAGTGACTTGCCTAAACATGATTAATGAATTACCAGAACACTTTGTGTTTTTTTTCCTGTGTGAGCAAAACCCCACAAAAAAAAATAGTTTTTTCTCCGTTTTTTATATAGCACTATGGTACTCGTTGGAAAGATAATAAAACACTCGTTAATTTGGTGTAATTTTTTTCTTTAAAAAATCTCGTATATAAAAGATATTAACGTTTAAAAATTATGGGAGGAAACATAAGACAGAAAAATTCAATTTTGTTTTTAATTTTTTTTTCAAAATCACTTAATGCCACATGGCACACTCAAGGGAGAGGATGCCATCTTTGATTATCATGTGGGATTTATTGCTTTCAATTATTATAAAAGATAGATAAAGCGATTAGGATCGGGACATACATCACTTAGTGAAGTCATCCGCTTATTAAAAACCATTTAAGATTTTATTGATCCAACCTCATGTAACATTAAATTTGCTAACCTAATAATAAAAAAACAAAATGTTATAACTTGTGTGATACATAAGTTTCCAATGATTTTTTTTTTTTTTTTTTTGCACTAAATGAAACTGTAAATAAGAGTTTTGTTTTTATCTAGAGCAGCATAGGTCAAAACCAACTGTTTCTAAAAAACTACACTTTCAAGACCATCGTCTCAATCACGCTCTGTAATGGTTGTTTCTGGCTCTGTTCCTTATCCAAACGTACATTTTCTTTTTAATATACATTTTTGTTCTTATTCATGTGATTAAAATTGTTGATTTCTCATATTATTGTACATTAATTTCTATGTTACATCATAACAAACATTTTGTCACTTCATAATACATTTGTCTATCCTGGGAAATAGCCTAGTATATAATAAAGCGATTGGGGTAAAGACATATGACACTTGATGAGGCCATCCGTTCCCTTAAATTCCCGCCAAAAAATTTAAGTTATAAATAACTCAATTAATCCAATATTTATTAATTTATTTTTTTATCTTTATCTTTATTATTATTTACTATATAATAAATAAAAAAATTATGATTATCTTATTTCTCTTTCATATAAAATAATATTATTAAATCAAATTATCAGTTTATCTCTTACTTATTTAATATTTATTTTCTTAACCAAATCTTTTTGTATTTTAGCTTATTAAAAACCATTTAATATTTTATTGATAAAAAAACTACACCTTCAATACAACAACCTCAATCACACTCTGCAATGGTTGCTTCTGCCTTTGCACCTCATCCCAACATGCATTCTCTTTTTAATATACATTTTCATTCTTATAATCTTATTCACATGATTAAAATTGTTGTTTTCTCATATTATAGTACATTAATTTTTATGTATATTGTAACACATATTTTGTCACTTCATATTAGATTTGTCTATCCCAAGAAGATCCTAGAATATAACCTATAATAAAACAAAAAAAAATAGGTCAAACCCTCTTGAAGTCTTAAAACAAACCATAATCGAGCATAGCCACAAAAATCAGATTATATTTATATATAGTATTAATTTACAAGTGGTTTGTGTTTTATGGTATTGTACACCATGCTTAACTAGCAGGAATACATCATACTTTGTAGGTTGTACCCTACTTTGTTTTGTCTTTTCTTTTTTACTTTTAACCTTAATAGTTTGACAAAATTACACTTTGGGTCATTAATGTATCACTGAAATTATGAAACGTGTCCTTTATTATTTTGTTTTGCATTTTATGTCCCAAATTTCATTTTTTGTTGCATATTGTGTCCTTTCTAACTAACTGGGTTTAAAATCTCAGTTAAACTCATTCTACCCAGGGGTATTGTTGTCCATTCACGTAACAATCATATTTCCCTATTATATCATACCTGTGCACTCAGATTTGAAACCTTAATCGACCCAATGGTGCAATTTTGGTGTAGTAGGGAGGCCGTAATTCGTACTTCATGGACCCTTAAAAATCCAGGCCCTCGGTTCTTTGGTTGCAATGAAAAGGTAAGCTTTAATCCGTAACGAAAGGAGCAGAAAAACCACCAGACGATGTCGTTGCCAGCATCTGACTAATCTTGTTGTTGCTCTCTTCTTCTGTTATTATTATTCTCTTTTTCTCCAATAAAAACACAAGCACCATTAAAATGAAGCTTCTCCTTCCAGCTACTACTCCATTTATTTGCTAGGGTTTCTTCATCATCTTTGTACCTTATTTCACATATCAAACACATATTCATCGCTAGAGACACCACCAACACATTCTTCAAATTAAACAGAGAATCTGCCATTTTTTTCTTTTTCAAATCATCAAACCAAGATATTGAGATTTTAAACCAAATTAGTTCAGAAATTAAAAAAAAATTACACGGGTAACCAACGACCTGGATTTTCATGGTTCGTAAATATTCATCTAAAGTCGGTTTTGTTGTGATAAGGGATCGAATTGGGGGAAGATAGTGTGTTTGAGGGTTGTGAAAGCAGATTTTTAGCTTTACGTTTCAATCCAAATTTTTTGAGTTGACACACTACAACATGCCTATGTAGTTCAACGTTTTTACCTCTATTTTTCCCATCAAATGGTCACGCTGTGTTTTAAGTTTCAGTCTAAATTTTGTGCATTATCGCGCCGCAACTGCACCATTTTCACGTCTACATTCACTCAGTTTTATTCTTTTTGTTTTTATTTTCTTATGAGTTTTTTCGGTGTTGTTGGTCGCTGACAACAATGTGTCATTGATGTTACTTGGTATGGTTTTATGTCCTCCGCAGCAACGTGGGGACTTAATACTAGCTATATCTATATACTACATTATAAAGGAGGGCCATGGGTAAAAAGGTCCAAAATGTTAAAGTTAAGATGGCATCCCAAGAGTCTCAAGTGTAATCCTCAAAATTTTTCACTCTTTCTTCCATTTATACCCTTATGTACCATATTTCATAGCAATTGTACAAAAGAGTAATGCAAGTCATACCATCTTATTGTTTTTGTAACTTCTCCTTTAACTTTAACTGCTCTTGAATTTTAACTCATGAGCTTTCATATTTCACAACCGACAACATATTGTTATTGAGTGTGAAATGTGAGCCAAATTTTTTTAACCATTAGTTAATTCTTGCCTTTAAATATTATTATATATTTTATTTATCATTAAATATAGGAGGTTTTTAAAACGTGACAAAAACTAATAAATTCATGTCTTCACTGACACGATTATGTAGATATGCAAAGACCGGACAGCTTATACAAGAGTGATGTTTATGTTCATATTGGTCTGTTATGGTAACATACCTTGGTTTATTAAGATTTGTTCAATAATGAGTACATGGTTTTTTTGGTGAACTGCAATCAATTGTAACTTGTGCACATTTCTTTTCTTTTCTTTCTACGAATACTTGTTGAAACATAGTGTGCACATTTCTATTCTTTTTGCGCGGCAAAAAACCTGAGTATCATAATGTTGTATTGCAACCTATTTGTGGATCCCGCTGCAACGCGCGGGTAAACCCAATAGTATATAATAATTTACAAGTGGTTTGTGCTTCATGGTGTTATACATCATGCTTAATAAGTATTTTGTGTATAAAAGGGTTGTACGTCATGTTATGTAGATTGTACCATACTTTGTTGTTTCTTTACTTTTCACCTTAATAGTTTTCATCTTTTACATTAAACCCCTACACTTTTTTTACTTTAAAATTGATCCCATGTATCTTAAATAGATTTTTAGTTTTATGTTTCAATCCAAATTTTTCAAGTTGACACGCTACAACATGCGTATGTAGTTCAACGTTTTTACCTATATTTTTCCCGCCGAACGGTCACGCTGTGTTTTAAGTTTTGGTCTAATTTTTGCACATTACACGCCGCAACGGCCAACGGGCGTGCATGGTTCACCGTTTTTACGTCTACATTTCACTGAGTTTTGTTATTTTCGTTTTTTGTATTTTTTTTATGAGTTTTTTTAGTGTTGTTAGTTGCTGATAACAATGTGACATTGATGCTACTTGGTACGGTTTTATATCCTTCGTAATAACGCGGGGCTTAAGAATTAAGATTAAACGTCAATCTTGAACAACAAAACGACATAAAGCCAGATATCAAATGGAGTCGTTCTATATTAATATTTTGTTCTTACTAAAGGTAGTTAATTTTGTTTTATCTCAAATGTTTGTGTATGGTATTTTTAGGAATATAGGATGTTATTGCTATGAATTGAGAAAGGATCATGAAATGAAATTGTGGCATTAGGATTGTAGAAGTTGTTTTAATTGGTATTTTGTCAAATTCTTCATAAGATTACTTCCGGTTCATTAAAAAAAAAAACTATTTTAGTTTTGCCAACACCAAATAAATGATTTTTTTATTGTAAATAATTTGATCATCTACACTATTTAGTAAAGTAAAGCCGTCACGCCAATGATGGCCCGCTCGTCTAGTTGGAGATAGAGATTTTACACGACTAGTGAGATGCTTGCGCAATGCGGCGGGACAACATATATTGAAGCAAATAATGAAATGTTAGTGTCGCACGATGCGGCGTCGATTATAATTTACAATGCGATACTTGTTTTATGTTAGTTTATCAATCATCTCGTAATATATTTTATAGTAATTCTGTTAAAAAAAAATTCATAGGATCATTGTGGTCTATAGATGTCATGAGCATTACATATCACAATTAAATAATAAAAACGCATGACTAACAAAATATCAGCCATAAATATAATACATAATTTAAAAATAAAATTCGAACACAAGAATAGGAAAATATCAGTCATGAAGATAGCAATTTAAGAATACATTCCGTATGTCAACCAACTGCATCGTAATAAAATCAACTTTTGTCACATACACCAGCTATATTGTTCGACCACTGGTCTTCATCATTTAGACTCTCGTAAAAAGAGTGATAAAGAGTTTCATCTTCCTATATCACTACTCTATCTTCCTCTTTCACCGATAGTTTTTATTTTCGTTTTATATTATGTCACTATTACATCTACCACAACAGCTCAAGCTCAAGGCACTAAAACAATACAAAAACTAAAGTATGCAAAGCACGGTTAACTTGACAAGCTCTATTTAGTTGTCTTGATGTTATATATCTAGTAGTTTAGTAAAAAGAAAAAGAAATAAAAAACCTGAGTTATATGAATAAAATCGGCATCCAACCTGTTACTATATTATTCTAACACATTACTTTTAATAAACCCTTAATATTATTATTATGGTTGTCGTCTAGAAAACAAAAAAAAACCATTTTGATGCTATCCAATTTAAAAGTGTTCATGAACCAAATTTGATGTTAACGATCAGAAATAAAAAAAATTATTAGATATTGATAAATATTAAAGTCATTAAGATGTTTCAACGTGCATGGATGATGATACTTACAAGATTTGTGGTTCAAAGACGTCACAACGCTTTGGGTATTGTTTCCCATGTGATGTGATGTCAAAGAGCATGAAAAAGTGTTTTACGATTTTTAGAAAAAAAAATCATGAGATTAGCAACAAAATATGAACAATAGTGAATAAGATATGAACATATTCGTATTTACTTACCAGATTCCTTCCCTTGATCATTGAATAATGAGGGAGAGAAATGTGATGTTAGTAACTAATGTATGAGGGAAGTGAGAAAAGTGAAAGGTTGTCATCTATATTTATTTACTATTTTTCCTAAGACATGAAGAGTCGGGGGTTAGCATTAGTAAGGAAAAAGGTTTTAATGGTTGTGATTACATACTTATTTGAAATTTAATTCTACGTATAACTTAAAAGGTTTATACAATGTGCATTATCATTTGTAATTACTTAAGAACAATTAATCTTTATGTAAAAAGATTATTCTCTCCATTTAATCTAATTTAATACTCATGTAGAAAGACCATTTTGGTCATTTACTAACTTCATTAAGTTGTTGTACCATAAGCTTAGAATGTTATAATTACTTAACTTTTATCGGCGTCCTTCCCTCATGCTTTATAATATAGCATAGATATAGATATAGATTATTAGGGTGAATTCCTCATGGGTTTGGATTCGATTCTCTGGGCGAAGGGGGCAACCCCAAATGGCGCCTTCTGTAGCGCGTGTATAATAACCCTTTAGGAGAGTCACCTTAATGCTTCGAACATGCGGGGAAGGATTAAATTGAGGTTTAGGGTCAACCGTAGTCATGTCGACTAGCGACCCAAAAAATGAAGCAAAGCCAACAGTTTAAGCAAAGTAGCAAATCAAAGATTCTTTTTCTAACTTTAGGGTTAGGATCAAATACACAATGAAAGAAAAATATGAAGTCGTAGGAAGGGTATCAAACGGACTCCGATTGAACTCATTCAAGCGACATTGGAACCGTCTTATCGAACCCTACGACGCTAGTTTTTAGGTCTTCGTTTTTGGGGTTTTAGCTTGTAGTTTTTTAGAATATGCGCAATATCATTGTGTCTTTTATGTACCATTGTGTCTTTTTCTTATTTTTATCATTGTGTCATTTTTTTCAATTCACTGTGTCTTTTTTCTTCAGCATTGTTGGCACTGTGTTATATTTTGTGGCTCATTGTGTCATATTTCATGATTTATTGTGTTTTTTGTATCCTTCTCACCCTTCTCATTTTTGTTACACTGTGTAGAATAACTTGACCCTCTAACTTTATATATAGCCTTAAAGCCACCAAGACAAAACGACCCCCCCCCCCCCCCAAAAAAAAAAAAACTAAAAAAAAAAAAAAAAAAAAACCGAAAAATATGTCACAATCCCAAATGTCTACCAAGCTGGCAACAATTTTCCCCAACCTACAACGACCGGATCCTACCATGAGCATGTTCGGAAACCTGCTTAGGGTTGTGGCAAGAAGGAAGGAAGTTCATCATTGCACTACGATCAACATAATCTATAATGGAGGGTAGTGTTTCTTATACTATAGTCACCAACAACGTGGCAAGAAGGGAGTGAATTGCAATCTATCCTTAGATAACTCTTGATCTAAACCCTTGAAATGCAATCCTTGTGAACTCTCCAATCCTTGTGAATCTTTAGCCAAAGATACCCCAAACTCTAGCTTGTCCTCATAGAATTACCATATTTAAGACCATTTTCACCTATTCAAATCTAGTATAAATAGGAACCAGCCCAACATTTTTCTCACACTTTTTGACAATCAAAATCACTCCCAAAACCCTCCTAAATTTGTGGACCCCTATCCCTACCTCTTTCTTGAAGTTTTATTTAAGATCTTCAAGTAAGATTCATAGCCTCTTTCATTCTCCTTTTGTCTTGTTTATTCAATTTGTTATTGCGTGATTATTCTAACCCTAACACTAACACTTAATTCATGTTTTAATATTTATTTTTATTCTAAACCGATCATCTAACAACCTCTAACAATAAAAGGATCTCGACTACTTTGGCGGTTCTACCGTTGCAATATGTGAATCCTATAAGATTAACCTTTGCAAAGGTGATTCCATCACTGCCTTGAAATTTCTTGAATGACCAGACCCTAAACTATGATTTCACATCTTCAATGTGTGGTATTCATGGTGTTTAATTGGTTGTTATATTTTTATTTTGTACGGAAAACCTTAAAATGGATCAACGGGAAACACATAAGTGAACCTCCCGATTAATTCTAAATTTTGTATTAAACTTTTAGAATTTTTAACTTATTAAAATAAATTAGATTTTATAATAATCATTTAATTCCTCAAGAGGCAATTCCAACAGTATATTAAATGTCAAAAAACGCCTTTGTTTGGACCCTAAACACTAAAAACAAAACAAGAGCGCCAAACCAAGCGATCTGTAAAGATCTACTACTTTGGCCTATTTCAGTGTCTCAAACAGAAAAGATTCTTAAAAAACTGTTCATCACATCATGGTTTAGTTTCCTATAAAGTTTCATAATTTTTCGTTAAAATTTACCATTTTAGGTTATTTTCCAAGATTAACAATCAAAGCTGTTAGAATTTCAATTTTATAAAAATATTTAACTTATTAATTTCCTAATCAATTCCATAATTATCCTAACAATATAACCATAAAATAACATTAAGAGACTCTAAAATCATCTTTCTCAATTTACTTAGGTTTAAGTTTAATTCGTTGATTCCCGTTAAAATACTCGCAAGTCTATCATCACAGTCAACGTAAGTATTATTTATCCATTTTTCATTTTTACACTTTTTGGAGTGAAACATGTACACATATACAAACGAGCACATACAATCTTTATGCAAAATCGTTCATTTAGACTTTCATTCATTTACAATTACAATTCATATACGTGTCTTGTCTACCTGTGTGTTTTATGTTTAAACTTTTACGTAGTTTATATACAATCTTTATGCCAAATCGTTCATTTAGACCTAACGTATGTTAGGGTGCTCCTTTTCTTTTAGATGCCACTTTGTTATGGTGCTCTTTTAGACTTAACACGTGTTCGGGTACCCATTATCAACTTTACATTTGATTTTGTCCAGTTTGTTTACTTATGTGTTTGCATAATGCCTTGGTATTACTTGACACATGAACTGTATGTTTTTTTAGCTTATGCTATATGTACAAACCTAAGTAATGATCACCAACATTTTTGTATTGACAACATTATTTTGTATGTGTTTCAAAAAAGTTTGCTTGATGCTCATTA
Source organism: Ambrosia trifida (assembly GCA_028751855.1). NCBI lineage: Eukaryota > Viridiplantae > Streptophyta > Magnoliopsida > Asterales > Asteraceae > Ambrosia > Ambrosia trifida. The sequence continues at coordinate 10,717,246 of CM054131.1, forward strand.
AGGCATTGGACTTAGTTAAATAACTAATCATGTTTAGAATAGCATTTGAGCAAATTTGTATTTCCATCATAGTACTTGTATGATATTCAATTCGGTATTTAATAATATTTCAACTTTATTAGTACTATGTGTTTGTGAACAATCATTCCTAAGTTGCGCTCCGATGTTTCGCCATCGGTTGGGGTGTTACAAACATTAATCCTTTACTCTTTGTTCCTTTCGAACGTCGAAGTACTCGTTAGATGGGACGTACGAGGATCTTGCATAAACCGGCTTAACACACGGATTCAAAGGATAAACATGGTCTCGTAAGAGTGTGTTATATCAAGCTTCCAACCCCCTTTTTATCTAATAACAAGTCTTCAATTTCTTCCCTAACAATAGTAAAAAACTTCAAAATTGGTTATAATGACAAGCTTGTTTAGGCTTTCAAGCCGGTTCGGGCTCAATTATTAAACAAACTTATTTTCAGACTCGAGCTCATTTAAGCTCGACTATATTCAAGCTTTTAATTAGCTAATATTAAGTAACTCACAAGCAACTTGTCACGTTTATACGCTTACCCTTGATTAAATAGTCAAACGTGCAATATAAACGATAGTTAAGCGGTTTAAATGCAATAAAAACATTATTATGTATAACAATTTACAACCCCTTAGACCTTGTGTAGTAGTCTTGTGAGAGGCCTTGTGAATGGCTCACTCACAAGCTACACCACCACCACCACCAAGTGTCAAGACCACCAAGTGTCAAGGCCATGTGAGAGGTGTCTTCATGACCTTGGTCACGTACAAAAAAAGAGGGAAGAGATTTGTTTATTTATTTTTAATAATTAGAGCAATAAAAAACCCCACTCACACTCAGGGGCTGTTTGTTGTTTTGCTCAGAAACACTTCTGACATCTTTTGTATGCGCCGTAGACGTGCGTAGACGTTTGGGGTCTACGGATTGTTTGTTTTTTTGAAAATACCTTTCACTCAAAAAGGTATTCCTCACCTCTTTTTGGTGCAGACTTGTTCCAAGGTCTTCGTAGGTCTTCAAAGGTTTTCTCATCTTCTCTTCTCCTCACCCACCACCACCCACCATCACCGTACACCACCACCACCACGGCGGTCCACCACCACCCACCACCACCGTCCACCACCGTCCACCACCACCACCACAGTCCACCACCACCACCACCAGACTGCTGTAAAAAATCAGTTTATTTAAATTTCAATTTATTTCAGCAGCCTGCAGACATTAACAAACAAACAGTCTTCTTCTTACAGACTGCAGACCTTTTCATGCAGAAAAAACAAACAACACCTCATTCTCAACATACACCACTACTCCATTTTTACCACTCACATGGAACACACCACATGACATCCACTTGTCAAAAAGGCTGGCTATGACCATGGTCACATACTGTTATTCTTATCTTCATATACGTTTTGGTGTAAATTTGTTCGAATAATTTGACTTTCGTATACAACGACACAACTTTCCCATAACTTCTTTATCATCACGTAGAACATCCAATCAAAGTTTTTTTTTTTTTTTTTTTTATATACGGTTTGAACCCACCATAAAACCCGAGCGGTATCACTAGTTTGAAGTAAAAATTGAAAGAAAGTGAGTGGAGTCTCCACTCACCAGCCGGCCGAACTACACATCTGTCTCACGTGCATTTGCTGACTTGTCGATTCTTTTTCAGAACACGACACTTTCGTCTTTGCTGTTGGATTCATATTATCTTTGTCTACTCTTTATTATTATTATTATTATTATTCAAATCACCCCAGATCTTGTCTTTTAATTTGTAAGTTATAAATAAACTCTCTCTACATCTTTTTATAAAAAAAATTAAATTCGATCGGATCTCAGGCATTGTAGACATGTCGAAGGCTGGAGCATTTGATCTTGCATCTGGGCTTGGTGGCAAAATCGAGAAAGATGATGTTCTTTCTGCTGTTGATAAGTATGTAGTCTCTGGGTTGTGTTTATTATCTGTTGAATTAGTTGAATTGTTTATGTTTAGGACTGTGTGTTTGATTGTATCAAGATCTTTAATGTTTAGAAGTGTGTAGAGTTTTGAAATAGGTTTATTAATTTGTAACAAAATTATATATGTATCCTGCATGTGATGTGAGTGTATGTATGGGTATGTGGTTAAAATGTTGGAAAAAATAGATTTGTTTGAATAGTGTTTGATTATGAAAATGACTTATATTAGATGTCATGATGTTCTGGACTCGATTAATCTTCCGCGCTTTTGAGATGATTGTTATGATTTCTAGGATGAAAATGATTTTCGTTTGAGAGCGAAAGGAATCACATCGAAAACACCTTATATAGGAGTACAACAGTTATGGTTATTTTGGTTAATGTGAGCATGTGCACCTATTTATTTTATGTGACTATGTGGTTTCTATTCATTAAAGGAATGTTTAATGGTTGTGTTCTCTTTATGGTGTGTATTGCTTTAACTTTAAGGTAAAACAAACATGAAACATATACCAACTTTTTTTAAATCTAAATAATGTATATACTCTTTACATAATTACCTCAAACTATAGTGAAAGTATCACAAGTAAGAAGAATGGTGCGTGAAATACAAAACAACAAAACGGCTGGTAGGGTCTGGGGAGGGTGAGATGTCAGATGTAGGCAAACGTTGTGATAGAATCCAGAAAATCAAATAAAGATAATCAGATTATTCAACTTCTGAAAACTAAAGATTACAAGATAGTCAATCCAATTCGAGAAGGATTAGATCTCCAAATACAAAGGATAAAAACCCTATTTTTATAATAAAACATCCATGCCTAAGAAATATAGGAAACATCCTATTTATACTTAGTAAAAGGTAACTGCTTGTGACTCTTCACTTTCTGAATATTAAAACATCCTATTTATACTTAGTAAAAGGTAACTGCTTGTGACTCTTCACTTTCTGAATATTAAAACGTTTTCCCGCCAAATGTTTTCCTCCCATTTTTTCCCCTCCATTTCTGACCCACTTTGACCCACAGTGGGTTCGGGTCTCTATCACGTTGCCCCTAAAGAATAGAGAGGAGACTGCTTCTAGAGAGACCCTCGATTAAAAGAAGTAGTGAAAGAGTAACAAGGTAAAAATAGAAGTAGATATGACATCATAAAACAACATATATTGAAATGTACAAAGATAAATCATTGCTATAGTCTTGGTAATTATTAGTTTGATGTATGGTGTCAAAATAGAATAACTGATGGAGAACCAAGTTAGTTGCATTTATTTTCTAGGATAAATTTTTTTCCTATGTTGTTCCATGTGAAAAATTTAAGGTATAAAAAAGTTGTTGTAATTTGTGGCCTTTACTACAGGTATGAAAAGTATCATTCCGATTTTGGAGGTGCAGAGGAAGACAGAAAGGCTAACTACACTGACATGGTAAGTAACATGTGCCGATTTTACCGAATGGTTCAATTTGTTCAAGTGCATGTATTATTTGATTATTTATGTAAGTCTATTAAACCGTGGTAGCAAATATAAGTGCTATGATTCATTTAATATTATATTATTATTACAAGGACCGCGCCATGGTTACAAGATTTCTGTTTTGTTTCAGGTTAACAAATATTATGATCTCGTCACAAGCTTCTATGAGTATGGTTGGGGAGAATCATTCCATTTTGCTGCAAGGTTGACACCCTATTGGTTACAAGCATTATGATCTTTAATGTAATTTGTTTCTTTGTTAGTGCTAAAGGTTATATTAATTTTAATTTGCAGATGGAAAGGGGAATCACTTCGAGAGAGCATTAAGCGACACGAACATTTTCTTGCTTTACAGCTAGGTTTGAAGCCTGGACATAAGGTCTTATATTAGTATATTCTAGTCATTTCCTACTTATCAGTAATAGCGTAATTGTCACCAACAGCTGAATGTTTGTATCAAGATATTAATTTTTTGTTTTGCTCTGTTTACGAAAGGTGTTGGATGTAGGATGTGGAATTGGTGGACCACTAAGGGAGATTGCTCGATTCAGGTAAATTATTCGTTCTGGTGGCTAACTGGATTCTGTATAAAACAAGTTTAAATAAATTGGAATGGTATTTAACATGGTTTAAAAAAACGGCTGAGGCGTACGCCTCGAGGCGCGCCTTGAGGCGAAACTCTAAGAAAACGAGTCTGAGGCGCGCCTCATGGGGTTCAGATTGTACATACGCCTCTAAGGGCTGAGGCGCTAAGAAAATGTGCGCCTCGGATGCGCCTTGGGTGGTTTAGGGCGTTTTTTATGTGCTTTTTTTTGGTGTTCTAGACTTTTTGGGTCAATTATTTTATTTTTGATGTGTGTTTTTGATGTTTTAGACTTTTCTAGGTCAAGTATTTTATTTTTTATAGACATAATTTTTATATTTATTTTTTGACTGTGCCTCGAGCTTACACCTCGGTTCGCCTCAAGGCTCGTTTCCGTTCTTTTAAACATTTAACAATCATTACCCTGTTTTATGAGTTTGATGAACGTATATTCAGCTTTACCAGTTTTGCCATCTCTCATAAAAAAGAGATTAAGTTTATCCTATTTAAGTAATTGACTCGGGTCAACTTGTGGCAGTTCCACATCTGTGATGGGCATAAACAATAACGAATATCAGATTACAAGAGGAAAGGTAAAATTCTCTTATGATACTAATTACTTAGCCAGATGGATTTCAGAAATTTTATATTTCTAAATTGTCTTCAGGCGCTCAACCGCGTTGCAGGGGTTGACCGGACCTGTGACTTTACAAAGGTCAGTTTCTGTCAAACATTAAATAAATATACTAAGCATATGCATAGGTTTGGTTAAAGAGACGTGATTGAAATTTTGTGATAAAAAAATGTTACAGGCTGATTTCATGAAGATGCCATTTGCTGATGACAGTTTTGATGCAGTGTATGCAATTGAGGCTACATGCCATGCTCCAGACGCGGTATATATATTTTTCCAAGTTTATGGTTTTAATTTATCTTTGGCATTTCCTATCTCGTATATTTTGTTTTTTTTTAATTTACTATACTATTCATATATGACTGAAGGTTGGATGCTACAAAGAGATATTTAGAGTATTGAAGCCTGGTCAGTCATTTGCTGCATATGAATGGTGCATGACTGATGCGTTTGACCCCAATAACCAAGAGCACCAAAAAATCAAGGTATACAATGCTACTTTTCAGACACCTTAAGGCTTAAGCAACTTAAGTTTGACCTCAATTAATTTGTAATTCAAAAACGCCAAGATTTGAATTCATGCATCTACAAGTCTATAGCCCAACTTGATTAAATTTGTTAGTAAACATGAGTGGGGCCCGGCAGGATGGGTAAATGGTCAAACAGGTTTAGGTTGATATGGGTCGTTTTTAGTACAAATGGAAATGGGTCAGGTTCAATGTTGCAGAAGGCGCTAGGCGGGCGGTGAGGTCCAGCCTAGGGACTAGGCGAAATTAGGCGTTTTGGTGTTTTTATACGTATTATATATATATACATACACACACACACACACACACAAATTTAGGTGTTTTTTGAAAATATGTTAAGATTTATACACATAATACTTAGAAATACTCTTGGTTTTAAAAAGCGCTAGGCGCACAAAAGCGACGAGGTCTAAGCGCATCGCGCGAAGCGCAAAGCGCAAAAAGCGTGGGATTTTCGTACCCGAAGCGCACAATAATTATATACTTTTTTTTATATATTCTATGAGTTTTTAACTTCATTAACCCAAAATATAGCTATAAATAAGGTTTTTATTTGATTTTACCTCTATGTACAAGCCAAAAACACCAAGGTACAACACTTTTATGCATAAAAAATACCCAGAGTACGTGAGGCGCGCGCCTCAGGGTGAAAAGCGCCTGAGGCGCGCGCCTTTGGGAAAAAGGATAGGCGCAAAGCCCTGAGGCGCCCTAGGCTGTGCCTTGATGCGCCTTGCGCCTAGGCGCGCCTCAGGCGCGCTTTTTAAAACCCAGGAAATACTTAGCTATATACACATAATACTAAGAAATACTTAGAAATAAAAAAAATTAAAAAAAACCACCGCCTGGGCCCACGTAATGGCCAAAACGCCTAGTTCACCCACTAAGTCCTTATTCCTATATTGACCACCGACTAGCGACTAGGCGACCGCCTAGAGCGATTTTTACAACATTGGTCAGGTTGGATTGACCAGCGAAATCTTTTTTGTCCATTAAAAAAAGTTACAAACTTTTAACGCATTATCAATGGTCTATTAAAAATTTTGAATAATACAATTTAGGAGGTCGTATTTATTGAATTTTTAGCAGGCAGGCAGAAAGTTACGTATATTTTCTTGATAAATAACAGGCAGAAATTGAGATTGGTGATGGCCTTCCAGACATAAGATCGACTAGACAATGTCTTGCAGCTCTAAAAGAAGCAGGCTTTGAGGTGATTAGAACATATTACATAGTGGCATCTTTTACTCATTTTGTTTTTGCAAATAAAGTGACATATTTTTATTTTGGATATTAAGGTTATATGGGAAAATGATCTTGCAAAAGATTCACCACTTCCATGGTACCTGCCTTTGGATACAAGTCATTTCTCTCTTAGCAGTTTCCGTCTCACAGCTGTCGGACGCTTTATTACTAAAAATATGGTATGTGTTTCATATAAAAAAGGTAAAATAAATGTTTTAAAAAATTGATGCATTGATATGTTTTTCTTTTACAGGTCATGGGTCTAGAATACGTGGGACTCGCCCCTAAAGGAAGCCAAAGGGTTCAATCCTTCTTAGAGAAAGCCGCAGAAGGGCTTGTTGCTGGTGGAAAGTGAGAACTTACTATCATTAAAACAAAACCGAAAACGTTTATTGATATTTTATATTTATGATGTGAACTTGTGTGGCAGGAAAGAGATATTCACACCAATGTATTTCTTCTTGGCGCGAAAGCCACAATAAGGAAGGAGAGTTATGGTTGATTCAGTTGCTGGTAGAAATGGTTGTCGTCGACGGTGATAGGTGGTGGACTTTTTCGTAAATTTGTTGCTTGACTGTTGATCTTTGCAATTATGTAGTAACTCGCGGTTTTCTTGGTCTTTAATTTATTGGTTGACTTTTTCTTTAGTTTATTGTTTGACTATTGACGTTTTTTAACCCCAAAACCATCCCCTTTTGAAAATCTAAATCTATTTGAAAAAAGATGGCCCCTAGTCAAAATAACACACCATCTAGGCATCCGCCTCACCCAAAACACAAATCTACTTGGGGGGGGGGGGGGGGGGGGGGGGGGGGGGGGGGGATTCTATGGGATGGGACGACGTTGAGGCGACAGTTTTGCTACAAATCAGCGGTGGTTGTTAGAGATGGACGTGAAGATTTTGTGTAGGTTGTCTGTAACGTATTTGCGTTTCTTAGGTATAGTTATAAAAAAAAACATTTTTTTATAAAATGAAAGTATAAAATAAAAATGTTGGAAAAATCTCTCATAAGATGATTTCAAACATATTGTAGAATTTTGAAACTTAACATATTTACACTAAGAATTTTCTAACAAGTTTTTATTGTAGAATATGTCCAAAAGTAGGGCTGTACACGAGTCGAGCTGAGCCAGGCTGAGCTCGAGCTCGAGCTCAATTACAAAACGAGCCAGCTCGGCTCGGCTCGTTTTTTTAGTCGAGCTGAAAAGTCGAGCTCGAGCTCGGCTCGTAAATGTTCGAGCCGAGCTCGAGCTGGCTCGAGCCAGCTCGTTATTTAAAAAAAAAAAAATCAAATATTTATAAAATAAAAAACAAAAATAAATAAATAAAATTACACATATACATGTATATTTTTTTTATTTTTCTAAGTTAGGTTTATTGGATTATGAAGAGGTGAGATAGATAGGTAGTTTGGGTAGGACTTTCAAAATTTGAATTTTTGAATTGGGTTTGGAGCCAAAATATATTACTTTCATCTATATATTAATTTCACATACACAAGCCTGAGTCGAGCCATCGAGCCGAGCCACGAGCCGAGCTACGAGTTGAACACCCCTGGCTCGAGCTCGGCTCGATTACAAAACGAGCCAGCTCGGCTCGAAAACAAAACGAGCCTTTTCGAGCGAGCTTTTTTCGAGTTTTTTTCGAGCGAGTTTCGAGCAAGCTTCGAGCCGCGGGCTTTTTGTACACCCCTATCCAAAAGTTCTCAAAATAGTTTCTAAAGTGAATAGCCAAAATTGTTCTTTAAGTTTGCACATTTTTGCTAGATTCAACCAAAAAAGTTTTTTTTTTCAATTGAACAACAAAGATTTTCCAAACGTTGCCAAATCCATCCATTTCTCTAACCCTGTTGAGGCAACAGTTTTGCTACAAATCAACGGTAGTAAGGGGTATGAGTTGCCATGTGAAACAAGTGGGGTCTAAAACTCAAGCCCTCAAAATGGTGAGAGTGAAGGGGCTTGAGTTTGGGGTTTGAGCTTCAAATATTATAAAGTTTATTTAAAAAAATATAATAAATAGCCTCAACTAATCAACACATCCCACAATTAAACCCACCAACAACAAACCATCACATCACTGCTGATTTTTTTATGTAAAGTAAATGGAAATAAAAAAATAATTTTAAAAAAATTATGTAAAATGACAAAAATACCCCTCAATTAACGTTAATTTTTAACAGGTTAGAGAATTGGATGGATCTAACAACATTTGGGAAACCGCGGTGGTTCAGTTGAGAAAAAAACATTTTTGGATGAATCTAACAAAAATATGCAAACCAGAGATGATTTTGACTATTCAGTCTACTCTAGTTTATGAAGAAGTGGTTAAGTTTAGTGTTTTCTAAGATGCTTCTTCATTTTTAAAGTTTATTGTTGGATACCATTTAAGCAAACATTCATTCTGCCCTACCTACTGGAGACTTAACTTTTTATCCAATTTGGTAATGGATCCCATACTCCTTAAAACACATTCATATTTGGATAGAGATCAAAGATTAGCAAGTGAAAATAATGTTCTTTCAAATACTTATGTGTATTGATTTGGGAGAAACCAATGGTGATCTCTACCATCCTTAGTAGCGAAAGTTAATAAGATAATTATTACCTAGCCCAATAAGAAGTATTTAGTGATCCCTTATAAAAATCAACTTGAGGTAAGATTGCATTGCGAAAGGTAATCTCTACCCGGCCACCTAGAGTGAAGATTGTAATGAACATCAAGTCTTGCTGGAAACCAACCAAAGAGTAATTGTAACATGTGTTAGTTAATGCTAGGGGTGCAAACAAGCCAAACTTAAGCCTAAAACAAAGCTCATTTATTTATCGAGCCTTAATATAATATTAGTTTTATTTTTTTGGAAGGCGAATTTTCTATGTTGTGGCAGAGATCATCACAATCCCCCAGAAGGGGAGTCCCCTAGCCACTCTCCAATGGTCAGACTATGTTGTCTTAACCGGGCCCACGCTGACACGAGAGTGGCCAGCCCACAAGCGAGTCGAGGCTGCGCATAAGGGGCACTAAGGCTTCCACCCGGAAAAATTTCCCGCCACCTGCCACTTGACAGATGTTGCACCCTTCACAAGAGGCAAGCCTCTCTGGAGTAAATGCACGGTAGTAGAAAACCGGGGGGCCATCAGAATCGAACCTGGCACCTACAAGTAGGCTAGTTTCAACCATCACTTGGCAATACCCCCAAATGGAGCTTATGGGAATCGAACTCAAAGTCTCCCAAAGGATATTTGAGCTGACAACCATTGAGCCACAAGTGGGGGATATAATATTAGTTTTATTAATATTTAGTATATCATTTACCCCACATTTAAAGTTGTTTAGTAAACGAGTCAAGCCGAGCCAAGCCGAGATTTTCACTATTGAGCTCGCGAGCCTAAACGAGTCAATTATTTTTATAATTTATATACTAATAAACACTAAACGAGTCGAGCCCGATCTCGACTCTGCTTGTTTGCAACCCGAGCTAATACACAGCTAAACCACATAAATATAATACAAAATATGAAGACAGGAGGGAAAGGACAATACTGTTCAAAGTAGCTCTCGTTTTAATATATATAGAACTAGTGTTTTAGCCCCGCGTTACGGGGCGCACCCCGAATTTATGCCGTCTAATAATAACGTATTATATTCGATCGACTCATTTAAAAAAAAGTTACGTTGAAATGTAAACCAATTTGAATTTCTACCAACACCTACATTTGTAAAGACAAAAAAAATTACCTTGCATTCACATAGTAGTCTGAGATTTGATAATTGCCGAGGCAATATACTTGGTAGCCCAATAATTTTTTGCCAAAGCAATATATTAGCAAAAAAACAAAAGTCCCAAAACAAATAATTAACCGCCCAAAAAAAGAACATGAACCGCTATAAAAAAACCAATGATCAAATGACAATTTTGTAATTAAATTTCAAAGCAGGGACAATGGATATTCTGTAGATAAGAATCTACCTCAAATGACAAATGACATGGACCATGTGCATACTGCTCACAATAGCAAGCATACACTGGTCCTAAGAGTCGACTCTAAGAAGGTGTTTGGGATTGAGTTTGGGGATGCAAAAGTGCTTTTGGTCAAAAGTGCTTATTGACTTATGACTTTTTGAAAAGGAGTTTTAAAAAAAGTGTTTGGATTAGCTTTTGTGATAAGAAACGTCAAAAAGTCAATAAATTGTTATTTTTTAAGTGTTTCGCTTAACTTATTGTGAATATTGGTTGTATGGGTGGTAGATTTGTAATTTTTTTTCCAAAAGTCAAAAGCCAAAAGCCAAAAGCCAAGATTTCTAACTTTTCAAAAACAGCTTTTCCACCCTTAAAAGGCAAAAGTCAAAAGTCAAAACAGAAAGTGCTTTTGGGTTACACAAACAACTTATTGACTTATTGGCTTTTTAGAAAAGCCAATAAGTCAATAAGTTGTTTTGAAACTCAATCCCAAACACCCTCTAAATGTTAGTATAGAATAATGTACAAGTACTGATTTTTCTTTCATTTCAAATAAACCAGTAAAAAGTTTTTAAACGTGACCGTCCATAAGTTAAAAGACTGAAAAGTTGAAGGGAGTAAAACGAACATTTCCAAAAGCATAACGTGCAAACTGCAAAAGCGCATAAACAAAGTGATACCCTAATCGCCGCGGCTTGTATACATACACACACATATATATAAACAGCCCCATCATATTATACATTGCCTGCATCTCTCTCTTCTCTCTCCCAAATTTTATGGGCTCCTCCTCTAACGTTTGGCCAGTTTTCTAGTATCCCTTGTTCTGTCTTTGTCCTTTTTCCAGTTCTTTTTCTCTCTCTAGTATTTCATAATCTTATTATTATTTGTTCAAGAGAGAGATGGGAAAATATACCGAGATTTTGGATGCCTTTAGAATCGCTTGCAGGTTCCATTCGCACTGTCCACAGACTGCTCGTATGTACTACCATCCACCGGCCGATAACCACCATTCACACGGCGGAGATTGCAAGGCCACCGGTGGTAACGGTGGTGCTACGGCGGTGTCAGGGAAGATGGGTGTCAAGAACCCTATTGATGATATTCTTTATTCTGTTTTTTGAGGGAGAAAAAAGTTATAAAAATGAGATTGTGTTGTTTATTGTTGCGGATAATATTTATGAATGAATTCTATTGAGGTTTATTTTGCTTGTGATGTACGTTGGAATTGAATTGTTCTTATTTTATTTATTTGTTTGTTTGTTTTTTAGTTTTTATATTTTCATGAATAATTTTGTAGCATTTATTAGAACCTACTGGCTTTAAGTCTTTAACCATAAAGACAGCTATTTCAAACACAAAAACAGCTTTGAAGGCATTGAGTAGGTTCAAAGTTCAAACGCGTAAGACAACAATGAGTAAACGTAACCAAATGAGAATATTTAGTCTCATAATTTAAAATGGTGTAGTTTAATTTTAATTAACGGGTGGGTAGTGTTTAGATGTAAAAAAATATTGTTTAAAAAATAGTATGAAAAGATATTTTAGGGCATGTGTAGTGAGAGCTCCATGACAAATAAAATATTATAAAATATTAGAAGTGGTTTTATGGGACTTTATGAAAAAAAAAAAAAAAAAAGAGGTGTTGAGGGAAAGGGCTTCATAGGACTTTATAAATGATTAGATAATTATTGTTTTTTATTGTTTTATTATTATTATTATTATTATTATTATTAAACATTTCCCCACCTACCCCATCCCCTTCATCATCATCATCATCAACACTTCCACCACCGTCTTCAACCATCACAACCATCACCTTCACAACCATCACAGCCACCACCGTCTTCATCATCAACATCTTCATCATCATCATCATCTTCATCATTCATGTTAATCAACATCTTCATATCACAACGGTCGGCGGAGGCGGTGTCTCGGCGTTATGGAGGTGCAAAGTGCCCCTAAATCGCTCACTACGTATACACTTATAACCATAGCAAATATATAATTAATCTCAAAAACACTGTTTTATTATGTACCTTTTGTTCGTAATAACTTGTTAAATATTAACTTTAAATATATTTTAAACCTTAACTTTATATCAAGTTTCATTGGAACTTTCGTAAAGGTATTGCTATATTTTTTTTTAAAGATAAATTGATGTTTTTTTAAATGTTGATTACAACTTTTCATCAAAACTAGTTACAATCATAGACCATAATTAACAAATTATGTGATTATAATGTTACCTCTAAAGCCACATTTTATTATAATAGACGCATATTTTCTTTCCATAGAAATATACCTATCGCGTCACATACACTTATCTAATTCAAACAGAAAAATAAAAAATATGATTATTACCGCAGAAACAACCTTTCTGTAAACATATATAATGCTGAAAAATCTGGTGGCTTGAATTATTATTATATTGTTCCCCACCATTAAACTTCCATTCAAAACATAAAAACTGCTTTTTTATTAGATCCTAGCCACAATAAATCTTCAGTTATCCTCTAAAATTGATCTCGGCCGTCTAATTTGACGGTTACTTTTGTTCAAAGCAAGTTATCGTGAATTCCGCCCACGTCTCCTCTTCAGCCACTATAACTCCCCACCGCCCCATCTCTTTCTTCAATCATAAGCTTCCTCTCTCTAATTGAAGTCCACTTCCTCGTCGTTGTCATCAACACCGTCTTCACTTTCAAGAAGTAAAAATCTAAGAAATGTTGGAATTGATTTTTGCTGCAATCTTCTCCACTGCTAATGGATTAGGCAAAGTAAGCATCACACCCCTGCTTTCTCTCTCTCTATTACTTTTGTTGGACTCTCACCAATTAATCACTGGTGCCATGTTTTCTTTAACATTTTGAAGGTTTAATTAATCGATGCTTTCTATCAACGATTTCTAAATTCCTATCTATCATCCCCTTAGCGTGCTGCTTTTATATCCTTCACATTCTGCATAGGTAAGTCTTTACTCTTTAGATTTGTTTTATATTTTTTTGAATTAGGGCTTTATTTTTGTGCTACGATGGTTTTCAGGTGCGTGCACTACGCAGTTCTCTAATTAGGTATTCATATCAATGCATAAATTTAATGGAGTAATTTGATAAGATTCACATGCGGCTGAACGGGAAGGCATACATCTAATTGAAAAATTCCCCAAATAAAAGTTCAGTTTCCTGGATAAAAAAAATACCACCAATATTTTGAAGAGGTACTTTTGTAATTTAGGGATATCTCAATGATTATTGGTTAATATGCAGGAACAAGGTTCCAATTTGAAGGCTACTGAAAGGAGAACGAGACGAACAACGCCTCGTAAAAAATGATGATTCTGACTCCATTTTAAGGGTTTACAATGCCCTCGACAACACATTCTTGGACCACCTTCTTTGAACCGGTATTCAATTGAGCCAGTCTATCATAATTACGTTCATTTGTTGCTTGATATTAAGATAGATAGTCCTGAAATCTTGTGAAAAAGGTATTCAAATGATATCACAATGATCTGGGTATGCTTATTTTTTCCAGTCATATTTATGGTGAATTGGACACTGTCATTAGGTTTTCTACTACACATGATTATATTGATATGATTATTCATGTCTTCCTAAACTCACATACAAACATTCCCAAAAATTCATGTGTTCGTTAATTGTCTTAGGTTTGTTGTATTCTTTTTCACTATTCAAATCAGACGGCTTTTTTGCCTGCTCATTCATATAAGCCATCGTATGTGGCCAAAGTTGAGAAAATTGAATCAGACGAAAAATGAGTTAAAAGGTTAGGTTGATAATGATTGAGAGGTTTAGTTCCTAATCGAATTTTAATTTTGAAAAATCCAGGTAACTTTGTGAAATCGTTATTAACAACAGTAAAAATGAAATACGGTGTTTATTACTTGAGCTGTGATATTTGGTTTGTTGTCCAGGTTTTAAGAAAACAGTTTCTGAAGTACCTTTCCCCGAGTATGCTATTGTGGATACATATGATATAGATTAAAGCACCCACTTTCAACCAACCAGCGTCTTATCTACACGCAATAGAAGGTTTGTGGACTATTAAATTTATATATTTAGGTCCCAGTTAGTATTTTTATTAATAATAATAAGTAATATTTTCAACATGGCTGTGATAGGAGATTTTGTCGAGTATGATCTTGTCAACAAGGATGAAAATTGGCTAAAAGTGTTTTAACAATAAAACAATGGTCCTCCCGGCTAAAAAGTAAGTCCATCTTGTCCTACAAATTGGAATGTTGCTATTTGATTTATTGATCTCTTGTCTGTACCTATCAATTTGTCATTTTTTGTGTGTGTTAATGATTGATTCAAAGATTTAGAGTTAAGGTTATCTTACTGACATTGAACAACTTGATATGTATGATGTGTAAGGTTGACAAGCGATCCTCTTGAAGAATTTGACTGGTGTGACCATCACGTTGTTACCCCCGTTAAAAATCAGGTATGTAACAGTCATAGTCTCTTTGTATTTGTTAAAAAAAACTTATATAAAAGTGAAAGTAAGGTTTACCTTTTAGATTTGAAATTTCAAATTTCATGGTAGCATGACTTTCCCAATCAACATGATTGTCATGTAAATGATAAAAACATTTATGGTTGATACATATATTTATCTTAAGATCTGATATGTTTAATGAATTTGTGGGATATTATTGAAGGGTTCATGTGGATCATGTTGGCCGATTAGTACTACAGGAGCCTTAGAAGGATCTCACTTCATCCAAACAGGGGAGTTGTTTAGTCTCTGTGAACACCAACTTTTGGATTGTGATTATGAGGTTTGTAGCTTCCCCTTGACTTCCGATCATGTATTTAGTGATTATCACTTTGTTTCTTGGGCTTTTGGCTCTACTTAAGACAAGTAATTAGACTGAGATCAATAAAATATATGGAAGTTGTATGCTTGTGTAACTACACAGTGGGTATGCTTCATGTGTTGTTTGTGGTTCTTTATTTTTTCTTTCTTTCTTCTTTTTTTTTAAGATCAATAAAATATACCGGTGCAGCTCACTCACCAATCATAATTACATATTGGTTAATTTTTAAGAAAATGTACAAAAAGTGTTTGTAGGTTAGCTCAGCCTGGTCCGTCCTATTCCAACGTATTTAAAACGACATGTTTCAACCCGAATTTGTTTTGACCCATGCCAACTAGGCCATCTTGTCACTTATGGATGATGATTTTTATGATAAATATGTATCTTGAGAGATTTTAGAAGTCATCATGGCTTTTTTTTTGTATTAATTATTTGCTGAGTACATTCATTTATCTTTGTAGTTGTATTTTTTATAGTTATAATTATCACTTGTGGTATTGTCTAACCAATTGAAGATAAATGGTCAGTCAAAGCTGGGAATTTTATTTATGTTTCACATGCTACAGAAAGATATACACACACGTATTTAGGGGCACACTCATGTCATAACCAATTTTTTGTAGGCAATAACTACAAGTGTTTATGTCATTTTCATAATTTATAATGTGTTATGTGGCCCTTACCAAGGGTTTTAGGTTTGGTTTGCTGACTTAAGCAGAATTTGTGGCTTAAGTTAGAAGTGTTCAAAAACCATCAAAACCAAACGAACCGCCTAAGCTGAAACAAATCGGCCGTTTTGGCCTATTTGGGATCTAAACGCTTTGGTTCATGGTCCGTAGTGAACGGTTCAGCCTTAATTTTTTTTTTTTTTTTATCAAAACTGGCTGAACCGGACATGAACAGCCCTACCTCGAGTTCTATGGCTTATAGAATGTCCTGTAACTAAGGGGTGTATGGATGTGCGTTTAAACTGATTACCCGTGGTTGGCTTCATAATATAAAAAATGAAGATGGCGAGAAGCAGTTATCAAGCTCGGATTAATTATATTAAGTGAGACATATGAAAATATTATCTTTATCTGGGTTTTCTTTCTCAATACAATCCTTTTTTGTGTTCGGTTGATCGCTGCGTAGCATAAGATTAATTGTTCTGCTTAGCGCTTTGGTGCGGTTTTTACCCGATTTGGTTTTGAAATTTGTAATTAAAATTTATTGTTCCCCCACCATTAAACTTCCATTCAAAACATAAAAATTGTTTGGGGTTAGTTTGTTGGTTTGGGTAATTGGGGTATGGTTAGTTTGATTGCTTATTATATAGTGTCGTAGTCGTTTTTTTATGTTTGTATTATGATACTGGAAACTAAACTGATATGCAAAGTTTAAAAGAACGGAATCAAGCCTTGAGGCGTTTTCGGACATGGCGTCACAGCATGGGATTGAGCTTGCGGTACATCTCATTTCCAGTTATTTCGGTGAAACCTTCTGTGTAAGTTTTGCCTATCAAATTTTATACCACTGGCTTTTTATTAATTTTTTCCAACAACTTTAGCTTTGAGTAATGATATAATCACGAATGTGTGCAGAAAGTATGTGAATGTCTATTACGTAAAGGAACATTATCACAAGCTCAAGTCATACGCTTCACGGCACTCACTAAACAGAACGTTACCAACGCTTTACTTGTGTTAATTCAGCCTGATTGCGTTCAGGCCTTCACTATTCAACAAGCAGGTACTCTTTTTCTTTTCTTTTTTTAATTGTTTTTGGTATCAATGTTAGCAATATATATTAGAGTTGTACCCCTCTTTTTCGAGACATTTACCAGGTCAATTATACTGCATACGATGGAACGGTTCTAATGCTTCCACACTTTTAACCCTTTTAAGGATTTTCATGTGGATGTCATTTTGAATAAACTGAATGATAGTTATGTCTTTACAGGTGCATTTGTCTTAATATTGAGTTAAGATATGTTGAATGGTGTTTTTCTGAATCATTGTTGGATTTAGCTACTACTATGGTCACTCCACAAACATGGCTTGGATGAATCTTTAACCGTACAGGCCCCAAGAGTTCGGGAAGTAACAAATACGTCGAATTTAACTTCACCCCTGTTCAGGTTTGTTCTGTGAGCGTGCTTCATATGGTTTAGATATTCTATACTTACATAACTAAATATTGAACTGGAAATTGCATGTATTCAATTCTGTACAGGAAACAAGATATCAGAGGCTTCGTGAACGTACCAAGGTGCCTTATGACGATACTCATGTAGAGCATCAGGTATATACATTTTATTTTATCCTAATTGATTCAATCAAGTAGATGAATATGGCCATTGTACTGGCCATGGGACATGTTTCAGCCTCTTCAATGGACGCACATACGAAGCTAACCATGACCAGTCTTCATGGGGAACACGAGCCGCAAGCATGAGTACAATCTGGCAGCCTTGATCCAGGCACTTGAACCGTGTCGGCGACTCTTTGCTTCCCTGGTGTTACCCCTGTGGCTCCATGGTGATCTGGTGTCACTTGATTTTGATGGTGGTGCCCATGACCTGTTAGCGACAAAATGATTCAACATAATTGGAACAGAACTATAAATCCGTACAAACATACAGTTGGATTTTATGAAAAGTCATGATGATTCTTTCATATATCTGTTATGGATTATGCAATTGAATGCACTTGACAGTTGACAACATGTGGTTGTGCATCGTATAGTTGTACCTTAATGCATTCTTTAAGTGTGCATCACAAGGTTGTTCGGTACAACCATGCGATGCATATTATAGCAAATGTGTGTTACAGTTTTGAACAATCTCAAACACTAAAAGGATGCCGTGACGATATGATCTAGTGGCACAAAAGTAGCATGAGTTTAACCCCCTACATTTGCCAGGTTGATAGGTGATTTAGGTGTAAAAACCTGTTTAAAAAACAGTTAGACTACCCGGATTGGGGCGGGAGAAGGGGGGGGGGGGGGGGGGGGGGGGGGGGGGATGGCTTGGGCACGTGGCGGGCTAGGATTGGCCGATTTTTTTTTTTTTTTTAACTCTAACACAATATAATATTATTCCCTGCACCCTCCTTTCCCCCCTTTCACTCCTCACAATTTTCACCCCTTCACGTGAGACCCAAAAGTGCCACATGACGCTTCATCCCCCCTTTGCCCCCACCACTCCTTATAGTCTTAAAAAGGATGGTTTGTAGGGTACAGCTTAGTACTTTATAAAGTGTTATGTTCCCGGTTCCCTATACTTTGCATAGGAACTTATCATAATACAAGTGGATTATAATAAAAATTATAGAGGTGTGTAGGATTTTTTACACATATATATTACTCTTTAACTAAAAAAACAATTTGGTTGAATATGTTAATATGGTTTTCAACCGAAACTGCAATCGAATTATCATTCAAAGTATTAATAATTTGGATTGTCATTGCTCTTCTTCGGTTTGGTTTGGTTTTTGGCTAAATTACAAATTAACTAATAACCGAACGAAGCATACCGTTAATAAAATTTGAGTTAAAATGTACAACAATTAACCAACTTATGCGCCTACTCATTCCAGTTGGATAGGACGTTATCGAGATTTTCAATGTACACAGTTTGAATGTAATAAATTTTAGGAACCCGTCCCAGCGGACGGGTATAGTACTATCTATACTTCATGAGATAGTTGTTTTACAAACACAATTGAGAAAGAATAACTATTTACTTTGTTACCGTAGTGCAATAATAACTATTATGGATTTTTAATGCCGAAACATTGAATGACGGTGAGTTTTTTTAATATAATGTATGTATTACTATAAAGGTCTACAAAATCTAAATATATGTATGTATTATTGTAAAGGTAGCTACAAAATCTAAATAAATATAATGTATAAGAATTCATAGCAAACTAGAAGTTGAAACTTGGTATGTTTCCATTAGATTTGCAGAGCTACAAAGCCGTGTGGTTCCAATGAATAACCAAAGATGCCCTAGGGTGGATATGTGGAGAAAACAGTTGACCACCTCTTGGTCAACTGTATAGCGGCGAATACTGTCTGGTTGGCTATCGGAGTGTGGGCGGAAGTTCCGCGCATTGCAATGGTAGACACGGTGAAGGGTTTATTCAGCTTATTAAGTGGTCTCAAACTTTCTCCTAATCGCAAAAAAAGGCTATGATACTAACATTATGATGACTCTATGGACTATATGGGGAGATCGGAATAGTCGGATTTTTGATCGTAGATCACGCATAGTCATGGATTTGATTGAAGATATTAAGGAAGCTACCTACTTAAGCCTAAAAGTCCGAGCGAATCTGAAACATTTGACTCTAGATAGGTGGTTGTCCATTCTTTAAAATAGCTATAAAAATATAAACCCGATACAATTAAATGCTAACAAAGCATTCACATCCCATTTGGTAAACATGACACAACTAAAATAACTATCAAATACAGTGAGTTTTGCCATATTATTTTATGAAAACCAACTTATCTGCTTACTAATCCCAGTTGAATAAAACGTTACATAGTTAGACCAAGGATGAATGAGATTCATGGATTTCGTTTCTCGCCTATTATCAAAGTATCAACAACGAAATCTATATCGACACTATAGTTTCACCGGGTGTTAAGTAATGGGAGGTCGTATCTAGAATTTGTTTTATGTTTTTTTGTCTTTGATTCATGCATTTGTAATTCAAATATATCAGTATATGTTTGTTGCTATTTCTTTATTGTGTGTTGTTTTTCTTAAAAAAAAAAAATCAAATTATGCACAATGAAGCAAAGATGTTACATTCTGACAGCTACATAACAAAATTTGAGTTAACATGTACAAGAACTAATAAACTTTTGGGCCAACTAATTCCAGCTGGATAAGACGTCATCGGGATCGTCCACATGTACGACTTGTAATGTATTTTGTGATTATGAATAAATTACATTCGAAAGAAAACCCGGGAATACTTGTATTAACTTCGTCCGGCTATAGAATAAACACTCCAATAATTGTATCAGTGTACGTTTTGGTTTTGTACCAACTTGGTTGATTCTTAATAAGAAGATTAGGTGGTATGTTTTGAGACGACCTGCTGTGCAGATACAAGGCCAACCAATTAGCCAAAAGACATTTTTTGACTACCACAATCTTTTTATTAATTTATTCTGATAAATTTTGTTGTTTTGTGTAATTATGTTTATATGTTTTTAAATTTAGTAACAGTTACAGTTTCTTCTTATGTGTTGTTAAATTTAATCACAATTTCTGTTTATGCTCTGTTTAACAGATTATTTTTATGTTTTATTTAGATATAATAACAGTTTTTGTAATAACAGCTGCAAGAATACGGTCTGTTCTTTCAACTGTTGGTGCTCCAAAGTCGCTTGCAACTGTATACTAAGGTCTGTTCCACAGTCTGTTTACTAAGGTCTGTTTCAGAGCAGTGGGTCTGTTAGATCTGTTTAAAGCAACAACTATTTCAGATCTTAACACACCCACTGTTCTGAAACAGACCTTAGTAAACAGACTTTGGAACACACGTTAATAAACATTTGCAAGAGACTTTGGAGCACCAGCAATTGTTGCTTCCTGGGATTTCACTTAGTTTTGAACATGCCTTAATAATACGAATGAGCATGGTTATGCTTGGGTCTGGCATGGTGTAGCATGATCGTGCTTATTCACAAGCATGGTTGTGTTTATTCACAAGCATGATTGTGCTTAGGAATGAGCATGGTTATGTTTTTTGTTTTATGATTTCTAAGGTACGTTTATATACATGCTTTTAAATATACATTCCTTTTTTAACGCGCGTTTAAATTCTACATGAACTGCGTCTAAAATTTACAACGTGCGTTTAAATACAAACCTATGTTTTATATGTATGTTGGTTGTTTTATCCAAACCGACACGTATTGAATATTGTATGATTTAGATGTAAGTTGGTCGTTTTATCTACAGCGCCAGCTATATAACTAAATTTGAGATATTATATACATGAATTAATAAACTTTCACGCTTTCTAATCCCCGTTCGAAAACCCGTCCCAACGGACGGGTATCTCACTAGTTTTGCTTAGTTTGCAATCATATATATATTGATTTTAAAAAATAAATATACAAAGGAATAAACGAAAGAACATGGAAGGAAGCTCACACGTTATCGCATATATATTATCGCCTATTTGCTTACCTTTTAAAAAAGATATATAATTTTCGGTGCCTTGGTCAATGAGGATATTCCTTCAAATAGGTTGTGAAATGGTTGGTGACCATGTAACATAATACATCTTCCTTTCAACAAATAAGAAAGAGAGGTTAGGTTAATTAACGATAAAAAGTGAGAAATTTATCTATGTGTTTTAAGTTATTAACATGTTTCTTAGCAAATATAGTTGCTATTAAGTTACTAACATGTTTCTTAGCTACTAGAAATAGTATTGATATAAACAAAAATTAGTTAAATAAAAAAGGGGTTATTTAATAGCCTCTTAATAGTTAAGATGTAACATTACATCTAAATGGTTTAGATGTAACATTTTAAGCCACGGAGTATACGTTAACCCTCCTTAACTCCATCTATACGCCATATCATCTATGTTTCTCCATTTCAGTCTTCTTCAACGCAAGAAAATTGTTTAACTTTACATAACCATATATTTTAATGGTTTTTGGTTTAAAAAAGGAAAATATATTAATTCAATCTTTTAAAAACATGTTACAAATAACATCTTTAACGGCCCTTAACACAACGAGAGAGTGGTGTGCAATGTCGGTTAACATGTATGTCTCCTTTAACGCCAAGATGTTAGTGTACACCCCATGGGCAAAGGCCATGTGGTATACTCTAATCATCTTTAACTTCATCTAGATGTCACATCCTCCACTTTGTCTCATTTCACACTAGCACACTTCAAGGAAATAGTTTAACGCCCCTTAACTCTACCTCATCCCCTTAACTTTCTCTCTTTTAATTCATGTTAACATGTTAACTTAGTGTCACTTTAAAGCCCCTTAACACAGAAATGGAGTGACGTACAATGAAAGTTAAAATGCCACATCACCGTTAACACCGTTGGTATTAAGATACACCCCATGACCTAAGGCCATGGGGTATACTCTAACCATCTTTAACTCCACCTAGATTTCACATCCTTCATTTTGTCTCTTTTCACACTAGCTCACTTCAAGGAAATGGTTTAACGCCCCTTAACTCTACCTCATCCCTTAACTTTCTCTCTTTTAAGTCATGTTAACATGTTAACTTAGTGACAATTTAATGCTCCTTAACATGGGAAGGGAGTGGTGCACAATAAAAGTTAACATGCCACGTCACCGTTAACACTCTTGGTGTGAAGGTATACCCCATGGCCTAAGATGTTATAAACCATTAAAATGTACCCTGTTAATGACCATTAAGAGACTACCAAACAACACTAAAATGTTATGTGGTGTGCGATTTGTAAAAGAACTAAAATGAGCACGTGCCCGAGAATAATAAAACACCACCAAAATGTTATGTAGTATTAAAATCCATTACACCCTTAATTAACTGAACCATTTATATATTTTTAGCTTTTTATACATTCCATTTCATGTATTTATACAATCATTTCATACAATTCTAAGCAAAAAAACTTAAGTCAAGGTTTGGTTTTAGTTATTAATCAAAATTAACCAAATCGAATTGAAAACCAATAATCTAACCAAATAAAAGAAATTAATTAATAAATTAGCAAATAAGATTGATTTGCCCATGACTTCAGGTTTAGTTCCGGATACTTCTAATATTAATGGGTGTATGAGATATTCAAATTGCTCGGTCTAGTTTTTGTAACGTGGGTTTTAAAGTGAAACCCATATTAAAACATAGAAAAAAAAATAAGTAAAAAGAAAGTTTCAACGCCAAGACTAGTGGCCGACATGTGCGTGTTAGGTAATTTAAGGTCCACGATCATCGGGGGAAAAAGTTTGGGGATTATTAATACGCTATTTTTTTTTTTTTTTTGAACGACAATTGATACACTATTTAGAATTTGTTTCTTTATTTTCTCTAGAATCACTTTAGAGTTAGTCAATGAACTTTATAATCCTGGCAACCGCACAATATCCTTTACCAAATTATTTGGCAAAGTTATTATTCCTACATTTGTATTCTTATAAACAAACCAAACTACTCAGAAGTTATTCCAGATCAATTTCTTAAAAGCTTGAAGCTAGTTTAAATTACTCGAGCTTAATTTAGTGATCACTTAATAAATGATCTTGAGTTCGAGCACAGGCTTCAGCACCTAGTTTAACTAGACTCGAAAAATGGGTCAATACTGTTATTTATAGTTATAATTTTTTTTATTTAATAGATACAATTATAGCTATATAACAAATGCAAATATTATATATCAAATTATGAATAAATAATTAGAGGTCACACGCAATTACACTATTATGTGTGTATATACACACACGAGTTGAGATTAGGTTTGAAGAATAACTCACAAGTGAGATCGAGCTATTGAAATAGAGCTTGAAATAAACCAAACTTACGCTTATGCAAAACAAGCTCGACTCGGGTCGTTTACATCCTACTTCCTTTAAGAATTTTTTTTTTTTTTGTTCAATGTCTAAAGTTGGATTGAATATATTAAGGTAATGAGCTTCGTGTGAATTAGAAATAGAATCAAATAAGCTAATTTGGATTGGCAAAATTAGTGCTCATCGTCTAAAGTTGGTGCGTCTATATTTCTTGCTCTAATTGCAACGGTAATCACTTAGTTGATATATTCCCCTCTCCCTTTTATCTTGCAATGGCAAGATAAAAGTGAGCTATACAAAAGCCACAAGTCAACGATTGAGTTCAAGGACACCGTAGTTTTGGAAAGTAATTGCTCTCCATGTGCATTATAAAAGATTTATATCTCAAACAATATGTTCTTCAGTTACAATATGGGTAATCAGAATGCGCTAGATGTGGCTATGCAAAAACAGTAGATCATGTTTTGGTTAGTTGTATTGCATTGACGGCAATATGGTGGGTGGAGGCTCGTGGCATCACTCAAGTCAACTATGTGAAAGACTTATTTTTAGCTATAGATGACCTACATGTTCAACCCAAAGGAAAGAAAACCATGATCATGGTTATTATGATGAGCTTATGGATGATATGGGGTGATAGAAATAAGAGGATATTTGATAGGAAATCTAGTTCAGCTGTGGGGCTGGTAGTAGTGGCGGAGCTACATACATGACAACGGTGTGCCTGACACCATTCAAATTTTGGTATTATATGTAACGTGTAATAGAAAATATTAAAGCGAAACCATTGATTTTTTACAAGCGACGCCATTCTTTTTTTTACGAGCGATACCGTTGCTATTTTTTTCTAAACATTTTAAATAATAAAAAAAAAACTTATAATTTAAAAATGGTAATCCCAATTACTTAATGTTTAATTATAGAATTGAAATCATTGAGAGACCTATATTTTTTAGGTTTTTTTTAACCCGCCCAGTCAATAAACATAATAGGCCCATCTATTAAAAATATAAAATTGGTAAACCTAAATTAAAAAGGTACATGACTATCTTTTGCCAGCCACCAAACAAGGAGCCTTTGAGAAGCAAAGCAATAATTAAAAGTTTTTAGACTTTGAGAGCAGAGGACCAATTATAAGTTTGGAATTATAATGTTTGATTGTTGTAAGTTCTAGTGAGTTTTGTATAGATTTTGTTGAAATTAATTCACGACTTAGTATATTAGGTGTTTTTACATGTCCTCATTTATATTTGTCAAGGACTCAAGAACTAAGATAAGTTGCAAGAAAAGGTTTATCCAATAATCATTAAAAATATAACATGAGTAAATGTTAGTAATTCTTTAATCTTTAATTTTAAAAAAGAGACATGAAATAACCTGAATTGTGAATGCTTTAATAGAGTTTAAATTAGTTAATAGAATGTGTAATTTATTTATATGATTGTTATTTGTGTATGAGCGCCTTAAGCCCGGATGATAGTTTTAGGACATTTGATGTTCCAAAGATACTGAGGTTGGCGGCAGGGCCGTCTCCGAGAACGCTAAAAAAATTTGGGCCTCGGGCGAAAAAAAATTTAGGCCCAAAATTTTGTAAAGAGGAATGAATTAAAAAAAACCCTAAATATGGTGCTAGAGCCAAGGCTTCAACTTGAGACCTCTACATTAAATTTGCATGGTTTTTCCAACTCCACTAACAAGACTTTTATTTATAAAACACAAATATATATTCTAAATATAGAATTTAATATATATATATATATATATATATATATATATATGGTTTAGGATCCTGTACAAAGTACATTTTTCGTGAGAAGTGTGAGAAGGACTAAGAATTGACATGTAGACATCATGTTTTGGATTTAGGAATGATGTTTTAAGTTGTTTTAACTTGGAAAACACCAAACACAACAATCTAAAACACAATACAATGTATTATAGTCATTAAATTTAAAAAACAGCTAAAACACACTACTTAACGCTTAAAACACACTACTAATGTTCTTAGCATGGTGTTTTAAGTTTTAAGCCTAAAATACATTGTTTTCGGTTTTTAATTGTTATGTTTGGTGTTTTTATAGGCAAAACAATCCAAAACCTCACGACTAAGTTCAAAAAATGATGCCTAAGTATCAATTTTTAATACTTCTCACACTTCTCACAAAAAAAACACTTTGTACAGGATCTTGACCCTATATATATATATATTTAAAAGTTCGGGCCCATTTGTGGGTCGGGCCCTGAGCCGGTGACCACCCGGCTCATGCTTAGGGCCGGGCCTGGTTGGCGGAGATGTACCTGCATGATTTTAATAACATAAGAGACGACAAAATGTTTGGCGACGTGAAAGGTATATCTAATCTTGCAAAAATTATGGTGGAAACAAAGAAGCATGGTGGGTATCCGTTAGTCTATCTTTATTGAAATTAGCATTAGTTCTACAGGTTGCAACTACAAGTGTAGAGAGACGTTTTTCTTCTATGAAACATGTGAAGACGGATTTGTGTAATCGGATGGGTGATGATTATTTGAATGATACTTGCATTTGTTATATTGAAAAGGATTTTTTGGCAAAAGTTACGGTTGAAAATGTTATGGATCGTTTTCAAAACATGAAAATTCATAGGGAGCAACTATAAAATATAATTTTTTATATATTTTAAATGACTTTGTATTTCTATTGTGTGTTATCTCAATGATATTGTACTTTATTATGACACCGATTTTTATTGTGTAATTTGACCCGACCCGATTCGAAAATATTGACACTGTGTTATTATAAACCTGGGTATTGAAAAAAAAGACACCATAGAAAAACATTTCTGGCTCCGCCACTGGCTAGTAGAAGAAATAAATGAGAACACTTATTTTTGTTTAAAGATCCGGGCAAGGTGGAAGAATTTGTCTTTAGATAGGTAGATTAAATGATGTAAATTTATTTTGATGTAATAGAGATGTATTCCTTGGTTGTAAAGGGGTTGTGATGAATATACAATCCATTGGTTTGTTAAAGAAAAGTACTCATATTGATCTAATTGCTACATTTATTATTATTTTTTTTAAAAGGTGAATTTTTTACTCCTTGTAAGACCTCACACTTTTAGTGTATTAAAAGACTTTGCCTTGTCATTGGACCACCAACCCCAATGGTTGCTACATTTATTATTGAGGGTTTATATATTCAACTTCGAGTATTCCGATTCGAGTTCAGTTATCTAATTCAACCATCATCAAAATTATGAAGTTGTATTCGCATTCGGTAATCAAATTCAAACCCAATTTCAAATATTGAATAATTCAATTTGACAAATTTGAGTATTCAATATTCATGTAGTTGAAAATATTGTTTTATATATCACTATTTAATGGTATGTGACGGGCGAGCATCGCAAGCCTTGCCATTTTGTTGCCCCCAAACGCAAAGCCATTCTATCCTATCAAATCCACCATCAATCCATCTAAACCCATCATTTTCCACAACGTTTTCTACCAAGTCATCAACAAATTCAGCCAAGAATCACGCAAACAGACTTAAAGCCACTTCAAAATTTAATATGACAAACAAAGACTAAAAAAATACACGCTAATAACAACGGATTTTTAAAGTAAAATTAGTCGACTCAGATCTTGCATATCATCATTGTCGAAACAACGATGACTCAATTTTTTTAAAATAAATTATAAAAGAGAATGGGACTTTTAAACGACGACTCATATATATGTTTGATAATATACACATATGTATAACTGAAAAGTGTAATATACACATATGTATAAAAAAATTTATTCTTGCAAATAAAGTTGCGATTTAACAAAAAAAAAAAATGTCTTAGAGAAACGTATCGCTCTAAATGATTCTCTCAGTTTTCAAATAAGGGTCGGTTTTCTTGTCATCCCTACCCTTGAATTATATATAAAAATATAAATATCTATATATATCTATTAATATATATAAAAGAATTGAACATTGCTGACGTGGCGTGCAATGGTGCCTTCAACCTCTCCATGAAACTGCCACGTGGCATCATAATTGAAAGATTTTAGTGTTTTTGAATTATTTCCTTTTTTAATTAAAAAAAAAAGATAAACATAAAACCTTAAATTTATCTCTCTATCTCTTAATTCTCAATTACTAAAATTAAATTGGGTTATTTTAGGAAAAAATAATTTAAAAACAAATTTAAATTTTTCTCTCTTATGTTCCCCCCATAATTTTTAAACGTTAATATCTTTTATATTCGAGATTTTTTTTAATAAAAAAATTACACCAAATTAACGAGCGTTTTATTATCTTTCCAACGAGTACCATAGTGCTATATAAAAAAACGGAGAAAAAAACAACTATTTTTTGTGGGGTTATGTTCATACAGAAAAAAAAACACAAAGTTTTCAGGTTATTCATTAATCATGTTTTTTCTTTTAAACCAGGTTCTTATCTACGATGTTGAAATTCAGCCCAATCGCTATGCTATCATTGGAATTTTACTCTTCTAAAGATATATAGGTATACTTCATCAAGAAAAGCTAGGAGAAAGAATCGTGCAACACTGCAAGACATGATGCCACCTTATAACAAGGTTATTTTTTTTTTATTTTTTTAATTACAAGAGTAATAATTATTACTATTAGTATTAGTATTATTAGAATGGTTATATTTTTCAACCCTCATCATGAATTTTATATCTATATAAGTCAAAGTCAAATTGTAACATATTTTAAATTACGTGAAGATGATTATATGTTGAATGTTATTCTTTTAATACATATTTCAAATTGTAACGCCCCACTTACGGTGTGCGCATATAATGTATATATGTGTGGCCATTGGGGGGCAAAAGTAAAGTTGCACTAATTTTAACGTTATTTTACTTTTTTCGTGAAAATAACGCTAAAAACGACGGACGGTTAATCATGCATCATGTGGTGGCGTTGATAGCCAAAAGACAAAGGGGTACATGCACCGATCGGGTTTGTCCCGATTGCTAAGTGTTTTGTGCCTTATGTCCAAGGCTTGATACCAAACCACATCGAGTCGGGGGTCTCACTAGAAGCAGCCTCTCTATTCTTAGGGATAGAGGTAAGGCTGTCTACATCTTACCCTCCTCAGACCCTACCTTAGCATTGTTATAGGCGAGATTAAATGAGTATTATGATGATGATGATGATGATGATGATGATGCTTTTTTTAACTTTTTAAATAAATGTTTTTTAACTAAGATTGATTATGTTTAAGTTATTTACTTTTTTCGTGATTTGAGTTTTCTTCTTTTATCATTTTTTATCATTTTTTATTAAATCATATTAAATTTTTTAACCCCGGGACCTTCCCGGGGTAATCAGCTAGTATATATATATTGCAAAGGGATTAATCCTACATGTCATACTCTTATGCAATCTCTTCTTTGAGAGATGCCACATAGGATGTGATGTGGCAACTCTAAACCAATTAAAAAAAAGAAATAAATAAGATTTAACCTAATCTATTAAATAACTAATCTACTAAATCTAAATATTAAACCTTTATTATACGAGATTTTAAACGTTAATATCTTTTATATACGAGATTTTTTAAAGAAAAAAATTACCCCAAATTAACGAGTGTTTTATTATCTTTCCAATGAGTACCATAGTGCTATATAAAAATCGGAGAAAAAAGTGACTATTTTTTGTAACCCGACAGGTATTGTGTCGGGTTTGAGATTAATTTAAAAAAAAATTGTGGGTTTGGGTCGGGTCTGGGATTAGGTGATACCCGACCCGATTACCTGAAACAACATACCCAATTACCCGAACTACATACCCGATCATATACCCATGAATTTTTTAACGCATCACATAACCCTTAGACTAATGCGTTCGATATTTCAATAATTAACTTTTTTTTCTTATTTCATGTTAGTTCTTTTTAGAATGATCGATTACAAACTTCCGAATTCATTTGTAATGGCACTAGATTTATACCCCGGCGCAGAGATTCGTTTTTTTTATATTGGAATATGATAACTTATGGAAGAGATTTGTTTAAAATAATAATAATAATAATAATAATAATAATAATAATATATTCTATTATGTTATATTAGATATTTCAACCCGGGACGCTCCCGGAATAAAAACCAGTAAATATAATATTGAGTACCCAAATTGGGGTTCCGGGAAAAATGAGTTTGGTGTTGCAGTTTCCCACCACACATACATTTTTCCGACCATTTCCATTAACCTTTAACCGATTCCGATGCTCCGCCACTACCCTTACAACCCCTCAACAGGTAAGCATCTACTAACCTTCTAGTTGCGCGCAACTTGTTACCCGTTTACCTGACACTGCATAGTATTTACAATTATATTATTAATTCAGAGGAACGAAGTTGAACTGGAAAACAAGAAATACGACCTATTAAAAGTAATTCAAGACACTCAACGTGGGCTTCTCACTACTCCTAACCAACGCTCTGAAATAGAGGAATCTTTGGTGGCTTTCTTTCCTTTTTTTTTGTTTATAGCAGAAAAAAAAATCATATAATTATTAAATAAACTGTTTTTTTTTTTATTTGTAGGTGGATTTGGAGAGTTATGCAGTGGGTGATGAAGCTGTTGATTTGGGTATTTTGGATGGGACATGGCGGTTGCAATATACTTCTGCTTCTGATGTTCTTATTCTTCTTGATTCTTCCTCCAAGCTTCCTTTTTTTCAGGTTTTTTTTAATTATCTTTTTTTTTTTTTAATTTTAGTGTATATTATTATTATATTAGACTGGTTTTATGACACGGCGAAAATGGTCATACGGGTCATATGACTCTTGTGATTGGTCGTGTTAGTCACATTTGTGTAGTGTAACACATAATACAGACTATATGATCGGGCGAAGGCCATACGGGCCGTATGACTTTGTTAGTGGTCACACAAGTCATTTCTTTATTAGTCAAAGTGTCAAACACGTCATACTGGCTGGGTTTTAAAAAGCGCGCGTCAGGTGCTTTTTTGGCAAAATTTCAGTCGCTTTTGACCCTGAGGTGCGCGCCTCACGTACACCATGTATTTTTATGCATAAAAATGTTGTACCTTGGTGTTTTTGGCTTGTACATATAGGTAAAATCACATAAAAACCTTATTTATAGCTATATTTCAGGTAAATGAAGCTAAAAACTCATGGGGTATATAAAAAAAATTATATAATTAGTGTGCGCTTCGGGTACGAAAATCCCACGCTTTTTGCGCTTTGCGCTTCGCCCGATGCGCTTAGCCCTCGTCGCGTTTGTGCGAGGCGCGCTTTTTTAAACCAAGCATACATGCCATATGAATTGGCCTAAACGACCCATATGACAATTTTCGTCCTATCATACCGCCCCATTATGGCCCATCTGATCACTTTTCGTCATGTCATACAAATGGTGTGTTGATAGTGTGTCATTTGACTTGAAAGACATCATCAATGTAGAAACAAGTTATCCTTAGTTGTAACATTATAGTTTTTAAGGATGTGATCAGTTGACATGTGCCACCAAGGTTTAAAAAGGCTGAAACGGGCCTCGAGGCGTTGTCCGTTAGCCTCACGAGCTTGGTTTAAAAAAGCGCGAGGCGCTCCGAGGCGTTTTGGGTCCAAAATCCGAAGCGCGGGGCTTAAAGCGCGAGGCGAGAGCTTCACGTATAGCATTAAAAAAATTATAAAAAAATATTTATATATGTCAATATGACATTTTCTACATGTTAATCAATCATGAGCACAAAACATGATTATAAAACACACTTGAACACTTAAAAAGCATATTCAAAACATAAAAACGACGAGGCACTACTGTAGCGGGCCAAATAAAGCACTTTAAAAGGTTTTTTTGGCTGAGGCGCTACTGTAGCGCGCGCCTCAAGCGCCCGAGGCAGCGCTTCATGTAGTTCAGCGCTTTTTGGCAAAAAAAGCGTTTTTCTTGGAGCCTCGCGCCTCAAACGCTTAAAGCGCGCCTGAGGCGCGCTTTTTTAAACCAAGCTCACGAGGCGTAAGCCTCGAGGCGGACCGAGGCGTAAGCCTCAAAACATTATTAAAAATAACAATATATATATATATATATATATATCATAAAAATACAATATAATATAAAACAAAACATCATGGATATTATAAAAT
This sequence comes from Ambrosia trifida, assembly GCA_028751855.1. Classification (NCBI taxonomy): domain Eukaryota; kingdom Viridiplantae; phylum Streptophyta; class Magnoliopsida; order Asterales; family Asteraceae; genus Ambrosia; species Ambrosia trifida. Next base: position 10,749,158 of record CM054131.1, read on the forward strand.
CTAATTTAGTAATGAAACAAACATCATAAAATAGTTTTAATAGCATTTTAATCGTTAACTTAAGTTTGGAGATCAAATGTAAACTAGTGAACATTGAGGGGGTTGAATGTAAAAATACCAAAAGTTGATAAGGTAGAGGGGCAGGTGTGTTTTGGTTGGATTTTGAGGTGGGAACTCGTTCCAAGTACAATTTTTGACCGAATTGAAACAATTTTCACTACCTAGACCCAATTTTGACTTAGGTGGTGAGGCTTAAGCCTCACCGCCTCGGGAAGCCTCGGAAAGCCTCGGATAGGCCGAGGCTTAGGTTTCAATTGACCCCCATGAGGCTAAGCCTCTAAGGCGTTTTTTCATAGCCTCAGCCGAGGCGTAAGCCTCGAGGCGAGCCTCAGACAGCCTTTTTAAACCATGTGTGCCACTTTGTGATATGAATAGGTTGGCCAAATATTTCAGAAGTTTGAATGTAAGGATCAAAAGGACGGAGGCTATGTCCGCAATGTTGTTCGTTGGAGTATTCCCAGCTTGTTGGAGGTTAGTTTTGTCGGTGCGTCTATAGTTTATTCGTTTTAAAATAAAGTCTGCCCTTTTAGTTATCTTGAAATAGAAGATAACTGATGCTCTCATACACAACTTTAGCAGCTGTATCGCCATCACTTCCTTTTACTGCAGACTCCTGCCAGCATCAATAACATTATTAATTGAAGTATTGACATTTAAGACAGTTTACTGACGTCATTGAACGTTTTGTTCTGGAAAAGAAAAACGTAATTTGAACATGTTTTCTGTTTTTCATGTTTTCCTCGAAATATTTCTGGAAAACATTCATTACTTTTCCATGACGAAACACACCCGTAAGGCCATAGATTATATTCAAAAAGGAAGCTAATAAAGTTGTAAGAGAAGATATCTTGAAGTTAGGAAGATACATCTAATGAATAGAACGCTCATGAGCTACTCGAGATGGGCTTGCTAAAATCTTGAATTGGTCCAAGTTTAATGAGCTCGAGCTTAAAATGAAGGTCATTTAATAAATGAGCATGATCCCAAGCTTGATTAGACTTGCGATCCTATATGACGCTATTAATCATATAAATATTATATTATTTATATAACAATACCATTTACATAACAATATTGTTACTACTTACTAATACCATAACAAATATGATAAAAAAATCTAAATAATATACATATGTATCACTGTAACTATGTATAAAAAACAATTGAATAACTAAATAACAAATGAGCCAAGCTCGAGCTCTCTAAAGCTAAACGAACCGAGCTCTAGCCAGGGGGGTCGGAAGTCACTAGTTTCGGGGGGTCGAAACCCTATATTTCCAAAATTTTCTATACGAATACTATATAATCGAAACTTCTGCGCGAAAATTCGGGGGGATAGCTAAGCTGAGCTCGGGGTAGGCTCAACTCGCTTACACCCCGGTATAGAACAATGGTCAACGGAGGACATTTCTCCATATTGATCAATAGTAAATGTATGATACCTACCAACTATACCATCAATGAAAGATGCAACTCTCTTACATAATTTGACAAAGTTGGTTTTGCTCATAATTATATTCTAACTAACATGTGCGTTTTACTCAGGAAAATGAAGGCGCCACCCTCTTAGTTTCTGCAAAATTTTCTGTTGTGTCCCGCCGTAACATCTACCTCGAATTTGAAGAGGTTGGTTGGTCGGTTGGTTAATTTTGTCGTCAAACCGCCACGGAAATTGCTAAATTTAAATCATTACTTATAATTTATTCACTCTGCCTCTTTTTTTTTTAAATTTTATTTCAATGACAGATAGCTCTTCAAAATATAATCATCAGTGAAGAGTTGCAAGCTCTAATAGCCCCCGCGCTGTTGCCCCGCTCTTTTTTGAGCCTACAGGTAACCTTCTCACAAGTTTCTAATATGTTTCATATATTTTTTACGTGAAAAAGAAAGAATCGCACTTATTATTCCATTTTTAGATCTTGCAAGCAATTCGTACCTTTAAAGCTCAAGTTCCAGTGAATAACACAAGCCCGGGAAGGTAAGTTCACAAATTATTATTAACTCGCGTGTATGTTCTTTGTATATTTAAGTTGATAGTTTATAGAAAGATGATATCAAATGGCAGGCGATCGGTGGGAGGGTTGTACTACCTTTCGTATCTGGACAGAAATATGCTTGTGGGTCGAGCTGTTGGTGGTGGTGGCGTGTTCATATTTTCTCGAGCTCAAAATATACTGTAAAATGTAAATTATCTTTGACTGATTGTATAATTGTTTTATAAGTATTCATTCAGCCAACAACTGTATAATTTAGAATAATAACAATTAAATTGTCGGGTTGATGAAGCGTTTTGGCAATTCGTCATAAAAATCCATATTCGTTATAGACATATTTTGCTAAACAAATCGTGTTCTTTCACGTCATTCATGTAGTATTCAGCATGTCATTCGTGTAGTATTCAGCATTTCAGCTCAACATGTCAAGTTCATATACATAGGCAAAAGAATCGATACACATGTTCATGCCCAATCTCCACCCTTCCATAACCAACACCTGGCCAATTCCACGCTTGTTACACACTCGTTCATGTAATCAAATTCTCACAGTTTTTAATCCCAACAGCAGATCAAACCCGGTTCCATTGATCCAATCAGCTGCCAATCGTGGATAATCCGTCGGCAGCATTATAAGAAGAAGAAAAGTAGCTGAAGTAGAATTGAACATGAAGGTAAAGTGAAAGAATATGTTGCCGTTTGGAAAGGAAAGCACATTTCGGCTAACTTGCCGCACAACTTTAGCAGTTTGTTGAGATGCTTGAAGGGCGTGGGGACGCGCCTGTGAAGTTCGTTGCTCATCTAAAGGATGATGAGTTTGAGTATATTAATACTGACTGATGGTGTTGGCATTTTTAATGCCCTGTTTTGTGTTACAGTTGTAACATGCAACATGTTTTGTATTGTGGATGTACGTACTTAATAATTGCAGTTTGTTCCATTGTTGTGAAACTCTCAACCTTTTAATCGTAGAGCACACCACTTAACCACCATAATGTACTATGTACTATTGAGGACTTTTTTTCGCAATATAACAATGAAAATGTAGGCGTTTTCATCCAAGGTGGGGCCGAAATGTAAATCCCTTTCCAAACAGGGAACATTTTCTTTTATTTTTCACCCCATCACTTGCCTGAGTGATTGCCATTGAATCTAATGCCGATGATCTGATCAGGTGCAATCAAATTGGGTCCGAGAAATTATATGGTTATGATTGGTGGAAAGGTGAGCTGATTGCCGATCAAACATGTAATGTTCGTAAAATTGATATTTTAAAAGTGGTCACTCTTCATACAGCATCTGTTCCGAATTTAGAGACATCTTGCTGTGGTAATGGTATCAAGGTAATCATGGATGGATTTTTCGTTGAATCACCATGATATATAATGTAATCATGACAGTATTCTATTCAAGTATCGGTTGAGAGAACCTGAGTATAGAATTTGTAGAGCCATGTAAATACCATAGTGTATTCATACTTTGTATAGACGTGTGCGCGCCCACATATTGTTCTTCCTGGCTATTGAAGTGAACCAACTTTCATTTGATTAACTGATAATAATATCTAACATAGAAGGGCAGTCTCTGTACAGGCTGTCTTTAAAAGCATAATTGTTATCGAAAGATAAAAACTACCTTCACAATAAAAGAGAGAAACCTACAATAATTGCCAGAAAGAAAAAAAAAAAAAAAGAAAACCAAGTGTGTGCTAATCGCTAAACTTGCAATCTTGAAAAATAATAATCTACCTGGCAATCACGACGAGCTGAAGTTACGCTTAGTGGCTTCCATCTTCAAAAGTAAATCTTTAATCTCTCGTTCCATCCTTACTTTCATATTGAAATACTCCTGATGCGCATTCTCCAAAGCTTGTAATTCTTCTAACTTTTGTCTTCTCGTTTCCTCTGCTTCTGATAAATGCAACTTTCTCACCCGGTTTCCATACTCTTCATCAATTTTCTTGCTTTTTGCTTGCGCGATTCGGTTCAGACCTTCAGCTTCTCTTCTTGCATCATCAGCGCGGTTTTGAAACATCTGAGCCTCTGCCAGCTTGATCCTGACTATGCCGTCCAGCTCATCAAAAACAGGCACCCCTGGTATTGTTGGAGTGGCCCGTTGTAATTGTACGTCTGAGCTGGTGGTTTTTAACTGGGTCGACCTGTCTGCGTAAATGGATTTCATCCACATGGCAGCTTCTTGGCTAGTTTTTGGAATATCTCCGTGATTTTGTTTCGCTAATTCTTTTTCTTGCGAGATTTGAATGTTGTCTGATTTGAAAGCATCATCGTCTGTAACAAGTGAAGCATGGAAGGTTATAATTAAATCATCAGACATAATTACAGTATTAAGCAAAAAAATATACTTAAATGAGAAAAAAAAAACGTAAAGATTGAAAAACACTTGCCGTTGAGAAAACTCATTATATAACTTCTGACTTGTTGAAGATCTGATTTATTTGACAGTCGAGTCAGCAACTGAAGTGAGATCTCATGAAGACGTTTTCCTCGAATATCCTCGCTGCCAGAAAATATTCTTCTAACATATTCAAGTTCGTTTGCCATCGTTTCAGCACTCCACCCTTTAGCAAAATTTTGATAAACCTCCCTCACAAAACCAAACATTTCAGACGGGTGATCACAAGCAACACAAAAAAACTGCATCTCAGTTTGACTTTGACCTAAAGCCCCGGTTGCGCTACGACCATTTCTGATAAAAGATTCCCTTAAACCACAATCAGTGTGACACCAATGCAAACATACATCACATCCTACCCAACTACATGTATTTGAAGCCATATCGAACTTTGAACAAACTAAACACATGCAAGCGCTGCAAAACCCTTTTTTCTGCGCACAAACTTTGCAATCACATTCATCAACAGGTAAGTAACTCCGACATGCGAGGTTTCTGCATCTTAAGTTTAGATATATTTCTGCTAACTCAGAAGATGGCACATCAGCTTTTGTTTGGAGAAAATCTTGAATACCTGTTTTTAACGCCACCAGTATCTCTATTTGAACGCTATGGGTTTTTGATAGAATATCTAAAGTAATATCAGACCTTTTTTCAAGTGTTTTACGAAAGGCAGAAAACTGTCTTCGTTTGATCGGGTTCAAAATAACATCACGGGCTAAGTCTTTTAAACTTGCTAAAGAAGGTGGGCTCATTTCACTAAATACATGCGCCACCATGTGTACTGGATCGGAAACCACCATTGCAAGAATGCGCTCAACCAAGTCGGCTGGATTAGTACCAATAGTCTCCCGCATAGCACGCCTTTTGTCTTTATGAAACTCTGAACCGGTTTCATGAGATCCAACGCTTTGAGTTGGGGATCTTATCTCATTCATATGCCTTGAGTGAGACCCTGATGGCTGTTTATTGTTATTACTACTGCTTAGCTGTCTCTCCAATCCAAGAGGTGCTTTATAACTTCCTTCTGCTGATCTGGAATTATGTAACTGTAAAGATTGAACATTTGAAACGCCAACGCTTCCATTTGAAATGCTTCTTTGAAGAGCCGGCGGTTCTGTGTTCTTTATATCATCTAATGACTGGACCTGCTGCCAGTTCACACCTTGAAACAATGGGCGGCTTTTAACAGATTGTTCAAAATCAAACGAATTCTCCGTTAGTGAGCAGCTAGGGTTGTGAGTGTAGTGCTGAGAACCAGAAAAAGATCGCGAAAATCCATCAGAACTTGTTTGGAATGAGCTGGCATGAGACTGAATGCTCATTTCCTGACTTGGAGAATCTGGACCTTGAACCGGGTTCTGGCAACCAATAGGGAGAAGAACAGATGGTAAACGAAGCGAAAGTTCAAGCGGCTCTAGAGATTGCGACTCGTCTTTTGGTTTAGTAGCTCCTTTTTGGTCAGAGCTTTCTTGCTTTTTAACAGGATCCATAAAGAACAAATCGAAACCCCTTGTGCTTGGTCCTTCCATATCAATCTCTTTACTAGTCATAAAATCTCTTGGTTCATCATTGCCATCGGAAGCTGAAACAATCACACTTTTGCCCTTGTCCTTGAAACTTTGGGTCAGTTCTTTTGTAACAAGAGAGCGATTAACATCTCCAGATTCATCATGTGCTTCATGTCGTTCTGCAGTTTCCGTTACCTCATGCATATCCGTATTAAAATTCTCACCCTTGACTTCATCATTTGTATCATTATCTTGTTGCGTATCCGTATTAAAATTCTCCCCTTTAACTTCATCGTTTGTACCGTTATCTTGTTGTGGAGTTACTTCCAACGGTTTACTACTTCCAGAAATATCGCTAGCTTTCTCTTTATGAGCATCCTTCTTTTGATTATCCAACAACAATGAACCTGCACTTCCATTTTCAACGGTTTTCTGGGTCGAAGAATCCCCGGAAGAAGATGAATGATTACCCGTTTCCATTACCTTTTGACGAGTTTCTGGTTCTTTAACATCAGCTTTCGTTGCAACAATACTCGTTTGTCCAGGCTTGATCTCTTCTTTTAACATTACCTTTGTACTACCATCCAAACGTTTCTCATCAACACGAACGTCATTTCGAACCGCCTGGCTGGTATTCAACGGCAAAGAAAGTGGTTCGCCAGCTGTGCCCTCAACAATAGAAGCCGGTTCAGGACGACGATCATGATCATGATCAGGATCAGGTTCAAGCTCTCCTTCTTCTCTTTCACTGTTATTTTCACTCTTGGCAGTAGGAACACTTTCCATCTTCTTAACTTCAACACTCTTCGACTGCTCACTTCCAGAGTCCTTCGACCAAGCCGGCGATTTCGCATCTCTCCCTCCCTGTGGCGACCTCACATTACTAATTTCTTCCGAAGCCGCCTTACTTCCTCTCGCAGAATCACCCCCACTCTTCGTCCCTTCCTCCACATCTTTACCCCCACCAAACCGCCTCCACGACGAAACACTACCCTCTCTCCGCGTCCGATCCCTCTCCGATCTAAACCCCTTCGGAAAATCCCTCCTCGGCCCCGAAAAACTTTCCGATCTATGTATCCTATCTCTATCTCTATCTCTATCACTACCATACCCACCTCGAGGCGACGAGCTAAGAATCCCCCTCTCACTCCTTTCACTACCATCCCTATACCTATCATAACCCTTCCTCCTATCATAACCATCAACATCATAATCAGACCTCTTCCTAATCAACCTCGACCCCTTTCGCTCGTCTTCAACGCGATCATACCGTGATAACGACGAAGACGATAATCCCTTCTTCCCACTTTCAGACTTATAATGAAAACCCCTATGCGAAGAACCCGAATCCTTAAAAACACCCTTTTCCCCTCCATAGGAATTCAAATCATCACTAGACTTCAATCTCTTCATATTTTATAAACACAATAATATAGCACAACAACAGATTAATCTAAACTAAACCTTTCTTCAAACAGTTTCAGAACAAATCATAACAAACCTAAAATTAAGCCCTACAGATCTCAATCAATCATCTAACAGAGCTAAACAGATAAAGATTTACAAGCAACAATAATAATCTCAAGTTAGGGTTTTTTTTTAACGAAACCCTAATTTCTAAAATAAAGAGGCAAATAATAATAATAATAATAAAGAGGTGAGCAACGAACAGAAGACATTCAACAACAGAATACAGGAACGATGGATGGAGATATAATCGGAGAACTGTGACGGTGAAAATTTGTAGAGAGAGAGAGAGTAATTATTATTGTAGTCAACGTGAAGCTTTAACAAATGAGGAGAGAGAGAGAGAGAGACTTGGATACGCAAGGTGCGTAGTGCGCATAGTTGGACCTTTGGTACAGAGTGGGTGTGTAATGCGCATATACGGCGTAGGATAGAGGAGAAAATAGAGTCAACGAAAGTTGAAACGACAAGGGTCACGAATATCCATGTCAGCTTTGATTTCGAGTCACTATGAATAACGACGAATAATGTTATTAAAAAAAGGGAAAATGACCAATATAGCCCGTTGACCGGGCATTTTGCACAAATAGCCCCCTCCACCGTCTTTGGAGAGACGGGACACGGCTCCCAACCCGCCTGAACCGTCTTTGGATAGACGGGACACGTTGTGACCCCCCCCAACCGCCACGTGGCGTCTCTGATCCCGAGATGTACCGTCTCTCTCCAGACGGGTCAGAACCCTCTCCCAGACGGTTCACGTTTCCCAAGACGGCTAACCCTTGGTTCAACCGTCTCCAAAGACGGTTCACGTCTATCAATGCCGGCTGACACCTCGGGTCAACCGTCTCAAACAGACGGGTCAGCTTTCCCAAGACGGCTGACCCTTCGGTTCAACCGTCTTGAGAGACGGTACACATTTACCGACGCGGTGGTTCCCGATGAGCGGCGACGCTTCGGTTGTCCGGCTCAGCCCTATAAATACCCGTCTCCCGTCCATTTCCCGTCATCCAAACCGTCTGAACATATCAACCACCGTACAACTCCGTCCAAACACCATCTACTACCCGACGACCACCGTCCAACACCGTCCAACACCGTCCAAACCACCTTCCAACACCGTCCAAACCACCGTCTAACACCGTCCAAACCACCGTCCAACACCATCCAACACCGTCCAAACCACCGTCCCAAACCAATGGCACCCCAAAGATGGACGGAAGAACAAGAGATCGCGTTGATTGCGGCATGGCTGCATGTTGAGGAGAGTACACACCTCAACAACAAGTGGTTCCGGATCCTGAATGAGTACAACCGGCTCGTTGGGGGCTCACAACGTACCACCGAGTCGCTTAGCCGCAAGTTGAATGATTTGACGACAAAGTGTCAAATATTCAACAGCCACCATAACCGGACCCTTTACGACGTACCCGCAAACTTTCCTGAAGACGTGGCCATTAGACACAGTCTAAGGCAGTACAAAAATAGGGAGGGTAAAGAGTTTAAACATGTGTCCGTGTGGCAAATGATTAAACATCGTCTTATGTAATTTTTAATTATTTATTTGTAATGGTTTTATTTTTAATGCAATAGTTGGTTATATTTTTAATTTGTCGTTTTGTTTTTATATTTAAACAGTTGGTTATATTTTTAATTTGTCGTTTTGTTTTTATATTTAAACGTACTATACTATTACAATCACAAGTAAACAATAAATATTATTACAATAACAATTAAAAAACTACACTATTACAACAAACTTTCCAAATTTACTTCCCGAGGATAAAAAAGCAACAAGAGAAAATTAAGAAGCAACAAGTAAAAAACTACACTATTACAACAAACTTCCCAAATTTACTTCCAGAACTAGGAACTTTGTTTGAAGTAATAGTAATGTCTAACCAACTATTGAGGACTACATCTTAGTGTTAGATGTTTTGTCCTCCACAGCGGCGGTAGTAGCAGTGGTCTACATAGACGTTGTTTCGAATGGTGTATGTGCTCTACACAGACAAGTCCGAAACATTTCCTCGTTTTATGTAACAATAGTTCTCAGTGAGCACACGTCGAACATCGAGACATAAATTCGGAAACCGAGCGAACTTGCCTAAAATGTAGACCACCACATCATCGATCCATTACACCGGTTGCAAACCACGCGCAGACGGGTTGCAAACCACGCGCAGATGGAACAACAATCCAAGTAGCCGTACGCAGATGAAACAACAATCCAAGTAACCGGGACATATTTTCCGAAGCCGGTAGGCTTCGGCTGGGGCTTCGGCTGGGAAAGTAAAAAAACGTCATTGGATTGGAAGATGAAAGCTTAGAGGAGACGGGTGGGTGCATGGAAGATGAAAGCTTAGAGGAGACGGTTGGGTGGTGCATGGAAGATGAAAGGTTAGAGGAGAGCGGTGGGTGCAAATTTCGTTAAGTTAATTAGGGTATTTATATACACTCGTGAGACGGTTCAGACGGTTCAAAAATTTCGTTAAGACGTATTGGGAAAGGTGACCCGTCTGTTTGAGACGGTTGACCCGAAGGGACAGCCGGCATTGATAGACGTGAACCGTCTTTGGAGACGGTTGAACCGAAGGCTCAGCCGTCTTGGTAAACGTGAACCGTCTGGGAGAGATCTCTGACCCGTCCGGAGAGAGACGGTACCCGCCTCGGGATCAGAGACGCCACGTGGCGGTTGGGGGGGGTCACAACGTGTCCCGTCTATCCAAAGACGGTTCAGGCGGGTTGGGAGCCGTGTCCCGTCTATCCAAAGACGGTGGAGGGGGCTATTTGTGCAAAATGCCCGGTCAACGGGCTATATTGGTCATTTTCCCTTAAAAAAATCTGTCTACAGAAGACCAGAATCGCCTAAAGTTAAAGTATGAAGCTTTCATTTTTTTATTTAAAGAAAATGTGTTACATTTTTATTTTTGAATGGCTGAGGAATTTATCTGATCTTGTGTTATTTGTAATCGTGACTTGAAATTATTGAAATTATGACCTTAAAATCTTGGGTGTTTGTAAGGTTTCGTAATTTAAAATAAGGGTGGCGGCACAGTTTATTGTCCACCTATCTTATATTTTGATGTAACTTGGCATGTTTACACATATTAGAAATTAAAAAAAAAACTACTTTTTTTTTTTTGAACGATCAACTAAAGTATTGCCGAGTACTCTGAACGCGGCCCCTAATGCCCGAAAGGGGCACCAGACGGCCTCTAGTCCGTACGGACAGAGCCCTTCGGCCCACCTGTCTCCTATTCCAGGGAAAACCCGGCCCACAAACCCGCCCGAAGGCACGACGGTAGTGAACCGGTAAAACCTGGAGGGATCAGGAGTCGAACCCATGACCACAAGGGTCAAGGGTCTCTCCATCACTTCTCATCCACCTACCCCACCACAAGGGTGGGGGTATCCATCACATGCCTCCCATGGGAATCGAACCCGGCTCCCCCAAAAAGAGAACCGGCCCTTTTACCACTATGCCACATGATCAGGATAAAAAAAAAAAAAAAACCCACTATTTCGTGCGAGTTTTGTGATGATGGAATCTTGACTTAATAACATATTTGCACAGGTTTTAATTTCTATAATCCGTCAAAGATGCATGAGTTTGAGTCTTAGTAAACCATAGTTGTCAAAGCGCCTAGGCGTACTCAAGGCGCATAGGCCGAGCTCGGAGCCTAGGCGTAAGGCGCATAAAAAACGACGGCTTTTTATAATTAAGCGGATAGTATAAAATACATTTTTTAGGGATTCTAGAGATGTTTTAGGCTTGTTTACGGCTAGTTTAGGACTTGTTCATGACTCATTTAGGATGTTTTAGAGGTTTATGCAACTTTTAGCCTGAATTTGGCCGGAAATCAGCCCTGATAGTGCGCCTCCGTGCCTAGGCACGCGCCTCACAGGGCGCAGCGCACTTGGCGTGCCTCAAGCTTAGGCGTGCCTAGGCGCTCGTCTAGGCGCGCTTTTAATAACTATGTTGCAAACTACGCATTACATTACATAATATTAATAATCAAACTAAATGAATAGTGATCACAAAATGAATAGTAAAAATATTAATATTTTATTTATATTATTATTTTATTTAAAAACTTTATTATATAATTATATACTATTAATATATTATACCGATCCCGATAATACCGATACCGAACGGTACGGTATCGGTTCGGTACTGGTATGATATCGGTATTTTACCTTAAAATACCGATCCCGTACTGATAACGACATCACCGAAACCGAAAATCCATATATATGGGTACCGATACTGAAGAAACAAGTAGCCTAACCTTGTAGGGATGGTAGACTAGATGCAACCACAAGATTGATCCTTCACTAGCACTTCTTGGATTGGAGTAACCTGCAAACAATATTGAGTGGGTAGGGAGACGACTACACAAGGTAGTAGTTTATAACAAAAACGTGGGTGAATGGGGATACTATCAAGTATGATAGCTCTTAGGGTTAGCCAAAAGTGTCCTTTCTATTAGGGATATGATCCCTTATATAGAGATGGACGTATGCCACCATTACCCAAAACCCTAATCGTAATGGGCCAGGCCCGATTAGGGTTGTCTCCACTACCCAAGGATTATATTAGTAAAGTAGTTAAAGGATACCCATAAATAAGGAAACATGGAACGATTACCGCTTTTACCGCTTACGCGCGCGGGCATCACTCCGTGATTGTAGGAGAGTCGTTACTGCTTTGCTTGCTGGAGAAGTTTACTTTCTGCGCGAGAAGCAGTGTTTTCAGACCCAGACCGGACCGGCCGGTCGGACCGGTCGGACCGTGAAACGGGACCTTGGCCGGTCCGGGTCGGTGGACAGGACCGCCTATGCAGCGAACCGGTAGTTGGGCCGCCGGACCGGAGGTCGGACCGGGAAACCGGTGATATAACTCGCCGGGACCGGGGAACATCAAACGTTGGTGAACAGAAAACCTCGAATGAACAACTTGGATGTATAAAGCAGAGGACTGATTGCATTTGACTTGCAGATCTGAATCAAGACTTGAACAGACAGAACACGAAAGTGCACCTTCGGAATGAGAATGTTTTGACAAAACAAGAGCATAGGTGTATTAGGCTAGTTTGCAAAATGAGAACTAGAAAAAGAGGTAGTTGTGACCCTTGATTAAAGGCTGGAAGTTTCAGAGTAAAAGAGGGATAATGAAGTTGAAACTTGAAACCCTAAAAGTATAAACAAAGTGATTGGGATATTTTAGGAAATTGACATATTTGATAGCAAATTAGGACGGACCGGTTTATCGCTATAAAAATATTAGGAGTGTGATTGGACTAGAGAGATGGGTTTTTTTCTTTCAAAAAAGTATAAATAGTCAATATTTATATACTTACAAACTTAATATAATTATACTAGTTTCCCGGTTCTTAAATCCGGTCCGACCGATCCGACCGGTCCGACCAGTGAACCAGTAAAGCATCCGGTTTGACGTCCGGTCCGGTTATGAAAACATTGGCGAGAAGTCATTCCACGATGTTGTAATCCGGGTTTGGGTATGCTCTGCGCAATGATGAGCACCCAATCCCATCAAGTCCCCCCAGTCCAGTGTGTACCCTTTTCTCGAGTGTATGAGGGAGGAGGGTGGATGGTGGACTCATAATAGTGATTCTCGGATGATAGCTCATCCTTCTTTGGTAGTGAAAACAAGGCTGTTGGTGGAGAGTTTGTCCGGATTGATGAGGATCCGGAGTGCCGCCAATGCGGAGTGCGGAGAACGGTACTTTATTTGACGTAAATTCTCCGCGACCGCGTGACATGTCACATTGATTGAGGACAGTTGTCTATTTCTGAGCGAAGCGTGGTGGGTGGCGTCTGTCACAAGCTATGCCTGTGTCAGTGAGCATCCCATCAGTTATGGCAGACGGTTGCGTCAGGCGCGTGAAAGCGCGTGTTTAGCGCGTGTGCCGCCTATTTAGCTGTTCGATGCCACGTGCCGTGTGGAAAGTCGTTTCCATTTACCCAGGCTGACGTTATTGGCAGTTATTTCACACTGTATAAAGGCATTTCAATTTTTTTCAAATTACACCGTTCCCATTCCTTGCACTTCAGACCTCCCAACTGCCTATTCCTTCCTTGATTTGATTTCTTGTTCTTTGTCTCTCATCTAAAAATGTCTCAAGAAACCTCTGGTGCTGCCGATCAATCAAAGGTAACTGAGAAAACAGAAAAAGGTATTACCACCACCGTTGTCAAGTGGGATGCTTCTTCGTTTTCCACGTTTCTTGATCAATATGGGATTGAGGCCGCCTGGGAGCCAGAATTACCGGCTGCCGGTAAAACGGCGTTGGAGGCCTCTCCTGGCAAGATTGCACTGTATGAGGCGTTCTTTACCCGGTGTTGTTTCCGTCTTCCCACTACCAAGTTCTTGGTGAGTGCTTTTATGAAGTATGGGGTTCATCCCACACAGATGACTCCGTTTGGGCTGTCAAGGCTTGTACATTTCGAGGCAACTTGCCGGTCCTTAGACTTGGAGCCAACCTTTGATATGCTGAACGTGTTCTACGTTCTTGAAGAAGCTCGTGGGGGACCCGGGTGGTATAGTGTATCTCCCCGGAGGAATCGGACTCAGGTAGTTTCGGAGAGTCCAAAATCAATGTATGACTGGAAAGAAAATTTTTTCTACATTCATAGAGGGGTGATTCCTGCTGCGCTACAGTGGATGAGTGTTGGGGTGAAGGAGAGGATTGCGGAGTTCCCCCCCCCCCCCCCACGAAAGATTACAAAAACCAACCTTGGTATGAGACCCTGTGTGCCCACGCTACTCCCCTGTCTATGGAGAAATGCCCTGAAGGAGTGCTTGTGATGTTGGGTCTCAGTCGTTTGGGGAACCCGGAAGGTCGCGAGCCTACCGCGGCTGATGCCAGTTAGTAACACGTCTACTCCCTCTTCGATTAATTGTTTACTTCAATGTTGTATCTTCTCTTTATATTGTTGTCTTTGTAGGGATGACGAAGTTTGATTTGTTCGATGCCCGAGGTGCTGCTAAACTGAGTTACACAGCTTTACCCCCTGGGGTTCCTTCAGTGATGGAGCGATTGGAGCGTAATTTTTTGATGCCTCAACTCAAAGATGCTCCGCGTCATTATGCGCATACAGGTATTCTCTTCTTTGCTTTGCTATATTTCATTTATGAATGTTGTTGCTGCGGACCGTTCCTGCGCCGAAGGGGTGCGGTGTAATCCGCGCGGTTCCTACTCTGATCCGGCGTGCCCTTTGTTTCAGGCGCAGGAATCCACTCCGTGAAGAAACCTGGGGTTGACCAGGGGGAAACCTCCCCAAGTTGTAAAAAGATGCCATGTACAGGTAAGCCTGTTTGTCGCTGCTTTAATGGTGATGGCATCTAAACCCTCGTTTGTGTGTTGTTGTAGGGACTGGGCCAAAACGTCAGCGAAAAGAGTCGCGAAAAGGGAAAAAGGTGGCCTCCAGCTCCACAGCGTCCAAGGGAGATGATGAGGCAACGGAATCTGATGAGGAAGTTAAACGCCAACGCACCCGTGGGCCAACACCTACGGACGATTCCGTTGAGGTATCAACTGAGTTGTACCAGAAACGCCTTGAGGATCTTGCCCAGACGCAAGTGCAAGTCCCGAAACCAGCTTCGGAGAACGTGAAGGTGGCGTCGTCAAGTGTGGATGTGGATCCAACTACTGGTGGGGAGGCGAATGCCATGCCGAGTGGTGTGAGGATGGTTGTTAAGCCTCGACCTAAATGCCAACCCCTGTTTGTAAACTATGTCAAGCAAGCCTCTGGTGAGTTTCTCAGCTAGATTTGGTTATCACCTCTTTTGATGAAGAACACAAGTTAATTGCGTTCTCTTGTTTGATTTTTCAGGTAAAGGTCCTGCTCTGCAAGGGACCTTTAAGAAACCGGTTGTGGTTATGAAGAAGGTCGGTGAGCCTGTCCCCGAGAATGTGGAAGGGACAAATTTGTCCGTCTTGGAGACCCAGTTGTCCACTCATGTTCAAGGGGTGATGTTGTCTCTGGAAGCAAGCAAAAAGGCTGAGAAACGTCCGTTGGTGGAGCCATCGCATGTGGATGTTGGTGTTACAAATGTGGCAACGGACGTTTCACATGAAGAAAGAGGTACTCAGCTCGACCAGCCTCCTGCATCGAATGTGTGATACCCCGAAAATTCAGGTTCTCACTTTAACTAAACTCTAGTTACATTTCCTTGCATTATACTTAACTAGGGTTAGTTAGATAAGACATACGTGCATGGTTGTGAGTCAATGTGTGATTGCATGATTAGTGAACCTCGGACGTTGGTGAAAAATAAACTTATGTGAAAACCATACGTGATTATGTGAACCTAAACCGAACACGTTAATAGAAATCATTAAAAGTGGAGCATGAGGTTGATTAGGGTCTTAATGCATGGGGTTACACTTGTTACGGTCCGAAATAACGAAAACGTCGAAGGATAACGCGTCGGGAGACGAAACGAGAAAAGAGCGCGCCACCCGGACCTGTGAGCGGCCGCTCACAGGCACCGAGCGGCCGCTCGAAACGAACTGACGGGTCTAAACCGCCTTAAACTTATATTTAAGCAACCTAAACTCCCATGCAACCCCCATACTCAACCCTAATCGCCCCCTTACTGCCCCACACGAATATTTCACTCAAACAACCTCTGCTAAGGCTCAAGATCATCAATTGGGAGGCTCCAAGGCGCGCGATTGATCGATTGAGAGAGCTAAGGGTATATCTTACGATTTCTTATGCTTTTATCTTGTGTTTTCATTAATAAAAATCATATAATAAGTTTGTCCAGGTCTGAATGAGTTTATAAAACATTAAAGCATGAATCTTTTTGAAGATTAAATGGATTAAACATACTCATAAACGCTTAGTAACATCGTAGGATACTTGTTGCGCAAGTAATTGGTGTTTTGATTCTTAAAGCTTTGATCTTGACATGTTTAATCATAGAATCTGATAAAATAGGTATTAGGAATGTTTTGTGTTGATGATTGGTGAATGGTAATAGTTTTTGTGCACACGGTAGGCGATTAAAGTATGATTTAGGCGAAACTAAAATCTGGACAGAATGGTTAGTCAAACTTGTAGGAGCTGTAACACGGCTCTAACATAAAAATTTTAGGGTTTTCTTGGCATGGTTAGGTCACACCTGGTCTTAGCTTTTCATAATGGGTAAAATCATGAGTTTTGGGCGTAGGATGAGTCGTTTTTAGAATTTTAATTGATTAGGGGTCATATCAGATTTTCGGATTTGTAAATTGGGTTAACTTTAAATGGCCATAACTTGAGATTTACAAGGAGTTAGGTTATGAAATTTTTACAGTAGGTCAATACTGGAAAAATAGAGCTTTTCCAAGTGGATTCATCTCGTTTGGATGAATACACAATTTTTAAGAATTTTCCTACTGAACTGACCTGTTGTGGAAATTTTCTGAACACTGCTGTGTTGTACGAATTTTTATAATTTTTGTGTTTGGAATTAAGACAAAACAAAAATAGGTATTGCCAAGCGAATCCCAAAGAAAATTCAGTAAAAATTTGGGAGGATAACTCACTGGTTTACTATTTTAAATAAATTCGTTTTGATGGCGCACAATTTGTCCTGAAAACACAGATTGTGTATTATGTGACTATGTGATTACTTGAGGTCTTAGGTGATCTAAAATTGACATATAACGGAAGTACACCTGTTTACGACACATATGGGCTATAGAAACTAATTAACCAACTCATTCACCACCGAGTCCGTAGGGTTTACTATTGCATGTAGAATCACTAGGCGTCGCATACACACTTTTGAATATTTAAAACGCCTTGGACAAACGAGTTATATGGTGTAATGATGTTACGCCTATACTCACGTAGTGACACTGTTATTAGGGTGTCGGTAGCATATAATACTTGCTGTTTGGATTCTTTGCTTACGCGATAAGGTGAGTTTCACTACTTTTTCTCAAAGCATGCGTCTCGGGTTGAGACCACATTGGTAACGTTTCTAGTCTATCTTGAGATAACTTTCTTTTACACATCCCGGGTTTGGGGTGCATGGTTCACGTGGTGAATCTATTTTTACTAATTCATGTATATGTCCTTGATGAACTAAACCAAACACATCTTTTAAGTCCTTCAAAATACCGAATCAATTGCCGGTTGGGCAAGCGGGTTAATTAGTTGATAGCGCTATTAGGTCTAACAAACCTCACATCGTGCTGGGGGCACGGATGTGAACTATTAGCTTCAAACATAATCATTGTCGATGGACAATGATGCAAGGCATCTTTATCCCAGTTATGGGAACTTGTTCATTAGTAGTTCGGTATTCGCCGGTTTTAGTTATCATGAGTGGGCTAGCTACCCCTGACATTTGAATTAGCTATTGTTTACAGGGTCTGAGGGACCAACGTTGTACATTTGACTTTTGGGGTTTTGAGAACCTACGTTATTATTTACATCGCTTACATTTATAGTGAACTCACCGACTTTATGTTGACACATTTTAGCATGCTTTGCAGGTCCTTAGGTACGGAGCACGTTTTAGGGCATGCATCATTCGTGTCTTGGGTTATGGATATTTATTATTTCGTACTTTTAAACTTTGGTTTTGGGCGCGTTGTCTTGCGCAGACTTTTGCAAATGTTTTACTTTGTTTACGCTTCCGCATTACTTTAAATTGCTTGGTTAAACTTTGAAACTTTTTCTTAAAAACGAACTAAATGGTTTGGGCATTTAGAGTCGTTCATGATACTTATGGCTATGGGTCCTGGTTTGTCATGCACCTCGCGGTAAAACTCCGCAGTGGAAATTTGAGGGTGTGACAGAATGAACCTGCTTCCACGGAGGTGCATGCGGAGAAGGTGTCCGCGGATGTAGTGTCATCCGTCTCAACCCCTAAGAGGAGTGCAACCGAGGTATTTCAGGGATCAGGAAGGACCAGTGGAAGTAGGGGGAGGATAGCTCCACCGGACTATGATCCAAACAAGCCTTATCAACCCCGGTGGGACATAAGGCAGACGACTCGTTTTACCAATCCGCTGGTCGCGGAGGAGTTCATCGCCTATGCTGTGCCGCCTAGCGAATGAGACTACCAAGATGGCATTGACCGTCGTTCGCTGATGTCTGATATGAGCTTGAACTTAGCTCTTTGCTTCAGCAACTATGGGTCACTGATGCGGCAAGAAGAAGAGTTCCAGCGGTCTTAGCAAGCTTTGAAGAGTGCAGAGGATGCACAAAGAAGAAGAGAGGGGGAGTTCCAGCGCGTCCGCGCGGACTCTCGTGCAGAAGTTGAGCAATTGAGGGGTCAACTTCGAACCGCCGAGGGTGAGATCCAAAAGTTGAAGGCGGAGAAGGCTGAAGCTGCCAAGCAGTGGAAAGAGTCTTGTGAGCGTACCAACTTATACCTTGAGCGTAGAGGGAAGGCCGTTGAAAAGGTGAAGAATGATCTTGCCCGAGTGGTTCTCGAGGCAGAGGAGAAACAGAAGGCTCTTGATGCCAAACAAGCTGAGTTGTCTGACACTATTATCAAGTTGAAGGATCAGCATGAGGCCCTTGTAACTGCCACAACGCGGATGTCAGAGTTGGAAGAACAGGTGAAGGGTCTTGCTAGTGAGAAAGCGCAGCTCGATGAGACGAATGCCTTGTTGGATTCTTCGCGTGTGCAGCTAGAAGTAAACCTTCAGCAAACTCATAATGAACTTCAAACTGCCATGCAAACCTCTCAAGCTGCTCAAGAACGACTATACTGGATGATGCGGCACGGTCTTCAAGGGGTAAGATTATTCTTAATTTCTGTTGTATTCTTTTGTTACATGTCTTTATCTTGACTGGTTCCTGCGCATCCCATAGGTCTTTAAGCACATATGGAATGAGCCAAAATTTGGCGATGCGGTGGCGAAGATCGGAGCAACATCCATGCGGAGTGGTTTGCAGCAGGGATTTGCTGAAGGCTATCATCATCATGCTGCTGGCTTAGCGCTCGAAGATGGAGAACACTTTGGTAAGCCATATGAAGATGAAGCCATCGCTGCACAGCAGGAATTCGAGACCCTCACGTTTGACGTCTTCGATGTGGTGGACCAATGCTTGAGAACGGAGGATCCCATTGGGCAGCTTCGCAGTTATTTTGAAGAATCTGACCGCCTTGGCGCGGAGATGGAAGAGAAAGAGCGGAGGGAGGAGGAGGCGCGGAAGGCTGCTGCGCAGGGAGGAGGTGAGTCGTCCGCTGCTGGTGCAGGCTCTGGCGCATTGAATGAAGAAGCCGAAGACGACACTTATATAGATCTCATAGATTATGAGTGATTGTCGTTATCTTCCTTTGTTGTTTAAACTCTTGTTATTTTTGCTGAACAATTATGTGCTCCTTTGTATTCTGCATTTATGGATCCTTGTGTTTAAACTTGTATTTGCGTGATATTTAAATTTGCCATAATGATTGTCTGACGTCACCATTGAAAAGGATGCCACTTGTCTCAGTGTTGCTGACGTCGTCTGACAGTTTTGACGGCGCTTCAGATGATTGATGTGACGGTTGGCATCCCTACTCGAGTGTTAACCATTAATGGTAATTAATGGGTTGCCTTCTCCTTCCTGTAAAAGGCTAATTACCGAATTATTATTTTTGTATATAACACTTTTCTTTTTTCTCACTTATTGCTCCTATGGCTTCTCCTTTAAGAATCACAAACATTGAAGTTGAAGCGCTCCAAGGGATGCTGATGTTACCTGATCACCCCCCTGTGATCAAAGTACCTCCTACTGCTATGCATCAGCTAGCCACCTATTGCGGTTACCTCCTGCTGACTGAAGATCAAGTAAACCAGTCGGGAGAGCAAGGTCCGTCTGGTGTTCCTTTGAAGGTGAAGAAGTTGGATGAGCTTGGCGATGTGCCAAAGATTCCCAAACTTAGACTTCGTCGAACATCCACCGGTTGGCAGCATGCCACTTAGCATGAATAGTGGCCTTTTGGTGTTTTTTGCTAAGTAGTCAATGATGCATATATTGTATTGATTAGGCCACCCCTTTTGCTTTCTTTTTGCTTCTGTTTTGGTTAGTGGCATATATGTAGTATCAGGGCCTTTTGTTTTGTTTTTTGTAGCTGGTTGATGCTTCTTAACTGAATGTAATGCTTTTTTGATCATGATTGTCATTGCATGTAATCCATATTGAAAGAATATAAAGTAAAATGAAAGTTCTCTTTATTGAAACTGAAATGAACGTAGCCATAGGCTGCTTATTACAATCATGAAATAATGCCCTACATGTTGCAAATGCGCAACTGGGCTGCGTTCCATGTGCGCAGGATTGGGGTACCATCCAAACGCTCTAAAGCATAAGCGCCCTTCCCCAATACTTCTTGCACCTTGTATGGCCCCTCCCAGTTTGGCGCGAGCTTGCCTGGCTTCTCCGCGTTGGATGCTTCATTGTTGCGGAAAACGTAATCCCCAACGCGGAAAGCCTCTGCCTTAACCTTTGCATTATAGTATCTTTCGAGTTGTCGCTTGTAATTGGCCTCTTTGATAGCGGCCATATCTCTGCGCTCCTCTAGCAGATCCAGATTTAGTTTTAGCTCCGTGTCATTGACATGATAGTTTGCCAGTAAGATTCTAGGTGATGCGCAATGCATTTCTGCGGGTATGACAGCCTCTGTCCCGTATGTGAGACTGAACGGTGATTCTCCATTGCTTGTCTTGGACAGCGTGCGGTGAGCCCACAGGACATGGGGGAGCTCATCAACCCAACCAGTGCGTTTCGTGCCAAGCCTGGTTTTTATGCCTTCAACTATGCTTCTGTTCGCGCGCTCGACTTGCCCATTACCTTGCGGATGTGCTACTGAGGTGAATATCTTATTGATACCCATGGAAGATAACCATTCTTGCAAGTGTTGGTCCGCGAACTGCGTGCCATTATCACTTACAATCTCCATCGGTAAGCCAAATCGGCAAATGATGAATTCCCAAATAAACTTCTTGATGCTTCTTCCGTCAATGGACGCCAAGGTTTTTGCTTCTACCCATTTGGTGAAGTAATCAATTGCCTCCACCAAGTATTTGACGTTCCCGGGAGCTGTGGGAAAAGGGCCTACGAGGTCAATGGCCCACTTTTGAAATGGCCATGCCGTAGTGACGGGTACCAAGTTATTCTTGGGTCGCAAAGTTCCTGGCGCGTGGCGTTGGCAAGACTTGCATTTGCGCAGCTCTGTCATGGTGTCCATGTGCATTCCGGGCCAGTAGTACCCCGCGTTCATTAGTTTAGCCACAACCATCCTTGGGCCAGCATGTAATCCGCATGACCCTTCATGTATATCTTTAATAAGGTACGTTGCTTCTGCGGAGTCAACACAACGCAGCAATGGCCCTAGATACGAGTGCCGGTACAGTGTTCCGTTTATGACTTGGTAATGCAATGCCTTGTTTTGGAGCTTTCGGGCTTCTGCTTTGTTTTCTGGGAGCGTCCCATGTGTGAGATAAGCCTTGATGGGGGTTGTCCAAGATGTCTTGTCGGTTTGGACAACATTAACTTGTTTTTGGGGCACTGATGGGTGATCCAAGACTTCCACCCGCATATCCTTTGCCAGATGGTCAAAAATTGTTGATGCCATCTTGCTTAACGCGTCTGCTGGCTTATTTTGACTTCGCTTGATGTGATGAACCTTGCAGTATGCGAAGTCACGCATGAGAGCTTTGGCTTGCTCCAGGTATAAAATCATCGATGCTTCGCGTGCTTCATATGAGCCGTCGATGTGGTTTGCTACCAACTGAGAGTCGACATGAGCTTCCAAGTGTTGCACACCCATTTTCTTTGCAATGCGCAATCCTGCGAGCAATGCCTCGTACTCCGCTTCGTTATTTGTTGTTGGGAAATCAAGCCGGATTGCGTATGTGAAATCCTTCCCCTCCGATGTGATTAAGCGCAAACCTGCTCCCGCGCCGTCATCATTGCATGCCCCATCTGTGTATAGTTCCCATTTCTCCGCTGGTTCGGAAGTGGGAGAAGTGATGTGTGCTTCTTGACATTCAGTTATGCTTTCAGAGGGGACCTCTGCGGCAAAGTCTGCAAGTATCTGCCCTTTAAAGGATGTTCTGGACTTGTACTCAATTGTGTGTTCTCCCAGCTCAATGGCCCACTTAGCCAGGCGACCTGATAATTCTGGTTTGCGCAAGATGTCATTAATGCGGAAGTCCGTTAGGACAATAATAGGATGTCCTTGGAAGTATCTCCGCAGCCTTCTTGATGCGTATACTAATGCTAGCACCAGCTTCTCCATCATGGAGTATTGAGTTTCCGCGTCAAGCAAAGTTCTACTGACATAATACACTGGAGTTTGAACGCCTTTTCGATCAACCAGGAGAACAGCACCAATTGCCTTTTCCGTTACCGACAAGTATAACGTTAATGGCTCTTTTGGAAGTGGCGCTGTGAGCGTAGGCAAGTGACTCAAACATTCTTTCATTTCTTTAAAGGCAGCCTCGGCTTCCTCTGTCCAAGTGAAATTCGACTTCTTGAGGCAACTTTTCAATGTTTTCACGAAAGGGAATGACTTGGAAGCATAATTTGAGAGAAAGCGATTTAGAGCTACTAGGCGTCCCATGAGTGTCTGAACTTCCCGGACAGAAGATGGGGATGGCATGCGCTCAATTGCCTGTACTTTGTCGGGGTTTGCTCGGAAACCATCTTTGGTTACAACCACTCCTAAGAATTTGCCTTCCTCCATTCCAAAAGAACACTTGCTCGGATTAAGTTTCATTCGGACTGTGCGGAGTTGGTCAAAGGTTTTTTGGATATCCAAAAGCATTTGGTCTTCCTCCGTGCTTTTGATGACCAAATCGTCTACGTATACCTCGAGATTGACCCCGATTTGTTTATTTCCACGGTGTCCATTAAACGCTGATATGTAGCTCCTGCGTTCTTAAATCCAAATGGCATCTTGGTGTAACAATAAGTTCCCGTATCCGTGCGGAAGGATGTCTTGTCTTCATCCTCCTTTGCCATTTGGATTTGATGATACCCTTTATAAGCGTCAAGAAAACACTTGAATCTGAACAGTGCCAGAGAGTCCACCTTTAAATCAATCTCGGGTGGCGGATAACAGTCTTTCGGACATGCCTTATTTATGTCTTTATAGTCCACGCATATCCGCCAGCCCCCATTGGATTTCCCGGCCATGACCGGGTTAGCAACCCAAGTTTGGTACCTTGTCCTTCGCAGGATGCCTGCGTCTAACAGTTCAGCAACTTGCTCGTTCATGGCCTTTGTTTTCTCTGGCCCCATACTGCGCTTTTTCTGGACAATTGGTTCTACGGACTTGTAGACGTTGAGCCTATGTTCCGCGATGTGGCGTGGAACGCCAACCATGTCCGCGGGTTGAAAAGCAAAGACATCCATGTTCTTGGTTAATAACTGTTTCAAGTGCGCACGTATGGTGTCTGAGATTACTGGGCCTATGACAACCGTCTGATCTGGGAATTTAGGGTTAATGACCCATTTTTCGGGATCAGTGCGGTTCGCTGGTTTCATTATCTTGGGGGGTTTGCATGTGTCTGTTTCATGGCAATGTTTGTTTCCCCGTCTGAAATCCACTCCTCCGCGCGTTGGAAAACCGACCATCTGATGAGGTGTGGACGCGTTACAATTAAACTTTGCCAATCCTTCTCTCCCTATGAGGACATCATGCGATGAATTCACTGGTAAGACCATGAAGTCGCAAATCTCCGTGCGGGAGAGTTGTCCGTCCGTCCATGTGACAGGAAGTGTGAGTATACCCAGCGGAATGATCACCTCATGGATGAATCCGGATATTGGCTCTGTGGTTGGAACGAGCTTTGCTTTGTCGTCAGCATCTAATTGATCAAAACATTGTTGGTACATGATGTCAGTACTGCTCCCGTTATCGAGGAACATATATCTTGTGCGGTAATGCCCAATGACTCCCGTTATAATCAGCGGTGTTGTGGAAGACGCTCCTCCTTTGACGCGTGGCATGACGACAAGTGCTTCCTTCCAGGAATCATCATAAGCAATAGAGTAAGATCTCTTCTTTTGACTCCTGTTGTGAGTCATGTAACAGTTGTGACGGTCTGACCGCTGCACGTGGTGTGCGTTGAGGTTTTTGATCTTCTTATGATTGAGATCTGCATCCCCCTGCGAATCCCTGGGCTTCTTCCGCATGTTTTTTACTAAATGAGAGAGTTGACCCGACTTGATTGCATTCTCAATCTCATCTTTAGACTATAGCAGTTGTCCGTTAGATGGCCATAATCTTCATGGTACTCACAATACCTCGAGGTGTCCAAATTTCTTCGATCTTTGCTTAATTCCCTAGGCTTGGGGAATTGGATTTGTTCGGTCTTCAGGACTTCGGAAGGTGTTTTTGACAGTGGGGTCCAGTCATAATTCTTCTTACTTGGTGGCTTCGAATCGCGTGGGTGCTTGCTGTTGAGATAGTGCCGCACGTCTTGTCCTGAGGAGTATTTCCCCTCCTCTGCGGTACCCGAGATTCTAGACCACACGGACTGTTTCCCTTTCCCTTTGTCGTGAGTGTGTGCACCCTGATTACCGTTGTGATGAAAATTTTTCGAGCGTGTAAACGAGCGTTCCGATGACGCATATACCTTCGCCGCTTCTATGAGTTCATCCCATGCTTCAGGCACACCTTCCTTCCCAGTCAGGCATCTCATGAGATCATCATTTCGCACTCCATGAATGAATGTGGCCCTGGTAAGCTCCTCGCCACACCTCAATTGTAGGGCCTCTTTGTTATAGCGGATGATATAATCTTCCAGGCTCTCATTGTCTTTCCGGGAACATAACAAAATCTGAGCCTTATCTTTCTTGTGCTTCCGAAGATGGGAGAAATGATTCTTGAATTTCTTTATCAAATCATCGAAGTCTACAAGACTTCCTACCTGTAAACTTTCGTACCAGACCCGTGTTGCTCCCGTTAGGGTTTGAACAAACAGATGGCACCAAGCTTGAATCGGCCACGGCTTAGAACTTCCTGCACAGTCAAACGCGTGCAGGTGATCGTCCGGATCGCGCAAGCCATCATATTTTCCAATCGTGTTTGGCAGCTTGCATTCGACTGGCATAGGTGCCAGCGCGATTCTTGCACAAAATTTGGATCTTTCCGCAAACGATTTTGGACGATATGGCTTGTGAAGGTCATCGTCTGGATTAGTTTGGTTGCTGGCTACAGATTTAGTACGCGGCTTCCAAGTTGGATCAGAATTGATCTCATTTTCTGACTCGTAGCCATCAGGTTCCTCGGTCAGGTTGACGTGGTCCTGAACGTGAGTACTCCTACCACGTTCTCCACCACGTACCACCTGGCGAGGTCTGGCTGTATGACGAACAGCAGGTTGTTCGTCGTTTTGAGAGTTATCTTCGGTGTCAAAATTCAAAGTCTTTCTTGCTTCCAACCTGGCCTTCGCTATCAGTTTCCTCTGGTACTCTGCTATTGTCTTAGCATTTTCTTGAGCCAGCCATTCTTCCAGATCTTCCACAGGCTCTTCAGCTGTTTTCTTTTGTGCTGTTAATGCCGGCTTTCTTGATGCAAACAGTTGAAAGTTCGTGGTAGCCTGCTTTCGATGCACATTCTTGGTCACCGTCGTAGGTACTCCTGTGTCTTGATTCGCTTGAACTCCATCATCAACATTGATGGGGTCAGCACGTTGTTCGGTTCCAGAATCCATTTGCACTAGTTTGAAAGATTAGTAGACCGTGAGGGATGGCGCCAATGAAGAAACAAGTAGCCTAACCTTATAGGGATGGTAGACTAGATGCAACCACAAGATTGATCCTTCACTAGCACTTCTTGTATTGGAGTAACCTGCAAACAATATTGAGTGGGTAGGGAGACGACTACACAAGGTAGTAGTTTATAACAAAAATGTGGGTGAATGGGGGTACTATCAAGTATGATAGCTCTTAGGGTTAGCCAAAAGTGTCCTTTCTATTAGGGATATGATCCCTTATATAGAGATGGACGTATGCCACCATTACCCAAAACCCTAATCGTAATGAGCCAGGCCCGATTAGGGTTGTCTCCACTACCCAAGGATTATATTAGTAAAGTAGTTAAAGGATACCCACAAATAAGGAAACATGGAACGATTACCGCTTTTACCGCTTACGCGCGTGGGCATCACTCCGTGATTGTAGGGGAGTCGTTACTGCTTTGCTTGCTGGAGAAGTTTACTTTCTGCGCGAAAAGTCATTCCGCGATGTTGTAATCCGGGTTTGGGTATGCTCTGCGCAATGATGAGCACCCAATCCCATCAGATACTGATCCCGAAACCGCTCGGTTCGGTATCGGTTCGGTACGGTACGGTATCGGGATCGGGACGGGATCGGTATTCGGCCTTGTATGCTCGTCCCTAATTAATATATTATATACTATTATTTTAATCATATTATTTTATTAAAAAAATTTATTATATTATATACTATTAATATAAATAACATAATCTTATGTAGTTTCGTTACAAATTTCATGTGTTACCTTATGTCTAGATTTCTTTATTTTTTTTAACGTTTACAACCAAAATGGAATCTCGATTGTATAATTCATTGATTGATTAACACCTAATCTAAATCTCGATTGTAAAACGCGCAACGCGCGTGATTTTATATTAGATTAAATATATATAAGCAGGTTTTAAAGTGGGTGTGTTTGTCGTTAAGGAAGAAAAAGTACTTGTATGATTTGTAGTTATTAAATGTGTGTCTCTACCATCAGAAGTTATTGTTTTTTTTTTACCAGAATTTAACAGGTTGTTCACAGCAATAGTTTATCACTAGGGGGCAGGGGTTTGTATTTATTAAATTAGGGTTCCCGATTTATAAATGGATAGCGGTGCAGCTTGTTACCCGTATATCCTCTATTTTAATGTAACTTGGTAAGTTTAAGAAATGAATATATCACAAAAAAGTAAAAGTTAGTTTTTATTAACAAAGACCTTTGAATTTTAATATTTAAGCTATTTTTAATAATATAATTTTCAGAGTATAAAGAGTTTTATCTTTGCATATATATATATATATAAGTAGGGTCAAGTTATCCTACACAGCGTAAATAAATGAAAAGGGTGAGAATGATACAAAAATACACAATAGATCACGAAATATGATACACTGAGTCAGGAAATATGACACAATGGTTCACAAAATATAACACAATGCCGAAAAATATAACACAACGTTGGGAAAAAAAGACACAATGAATCACAAAAATGACTCAATGAATAAGAAAAACATACAATGCTACATAAATATAAATCAACTGGTGAAATTGATAGATATAAGGCTAGGCTTGTAGTAAAAGGACACAGTCGAAGAGAAGGTCTAGACTTTGATGAAACTTTCTGTCACACCCCAACCGATGGCGGAATACATCGGGGCGAGACTTGGGATAGATTGTTCAAAGATTTCATGACACTAGAATTCGTGACAATATGATTTAAAGATAAAACTTCATTCATAGCATAATTATCGTCTAAAAAGATAACAAAATACAAATTGTTTTCATGAAAAGAGAAATACGACATCAAAATATAGAACTTAAACTAGCGTGAGTTTCTAG
Source organism: Ambrosia trifida (assembly GCA_028751855.1). Classification (NCBI taxonomy): domain Eukaryota; kingdom Viridiplantae; phylum Streptophyta; class Magnoliopsida; order Asterales; family Asteraceae; genus Ambrosia; species Ambrosia trifida. The sequence continues at coordinate 10,777,183 of CM054131.1, forward strand.
TCCAATCCTAAGTAGATTTCTTGAATATCTTGCATCAAACATTTCCTGCAACATGTATAAAATATTTGTCAACACATAAAGCATTGGTGAGCATACTAGTTTTAGTTTACATACATAGTATTTTAGAATGGTTTACTCAAATCTCATACTATAGCATTGCCCATACCTATCATACAAAAGACATAACTCAAACCCGCGAGTACCACAGCGTATACCTAACATATTCATGTTAGGCCGTTTAAATCTTAACAATGACCCATAAACGGGGCGGTGTGCTAGTCCTATAGCGCTATACATGTTAAGTGGGCTAATAATAGTTAATGAATTATGTTTAAGTATCTAAGAATCATAAGCATGGCAAGTAGCATATAAGTATGTTTAATAGATTGAGCATGTGTGTTTATGAAAGCATTAGTGTGTTTTGCATATGTACATGTTTACACCCCAAAAGTGATAAAGAGTAAAAAGGGGACAAGTATGAACTCACCTTTGGGTGTGTTTAGTAAGGTTCCAAAGACGGGTCTTGGGAGATTAGTTCCTTAGCCTTGGTTAACTAGAATTAGAGAATAAAGGGTCTTAGATTCGAGTTTAGGTTATAGATTCAAAAGAGTCAAGCAAGCCTTTTAGGAGAACCAAAACACAAACCACCATGAAGGTGATTCGGATGGTCATAAGAGTCAAGCAAGCCTTTTAGGCGAACCAAAACACAAACCACCATAGAGGTGATTCGGATGGTTATGAGAGTCAAGCATTGATAAGGTAGGGATGTATCCACAAACCTTTCCGAGTTATTAAATTAGTAGAGTTTATATAATTTAGTATTTATATAATATAACTTAGGAAGTAGGGTATGGTGACTTAGTTTGGATGAGCCTTGGCCTTCCTTTTGTCAACCATGAACCATAACACAAGTCCCTCCATCATTGAGTTGTTGGTGAACTTGGTTGGTATTATTAACAACCTAGTGCATAAAAGATAATAGAATATGACCACATTTGAGGCCTCAAATTGGTGCCCTACTCATGTTTATTTGCCATGGCAAATAGGAGAGAGGTCCTAGAGGTTTCCTCAAAGGGTTTGAAGAAGAGGAGAGTGAAGAAAGTAGAAGAGAGGTTGAAGGTGAAGTGAGAAACTTACTTATTCTTGAGAGATTTGGAGATTTAGAGAGGATTTAGAAATGAGCAAGTGTTAGAATGGGTATGAGTGATGTATTTATAGTTGGGGTGAAGGGGTTGAGTATTTAATGAATTAATTAGGGTGGTTAGAAGTGAATTAAGTGGGGGTTGAATTTGGTTAATAAAGAAAAAAAAAACTAAACAATAATAAAAATTACTAATGAACGGCAATGTTTAAATTTTGTATGTTATTGGTTTTGTCAATAGTCAAAAAAATAGAAACTTAATTCATGTTTTGTTTTGTTTTTTTTTAACGTAGAGTATTATATATATATATATATATAAATATGTTTTATTAAAAAAAAACTAAATAAATATATGTTAAGATCTTAACTAAATGAGTTTCTAAATTGATTAATATAAATTATATGAAGACTCGTCATGAATGGGTAGGAGTAACATACAAGAAGCGAATAAGGGCGAACTCGAAATTTGTTTAATATAGAATTTGAAATAAATACAAAAGTAAAAATAACGCGATGTTACACTTTCTCACCTATTGTAAAGATTAATACTGTTAGGTGTGTATTAATTGTTGCTGTGCGAAATGACTGGCATGTGTTTCAATTAGACATCAATAATGCCCTTTTATATTCTTATATGGTGATTTGTTTGAAGATGTGTACATGAAATTGCCTGAAGAATATTTCTCAAAAAATGATAATAGAGTTTGTAAATTAAAGAAGTCTTTATATGGACTTAAATAAGCCCCTAGAATGTGGAATGCAAACCTTTTTAGTGTTCTCTTTGAATTAGGTTTTTTGCAAAGTAAGTGTGATCTTTCTATGTTTGTTATGAAAACTGAGAATGTGTTTGTTGCATTGCTTGTTTATGTGGATGATATTATCATAACTGGAAACAATGTTGAATACATTGAATATGTTAAAACTTACTTCAAAACCAAGTTTTTAATAAAGGATTTAGGTTCCCTAAAATATTTTCTTGGCATAGAGGTTATAAAAACACAAGATAGAAAATATTGCCTAGAACTTCTTGTCGAATATGGCATGACTGGGTGTAAACATGTTAAATGTCCAATTGAACCCAATCATGTTATCACAAATCTGTGTAAACAAGAAAGAGATAGCTTAGTGGACATAGCATGATATTAGAGATTAGTAGGAAAACTTACCTACTTATCTCACACCACATCAGACATAGCCCATTCTGTTAATGTGTTGAGTTAGTTTATGCATAAACCAACCAAGGCTCATCTCATGATATCAATGAGGGGTCTAAGGTATTTAAAAAATCACTTGGTAAAGTATTAATATTTACCAAAGGTTCTTAGTTCAGTCTAACTGGTTATGCAGATTTAGATTGGGCTAAATGTGTATACTCTAGGAAATCTGTTGCTGGGTATTGTATCTTTTTAGGGAATTCACTTATATCTTGGAAAAGGAAAAACCAGTCCACGATTTCACGATCTACAGCTGTAACACCCCAACCGATGGCGGAAACATCGAGGTGTCACGTAGTGACGATTGTTCAATAGCTCATGGACTAAAAGTGTAGATTTTGATATATTGATTTAGTAGTTTATTACATTGAAAGAAAAATACAAGATACAATAATTCTAAAGTGACAACTAAAACTAAAATACAATGAATCCAAAATCTAAATAAAAATTCCAAAAGCTTAAAAGTCATCTCATAAATAACCTGAAACATGTACGAAAAATAGTATATGTCAATACAAAAAAATGTATTGGTGAGCATACCCTGTTTGAATACATATAGTAGAAAAGAGTTTCACAATTCACGTGTTGTATACTGTTTGCAATTATGTAATAAGTATATCCGTTCAAAATCAACCCTAAGAATCAAGTATCAAGAATCAAGAATCAAAACATTTTTTAGTATAATGAATCACAAGACAATGACCAAGGTCTCTCAACAGAGTCACAAGGGGTATATACCATAGTACTATTCATTGCAATGCCAGGCCCTCAAAGGTTAATGATTTTGACAAGTCATAGACACACAAATTAAGATAAAGCAACCACACATGAGAATTGCATTTAGTGAAAGAAAATAGAAACTTGATATAAGTACATGAGTAGCCCCAAAAGTAAAATGAAAAAGGGGAAAGATATACTCACAGTTTGCGAAAGCGATCCAACTTAAGCGGTCATGAGCTAAATAATGGGAATTCCGAGGAATTCAACCTATAATGTGTAAGCATACTAATAAGGAAATGTCTAAAAAGTCTAAGGTAACTAGGGTCTAAGGCATTAGGGTTTGCTAAGTCGATTTGGAGAATTAGAGTTTATGATAAGTCGAATTAAAATAATATACTAAAGTTTGTAATTAGGATTTAGGTAATATAATTATTACCAATTAAATATTTAGGTCAACATGTGTTTAAATAATTAATACAAAATAATTTAGTTAATTACTTTAACTAATTATTGTAAATAAATACAATAATAAATATTGAAATAAATAGTTATGAGTTACACAAATATCCAACAAATGGTAATGAAGATTTTTTAAACATAGAATTAATTCTATTTTATAGGAAAAGTATTTATAAAATAGATATTTAATAGTATAAATAAATAATTGTTTAATTATGTCTAATTAAACATAAATAATGTTAATAATACAAGACATGAACCAAAAATGTTATTTTTATAGAAAATGGATGCTTTATTATGTAAATTAATAAAATAATTTTCTCATAATTTTTATAAACTTATTTATATTTAAAACTGCATTAATGAGATTAAATCATGTTTAAATGATTATAAATAGAAAAATTAATAAAATAAATGTTTTCTGAACCAAATATTTTTATTTCAATTCATAATGATTAGAAATAATCTATCAAAAATTTTGAGATTAAAATCATTAAAAATGAATTTTTAATCAATTAAATATGATTAAAACAAATAAATTAAATAAAAATATGAAAACATAACATTTTCCAGAAAATAAAAATGTGGAAATTTTCTTTATGGTGTCAAGAAGCTACACCTAAATTTTCATAATTTTTGGGTAAAAGATGGATTTATTATGAATATTTCAATTCTATATATTATATATATAAAAAAATGGAAAGAATAAAAGAAAAGATTTCAGCAAAAAGAAAGGGAAAACAAGTGCAGGAAGAAGGACTCGAATCCGAGTCATCCATGTATCAACCCCCACGCATAACCACTTCTCCAACCCATTACTTTGTTGATTTTATCCAATACAAAACTTATTTATCTAATAACAAACTAATCATCTTCTTCCCCAAATAATACTTAGAACCCTAACCCTAGATTGAAATTCAATAATCCGACACAGCAGCGATTTGAGATCAGAAATAAGGGGCTTTCAACGAGGACAACATGAAGATCAAAATGGCATAAAAAACATACTTACAATTAGTTTTGTGGTTCGAAAAAGGTATGTGTAGGTCCGAAAATGTGAGAGCCGAATACCATTGTTTCAGACGTGTTTAGGTGATGATTTTCGTGGGTTTGTGATGCTTAAAGGTGCAGAAGCAATAGGGTAGGGTCGATTTATATGATGGTTCGACAAAACGAGCGTTTTTTAAGGTGTCTTAAAATCCGGTCGGTTACCCTCAATAAATCCGAATTTAAACCCATTAGAATCATGAGTTCATACGTTATAATGATGGGGTTTCAAAGTTTAAGGGTGAAGAAACGTTTGGGAATGATTAATGTTTGCAACGGATGATTAAAACGAGTTATTAAGACTCGCCGGAGAAGAACTCCGGCCACCGCCGGCGAGGTTGGCCGGAAAAACGAGTTCAACAGGGAAGGAGGCTTTTGTTTTTTTAAACTTTCATGTATTGACATAAATGGTCCCTCAAGTATAACTAAGTTAGTTTTATTCTAATTTAGTTAGTTTTCTCTTTATAAAACACTAACCAAGTTGATATAAATTAACCAAAATGTCTTGAAACTTTATAATCTTAAACTTATGTTTTTATTTAAAATAAATTGAAATAAATAAATTAAAAAATTACTATTTTCCAAGACTTTTGTTAAACTTTTCACGTTTAAATTAAAGATTTACAAGTAACTCTGGTTTTAATAGATTTGAAAACGTTTAGAAATATAGGGACTAAATTTGTTAATTGATTTAAAGACAAAGGTGACGGATGTCACAACAGCCGAATCTAAATATCAAGCTATGTGCATTGCGACATGTGAAATCATGTGGATTATTAATTTGCTAAGTGAATTGAGCATTTAGGTAAATCTTCTAGTTGTTCTACATTATGATAATTATGCTGCAATTGCAGCAAATCCTGTATTCTACGACAAAACAAAACACTTTGAAATTGACCTATTTTCCTTAGGAGAAAAAATAACTAAAGGTTGCATTAAAATAGTAAACATCAAAACAGAAAACCAGATTGTTGATATATTTACAAAAGGGTTTAAATATATATCAGCATGTTCAAATTTGTAATTGGTTAAAAATGTATGGTGTTTTTGGTTATAAAAGAGGGGTGCTAAAAATATAAATATAAATATAAATATAAATATAAATATAAATATAAATATAAATATAAATATAAATATAAATATAAATATAAATATAAATATAAATATAAATATCACTTTTATATATTTATTTCATAATGTTCTTATTTCATATTTGGTGTTTTGTGTTTTGTAACATATGTTTGTGGGAGTTGGATTGGATGTTGATATGATGTTGACTAGGATGCTAGTTGTGTTGCTGACTGGGCAAAAAGAGGTGTAGCGGATATTTGGGTTGTTCATATTATTCCTTTTCATCCGAATGGTGGGCTTAGCACTTATGGGCTTCGCCCAAGTCTTCAGTCAGCCCAAGCCCTTTAGGCTCTTTTCCCACTGACTCTCCTTGGCTATATAAGGACAGTCTCTGGACTCTTCTAGGGTTTCTTAACCAGTCGTTCTCTTTGAGTCTTTCTAGTCTTCTCTCTATATTTTTTGTTTCTCTCTTGATTTAGGGTTTGGTCATAAGATCTTGTATTCCTTAGTCGTGTAGATCATCAGTTGATGATCTAATAGAGAGTAGTTGTAGATCATCTGTCAATGATCTAAGTAGAGAGTTGTATAGATTAGTTTGTTGTTTAGATCTTGTTGTGTGACATCCGTCACTTTTATCACTATTATTATTATTATTATTATATATATATAAATATATTTTATTATTTCGTACATCCTATCTTGTACATCGCATTTTATCCTTATCTATAATAATAATAATAATAATAATAATAATAATAATAATAATAATAATAATAATAATAATAATAAGTTTACTTCTACATAAAACCCACCTCTATAACTATACCATTTACCCATTCAATCAAACCCAAACAAACTTGTAACCTAGCCCACTGTTGAGCCCAAGAAGCGAGCCCAACAACAACAGCCCAAGTCCGGCCCATCAACCAAGCCCATCTCCACCTCTTCTCCCCCTATTATATGTAAAAAAAAAAAAACAATCTCTGGACCGGGAATCGAACCCACGTCCAGACCTTCAGCATTATCAAACACAACCACTGGACCATGGGACACCTTGTGATAGGATATAGAAGCTTTAACCCTTTAACCCCTTTACATCTCTGATCCCTTCTCCTTCCTTGTTACTCGCTGCAGACGCGGCAGACATAGAAATCAATTAGGGACTGTAATTTTGGCAAGAATTAAGTCATGTTTATTGACCATTGACCTTGATACGCGTCCATTTCCGATTAATCATCCCTAATTAAACGAATTTTACTCGTTTACTAAAACCCCATGGTCAAAGATTGAAGCTTTCTAATTATACAGCTACATTATAAATTGATACCTTGTAGTGATTCTGAAAGTGCCGAAAACCAAACCCTTAACCTCAAAACCTTATGTCAACTCCTCTAATTCACGAATTCAAGCCCGCTGACTTTTTTGCTTGACCCGCGATTTGAAGCATTTCGTGTCTGGTATGATCTTGTTCTTTATTTATATGCATTAATCGGCCCTTGATAGTTAAAAACCCTATGGTTAATTAGGCCATAACATCGTATATGCCTGATTAGGATTTTAGGGTTCATGTGTGTAAAATGGGGAAGATGACACAGTTGGTGAAGGTTTAAAAGGCTTTCGAAATCAAATAAAACCATAACAGATCCATGGATCAGTTGGTTCTCCTTGTTGTGATTAAAAACTTGAACCGGCTGGTGCCCAGGTTCGAATCCTAGCACACTCAAGATTTTTTTTGATAAGCTCTTTATTATATAATTTTTATCATTAACTTTTAAAATAGTTTTAAAATACCAAAAGAGGGTTATAAATTCTACAAAAATTATTTTATAATGTTCTAATACAAAAGTTTATTATCCAATTTTTAGATTTTCAAAAATCTTTTATTTATTTTATAAAATAAATATTACAAGTTTATTCATTTATAATTGTAAAATTTATTAAAAATATCTAAACGATCTTATTAAATCCCACAAAAATTATTCTAAACTTGTATAGCAATAAACATTTCAGAAATAATTTTTATTTCAGAAAAACCGTTCATTTTATATTTTTAATTAATTTTTGTTAGTTTTAATCATAAATAAATCATAATAAATTCATTTTTCAATATTTTTGCACCAAAATTTTATATAAATTATTTCTATTTATTTAGAACTGAAATACAATTTTTAATTCAGAAATTCTTTAATTTTAATATTTTTAGATATTAAAGTTATATTTTGTCAAATTGAAATAAATAGATTTAATATTCTATTTTTTGAGAAAATAATTTTATAAAAATTATTTTCACACTTAAAACTTTATATTGTGACCATCTTTGATTTAAAATTTACAAAAAGGCTTTTGTTTATTTTTTTTTATCAAAATTACTCTTATTTATTAAACGTTTAAATTATTAATCAAACGAATGCTTATCCCCAATTCGAAACCCTAGAAATACTTATAGACTAGATAGACTTAGACTTATTTGTTACCTTATACATAGGGTGATACTTGACAACGTTGGATTACACTTATTCAATTCCACAAGACTTACCACCTTGCTAAAGTGAGTATTACTTATCCCCTTTTTCGCTTTTACAACTTTTGGGGTGATTCATGCACAAGTATACAAACTTTCATATTCATTTACACATACATTTTTATTCATTTACAATTCATATACGTGTCTTGTTTATCTTTGTGCTTATGTTTGAACATGAACGTAGCTTACATACAAAATCATACATCTAGACATAACTTATGTTATGGTGCTCTTTACATATAGACGTAACTTATGTTACGGTGCTCATTTAGACATAACTTATGTTATGGTGCTCTTATAGACTTGACACGTGTTAGGGTGCTCATTATCAATTTCAACTTATCAACTTTACATTTGATCTTTGTCTTGGTGGGTTACTTGCGTGTTTACATAATGCCTTGGTGATGCTAGACACATGAATTGTACTACTTTTCAAACTTATACTATATGTACAAAGCTAAGTAGTACTCACCAACATCATATGTTGACAAAATTATTTTCGTGCATGTTTCAGGATAAGCTGCTTGACGCTTCATATAGGACTTTGGACTTAGACTAAATAAAACAGCTATCTCAATTTTTGTTGTGTATTTATTTTCACATGTTGTAAGACAATATTCAATAATCAAATATTTACATTTTAGTACCATGAGCTTTTGAACAATCGTTACTACGTGGCACCTCGATGATTCCGCCATCGGTAGGGGTGTTACATGTTGTGTTTAGCAAGATTTGTGTTTGTAAAGATTGTTTCTGGTTATTTGATCAGTTTATTGAAGTTTTTGAGTTTTTTTGTTTTGGTCATATTTGTTGTCACAAAATCCGTGGAGGGTATCAATGCAATAAACGTGGTCAACATTAACAAGTCTAAACAGTCGTAGGGGTCTCAACGAGTCGTGGAGGGATGTTTGGTAGGGAGCATTAAACCCTTGACGAGTCGTATAGGGCTCCAGGGGTCGTGTATAACTACGAGGTATGACGTCAATCAATTAATAGACTGATTTATAGATGTCAGTCTGAAAAAGCAAGCCCTCTACGGGCCATTGAGGGCTCCACAGGCCATGGAGGTCTAGGTTGGTGGGTGCATTTAACCCTACACGGCCCGTAAGGATATACACGGGCCGTATAGGTCCATATTTATCTCCTTGTACCAAACACCATTTTCAGACAACGAAAAAAAAAAAAAACTCTCTCCGGAATACCAAGCTATCACAATGTCTTCGGGGAACCTCAGTGATGTTTCGGGTGAATGAGGGTATTCATCTAACATATCTTACGTCTCGGAAAACGATTTCAGACCCGTGGTTGAACGTGGTGAGGAGGAGGTTAGATCCGTTGTTCAGTGTAGTGACGAGAAGGCGCTGCCCGATTTGAACCAGTTGCCAGATTTAAACCAGGAGTACGTAGAAGAACCAGAGTCATTTGACATACCACCAAGCCATCTGCAGTACGCATGTGAGACTTACCATTCGCACGAGGAGGGTCATGGCAACTTCAAGGATTCGCACGAGGAAGGTGTTAAGGACTTCCAGGAAGGTGATAACGGTCGTGAGGAACCTAACCCAGATGTTTCATTTGAAACAAGTTAGGTGTGTTTATAATTTAGACCCGTGTATATTTGACCTCTTACATATTTAGACTCGTATATATTTAGCCCCATACATAATGTTGGTTAAATGTGTTTTAGGGTTTGTGGGGTTTCGTCTTGTATATATTTGGCCTCGTACATAATTTTGGTTAAATTTGTTTAAGGGTTTGCTGATATCTGATTTGCGAAGAAATACTATTAATATTTATTGTATATCGTAGTTTAGTTGTTATTATAATATCGAAAATTTAAATTGTTAATATATATATTATTCGAAAATGATTTTTAGTTGTTATTTTAATGTCAAAAACTAAAATTGTTAACATATATGTTATTCAAAATTCTCAAAGATATAAAATAATATTTAGAAAACACGTATATCTTTTGACTCGTATAAAGTTTGACTAGACTCATATATAAATTTTTCAGCTAATTCACTAATCATGTCTAAGCAAGTCACTAATCTTGTTAAGATAGTATATATGTTTTTTTTTACCAACTATTACATATAAGAACATGCTAAGTACATATATATTCGTAAATGTTGTCAGTTTGGTAAAAAAAACAAAAAAAAAATTAAAAAAAAATATCAAATTGCCACATTAGTAGAGTGTAATTGCTGATTTAATTTTGTGGACACTAAAGTTAACTACAACTCTACAAGGCATTTTTAGATCAACGAGTGACCCCTACAATTTTGGTTCGTTGCAAAATAATTTCATTCCTATTTTGACAAGTATACTTCATTTTTTAGTTAATTGAATGCTTGCAGGATTGTTAAAAAAAAAAAAACAAAGAAATATGTAGATGAGGGTTCGTTTCAACACCACATAATATAGGAGAGAACAAATTTGAAAACTATATATCACTTTGAAAATACACATCCAAACATGAAACACCTCCTTACATTAAAGCAAGCTACCAAAATAAGTTTATGTGAAATCAGGTCATAACCCTAGCCACCTCAGCCTGTAAAACTAAATCTATTACTAGTCAAGTAATTACTTGTCATATTCCTTGAAATTCCATGCAAGAAATTATAGTAGTGCACTTATGTAGTTATGTGATGTCTAAAACACAAAATTAGGAAGGATGGACACCTCAAATGCAACCTTGAGATGGTTAAGTTGTTTATCCATATCGATGATTCACTGGCTATAAGCCAGCAATGGTGACGACTGGCTAGTTGTGTGAACCTGAAAAATAGCATCCTATTAACTATTCAAATTAATAAAATTTAGGTGGCAAGATAGGCAGGTTAGGTATATGTAAAATTGGGTATGGGGGCAAAATCTCAAAATAAATGATTTTTATGGGCTGGGTTGGTTAGGAGTTATGATTGTTGGTAAAAAGAAATCTATACATATAATAAACCAAAGCATTTTTAATGACATGTCATAATATTATGCAATCTCTCTTTTGAGAGATGCCACATAGGATGTGATATGGCAACTCTAGACCAATTAAAAAAAGAAATAATTATGGTTTAAATATGATTAAAATAATCTATTAAATACCTAATCTACTAAATGTAAATATTAAAACTTTATTATTTTCTCTCTCATGTTTCCTCTTATAACTTTTAAACGTTAATATGTTTTATATACGAGATTTTTTAAAGAAAAAAAATTACACCAAATTAACGAGCGTTTTATTATCTTTCCAACGAGTACCATAATGCTATATAAAAAACGGAGAAAAAAACGACTATTTTTTGTAACCCAACAGGTATTGTGTCAGGTTTGGAATTAGTTTAAAAAAAAATTGTGGGTTTGGGTCGGGCCTGTGATTAGGTGATACCCAACCCAATTACCCTTTTTTATATTAAAATATGATAACTTATGGCAGAGATTTGTTTATAATAATAATAATAATAATAATAATAATAATAATAATAATATTCATTAATCATATATTGGCAAGTCATTAATTATGTTGTCATATTAGATATTTTATTATGTCATATTAGATATTTCAACCCGGGACGCTCTCCAACAGGTAATTGCTATATAGATGCCATTTTTATAATTTAGATACTTCTAATTTTATTCACTTTACTTAGATTTCTCAACCCGGGACGCTCCCGAGGTATAAGCTAGTGTTTATATAAACGTTTAACAATTTTATTTCAATTTTTAGTTAAATGTTTCAGGAGGTTTGATAAATCAAGCACACATTTTACGCGACCATCTGCCCATATGAGCTTTCCTTTTTGTTAATATTTATTTATTTTACATATTCGAGATAAAACATGACCCAAATAAGTCGTTATTATTTAAATTGGTAAAACTTGTCACCTCTAATACAAATTTTGAGAAGAAAAAAAAAAGTAACAAAGAAAATACCACCCCATTGCCTACCAAGTAACTCAAATGGCCATTTTTTGACACTAAAAAAATAGGGAAAAAAATCAAAACAAAAAACTTAATTACAATTCACTGTGCTATATTCATTTCTGGACCAACATGGTCCTTAGCAATTATCATCTAGTTATGATGCAAGGGTAGGGGTCCATGACAGCCCCACACATAAAGGTAAAACTTTTGTTATACTAAAAAAACCATTATTTTGAAAACTGGGACCGGACCGCCGGGTCGGATCGGTTGGACCAGGAACCGGGGGTCGAACCGGTCCGGGTCGGTGTATCGAACCGGGGGTTGAACCGGTGAATCGGGTTTTAAAGGGGTTGAACCGGATTTTTTTTATATCTTTTAAAAATTTACCCTATTGAATTTACGACACTATCCGGTTCTTACATCCGGTCTGACCGGTTGGACAGGTCAGACTAGTGAACCGGTAAGGAGACCGGTTCGACATCCAGTCTGATTCCGAAAACCTTGAAAAAAACATAACAAATCTGGAGATCAAGTTCACTCAATCTGAGTTATTTGTCCTTGTTAGAGGTTTAAAATAAATGGGCCGGGCCCAGGCAGTTTGGGTAATGAATTGAAATGGGTTGGATAGGAAGTTAGGAACAGGTCTACATTAAAATTGGTATACTTCTTCGTATGAATTTGCATTTGTCTACATTTAACTGTGTGTAGCACATTGTATGTTACGCATTGTGTTTTAGACTTTGTGTTACTGTACCGTTTAACACGCCACGCACCGCCGCAACACGCGGCAGGCAAAATTGCTAGTTCTATGTAAATTACTATTCACCTCATTCTAAATTAATACATAGTATATAATATCACGTAATTTTACTCATGTAGTATCATAATCCATAATTTTAAAACCAGTAAATCTGAAATTATATATTTTAAGTAAATATAATATCACGTATTTTAAAAACTATATCAATTTGATCTGTCTTGACATAAAATATAAAAAATCGGTGTCACGTACAAAGTGGACGATTTGCACAACATTCACGTTTGATTTGTTTAATCATAACATTATTAGTGACGCTTTATGTGAATTTGAATTATGTGACGCTTTTTTTTATCAAGATTTCACCGTAAGTGTCGAATTAAAAATTTCTATGAGGCTTTGATTTATTCATTTCATGACATACATTTACAAAATGATATATAATAGTTTTCCTGTGTATTAGGATTTGTGAGTTGTGATACCATGTTTCATTAGTTTTACCATTATAAATACAGTTAGGGGCTGTTTGGTAGCCTCTTAATCAGCCTCTTAACCATTCAGGTCTGAATCATTCAGCATTCAGACTGTTTGTTTCAACATCTGAATGGAATGATTAAGTGCTTAACCATTAAGCTATTAAGAGATGCTGACTGATTCAGCTCTTAATCATTCAGAGCCTCTTAACCATTCAGATCATCTTAATGATTCAACACTTAATCAACCAAACAGCCCCTTAGTTTTGAAAACCCATGAGCTTTTTTGTTTCATTTTTTAAATGTTGCAAATCTTTAATCTTTATTACTTTATATGATTATTACTGAAACTACAGTATAAAAAATAATAATGTAAATTTATAAAGCGATAGAACAGGCTGTAAGCATGAAGAAATAAGGACACTTTAGCTTGTTTGACCCGTCCATAATGCAACTTATTTGTTGTAAGCTGGATTTTTTTGTCTCATTAAATAATCTTTCAAGTTTCAAATTATTTGAATAAATACATGGTTAATATAATGCTAAATTTATGAACTATGAATCTCTACTATAATTTAGTCAATGTCATGTTGAAAGGCAAAGTTTTGTTTGTGGTGAAAAAATAAATAAACACCACATGGGTAAAAAGGGATTCAAACTCGCATGGGCATGAAACGTCAATAAGAAAATGCAAATCCATCAAAGCACCAACTTGAATGTTACATTTATCACATTATTAAAATATATATAAGAAATATGCCCACAATTAAAAAAATAAATTACATAGTATATGACAAGTGGCATCCACTAAAAAAAACCACCGCCTACTCCAATCAATCATATAAAATCACTGTACGAGTCGTTTGATAGTGTTATATAGACAAGTTTGGTGTTATTGGTGTTGTTAGGGTTAGGGTTTGTGTTAGTTCTAGTCATGTGATCAAATCTAGTTTGTCTGTTGGTTTGTCGTTTGGTCGAAATTTGAAACAAAGGGTTCATAATCATACGGCTTTTTTAAACGAAAGGGGTTTTGAATAGATTGGAAACAATTGTTGCGTTTGGGTTGATTTTTGGTATGATTGTCGGTTCGGTGATGGGGATTATGTTTTTTTGATCCCCATGACTGGTCACTTCTGACCCCCCCCCCCTTCCCGAAGTTTTCGCTCAAGCTTCGCCACTGGTTATGACTCTCGTGGAGAAGCACGCTCCTTGGATTCAAACTAGGGGTTGGGAGCTTTATAGCCAAGGGGTTTACCATTGATCCACACCTTAAAAAAACGGCTCTATCTCTAGGATAAATTTATTCTATAATTCTGATTATTAACACAATAGCTAAAATGCTACATTTCAAGAGACAATTTAATTAAATTTCTAGATCTATGCTTCCATGACATTTTTAGGTGTATAAGTTTAGCCATACTCGTTGACTAGAAGAACATAAGAGTTTTACATGCTTTCCAAGTTTATCCATACTTGTTGACTAGAAGAATATAGAGTTTATACATGCCTTTCCTTTATAAATTCTGCATCCACAATATCTTGTTCAGAATTTCGAGTGTGTTTATAGCTAGGCGTCACATTGCATTACATGTACCTCTTTTCATAGTTTTCCCTCTTCGATGAACTATCAAGTTTGACGCGACTCAGATCACACTTGTTAATACAAGAAAAAAATGTATAATTAATGTATAGTGTGGTAAATAGTAAATAGTAAATAGTATTTAGAGTAGATTACTATTATCGACTTTTCGTCTCAAAATTATTATTCTAGTCCAAACTGTCCAATAGTTTAGACCTTGCCAAAATATTTAGCTGAATTTTCAATAACAGTCAAAATTTAAAAATAGTGAGTTCTTTAGTGAGTATATGGAAATTGGAGAATACTGTTCGTCTCTTAATAATTAGCACCGACACTGAAATAATATGCATTTACAAGAATACGTACGTGAAAGACTTATTATAAACTTCATGTATACTAATTATATTAATAATTAATTAATTACGTGTAACGCAACATTTAACCAACTGCTTCAAACCTTTCTTCTACTTGTTGTTTTTCATCATTGTCTTCTTCTCTTCTTCAACTCTTTTCTTCTCCTCTTCCAATTGCAACTCCATACACAACTAATTAATAATATAATAAACAACATTAATCAGTACACAAATAACATGTCAAAACTCTATGAAAATTGAATATATACTTTCAAATGCTTAATTACCTTTGCTACACGGTCTTCTACATCAACAAGTCTCTCTATTAATGTTCCTTTCATCTCCGTCTCCGCTATCACATCATCGATCGGACGGCAGTGCTTCTCTAAGCTCCTTGGTGAGAAATCGACGGATGATGATACTTGACCGTCGCTTGTAACTGTACAAGTGGACGGTGTGGATGCACATGAGCTCTTCGGTGTTTTGTTCCCTCCTTTTATTTCTTCCAATTGCTTCATCTGTAAACAAAAAAAAAAATACATAATCTTAGACTGTGTGTAGTAGACTGTGTGTAGTGGTGAGTTAATTTCAAGCCCATCCCCTGAGCATTTTGTTACATGTGTTATGTGGGTCTCACATGGGGCTTGAAATTAACAAGGATGTAGTGGGTGTAATGATTTCAAGCCCCTTTACATCATTACACAATTTTTTTTTTTTTAAATTTAAAACAAATAATATGATTGTTGGATGAAGGTTGAAAGATGCCTATTGGTTCATCAAATCTGCCTTGCCCCGTTAAAAAATTCACGCCAAAACCCAATATATTCTAACATCTGGCGCCCTTAGAGGCGGTGTAGCCAACTGAAATGGGGATCCAAATCCTTTCACACCCATTTAACCTACCACTAAACATAGTCTTATTAAGAACCATAAATCGGGCATATTTGTAGGTCAATAAATCGACAAAATCCATAATACAACTAACTATATATGTGCGTAAATCATTGTTAAACTTATTTAATTAGATAACAACTATTTATTAGTGCTGCATTTAAAAAACACAGAAATTAAAGGTTATCGTTTTTTTAGAGACCAACAAATAAAAGCTCGGTTACTCATGGAACCCAACACTAAAAGGCGAGCCCATACGCTTGCGATCGCATACCATCACCAGCTCCGAGGAAATAACGGCGTCTGGGAACTCCACTTTGGTAAAACCAGGTTGAGATCAGATTCTAACTTGAAACATGTTGCCTTTAGTGCGAATCTTCATTTCTCTAGACTTTCGCCTTTAACCCAAATCTTTATTTCCACTATAGTCTAGAACAGTGGCCTTCAGCCTCAATAGTTATGCTTTCTAACCTTACGTGATTATGATTACCTTAAAATTAAACCTTATCATGATTACCTTAAAAACCCCATTTTAGCTAGCATCTATTTAATTTTTTATGATTAAGACGACAAATTATCATTCTTTATATTACCAGACTGATTCGGACGTAAGAAAAGTTAAAGTGTTTGAAAAACCAACCATGGTATAATTATAAAAAAAAATCATAGGAACCTCAAAAAAAATACATATGCTCATTGATGATCTACGAAGCATCAATTAAGTAGCACATATAACTAGGAGGCTGTTTGGTAAGCCTCTCTTAATGAGGCTCTGAACCATTCAGCGCTGAATGATTCAGCATTCAACACGTTTGTTTCAGCTTCTGAATGAAATGACCTGTTAAGGCTGAACCATTAAGACTTGGGATGTAGCTGAATGAACTAGGCTGAACCTTAATGAGACCCTCCTACCAATGTGGAACAAGAAAACTAACGATTAAGAGGTCCAACTTAATAATTCAGCACTTAACCATTCAGAATTCTTAACCATTTAGCAGTTAATCAACCAAACAGCCCCTCACATTATAAACAAAAATCTGATGGATATATATACATGCTCATATATGATATATACAAATCAAGTGGTGGATCATAGAATGGAACTCACAATTTTATCGAGACGATCGAGTCTAGAAAGCATGGGCTCTTCAACTGTAGTTACTGCCATTGTATGCAAAAAGATTTCTTTATAGTTTCTGTTACTGACTGATTATATATGCTTCTGATCAGACGCAATTATTGAGGGACACGTGTCTAAAGATATAGACAGGCGGTGGGATTGGATGACACGATGCATGAGTACGTGTCATTTGATGATATGGTTATTCGGATATGAATGGGACTGGGAGTGTTCCTGATTGTATAAATTAACATATCTGGTTTTCTTTCGACTCCCAAATCATCACTTGTCCTTACCATTTGATGTTTTTGATCTAAAAGTAATTACATGATTCACAAAACTATCCATCACGTTTTATTGAAACATGTAACCTACATTAGTTATGAATAGCTAGGCTGAATTTTGATATTGTTGACCACATACATAATTAATTACCTATGGTTTGCAAGTTCTCATGGTATATATTTGGGGTAAAATCTAATTTCTCTCGATACATAATTTTAAATATCTCAAACACTTAAACACAATCTCTAGATGCAAATGATGTATATAAGGCTGGGACGTGGTATGAGGTGACGCTCCCTTTCACCTCATATAAAAATACCATTTGATTATTTTAATATATACATATACAACATATGGATTTTGCGCGAATTAGTGAAACTCCTCGCTAGCCGAACACAAACTTTATATCTAGAACTTGAAACCAACTAAACTCAAACTCTTTTAGGTTAAACGAGACGTCTTTGAAGTTAGTTGAATTTAAGCTTGACTCCATTCATTTAGGCCTATGATGTATAATTTATCACGTCTTAGCTTGGTTTAACTCAATCCTAGCCTCCCACACTCCCACTCCATCAACGGTATGACCATCGACCAGTTGTTCGTAAATCTGATGTAACTCAAATTTAACTAATTAAAATTAAATATCTTTTTACTATGCTACTTGAAAATATCTTTGGTACAATTTATACTTGTTTTAAGAATAAAATGGATATTATGTAATTAGGTACTGATATTATAATCACATAGCGTTATACAAACAATCACGTAATAACGTAATAATACATATTCAACTAGTGTTACAAAATCACGTAATGTACAAAATCAAGTAACAATATACTTGTTTCACAAATAAAACGTATATTATGTAATTGCATACGAACATATAATCCAATAGCATTATTCAAGAAATCATGTAACATTATATCAAAACATGACTTATAACCAAAAAAAAAAAAAAATTAAGAAAACTATAGCAATAGATTACTCAAATTAAAGAGAATGAAATGCTTGTCAATATGGTGTATCTAAAAAGTTATAGTCATTTAAAAATCGTGAGGAAGTGAATTTTTAAGTTAACAATAATGGATTTTTCTATTTTACTCTTCCCCTCCAAAATTATAAACCACAAATTGATGACTAAAATTGTCACCTATACCTCGTATAATTATTTGTTCTTGTATTTGAACCAGCCCATTATGCCATTATGATTAATGATGATCCCGTTTCATCTGACTCTAAACCAGAATTCAACTTAAGGATAATTTATTAAAAAAAAGTATAGCTAACTCCTTTTTTCCATTTATCTCTAATTGAAACAGATCATGATAACCAAAATATTATAGTTTACCAAGAAAACAAATAAATTATGAATTAGATCATAGATATTTGATATGTATTAATTTAAAATGAAAATTCACTATTTACCCAAGGTCACGAGTTCAATCCTTGGGAGAGGTATATGTTTTTTTTTCTTTTTTCACAGCTTATTATATAATATATATCATTTGTTTTACTTTAAAACATAAGTTGTGTTGGTGGTGAAGCGGTTTGTGGTGAACTTTTATTGCCCAAGGTCATAAGTTTGATCCTTGGGAGAAGCAATTTATTTATTTTTTCATTTTAACAGCTTTACTTAATAATAAATAAAATTGGTTTCATATTTAAACATCAATTGTGTTAGTGGTGTAGTGGTTTGAGGTCCATTTTGTTAACTAGAAGGTTGTAAGTTTGATCCTGGTAAGTTGCATTTTTTTTTTCCATTTCAATAGCCATATTTAATGTTAAGTATAATTTATTTCATATTAAAACACAAATGGGTTTGATAGTGTAGTGGTATGAGATGCATTTTCTCAATAGGAGGTCTTTGGTTTAAGATCAGACGGTCGTGGTTAAATTTTTTTTATTTCAACAGCCTTATTTGATGTTCTTAATTAGTTTTACGCATATAGTAACCAAGTAAAAAAAAGTTCAAGATGAAGCAAAAGTCACCGCGGCGCGCGGTAGAAATGCTAGTATTAAGTATATGGCTAAAAATAAAAAGAGAACAAACCCTATGAAGGATTGGAAGGGATATTCGTCATTTGATTTTGTAAATGGAGGGTTGTAGGGGTGCCACGACACCGGAAAAATAATTAAATATTTAAATGGCTGAAGGGGTATAATGGGAATAGGCGAATAGCCAATTGTTGACTTTTTACATTCACATGTAAGTTTTCCCATCTTTTAAAATATATTTTTTTAGAAATGTGTGCCATACTGCCATAGTAACGAGCCTTTTTTATTTGTAGATCGTGGTGGTCCGCGCGCTACGACGGTGGTGCTAAGTGTATTGTTATGAGAAAATACACTAAATTTGTAACTTGTTTCTTTTGATATTTTGGAATTGTTTTTCATACTTTGAAGAATACTTGGGTTTTGAATCATTTAAATAAACTGTTTGTGTTGCAATTGCTTGTCCCCTATTATTAACATTCGGTTTTCTTGCATCGTGAGTAGTTTGATTATTGGGTGGGTATTTGTCACATATGGTTTAGTAATTGGATTGTACATGTTATTATTAAAAACTTGTGTCTAGTTACCACTTGAATTAAAACCAACAAACAAGACCATGTCTATGCGGTATCCTAGCAATTGATCAGGTTTGGGTGAATCATTGAATCAGAAGTCCGGAAAAGGTTACGTCTTTTACATAATTGTTTACAAATCTCAATTTCGTTTTTCTTAAACCTTAAATCAATCAATCAAGCAATTAGTTAGTTAATTCAAATAGTTTAATTAAGTGAGACTACGACTTCCCACCAATTACATGTGGAGACGACTCGACTTCCATACTACTCATAAAATATGACCAAACGACATCGATTATCATCTAACTCATAATGCCACTAAAGTTTTGTGTTTTACAACTTACCAACTTCATTGTTAAGTTGTAGGATCAAACAACGTGGGTCACGTGATCACCCTCCTTGAAGCATGTTAATTATATTATCAGTGCCCTGCTACAGATCTATATTTAGAACATTGTTGCTTACCTTGGAAAGATAATGCATTTGATTCTTTGTTACAACTATGCGAGTGAAGTAAATAATTATATTAACTTCAACTCCGAAACTTTTTGAGTTTTCAAAAGACTAATAATAAAAATCAAAATCTCCCGGTGTGATTGCTCTTTCATAAAAATAACGTTAAAAAATAAAAATGACGGACAATTAATCATGCATCAGGTGGTGACGTTGATAGCCAAAAGACATAGGGGTACATGCACCAATTGGGTTTGTTCCGATTGTTGAGTGTTATGT
The DNA here is from genome assembly GCA_028751855.1 of Ambrosia trifida. Taxonomy (NCBI): domain Eukaryota; kingdom Viridiplantae; phylum Streptophyta; class Magnoliopsida; order Asterales; family Asteraceae; genus Ambrosia; species Ambrosia trifida. The sequence goes on from CM054131.1 coordinate 10,798,040, forward strand.
GCCTAATTGTCTAAGGCTTGATACAAAACCACTATTGAGCTGGGGGTCTCACTGAAAGCAGTCTCTCTATTCCTACGGGATAGAGGTAAGGTTGTCTACATCTTACCCTCTCAAACCCTACCTTAGCTTTTGCTATTGGTGGGATTAACTGCGTATAATGATAATGAGGTAATTTATATACCTACTCGAATTACTAACCAAAGGTCTTGTAGCACATTGTTATTAGGATTTAGGTGTAGGTTTAGTGGGTGTGTATTAGCCGTTCAAATATAACTTTATCCAAACGTCGTAATATGTTATGTGTTCTTCAGTTCTTCGACCGATAACCAGATATCATGACAAGTAATTTCAGCGATGCACAAATTAACTTTTGTGAACGTTCTAAATTCCTCAATTTACACCTAAAGCTATAGACAGACCATAGAATATATAGAAAGTTTCTAACTTGATGAGACCTATGCGAACCGATATCTGCTACTCATGAGACCTATATCATGAGTAGCAGATATAGAAGAAACCGAACCGACATCTACTAGGTATTCTTGTCATCAGCAGGCCACACAATAGTTTCCAAAAGCCTTTCCCTCATCAATTCCAGGTTTTCATCAGATATTTCCTTGTACATTTCAGCATGATCACATTGCTACATCAACATCATTAACAACACAAATTATCCTTTTATTTTAATATTTCTCCAACAATAAAGAAAAACCGATTGAATCTAACGATTGATATTACCTTGATCCATTTCTTGTAAAGGTCAAGTCGAGTGATCATCACTCTCTCAGCAAGCTCTTGATTGTCCTAGTAACGAATTGTACCAAAACTAGAAATTAGTTGATTCAGATTGTGTTTTATCCGTAACGGGTCAAAGTAAAAAAATAATAGTGAAGAAAGGGGGCACAGTTCAAACAAGTTGAAGTAGTGCAAACAATCTTCAAAATCGTTTTATTCGACAATATTTTTTTTCTTCTAATCATCACTTTGTAACTGTTATATCCAATTATTTACAAATATATCTGAAAATAAACAAAAGAGTGTTTGATTTTATTTGTAAAAGTTTTTATTTTCCATGAAAACAGTTATCTGGTACACCAAATATGGATCAAATAATAAAAATGACTCAATCTTGTGTTCTAAAATTTACCTTTACGAGATTTCGAAGAAATAGCTTCCCATCTGCAGGATCATTCTCAGCAATGAAACTGCAAATAAAAAATTTAAATTGAAAAAAAAAAAAAAAGTTGCAGCATTTGTAATTTCCATTTATTAGCAATGAGGCTTAGAAAAGAAAACGCTGCAGAAAAGCTAGCGATGGCGGTTTCACTTACTTGTGTAGCCATATATACTGAGGGGGATTCATCTCATAAAGTTGATAAAGAACTGTTCTAACTGCTTTCTTTGTGAGGCAATTGCGTATGTCCTGCACGCGAATGACTAAATTGCACAATTAAAGTAATCTGCATAAGTAAATGGAGAAAGAAACGTAAAAAAGAACGTACCAATTTAACGTCGTTGAAAACCTCTTCATACTGCCCGCCAAGCTCATTAACAATTGATTTGCTGAGATTTTTCGGCTTTTGGTTTATGACAGATGAAGAAATCATCCTTGCATACCATCCAACATCCAAGAAAGAACTCATCAGATTTGAATTTGAATTCAAATGTGTACACTTTAATTTTCTCTTTTTCGTTTTCGGACTACTTTTAGTAGCTGCAAGTAACCGAAAACCAGGGTATGAAATTGTATTTGCTGTCATGGCCATTGTCATAGCTCCAATCATTTTTTCATCTGTAAAGACTTAACTGATATAGAAGCTAGATTCAGATATTTTTAGATAAAGGGGGCATCTTTATTGTCTTATCCTCAATCCCACACTCTATTTTCTAAGGTCCCAATTAATTCATATGAAAAAAAATCTTAAATCTACCCAAGTAATGACCTCATTTGTCTTTTCAATGGGGTACCAAATGAGTATGACTGTAAAAAATGAAATAAAGACTTGTATGAATTGAGTCGTTGGCAAGCCACTTGGATCGGCTCAATAAAAGCTCAAATCACATCAAATTTAAACGAGCCAAGACCCACATGAGCTTGACTAGGTTCACGAGCCTATTCTTTTATATAAATATAACAATTGGATGAAAATTACAAAAAATTACAAGGTAGTTTATAGATAGTCATAAGGATACAAAACTGTAAGAAACAAAGAATAAAACAAAATACATGTTTATAACTATGAAGTGACTTGAGAAAACAACAATGGAAATCTTGATATCACAAAGTAACTTGAATAATTATACATATAATTTAACAATTGATTCCACAAAACTTGACATCCGGGCCGGTCACTTTAGTGGTAAATGGGTCAATTCGGACCCATAACAGGGAGAAAATGGATGCAAGTAGGATGGACCACACAACGACAATGGTAGGAGTGCGGTTTTGCTTCCCCATCAAACCCTTCAGGAACGGGTAAAGATGGACAATCACCCAGAATGCGAAAAACAGCTTACCAAATAGGGGACCCCATGACTGGTAACCGCTGTTGATCGCATATGAAATTCCGGCAACCACTCCAACCAAATTTACTATAAGGAGAGTTGTTGGAGGGATGAGAAGAGTTGTCCATTTGAACAGGTAAAGCTCGGCGAAATCACCGTCTTCATCTGACGCCTTCGATGTGACAGTAAAGTTGGTGTCGATACCAGCTAGCACTTTAAGTAAACCTTGGAAAACGGCAAATAAATGGGCGGACACACCACCAATGACCCAAAATTGTTCATTTCTCCACCATTCATCGATTCCGACACCACTCCATCTCATTTCAAGGATACCCGTGGCAAAAATCGAAAGAAAGAGGGATATAAACCATAAACTCGCAAGGTTACTGATCTGCAATCACGAATTATAAATCATCAGATCATCTAGTTAATATACAGCTTTTACGCCTCCTTAACTTGATAGATCAGTTAATTACCTGTGGTATGATAAATTTTCCTGTCAGAAGACAAACGGCGGGGAGAGTACAGTAGACAACAAGTGGAACGGAGGTGATTGGGTAAATGGTTGTGTTAATGTAAGCAAATCTCTCAAGCCATTTTAGCCTGCCTGAATAACCGTACCAAATAGGACAATGCCGACTGAACAGAATTTCTACAGAACCTAAAGCCCACCGAAGCACTTGGTTCAGACGATCTGAAAGATTGATTGGAGCAGAACCCTTGAAGGCTGCCCTAGGTGGCATGCAGTATATTGACCGCCATCCACGTGCATGCATCTTAAATCCAGTAAGAATATCTTCTGTGACTGAACCATAAATCCATCCGATCTGCAGATTTCAAAGTTGAAATTAGGATTTCCAGAATTATGATTAAACATGTATAAGATATTAAAACTAATAAATCTACTCACCTCATTTCCCCAATCTGTTTTATCTTCATAACCACAACTGATAACATGAATAGCTTCTTTGAGGAGGGTTTCTGGTGCTGCAGATTGGGGGACACCACCGTTCTCCATAAGTGTAGATGCAACAAAAACAGCAGATTGGCCGAATCGTTTCTCAAGCGACACTTGTGACATCATCAATGATTTTTCATCATCGAACCCTGCACCTTCAACACCTTCTTCTATATCCTCCAGATTGAATACTGGCACAGTGGGATCGACATGTTTGCTTGATTTCTTTTTATCTGATCCCTTCTTACTTGATTTTGAACTTTTCTTTCGCGATCCACCGAAACAGGATGACAAGAACCCCTTTTCTCTCTTTTTCTTGGGTTTAAGTGGTGGTTCATAGCCATATAATGCTGTTCTGTTGAACACGCATCCAGTACCCACATAGACAGGACCTTGAATACCATCTAAACCTCTCAAGTTAATCTGTTCAAGAAAGAGATTATGAATATGTCTGAAATATGAATAAGCATTTTACTTTCAAATTAAGATGGATCAAGAAATGAAAGAACTTACATCAAAGAACACTGTGTTTCTGTTAGCATATCGATCGTTTCTGTCAATACCATCAAATCTCTGTGGAAACTGGACATAACATACGTATTTTCCAAGATTTGGGTCCATCATAAAACACATAGCCTCTCTAAGCGCTTTACTATTGTTGATGTAATGATCACAATCAAGATTTAACAAGAATGGGCCATTGGTTAGGACTGCAGATACACGGACCTGCAAGTAACAAGATTTAAAGTTGTGGGTTATTTATGTCAAGAAGATAAACTTGAAGGGCTTAATATGTCGAGATTTCTTACAAGTGCATTCATGGCACCGGCCTTTTTGTGATGTTGAAATCCTGGACGTTTTTCTCTTGAAACATAGACTAATCTTGGCAACTCATTACCCTCGCTATCAAGCCCACCATTCTGACCCAAGAAAACCTGAAAAAATAATTTAAAATGTTTAATTAACCCTGCAAAGCCAAAATTATTTCCATGAACTATTTGATTCATCAGAAGCATGAAATAGAAACCAATTTTAATCTTTTGCAGATTTTAGTAACCAGTTTTAAATTAAGCTTAAATAGAAAAGAAGCCAACATATAACCATTTTCTTAGCAATTGTAAGTTGTAATTTGTAACAAATAAGCCGTTCAACTGAAGGTCAATTGTTGCTGATTTTAAAGTTAGCGACATAATATCTTATTTGTCATTTTGGTGTATATGTACATGCCACATAGCACATGATGTGAATATAAAGTGGCATCTAATGTGGTGGCTGACATGGCAACTATCAGTGTCACATCATTTATTACAAGTAAAACCAGTTGTTGGTAGCAAAAGCCGGTAAAAAATAAGAAGGTGGTTGCTAAACTCCTCTAAATTTAATTTGGTTAACATCTGGAAAAAAAATGCAAACTTCATTAGTTCATTTCTATTACTTGCCGTTTTCCCATCTTGATATTTACTATTACGGCAAATGATAATGAAATACTTATATTTTATATTATATTTGAAATGATGACCTGTATCATTCCAGGATGATCACGTGTATTATTCCCTGGCCATGGTGTACCATCTTGCATGATCCAACCTTCATCAGGGACCTTTTGAGCCTTTGCAACAAGACCATTTATACGAATTTTAAACTCTTCATACTCTCTCTGCATAATAAGAAAAAAAGTAAGAAACAATCCACCAAAGAGATATGTAATGTAGAATGATTGGGAAAAAAAACTTACCTTCATAGCTCTGCGATCTTTTACAAAGGTTGGCTGAATTTTATCTTTTAAGTAATCAATCTTCTGAGCAAAGTACCATTCAGGAGCCCTTGGCTCAATGTTATATTTCTTGCAAAAAGGAACCCATTTTCTTGCAAACTCTGAGGTTTCAGATAGTGACTCAAATGACAGCATGGCAGCTCCATCATCAGACACATAGCAAGAAACCTTGTCAACAGGGTAGTCAACCGCCAGGATTGATAGTACAGTGTTTGCTGTGACAAGCGGTGGTTCCTTTAAAGGATCCACGGTACTCACAAAGATATCAACTGCAGCTAGTTGTGAGGGCTCTCCTTCCCGTTCATACCTATTAAAAGTTATGTATTAGACTCCTAATTCTTTAATTTTCTTCTTTGTGCGAACTTAATGATATATACAGGTTATAAACATTTTTTAGCAACAAACTTTAAATTAAGCTCGAATAGATTAACGAACTATTAGTTACTATTTACTAATTTCAGCAAACCAACCTCATTTTACATGATTTCACCTGTACAGTGTTGACGTGACACTCGTTGATGCCATACCAGACATCACATATGATGCCACATATGCAAAAATGCTTATGTTGAAAAAAAATAATTACAAGTTTGAAAAAACGATTTTTTTTCTAGCGTTATAGCGTATACTTGAAAATTTCATAAAATGCCACATCGGATGTCACATGGCATATACAAATACACTAAAACAACAAATAAGATGCCACATCATCAATTGAGTAGGTCATTGGCTGCTACAATCAGTAACAAAGTGTAGCTTGGTTTCTAAAACCAGTAAAATTGGTTGCTAAAATTAAAAAAGAACTGTACAGCTCACTTATACTTCATGCAGTTTGTCCTATCTTTTTTAATAAATAGTTCACGTAACACCATGCAACTTACATATAGATAATTATATTACCTTAGGGATAGCCGATCTAGATAAGTCTCACGATTTACTGGAAGCCATTTAGGGAACTGATCCAGTATCCAAGATACTGCAAACCAGATCTCACAGATAACAGAGAGCAGCCATAATGGATATGCATTAGTCACAGGATTTGTTATTCGGTAATGCAAAAATATGCAAAGAATAACCAGCCGAAGAACAATAACCATTCTGTATGGATTTATCCTGGATGATGGAATCGACACTTTTCTTGAAAGTGGCTGACGAGCTTCATCATTCCTTCACAAGTACAACAGATTATATTAATCATTAGTCATAGACTAGTTAAGCAATAACACATATTTGTATTAATTCATTACAGAACAAACTTACAGCAATGAATCATCAAGCACATCTGTGCTTGCATCAATATCTTGACCCCTTTCAGAAGCAGCACGGCTGGTTGTCATTGGAACAACATTTTTGTCTTGTTTCATTTTCCATCCATCGACTCTTTCTTTCCAGGCCAGATTTCCTAATCCTGTTGATCCGAATTCTCTCACAGGATCCACAACTCTAATATTAGCTGCAAACAATACACTTCATGTTAAAATAGGAATAACTAATTGTATATATAACACACTTGTCTAATTACTGAAACACAAAGGACATACGGGATTGGTTCACATATGCAGAATAAGGGAGAGAATGTGTGAGTCTTTCACCGCCAGGTGGAGGAGAAGACACCGAAAGGCGTTGAGGCGAAGCAGCAGATAACTCCCCAGAAACCTAACAAAAGAACAAGAAACAAAATAAAACACAACAGTAAACACAGTATATAATTTATCATTTTATCACATTGGAGAAATGAAACAAATTAATAATTTAACATTTAAAAGGATGTATACCTCATGTCCACCGGTAAGTAGCGGTATATGGTTATGAGAAACCTCTTTATCATAATTTGGAGCACTATTATCATCCCCACGTCCATACGTCATGTGCCAGTTCAACATCCTCTCCGCAGTCTTTTGTTTCTCATTTTGAGTTTGTGAAGAAAATGGGAAACTGGTGGTTTCATCATCACCATCAATATCTTCTTCTCTATCTCCAGGAATAGCAGGGCTTCCTATGTTCAATCAAGTCAACAATCAATCAACAATATGTTAAGAGAATGACAACCAAACACAATAAATACACGATCTCAAGACATATGATGATCAAAACCTTTAAGCCTCTTGTATCGAGTCTTGCACTGAGGGCAAGACTGGTTCCCATCCTTTCGCTCATATTCATAGCAAGGCCTGCAAACCGGAAACGCACAGACATCACACGCGACAAACGGATCTCCTTTCGCTGTAGTACCAACAGTATCCCCACAGATCTGACACACCTGCCCCCCAACATTCTTCATAGAAGTCCCCTACACAATCCAAATGTCACAACTATAAATCACATCACCTCACCACTAGATCACACTCCAAATTCACTAACTCCCTAACCAGATCACAACAATTGTAATAAAAAACAGTAAATTATCCTAATTACACATCTAACCTAACTTAAAAATTAATAAAACATATAAAAAAACTTGCAGCATTTAACAAAAATAGTACTAACCCCAGTCTCGCCTTCCGATTCCATCTCTCCTCGCTTAGAAGAGCAATAAATCAACTAATCCTTCGACGAATCAATCGCCGCAAGCAAACATAACAACAGATCTGTATCCAATAACACCTGATAAACAAGATCAAAGGCTCAGTTACCTACATCATTAAACCTAATCACTAAAACCTCATAAATCTCAGTCAAACATACACATTGACGATCTGATAACCACGATCCAGTCAATTAACGTAAGATTAAGAACTAATAGGATTATATTAAGAACTGAAACGAATAAGATTAATGCAATTGATTATTTAGATGAAATCGATGAAAAAACATTCGTACCTGAGAAGATCTGGAGATTAATGAATGGAGTGATGAGAGGAGATGAAGGGAGAATAAAAGTAGGGATCTGGAGTGGAGAAGAAGAAGTAATAATAATGTGTGTATAAGTAGTTGAATAAATACAGACAGACAGTGTGTGTTTTGTGTAATGTAATTGGGCAATCGTACAAGATGTTCCAGCTGTTAATATCAAGATCGATATTTGCTAACAGACACCTAAATGATTATTTTTTTTATTAATTAATAATTATATATTTTCGTTAATTACATGAAAGTATGGAACTGGTGAAAACGAGCCGAGCAGCTCGCGAGCTACTTGAGCTCGGCTTGGTAAAAAGCTTGAAACGAGCCAAGTCTTATCTAGCCTAAGCCAAACTTGAGCCTAAAACAAAGTTCGTTTATTTATTGAGCCCAAACTCGAGCCTGGCATGTGAGGCTCGTTATGCTCGTCAAGCCTTAACGAGCCTAGTGTAATACTAGTTTTACTAAACTTTAATAATATTTACCCCTTTTATAAACAACAACAACAACAACAACAACCATACCCAGTAGATCCCACAAATGACAAAAAACTAGGGAGGGTGAGATATAGGCAAACCTTACCTCTACCCGAAAAGGCAGAGAGGCTGCTTCCAGAGAGACCCTCGGCTCATTTACCCCTTTTATAAAGTTACTAGTAAACGAGTCCGAGCTCGAACTTCGCTTATCGAGCTTGCGAACCTAAATGAGCTTATTATTTTATTTAATATATTAGTTAACAGTGATAAACAAGTAGAGCCCGAGCCAAGCTTGAGCTTGAGAAACTTCCAACAAGCTAAGCTCGAGCTTCAATAGAAAAAGCTCGTATCGAGCTCTCATAAGTGAATCGAGCTTGAGCTCGAGCCTTGCCGAGCTCGGGCTCAACTCGACTCGTTTGCACCCCTAAAACTGAGTTAGAACTTAAAACTTTTTAGTCAAAAGTCGTCATAAAATTCTATTTTTAACTCGTTATAACTAGAGAGTTCAACTCATGTTTATGTAAAAACATAAGAAAAAAAACTTTTTTTATAGTTAAAAGGGGTGGCGGCACAGCTTGTTGCCCGCCTACCTACCATCCTTATGTAATTTACGTGTTTTTGTCAATGGAAACTATTATTAGTTAAAAAGTTAAAAATAAAACAAATTTCTTTGATTCCGCCATATATTATCAATATGCAATATACGTTACGGAGTAATATTTTTTTTAATCACTTAATAGTTGATTTAATTTTATTTATGTATTTTCATTGGATCATTTAATACTTAATTATATTTTTTATTCAAATTATTTTTATTTATGTATAAGTATTAGTTAAAAGGTGTTCTTTTTAGTTATCAAAATAATAATGACGACTTAGACCCACCACACAATATTTATAATATTGAAAAAGAAAGTTGTTGATTTATCAAAGTAATCAAGCTTGTCTCTTTCTTGCGTTTTGGATCAACTCACTGACAGCAATTTTAACACCGACAGCTTATAAAGTTATTGTTTTTTGGGTGTTAATAAGTCGAAATCAATACATTTTATATGAATTTCAACATAAAAATAGCCTAAACGGCTAAAAGGCTAAAAGTTAATTTTAGATATTAGGGAAGTAACCATGGAGTTGATACGAATATAGTTCGTTAATTAGATTTTTTTTTTCATATATATATATATATATATATATATATATATATATATGTATTACTATTTTATTATTATAATTCTTTTTTAAAACAGTTTCTCTATCTCACGGTTACGGTTAGAAGTAAGGTTCGCATATGCCTAAAAGGAGACATGGTTCGATTTTTGCGTTTTGCGCCAAAAGAAAAAAATGAATAGCCATAAACTTTTCGGTAGCACCGATATAGGTAGCTGTAATTACAAACTAAGTTAATAAGACTTTAGTTTTATAAAAAAGATATCTAGGTTTGAGGGAGAAAAGAAAAAAATGTCTCCATTTAAGTATTTCTAGCCATTTTTAGAGGGTGTTTGGGATTGCGTTTTGAATCTGATTTTTGGATTATTGCGTTTTGAGAACGCAGATAATCAGTTTTTAGTGTTTGGGTTTGCATTTTGAAAACGCAGATAATCAGTTTTTTAGGCTACCAAAACGCAATAATCTATAAGCAGCTCCACCCCTGCTTTTCTAAAACGTATAATCTGTTTTGAATAATCAATCCCAAACACCCCCATTAATCTATTATATTAATGGTTGTTCCATGCTCATCACCATCGTTCATACAATGATTTTAAAAAATGTGCCCCTAAATAAAATTAGTATCGTTTATCAACTAAAAACCTTACATTCGGCGAAAGCTTAAATTTAAAGGTTTACCCTAAGTTTGTTTACTTATATTTTAGGAAAAATGGAAATAAATAATCCCAACTATTCACTATTGGCCAATAACAGTCCCAACTACGAAAATCACCAATATTGGTCCCAACTTTCGACATATTGGAAACCAACGGACCCAAACTAACGGAGGCTAACTCCGTTAGTGTGATGCTGACGTGGCATGCTTAGGTGGCAAGATGATCCTATGTGGCATCCTACGTGGCATACCACGTGGCAAAATAATCCTATGTGGCATCCTACGTGGCATGCCACGTGGCAAAATGATCCTACGTGGCATGCCACGTCAGCATCACACTAACAGAGTTAGCCTCCGTTAGTTTGGGTCCGTTGGTTTCCAATATGTGAAAGTTGGGACCAATATTGGTGATTTTCGTAGTTGGAACTGTTATTGGCCAATAGTGAATTGTTGGGATTACTTATTTCCATTATTCCTATATTTTATTATCTTTTATAACCAAGACCTCTGTGATTGAAGAAACAAATAGCCTCACCACCGATTAGGGAAGATAAGGTTATTAGTTGCTACAGAGTTGATCCTTCACTAACAGCTACGGCTTGGAGATACCTGCAAATAAGAGTGAAAGTATGGGTGTGGAGACGACTACTCGAAGTAGTTGTTTATGACAAAAACGGGGTGAATGGGGATACTATCTAGTATGATAGCTCTCCAGGTCAGTAGAAAGTGTCCTCTCCAATTGGGGATGTGATCCCTTTTATAGGAGAGTCCGTATGCCACCATTACCCAAGTCCTAACCGTGGTTAGGTTGTCTCCATCACCCTTAATTATGTCAATAAGGTGATATATGGAAAGCTAGATTAAAGGAATTAGTGGAATCGAGTACCGCCTTAACTGGCATGGTTACGTGATTCATGCATGGCTATTGACCATGCATGATATTCGCCTTGACCGGTCCTTGACTGTTGACTGTGCATTTAATGAGCTTTGACCAAATCCTGCGCATGTCTTTCTTCCGCGCGCTAGTGTTGTTCCGGGTTTGGGTATGCGGAATGGTCTATTCAGTACCCAATCCCATCAAGTCCCCCCAGTCCAGTGTGTCTCTCATCTTAGATGTGAGGGATGCTGGACTAATTTCTAGTGGTTTACTTCCTTTGGTCTTTTTCCTGCGTACCGAATTTGCGTTTGACGTGAGCATAATGCGGAGAACGGGTTTGAATTTTACGTCGTTTGTCCGCATTGGTGGGACACGTCAGTTTGCATGTGTGGACAGATGTCATTTCCCCCTTGTGTTTGAAAATTTGTGGACCATATGGCGAGTGGTGTTGACGTGACCTCTGTCTATTGGGACGTGTGCAGAGACGTGTGACCGGCGGTTGTCAGGCGAGTGGGCGCGTGAGGCGCGTGTGACGTCTGTTTGTTTTCCAGTCCACACGTGTCAATCTGTCATTGGACTCACCTCCTAAAAGCTTGTCCATGACGTCAGGGACATTAATTGCAAAGCCTATATATATTAAATTTTGAATGTGGCTTCTTCCATTACAACTGTTTCAAGATTTTTGAATTTCTTTCTTTTCAACGTCTCTTTCTTTCACAAAATTATCCTTTCCTTCAACTATGTCGCAAGATTCCCAAGATGTGCAGGAGTCGAGTAAAACCTCTGACATTGTGAAAGATCTGGGGAAGGAATCATCCAAGAGTATAGAAGCCACCACGATTAAGTGGGATGAAGATTCGTATTTAGGCTTTATTGACCGGTACGGCATATTGCCGGAGTGGGAGCCTGAACTTCCTGCTGAAGGAAAAACTGCTTTGAAGGCTCCACCCGGTAAGATCACCTTGTATGCTGCTGCTTTCACCAAGTGCTGTTTTCGGTTACCAGCCTCTAAATTTGTGGTGGATGTGTTACTGAGATATGGAGTGCATCCAACACAATTGACCCTTTATGGCTGGTGCCGGATCTTACATTTTGAAGCCACATGTCGTTCACTGGAGATTGAACCCACGTGGGAAAGATTGAATGTATTTTATGTCCTCGAAGCGGCCCGTGGCGGAAGTGGTTGGTTTAGCTTGGGCGTTCGTCGGAAGGTGAAACAGCTCGTTTCGGAGAAAGTGAAGTCCATGTATGAATGGAAAGACAAATTCTTCTATATCAAACATGGAGTTATTCCTGCACCCTTTCAATGGATGGTGCTTGGTTTGAGAGAGAAGATTGCTGAGTTCCCCCCTATGGTGGGTTATAAAGATCAAGACTGGTACAAAACACTCTGTGATCATGCAACTCCGCTGATGATGGATGAATGTCCTGAGAGTGTTTTGAACTTGTTGGGGATTAGCCTTATTATTCCTGAGGGTCAAGACCCGAATCCTTCAAAAGGTATCTGGGTTATATTTGTATTTTGTCTCACGCGTATGCTTGGTGTTATTCCTCACACGTTTTCTTTGTGTATCCAGATGTCTCATTGTTCCAATTGTTCGCTAAGCGTGGTGCAGCGGACGTGCCGTATGCTCCGGTTGTTGCCGGCGTTCCGCGCTTGTCTGAGAGGATCAGTGGGAACTTTTTGCATCCCAATTTTGTAGACCCTCCCAAGCAGTATGTTCGAACAGGTATGTCGTTTCTCTTCTGTCTGTTTTGTGTTTATTTTCTGCTTTATGTATGCGAAGGAAGCGCACTTGGTACGCGGTCTGCGTACTGATTCAGCGCGTTCTTCGTGTTAGGTGCGGGTATACAACTCCGCAGAAAAGTTCATGACGATGTTGAGGAAGTTACTTCGGAGCGCAAGGAGTCCCTTGGTTAGTCTTCATAAATTTGTAACTTATTTCTTACGTATATGTTAACTTGATACAGATGTGGTTACCGCGCCAGGCACAAGTACTACTACTAGGAAGCGTGCTGTGGCTAGTAAGAGAACCAAACCACCCGCCGCGCCTATCATTGTGGAAGAGGTTGATGAAGACCTGACTGAGTCTGATACGGAACTGGAGCACAAGCGCGTCAGGCGGTCTTCTCCAACCCGAGAATCAGGTGGTGTTTCTGAGGGTCTATATCAGTAGAGGATTGCTGAGCTGGATCAGAAGCAAGTGCAAGTTCCGCAATCCTCTATTGCGGGTCTGGATGTTACTTCACCTGGGCCCATTTCTGCGGTTCCGGTGAATGTATTCAAACCGTTGACGTGGCCGTCTACGGACAAGTTGGATATCCCAGTAAAGCCTCCGCCTGTGCGCGAGAACTTGCCAATGAAGACTCTAAGGCATTTGTCTGGTACACATGTTTTTCTTACCCTTTTACCGCGCTTGTGATAAATGTGTTGAAATATTGTGAGCAGCATTTTATGTAGGGCAACATCCTTTTGCAGAATCTCGGAAGAAGCACTCATCTCTGTTGAAGGAAGTATCTACAACTGTCCAACCAAGCGATGTGACCGAGCAAGTGATGCCGGTTATTGTTGAGACAACCGTCGGTGAGAAGTTGTGTTCTCAAACCACTCCTGTCCCGGAGGACTTAGATGTGCAAGTGGAGAAAGAAGTGATGCAGCAAGAAGGACCTGTTCAAGCTGAAATAGTGACTGATGTTGAGAAGGATGCTGGCAAGCTGGTGGATGAGTCTGTAACACCTAATTTGGAGACTGGTCATCTTGATTTGACGGAGCAAACACATGAGCCAAGCTCGTCTCAAGGATTTGAAGCAGCGCTTGATAGTCAGAAGGTCGATGAGCTTGTAGCTGAAAATCCGTCCAACTTCCGGCGCACAGTTGTTGACTCTACCATTGTTTACACCGACGTCTCCTCCGGTGGTGGTAGTAGTTCTGGTCATCGGCGAAGAGCATTTTCTTCTCGTCCCTCTGAATCATCAAGGCCGTATCAGCCGCGCTGGGATATCATGGACACTACTCGCTTCTCGAATGCACTTGATGCGCAGGAGTTTGTTATGATGTCCGTTCCTCCTGCGGAGCGTGACTATCAGGATAGCGTTGACCGTCGCTCTTTATTCATTGATATGGCCATGAATCTCTCTCTTGGTGTCAGCGGTCTGGGATCCCTTATCAGACGTGAAAATGAGTTCCAAAGGGATTACCAGAATTTAAAGGATTCTGAGGCTGCGCTTTTGGGGCGGGAAGAGGAGTTCCAGCGTGCTCGTCATAACGTACGTGCTGAGATTGAGCATCACCAGAAAGTTGCTCGTGATGCCCTCCAAGAGTTGGAGAGACTAAAGAAGGAGAAGGCTGACGCGTCTCATGCTTGGTCAGTAGCTTGCAAAAGGACAAACATTGAGACTGAACAGCTGCGGTCTTCCATTAAAGATTTGAAACTTGAGAATTCTAACTTGAAGAAGGAGGTGGAGCAGACTCAAGCAGCATTCGAGGGAAAGCAAACTGAGCTTGCTGATGTTATTAGAAAATACAACTCTCAACATGATGAGCTTATTCGCGCGACTGCTTCTTTATCTGATGCGGAGACCAAGATGGAGAAATTGACTTTGGAGAACGCCCAGGTCCAGGAAGAGAAAGCCTTAGCGGAGTCCTCATGTACACAGGCTAAAGTGGAGTTGGACAAAGTGCAGGTTTTGTTCCATGAAGCCACTGATCTAGCCGTGGCTGCAAACGAGAGGATTGCCTGGCTGATGGGCGATGGAGTTGCTGGGGTACGTCAAAAACTCTTGTATCTTCTCTACTTTGAAATGTGTTTTATATGCTCATTATTGTTTTGCGCAGGTGTTCAAACGTGTCTGGAACGATCCTGCGCTGACGGAAGTGATTGCGCGTATATCAAGTTCATCCGTGAAGCAGGGCATTAAGGTTGGTTTCTCTAAAGGCTTCGATCACTGCGCTGAAGGCAAAGACAAAGAATCCGGTCCCTACGAGAATGAAGCATATGATGATGAGTTGCTCAAAGCCTATGACGACTATGAGCACCTGAAGTTCGAAGTCTTCGACCTGTTGGAGGCCTGCGCGAAGACTGATGATCCTGCTGGGGAGTTGCGCAACTATTTCATCAAGTCTGATCGTCTTGGTGCGGAGCTCGCTGAGAAGGCGCAGACGGAAGATAAAGGTAAGGCTGTGGCTACTGATGCGGGGGCCGGAACATCCTCCACTGCTGAAGGAAAACGCGCAGAGGGCGCTGGGAGTGACGACATCTCCCAATATTTGAACCTTTAGTTTGATTTTGTTTATGAACAATTTTTATGTATCGTGGCTTGCATGTCCTTGTTGAACTCTTTGATTTTCTTGTATGTTAAACAGTGCAACTCCCTATGAATTTATGTTCCACGTGTGCATCGTGATCATTAGGTGATGTCATCTGATGTGCTTCTGACGCAGGTGACTGTCAGTCTGCCCTTGAAGTGACTGTTAGGACGGCGATGACAGGCCGCCTGTCAGTCTTCCCTAGGTACTCGAGTGGATTACCATTAATGGTAATTAATGATGGTAATCTCTCTCCTCTATATATAGTAAGTATAATCATCAGAATAGTTTATACCTTTATAAAATTTTCACCACTTTCTCTGAAAAAATGGCGTCCATAACTTCTAGCAGTATTCTGAATGTCAAAGAGATTTTGGCAGTGCAGGGTATTACCCTCTTGTCTTGTTATCCTGATCATGATTGTACTTCCACTGAAGCCCTTGATCGTTTAGCAGAACACTGTTCATTTTTGTTGTCTCAGGAGGACATGCGTCCAGATCATCTGGATGATCAAGGTACTGTTGATGGAAAACCCTTGAAGATGAAGAAGTTATCTGAACTAGGAGATGTGAAGAAGAAGAAGAAGAAGTCTTCCAAGAAGGTTACATGTTAGGATGTGAATATCCTATGTAGGAGTCTTCCAGTGAAGCTGTGTTTATCCTTCTTCTTCCTTTTTATTTTTTTGAGTGATTGTTTGATCACTGTGTCATGGGGTTTTAGTGTTTAGGGCCCCTCTTGTTTTGGTGATAATCATCTATGATTTTGGGATGTAATCTATATATGCTAGCCACCAGTTTGTATAAAAATGCTTTATTGCAATGTGAATGAACTTTGGAAATCAATTTCTTATTACATGATCATTGTAGTTTGTTACATGTAACATATACGTAACTGGGCTGCATTCCAGGTGCGTGGAATTGGTGAACCGTCTAGTCGTTCCAAAGCATATGCCCCTTTTCCCAGTACTTCTTGAACCTTGTAAGGCCCCTCCCAAGTTGGGGCCAGCTTTCCTGGTTTTTCTGCATTTGAGGCTTCATTACTGCGGAAAACGAAATCACCCACGCGGAAAGTTTGTTCTTTGACCCGCGCATTATAATATTTCTCCAACTGTCTCTTGTATGCGGCTTCCCGTACATGAGCTGAGTCTCTTCGTTCGTCCAAGAAATCTAGATTCATACGCAGCTCCTTGTCATTGTCGATTGACTCCGCAAGCAATACTCTTGGGGAAGGATTTGTAACTTCTGTTGGGATGACCGCTTCAGTTCCGTAAGTTAGGCTGAATGGTGTTTCCCCATTACTTGTTTTGGGAAGTGTGCGGTGGGCCCAAAGGACATGTGGTAATTCATCTACCCAACCGCTGCGCTTTGTTCCCAAGCGTGTTTTGATCCCCTCTACAATGCTTCTGTTTGCCCTTTCAACCTGTCCGTTTCCTTGGGGGTGCGCCACAAAAGTGAAGATTTGCTTGATTTTCATAGAATGAAGCCATTCTTGTAAGTGCTGGTCCGTGAATTGCGTTCCGTTGTCACTCACAATCTCCATGGGTAGTCCAAATCTGCAAATTATGAACTCCCATATGAATTTCTTGATATTGCGCCCATCGATCGTGGCCAGCGTCTTTGCTTCTACCCACTTGGTGAAATAGTCAATAGCGACCAATAGGTATTTTACATTGCCTGGCGCAGTGGGAAAAGGTCCCACTAAATCTATGGCCCATTTTTGAAATGGCCATGCTGCAGTGACCGGTACCAAATTATTCTTTGGCCTGAGTGTTCCTGGCGCATGTCTTTGACATGCGTCACATTTCCGCAGCTCTTTGACTGCGTCAAGGTGCATTCCAGGCCAAAAGTACCCAGCGTTCATAAGTTTCGCAACGACCATGCGAGGTCCTGCATGTAGTCCGCATGTACCTTCATGAATGTCTCGAATCAGGTATGTTGCTTCTGCGGAATCAACGCATCTGAGTAATGGCCCAAGGTAGGACCGCCGATACAGGATGCCATTATTTACCTCGTAATGCAAAGACTTGTGTTGTAGTTTCCTTGCTTCCGCTTTGTCTTCTGGGAGAACTCCCTTGGTTATGAAAGCCATTATTGGAGTAATCCAGGATTCCTTACCTGTTTGGATTACATTCGGATGGTTTGGCCAGTTTCTCGACTCGGATGTCTTTTGCCATGTGGTCGAATGCGGTTGACGCCATTTTGCTCAATGCGTCGGCTGGCTTGTTTTGACTTCTGCGGACATGGATGACTTTGCAGTAATGGAAATCCTTCATTAATTCCTTGGTATGCTGTAAGTACAGGACCATGGTTGGTTCCCTTGCTTCGTACGTGCCATCGATGTGGTTGGCGACTAACATTGAATCCACGTGTGCTTCAATGTGCTGTGCGCCCATCTTTTTCGCAATCCGCAATCCGGCAAGCAGAGCTTCATACTCTGCCTCATTGTTTGTTGTTTGGAACTCGAGCCGTATTGCGTATGTGTACTCTTTTCCCTCCGGTGTTATTAGGCGGAGGCCTGCGCCCGCGCCTTCATCATTACAGGCTCCGTCGGTATACAACTTCCATACCTGGGCTCCATCGGGTGTGATAGAACTGGACGCTGCCTCTTTGGTGCATTCCTCAATTTTATCTGCTGGGACCTCTGTTAGGAAGTCTGCGAGGACCTGTCCTTTGAAGGAGGGTCTTGTTTTGTACAAAATTGAGTGCTCCCCCAACTCTATTGCCCATTTTGCCAAACGTCCGGAGAGTTCTGGTTTCCGCAAGATGTCGTTGATCCGGAAGTCTGTGAGGACATTGATTGGATGTCCTTGAAAATACCTCCGCAGTCTCCTCGATGCGTGGACTAATGCCAGGACCAATTTTTCCATTTTCGAGTAGCGTGTTTCAGCATCTAGAAGCATGCGGCTAACATAGTAGATTGGGGTTTGGACCCCTTTCCGGTCAACCATGAGAACTGCCCTGATAGCCTTGTCTGTTACGGACAAATACAAGGTGAGTGGTTCCTTTGGTAGTGGAGCTGTGAGTGTTGGCAGGTTGCCCAGACACGTCTTCATTTCTTGGAATGCATTTTCTGCTTCTTTCGTCCAGTTGAAATTGGACCTTTTTAAACAATTCTTCAGCGTGTCCACGAAAGGAAAAGACTTGGACGCATAGTTTGACAGGAACCTGTTCAAAGCTACAAGCCGTCCCATTAACGTCTGTACTTCCTTGATTGAGGATGGTGAAGGCATCCGTTCGATTGCTTGAACCTTCTCTGGATTTGGACGGAATCCATCTTTTGTTACCAACACGCCGAGAAACTTTCCTTCCTCCATTCCGAAGGAACATTTCCCCGGATTAAGCTTCATCCGCACACTTCGTAACTGATCAAATGTTTTCTGTATGTCGAGTAACATTTGATCCTCCTCCCTGCTCTTGATCACCAGGTCGTCGACATATACCTCTAGGTTTACACCGATTTGTTTGACGAAGGCGGTGTCCATTAATCTTTGATATGTTGCCCCTGCATTTTTTAGCCCAAACGGCATTTTGGTGTAGCAGAAGGTACCCATGTCTGTGCGGAAAGCAGTTTTATCCTCGTCTTCTTTGGCCATTTGTATTTGATGGTAGCCCTTGTAAGCATCGAGGAAGCATTTGAATCTGTATGGCGCCAGAGAATCGACTTTTAGGTCAATTTCAGGCAGCGGGTAACAGTCTTTTGGGCATGCCTTGTTTAAATCTTTATAGTCGACGCACATGCGCCATGTGCCATTAGACTTCCCTACCATAACCGGGTTTGCTACCCACGTTTGGTATTTGCTTTTGCGCAGTATGCCGGCCTTCAAGAGTTCTTCTACTTGCTCGTTCATCGCCTTTGTTTTTTCTGGCCCCATGCTTCGTTTCTTCTGAACAATAGGCTCTGCGTTCTTGTAAACATTGAGCCTGTGCTCCGCGACGTGTCGCGGAACGCCGACCATGTCTGATGGTTTGAACGCGAAAATGTCCATGTTTTTTGTCAGCAGCTGTTTCAAATGAGTGCGGATGGGGTCAGAAATTGCATGGCCGATGACAACTGTTTGTTCCGGGAATAGAGGGTTAATAACCCATTTTTCCGGTTCGGTCCGAACAGTTGGTTTTGCTTGCTTTGAAGGCCTGGATGTTTCTGTTGCATGACACGTTTTATTTCCCCTGATGAACGCGACTCCTGTTCGCGTTGGGAAACCCATCATCTGGTGAGGTGTAGAAGCATTGCAGTTGAACTTTGCCAATCCCTCTCGACCTAGGAGGATGTCGTGTGAGGAATTGACTGGAAGTACGGTGAAGTCGCACGTTTCGGTGCGTGAATGTTTCCCGTCAGAGAGTGTTACCGGGAAAGTCAGCGTGCCCAGTGGGTAAATGGATTCATGAATGAAACCGGATATTGGTTCCGTTGTTGGTACTATCCTCTTTTTGTCCTCATCATCCAGCTGGTCAAAACACTGCTGGTACATGATATCGGTGCTACTGCCATTATCTAGAAACATGTATCGTGTTCGATAATGACCAACAACACCTGTTATGATTAATGGAGCTGTAGAGCATGCTCCGCCTTTTACCCTTGGCATAATCACCTGTTCTTCCTTCCAGGAATCGTTTCTTGCTTCGACGAAGGTACGCTTATGGCTTGCGCTCCTATGGATCATGTTGCATGTGTTGCGGGAGCCGCTGTAGACGTGATGTGCGTTGAGATTGCGTATCTTCTTTTGGGAGGGTTCTCCTGCTTCTGTGTTGTCCCTCTGCTTTCTTCTCATGTTTTTAACAAGATGTGTCAATTGACCAGATTTGATTGCGTTTTCGATTTCCATTTTTAAGCTATAACAATTATCTGTCATGTGACCGTGGTCTTCGTGGTATTCACAGTACTTTGACCTGTCCACGTTTTTCCTGTCACTGCGAAGCTCTTGTGGTTTTGGAAATTGAATCTGTTCTGTTTTCAGCACCTCAGATGGTGTTTTGGACAGTGGTGTCCAATCATAGTTCTTCTTTGAATGTCCCTTGTTATCACGGGATCCTCTGGAGCTCAGCATGTTTCTTGCGTCTTGTGAGGAAGAATATTTTCCCTCCTCAGCTGCGCCTGAGATTCTTGACCAAACGGACTGCTTACTTTTTCCTCTGTTATTTGATGGTCCGTGATGACCATTACCTTGCTGTGTGTTTTTGTTGCGCTGGAAAGAGCGCTCTGAAGACGCGTAGACTTTGGCAGCTTCAATTACTTCATCCCAAGCTTCCGATACGCCGTCTTTGCCGGTTAAGCATCTCATTAGATCATCATTTTTTACCCCGTGTATAAAGGCTGCGCGGGTAAGTTCTTCTCCGCATCCCAGTTGGAGCGCCTCCTTGTTGTATCTGACTATATAGTCTTCCAAAGACTCATTATCGTTGCGCGAACACAAAAGGATATGGGCTTTGTCCTTTTTGTGCTTGCGCAAATGAGAGAAATGGTTTTTGAACTTCCTTATTAAGTCATCGAAGTCAACGAGACTCCCAACTGGCAAACTTTCGTACCAAACTCTAGCTGCCCCGGTTAAAGTTTGTACGAACAAGTGGCACCAGGCTTGCACTGGCCATAGTTTGGAGCTGCCAGCACAGTCAAATGCGTGCAGGTGATCATCAGGATCACGCAGGCCATCAAATCTTCCAATGGTATTTGGTAATTTACATTCTTGTGGCATCGGTGCCTCTGCGATTCTTGCGCAGAACTTCGAACGTTCTGCGAAAGTTTTTGGTCTGTATGGCTTGTACAGATCATCATCTTTGGGAGCCAGGCTGCTGGCAACAGTTTTGGAATGTTGTCTCTTACTCGTGTCATGATACACTTCGTCCTCGGATTCGTAGCCGTCTGGTTCACCGTTCAGGTTGACGGGGTCCTGACCGTGAGTATTTCTACCACGGCCTCCACCACGTACCGCCTGACGGTGTCCCTTTGCGTGACGGCCACTGTTGTTCTTCTGTGGGGATTCTGAATCATCCCCGCTTAGGTCGAAACTCAACGCCTTCTGAGTCTTGAGTTTTGCTTGCTTCATTACCATCTTCTGGTATTCAGCAATCGTTTTTGAATTTTGTTGGGCCAACCATTCGTCCGGGTCAACCGAAGAAAGGTTGTCCTGTGCCTTTTTTCCTCCACTTGTTCCTCCCTTTGCTGGGTGGAATTGGAATGTAGAGGCTTGTTGCCTCTGGGCCACATTCTTGGTGATTGTGTTTGGCGTTACGTCTTGAATTTCTTCGTTGACTGTGGCCTCGGCATCAATGTTGTTGTTTCCATCCTTTGAGAAAGCCATTGTGCTAGTTTGAAAGATTGGTGTAACCGTATCGGATGGCGCCAATGAAGAAACAAATAGCCTCACCACCGATTAGGGAAGATAAGGTTATTAGTTGCTACAGAGTTGATCCTTCACTAACAGCTACGGCTTGGAGATACCTGCAAATAAGAGTGAAAGTATGGGTGTGGAGACGACTACTCGAAGTAGTTGTTTATGACAAAAACGGGGTGAATGGGGATACTATCTAGTATGATAGCTCTCCAGGTCAGTAGAAAGTGTCCTCTCCAATTGGGGATGTGATCCCTTTTATAGGAGAGTCCGTATGCCACCATTACCCAAGTCCTAACCGTGGTTAGGTTGTCTCCATCACCCTTAATTATGTCAATAAGGTGATATATGGAAAGCTAGATTAAAGGAATTAGTGGAATCGAGTACCGCCTTAACTGGCATGGTTACGTGATTCATGCATGGCTATTGACCATGCATGATATTCGCCTTGACCGGTCCTTGACTGTTGACTGTGCATTTAATGAGCTTTGACCAAATCCTGCGCATGTCTTTCTTCCGCGCGCTAGTGTTGTTCCGGGTTTGGGTATGCGGAATGGTCTATTCAGTACCCAATCCCATCAGTGATTTATAAAGACATAAAAAAAAGTGTGATGATGAAAAAATAGATTAAATTGTTAATGGTTGAGTGAGTATGCAAAGATGGATGCATCAAGTGTTGATCATCATTATTGAGGAGCTAATTAGTGGGGTGGTGAGAAGTTTTGAGTGTCCATGTGCTTAAATCGAGTTGGTTGGTTCATTTTTAAACCAAAGTGGTTGGTGTCACGTAATTGGGTTCTTTGTATATTTTGGAACATATCAATGGTTTATATGATGTATTGGGATGAGTATGAAAATATCTATTGCTCTGTTTTCATGGTTTCTAGAAAGTTTGAAGACCTTTATGCGACTTTATTAGTTGTCAACGAGGTTCATGCCCATTCGCAGTGCGGTGGAGATCGAAAGTTTATAAAATAAAACCAAAATTTAAGTAAATTTACTTCGTATGAGAAGAGACCGTAAGAAAATTTCAAACACAAATTTAAGAATTTAAATAAAAAAAGAAGGTTAGAATAAATATAATAGTTAAAAAAACATTAACACTTTACGTTTGTGCTTCAATGATTTATAACTTATCACACACAACTTGGTTTTATATAAAATTTACATGAAAACGTAGATAAAAATCAATGACATAACACCAATACTTTCAGATTTTAATGAAAACATATTTTAAAGTTGTAATTATAACACAAGAGTAATGTGAATGCAACATGTGCCATAATTTTAGTGGGTAGAAAAAAATACTAACCGCAAATTTGGAAGGCGAGAAATGAAAGAACGTTTAGAGGTACCGAAGCCAAGGTGTCTAAGGTGATTGGAAGCGTTAAGTCAATCTCGTTTTTGTGGTTAAAACATAGGTCTAGGTTTACAAACCTCCAATGGAAGGAATGGTGTAAGTTTCCTATGTACTGTGTATAGTTTGTAGGTTGGCGATCCTTGCTTTGAGGGCGCGCTTTCCTGTTTTTTAATGAAAGTCATGTTCCAAAAAAAAAAAAAAAAAGTATGGAGGGAACCTAAGTATAAGCTCAGGAGGGTTGGAATTGTAATGTAAGAAAACAGTGCATTTATTGGATTGTATTATACGTTTCAAAAGTTATCACTAGACTCGAAAGAATGGTAAAGCTCACACTCACACTTACAACTTTTGAATTTATTATTATTATTATTATTATTATTATTATTATTATTATTATTATTATTATTATTATTATTATTATTATTATTATTATTATTATTGAACAAAATTACGGAAATCAACCTTTATGTTTGGTTAAAACTGCAGGTTCTAACCTTTATGTTTCATTTGCACCCAAATCAACCTTTACCTATTGATTTACAATAGGTTTCAACCTTTATGACTAACTCCGTTAATTTTCTTGGTTAAGTCCCTTCACATGCAAGTCATGTGAGGGTATATTGGTACTTTCACCTCCTTCTTTTAAAATCTAAATACTAAATAAAAAAACAAAATAATTTAATTTAATATATTACGTGGGCTTCATTTTTACCAGAGAGAATGGGAGAGAGAGAATCGTACGGTTATTCGCTGCCTTTTTATTGTTGTTGCTGTTGTATGTTGATCTGTTTGGCGAGATTGGACGGTGGTCGAGAGAGAATTGTACGGATGATAATGGTGGTGTTGATGTTCTGAAACTGTTTGTCGGGGTTTGGGGAACGGGTGGTGTTGTGCTGTGGAAAAATGAAGTTGATCTGAAAGCCGAGGATGATGATGATGATGATGATGATGATGATGATGATGATGATGATGATGAGTGAGATCGTAGTACTGGTCCGCTTTTTCTTCGTGTAGATATTGTAGAAACCGCCATTGTTGTTGCTTTTGTTGTTTATGAAGTAAGAAATACACATAGAGAGAGTATTAAATGGCATCATCAATTGGCACTAGGCAGAGACCGATTGTCTCGAATGGTCCAAATCCCTCCTCACAAACCAAATAATACCTGGGTATGAGTTAAATGTTGTTATAAATTGGATCCTGATTTAAGGGTTATTGTTAAAGATGAGGGTCCGATTGAAAAGAGATTGCAAGATGTTTTTTTAGGTAAAGGGGGAGATTTTGTTTTGGAGAAGATTAGGTGTTAATTAACCTATGTTGGTGGGTGATTGTGGCGGGGATGGCGGTGGTTGATAGTGGCAGGTGATGGTAAGGGTAGAGGTTGATAGTGGTGGTTAATGGTGGTAGATGGTGGGTGTCAAAGTGAAGAAGAAGGGTTTGTATTTTTAAAATTTTTTGTTTTTTTCTTTTAACACAGGTAGGGGATGAGAAAAGACCAAACTTGTAACATCGCAAAATTTTCCCCAAATATTTTTTTATAAACGCCTTTATTTTTTTTTCATTTTATACAAATGTGGCAACGTCTTTATTTTTCCTCATTCACAACTTATATACATATATATATATATATTTAGATTTATAATAATAATAATAATAATAATAATAATAATAATTATAATTCAGTTTTGTTTAAAAAAAAAAAATATATATATATATATACTTAGACTGAATCCAGCTTCTGGCCCACTCCCCATTTTCCTTTTTGTTGTTTGGAGCCCAGCATCCGGCCCATTAAACCCAGCCCACCCAGCTAGCCCAAGCCCAAACCCCCCCTCCTTCAAATCTGTTAATCAAAAAAAATAAAATGTTTCACCCGGGAATCGAACCGGACCAACATCAGGCAACACACATGCACTCCACCACCTGAGCCACCACTTGCTTTTGATTTAAACTCGATTCGTATTATATTTAACCTCTTTTTAAATCGTGTCTGTGCTTTCTTCCTTCTAACAGCGAACAAGCAGCAGCAGCTTTATACCCATCGTTGACCAACCTATTAACGCGTTTTTAATCACAATCCGTTTTTGGAAACTAATTACCGGCTCTTTAAGCTTAATAATCACGCACGAATCAAATTCAAAACATTCCATTTGTGAGATAATCACGCGTGGATATTAATTTATTGGTCAAAACTTCTAAAATTCTAATTCGTGTGGGTTGCTATAAATTGATCGTTCCCTGTTAGCCTAAAGGAGCCGAACATCATACCACCATCCTCAATTCACCCTTCCATTCACTCAAAATAATCAAAATCGAAGATTTTTTTGACTTTCTCGTTGACTTCAGTTTTGGATAGCATTACAACTAGTAAGTTTCAATTGATTACATGCTATTGTTCTTTGATAAGGTCCGATCAATAACCCTATTGATACTGGGGTTATTGCTCGTCAATTAGTACAGTTGTGGATTTAGGGTTTTAAGGTTTATTTGGGGAAGATGACTCTGAGTCATGTCTGTTTATATATAACGCAAAACACAAACAAACACAACCTGATCCTCAGATCAGATGGTTGTGTCTTGGGCCCTATACACGAGCCACCCGGGTTCGAGTCCCGCGGGTGGCATCCTTTTTACCCTTTATTTTTTTAAATCAAATACTTATATATATAATACACTTAATTTTATAAATTCGTTTTTTTTTAAATATCAAAACCCTTTTATAAATTCCAAAAAAATTATATTTATCAAATCTAATGTAAAAGATTTAACTACAATTTTTAGTTTTCTGAAATTCATTTATTTAATATTTATAATAATTAAATCAATTTTATACAATTATATTTATAAAAATCCATTTATATATCAAAACAGTTTTATTAAATTCCCCAAAAATTATCCTAACTTTTTATAAAGTTAAACTTTACTGAAATAATTTTTAATTCAGTAAAATCATTTATTTTATATTTTTAAACAATTTTTGTTAGATTTAATCATAATTAATTCATAATAAATCCAATTTTCATCATTTTTGCACCAAAATTTTATACAAATTATTTTTAATCATTTAGAACAGAAATATGATTTTTAAATAAAGAATTCTTTAATTTTAGTATTTTTGAATATTAAAGTTATTAATTGGCTATTTATAAATAAATAGATTTAAAAATCTATTTTAAATGAAATAATTTTATAAAAATTATTTTATTGCTTCAAACACTTTAATGTGCACACTCAAAATCCAAATTTTATAAAAAGACTTTCTTTCATTAATTATCAAATTTTCTTTATTTAATTAACATTTTAAATTAAACTTAACAATTGATTATCCCCAAATCGAAACCCTAGGATACACATATTAGTTAAGTAGACTTAGACTTATTATATATTACCTCATTATAGGGTAATATTTGGAATCTTTTTGGACAACACAATTATCACATCTTTTCAACAAGTTAACATTTGCTAAGGTGAGTTTTACATAGCCCCTTTTATTTATCACCATTTTTGGGGTGAAACATGTTATAACATTATCATTGCAATTCAATCATCAATGTGTCTATGTGTTTTCTATGTTGCATTATGTCTTGAGCATGATTAGAGTAAGCACCATTCTAGCATAATCATTAACATTGATCAGCCGGCGGTATACATTGATAGATCTATTGGACTGACAATCCCACCCGGATACGTGCCTCCTACAAAGGTTACGTGGGTGTTTGTTATCGTATAACATATTGGACCATGAGCGTATGGTATGTATCATTTTATAACAGTCATCAGGGTTGATTATGCACTCGATTTATTTCTAGTATGTTCTCACATATGGACTAGATTGACATGACACATGAATTGCACATCATTCTTACTCAATTATCAAAAACCTATGTAATTCTCACCAACTTTTGTTGACCCAAAAACATTTTCAACTTAACATGTTTCAGGTTCTACTTGCTTGAAGATTTGTATTGATGCTTGAAGATATGTGTATAGTTTCAATCAATTTGATGTACAAATTCTAGAACATTTGTATGTAAGTTATTTAAATCATTTATGGAATCTATTATTCACCATGAGCTACTGAACAATCATCATTACGTGACATCCCGATGTTTCCGCCATCGGTTGGGGTGTTACAGATTGGTATCAGAGCCATGGTTATAGGGAATTAGGTTATTAGAAAAATAATCTAGTCTATAACCATAGGATTTAACCAGTACTTGCTCTTTTTGCTTGCTAATCTCTATCTCCTACTTCTTATCCCTACAAGAAGGTTGCTCTCCATCACTGGATTCACTCTTAGACTAATAAGACGAAATCCTCAGGTTTAACCTGAACCACCTTGAGATCCCGTCGAAGTTCTAGATTTTAATAACGAACACGTGCAATCTGGAAGGGTGAACGCCTGTATTCTGAGTCTTCTGTCTAGGCTGGCATTGCGCATATATCCCAATCAGACGAGGGACCCGGATGCCTACCTGGGAATTCTCGGGATGAGTGTTCACTTATAGGCTAAAGCATGTCTTCATATGTTATTAAAATTTGGAATCTTTGATAAGTCAACGTTTTCGTTTATTCGTTTTAATTAATGAGTAAATGATTACATTCCTTGTATCACCTCATTCATTTCATGCCTTCATTGTGTCCCTTACGGATCATGTCCCCACGTCGTAGCACTCGCAATAACAGTGGTGAAAACCAAGAGGAAAGTAGCAACAACCACAACACCAACCACAACAACAACAAAAACAACAAAGGTGTTGATGCCCGACTGGCTGCGATTATCCACAACCCTGCTCAGGTTACTACTCCTAATCATCCTGGTAAATACAACTATGGTCAATGCTATGAATGTGGAAACCCAAATCACTTCCGTAACCGATGCCCTAAACTAAACCAAGATCAAAACCCTCTAGCTACTTAACAGCAAGTCCCACCATTTGAATGTTGTTTGCTTTTAATTCTTTGTATTGACACTTTATGGATTCAAGTAATAAATTCAAGTAATATCATAACATCTGCATGCATATTTGTTTGAATGTGAACTGATTGCTATATCTATGATCATACTTGCTTACTTGTACAACAGTTAGTTGACTACCAAACAATCTACTCAACGGTTGGTAGAGGTCATCATGTCTTTCCAACAGTCGGGAGAGGCCCTACCACCTGCTCAACGACTGGTGGAGACTATCAGACCTGCTCAACAATCGGTAGAGACATAGAAGGACACAAAACCTTAATGTAAGGTAAATTGGTGATTGCGGTCCGGAACGTAATCATGAATTTACAGGTACGTTAAGGTGGTGTGGAATACTATCAAGATTTTCAGTAGTTAACCAAATGTAAACATTAGATATCTAGTAGTTCATTTAGTAGCTCAACTCACACGTGACACGCCTCTTATCCACGCTATCCGAGACAGGTTACTCTATTCATTGTCATGCCCTAACATAAAATTTTTCAAGTCACACTTGTCCTAAATTTTATCCAATCCCCTTTCAACCCTGTGTTTTCAATAAACTTCGGGACGAAGTTTTCAAAAGTAGGGGAGACTGTAACATCGCAAAATTTTCCCCAAATATTTTTTTATAAACGCCTTTATTTTTTTTTCATTTTATACAAATGTGGCAACGTCTTTATTTTTCCTCATTCACAACTTATATACATATATATATATATATATATATTTAGATTTATAATAATAATAATAATAATAATAATAATTATAATTCAGTTTTGTTTAAAAAAAAAAAAATATATATATATATATACTTAGACTGAATCCAGCTTCTGGCCCACTCCCCATTTTCCTTTTTGTTGTTTGGAGCCCAGCATCCGGCCCATTAAACCCAGCCCACCCAGCTAGCCCAAGCCCAAACCCCCCCTCCTTCAAATCTGTTAATCAAAAAAAATAAAATGTTTCACCCGGGAATCGAACCGGACCAACATCAGGCAACACACATGCACTCCACCACCTGAGCCACCACTTGCTTTTGATTTAAACTCGATTCGTATTATATTTAACCTCTTTTTAAATCGTGTCTGTGCTTTCTTCCTTCTAACAGCGAACAAGCAGCAGCAGCTTTATACCCATCGTTGACCAACCTATTAACGCGTTTTTAATCACAATCCGTTTTTGGAAACTAATTACCGGCTCTTTAAGCTTAATAATCACGCACGAATCAAATTCAAAACATTCCATTTGTGAGATAATCACGCGTGGATATTAATTTATTGGTCAAAACTTCTAAAATTCTAATTCGTGTGGGTTGCTATAAATTGATCGTTCCCTGTTAGCCTAAAGGAGCCGAACATCATACCACCATCCTCAATTCACCCTTCCATTCACTCAAAATAATCAAAATCGAAGATTTTTTTGACTTTCTCGTTGACTTCAGTTTTGGATAGCATTACAACTAGTAAGTTTCAATTGATTACATGCTATTGTTCTTTGATAAGGTCCGATCAATAACCCTATTGATACTGGGGTTATTGCTCGTCAATTAGTACAGTTGTGGATTTAGGGTTTTAAGGTTTATTTGGGGAAGATGACTCTGAGTCATGTCTGTTTATATATAACGCAAAACACAAACAAACACAACCTGATCCTCAGATCAGATGGTTGTGTCTTGGGCCCTATACACGAGCCACCCGGGTTCGAGTCCCGCGGGTGGCATCCTTTTTACCCTTTATTTTTTTAAATCAAATACTTATATATATAATACACTTAATTTTATAAATTCGTTTTTTTTTAAATATCAAAACCCTTTTATAAATTCCAAAAAAATTATATTTATCAAATCTAATGTAAAAGATTTAACTACAATTTTTAGTTTTCTGAAATTCATTTATTTAATATTTATAATAATTAAATCAATTTTATACAATTATATTTATAAAAATCCATTTATATATCAAAACAGTTTTATTAAATTCCCCAAAAATTATCCTAACTTTTTATAAAGTTAAACTTTACTGAAATAATTTTTAATTCAGTAAAATCATTTATTTTATATTTTTAAACAATTTTTGTTAGATTTAATCATAATTAATTCATAATAAATCCAATTTTCATCATTTTTGCACCAAAATTTTATACAAATTATTTTTAATCATTTAGAACAGAAATATGATTTTTAAATAAAGAATTCTTTAATTTTAGTATTTTTGAATATTAAAGTTATTAATTGGCTATTTATAAATAAATAGATTTAAAAATCTATTTTAAATGAAATAATTTTATAAAAATTATTTTATTGCTTCAAACACTTTAATGTGCACACTCAAAATCCAAATTTTATAAAAAGACTTTCTTTCATTAATTATCAAATTTTCTTTATTTAATTAACATTTTAAATTAAACTTAACAATTGATTATCCCCAAATCGAAACCCTAGGATACACATATTAGTTAAGTAGACTTAGACTTATTATATATTACCTCATTATAGGGTAATATTTGGAATCTTTTTGGACAACACAATTATCACATCTTTTCAACAAGTTAACATTTGCTAAGGTGAGTTTTACATAGCCCCTTTTATTTATCACCATTTTTGGGGTGAAACATGTTATAACATTATCATTGCAATTCAATCATCAATGTGTCTATGTGTTTTCTATGTTGCATTATGTCTTGAGCATGATTAGAGTAAGCACCATTCTAGCATAATCATTAACATTGATCAGCCGGCGGTATACATTGATAGATCTATTGGACTGACAATCCCACCCGGATACGTGCCTCCTACAAAGGTTACGTGGGTGTTTGTTATCGTATAACATATTGGACCATGAGCGTATGGTATGTATCATTTTATAACAGTCATCAGGGTTGATTATGCACTCGATTTATTTCTAGTATGTTCTCACATATGGACTAGATTGACATGACACATGAATTGCACATCATTCTTACTCAATTATCAAAAACCTATGTAATTCTCACCAACTTTTGTTGACCCAAAAACATTTTCAACTTAACATGTTTCAGGTTCTACTTGCTTGAAGATTTGTATTGATGCTTGAAGATATGTGTATAGTTTCAATCAATTTGATGTACAAATTCTAGAACATTTGTATGTAAGTTATTTAAATCATTTATGGAATCTATTATTCACCATGAGCTACTGAACAATCATCATTACGTGACATCCCGATGTTTCCGCCATCGGTTGGGGTGTTACAAAACTACCCTCACATGGCTTGCATGTGAGGAGACTTAACCAAGAAAATTGACGGAGTTAGTCATAAAGGTTGGAACATGCAGTAAAATCAATAGGTAAATGTTGATTTGGGTGCAAATGAAACATAAAGGTTGGAACCTGCAATTTTGGCTAAACATAAATGTTGATTTATGTAATTTTGTCTTATTATTGTTGTTGGTGTTGTATTACAGTATGAGATAAGTAACGGTTGAATAAACTTGGGAGAATTTTTTTATTTCAATATTTGAGAAAATTTCAAAATATTACAGTTTGCAACCCAGGTTTGATAATGGATCTTACGCAGAATACCTGCATTCAGCAATTCTGTAACTTGTTCGTTCATGGCTCTCGTTTTCTCTGGACCCATGTTGCACTTCTTCTGAATGATTGGCTCTACAGACTTATACACATTGAGTATGTGCTCTGCTATGTGTCGCGGAACTCTAACCATATCCGTTGGTTGAAAAGCCAATACATCCATGTTCTTGATAAGCAATTGTTTGAGATGAGTGCGGATGGTGTTCGAGATTACAGGGCCAAGAACTACTGTCTGCTTTGGAAGTTTAGGGTTGAGAACCCATTTTTTCGAATCTATGCAGACAGTTTGCTTTGCAACTTTGAGAGGTTTATGTGCTTCAGAGCTGTGGCAGTCCTTGTTTCCTCGGATAAACGCCACACCTATTCGGGTCGGGCAACCGACCATCTAAAGTGGTGTTTATGCATTGCAATTGAACATGGCCAACCCCTCGCGCCCTAAGAGCAAGTCGTGTGATGTATAGACCGGCAAAACCATGAAATCACAAACTTCTGTTCTTGAATGTTTTTCGTCTAAGAGGGTGACGAGAAACGTAAGCATTCCAAGAGGAACGATCATCTCATGTATGAACCCCGAAATTGGCTCCAACACTGGAACAAGACGAGCTTTATCTTCATCATCCAGCTGATTGAAGCACTGCTCAAACATAATATCTGTGCTATTACCATTGTCAAGAAACATATACCGCGTACGGTAATGTCCGATGATGTAGTGATGATCAATGAAGCTGTTGATGACGCGCCCTCTCATACCTTGGGCATGATAATATCATCCTCTTTCCAAGCGTTGTCATTTGTTTCTGCAAACGGACACATGTTTTTGGCATTGTTTTGTACCATGTTACAGTGATGGTACGGGGCACCTTGGATGTGGTGTGTGTTGTGATTG
Organism: Ambrosia trifida; assembly: GCA_028751855.1. Lineage (NCBI taxonomy): Eukaryota > Viridiplantae > Streptophyta > Magnoliopsida > Asterales > Asteraceae > Ambrosia > Ambrosia trifida. The sequence continues at coordinate 10,830,695 of CM054131.1, forward strand.
CTGATGCGTTTTTGAGAGCCTTCAACGCTTGACATTCTATACCAAATGAGTGAGTTGTCTTGACTTTAATGCATTTTCAATTTCCATCTTCAAGCTGTAACAGTTGTTAGTGACGTGGCCATAATCCTCGTGGTACTCACAGTACTTTGTTGTGTCAACATTCTTCCTTTTGTGGCTTAGCTCTTTCGGCTTCTTGAATTGTATTTGCTCTGTCTTCAAGACTTGAGAATGTGTCTTTGTAAGCGGTGGCCAATCATAGTTCTTTTTGGATTGACCCTTCTGATCACGTGGGTGTTTGTTGCTCAAATAATTGCGGGCATCTTGAGAAGAAGAGTATTTTCCTTCATCTTCGGAGTTGGAAATACACATCCAAACAGACTGCTTGCCTTTACCTTTGTTATTGTAATTGTTGTTGTTGTTGTTGTTATTATTATTATTATTATTATTATTATTATTATTATTATTATTATTATTATTATGGAAACGACGCGCTTGGCGGAAAGATCGCTCAGAGGCCGCGAAAAATTTAGCAGCTTTGATTAATTCATCCCAATAAGTTGGGATACCATCTTTCCCAGTAAGACACTTCGTTAATTCCCCACATTGAATGTAAGACCCATTCCAAATGATTAAGATCTCCATTGCGATTAACATTCAACTACCATGTTTATTATCGTAATCACAAGACGTTTCATACAATCAACATGATTCGAATTCATTATTAAAAGTGTATTAGGTTCCATCTATATGAACTCGTGTTATTTAGAACCAAATGCAAAACACGAATGCGGAAGCTTGAGTTTTGTATGCGTTTGATTCTCCATACGAGCGCTTGATCATCCTTCCAAGCCATTCCCGAATCATACCTAAAGTTTTAACCAAGTAAAAACCAAGTATAGTTAGCTAAGATGCGTTAAAGTTGATAAAACATATGTTAAAGCGACCAAAACCCAAAGATTGGGCTAGGTGAGTGTCACACCACGCCTATGGCGGAAACACGTGGCGCGACGGTTCAAGAGGATTAAGCCAAGATTAATGCAAACCACAATAATAATTAAACAAACGGGCATTTATTCAACGCCGAAAATCATGTCAAATTATTCGTACATAATCTTAAATTGTTTTTGAAATAAATAAGGAGGCTCCTCCCTATATCCCGAAGTCCATGGGATAGAGAGATGAGACCCCTTTATGACATTCCAACGCCCGTCTTGGAGTTTCCCCCGACCCTGCTTGCCACGCTAACCTTCATCAGTCAATTACCTGAAAGATATGTTTGAAAATCGTCAATATATAAATATTGGTGAGTTCACAGGTTTTGATTTAATAAAACTTTATTAAGTGGGAATATCCTTGTTATGACATTTATAGGAGTTGCAAAGTCCTACAATTTACTTGAGCCTATAACCAAACCAAGACAATTAACAATGCCCCCGCCCCAAGTCGTTACTCGGTATTCCTACGACTTGATTTCAGAATACGTGCACCCCAGGCATACGCCGATGCATAATCGACGCTATCGATTAGGGGTGGGCCTTGTCAGGCACCAATAGTACTATCCAAATATTCCTTTGGTTTCACTTTCCTGAATTAATGATTATAGTGGGGAGGTCTCAACCCCGAGTGGCGATCACAACTCAAGTATCCAACCCGTCATACAAATCCCAACATATCTTTCCCCCGTAAAAACGTTAAATAGTTTAGAAATGGGGCCGTGAGACTCACCTGTAACTGTGCCCGGCTCAAAGAAGAAAATAGTAAAGTTTGTGATCCCGCACCTACAAATGTTCTAGGCGTATAAGTCACTACACCTATGGTGTATGTGCCTTGGCAAGTTGTACACCCAACTTCCCGACCACGTTTTATCCCAATTCCCGTTTAATAGTTTCGTATCCTAGGTTCATTGGCGACGGATTACCCTTTTCTTACAAGTCATATATTATTCTTGTTAATATTCTTTGTGACTTGTATACTATTATTCTCGACACGACTCTACCCAACGTATAATTATTTTCCCATTTAAATAATTATACTTAGGATCGTTTCGCTCGATATAATATGATTTCTCATTACCCGACCCGACTCACTTTGCCACATATTTATTTTCCCATTCAAATAAATATGCTAAGTTCTTGTCGTTTGGTAATATATTCTTAACGCCCGACTAGACTCACCACACCGTACATTTATTTTCCCATTTAAATAAATGTACTAGGATCTTGTCGGTCACTCACACGCTCGCAGGTATATTTCACCTACTCGTTTCGGTTTTCCTTCTTGCATATCCATTTTCCCATTCAAATAGATATACTAGAATTTCGTCGAAAACGAGCATATGTACATATACCATCGTGTGGATACTACTTGTTAAGTTCATGTGTCGTTTAGCGTTTTTAATTCGTTACGTTGTGTTTTCCTTTCCCCACGAATATTCTTTCTACACTTAGGAAAGTGTTTCGCACGTTTCACCCTTGTTATATATATTTTATTTCCCTAAAATATATATGTATATCTTTATCTTGTCGTAACGGCATTTTTCTCATATGTCCGTTTACGTTAGCTCATGTAACTAAGTTTGTTAGTTAGCGTTTTTCATATTTGTTTCCATTGCGCGTTCTTATGGAAGTGTTATTCCTACTTCCGATTCCGAACGTTTATTTCTTGGAAAAATATACTTTGTATGTTTTAGCCCAACTTGTCCAACTTGTAACCCAAAAATGTTTCCGATACTTTTATATTCCCATTTATATAAAAGTATTCATTTTTGTATAAGTTTTTCAAGTTTTAACCTTTGTTCAACATTTTTATAAAAATCTCTATTTTATAAACATCCTTATGTTAATACAAGTCCATATTTTTATAACTTCCACTTTTATAAAAATACACTTTTTATGCAAAATACCCAAGTATGTTACTAGTATTTACCAAATCAACCTTGGAAAATTATTACTTATACTTTTGACACCAAACTTTCCATTATTGCATTTTTGGACTAATAGTTTCTAAAATATTCATTTTAGTCCTCTAACTTTCAAAGTTACAACATTAGCCCCTTAACTTTCAAATGTTGCATTTTTCTACTCTAACTTCCAAAGTTAGCATTTTTCACCCAAATTAGTGGACTTTGAAGACCCATTTTCTTAATGCTTAGTTGTTTTTACTTCATTTCACTTTTAATGATCTTATAATCCATCCTAGATGCCATTAACATGTTTGTTCCATACTTTTATCCAAAACATCAATTTTTCACTTATTCAAGTGAGTGGACTTTGAATATGGAACTTTTTCATCTATGGTTATTTAACCCATTTTAATCCATTTTTGTCATTAACATATCATCTTATGATGATTAAAATCATCTTCCATCTCATTCAAGTCCTTCTCATTAATCATACCCAAATCATCATCTTTCTCAAGTGTATGTGCATTTCATCATATTTTCTCCAAATACTACATTTATTAATATAAATCCAAGATTCATTTAAGTTATTATTATTCTTCCATTTTTATTCTAACAAAACACATTAACTTTATAAAATCCATTTTATTACCCATTAATGTACAACTTGCTTTCAATAGCACAAAACATGAACATTTAAGAATAAAAACAATGTAATACTTACTACTAGCTCAAGGCTAGGGAAGACAAAAACCTTGGATTTGGGTGGGGTTTAATGTGTTCTTCCAATGGGTTAAGCTCCAAGTTCTTGAACACACAAAGAGGGCTTTGAAGGAAGATGATTTAGAGGTGATTTGGAAGTATAAAAATTGAAAGAGAAATGTTAATGTAGATGTGCAAACCTACGGCCAAGAGGAAGAAGGAAGAAGAAATTTTTGTGATTTGTTTCAAGTGTCTTCTCAAGTGGCTTATAATCTCACCTTCAAATCTTGCAAAGATCACCTAATATCTTTCTTAGATTATGTAATATCTTGGAAGGATTTAGAGGATTGCACTAGATATGGAAGAAATCCTTGGAAGATTATAATGAGGGTGTTTGGCCGAGTTTAAGAGAGAGAGAGGAGAGGATTAGTTAGTTTTCTTGGCCAATGAGAGTCCATGCATGATCATGATTAGTTCTAATTATTAGATATTAAGGAGGTGAAGGGTTTAAAGGAGATAATGAAAGATATTACCCATTTTGGGTGGGCCATGGCCGGCCCCCAAGAGATATGGGTGGGGTCCACTTTGCCAAACATTGTCTAATATTATGTTTAAGTTAATCTCGTTCGGGTACCGTCCGGGTATTCTTGGGTTTTTAACCGTGTGTCACCCGAATATTAAAATACCATTAATATTCCTTAAATTTTGCCCAGTTAAATTTCTGATAATTTATTTCGGCTTTTGCCGGGTGAAATTACGTGCTACGCGCGTATCGGGTGCGGTACGCGCACTTTATTCGTTACCGGGAGATTTGTACAATAAGCTTTCACGTATGGATTTGGGTTTCCAAAACTCGTTATATTTTGTGAAAATATTATTTATTTTGTATTCCGGGTGTCCGGAGTTCGTTTCGCTTATTTAATTTTTACCGGGTAATCGCCAGTGTCCATACCGGATAGATTTGCTTGCGCATGATCCTATCATGCTTTGCTATTAAACTTATGCATTCCTATGCATTATTTGGGAACTTCTATCTTTCTAAGGCCTCAGTTAAACAGTCAGCAGATAATTACGTTTAATTACGTTAATTGCGTTTAATTAATTAGTACGGAATTACCTTAATTTTGCCGATTGTTACAGTGAGGCCCTCTCCGTACCCTACGGCCATATGGACAGGGGTTACGGCCATCACTTTCTGAATTTTTTTTTTTGCTTTTTTGGTCGTAGCCTACGGCCAAAGGCCATAGGTTACGGCCAACAACCTCTGCCCGGCTCGTTTTCGTGCAACTATCTTGCACCAATCCAACCCGTATGCACTTTTCCATTCTTGGGAGTCCTAGGCTCAACTTTGGTGACTTGTTTAATCCTTTTCTCATGGTTTAAAAACTTGTTTACTTTTGTCATTTATAAAAATTTGAAAGTAAGATGGTTTTCGATGATCTTTCTATTGACAAAGCATCCCTTTAAATAGGGAAGAATACATGAATACTTTTTCATCTATACAAGGAAACATACTATGAATATACAATTACAATCAATCACAATTACTCTGGTCAAACATTCTAAATGTAATATATGTTGGTTAATACTCCCCCTTAGTTTGAGCGGCCGTTAGGAAGAAGGCTAAAGTTGATCCTGAAAGACTGAAACAATTGTCGTGGAAGTCCCTTGGTGAAAATGTCTGCATACTGAAGAGATGATGGGACGTGAAGAACTCGTATGTGACCAACACAGACTTTCTCTCGAACAAAATGTATATTTATCTCAATATGTTTGGTTCGTTGATGCTGAACTGGGTTATCTAATAGATAAACAACAGACACATTGTCACAATACATAATAGTAGCCTGTCGAAGTGGTAAGTGAAGTTCGAGGAGCAAATTGCGAATCCACGTGGCTTCGGCGACGACATTTGCGACTCCCTGATATTCTGCTTCTGCACTAGATCTAGAAATGGTCGGCTGGCATTTAGACGGCCAAGATATCAAATTATCTCTAGGAAAAACACAATATCCACTTGTCGAACGACGAGAATCTGGACACCCGCCCCAATTTGCATCAGAATAAGCGACTAACGACTGTGTATTGGAGCGGACAATGCGTATCCCATAATCAATGGTGCCCTGAAGATACCGAAGTACGCGCTAGATAAAAGCAAAATGTGGATCATGTGACTCATGCATGAATAAGCAGACCTGTTGAACAGCATAGGAGATATCGGGAAGAGTAAATGTGAGATATTGAAGTGCTCCGGCGAGACTGCGATATAACGTAGGGTCCGCGAACAAAGGACCATCAGTGGCACCGAGTTTAGCATTAAGATCAACGGGTGTTGCACAAGGTTTACAGGATGACATAGAGGCTCGTGAAATAATATCTTTGGTGTATTGTGTATGGTCCAAGAATAAACCTGCTGATGTATGTGTAACATGAATACCCAAAAAATGATGTAATGGGCCCAAATCTGACATAGCAAACTCTCGTGAGAGTGTGCGTATAATATCCTGTAATTAGTCATTAGATGAGGCCGTAAGAACAATATCATCCACGTAAAGTAACAGATACGTAGTCTCAGTGCCGCGGGTGAGTATAAATAATGAGTTGTCACACACACTGCTTTTGAACCCATGTGACAAAATGTAAGTCGCAAAACGAGTGTACCAAGCTCGTGGGGCTTGTTTGAGCCCATACAACGACTTTTTGAGCTGGCATACATAGTTTGGATACCTACGATCCACGAATCCTGGCGGCTGATGCATAAACACAGTTTCATTCAAATGTCCATGTAAAAAGGCGTTCTTCACATCCAATTGATGGATTGGCCAGGAGCGAGAGACAACAATGGATAAAACTGTCCGTATGGTGGCCGGTTTAACAACCGGACTGAAATTGTCCTCATAATCAATGCCCACAGTTTGAGATTTCCCGTTAACGACCAATTTTGCCTTGTAACGTTACAAAGACCCGTCTGATTTAAACTTGTGGCGAAAGAGCCACATACAACGTATAACAGGGCGATTTAATGGTCGTGGTACAAGCTCCCAAGTATCATTCTCCTGCAAAGCACTAAATTCTGATTGCATGGCACGTAACCAATTAGGGTCGACAAAGGCTTTTGGGTATGTGTTTGGGACAGGAGATATGGTAGAGGAGAGTAGAGTGTGTCGGGCTTTGGACCGGGTAGTCATATGGTGGGTGTTAGTGGGCTGGTTTGATTATGTGGGTTGTGGTTGTTGGTGTTATGCCGTAGCAGGTTGGGAAGGATGTGGGGCAGACGCATGCTGCTGGGAGGTGGCTGTGGGTGCGGCTGGCTAGGGACTAGCAACTACTGAATTAGAAGCAGCTGTGGATGCAGCAGAAGGGGCTGCAGTAGGTGCCGCTGTAGCGGCTGTAGTAGGGTCAGGAGGCTGCTGTTGAGCAGCAGTGACTGGTGGGTTATTGGGTTTCGGGCGACGTGTGTAATGGTGTTGATAAGGGGAGGTGGTGTGAAGAGTAGGTGGTCGGGGGGGGGGGGGGGGGTGAGGTGGAGAACGTAAAGCCAAGGGGTGTTGGGTCATCAAGGAACGAGTAGGAAGCGGATGGGGTGGGCAAAGTGAAGGGAAAAACAGTCTCGTCAAAGGTAACGTGACGAGAGATGGAAACTTTATCGGTGGTTGGGTCGAAACACCGGTATCCTCGAAAATCGGGAGGATATCCAAGAAAAATGCAACGGATAGAACGAGTGTGGAGTTTGTGAGGTTGAGTGGCGGAGGTGTTGGGGTAACAAGCACACCCGAACACACGAAGGTGTTCGTAAGTCGGGTGACGAAGATAAAGGGCAAAGGTTGGGGTAAAAAAGTTGAGACGTTTAGTGGGTAAGATGTTGTGAAGATAAGTGGCGGTATGGAGAGCCTCCACCCATAATGATGGTGGAAGGTTGGCATGAATAAGAAGAGAGCGGATTATGTCATTTAAGCGACGAATCATCCGTTCTGCTCTTCCGTTTTAAGATGATGTTTGTGGGCACGAGAAACAGAATAACAGGCCATGTTTGTATTTAAGCGGGTACACCCAAACGAAGTGGGAAAAATTATTTATTAAGACCATGTAATATTTATAACCACTTTTACTAATGACTGGAGACGTCCATAAATCACAATGTATTATGTCAAAGGGAGTAAACGTAAAAGAATTAGATTCATAAAATGGTAAACGTTTACTATTAGATAAAGTGCAAGAATGACATAAATTGGAACTCTTATTGTGATTACATAAAAAACCAGAACGTCTACTAAGAATGTCTAGAAGTTGAGTCCCCGGATGTCCTAGACGCTCATGCCAAGGTTGAGAGGAAGTAGCTAGAAAGCAGGCTTGTGGCGGGAGAGTTAGTGGAGTGATTGGGTAGAGATTTCCCGTGCTATTGTGGCGGGAAAGGAGCCGTCCAGTTTGTAGGTCCTTCAAAGAAAACCCAAACGGGTCAAATTCAACTGAGACACTATTATCACGAGTGAAACAACGGACAGAAACAAGATTTTTTTTATAATGTTTGGGCTGCAAAGTATATTAGGTAAGATATAGGTGCGGTTATGGATAGGAAGAAAGCCCGTGCCAGAACCTTTGATTGGTAAACATTGACCATTGCCAACCAATAATTTAGTGTGTACAGGAGATTGATCAGGGATAGAAATCATACCTCGGTTTTCGGTAACATGTCCTTCTACGCAGTGTCCATGACTGTGTTAGGGTCCGTGTAAGTGAGATTCATGGAGTTGAAAGTTGCGCTGAGATCTGAAGGACAGAGGGCATCAAATCATGTGGGCCCACCCGAGTATGGGTCGTAACCAGCCTGGTTAGGGTAACCGAGATAATTGACAGATGGGGCGTTGGGTCTCCAAGATTGTTGGTTTAGGTATGGGCAAGGTGGAGTGTTCCACCAGGCCCATTGTGGATAACTAGGCTGACCCGTAGGATTCTGAAAAGCTTAATGAGATGAGCCAGACCTACGGTAACCACGGCCACGAACCCCACGCCCACGGCTGTTCTGACTTCGTCCCCGTCCCCTGTTCCGATTAAAAGAAGGCTGCTGCAGATTATTTGGCTGCTGAGAATCAGCCGGCGGTTGTGATGTTGGTTTGGTCGGGTTTGCTGCGGTGTTTTGGGTGACAAGGACAGGGGTATTTGGTTGTGTTCGTGCCTCTTGGCGAAGGACTTCATCATGTAACATGGATCTTGCAAGGTCCCAGTCCACGTTTTGAGCATGGATTAATTGGGCAGTGGTATCAAACTCTTTGGAAAGGCCACGAACAAGTTGTAAAACCAACCTGGATTCGGTGATTGGGTGATCCACATCAGCGACTTGATTTGCCAATTTTTTGAGTTGTTGGCAATAGTCATCCATAGATGAGCAGGCGGCTAAAGTGAGGTTTACAAATCGGGTCTCTAAGGCGCCTGCCCTGGCTTGTTTGTTGCTGCAGAAGTGTTTCTCCAAATGTATCCATGCTTCTCTACCCGAAGCCTCCATGTCAAGAACACATCCGAGAAGATCATCGGACACGGTGCTAAATATCCACTGACATACGAGGGCATCAAGTTCTTTCCAGGTCTCATATTCAGGGTCAGTGGATATGGGTTTGGGTGTGTCATCGATGTGGTTGAGGACCTTATACGCAATCGCGTGGAATTTAAATAACTTAACCTAAGAGGTGTAAGTTACCTTCGTTCCATCGAGAGTGCGAATCTTGGATTGGATATTGGATACGGAATAGGCAGGGTGTAAGGGCGAGGCAGCAGGTTTGGAAGAAGAAAGAGTTTCAGAATCAGGTTTGGCCATGGCGAATTATCTGCTGGAAAAAAGGGAATTAATCGGTTGCAGGGTAATGATAGGTTAGCTGGAAAGTGTGGCGGCAGGGAGGTGTATTAGGGTTTGTCTGACAGATGCTCTAAAACAAGAGATGCGCTAAAAGAAGAGATGCGCTAAACAAGAGATGCGCTAATATCTAAGGGAAGGAAAGAAAAAGGGTATTCAAGAGTCGTGGCTCTGATACCATGAAAGTAAGATGGTTTTCGATGATCTTTCTATTGACAAAGCATCCCTTTAAATAGGGAAGAATACATGAATACCCTATCACCTATACAAGGAAACATACTATGAATATACAATTACAATCAATCACAATTACTCTGGTCAAACATTCTAAACATAATATATGTCGGTTAATAAAATTAACGTGACCCATTAGGAGTTCGATTAGCAAAAGGTTTCTTTCGAGGAAACATCAAGTGTACGGATTCAAACTTCCATAGCCCCTTGATCATTCTATTGTCTCAAAATCTTCCCTTTGCACACTCTTGTCCTATGAGGTACCAAATACTACAAGATGGGCAATTGTTATCTAGTCGAGTCTTATCCTTGTTACCATTGAGGCGAGAATCCCACAACTATGATTCTTTCGATCAATTTCATAGGTTATTCCCTTGCCTGGTCAACTCGTGGAAAGACTTAACTATAGATACACGTATCCACACATCACATGGTGTTCAAACCTCAAAGCCACCAATTTAAGTAACAAGCTACAAATGCATCTACGTGATTCTAATTCGTAGAGCGACTTACCTAGCATGCTTCCAACCTTCGTCTAAGGTTGTTTCTATCGTTTTGAACTCTAATACAAGCTCTCCATTGTGAAGCTCTCGTGATGATTTTCACACACACACACACACACATATATCAGAGAGCTTAGGATTTGATATTTAATGAGATTTAAGTCATTGGGTGACTTACCTTACTCACAACTTTTCAACTTCAAATCTTTTACCTCCCTTGCTTCCCGAGCTTTTCGACTTCACACATATTTCATGCTACATACGCATAGGTGATATCTCACATAATTAACATATAAAGCAGGCATAATCAGTCTCATAATAGGTAGATTTAGGCTTGAATTACTGATATTGGGTGCTTAATTCGTTCCTATTTGTGTTTCTCAGGAAATTGGAGCTCCAAACCGGAAACAGAGGATTTTTAGGCAAAATCAGGCAAAAAATGGAGATTCCTGAGGATATGAGACTTGCAGTCTGTTCCCTGTATGTTTGAAGACCATCCCGGGACTTAAACAGTGATAAAACTAGTCCAGGATTGACCCAGCACACCCATGCACACTTGCACGGAGGCCCTGCACGCTAGAAAACAACGCAACAAACTTGAGGAATAAGAAATCTATCAAAGATACTGTGCATGCCCGTGCTTCTTCACTTGGCACGCCCATGCTCAGACAACAAGTACAAACAAGACAGAACTTCAACCAACATAACGTACAAAGGACATGTGCACGCCCATGCTTGCCCTGGAAACTCTATAAATAGCAAGCTAACCCCACCATTTGATCATCCCTTTTTGTGCTTTATTTGGCCGACTACCAAGAGTCTTCCAGAGATCTTGTGGTCGTGTGGGTGGCCTTAGGGCCATCCTAACATCCCTCCAAGGTTAGGCCTCGACCTACCTTGATAAACTTGGCCAAGCACGGGATCGTATAGTAGCTTATGCAATAAACATCGAGGGTCGTGAGGATCATACTAGATACATAGCACTAGGAGATGGAGAGCTTGTCTTTGAGCAGCCATATTTATGTGTTGATCATTATTATGGTTGTATCTTTCTATTATGCCCGAACCCGCTTCGATTTGTAGACTTTTATTATTAGTAGTAGTAGTTATCTTTCATTATTTGTTGTGTTATCTTATTTCTAATTATTAATTTTAATAGTAGACTTAACTACTTATACGAAGGGCCCCGAGATGTGCATATCAGTTTACTCTACTATTTTATCCTTTTATTTTATCTAACCCAAAACCTTTTTAAAACTATTTTTCTTAAAACCCCTCCGTTTTATTTTCTCTTTTAAAGCCCAATAAGTTATCTGATGAACGGTTAAGTAGGGGAAAATGTGTTCTCTAGAATACGATACTCGGTATTTGCCCTAGCAAGCTATACTATACACGTCAGGTTCTCTGCCTATGTGTTGGTTTTAGTTTCTGAGTGGCTATCATTTACTTTATAAATATAAAACTTGTAAAAAGGTTTAGTAAAAATCAGTCGTTTCCCCCCCCCCCCCCCCAAACCAATGTTTTGGTGTTGACACTATCAAGTTTTTGGCACCAGGGAAATTGACATCATTTTAAACTACTAAAACCATACGCATCAATAGGCATTTAGTCATCCATTCATTGTGCGTCCATCTCATGGTTCCACATAAACCGAATTTAACACATAATTTCAATTATACAATTTCCACATGTTTTCATGAAATTTCATTCTTTCAAGCATTTCATCAAACACCTTGAGTGCACAATTTTTATTATCATGGGATTCATACAATTCAAGTTCAATACCCTATACCCTTTCCTTATTAAGCCTTATTATGATTCACAAAAAATTACTTGGGCCTAATTATGATAAATTATTATGCCCTATAGTAGAAATTTCTTAATTGAATGTGGAATTCACTATTATAGCAAAACCCACCACTTACACACAATCAAGCATTCACATTTTGTATGAACTAACAACATATACCTATTTTATCGCGTTTTCATAGTTTCTCAATGCTTATAAACATATAGAAATCTTCAAATAACAAACAATCATGTTTATATGAAATCCCTAAAATCACCTCCTTCCATAATCCATGGATTTGGATGAATCAAAAAGGGTTTTATAGTTACCTTAGAGTGTTTTGAGCAATAATTCAACAAGAATCCTTACATGCATTGGCTAGGACCCTTGATTTTGAGCAAAGTTGGGGCTGATTATGAAGAATTCTTTAAGTGTGTGTTTTGAGGTGGTGTTCTGATCGACCAAGAGTGTGTGTGTGTTCACACACACCTCTTTCATTTTACCCCTTATTGCTTTTACTTAGTTCACTTGACATATTCAGCCCCTCATGTTACCATATTAGTTCATGTAAGGTTCTTATATAAGTTTGTAAATAACAGGACTACGGACTCTTTTACGTGTTAGTTAAAGCGTTAAGTTTTAATTTATTCTCTAAATCCCGAATTTCTTGTGTTTTAACAATAAGTGAAATTACGAGTTTTGGGGTGTTATAACTCCATCCCCCCTTAAAGAGGGTTTCGTCCTCGAAACCGGATGTATACCGAATCGGTGGGGGGTTTTAAACCCTTATCCAAATTGTTCTAATCTTTTGGATTTAGTTACACATAATCTCTTTGATAAGAATTTCGTAAGAGCGTGTCTTAGGATTCTAATCTTGTGTTCTTCCACCCCCCAACAAGGTGTTACCAATTGACATTGTTCTTATCTCTAGGATTTAATTATTCATTATGGTTTTGCCTACACATGAGAGTGTTTAATTTAGCCACCCGTAGGCGTGTTGGTTAGTTTAAGAGTCGCCGTCTTTGACTCCTTGGTTCGTTTGGCACCCGTAGGCTACTACGGACTTAGTGTTTACACTTCGTTCATTTACTTTGCTTTGAATTATTTATACGCGTCTTGGCGCGCATTGGATTAAGTTATGTTAATGACTTCCGGGAGTGACATCCCTTCCCAATGTAAGGTTTTTTCGCTATGGGTTCCGAATCAAGGGCCCTTTATGAATTAGTTGTTCTAACGGATCTCATGGATCCATTTTCACACAATATATGTTTTTGTTCTAGACATCATGTGTCATTATTATAGCATTTTCACATATATACGACTTAGTTTGACTTGTTGCATTTTCCAGGTGGAAGTGGGGATGACTTTACCACTACCCCTGCGCAATTTTATAGAGGTCGTCTAGTTGTCACTAGACGGTTCATAGTTTGTTGTTTGATTTATATTGGTCGGTTGTTTTACTATTTCTCGGTAAGTTCAAGAATCATTTGTTCATACGAGTTTCCTGTTATGAGCGGAAGTAAGTCTATAAGTCTCATATTTTCGTTTAGTCATCCTGTCCGATGACCATGATCTTTACATATCATCTTGTCGATATTTTGTGTTTGGATAGATTGAACTTCTTAGAAGTTAACTGTTGCTCTACATACCGATTTGACAAACCATGTATGGGTTAATTGCTCGGAAGACGATGATGACAAGGAAGATGGGTAATTTGTTTGGTTCGTAATATTGTAGTTTTATATTTAATGAAATATTTATAACACATATATGTGGAGTAATAACACAATGGATGAGTAGAAAACACACTGAAGTAAAAAAAAACCTAGTTAACACGTATTTTTTTTTATTTTTATATGGCTATGTCATACTCATATTAAAGGTGAAAAAATGTTCATTAATTATTGTAGCGTACTTTACAAGTATTGTGGAATTGACATGTGAGATGCATAGAGAAAATCAACAAATGTGTTTATTCCTTTTATGTCATTCCCCTCATTTCATAACTAAATTTTCCCTCAAATTAATCTCAACATTCTAATCCAAGATTCAATGAACTTGAATCCTTATATCTTTCTAAAAAACACACTTCATATTTTATCCTAACCCTATCTATAATAAGATATTGACCCTGCTATGTGTTTACATACATGCACTTTTAGTGAGAGTTGATAATCAAAGGAAAAGGAGTACGAATTAAGCATCATAAGCTTGTGGTGAAAGCGTGAAACATTACAAGATAAAACCATAGGAATAAGATGAATAGACAAGACAAGAAAGATACATTATAATGTTAAGTCTAATGACGTTGAGGAACAAATACGTTAATGGGGTTGGTGATCCAAGGTAAAGGCAAATCCTTTAAGAATATTACGTTTAAATCGCTAAATATCCTGATCAAATTTAGCCCCATATATACTCTCCTACCTGAATTAGATTTCCCCCTTTTCCACTCAACTTTAAAACGTTTGAATTCCCGCTATATACCTTCACCACTTTTGTGATATATACACACAAGGTTCATATAAAGATATAACAAACCCTTATGGTTTCGCTTAGTTGAAAATTCTACGTCACTTTTGGTCGGTCAAGTTCGTCCCACTCGGTACAAACTAAACCTGTTAGGATCACGCTATATATACCAGGCCACGGTAGGATTAGACCCGCAACACACGTACACAAGACTAGGTTATCATCTAGGTTACATAAATAAAAACATGTAACAATATATTTGTCTCAAAATTATTGTACAATAAAAATATGTGTATAAGTAGAGTATTTTATGGACTCCTATCGATCTGACTCATGCTTTAACATGTACGTAATAAACATAAAAAAAAAAAAACTCTTATAAACAATTTTCTACCTAGCTTTTGACTTTATTAAATTTTACATAAATCTCAACAATTCCCTATCATCTCTTTGGCCTCCTATATCCATCTCCTCATCTTTATTAAGCCCCTTGTTACTTACGTGTACACCTTGATCGAGTATTTACATTTATTCTAGAAATCATCAATATAAGGTATTGAAGAAACATTGGCAAAAAACCCCTCCATGTCCCATTCTCCAATTCTAAAGCTTTCTCCTGCCCAATGATTTCCAAAACCTACCACTTCTTCCACTTTAATATTACCATCACTATCCCCATTAAAATGATGGTTAACATGATGTGTTATTTTGTTATCCACCTCATGGTTGTCAAAAGTAGCAATATTAGCATTCTCTCCAATGACCCTATTGCCCAATGCAGGGTTATTAATGTCATTTTCCATGCCAAACATGTAGGGCATGTCAAGAACATCCCCATATCCACCTTGTCCTAAGCAAGGGGATATGTTCAAGAAACTTGATCCACCATTTGAGTTACAATTGGTGTTATCAAGAACTAATGGTGGCAATTGACCAAATTGGTCATGACCATTCATGAACATAAGGTTGTTATTAACCGATGAAGATGTAGTTGTCGAAGATGTCAAACTCGAGTCCATACAGTTGTTCATGATCTCATGATCATGAATTGACATGAACATACTAGGTTCTCCAGTTAAATCTTTGCTCGCGTCTGCTGACAAGTCGCCCATGCTATCATTTTGTGAGATTGTAGACGCGTCAGTTTTGTTGGTCTTCAACCTTTTCTTTATCGTCGAGTTCCAAAAGTTCTTGATCTCGTTATCTGTCCTTCCTGGAAGACGAGCCGCTATTTGTGACCACCTGAATTTGCATATTAATTAAGGACTATACATTATTAAACACAAACACCAAAATATAACAATATACACATGGTGCATTCATTACATAACATAATAATATTATTGTTTACCTATTGCCAAGAACTGAATGCAAATGAATAATGAGTTCTTGTTCTTGGGGAGAAAACGCGCCGCGTTTAAGATCGGGTCTTAGGTAATTGATCCAACGAAGGCGGCAACTCTTTCCACACCTTTGAAGGCCAGCGTTCCTAGCGATATCGGTCCAACAACCGTGACCATTCCTCAGCATATAATTCATCAATTTTTCATCTTCTTCAGGTGACCATAAACCCTTTCGAGTCTTCATGGGCATTCCCTTGTTAACCACATTATTATTATTATTATTGCACCCTTTTTGATCTCTTTCAGATTGGTCTGGCTTTCTCATTGAGAGATGATATTTAGAGACAACAAATTATGATCAAAGTACAGTTTCTTTTTGGGGGAGACTTAGGTTTGATTTAGATGAGATGGTACATCTGTTATATATGCATATAGTATGTATTTGATGAAGAGAGAGAGAGAGGGAGATGAGAAGAGAGAGAAAAGGTGACGGTTGGTGTTCTTGTCTTTGACTCAAACTAGTCTTTTTCGATGCATTTTTCTTCACTCACAAGGTAATCATCATATCTGTATGAGAATTGATACATACCATTTTGCTTCCACTTCACATAATGATATTTATTTTTTATGCGTATTCCGTTATTCACACACTTGAATATACGTAAATATATATATCAAGTCTTCTATAATGATATATATATTTTTTTTATGTACGATGTGACGAAAAATACAAACATTAATAATCACGTTATAAAAACTACAACAATGTTATAATGTTATACTCAAATGAAAAAAAATGAAAAAAAAAATTAAATACTAATATATATTTTTACGATACTCATCATATGTGTACGAGAATTGATACATACCATCGCTTCCACTTCACATAATGATATATATTTTTAAGCATATTCAGTTATTCACACACATTATGTTAACTCTTCAATATACACTATTGTATATGTTTCCAATCTTTAAATACATATTATTATTTTCTATGCATTCAATTTATCATTTCTCTATAGTTTTCTAGTATACTTTTTATCACTTTCTTACAAAGATAACTAACAAAATCGTTATATAATTTTACGTGTTTAATAAATCATATTTATTTATTTATTTGTTTGTTTTAATAATAAAAAACTTATAAAGTTAGGTTGTGGGGCATAGAAGGAGGTCCACTTCCAGTCCGTTTTCTACTCTAACCTATGAATCAGAAACACCTATCTATCTTTACACCCCACAAACATTACTTTGATCATCACCATTGCCACGACAAGAAGCCATCGTCTCTTCTTTCTTCTGCACACGTGTAATATTTGGATAATAATTCAAGAAGCTTTGATTATATACAATACAAAATATTGTATATAAGATTTCTTAATATCATTGTTGTATTTATATTTATATATATGGAAGTGGTTGGAGATTAAGAGACAACAGGACCATAACATGATCATCATCATAAAGCATGTCTTAGTTTTCAGGTAATCCACTTCCTAAGCAAATTTACTGTCCGCAACTAATTCTCTTTCTCAAACAATATTATTATTATTATTCATATTAATCATATAATTTCAAGCTTTTTTAACAAAAAAGAATAAAATTTTTGGATCACCAACCTCCAAAATGGAAGAAAACCATGGATGATGGATCCAGACAATTACAAATAGAAAAGCCATGAACATATATATCTGCCGAACTGCCGAATCCCCATATATGTTCTAACTATGTATGTACATATGGACACATTTTTTTTTAACCAACAATATGTTGAGAATTGCGAGAAGTGCATATAATGCGCTTGTATAACGCATTGGAGATAATCACAGGGCCGTCTCCGAAAATGCTTGGGTCCTCAAGGGCCTAGATCGAGTAATAAAAATGGGCCCCAAATTAATAAGTCACAAATAAGATAAGAAATCGATGATTGTTATAATAATAACCAAAACAATACCATTGTAGCAAAAACTATATGAATTTTGGAAACAAAAAAAAACCTTTCACCTTTGGAAAGAAAAAAAAAAGCCTTCACAATAATCGTTGTACTCCTGTTATTTTCTGGTGGAACACCTTGTTAGTTTAATTATTACTCCCTTCGTCCCATTAGAAGTGTCCATATTCCCTTTTTTATTTGTCTCATTTCATGTGTCCACTTTAAAAAATTGTTAGTCAATTTCTAAATTTACCCTTAAAAACACAACTAAAATAAACAAAGAATATGATGCACCCACATATGACAATGGTATTATTGTCATATGGCAAGCAAAAAAAAAAACAATCATTTAATATGCCTAAAACTTTGTGTTTTTTAAACCAAGACACTTCTAATGGGACGGAGGTAGTATTAGGTTTAAGTATAAAAAATGGGCCTAAAGTTTAGAAATGTGTTTTATACACATATTACCCTTTTAAAAAAGTCTATATATAATTTTTTATCGAGAATACGTGTGGGCCCCCTAGAATGATGGGCCCAGATCGGCTGCCTACCCTGCACTGGGCCTAAGACGGGCCTGGATTATCAAGACAGTGTTGTGATGCTTACGTAATTGTCTAATGTATCACATTCAAACCACCGGGTAAAAGTGTATTATGCAATACTAGTATGTAGTTCTCAACGTATTTCTTTGTTGTGATTTGATAACACTCCTTACATCCAAGAAACTAGACAAATAACATCCCAATGGCAGAATCTGGAATGTCTAGCTAGGATAAGTTAGATTTCTTGCTGCGATTTTCAATCTAGAATGAATATTAATGATAATGACTTTATTTGGAGACAAATATATCTCTTTGTGGAATATCGATTCCTGCTTTTGGTGAAAAGACTACGTACCTTATTCCCCGGCCATCTCCAAAAGCGTGACCATAAAAAGCCTTGACAACCAAATGACCATGGTCAGTTTACATCAATCGACTACAAAAAGAGCGTTTAGCAACGGACATATATGTCAGGTGAGGGTGTGAGTAATACTCTGACGGAAAACATGATGTTAGTAGAGGTATGTTATTTACACGATAACAAAAAGTAAGTTTGCACAGCCCTCTACGAGCCGTAGAGGTTTCTATGGGCCGTAGAGGGTGTCAGTGTAATAAATGCGAACACCCTCTACGGCCCGTAAAGCCCTCTACGGCCCGTAGAGGTGGTTTGGTGGAGTGCATTTAAACCCTATACGAGCCGTAGAGGTCTCTACGGCCCGTAGGCCATACGAGGTACGAGATCATTGAATGAACAGTCTGATATTCAGTGTGTCAGTCTGAAAAAGCAAACCCTCTACGGGCCGTAGAGGCCTATACGGCCCATAGAAAAGCTGGTTGTTGGGAGCATTAAACCCTCTACGGCCCGTATAGGCCTCTACGGCCCGTAGAGGTCCAGATATATTCTTCTGCCTTGTCTTCTTTCTTCAGTATACGAAACAAAATAAAAAACACGGGTGCACAAAAAATCCGACCAAAACCAAGCTACCGTGATGTCTTCGGGTCACTACGGTAATGTTTGGGATGAATGGGAGCATTTGTTTAGCCTATCTCACGTCTCGGAAAGCCTTTTCGGAGCCGTGGTGGAACGTGGTGAGGAGGAGGTTAGATCCGTTGTTCGCTGTGGTGACGGGAATGCACTACCCGATTTGAACCTGCTGCCCGATTTGAACCAGGAGTACGTAGAAGAACCGGAGTCATTTTACTTGCCTCCGCCAAGTCATCCACAGTACGAATACGGGACTTATCATTCGCACGAGGGAGGTGATAACGGTGGCGAGGAACCTGTCCCGGATGTTTCGTACGAAACGAATCAGGTGTGTTTATGTATTTGCACTTGTTTATAATTTAGACCCGTGTATATTTAGACTCGTATATTTAGTCCCGTACCTAAATTTGTTTTAGGGTTTGTGAGATTTGAACTCGTATATATTAGTTGTTATTTGAACTCGTAGGGTTTGTGAGATTTGAACTCGTATATATTAGTTGTTATTTGAACTCGTAGGGTTTGTGAGATTTGAACTCGTATATATTAGTTTCTATTTGAACTCGTAAATAAATTTTGCAGGTATTCGGGTCTCTTAAAGACCTGACAGAGTGGGTTTATCAAAGGGCAAAAGAAAATGGTTACATTACCGTATACTCACGTACTGTTTCGGAAGGCAGGGGGCCGAATAGGAGGGTAACGACGGCATGGATACGATGTGACCGTAGTGGCGTACATCATAGTGTAGCCACGGTTCGAAAGACGGGCAGTAAAAAATGTAATTGCCCGTTTGAAATAATAGGGAGATACCACTCCGGCCACGATGGTTATATTTTGGAGGTCCAGAACCAAACACATAATCACAAACCTTTCCAACACATCGAGGGTCACGCGTATGCTAGGAGGCTGGGTCCGAGCGAGTTAAAATTGGTGGATACACTTTATTTTCAAAATGTTACGCCAGAAGACATACATTCGGACGTTAGAAAACAAAACCCGGATAGTCCCTGCATCTTAAGAGACATACATAACACAATAACCAAGGTTAAGCATTTGTTATACGGCGGCAAGACTCAAATGCAGGTATTATTATCTCTTATTATTATTATTACTTCTTTATTATTATTTTTTAATTATTATTATTGCTATGCAGGTACTCGAAGCCACATTGGTGGAAAAAAATTTGTTTATTCACCCGGAGGAATGTCTCGACAAATGCGATCGAGGATATTTTGTTTGTCCATCCCACCTCGCACAGGTTATGGTGTGCGTTCCCGCATGTGCTGATGATTGATGCGACCTACAAAACGAACGAGTATAAACTTCCGTTTGTTCAAGTTGTAGGTATGACATCAACATCCAAGTCGTTTTGTGTCGCCCATGCATTCATCTCCCGTGAAAAAAAGGATAACTACCTGTGGGTTCTACAAAGGCTTAAAGAGTTGCTAGAAGATAGTACGAAGCCCTGTGCTATAGTAACTGATTGTGAGAAAGCCTTGATGAATGCACGCGACATTGTATTTCCAGCAGCTTCGAAGTTGTTATGCAGGTATACATATTATTATTATTATTATTATTATTTTTATTTTTATTATTATTATTATTTATTTTTATTTTTTTATTATTATGCATTCAGGTGGCACATTCAACGAAATATACTGAAGCACTGCAAACAAGCCTTTGGAGATGCAGATTGGAAAATATTCGTGAAATCTTTTAAGCGATTATGTAGATCTTCATCTCCGGCATTTTATGAGCACTGGTTAGACCGATTCTACAGACGACTATGTCAAGACGAACGAACTGGTACATATTTTATTAATTTAGTTTAAAACGCATACACACATTAACAAATATCTTTGTTCTATCTTTACAGATGTTTTTGAATATATATACACCGGGTCTGGCTCCGTGACTACAAAGAAAGGTTTGTTTCTGCATGGACAGACACAAACTACAACTTTGGTCAGTATACGACCAACAGAGCTGAGAGCCAGCATTCACGGTTTAAGATGCAGATTAAGGGGCCGAACAACTCGCTCCACAAACTTGTGATGATTGCAGACGATGTGGTAACGTCACAAGAGAGGGCAATAAACCACTCGTTTGAAGAGAGTTTGTTTGTGAAAAAGGTGCACCATGACATACCGATTTTTGAGGACCTACTCGGTAAAGTTTCCCATGCAGCGATCGAGAAGATGATAACTGAGATAAAAAATATAGAGAAGTTGATGAAACGAAAAATAAGTTGTGGTCACCAGCTTTTCACGAGTTCTGGGTTGCCGTGTGCGTGTCGATTAGATTCGTATATAAATAAAGGTAATACCATTACTTTATTATTATTATTATTATTATTATTATTATTATTATTATTATTATTATTATTATTATTATTATTATTTTTATTGAATACAGGAATAAAAATACAGCTGTCCGAAATAGACGTCTTCTGGACACGACTGAATTACGAACCGGAAGTAGTATGGAGGGAACCTGACCTTGCGAGTGAGTGGGAAATAATCAAAGAGACACTACTGTCTCAATCACCACGCGTTCAAAGAAATATGTTGTCAAAAATAAAGTCGGTGGTAAATCCAAGTATGACTGACACTCAACCTCCTGAGGTACAAAAGAATACTTGTGGGCGCCCAACTACAAAATCAAAGAAAAAAAATCAGCAGGAGGATGCGCAAGAAGATGTTAGTATTATTATTATTATTATTATTATTATTATTATTTATTATTATTATTATTATTATAATTTATTGTTATCCATTGTAGGAAGACGAACCTGTTAGAAGACGTAGGCCAT
This sequence comes from Ambrosia trifida, assembly GCA_028751855.1. NCBI lineage: Eukaryota > Viridiplantae > Streptophyta > Magnoliopsida > Asterales > Asteraceae > Ambrosia > Ambrosia trifida. The sequence goes on from CM054131.1 coordinate 10,852,757, forward strand.
CAGACCCAGGTAGAGATACATTGAGAGTGTGTAGCAAAAAGTATCCACTCTTAGTAGGGGACAGGTACATAAATAACTATTTATACATATATACATACATACATATATACATATGTACACATCCCCTAATCATGATTTCCCAATGTTTGGCGGTGACAGGTATAAATTTGTGCTTAGACAATTTAAGCATCAGATTGATCCCCTTTATCGACGGTTTGTCACGCATATTCAAAATGTTCAGCCAGACGGTAACTATGGGTTCCGATCTGTAGCTTTGGCTTTGGATATGGAGGAGGAAGACTGGGATTTGATCCGCCACGTTCTTAAAGAAGAAATGATGGGTCAATACCATGAGGATTGGTACGAGATTTTGAACGGATTCGACGATAACGGTTTCGCCCGCATATACTCGTCCTTAGATTGGACGGGAGTCGGGAATACACCCAATTCAAAATGGATGGAGATGCCTTTGACTGGATTACTGATTGCTCAGGCATTTGGTGTGGTCCTTCAATTCTTCAGTTCTCTTGGAGCGAGCACATTCTTCCCTATTCACAGTCATCCTGAAAGCGTGCCAGAACATCGGGTCATTTCGATAGCCTTCGTGAACGGCAACCACTTCATCATGCTTAAGCTAGCAGACGACGCTCCGATGCCTTATCCGAGTGGAGCATGGACGGGTTGGGTAGATGTAAATCACAACCCATGGTTAGCACTATACAAGGATCGTCTTGATGAGGGGCGTAGGCTATCTCAAACAGATCCAGAGTGGTTTGACCTAACTGGTTGTCCTGATTCTTCTGATAGTTCGGTGTAAATTTGTTTTTATAATGTATAATGATTTATTAAGTACATTTTTTTATTTTTTATTATTATTTTACATATACAATATGAAATGAAAACGTTCTTTTATAAAAAAAAACCTATACCACCTAATTAAAACTAACAAAAGTTTAAAAAAACAAAACTTCTACTGGGCCGTAGAGGGCTCTATGGGCCGTAGAAGGGATTTAGCTACGGGCCGTAGAGACCTCTACGACCCGTAGGCTTCTGGAACAAGGTCGTAGAGACCATCTATGGCTCGTAGAGGCCATTGAGTCTACGGGTCGTAAAGCCCTCTACGACCCATAGACAAAAAGTTTTTGGTTTCTAAAAACTTTGTAAAGTTTATAAATATAATCAGTAGTTTTTTAAAAAAAAATTATGAGTCTACGACCCGTAGAGGTCTCTACGGGCCGTAGACGAGGATTTTTTCTAAAAAAATTTGGGTTTTTAGTTGTATGTTATATATAATTTTTATGGATATTATTCCAGCGAACTGGTAGCCCAGATGGTCCCCAATGTGTTCTTTAAGTCTGTATGTGTGTGTGATAATGTGCCAAAGCTCGATCCTCGTTCCAAACCGTTTTTTTTCAAAATTTTCATTTATCTACGGCCCGTAGAGGCCTCTACGGGCCGTAGGTACGTTTTAAAAACAGATTATCATCGTGCCTCTGTTAAGTTTCTCCCAAATCCCCCAAAACCAACCCCCCTTTACCCCTTTCCCTTCAAAACCTAATCGCCACCACCACCATCTTCGACCACCACCACCACCTTCGACCACCACAACCACCCCCTCTCTGCCTCCTCCGCCACCACCACCATCTTCGACCACCCCTTTTCCCCTTTCCCCTTCAAAACCTAATCGCAAACCCTAAAACCACCACCACCCTAATCCACCACCTCCATTGCCTTCTCCACCACTGCAACCACCACCACCACCCTAATCCACCACCACCATTGCCTTCTCCACCAAGATCCGAACGAAACCCTAATAAAGGTAAATTTTATTTACATTGTTTTTTTTTCTTTTTGTTTTTTTTTTCTAATTAGATTGTTTTATACTTTATACTTGATTGTTGTAGTGGTGGGGTGGGGAGGGCTGTGGTGGTGGTGGTGGTGGGGTGGGTGGGCTGTGGTGGTGGTGGTGATGGTGGGGAGGGCTGTGGTGGTGGTGGTGGGGTGGGGAGGGCTGTGGTGGTGGTGGTGGGGTGGGTGGGCTGTGGTGGTGGTGGTGATGGTGGGGAGGGCTGTGGTGGTGGTGGTGATGGTGGGGAGGGCTGTGGTGGTGGTGGTGGTGATGGTGGGGAGGGTGGTGGTGGTGGGGTGGTGGTGGTGGGGTGGGTGGGCTGTGGTGGTGGTGGGCTGTTGTGGTAGTTTTGGCGATTCTTTTGAATGGGCAAAACTAATATAGTTTTGGCGATTCTTTTGAAACGCCAAAACTATATTAGTTTTGGCGTTTCTTTTGTATCGCCAAAACTAATATAGTTTTGGCGATTCTTTTGAAACACCAAAACTATATTAGTTTTGGCGTTTCTTTTGAATCGCCAAAACTAATATAGTTTTGGCGATTCTTTTGAATCGCCAAAACTAATATAGTTTTGGCGATTCTTTTGAAACGCCTTAATTATAGAAACGCCTAACTAATTATAAATTCTTTGATTTTGCAGTTATGGCAGATTTTGAAGACGAGGACTACGTGAATGAGGAGAAGCAGGAGCAGGAGGATGAGCCCGTGGTCCAGGGGGCGCCTGCCATGGTAGGGGGTGACTTACAGGGCTGGGCGCATTGCCAGCTTCGACGCTTCGATTACCCGAATCTAAGATTTCAGAGGTTGAGGAAAAAGAAGATAGAAAAGGCGAGGGGGATTTCTTGGGACGCGCTTCGGGACACTAGGGGGGTGCAGAGGCGATTGCCCGAGAGTGGATCCCGGAAGGGAGCCCATTGGACAGGTTTCTCGGGGACTTTTGCGCGTCGTCCCATCGGCCGTTGGTGATAGAGTTCCTATCTACCTTTCGCTTTCGGCCCCCCACCGAAGGATCGTCGGGCGCCGGATCGTCGGACCGCCCACCGCGGGATGTCGAGTTTTCCATACTCGACGTTGAGTATGGTTATTCCCTAGATGAGTGGGCTACGCACACCCAGTGGTACACTCCCGACGAGCTTGTAGAGGTATTAATATTATTTATTTTTATTCTTTTTATTTTTGTTTTTGTTCTTATTCGAAATGTTAATGTTAATGATAATGTTCAGGATGTCTACACTAGAGGTGTGACTACTGTTGCTGATGACGTGATGTATGCGTGGTGGCCCACCATTGGCGGTCCAGAGTTCGGGAACCCGACACAGAAGTATTATTATTATTATTATTATTATTATTATTATCATCATTATTATTATTATTATTTATCAATATCTTTGTTCTAATTATTATTACTATTATTATGCTGTGCAGGGAGAGGTGTGACAGGGCATCTAACATTCGTCACCCCATAGTTCGTTACATTCACCGTTGCATTACTTATTCCCTAACGGCACGGGGAAATAGTAACGAGCGGGTGACGAAGACGGACCTGATGTACCTCTATTGCATACTCACCGGCAGGCCGATTGCCTTGCATCGGTGCATGGCCGAGTACTTTGCCGCCTTCCCCCATAAGCCGTTGAAGGGAGGCATCGCATGCGGGGGGATCATCAGCAAGATTGCCGAGCGCTGCAATGCCCAGAGGTATTTCGATTATGTTAATCGGAATCAGTTTCCGCCACTACCGCCCAGGTATTTCGATCATTATTATTATTATTATTATTATTATTAATGTTTATGTTATTGTTTATTTGTTTCAGCCTAATCGGTCAACCCACGATGAAAGCTATGGGTTGTACGACGAAGAAGGCGAAGACGCCGGATCAGCCAGAATTCCACTATCTGATTGCTCAGGATGGCGGGGAGTTTGTGCATGAGCCGTTGGTACATCAGGGCCTTGGAGGTATTATTATTATTATTATTATTATTATTATTATTATTATTATTATTATTATTATTATTATTATTATTATTATTATTATTTGGGAAACTTGTAGACAACTTGTGTTGTCTGGTTTGCACGAAAACAGGGGAAACTCTGCCCAATTTTTTTTTATAAAATCCTGGATTATTATTATTATTATTTATTAATTATTATTTGTTATCCATTGCAGGTGATGTTGTGGAGGTCGGGTTGCAGTTTGTTGCTGAGCAGGAGGGGGGCGGTTTGAGGGACGTCGAGATGCCTCAGCAGCAGCCTGAGGATGTGCAGATACCGGCGCGCGTTTATCACTCTCTCAGGTTGCCTGCTGATGTTAGGGCGGACGTTCGTGCGGCTGCCGAGGAGGCTGTCGAGATGCGTGCGTGGCGTCAGCAGATGGACACCTGGCGTCAGCAGCAGGAACCGATATGCGTCAGTGGCGTGATCGGCAGGACGACGCGATGCGCTGGTTGATTGCTGGCTAGCAGGATATCTATCGCCACCTGGACATGCAGACTCGTGTCCCACCGACTATAGGGACCAGCACGCACGAGCCCGTGACGTCGTCGCAGCAGCCCGAGACGTCTTCGCTGCAGCCCGGGATGTCGCCGCCGCCTGACTCTACGATGTTTTATTTCTGATCATCTTATGTATTTAAACAATCTTTATTTTGAACGCTTCTGTTAACGTTTAGTTTTATCTTTTTGCGTATATAAACGATTAGTTTTATTTTGAACGCTTCTGTTAACGTTTAGTTTTATTTAAACAATCTTTATTTTACACGCTTATCGAGACGACATTGGTTTATATTGGTTTATGTTATAAACAATTGTGTTCACGTTTTACATGCTTGTGTTAATGTTTTACACGCTCGGGATTAATTATTACATAATTAAAATTATTTAAAAAAAAACCCCCCTCTACGGGTCGTAGAGGCCTCTACGGGCCGTAGAGGGTGCCTAATACTGGTTTATGTTATATTAAAATTTTCCAACTAAGAAACCAGCGAACTAGTAGCCCAGATGGTCCCCATATACGAAATAAGACTTTGTGTGTGTGTTTGTGTGATAATGTGCCTAAGATCGAACCTCGTCCCAAACGTTTTTTGTTTTTTTTTGTCTACGACCCGTAGAGGCCTCTACGGGCCGTAGGCAACATAAAACATCCATCTCTTCCTTCTTCATTCTCAAAATTAATAAGACTTCTTCTACGAGCCGTAGAGGCCTCTACGGCTCGTAGGTAATCATTACCAATGATTGTATGATTGCCAATCATGGGGAATGATTATCTACGAGCCGTAGAGGCCTCTACGGCTCGTAGAAGAAGTAAAAAATGGGCTCTACGACCCGTAGAGGCCTCTACGGGCCGTAGAGGGTTGTGTGAATAAAATCTAACCTTGTGCAAATAGTGGGAGCCATGTTAGTAATGTATTTACCGACGGATTACCGAGGTATCATTGACTATCTTTACCGACAACTTTTCCACTAATGAAGGGTTGAACTTTTCTTTTATCATTCCACAATAAAAATCAAGTTACATCTGAATAATGGGTAAGCGAACAATAAGTTGCGCTACTAATAAACAATTTAACTTTTAAGAAGATAAATATACAAATAATGTTGGTTTTCTATAAACGTGACAAAACGTACAAATATAATGGAAAAAAAGGTATCGTATGTGAGATAGGTTTTATATATTGTATAAAATGTTTATTATAATAATTTATCTAATAAATGATCATTGATTTAAATACCTCTATTGATTTAATTGGTAAATATTTGATGGACTTAATTACCTTATGAACCATAACTATGATTTCCCCTTGAGGTGCATAAATAGAGTTTATAGGAATGATTAAAATCTAATGAAATGTCAACAAAGCATCACGCTTTTCGTATTTACCTTAGTCATTGTAATTGTACATCCTAAACAGGAACTCGGTGAGTCTTAACAACATGTCGTCTTCCCTCACCACGGGTACTAGATTACTAGGTATAGTATATCTGATTTATTTATTCTTGTTTCTGTATTATCATTGAAGAATTAATCAACATTGTTAACAAAAACATCTCACTAGAATAAAATTAAATACAAAATATGTTTACACAAATATACAAATACAAAAGAAATTCTAACCAAGTAGGGGGAGAATGTTCGGGTGGTGGCAGTTATATCGTCATTCGCTTATTAGCCAACATCGTTCCATATTGTCCACACCTCCTCGTCCTAGATGTGTCTCGTGCCCGTTGATCCCTCTCAAACACCTCCCGTCTTTTTTTTTTTCAATAAGGTAATTTACAAACATTAAACAAATGTTAGAAGTTTTTTTGTTAACTAGACGGAATCCAGCGCGTTGTAGCGGGACTGTTAGACCGAACAAAAAATAGACGAAAAAGCGTCGAATCACGCACGCGTTGGTAGCGAGTTAACCCGCCATATTAAAAAAAAAGTTAAAAACTTTTATAAAAAAAAAACTTAGTAAATCGAAACCGTAACAAAACCACATAAAAAAGAAATAACAAACTAAAAAAACTTTAATAACTTGTTCGCCTATAGTTAGATGACTTGTACCTTATTTCACGCAATTATGTTTTAAACGAAATTTACATTTAAAGGTATATTAAAAATAGAAACAATAAAAGAACTTCTCATTTCTCATTCTTCTAAACACAATATCTCATTTTTTTTATTGATAACCATTCAACCAAATTTACAACATATTAAAATTATTATAATAATTCGATATCAAATTTTCGTATATTACAATTCTTAGCATAACCGACTTACATATATTTAGAAATAGATTACAATTGTATTGTTAGGAGATAATCTTTGTATTTATTGATGTATATCTTTTCCTTGTATCATGGTTGTATGATCCCTATATATAGGGTTCTTATTTATCAATAATAATCATCTACAATTAAAACCATAATTACTTTCATGGTATCAAAGCCTCCCCGGTTCTGATTCCCTGTTATCTTTTTCGTTTTCTGTTCGTTTTTTTTCTTTCCGGATTCGTTCGGTTCAGCCTAATGGCGAAAGAAGATGCACCTGAATCATCGATTAACCCATTCCACTACACCCGGCTTACTCTGTGTCGAACATTCAGTCTAAGATCCGGACTTTGGACGGATCGAAGGTGACATATTCGGCATGGGTTAAGCTATTCCGTCTTCACGCGGTCGCATACAAAGTGGAAAATCACATCGATGATACACCACCACCCGCAGTCACATCCCCTGAATACGCCCAATGGAAGGAGCTTGACGCATTGGTCCTTCAGTGGATCTACAACACCGTTTCGGATAATAATCTGAAACGCCTCATGGATACGACTGTCGCTCGGGATGCGTGGTTAAAGCTCGAGAAAAAATACTTGAGCAACAAGAAGGCTCGCGCTGCGGCGCTCGAGACACGTTTTTGCAATATGACTCTGTCAGCCTGCTCTTCGGTTGACGATTACTATCAGCAATTATCGGATCTCGCTAATCAACTGGCTGATATGGACCAGGCTGTTTCTGACTCTCGCCTCGTTCTTCAGCTTGTTCGAGGGCTTCCAGCAGAATTTAACACCACCGCCTCGCTGATTAATCAGCAAGGTGTCGATTGGGACCAAGCCATTACGATGCTTAATGATGAAGTTATCAGAATTGAAGCTCAAAAGGGCAACACAAACACTGTTTTGGCTGCTACAGTGCCGCAACAGCCCTCTGACTCCTCTGGAACCGTCAATCATCAACCGGATGCTGCTACCCCTCGTCGTGGATCTCGTGGACGCGGCAACTCCTCCAATCAGCGGGGCAGGGGACGCGGACGACCCCAGCAACAAAACCCGTGGTCGATGTTTCCGGGTTCTCAACAGCCGGCTTACCCTAATTGGGCATGGTGGGCGCCGCCGCCATGCCCCTATCCGACGCAGTCAACTCAGCAGCAGTGGACCAGTAACAATCAAACAGCAGCCGCCGCCCCTCAGGTTCAATACTCCGGCTGTCCTCCGGCCACTGGGTTCTCTCCGGCATCGTACCCGCCCCCTGGCTTCTCTCCACAAGGTTACAACCCTCTTTGTCCCACTGATTTAAGTGCAGCTATGGCATAAATGCAGGTTAATTCCCCCAATATGGGTTGGACTTCTGATGTGATGGATACTGGTGCTGAATCTCATGTGACAAAAGACAAAGGTAAAATTATTATCCCTGATTCACGTCCTGTTTATCGTAATATTTTGGTAGGTAATGGCATGTTTTTACCAATTAATCAATCAGGAACGGGCTTTCACCCTTTACCAAACCGTACCTATATCCTTCCCCATATCCTTTATAGCCCACAAATAATTAAAATTCTTATTTCCGTTAGACGTTTTACTCGTGATAATCAAGTGTTTGTCGAATTTGACCCTTTTGGTTTTTCTTTGAAGGACCTCAAAACTAGGCAGCATCTATCTCGACATGACAGTACCGGGCCTCTTTACACGTTCACGCCACCTCAACTGCCACCTCAAGCCACTTTCATCACTTCCCATCATTTACCATGGCATGATCGTTTGGGACATCCCGGGGCGCAAGTTTTAGATATTTTAAATCGCAATTTTAATTTTCATTGTAATAAGGACAATAGTAATAATATTTGCAATTCTTGTCAAATTTCAAATAATAAACATTTGCCGTTTTATTCGTCTAATACATTTACTTTTGCTCCTTTTGATATTATTCATTGCGATTTATGGACTTCACCTATCACGAGTAAATCAGGATATAAGTATTACATGGTGCTAATTGACAATTTCTCGCACTTCGTGTGGGTATACCCCCTTAAATATAAGTCTGAAACCTTTCCTACCTTTGCCAAATTCCATCAACTAATACTCACACAATTTAATCGGAACATAAAAACATTCCAATGTGACTTAGGGGGTGAATTTGACAATTTAGCATTCAAAACCTTTGCCCAACAACAAGGTCTCCTTTTCTGTTTTGCTTGCCCACAAACATCCTCGCAGAACGGACGGGCCGAGCGTATGATTCGCCGCTTGAATGACATCATTCGAGCCCTCTTATTTCATGCGAATCTACCTCCTTCGTTTTGGGTTGAAGCCCTCCACACTGCCACCTACCTACACAATATCCTACCCACCAAAAGACTTAATTTCTACACACCTACCTTTGTCCTTTACCTCCGTCACCCGGCCTATGACCACTTACGAGTATTCGGATGTGCTTGCTACCCCAACACATCCGCCACTCAACCCCATAAACTTCACCATAGGTCCATGCGATGTATATTCCTCGGGTATCCCCCTGATTTCCATGGCTACCGTTGCTTGGACCCTACCACAGGTAAGGTGCACATTTCCAGACATGTAACCTTTGATGAGCACGTGTTCCCTTATACACTTCCTCATCCACTGTAACACCCCAACCGATGGCGGAATAATCAAGGTGTCACGTAGTGACGATTGTTCAAAAGCTCATGGTACTAAAATGTAAATATATGATTATTGAATATTGTTTTACAACATGTGAAATTAAATACAATACAACAAAAATAAAGATAATTGATTGATTTAATCTAAGTCCAAAGTCCTATGTGAAGCGTCAAGCAGCTTATCCTGAAACATGCACGAAAATAATTTTGTCAACATATAATGTTGGTGAGTACTACTTAGTTTTGTACATATAGTATAAGTTTGAAAAGTGGTACAATTCATGTGTCTAGCATCACCAAGGCATTATGTAAACACGCAAGTAACCAAACAAGACAAAGATCACATGTAAAGTTGTACAATGTAATTGATAATGAGCACCTCAACACGTGTGAGTCTAAAAGAGCACCATAACACAAAGTTATGTCTAAATGAGCACCGTAACATAAGTTACGTCTAAATGAGCACCGTAACATAAGTTACGTCTGAGTGTAAAGAGCACCATAACATAAGTTATGTCTAAATGTATGATTTTGTATGTAAGCTACGTTCATGTTCAAGCATAAGCACAAAGATAAACAAGACACGTATATGAATTGTAAATGAATAAAATGTATGTGTAAATGAATACGAAAGTTTTGTATACTTGTGCATGAATCACCCTAAAAGTTGTAAAAGCGGAAAAAAATGGGATAAGTAATACTCACCTTTAGCAAGGTGGTAAGTCTTGTGTAATTGATTAAGTGTAATCCAACGTTTGTCGAGTATCACCCTATGTATAAGGTAACAAATAAGTCTAAGTCTATCTAGTCTATAAGTATTTTCTAGGGCTTCGAATTGGGGATAAGTATTTATTTGATTAATAGTCAAATTGTTTATTAAATATAAGAAATTTAATAAATAAATGAATAAAAGTCTTTTTGTAAATTTTAAGTTAAAGATGGTCACAAAATAAAGTTTTTAGTATGAAAATAATTTTCATAAAATTATTTTATTGAAAATAGAATATTTAATCTATTTATTTCAAATTGTCAAAATATGACTTTAATATCTAAAAAAATTAAAATTAAAGAATTATTGAATTAAAAATTGTATTTCTGTTCCAAATGAAAAGAAATAATTTATGTAAAATTTTGGTACAAAAATATTGAAAAATGAATTTATTATGAATTATTTATGATTAAAAATAACAAAAATTAATTAAAAATATGAAATGCACGGTTTTTCTGAATTAAAAATAAATTCTGAAATGTATATTGTTATACAAGTTTAGTATAATTTTTGTGGAATTTTATAAAATCGTTTAGATATTTTTATTGAATTTTATAATTTTAAATGAATAAATTTGTAATATTTATAATATATATTAAATAAATTATTTTTGAAAAACTAAAAATTGGACAGCAAAGTTTATCATTGAAATAACATAAAATAAATTTTGTAGAATTTATAAAATAGTTTTAGTATTTTAAAACGATTTTCAAAAGAATAAAGGTAATATAAGTGTAAAGGATAACACAAAAAAATAAAAATAAAATAAAAGGTTGTTTATGGTGGGGGTCGAACCTGGGTCAGACCCGGTTCAATGTCTTTAGCCAAACACCCCAACCAACTGGTCTGTACCTCAGATTTGTAAATGTTCCAGTTTTGAAAATATTTATCACATGCGTGAATTGGTCATCTTCCCCAATTTGAATGATAATTAAGAACCCTAGTTTCTTGAATCGAATCAATTAACGGTCAATAGCCTCAGTAATGTTAGGGCTATTGATCGATTGATCATGAATAATAAAACCCAAAAAAAAAAAATAATAAACAACTTACAAACACTAATTCGTGTATGATGCTCGGTCAAACAAAAAGTCAACGGGTCTTGAAATCGTGAATTAAAGCTTGGACAGAAAGATTTGAGAGAAGGGAAATGATTTTTTTTTGGCACATTTAGTTGGTTGTGGATACCTCAATTTATACTATGTGGCTCGGGTTGGTGAAATGGAAGGTTTTGAAGTCTTGACCAAAGTCGGTCAAAACCGAGTCAAGGATGATTAATTCAAGCTGAAATCATGGATTATATTTATGAGGGTATGTTAGTCGGTCAAAGGGAGTTAAAATTCTACCAAAAACAAGGCTCGTAATTGTGGAAAGTGACTGGGTGTTGACCACAGTCTTCGGGTCGGGTCTGGGTTCCGAAAAAAAAAGACAAGGTTTTTGGGTTATGGTTAGGCTTTAGTGTTTTGGGTATAAGTTTGGTTATGGTTTAGAGGTGGTAAAATATAATGACTAACTTTATTATTATTATTATTATTATTATTATTATTATTATTATTATTATTATTATTATTATTATTATTATGAGGATAAAATGTGGCGTACAAGATAGGAGGTGCGAAATAAAAAAAATGTATATATATATAATAATAATAGTGATAAAAGTGACGGATGTCACATCCACCTACCTCTTATAATTTTTTGGACGACACCTTACCAACGGGCTTCACCTTCTTCAAACCTGCTTCGCAGCCCATTCACCAGCCCAATATCCCACCCGCACCACATACTACTACGGCCCCATACCCCTACACTTATTCTCGCCGGCCCAAAACAACCTCCCATGTACCTACACACCCTACAGGCCCAATGCCTCCCTCCGCTTCCTCGGCCCAACATCCAACTCACACCCAGACCGCCTCACCGTCTGCTCCGGCCCAACCCAACAGCCAGCCCCAGCCCGTCTCACAAACAGCCCCGACCCAAACCAACAGCCAGCCTGCCCCTTCGGCCACAAACCAACACCCTATGACCACTCGTTCCAAATACCGCTCCACTCACCCGGCCATCCACAGTACCATATCTATCTCACCAGTCCCTAATTCCTATACCAAAGCCCTAACTGATCCTAATTGGTTGCATGCAATGCAAAACGAATATACGGCTTTACAGGATAATGAAACATGGGAACTGGTTCCTCGTCCACTTGACCATCCCGTTATCCGCTGCATGTGGTTATTCCGGCACAAATTTAAGTCGGACGGTTCATTGGAACGATACAAGGCTAGGTTGGTGGTTAATGGTAATTCTCAAACTGTTGGTGTGGATTGTGATGAGACATTTAGCCCTGTTGTTAAACCGGCTACTATTCTTACTGTTTTGTCCTTGGCTGTCTCACGTTCTTGGCCGATTTATCAACTCGACGTCAAGAATGTGTTTTTGCACGAGGACCAACAGGAAACAGTGTTTATGCACCAACCCCCAGGTTTCTATGATCGACGTTTTCCTAATCATGTTTGTCGGTTGAAGAAGTCCTTGTATGGGCTAAAGCAGGCACCCATAGCATGGTACACACGCTTTGCCACTTTCATTACCTCTAAGGGTTTTCGCAGTAGTACCCGTGACCAGTCTTTATTTGTTTATCATCAGGACTCGTCCAATATTGCATATTTATTATTATATGTCGATGATATAGTTATTACAGCTTCTAATGACTGTCTGTTGAACAACATTATTGGCACGCTGCCAAAGGAATTTGCCATGACTGATTTGGGACGTTTGCATCATTTTTTGGGGATTAAAGTCACACATCAGAAGTACGGTATTTTTTTGTCACAAGCACAGTATGCAAAGGACATTATTGCTCGCGCTTTCCATGACCTCCTGCAAACCGTGCTCCACACCAGTTGATCTTTCATCTAAATTGAGTGCTACTGACGGCCAATTATTTTCGGATCCGACTCTATATCGAAGCTTGGCGGGTGCTTTGCAATATTTAACTTTCACGCGTCCTGACCTCTCTTATGCAGTTCAACAGGTTTGTTTGTTCATGCACGAGCCTAGGGATCCGCATTTCGCGTTTATGAAACGTATAATACGATATTTGCAAGGTACTATTGATTACGGTATACGGATTGGTCGGTCGAATAACAATGATTTGGTGGCTTATTCTGACGCTGACTGGGGCGGTTGCCCCGATTCTAGACGTTCCACATCAGGTTATTGTGTGTTCCTTGGTGATAATCTTATTTCTTGGTCCGCAAAACGTCAGCCTACGGTGTCACGCTCTAGTGCAGAAGCTGAATATAGGGGGGTCGCTAATGCAGTCGCTGAGACAACTTGGATTCGCAACCTGCTGTTTGAGTTACACACACCCCTATCTCGTGCATCAGTTATTTTTTGTGACAATGTTTCGGCGGTTTACTTGTCCAATAATCCAGTTCAACATCAAAGGACAAAACACATAGAGATCGATATCCACTTCGTCCGTGAGAAGGTTCGTCTTGGGCACATTAAAGTTCTTCACGTGCCCTCCTCCATGCAGTACGCGGATATATTTACAAAGGGTTTATCTCGTGAACTATTCCAATCTTTTCGGTCCAGCTTGAGCGTCTGTCCTCCGTCCGCTCAAACTGAGGGGGTGTCTTAGCATAACCGACTTCCATATATTTAGGAATAGATTACAATTGTATTGTTAGGAGATAATCTTTGTATTTATTGATGTATATCTTTTCCTTGTATCATGGTTGTATGATCCCTATATATAGGGTCCTTATTTATCAATAATAATCATCTACAATTACAACCATAATTACTTTCAACAATATGCCAAATACTTTTTGACGAAGAAAATTCACTTCCATCTAATTTAATCATGATAAGAAAACCATAATTACGTGAAACCTTTGTTTGAAATTCATTATAAAGCGAAGCCTTCTTTTGCGGTCTTAGAATTCGGTGGCGTATACTTTATATCCAATTAGACATGTTTACGTGTATGAATATAATTTATAATAATTTCAAAATTCAAAGAGTTACCTCAAGATTAAAAACACAACTTTCAATATTGATTTCTTGATTTCTTATAGTATTATCAAATTTATAAGACTTTAATTTTTATAAAGGTACTTAGTTCTATATAAAAATTATTATAAAACATGTACCATTATGAATTATCTTTTATATATTTCTATCTAACGTGTTCAAAATAATTTTTGAATTAAGTGTCATTAGCGCTCATAAACGTCTCTTGACTTCATTTTGATTAAATATGGTGTTTTAAAGACAAATTTTCCCTCCAAAAGTAATTATTATATGCACTGTGTATTCTATCATAAGCAATTAAACTTGTACCTATTAAATTTGAAGAAGTCCTTGTCAAATGCTTTATAATATAAATAATATAGATATAGATAATTTCAAAATTCAAACCGTTACCTTATGATTAAAAACACAACTTTTAATATTGGTCTCTCGATTTCTTATATTATTGTAAAGTTTATAAAACTTTAATTTTTATAAAGCACCTAGTTCTATATAAAAAATTATAACAAAGTATGTACCATTATGAATTATTTTTTATATATTTTTATTTAACGTGTTCAAAGTAATTCTAGAATTAAATGTCATGATCTCCCATAAACAACTCTTAACACTTTATTTGATTCTAATTAGATATGGTGTTTTAAAGAAAATTTTGCCTTCCAAAAGTAGTTACTAAACTTGTACCTCCATATCTATATCTATATCTATATCTATATTATATTATATGAAGACTAGTAGCATGTGTAATGTCTGCACATTTCCTCTAATGTAATATATTTGCAATTATGGTCATTGTAACTTTTATTGATTTCGAATTTAATAAAAGCTTCAGTTTATGTTGATAGTTACATTTTTATTTGGATTGTGCCTACGTTTTAATCGAATACATATTTTGAAATTTCATTTAAACATATTATACTTGACATTTATACAATTTTTCATTTTAAAGTTTATTTAAGTTTGTTAAATTTAAACGTTTGAGGTTTAACGAAAGTTTTGTGAAATATAAAAAGTTTAAGTTAAAATCTATAAAAACATAAATTCATTAAGTTATTTGATAATTATAGTTTAAAAAAGTTTAAAAATGTTAAAGTTTAATTTGGTTAGTGTAGATAGTGTTCATAAAGGGAAAAACTAACCAAGTTACATATAATGGTAACCTAGTTAGATACAAAGGGACCATAAGTGTCATGTTTTGAAAGTTAAAAAGAACAAAACTTTTTCCTCCCTCATTTTCGTTTTTCTGATCGAGCACTTGCCGGTCCAGCGAGTTAATTTAAATCGTTTTTAATTCTTTTAATAACCCCTTTTCGATTTCTATACGTTTTTCCATCAAGTCTTAATGTTTCCCATGATTTAAAACGAGCATTTAACGTGTTTTTATAGAAAATGAATCGGACCTTTATAGAGTAACTGCCAGCAATCTTTTCAACCCGATTTATGTTCGTTTTACACCACCTCTATATATAAACGTCGAGCCATTAGCCTTCTGCATTCTTTAACCACATAAACCCACTTTAAACATCACAAAATCACGTCTCTAAAGCTTTAATTTTTCGGATCTATTTTCGTTTCTTGGGGCTTCGATTTCGATCACTGAACATCGTGCAAGTCTAATTTTATGTGCTGTTTTGTTCTTTATTTAATCATTTTCAAAAGCCCTAAGGTTTTAGATATGATACCTAACGAATCAGAGGTATTGAAACTTCTAGAGGTTTAGGGTTTGTAATGGGAAAGAAGAGTAAACATGTTTTTATTTTAAACTTAAGCAACAAAATGCATTGTAGTGAAGTGGTTATGTGTGTGTGTTGTTAACATAAAGACCCGGGTTTGAGTCCTACAACCCACGGGTTTGTTCCATTTGTTTTTATCTTAATTTTTTGTATTAAATAAACATATATAATATATAAAACTATAATATTCATAATAAAATTATTTTTGTTCCAAAAATTATAAACATTTAGGTGTAGTATCGTGGCACCTTAAAGAAAATTATCACATTTTTAGTTTCTTGAAATTAATTTATTTTTGTATTTTTATTAATTTAAAGTGTTCTAATCATAATAAATGGATTAAAATTTCATTTAAAATTATTTTAATCCCGAAATTTTTGTGAAAAATATTTTTATACATCAGAAACTTAATTTTAATTTATTTGTAGATTTTCCTATTTTTAATCATTTAAACATGATTTAAATTTAATAAATTAGGTTTAAATACAAATAAACTGAGAAAAAATTATGGAAAATATATTTTAGACATTTCTCATAGTCAGAATCAACTTTTGAACAATCTAACGATGCTGGAAGTGTAAGGATCCCTATGCTAATAAGAATCACGAGTGGTCCCTGTCACACCCTCAAATTTCCACTACGGGGTTTATACCGCGAGGCGCGTGACATACCAGGATCCCATAGCCATAAGTCACAGGAACGAACTCTAAATGCCCAAACCATTTAGTTCGTTTTCAAAAACCAAGTTTAGTTAAGCTGCGGAAGCGTAAACCAAATTTAAACCTTTTAAAAACCATGCGCAAAACAACGCACCCAAATTAAAACCATACGAAAGCATAATATATAATTTATGTGTATGCCCGAGAGCCCAAATGCAGTGAAGTGTACAGTGCTTTCTAATCCTGGCACCGGAAGCTAACTACCTGCAAAAGCATGTAAATCGTGGGTCAACAAACAATGTTGGTGAGTTCACTGAGTAAAGTAGGTGAGTAAGTAAAAGCGTAGGTTTCCCAAACCATGTAACCAAATGAAAACGTCGGTCTCCCAGACCACATAACAATACGTAAGAACGTCGGCCTCCATGGCCACAAGTAAATAGCTAATTCAAATGTCAGGGGTAGCTAGCCCACTCATGATAACTAAAACCGGCGAATACCGAACTACTAATGAACAAGTTCCCATAACCGGGAGAAAAGTGCCTTGCGTCATTGCCCATCAACAATGACTATGTTTGAAGCTAATAGTTCACATCCGTGCTCCCAGCACGATGTGAGGTTTGTTAGACCTAATAGCGCTATCAACTAATTAACCCGCTTGCCCAACCGGCAATTGATTCGGTATTTTGAAGGACTTAAAAGATGTGTGTGGTTTAGTTCATCAAGGACATATATATGAATTAGTAAAAATAGATTCACCACGTGAACCATGCACCCCAAACCCGGGATGTGTAAAAGTAGTCCCAAACCGGACTAGAAACGTTAAGTAAGTTGTCTCAACCCGAGACGCATGCTTTTGAGAAAAGAGTAGTGAAACTCACCTTATCGCGTAAGCAAAGAATCCGAACAGCAAGTATTATATGCTACCGACACCCTAATAACAGTGTCACTACGTGAGTATAGGCGTAACATCATTACACCATATAACTCGTTTGTCCAAGGCGTTTTAATATTCACAAGTGTGTATGCGACGCCTAGTGATTCTACATGCAATAGTAAACCCTACGGACTCGTTGGTGAATGAGTTGGTTATAATTAGTTTCTACAGCCCGTATGTGTCATAAACATGTGTACTTCCGTTATATGTCAATTTTAGATCACCTAAGACCTCAAGTAATCACATAAGCACATAATACACAATCTGTGTTTTCAGGACAGATTGTGCGCCATCAAAACGAATTTATTTAAAATACTTAACGAATGAATTAGAGTCCCAAATTTTTACTGAATTTTATTTGGGATTCACTAGACAATACCTATTTTTGTTTTGTCTTAATTCCAAACACAAAAATTATAAAAATTCGTACAACACAGCAGTGTTCAGAAAATTTCCTCAACAGGTCAGTTTAGTAGGAAAATTCTTAAAAATTGTGTATTCATCCAAACGAGATGAATCCACTTGGAAAAGCTCTATTTTTCCAGTATTGACCTACTGGAAAAATTTCATAATCTAATTCCTTGTAAATCTCAAGTTATGACCATTTAAAGTTAGCCCAGTTTACAAATCCGAAAATCTGATATGACCCCTAACCAATTAAAATTCCAAAAACGACTCAAACGATGTCCAAATTCGATGGTTTTGCCCATTATGAAAAGCTAAGACCTTGTACGTTACAATCATGCAAAGAATCGATCAAACCAATTATTTTCAAGCCACGAAACAGACCCTACAAGTCGACATTCAGAATCTGTCCAGATTCTGATCGTGCAATATTATCAATTATATCAAACCCTAGTTGCATATTATCAATCAATAACACCTAATAATCATCATACAACTTTCCTAATACCTATTCCCATCAGATCCTATTATTAAACATGTCAAGATCAAAGCTTTAAGAATCAAAACACCAATTACTTGCGCAACAAGTATCCTACGATGTTACTAAGCGTTTATGAGTATGTTTAATCCATTTAATCTTCAAAAGATTCATGCTTTAATGTTTTATAAACTCGTTCAGACCTGGACAAACTTATTATATGATTTTTATTAATGAAAACACAAGATAGAAGCATAAGAAATCGTAAGATATACCCTTAGCTCTCTCAATCGATCAATCGCGCGCCTTGGAGCCTCCCAATTGATGATCTTGAGCCTTAGCAGAGGTTGTTTGAGTGAAATATTCGTGTAGGGCAGTAAGGGGGCGATTAGGGTTGAGTATGGGGGTTGCATGGGAGTTTAGGTTGCTTAAATATAAGTTTAAGGCGGTTTAGACCCGTCAGTTCGTTTCGAGCGGCCGCTCGGTGCCTGTGAGCGGCCGCTCACAGGTCCGGGTGGCGCGCTCTTTTCTCGTTTCGTCTCCCGACGCGTTATCCTTCGACGTTTTCGTTATTTCGGACCGTAACAAGTGTAACCCCATGCATTAAGACCCTAATCAACCTCATGCTCCACTTTTAATGATTTCTATTAACGTGTTCGGTTTAGGTTCACATAATCACGTATGGTTTTCACATAAGTTTATTTTTTCACCAACGTCCGAGGTTCACTAATCATGCAATCACACATTGACTCACAACCATGCACGTATGTCTTATCTAACTAACCCTAGTTAAGTATAATGTAAGGAAATGTAACTAGAGTTTAGTTAAAGTGAGAACCTGAATTTTCGGGGTATCACATAATCCCCAAGTTGAAAAGAATTTCGTCCCGAAATTCAGCAAGTAAACAGTAAAGCCAGCTAAAAATGTATGCTTGGTTTCCGGATGTCACATCATCCCCAAGTTGAAAGGAATTTCGCCCCGAAATTCACTTTGAGCGAGCTGCTTTATGTTCGGCATTTGATCTATGCACAGGTTCAGGTTCAGAAAAGAGGTGTGGATATTTGAGCCGCATCTGGTCTCTGCGCTCCCACGTGTATTCCGGTCCTAGACGGGGATTCCATTGTACGTTAATAATAGGTATAGTGTTCTGTTTGAGTTTCTTGATGCCCCGCTCGAGAATCTCCACTGGTTCTTCCATGAACCGTAGCCGATCGTCCACCTGGATCTCCTCCAGTGGCACCATCAGTGTTGTATCCAACAGACCTTTCTATAGATTCGGTACGATATGTGGGATACATCGTGTATCCTACCAAGTTTGTTAAGCAGGTTTAACCTGTAAGCTACCAGACCAATCCCATCAACCATCTCGAATGGTCCAACGTTTTACGGGTTCATCTTCCCCCGTTTTCCAAAGCGTGTCACACCCTTTCAAGGTGACACCTTTAATAGTACCTTGTTCCCATTCCGGAGCTCTAAAAGTTTCCTACGCTTATCAGCGTAGCTTTTTCTGTCGCTCAAGAGTAGCAGCCATCCGTTTTCTGATTGCACTATCTTCTCAGAAGTTTGGTGCACAAGTTCGGAACCTGTCAGTTGGCTATCCCCAACTTCAGTCCAACATATGGGGGATTTGCACTCCCGTTCATAAAGTGCCTCAAAAAGTGCACACTGGATCGAAGTGTCATAACTATTGTTATAAGAGAATTCAATCAAAGGCAAGTGCTTGTCCCAACTGTTTCCAAAGTCCACCACGCACGCTCGCAGTAGATCTTCTAGTGTTTGGATGGTACGTTCACTCTATCCATCCGTCTGGGAGTGATAGGCTGCGCTCATGTCCAAATGAGTTCCCAAAGCAATTTGGAGAGTTTCCCAAAAATGGGAAGTAGATCGCGCGTCGTGATCCGATATGATAGAAGTAGGCATCCCATGCCTAGAGACAATTTTCGTAATACAAAAGCGGCTAGACGTTCCAACATGTCCGCCTCTCTAATTGCCATGAAATGCGCTGATTTGGTCAAACGGTCAATAATGACCCAAATCATATCGTGCCCGCTGGGCGTTTTAGGAAGTTTGGTGATAAAGTCCATGGAAATACCATCCCATCTCCACATGGGATTTTCCGGTTGCTGAAGTGGGCCCGAAGGTTTCTGATATTCAATCCTAACCTTGGCACACGTTAAGCACTTACTAACATAAGTGACTTTTCTCAGCTTTCATGTTTGGTCACCAGTAAAGAGTTTGAGATCTCGGTACATTTTATCCGAACTAGGATGTACCGAATAACGAGGGGTGTGTGCCCCATCGAGCACTAGTTGTCTGAGATCTCCAACACGTGGAATCCAGGCTTGATTCATGAAGTGCTGAAGACCCTATGTCCTCCATTCCAGGTGCTTATCAGCACCGTGCAAGGTTTCAAGCCCGATGTTTTCCTTTTCAAAGCCACGCCCTGGGCTTTACGTATCTTAACATGAAGATTAGATTGTAGGGTAAGTTGCAAGGCTCGCACTCGTTTGGGTTTTGTTTCCTTACGACTCAGGGCATCTGCTACTACATTAGCCTTCCCTGAATGTTACTTGATGGCACAGTCATAACCATTCAGGAGTCTGACCCATCGGCGTTGTCGTATGCTTAGCACCCTCTGGTCGAATATATGCTGGAGACTTTTATGATCTGTGAAATCGTGCACTCTGTCCCGTAGAGGTAGTGCCTCCAAATTTTGAGAGCGAAGACCTCCGCTCCCAGTTCCAAGTCATGAGTGGGGAAATTTTTCTCATGAACTTTTAGTTGTCGTGAAGCATATGTGATCACCTTTTCGCGTTGCATCAAAACACACCCTAGACCTTGGATAGATGCATCATAGTACACCACAAAGTCCTCCGTACCCTCAGGTAGTGATAATATTGAAGCACTGCAAGGTTTAGTCTTTAGTATCAGAAAAGCAGGTTCTTGGGTATCTCCCCACTTGTAGGTAATCCCCTTCTGTGTCAAAGCAGTGAGGGGTTGAGCCATTTTTGAGAATCCCTGAATGAATCTGCGATAATAACCTGCAAGGCCAAGGAATTGTCGGACCTCCGTGGGAGTCTTAGGGGCCTCCCATCTTTTAATTGCATCAATCTTAACGGGATCGACCTGTATTCCTGCCTTGTTCACCACATGACCCAAGAATTGGACCTCACGAATCCAGAAGTCGCACTTGGAGAATTTTGCGTATAACTGCTCACTTTTCAGAAGTTCCAAGATCAGTCGTAGGTGTTGCTCGTGCTCTTCCCTACTCTTGGAATAGATCAGAATGTCGTCTATGAACACTATGACAAATTTGTCTAGATAGGGTTTGCACACACGGTTCATGAGGTCCATGAACACAGCTGGTGCATTGGTCAGCCCGAAGGGCATTACCAAAAATTCATAGTGCCCATAACGAGTTCGAAAGGCTGTCTTTGGCACATCCTCCTCTCGGACTCTCAGTTGGTGGTACCCCGACCTCAAGTCAATCTTGGAATAGAAACTCGACCCCTGGAGCTGGTCCAATAAATCATCAATACGAGGTAATGGGTAGTGGTTTTTAATTGTCACCTTGTTCAATTCCCGGTAATCGATACACATACGGAAACTCCCATCCTTTTTCTTAACAAATAAGACTGGAGTTCCCCAAGGTGAAGAACGAGGTCTAATGAAACCCCTGTCCAATAGCTCTTGGAGTTGGGTGGATAGTTCTTGAAGTTCGCCTGGTGCAAGGCGGTATGGTGCACGCGCAACTGGGGCGGCTCCTGGTGCACGGTCAATTTGAAATTCCACTTGTCGAACAGGTGGAAATCCGGGTAATTCCTCTGGGAAGACATCTGGAAAATCCTGAACTACAGGGATGTCCTCAATTTTTGTTCCAACTTCAGCTCTAGTATCAGAAATGTTAGCCAATATGGCTGGGTAGCCCTTCCGAATACACTTCTAGGCTTTCAGGAAAGAGATGATGCCCATCATGGCACCACCAGGATCACCCTGGACAGATAAGAATTCTCCACTAGGGAGAGGGATACGAACAATCTTCTCTTGACAGAGAATTTCAGCGTGTTGCTTGGACAACCAGTACATGCCAACCACGAGATCAAAGCTTCCTAGGGTGATAGGTAAGAGGTCGATGGCAAACAACTGTCCATCTAGTTCGAGCTTACAGTCACGATGGATGTGGGTTACCTTAACAGGCTTCCCATCAGCTAACTCTATAGAGTACGGGGTATCAAGAAGTGTAGGAACTATCCCTAGTTGTTTGCTAAGTTTTGATGACACAAAACTATAGTCTGCACCAGCATTATATAAAACAGAAGCGAGAGTGGCGTTTAAGGAACTCGTATCCGTCACGCCGTTGTTATCAGTCCTGGCCTCCCCAGAGCCCATCACAATTGCTCCTCCACGAGCCCCATTGTTGTTGTTACTGTTGTGGTTATTGTTGAAGGACTTATACCGCATACTATCTCACGTTCTCTTGTTATCACCAAAAGTAGAAGATGAAGCACCCTGCTTCGGAAAGGTACCATGCTCAACAGCCTCATCGGTGAGTTTGTGAGCCAGGTGAAAGGTTGGTTATATTCTGGGTAGGTGAGCCGTAGTAGCCATGCTACGAACCTGTGGGATAACCCCTTTGGTATGAAGCTCGATCCGTTTGTAATGTGGGTTAAATATGTGTGAGCATGTAGTAGCTAACTCCTGTAGCTTGGTAGTGTAGGCGTCGATTTCAGACCCATCCGTCTTTAGATAACAAGTTTCTAAATTTCGTCATGGGGGTTACATTCTCCACCCAAGTATCTGTAACTCATCGAGTGTGCATGTGGCGTACATTACCTCATCCTGCCTGGGGGCAAATGCACAGAGCAAAGACTTATACCACCGAAGCAATCAGACGGTCTCCTTCAGTTCCGTTGGAGTTATCGAGGTTTACAACCAATAAAAGGCTTGAAAATACGATGTGCGTTCAAGGTATAAGAAAGTTCAAATGTGGAAGTCAGGGGAAAAGAATGATTTAGCAAAATAGATCTTTACTAGCTTGGAAAGATGCGAGGGCCTCAACCACCCTATCGTTGATCATAAAAACTCAGTCTTATCTAAGTTAACAAAGGAAAATGAAAGAAAAGATAGGTAAGAAAAGGTAAGAGCCAATCGTCGCCATGCTCTGTCTAGATAGTAGAGCCTTCATCCTCACTTCCATGTGCTCGTCCTGCTCAGGTTCCCCTTCCATCTCTTATCCTTCCTCTTTTGCGATGTCAGTGTTATATGGTTCTCATCACGTACAATCTCCTTCTCTAGTCCTATGTGAACCGGTTTAGTGGTAAGCTGTACCACTCGTTCCTCCAATCGTGGCTATCAGCCATTAGTAGGTTTCATCCTCCCTTGTGATGTTGCATTACATCGCAGGCTTTACGTAACTCCCCAAGAGTGTGTGTAACAAGTCCCGATCTAAAGTGTTCCCATGAATCTACCATATGCTCATGAGAAACAAGGATTTGCAGTCATGCGTTCGCCCGCTCGCACTAGGCGTAAGGTACTAAGGTAAGAAATAAGTTCTATATGCGTAATCCAGTCCCGTCTGTGTTACGAATGGGAGTAAGAAGGATCAAGTAACAAGGAACAGAAACTAATTGTCTCCTTGCTAAGTGACAAAAGATAAGTCTCAGCGTTCGAATTCCTTCATAGTTGATTTAATGGTACCACGTCATGCGCATCGTGCAGCTTCCTGTGTACGTGCGCCATAACGCTCGCAAGGGCTCCCTCCCTTGTACTATTGTTGTCTCCTCGTCCATGAGGTTAGTTAGGATATTACTCCCAGTAATGCGCCACCTGGTGTAACCCTAGGTTCCCACCATTGACGTGTTAAGAATTAAGTCCAGAACTAGGAGATAACATATCTCCCGAAATCATATGTTGTAGATATATGTAGCTAATAGCTAGTTGTGCACTTAAGTTGTGAGTGTACTTATGCTATAATGATTATAGACTAGACTCAACATGCAGTCCTAGTTCACTATAACCAATGGCTCTGATACCAATCTGTCACACCCTCAAATTTCCACTACGGGGTTTATACCGCGAGGCGCGTGACATACCAGGATCCCATAGCCATAAGTCACAGGAACGAACTCTAAATGCCCAAACCATTTAGTTCGTTTTCAAAAACCAAGTTTAGTTAAGCTGCGGAAGCGTAAACCAAATTTAAACCTTTTAAAAACCATGCGCAAAACAACGCACCCAAATTAAAACCATACGAAAGCATAATATATAATTTATGTGTATGCCCGAGAGCCCAAATGCAGTGAAGTGTACAGTGCTTTCTAATCCTGGCACCGGAAGCTAACTACCTGCAAAAGCATGTAAATCGTGGGTCAACAAACAATGTTGGTGAGTTCACTGAGTAAAGTAGGTGAGTAAGTAAAAGCGTAGGTTTCCCAAACCATGTAACCAAATGAAAACGTCGGTCTCCCAGACCACATAACAATACGTAAGAACGTCGGCCTCCATGGCCACAAGTAAATAGCTAATTCAAATGTCAGGGGTAGCTAGCCCACTCATGATAACTAAAACCGGCGAATACCGAACTACTAATGAACAAGTTCCCATAACCGGGAGAAAAGTGCCTTGCGTCATTGCCCATCAACAATGACTATGTTTGAAGCTAATAGTTCACATCCGTGCTCCCAGCACGATGTGAGGTTTGTTAGACCTAATAGCGCTATCAACTAATTAACCCGCTTGCCCAACCGGCAATTGATTCGGTATTTTGAAGGACTTAAAAGATGTGTGTGGTTTAGTTCATCAAGGACATATATATGAATTAGTAAAAATAGATTCACCACGTGAACCATGCACCCCAAACCCGGGATGTGTAAAAGTAGTCCCAAACCGGACTAGAAACGTTAAGTAAGTTGTCTCAACCCGAGACGCATGCTTTTGAGAAAAGAGTAGTGAAACTCACCTTATCGCGTAAGCAAAGAATCCGAACAGCAAGTATTATATGCTACCGACACCCTAATAACAGTGTCACTACGTGAGTATAGGCGTAACATCATTACACCATATAACTCGTTTGTCCAAGGCGTTTTAATATTCACAAGTGTGTATGCGACGCCTAGTGATTCTACATGCAATAGTAAACCCTACGGACTCGTTGGTGAATGAGTTGGTTATAATTAGTTTCTACAGCCCGTATGTGTCATAAACATGTGTACTTCCGTTATATGTCAATTTTAGATCACCTAAGACCTCAAGTAATCACATAAGCACATAATACACAATCTGTGTTTTCAGGACAGATTGTGCGCCATCAAAACGAATTTATTTAAAATACTTAACGAATGAATTAGAGTCCCAAATTTTTACTGAATTTTATTTGGGATTCACTAGACAATACCTATTTTTGTTTTGTCTTAATTCCAAACACAAAAATTATAAAAATTCGTACAACACAGCAGTGTTCAGAAAATTTCCTCAACAGGTCAGTTTAGTAGGAAAATTCTTAAAAATTGTGTATTCATCCAAACGAGATGAATCCACTTGGAAAAGCTCTATTTTTCCAGTATTGACCTACTGGAAAAATTTCATAATCTAATTCCTTGTAAATCTCAAGTTATGACCATTTAAAGTTAGCCCAGTTTACAAATCCGAAAATCTGATATGACCCCTAACCAATTAAAATTCCAAAAACGACTCAAACGATGTCCAAATTCGATGGTTTTGCCCATTATGAAAAGCTAAGACCTTGTACGTTACAATCATGCAAAGAATCGATCAAACCAATTATTTTCAAGCCACGAAACAGACCCTACAAGTCGACATTCAGAATCTGTCCAGATTCTGATCGTGCAATATTATCAATTATATCAAACCCTAGTTGCATATTATCAATCAATAACACCTAATAATCATCATACAACTTTCCTAATACCTATTCCCATCAGATCCTATTATTAAACATGTCAAGATCAAAGCTTTAAGAATCAAAACACCAATTACTTGCGCAACAAGTATCCTACGATGTTACTAAGCGTTTATGAGTATGTTTAATCCATTTAATCTTCAAAAGATTCATGCTTTAATGTTTTATAAACTCGTTCAGACCTGGACAAACTTATTATATGATTTTTATTAATGAAAACACAAGATAGAAGCATAAGAAATCGTAAGATATACCCTTAGCTCTCTCAATCGATCAATCGCGCGCCTTGGAGCCTCCCAATTGATGATCTTGAGCCTTAGCAGAGGTTGTTTGAGTGAAATATTCGTGTAGGGCAGTAAGGGGGCGATTAGGGTTGAGTATGGGGGTTGCATGGGAGTTTAGGTTGCTTAAATATAAGTTTAAGGCGGTTTAGACCCGTCAGTTCGTTTCGAGCGGCCGCTCGGTGCCTGTGAGCGGCCGCTCACAGGTCCGGGTGGCGCGCTCTTTTCTCGTTTCGTCTCCCGACGCGTTATCCTTCGACGTTTTCGTTATTTCGGACCGTAACAAGTGTAACCCCATGCATTAAGACCCTAATCAACCTCATGCTCCACTTTTAATGATTTCTATTAACGTGTTCGGTTTAGGTTCACATAATCACGTATGGTTTTCACATAAGTTTATTTTTTCACCAACGTCCGAGGTTCACTAATCATGCAATCACACATTGACTCACAACCATGCACGTATGTCTTATCTAACTAACCCTAGTTAAGTATAATGTAAGGAAATGTAACTAGAGTTTAGTTAAAGTGAGAACCTGAATTTTCGGGGTATCACATCATCCCCAAGTTGAAAAGAATTTCGTCCCGAAATTCAGCAAGTAAACAGTAAAGCCAGCTAAAAATGTATGCTTGGTTTCCGGATGTCACAGTCCCAAAGCCGAAGAAGCAGACCATTTCTCCGGCCACCATTGCTATTTTCCATGGTTGTGGGCCATCACCAAGTTGAGTGTCTGGGATCGGTGTAGGCCTATTTTTGCTTGTGTAGCTAATTATACTTCTCATATGATTTTAAGAAAAAAAAACTAGAAATTTTTAAATCACCAACCTCTCAAATGGAGATGAAAATCATCCACACATTTACCATGATTTGTATCAGTTGTTTAAGCCATGCGCCCATGGATGTGAAAAGCTGCCACCAATTTTTGTTTAAAGTAGGCCTGTAAACGAACCGAACGAACACGAACACAGGCGTGTTCGTGTTTGTTCATTTAACTTTAACCGAACACGAACACGAACACATAATCGAACACATTTTTGTGTTCGTGTTCGTTCATTAAGAAATTTGTCATGTTCGTGTTCGTTTATGTTCGTTCATTTAAACCTAAACGAACAGTTCATGAACATAAACGAACACAAATGATCAATATAAACGAACACAAATGAACATAAACGTACAGAAACAAAAACAAGTTAATAATGATTCATGAACATAAATGAACGTTAGGGTTAGGGTGGAGAGCGGCTGTGAAGTGTGGGGCTGTGAATTGTGAAGAGCGGATAATAAGTGATATGTTTAGAATGTTAGGGTTAGGGTTAAGTTTTTAGAACATATGAATTAAGTTACTTAACAAAAGGAAATAAATAATAAAAATAAAGCTAAGTTTAATTAAACGAACATAAACGAACAAAATAAACGAACATAAACGAACGTTCATGAACATAAATGAACGAACACGACGTGTGTTCATGTTCGTTCGTTTAATTAAACGAACAAAAAATTATGTTCGTGTTCGTTCATTTATTTAAATAAACGAACATAAACGAACTTCCCGCCGAACAGTTCACGAACAGTTCATGAACGTTCGGTTCGTTTACAGGCCTAGTTTAAAGTGGGGTTTCCATAACTTTAGTACATAACTAAGCATTTATTCAGCTTCATGACAAGTTAAAAAATTGTCCAAAATGAAGCTAAATTAGATGAAATATTGATTTTTGATATCAATGCTTAGGTTATCCGGTGTTGTGGGGTGGAAAGGGGTGTGCCGGTGGAGATTTTCACCGGTGTGAGGCAACACCTGATGGTTGACATGGCGGTCTTTGATTGGGCCAATTAGTTTTTAAATTAGGTCGTTTTAAACAAACGTCAATGACGTTTTAAACTTTGATCTCTTTAGCGCCCACCAGTAGGTCGTTTTCTTTTATGTCCCTCCATATTTATGTCCCCCCAAAGATGCCGATTTAAAATCCGGGGGGGGGGGGGGGGGGGGGGGGGATGGCAAAATTAGAAGAGTAACTCTATTATTTCATGGATTAACCAAACGTCATAAACAAACATTGTTTCTTGAGGCCGGCAAACGAATTCAAATTGGTTAGAAGGCTTTATCAAAAAAAAAAAAAAAAAAAAAAAAGGTTAAATGGGTCAAAGGTGCCAAAGTGTATTTAAATGGCTAGAACTAGTGAACTAACAGCCTACCAAAGCACTTGATTCGGAGAATTAGACTACTATGTTGACAGTTTTTGTAAGCATATTTAACAAATTAATTATTTGTTAAAAAAAAGATAAGATACTGTTGGCAGGTAAAGAAATAGGCACGCTACCTTCTGTTCTGTTCAAGCTTAACTGTTTTTCCTTTGCCAAGTATTTCCTGTAAAGTGTCTTTCAGTTCTTTCTCCTCCTCAGCCGGGAGCGGCTGATAGAATCACAACATAACAACAACAAAGGTATACCAAATTACCAACAATATGAAATAGCGCGCAATAATAAGAGTTGAATCGACATTGAGATAAAGGCATGCTAGAAATAACCGGTTAATCAAATCAAAATGAATAAATGTGTTCTCTTTTTAATGTTTCTCTAATATCTCTCTGACTTGATCAGTCAAAATGATTGAATAATTAGTGAAACTTGAAAGAGTGTTATTATAAACATAATTGAGATCATAATATAACTAATAATTCTATAGGAAAAGAAAACGAATCCAAGAAACCGCAGGCTACTATTTTACGAGCAGGATCTAATAAACCAAAAACTAATTTGTGGGCTTAGGATGGACAAAGATGGTAAGCATTATGTTTGAAAAAGGTTCAGATTAAAATGTTATTTGATGCTATGACTTCTTAAATTCAAATTGAACTTACAATGATAGTAGTGACCATAGTTGTCAAAGCGCACTCAAGGCGCATAGGCTGAGCCCGGAGCCTAGACGCAAGGCGCATAAAAAATGAGGGCTTTTTATAATTAGACGCATAGTATAAGATACATTTAGGGCTACTTTAGGATGTTTTAAGGTTGTTTAGGACTTGTTCATAGCTCATTTAGGATGTTTTAGGCTTGTTTAGAGCTACTTTAGGATGTTTTAAGGTTGTTTAGGACTTGTTCATAGCTCATTTAGGATGTTTTAGAGGTTTAGGCAACTTTTAGCCTGAATTTGGCCTGAAACAGCCCTGATAGTGCGCCTCAGCACCTAAATGCGCGCCTCACAGGGCGCAGCGCACTTGGTGCACCAAGTGCGTGCCTCACGCGCTTTTGACAACTATGGTAGTGACAACAGCTTTAATTTCTACTCGATGTGCCATAGTTAAATCTGAAATCTCTTGGCAATAGTGTCAACATTCCGAAGCCGGCCATTATCAGCCAAAACAACCGGAAGGAAGTCACATAAAAAAAATATTAAAAGGAGTTAATGCCATTCATATCATCCGAATTGATCAATAAAACAAGTTAAATGAAGAACAAGTACAGAACTTTATCTTCATACCTAAGAAGTTTTTTGTAACATCCGAAACTTTAGCTTGAGCATAGATTTCATTAATGGCTTTCACTCGGATATCTGCTAGGACTGCTAAATCTTTCATAAACTGAGAAAATGTTGATGCTTTAGTAGTAGCTAAAACAAAATCAAGCAGTTCAGATTCAACTTTATCCAAAGCATTGGCTTTTGCTGCTGCAATGTATACTGCAGATGCATAGTTTCCAGATCCTCCAAACGTAGCCACAGGCACCTGAACAGCATCATGACAGCGAGTTTAACTTATTTCTCGCAAAAAGAATTACAAACTGCGAAAACGTTATACTTGTGACACATTTCAATACCCTTGATATATGGTCAAATCATCATACAAGGCTTCAAAAGCCAAAACAATATAGCACGTTTAACTTAATATATTAGTGTATAAAGATAAATTAACACCATAGACAAACTACATATACTAATAGTATAATATAATAAACATGGGATAACATATGTCATTGATATTGAAGATTAATATATATTCTACTCCAATACACAAAAGAAGTGAAATCACTCAAATTAAGTTCATGGGTAAAGTGTTGGAAAAATGGTAGTGGAAATTGATTTTTCCCTAATTTTGGACTTAAATAAACATATTTATATATATGTTATATAAATATTTATTTATGGGTTTGTGTACTATATTGTGAGAGCATCACAACGAATCAAACCATGTCCAAAATAGAGCTAAGATGAATGAGATATCGAAGCTTGAAAGTTGTAGGTTGGAACAACCAAAGATAAGAAAATGGATTAAGTTTTGTCTCACATTGGTGGGGTGACAAAACATGAAGTGGTTTATAAGGAGGAGCACTCCTTGGATATTGTTTAGCTTGAGCCAAACACTAGTGGGGGCCCTAAAGGGTGCGCATCACCCTTAACTCGCACGTGCGCGTGGCGTGGGCGCAATGTGGCGCACTTTGCACTTTGCACTTTGCACTTCGCATCGCCGCTTGAGAGCCGCCTTTGTATTTTTGACCTTGTGCGCATGGTCTGGTACATGGCCAAGTAGCGTCTTGGTCTGCTCGGTTGACGGAAACCGTAATTAAGTGGCACATGCGCTCAGTTGGGCAGAGAAGTGGTAGTCCCCAGAATACATGGCGTCGTCGCATAGACTACGTACGCGCAAGACTAGGTGACGTCCTAGTCCGTGCACGACGTAAACGGACTAACTTGCACGCGCATGTAATGTTCAGTAGCTGCGCAGGACTATAGTGGCGCATGACCAGGTAGCACCCCGGTTTGTGTGCGTCGTCTTGGTCAGCACGCGGCTCACACAGCATTGGAGCAGGAGTCTGTTAAGTCAGTTGACTTGGTCTAACCAGTCAGTTGACTTGGTCAAACCGACTGTTTCAAGTCATGCCATAAAGAACTTGACGGTTTCAAGTTCACCACTTAAATCCAATATTATGGCTAATTAATCATCTTATTTATTTGATATTAAATAAGTTTAATTAGTCATCTTTATGTGTGTTGAGTATATATAGAACCACTAGGTTCATTATGAGATATACGAAATACACAAATGAGATGAGTGTATCTCACTTTCCAAAATCTCTACAGCTTTCTTTTTCCTAAAAGTCATGAACACCTTGATAACCCGGTGTAATCTTGGGCTCAAGACCATCTCCGGCAGTACGACTACTGTTCCGGTTGTTGTACCCTGGAAACAGACCGTCTGAGAGGAGGCACGGAATCTGTTTTAAGGGCCCCGTGTCAAACACGATCCTCAACCAAAAACCGTCTACAACAAGTTTGTTATTCTTGCAGGGGAGTGCTACACAAGATGGTTCGGTTGAAGTTTACTAAAGTATTCGACTTGGATCAAGATTCGGTATATGTATTTGTGTTTTATTTTCATTTACATTTATTTTTGTAATCGGTATTGTACTATGTTATTTCCTACGAATAACAAGAGTATCGTTATTATTTCTTTTTATTATTAATTTAATAAAATTGTGAACCCTATTTCCTACATAAAGTTATCTCAGCAAAATGTTAACCCTTGTATAATACCATTTTGCCGTCTGTGGTTGTCACCGAAATACTGAAGCCTAAATATCTAAAAGATAATTACTACCAAACTCTCATGATGACCCATATAAATCTAAGACTAGTAATGTAAGTAACATGAACACTCCCACAGGCATAGTTGCTAATAGCGCTTCTAGCAAGAGCAATAGCGAATAGCGTAGCGTAGCACCAATTCATCGCTATCTGATTTTGGCGACTCCATCTCGAGTAAATAGGGGGATTTCAGGATTTTTTTTTTCTTTTTTTTTTTGTTTTAACATGAATAGGGATCAAATATACATATCATAGTTGTCAAAAGCGCGCCTAGGCTAGCGCCTAGGTGCGCCTAGGCTCGAGGCGCACCAAGTGCGCTGCGCCTTGTGAGGCGCGCGCCTAGGCACTGAGGCGCACTATCAGGGCTGATTTCCGGTCAAATTCAGGCTAAAAGTTGCATAAACCTCTAAAACATCCTAAATGAGTAATGAACAAGTCCTAAACAACCCTAAAACATCCTAAAGTAGCCCTAAACAAGCCTAAAACATCTCTAGAATCCCTAAAAAATGTATTTTATACTATGCGCTTAATTATAAAAAGTCGTCGTTTTTTATGCGCCTTGCGCCTAGGCTCCGGGCTCGGCCTATGCGCCTTGAGTACGCCTAGGCGCTTTGACAACCATGATACATATACAAAATCTGGATTTTAGTTTTTTTTTGTTAAATATACGCATAGAAACACCGTATTTGCATATAATATGCGTATAAAATATTTCTAAAATTTTAGTGTATCGCTAAACATAAAATAGCGCCGGCTATTTCATAGCTATCGCTGCCTGGTCTATAGGTTGCTTGTCGCTATTGTCCGCTATTCGCTATTAACAACTATGCACCAACATGTTTAATCTAAACCACCAATTCAAAACAAAATTTAGGGCTTAATTCCTAAATGGCCAGAACCACATAAGGTCAGTTGCAGATTCATAAGTCATAACACATTAATGTGTGTGAAATAAGTAAAACATGAATTTATTTTTATTTGTTATTTTTTTTTAAAACAAAACTCATACAAAAACCCAATCAAATAAAGGTAAAGCAAAGCCTTAAATGGGGGTGGTGGTCCATTGGCAAAGGCAAAGCCTTTAAAACACCTAGGTTGTGGAAGGTCTTGGGTTCAAGTCCCACAGACCACAGGATTTAAAAGAAATTAACCTTTAAAAAAAAAGGTAAAAAAAATATTCAAATTTAGAAATGATATTATTATTACCCCAGGATTGATAGAGAATCGTTAATTAAAGACTTGGTGAAACCATTGACGCTTGATCTAAGTCGAGCAGTCATTGATATTACAGTCGAACAGTTAACGAATCTGCAGATAGATGGTTTTAGGAATCGGTTAACCATCGGTAAATATTAAAAAAGTACTTGGTTGAGTTTGAGTCGGGTCGGATCGGGTCAGGTAAAACTTATTGCCATTGAAAGTGAACAAGTCGCATTATTGGTCTACTAGTCAGAACGGCCGAACCAATTGAACCAGTTTAAAAACAAAAAAAACACTTGGTATCGTAAATAATACAAATTTTTAACTGAAATTTCTTTTTAATCAAAATATATAAACGTATGATTTGTAACGAAAAAAATCGTGTTCAAGGGACATGAAACCAAAATTTTAAAGGTTGTTGCCCCAACAATTACAGTGCATCCGCCCCTGAACTTTACATACAATATGATCTGGCAGCTTATTTTGATAATCAACACGTTTGCGTCCCTCTGACTTTTGATACCTTTGATCTGGTATCAATATGATCTGGCAGCTTATTTTGATAATTAACACGTTTGCGTCCCTCTGACTTTTGATACCTTTGGGTCTCACACCGTAAGCTATCCGTTTTTTTACCAGAGTCCAACGGGTACATAGGGGGGGGGGGTTTGTCTTCAGCAGACTAACGCCATACAGAGAGGGGTGACGACGCAGCTTTTTGCCCGTCTACCTGCTATTTGGATATAATTTTTTCCTTTATAGAATGGTATTTATGCAATTGAAAGTATCGTTAAAAATAATAGTTTAATTATTATCTAAGTCTTCGACTTTATCAAGAAACCAAGTTTAGTTGGTTGTGGCGTTCGGCACTTGGGCATTAACATAAGATAGAATCGGATAAACTTTGGACTTGTATGAATTTATAGAAATCAACTGTAAATACAAATAATATTAACAATAAAAAGTAAAAATGTATTACTTTTTTCATTACTAATAGGACTAATAATTATTTTTTCCTCAATGTTATATACTTTCTTCACCTTTTTAAAAATTATTATGAGCATGTGCCTTACGCTTGAGCTTGACACTGCCTAGACACCTGTTCTTAATAATTGCTTTGATTATAAAAAAGTTAGAAATACATCCTAATTTTTGTTTACACTTTGTAGTCATTACTAATATCAACTTTAACGTCTATAGATTCATAATATCTTTATGAACTTTTAATATACCTAGTTAACAAACATCCACATATTAACACCACTAGCTGCAATTTTTAGAAAGTTTTTATCAACTTCCACATTAATATAATTGCTTATAAACTTTTGTACCGATTTTAAATTATCTTTCATTTGTTTTTTCTTATTTTCACTTTTCTTTTCATAAATCCATCATTATTGAGTTGTTCATGATAGCGGACAGCCGGACACAACTTGTTGTAAACCAACACTTAGTATACCACGGTTCATAAGAACATATTGAAACAAAACTTAAAAAGTAGTGATTTGGTACTAACTAAAAATGAAATTAAGTTGAATTAAAGTGAGTTTAACTTAGCGTGGTGGAGTGGTTACGGAAAGATTTGGTGTTCTAGTGACATGGGTTTGATTCATGTCGTCCCCATTTTTGTATACGACACCTAGTGATGATGGGAGACTTGGCCGTGATTGATTAGTTTGATCCTTGAACTAAATGAGTTTTACCTCACTGCAGTGTCGTGTCTTTGGGCGAGTGTTTACGGGCTTTGACTCTAGACGAGTTTTACCTCACTACAGTGTCGTGTCTTTGGATCCTGATGTAATGAATTGCCCAAGTAGCCCATTTAAAAATATTCAAACCTAGCCTACATCAAACCATACATACATATTTAATGTGTAAACAAGGGAGTATGAAGTTTAGGACAGGTGGAATCTGCACCACAAAACAATGGGTTGAAAAGTAAGTAGAAAACCAGATGAACCCACAACCTTCATGTCCATTCTTGACATAAACAATTTCACCCCATATCCACCTATATCCATCTATATATAAATAATAAACTCACAGATAAACTCTGCAAAAATAATAATAATAACTTTCTTTAAAAAAAAAACACACCCAAAATTAGTATCCACCACCACCATCATCATCATCATCAATTCATCATCAAGAAATCATCAAGAAGAATCTTGAAGATCAAGAACCCCTTTTCACAAGATGTTGCACATGTTCTTTGCAGTTGCTTTTTCAGCGGTGCCGTTGACTTTGTATGTTCCGCCAATCAGAAGCTTGAATCTTTTTGTGCAGACCATGGAGGAGATATGGAGGGAATCTAGCGGCTATACTCTTAGGGTCTACCCTAGGGTTCGGTATGCGTTCCATAGGATCTTGGATTGTATGCTCTGCAACACAGCTCATTAGACACAATAAGTCTTTAACACCTGTCTGTTGTACATATGTTTCTGTAATTTCTTGTTTATGGTTTGTTTCTGCTGACTATAGTTTTGCGGATTATGTGATCTTTTTTGAGTTTTTTTCTTTTTCTTTTTTTGTTAACATCTACAGGTAATAAACTGGACTAATTTTCTCCTTGTGTATGGTTTTAATGTAAATAAATGATGGGTTTGCTATGGTTAGTGTTAGAGCTCATGATCTTGTTTGATTTAGAAAATAGATAGGGATGATATAGTATGCTGATTCTGTTTTATCTGTGTTTGTTGAAGATGAATATGTGTTTATTAAAGATGATGAATATGGAGAGTGTGGTTTAGGGATGAGCGCGGTATTCGGCGCTATGTGCTCATCCCTAGTGTAGGTACCGATACCAAACACTCTCGGTACGGGATCGGGACGGGATCGGTATTCGGCGCTATGTGCGATCCCTAGTGTGGTTCTCACATGTCAAAGGATTATAGTGTCATATTATCCTTGCATCATTTTTCAAGTTAGGGAAATGTTTTTTTTCTACTTTTTCATAATAGTATTTACTTATTTGCACTATTGGGTGTAAGTTGGAAAATGTGAAAACAGGGCGCTAGTCCAACCCAAAGTCTCGCACGATGAACCACGGCTAGGGAGCGAGGTGTTTCACGCATGGCTACAGCGCCACATCGGACCACGTGTGACTTGGTGGTCACTGTGTCGGACGTGGTCACTGTGTCGGACAGTCTTAAGTTACCTGGCAAGTGCCAACCTTCGATTCATTCAGACAATGTGCCAATCACGATTATTTCTAAATGGAGTCGGTACTAACAGATACGAAGGTTTTTTAGGGCCAGGGGTGGCCCTGCCCCCCTGTCTTTTTGGGCATGGAAATTTGCGATTTTCGTAGCTAAATTGTGTCCGGGTTGAGTCCGGCCTCCGCCGATTTGTCACTACCGATCAGTTCGGCCTCCCTCGATTCGAGAACCAAGCTTCGCCCCTGAGTACTATCTATTGTTATGTAAATCTTGTGATATAATATGAATTGACAATATGTTTATTTTAGTTATTTTTAAAATTTTTTTATGTTATTAACTTGTTATAACAGATATTTTTTTTAACAAACACCCGCCGCCCCAGTGTTATAAGAGATATTAAATTTTAAACTGCCAAACCCCAATTAATAAGTTCGTACATCATGACAACATACACTAGAATACTAGATAAGTAATGACAATAATTAAATCCATGATGTAACAAAATATGCACGTCATCACACCAAATCAAGTTTTCTAACATATTCCATTAATTAGAATACCATCATTGATAGCAGGGAAAAAAACATGATAATCATAATTAGTTTGGCTTTGGATAACCTAACACAAAGTTATTATTAGTTTGACTTCTCAAATTTAAATCTTATTATGATTTGAAAGCATGATAATGAGAGAATTAGTTAGCATATGCAATTCCAGACAATAAATGAGGGTAGAATGATACTAATTAGAGTACCATCATTGATCAATTCATTCTACTCATTTGACTCATCTCATGAT
Organism: Ambrosia trifida; assembly: GCA_028751855.1. Taxonomy (NCBI): domain Eukaryota; kingdom Viridiplantae; phylum Streptophyta; class Magnoliopsida; order Asterales; family Asteraceae; genus Ambrosia; species Ambrosia trifida. Next base: position 10,889,959 of record CM054131.1, read on the forward strand.
AACTTATTGGATGAACTTATTAGAGACCAAAAGCGTTGAAACAACTTACTGAAACGTTCTTCGTCGGATCATGCAGCAGATCGTATACAAGACACGACAAACCTCGAAGATGAATTATTACAAGAAACAAAAGTACACGACAAAGAGGTCGATGATAAAGTTGTATTGGTGAAGTATTAACAAACAACAATTATTGATAAATGAAGAATTTTGTAGTTTTATTGAGAAAAAAAATCAAACTTAATCAATTCGGGTTACACGCTTAAAAACCATGCTTTTAAAAAGAAACCAGACATACCCGATTTTCAGTTAGGAACCGAACCCGACCCAACCCTACCCTAACCAGGTATATCGGACATCCGTATATACCTAAAAAAACCCGGTCCAGCTCCTGTAAAAACCGGGTAGGAAAATACCTGATTGGGCCTTATCCGGTTCCTACCTGGTTCCGGCTGTTCCTGGACGATCCAATAAGCAGCCCAAGTTAAAGCGGACCATATAGCCCAAAAGAACCCAATAATAATAATAATATTATTATTATTATTATTATTTTTCTTGAAGGTTCGAACAACAAGTGGTAGTAGGGATTAGGTCATTTGACCGAACAACAGAAGACGACTGAACGACGATCTGCAACCTACCATCTCCGGCACCGATTAACCTAAGGTAATAATAATTAAACGGCCATCTCTCTCTATATATCTCTCTCTCACAAACACATACTATATAAAAATACTATTTCCCCCAAATATTATTATTCACTACTATATTATTATTCACTACAAAAAACATGCCCTATTTCATCCATATGCCGACTCATTTGTTCTTCAAAATTGGAACAATTTGTTCTTCCAATCCACTTCCTTTGCTTCCTCACCCTCTAATTGACCCTATATTAGATCCTGCAGAGGTTATTTGGCAAGCTAAATCTTCCATTTTTCTGTTCTCTAAAGATCTGCTTGTAGACCAAACCAAACACTATGGCAGATAGCAGCAGCAGGGACGTTGATGACCAGGTCGACTTTGAAGATGACAACTATGAGGAGGAGATGGATGATGATGTTGAAGAGGACCACTTAGATGATGAAAGACCTGATGATAATGACAGTGATGAAGATAATGATGATACTGATGATGATGATGATGATAATAATAATAATATGAAGCAGAAAGAGAAAACATCAGGTGAAGGTGAAAGTGGAGATAGTAAGAAGCGTGCTGAGCTGCTTGCTTTGCCACCATATGGGTCTGAGATTTTTATTGGTGGCCTTCCTAAGGATGTGGTTGAGGAGGATTTGAGTGAGCTTTGTGACCCTTTTGGGGATATTGTTGAGGTTAGGTTTAAATCTTGTTTTTTTTTAGGATAAAGTTGTGATTTTTTGTTGTTGTTGTTGTTGTTTGTTTTGGGATTTATGTTTGGTTATCTGTGTGATTTTGTTCAGGTGAGGTTGGTGAGGAATAGGGAGACAAATGAAAGTAAAGGTTTTGCATTTGTCGGTTTTAAAAGTAAAGATGTTGCTCAAAAGGCTATTGAGGAGCTGCATAACAAAGATTTTAAGGTATAAAGATTTAAGCATTTTGGTTGTTTATTATGTTGGAGTTTCAGAGAACATTTGATTGAACAAAACACAGATGACAGATAAATGCACAAAGATTGAGTCTTGGTTTCGTTATCACACACTCGTGCATTCATCGCTACCCTATACACACACACACACACACATATATATACCTATTGAATTGTTGTATGTGAAACGCTGCAACGTTTCAGATACGCTGAGTCACTGACTTATCTTAGTTAACTTAATTACAGTGTAATCCTTTTTAATTTTAAAATACAATCTTGACCCTTAAAATTAATACTAATATATTTAGGTTAATACCAATATATTAGACACCTTTGGATTTGGTACTCAGTTTCTGTGATGTTCTTTGCAGGGTAAGACCTTGAGGTGTTCGCTTTCTGAATCTAAATACAGACTATTTATTGGCAATGTGCCAAAGGCTTGGACGGATGATGAATTCAGAAAAGTAATTGATGAAACAGGCCCAGGTGCAGAAGTCATTGAGCTCATAAAGGTGCTTTTTTTTACGTGTACATTGTTAATGAACGGCCAGATATATCATCAGTGTTATAGTTTTATACTTATCTTGTATGGTCATTTGAAACCTCAGGATCCTCAAATCCCGTCACGTAATCGTGGGTTTGCTTTTGTTGAGTATTACAACCATGCCTGTGCGGATTATTCAAGACAGAAACTAGCTAGCCCAAACTTTAAACTTGATGGAAATATCCCAACGGTTACTTGGGCTGATCCTAAAATCACTCCTGATCATTCTGCTGCTGCCCAGGTTACAATAAAATTTCAACTTTTTTTCACCGAAATTCACTATTAATGTTAAAATTACATTTATGTCAGATTTATAAAGACTTGTTTGACTTTGCTAGGAGTCCCTTAAGTTTTAGCAGTGACTTAGTTACCGATTAATGATAAGACTCATCCCATGGATTGCTATGCATTGCATTGCATTTAATAGCAAACCCTTTATCTGTATTCAATGGAAACAGTTTTGTTGATAGTTGTAAAGCGTATTCTCTTAACATCATATATGAGTAGGTTGCTTTCAGATATAGGACTGAGCTAGAGGCCATGCTAACCGTCTAGTTCCCATATTTTTATAAACATAGTTGGTATAGGATCAACTTTTTGCACTCTACTTTAAACATGCAGGGCTGCAAGCTATGACATAACTAAAAAGGCGTTTAATAGTTTTTTCAATGATTATAATGTGTTCATTGACTCTTTGCACTTAATTTTGAAGCTTCAACTTCTGTCTCGATACTTGAATGGTTTTCTGCTAAATTAAACATAAAAAACCATGATAAACAGGTTTATATTGCTTTGTTGGAAGATTTATGTTAAACGGACTGCAATCAACTCTTGGCAAATTACCTAAAAAGTTGCATATTTTATCACTTGATAGGTAAAATTTACCCGGAATTCATTAAACAAACATCTTTCAACAAAGCTATCCAAAACTGTTTATCATGTCTTTTATATTTTTTATCTGGCAGTATACCATTCAAGAATTTGAGGTTTGAACTGTGAAGGTGTCAGTGTATTTTGGTTGTTACTTGTAAACACGTTAAAAGAGTATCAATTAGGTAGTTGATGGTCATATTAGCATGTGACATTGGTCTTAGCTCAATATAAATTTGTTGAAGTTACTTATCAGATTTAAATTTCATTAGAGTTGAAGTTTGTTAGTGCCAAATTTATAGGTAAAAGCACTGTATGTTAAGAACATACCCGAGAACACCCCGATAGACCAGCTGAAGGAACTATTTCAACGCCATGGGGAGGTCACCAGAGTTGTAATGCCACCTGCAAAAGTAGGCTGCAAAAGAGACTTTGGCTTTGTCCATTTTGCAGAAAGATCAAGTGCTTTGAAAGCTGTTAAAGACGGTGAAAAATATGAAGTGGATGGTATAATATTTCCCCCTTTGGCTTTTTTAAATCCTTAATCTTTTCCCTTGTCAGACTTTTTTGGGTGCAAGGTTTTCAGACATTGAAATCAACGGTTATATTTCAATGTGGCAAAATGGATGGATCGAACTTTTTTAAGTAAATAAATAGTGTCAAAAATGATGCGCAGGTCAGGTTTTGGAAGTGGTACTTGCAAAGCCACAGAGTGACAGGAAATCTGAAGCGACTAATACTCCACATCATTCTGCACCACATCCAAATTACATCCCTCATACTGCTTATGGTGGCTATTCAGCTGCTAGTCCATATGTTGCCCCTAGATATGGGGTTAACCCTTCGTTTCAGCAGGTATCATTTTTCAAATACTGTTTTTAATTGTAGGATTCATTTGGTTCTTGTGATGTAACTTTGTCCTAAAAGTTGTGTATTAATTTTTGAATTAGCCAATGATATATGGAAGAGGACCAGTACCCGGTGGTATGCAAATGGTTCCAATGGTTCTGCCTGATGGTCAAATAGGATATGTTCTGTAAGTGGCACTCTTCTTGATTACAGTTGTATGATTATAGGGTTAATCAGACTTTCATAAATGCATGTTGCAACAAAACATGTTAAAAATGTAACTATTGAAATTTTATATGATATATACCAAGGCTGGCAAAACTGATAGGAAATAAACCTCTGATCACCGGTTCAAATCAAATGATAAAAAACAAATAGTTCTACGGTTTGTTTCAGATACAGACAAACCACCAAAATAAACGATAGTTATAGGATAGATCCTAAGGCTCGTTTGCGATATAGAAATCACCACACAAACAACTGACAGGGCAAACTAAAACTGAATTAAGATACAAATACACCACTTGATCCACAATTAGACTCCAAGAACACCAATCAAGTTGCCAAACTTGAACTAGCATTGAAACAATTAATCAACTCATAATCCAATGAGAAAATTAACCAAAGAAACTCAATATCACAAACTCACTAATTCATTCAACCAGCTGCGTTCGATTACATATGAGTATGACACATTCCTAGCCTTTAGGGAAATAAAATGCTAACTTCTATCCACTAACATAGAGAAATAAAACTACTATCTAACTAAAACAAAATAAATTAAAAGTTGCAATAGTTGCAAGGCATTGAACGACTAGTGACTCAACGGTTTGCAATTTCGGGTCGCAATGGCTATTATTCTCCCCGCCTTTGAGAAAGTTTGTCCTCAAACTTGGAACAACAATAATAGGGGGTGGTTCTAGATGTATTTTTGGTGGATATCCGATGGTAAATAGAAACGTGGAAGTGTATGGTATCGTATGAGTGCTCGGATCCCTTTCGACCCATGTGCACAATGACCATCCAGGCATGGAAGCTCTCATTCAAGCCAGTTGTATGGTGATTTTGGGCAAGCATGGCCTCTGCCAAACAAACCTTTTGTTGATCCATGTTTGTAGTATAATGCCCTTCATAACGAATACTTTGAACATCATCTTCACCTTCACCATGTTCTTTCAAGAGCACCTCTGCATCATCAGTCTTGTGCAGCTTACAATGGACCTTTTCTTGAACATACTTTTTTATCCGTAGGTGCATCTTCATGACTGATAATCCTGTAAAGAGCTAGTCTCAGAACATGCCCTCATTTTCATCTTGCTCGGTTTTTTAGTCATTGTACGGAGGCCTCTCGTTATGTTGGGCAGAACTCAGAAGTGAACTCTTCGGAGGCTTTGAAGTTCGAACTCATAATTCTCAGATTTGATTATGAATGTAAGGAAAATTTTATTTCTGAAATAGTAAACGTTTCAAAGTAGAGTCATAACAGGTTCGGGTTAAATGGTTTTGGGTCATTTTAGAAAAAGAAATATTAAAATATATTATGAAATGACTTACATATCGAAAGCAAAACATTGGAAGAAGGCTTTAACGATTGACCACCGAGACTACCCTCCCACTCTAAAATCAAAGTCAGTAGGCGATGGACCGAGGCAACGACCATGGCGGTAGATGAAGACGACGAGGGTACACAACTGTTACCGGTGATGAGGGGTCTAAATTTCTGATTATTAAGTTTGAAAGTTTGTGTTTTTCGGTTTTTAATGGCGGTAGATGGTAAGGGGTGGTTGCGTCAATTAGGCGGCGGCCGGAAGCTTGTGTTGGTAATTTGGTTTTTGAGGTGTTATGATGTTAAGGTGATGAAGAAGAGTACGGTGTTAAGTTTGTTAAGTCTGGCGGAAAGCACTGGATATCAATAATGCCCATTCGGCCATTCCAACCCTTTCTCAGCTTCACAAATCACAATAACCCATTCTAATCCCTTCTCAGTTTCAGAACAACCCAATCTAACCCGTTTATAAATTTTCTTGTTTTAATTCTGACCCGCTCTTAAATTTACACCGAAATGACCCAGGAGGTCACTAAAAGGATACCTCATCAGGACACAAAATTAGAGTAATGGGTTAGTTTTGCCTGGTAACACACACAACTCACAAGATTTGTTGATAGAATGTAAAAGATATATTTTTACAGTTGATAATAAATTAGGCAGCTTGTTTTGAATTCGTGTATATTATCATCATCATCATACTCAGTTAATCCCACCTATAGTAAAGCTAAGGTAGGGTCTGAGGAGGGTAAGATGTAGACAACCTTATCTCTACCTCTAAGAATAGAGAGGCTGCTTTCAATGAGACCCCCGGCTCGATGTGGTTTGGTATCAAGCCTTGGACATAAGGCACAAAACAATTAGCAATCGGGACAAACCCGATCGGTGCATATGCCCCTTTGTCTTTTGGCTATCAACTGCACCACTTGATGCATGAATTCGTGTGTATATATTATTATTATTATTATTATTATTATTATTATTATAAGAATTATCTTTATGATCACTTCATATATTGGTTTAGTGAAGATCCAGTTATTACAATTCAACTATAAAAGCACTGACTGATAATAAAAAACCTAATTATTTCCTAAGCAGTTAATGCGGTAAAATATCGGATATCGGTGAAGGACCGATATTTGAGATATAGGTTATCGCGGTGAGATATCGGTGGGATATTGACAATTTTTATATCATGCAAAATCCATACATGTAGCAATTTAACACTAATTTCAACATACTCTCCTACCATTAACAAATTAACCTTTTACAACTTGCAAAACACTAACAATTGTAGCAAGTGGGAACTTGTTAAGACTTAAAACACTAATATTTAACACGAACTATTAACAATTAAGACTTAAAATAGTAACAAAAAAGTACTAACAACTATAAGAAGTAAGAAAAATGGAAGAACTAAAAAGAAAAACACCAATATCGGGAATATCGGTGATATATCGGTCGAATATCGGTAAAATATCGGCCAATATCACCGATATGTAAAAAATATCGGTCAAAATATCGGTACCAATATATCGGTTGATGACCGATAACCGAGATATCGGTGATATATCACCGATATATCGGCCGAGTTAACTACTTAGATTATTTCCAAAACCTATGTCATTTGATGTGGATTTTGTGCAGGCAACAGCCAGGAACACAGTTGCCAGGAGCACAGCTGCCAGCTGCAAGGCCAACTCGGAGGAATGAGCGTAGCAGCAGCAACGGCTCAGGGGGAGGACGATCACGAGGAGGCGGTGGCAGTGATGATACCAATCGTGGAAGGTATCGGCCTTACTAAGGGACAGGCGGTGGGTTTGTGTGGACCCGTGGTTCATGGAGTTAGCTAGAACCTAGACGGGTTAGCCATAAAGAACGAACCATCCCCACTCTACCACTAGCCGAGCCTACTGTCTTTCTTGTTAAAACAAAAATTGAAAAAAAAAAATCAAAAAAGAAAGACATCTTTAGTTTAGAATGAAGTTTGAGAGTTTTTATTTTTTTGCTTATTTATTGTGTTTATGTAGTTGATTGTAGTGAATAACTTGTTTTTGAGTTGCTAATCATCTTTAAGCTATTACCAAGCAGTTGTTGATCGGCTCGAGCTTGATGACAGTTAAAATCAAGCTCTTGTTGAGCGAGCTCAAATTCGATCGTATAAAGGGACAAGCGTGTTCACTAAACTAGTTTTTCGTCTAATGTGTGTATGTCTCAAACCGAATTTTACACAAAGCATTGTTGCAAGTTGTTTAAATTCATGTTTGCCATCCAAAAAACAAACGATTTGTAAACAATCATGATGTTTAAACTTCGAATAATCATTTACAAAAGGGTGACTTAATCAAATGATATGATCCCTTCAATGACCAAAGGATATAGGAATTATGGGTTTTTTTGGGATGGCTAATTACGACAGCAGACGATCGATTTCGCACTGCTATGAAAGCAGCCCAGACCGAGGTCTGCCCCTTGGAACTTATGCTGTCTGAACTGGGTCTGCGTCCTCGGAGTATCAGACTTGGTCTAAGTGGCATCCTCCCCGAAACTATACCGCCTCCACACCAGGGGCGGATATAGTAATAGCAGGGGGTGCGGACGTTGCGGCTCAACTTCGCGCACGTAGTGGAAAATTTGTTTTTTTTTACGAATTTTGAAAAACGTTGCTACTAAAATGAAAAAAATGAAAAACGTTACTACTGAAAAATGTTTCTAGATCCGCCACTGCTCCACACGAACTGACTCGCTAGAGTAACGACCGGATTAAAACCGGGGGTGGCTCAGGAGCAGATCCGGACCACACGGGTCAAGACGCAGCACCATCATTGCCTTTGTCCCACAAATGCATCCCGTGAAGATCAAACCCGAGTCTCTCCAAAGAAGAGACCGGTCTCCTATTACTTGAGCTAATTATGGGTTGATGAGTGAAACACATGAAGATGTCTACGTCTAGGTAGGTGAAAGCGGCTCAAATGAAGAATGACTAGACCAAACGAAGATGGTGAGCCATTAATTAATTAATTGTCTCAGATATTATTATTTTTTTAATTTCTTTGGTGTTATCATAAATGAAAATGACGTTTTTCGTTATTGTCGGCTAAGCCATACTTCTAAAGATCTCAAACTACTTTGTATACTTTGACCGAAACATAAATTTTGTTACAATTCTAAAAGGATTTATTTTTCTTCTTTTTTTTTTTAATGATAATTAGACTATGTGTGGCAAGTCTTTTTTTTTTTTTTTCCTTTCTTTTTTTCACCATTTTACACCACAAAGGGGATGGTATAGATCCCCAAATAAAGCCCCAATCATCTGTTTACTCATTGATTTTTATTATATTTATTTATTATTTTAATTTGTAATCAAATATTTAAAAATACAATTAATACTAAAAAGTATAATTAATATTAAAAAATGGTAATCATATTGTGACACCTCAACTTAATATTAGGAATGGTCGAAAAACGTCAATAATTTCTTAGGAAATTCACGTGTGGGTAAAGATTTCCCTCACGGATTAAAAATATTGAAGGATCACCAAAAAGATCCTCACAAAAAGATGTCTACCTATACCCCTTCTCCCCTTAATTTTTTAGAAAATTCGTTTTAGCCTAAATTTCTGATCATTGATATTTTGTTTGCTAGTAGTTAAATGCGTAATACGAAATGAAAATTTGTTGTAAAATAAGAATATAAAAAGGCAAAAACAAAAGCGCTTAGGATTTTGAAATATATGGTAATTTCTTCTTTCATATATTGAATCTTATGCTATACTTTATACTTTATTTTGGTTATGTATTACAATTATCCCATTAATACTATTGTGTGGATTGAGATTAGGGATGAGTAAATCAGTAAATAACCAAATTACATGTATATGTAGTTAACTTTTATATGATTTGTGTTATCATTGAGCATCTTTATAGAAGAAAAAACCGACAATAGGTTAAAATGAGTAAAAAATCTTTTTAAATGTAATTGGCTATTGCCACATATATGCTTAGCTGGAAAGAGGACATCTACTTTAAAATAATTGACCGCGATAACGCCGTTTACAACCGTTATCCTCAAAGCATGAACCAAAGTTGTGGCCAAAGTGGAGGATGTAAACTTTTGTGGTACAAACTTCGAAAAGCAGAAGGTGGCCGTTCCACCGACTGTTAAGAATTAATATATATAGTAATAACAATAATAATAATATGTGGGTGAGGTTTAGGAAGACGACAAAATACACTCCTAATAAAAATCAGAATATTTAGGTATGTTACCTGATGACGTGGGTAGCCTAAAGCAAACATAAATATATAACATTACTAAACAAATGCTTAAAGGGTTGAAGCCTACAAGGCTTCGGACAACCAGAAGCATCCTAAGTCAAAAAGATGACTTGTCCCGTCATCTTTTTCATCGATCAGAACAGATAAGCTGATGGAGTAACATCAGCCAACAGACCGCAGGTCCATAGCAGCCACTTACCATTTGTGGGATGTCCTTTAGTTGCAACAAGGCTCAAGGCAAGATGCTTTCTCCTTATGGAGTCCCCCTTTCTCTATAAATCAGAAGCTGAATCCTCAGCTCTGATCACACCATCACAATCACTCTTACTCCACCTTTCTAATTCTTTTGGTCTTGCACGTGGAAGAATATTTCTCTCCACTCGGATCTCTAGAACTTCTATTTCTGGTTTCGAGTACATCTCAAACCAGAACCTTAAAGGATCTAAAACAAGAAAAATAACCTTGAGCCTCCTTCTACGTTTGCAACGTAGAAGGACACCACGACCTGCGTTAGGCAAAAAGTAACCCTTGAACCCTTGAACCTCCCTTGTGACTCAGGACTATCGTTAGGCAGTTATTTGTTGTAGCAACAAGTTGGCGCCCACCGTGGGGCTACGCCATTGCCTTTACAAAAAACAGTTGTGTAGCTCCAACTCTCTCCATGTCTGACCCCGAGTCCCAAGAGGAAGTTAACCAGATCTCTCCAAGCACAGATCAGACTTCTCCAGCCAGATCTGTGTCTTTTTCCACTCCAGGAGGCACTCCAGCTCGAACTCAATCCTCACCTGCACATCATGGGACAACAAGCTTACAGACTCCACCTCCCACTCGTTCAGGGGTGTTTTCTCCTCTCCCTGATCTTGCACAGACTCCCCAACGAATAGATCTTACCCCTGAAGGAGTGGAAAGAAACTTCCTGCAGCTTAGATCCCTTTTGAACCAGTATGTCATGAAGGAGAGAGATAAAGGAGTCCGCCTCCGTCTAGACTATGGCGAGGAAGAAGAGGTGTCGCTTTCGCCGGGGCCTCCTCCTCCTCTAAGTGCCACCTACAGTCATAGACCACGACTCGGAAGCAGTGCCGCTGGCCCCAGCAACACACTCTCCACTTCTCAGCATGAAACAAGGTCCAGCCCCACCGCTTTCCCGTTGTTTACCACCCAAGCTGCCACTACCGGCACACCACTTGGGCATGAAGTCACCCTGGATCAGCTTCTACAGTCACCAATATCCAGTGTCCCTCCACCGGCAGCCACTTCATGGGATCAGGCCATGGCTTCACTCCCCATGGCTAGGAATGCTTCCATGAGCATCCCCATGATGACTAGCAACGTGGCCACAACCGAAAACCTCCAAGGTTTTAACCTCATGCCCTACATGATATCACAAGTAATGGCTAACTTCCCCTGGCAGCAGCTCATAAGTCAAGCCATTGCTGCTCAACAAGGAACCACAGTCGGAATAACCAACAACAGGACAGAACAACCTGTCAACCCACCCTACAAGCCAAACAGCTTATCTTGCTTCTCACCGGAAATAGCAGATTATGACTTTCCTAACAAGCTAAAGATGCCAGCTCATATAAGAACATATGATGGTTCTGATGATCCAGAAGATCACCTTCAGATCTTCTCAGGGGCAGCTCGGATCGAAAAATGGGGCGATCCAGAGTGTTGTTTAATGTTTATGCAAACCCTCGTTGGATCCACAAGAATCTGGTTCAATGGCTTGAAGGTTGGAAGCATCCGAACCTTTGATGAACTCGGCAAAGGATTCCTTGCCAACTTCTCACAACAGAGAAGATGTGTCAAGGATGCAACCGTCATCTTCCAGATAAAGCAAAAAGATGATGAAAGCCTGAAAAATTTCATTGAGAGGTATAAAAAAGAAGGACTTACCTACGTTGGTGCAGATGAAAAGATGAAGGTTGCAGGGTTCATGAACGCCATCAACTCAAAATACCTCACCAGGGAGTTTAACAAGAGTCTCCCCAAAACCCTTGAAGAGGCTTTGGAAAGAGCCGAAGCCCACATCAGAGGAGAAGAGGCTGTAGACATAAAGGAGCAAAGAAAGAGGGCTTCCAACTGGAGAAGCAACAGCCCTGCTCGGAAAAGAGAAAACTATGGCACCTACGACAACAGATCCAGGAGATCTGAGTCTCGAAGGTCGGAAAGCAGGAACCCTCCAAGCAAAGATAGAAACATAAATTTTACAGCCCTCTCCAAAACTCCTCAAGAAATTCTGGCCACGGAAGAAGTCAAACACACCTTTAGACCACCTCGTCCCTTGCCTAAAAGTAAAAGAAACGAGAACTCCAACCAGTATTGCGAGTTTCATGAAGAAAAGGGACACCACACCAACGACTGCTTCCAGCTTAAGAAGAGGATCGAAGAAGCAGTTAGATCTGGCGAACTGGCCCACTTGGTTAAAGGTGTCAAAGAAAACATAGCTGATGGCAAAAAGAAAGATGTTGCCATGGTGTTTGCTGAAAGTGAAGCACCAAGCAAACGACAGAGGTTGGAGGATTGGGAATGTCAAGGCATCTACTTCCCTTGTACCAAAGAAGAAAAACACTGTGATCCACTAGTCCTTGAAGCCTTCGTGGGTTCACGACAAACACAAAAAGCCTACATAGACACCGGAGCTGCTACTGAGATCATGTTTGCAAAATACTTCAACCTTCTAAGCCACGAAGAACGCTCCACGCTCAGGCCAGCCGAAGCTGCCATCAAGGGTATAGCAGATATCCCCATCAAACCCTTGGGCGAGATTGTACTCAATGTAACTTTCTCCGATGGGCAAATGCGAAGAACTGAACCACTAACATTCATTGTCTTAGATCTACCATCCAGTTACGATGTCATCATTGGTAGACCCGGTGTAGTAGCTTTCGATATGACCGTTTCCATCAGCCGGAAGAGTGCCAAGTTCCCCACCAAAGAAGGAGTAGGAACCCTCCAACCATCAGCCTCTGTGCTAACGGTTGTCGAAGAACAAAGCAAACTCGGTCTTAGCATCAATCATAAATACCCTGATCAAAGGATACGGGTAAACACAGCCCTTCCTAGGGAAATTCTCTCAAAGCTTGAAGCATTGCTAAAAAACAATGTAGATGTTTTCGCTTGGTGTCCCAGTGACATGACAGGGATCCCACGTGATGTTGCTGAACACGAACTCAAAGTTCCCCAAAACATTAAACCAATAGTACAAAAGAAAAGAAGCCTTGCACCAGAACGAAGCAGAGCAGCTTGCCATGAGGTTGACAAACTGGTCGAAGCAGGAATCCTCCGAGAGGTCAAATACCAGTCCTGGGTTGCAAACCCAGTGATGGTTAAGAAACCTGATGACTCATGGAGGATGTGCATAGACTTCAAAGACCTCAACAAGGCTTGCCCAAAGGATTGCTACCCTTTACCAGAGGTGGATTTGAAAGTTGACTCGCTGACAGGTTACCCTTGAACCTAAGAACAACTTTTAAAGTTACTCAACACCTCCCAAATTTGTTTCTTTTTACATAGTACATGCTTACAAGCTAACCCTTCGACAGGTTTCCCCTTCAAATGCTTTTTGGATGCCTATAAAGGTTATCACCAAATACAAATGAAGGAGGACGATGAAGAAAAGACCGCCTTCCATACGGACAAGGGTATCTTCTGTTATAAAAAGATGCCCTTCGGCTTAAAAAATGCAGGTGCCACCTATCAAAGGTTGGTTGACAAAGCCTTTGCCGAGCAAATTGGTAGGAACATGGAAGCATACGTGGATGATTTGGTTATCAAAAGCAAGACCGAGGAGGACATGCTCAATGATATACAAGAAACCTTCGACAATCTCAAGAAGATCAACATGAAACTAAATCCCATCAAGTGTTCCTTCGGTTTTGAAGAAGGGAAATTCTTGGGTCATGTTGTAGGAAAACAAAGCATAAAAGCTAACCCAAACAAGGTTCAAGCCATCCTCAAAATGAAGTCACCACAAACCAAGAAAGAAGTGGAAAGCTTGAACGGCAAGCTTGCCGCCTTGAAGCGTTTCGTGTCGAAACTTGCTGAGAAATCCCTTCCTTTCTTCAAGACCCTCAAAGGTTGTGCTGACAAGAAGAACTTCAGGTGGACAGAAGAAGCTGAAGAAGCCTTCAACGCTATGAAACATTACTTGGCTTACCTTCCCACCATTGCAGCACCTGAAGCCGGGGAAACGATCTCTGTCTATCTTTCAGTCACTGAAGAAGCCTTCAGCGCTGTTCTCACTATCGAAAGAGAAAAAGCCCAGGTACCCGTTTATTTCTTCAGTAAAACCTTAAAGTTAGCAGAGGTCAAGTACCCTCCTTTGGAAAAATTAGCCTTGGCCCTGGTACAAACGGCCAGGAGGCTTCGAAGGTACTTTCAAGCACATCCTATTCAAGTAGTCACTGACCAGCCAATCAAAAATGTGCTTGAAAGGCCTGAAACCTCGGGACGACTAGCCAAGTGGGCTGTTGAGCTAGGTGAACACAAAATCACCTACGTCCCGAGAAAAGCAATAAAAGCACAAATACTTGCTGATTTCATTGCTGAAATTCCAAGGGCAGAAACTGCTGAGGTTAACATAACCATGGACGAACCTCTCGATCCTGAAGCCTGGAAGCTTTACACAGATGGAGCTTCCAGCGTTGAAGGCTCGGGAGCTGGTCTTATATTAATCAGTCCTGAAGGGTTAGAATTCACATATGCCCTTCGTTTGGAATTTCAGACAACAAACAACGAAGCCGAATATGAAGCTCTGATCGCAGGACTCAAGCTTGCAAAAAAGATGATGGTTCACAAGCTTCAAGTGTTCACCGATTCACTACTGGTCTCTAGCCAAGTGAACGATAGCTACATTGCCAAGGAACCCAACATGAAAAAATACAAAGAGAAAGCCAAGGAAATCATGAACACTTTCCAACAATGCAAGATCAAGCAAGTTCCAAGGTCTCACAACAAAAAGGCTGATGCACTAAGCAAGCTCGCCTCGCTAACCTTTGCTCACCTCACTAAGAAAGTATTGGTTGAGGTAGTCAAGCATCCTGCCATATCAGAGTTGGAAGTCCAAGACGTCATCACTGAAAATGAACCAAACTGGATGACTCCGTTTGTAAGGTTCCTTCAAAAGGGAGAACTACCACAGGACCCTGTGGAAGCTGAAAGGATCCGAAACAAATCGAAGCAGTATACCATACAAGATGAGATGCTTTACAAAAGAGGGTATCTAGCTCCACTGCTCCGATGTGTTGGACCCGAACAGAGCAAGTACCTGATTAAGGAAGTTCATGAAGGAATCTGCGGAGCCCACTGTGGTCCAAGGTCAGTTGTGGCAAAACTTATGAACCTAGGATATTTCTGGCCCTCCATGCATCGTGATGCATCAGAACAGCTGAAAAGATGTGAAGCCTGCCAACTACACGCCCCAGTCCCCAAAAGTCCCAAGCACGATTTGGTGCCTGTCAATTCGGCTTGGCCGTTCTACAAATGGGGAATGGATATCGTTGGACCCTTCCCACCAGCAAAAGGAGGGGTTAAATTCTTATTGGTGGCAGTAGATTACTTCACAAAATGGCCAGAAGTAAAGCCCTTGGGGAAGATATCCGGGAAAAAGATAATTGACTTCGTTTGGGAAAACATCATTTGCCGATATGGCCTACCTGGGGTGCTTGTAACGGACAACGGCAAGCAATTTGCAGAAAAACCGTTCAGCGCTTGGTGCAAGGAGTACCGAATAACCCAAGTCTTCAGTTCCGTGGCCTACCCCCAGTCGAACGGTCAAGTTGAAAGAATGAATAGAAGTGTGGTTGAAGGAATCAAGGCTAGACTAGGCAGACAAGGAAGAAACTGGTTGGAAGAACTGCCAAGCGTTCTCTGGGAAATTCGAACCACCGAGAAGACAAGCAACAAGAAAACACCTTACAGCCTTACCTTTGGATCTGAAGCAGTAATACCTGCCGAAATCGGAATCACCACACCAAGAACCTTTCATGTCAATATCCAGGCAAATGAACAGGAATCACTGCTTAACCTCGATCTCCTGGAAGAAGCAAGGGACTCAGCAGCAATCCGTGAAGCTCAATACAAACAAAAGATGGAGTCCTACTACAATGCCAGAGTTAAGCACGAATGATTCAAGCCCGGCGACCTAGTTTTGAGAAACAACGAAGCAAGCAAGAAGGAAAGTCAAGGGAAGCTAGGACCCAAGTGGGAAGGCCCATACACTATCCTAGAATCCCACAAAGGGGGATCCTACAAACTAGCAAGCATGGAAGGCAAAAAACTCCCCCGTCACTGGAACGGCAAGAACCTCAAAAGGTTCTTTGTTTAAGTTATAACAAAATGTTGTTCTTTTCCAAATGATGTAATGTTATCCAATCTAATGAATGAAAGGATCATTTGATCCTCCTTTAGAAACTTTGTCTTTCTATCCTAAGTTCAGGTTGAGAACCTTGCAAGAAACTCCATGGTAGAGACCATGTAAGGGGATGAGCTCCCAGGCCATATAGCTCAATAGGTTCGAAGGATAAACGGACCTATATAAGGGGTGAGTTCCTAAATCAATCCAACTCCATGAGATAAACAAAAAACACTTTTATAAATCTCATTGACAGGCTTGAACAACCTACACCAAACGTTCCTTAAGTTTAGAAAACAAACTTACGAAAACATAGTAAAACACTTATGTAAGTGTATATAGGATAGATGGTGACATGTTTGCCTAGACTACCTTAAGGATGAATGACTGCAGAATTCAACCTTTGAAGGTGCTACCGGATAAACATTCCCAAACAGCAAAGACAAACATGACAACAGAAAATCAACAATCAAACTTAAACACGAGCCACAAAGACCTAACATTCAAAGGCTTTTAACAAAAGCCAACAAAGTAACATAATTGTTCAAAGGACTACAGCCCATAACTACCAAGGAACCATTGAAGGTTCCAACAAAAGATAAAAGTACTTAGAAACACAAAGTTAATTGTTTTTAACAAACCAAGATGCTAAGAAAGCTACGAATGGGAAGATCAGATATCACCACCAGACTCTGAAGGCTTAGAGGTTTCACCCTCATTCACTACCTTGACCACCTTCGCCTTCTTTACCTTCTTCCCCTTCTTTGGAGCCTTCTCCACAAATCCAGCTTCAGAAGCCTCAACACTAGCATCCTTGGAAAAAGTTTCAGCCACATCCAACGTCTCTTCACTATCACCAGAATGTGCCCTCTTCCTTGAAACAGATTGAAGCACCTTTGCAGAAACAACTTCGTTTAAACCAGCAGGCTTCAATTCCTTCAGCTCCTTCAAGGGCTTTCCATAGTAGGAAGAGACTTGTGCAACATAGGGATAGCTGGAGTGCTCCATCTTAAGGACAGTCTCCTTAAAAACATCCAGGGAGTCAGGCTGATAAAAGGGAGACTCTTCCAAAACTTGGCCAGACTCATGAGCTTTAAACCCTGCAACAAAACCAGCATGCTTACCATGGGTCAAAAGTTTGGTATAAACCTCCCCAAGTGCAGAGTTGAATTCGGTGGAATGAAGAAGGTAGGTAACGACTTGCTGAAATCCTTCTTCAATCAGCCATTTGTTATCACTTTGCACAGCAGCAAGGGAAGCCTCCAACCCCTTCTTCTCACTTTCAAAAGCCTTTTTCTCTGCTTCCAAAGCTAATTGATCTGCCTCCACCTTAAGAATAGCAGCTTCATGCCTTGCCATCTCAGCCTCATGCCCCTTCTTCAGTTCATCAATAAGGGAAATCAAAGTAGCCTCCTTCTTAGCATATTCCTCAGCATCCTTCTTCATATCAGCAAGGGACTGTTTCATCTCCCTCTTCTTCTTGGCAAAGTCACTATACTTACCCATAACCTTCCTAAACCTACTAATCCCCTCTGGAAGCATAGCAGCAAGGTTACAGGTACCCACCATCATCTTTGCCAGCAAAGCATCATCATCCAAACCCTCAAGACAAGCCTTGGCACCAGGAGTAGCAAAGTGTGCAAGAACCTCCTCACAGATAGCCGAAGACTTAAAGTTGTCACTAGACTTCACGTTCCACCCAGGAACATACAGACTTCCCTCATCAAAGCTAGCTGACACTTCTGTTTCCTTCACCACTCCAACCTTCACCTTTTTACCCTTACCTTTCTTCGCAACAGCATCCACAGGAACATCATCCATGGTCTGATCTTGCTCATCTTCAGAATCCTCAATATCATCGCTAACTGTCACTGCTTCTGAAGGATCAGTAGGTTTAGCAGCCTTCAAAAGACGCCTGCTTGACCTCCTCGTTGAAGCCTTGGAAGAACTAGATTTAGCAAAACCCTTAACATTAGGAACAGCAACATAGTTGGTCCCATCATACCTCCCTCTCTGATATTTGGTCAGTGCATCTTCCCCATCTGCTGCTTCAGCATCAGAAAATACAACACCCGAAGCATCATCACCTTTGATAAAGTCAAGAGCCGACATAACTGCAAAAAACAGAACACATAAGGAAAAAACAGAGAAAGCAAAAGAAATCAACAATAAACAAAATTCATACCCTGACCATCCTTCATCACAACAGGATCTCTACCCGGCTTGTCCCAACGAGTGCTAACACCAGATAATACTAAGAAGGGTTCAGCAAATGGACGAAGCCTTGAAGGACAGGTCCTAAGAGTCGTTAGGAAGACATCGTCTAGTTCAGACTCTGAGGGTTCCCCTTCATTAAGAACAGCCTCAGGATGCCTCCACACAGGCTTAAAAGGGAAAATAGAATCAGACACCCAAAAGAACATATTCTTCCATTGACCAACCGTCGTAACATGGGAAGAAAGAAGGTTAGTCTCCAATGATGACCCCTCGAAGGTGAACCAGTCACCATTCTTGGCAAGACGAAAAAATCGTCTGAACATCAATAGAGTAGGATCATACCCTAGGGCTCTACAAAGGCATTCAAAGTGTAAAACACGGCCAACACCATGTGGGTGGATCTGACCAAGGGAAACCCTATAATACTCAAGAACATTCAACAAAAATACAGAAAAAGGATAACGAAGGTTTGCAAATTCAAAATGACGACAGTACAAAGCGATGGAACCAGACGGACACTCGGAAACAGAGAGTTTTTTTACCAGGAGCCACAGGTTTGAATGACAAGTCAATACCCCATTCGGCACAAAACGATTCTACCTCTTTCTGAGAAAGAGTTGAAAACGTAACGGCCATATCCTTTTTAGCACCCATTATGCTCAAAAGGATGATCAGTAAACAAAGCAAGAAAAAGAAAAACTAACCTGCTGTGGTGAAAAATCACGAAACCCTAAAGATGGATGAAGTGTTTGAGAGGATGGAGATGAAGAAAAGAAAAAGGTAAAGTAAAAATGAAGTACAAAAAGGTTTTAAAAAAGAAAAATCAAACGGTTATTAAATTCAAAAAACCGTAATAATAATGGCATGCAGTAATTAGTCTGAGCAAACTGCCAGATGTCACATCAACAGTCCAATCAACATTGAAACTGCTGAGTAATAACCGCCTAAATCACAGCGAACCCCCGAACCTTTCAAGCAAAGGAAAAACTAGGAAAACAGTCAAAAGCTTTCAAGCTACCGCATCAAACCTTCTGACTTGGGGGGCTGATGACGTGGGTAGCCTAAAGCAAACATAAATATATAACATTACTAAACAAATGCTTAAAGGGTTGAAGCCTACAAGGCTTCGGACAACCAGAAGCATCCTAAGTCAAAAAGATGACTTGTCCCGTCATCTTTTTCATCGATCAGAACAGATAAGCTGATGGAGTAACATCAGCCAACAGACCGCAGGTCCATAGTAGCCACTTACCATTTGTGGGATGTCCTTTAGTTGCAACAAGGCTCAAGGCAAGATGCTTTCTCCTTATGGAGTCCTCATTTCTCTATAAATCAGAAGCTGAATCCTCAGCTCTGATCACACCATCACAATCACTCTTACTCCACCTTTCTAATTCTTTTGGTCTTGCACGTGGAAGAATATTTCTCTCCACTCGGATCTCTAGAACTTCTATTTCTGGTTTCGAGTACATCTCAAACCAGAACCTTAAAGGATCTAAAACAAGAAAAATAACCTTGAGCCTCCTTCACGTAGAAGGACACCACGACCTGCGTTAGGCAAAAAGTAACCCTTGAACCCTTGAACCTCCCTTGTGACTCAGGACTATCGTTAGGCAGTTATTTGTTGTAGCAACATTACCAAGTAAGAGAACAGTTTTGAAAATTTTCAAGATTTGGAAGATGTATGGTAATTAACGAGGAACGGGTACATCATAGTTACGATTTTATAATCACATATCATATTTAAAATAGTGTTTATTTTCATAAATAAATATAGAGGCAAGGTAGGTGGGGAAAGGTGACATTGTGACAAGCTGAGTTGTAGTGGCATGAAATTGGCCACAAAATGGCGTAGCCTCGTGCGTATTTTTCTCGAGTGTATATAAATCTGACCCAACGTTCAATGCTGCTTTATGTGTATTTATATATCAAATGGGTGCACACGATGCGGCAAAGAACACAACACACTAACAAAGACACACGCTATGTTTTAAAAATAGGTTTTTTTATACCGTATCGAGTTGGGTTTAAAACAGTTTAACATGGTGACTAGTCAACTCTATAATTCCATAAAAGACATCTTCAACTCAAAAGTAAATCAAAGATACATAATTCCATAATAAAAAAAAAAATAAATTTTCCAACAAGGTTTTGTAAATAAAAGTCTGCAATAGGTTTATGGCATTGGATTGTTGAACGTATCAATTTTACGATCACCTAAAAGACGAAATTCACTATCATCGCCACCCTCATCAACATGAACGTAACTATTTTCGTTTCCTTCAATATAAAATAAGAAGTTAGTTACCAATAATCATAATATACTAAAATTACGTCAAATAAATAACATATATAACAAGTAACCTTGTGTTGGAGAAGTCGGTTCATCATTGTTAAAGGTCAAAATTGTCATGAATACAAACTGGTTTATAGGTATGCACCGGTAATATGAGATTTTCCGGCGGTTCGAAAACAAAACCGATATCTTTGTTAGACCGGGCCCTATCGTACCGATGATGTCTCCAACCTACAAAACAAAGCACAAAGAGACGATTACACACCCAATCATGATAACTCGAAATTACACCAAGCATCCCACGACAACAAATGAGCTCTAGCCTGACTTTTAAGCCAAAGGAAGCCTAATATTGAAGAAACACCAACGCAAACTGATACTCAAAATATAAAGGAAATGAAGAGATTTTACTAATGTTGCGTGACAGTTACAAGTTACAACGAGTATCGAATGGACACATATTTCAAACAATCTTTCTTACAAAACTTAGATTGTAATGTGTGTGTTTGAGTGTGCAAAATGCCGACCCTTTCTTCATAGGAAGAAGGGGTATTTATAATGTGAGGTTTACGCCCACGAATTGATGGTGATTGACAGCTCATTCGCGTATGTTCCACAGGTGAGACCGTTGAGGGGACTTGCTTTGTCCTTCTCTGATTAGTTGCAGGTTCCACAGAGAATGTTGGCCTCTTATTGGCTAAGCGTCCCTTTCATTCTCTCTCTGCAGTTGTCATGTACTAGGTTTCGCGCATGGCCCACAGAAGCCTCTATTGATTGTTCTTTGCTTGCAGATGTGTCTTACACGCGTCCACGCATTCTAATACATGACTCTTCAAATGCTTTTATTTCCGACTCTCACCACATTTGGCTGCTTTTGGTTGAAGCAGGCAAAAGAATTTTGTTATTAATTGTACTAATTACTAACTACAAAATAGAAGTTATAGTCTAATTAATTTATTGCTATAATCATTATTATTATTATTATTTTTTTTTTTGATCGGCAAAGTTCGTTTATTCCATTTCACCCAAATAGAGTAAATAATCATTATTATTTAGTTACTTTTTTAATTTTATCACACAATTAATCTACTTGTCAACAGTAAAAACAAAATAATAGCATTGAAAGTGAGAACCCATTGGACAATCTTAATGTTATCTCAGATACCCCGTCATATACAATATTATATGTATCTAGAAACGAAGTATACTAGTAACAGCTGGATAGCTTTGTTAAAATGGCACGTTAACTCCCTTAGTTAGTATTAGTATTATCTTAAATAAATGTCTAAATCTATGATGTCACAATGCATGTCTCTTCTATATATAATATCCTGATTGATCTCTTTGATTCATCTATGAGTTCAAACTTCAAACTAGCTATCTACATCAAGTAGTGAAGATTTGAACATATCATATCATATCATATCGTGTCTTTGTGATCAATATATATGGGTTCATCAGAGAAAGAAACAAATACGAAGAGGATGAAGGGATTAATTGCAAGCTGTGGATCGTTCTTGATAACTATAATTGGTGGTTTGATTTTGCTTTTATGGGAAATAAAGTATCATCCTAGTAACAGCCAACTATGGATGGTTCCTTTTGGCCTCATCATGTTCCTAACACCGGTCTTGGCCTGTCTAGCCAGTTTCATATCCGACGCCTTCACACCAACCAATTCCCAACATGTATAGATCAATTTTGGTTTTTCTTGATCAGTTGGTATTGATCATCTTTATGATTCGCGATGATATCGATGAGCTATGTGATTGTAGAACAAAATCTTTCACTTGTATATATTTAAGTTGGAAATTAAAAAAACGAGTTAAGTTGTGTTATTTTCTTTGTAATGTAGTTGAGAAGTTTGTGTGCTTGAGAACACGACACTATATCCGACAAATGTGATGATGACAAATATATGTGTTTTCAAGGAAGGTAAGGGGTTGAACATCAATTGATCAAACCTTCCCTGGTGCATAATTGGATATTATCACCTGGCTAAGGTGAAGCCTTCCTTGGTGATCAATGAGTTTTAGATAAGCCTAACCATGAGTTATTTTAATAAAACTTTATAAGGTATATATGCCATTAAAAAGAGAGAATTTTATAAGGACTATTATATTAGGCTCCGGTTATTTGAACATCCTCTTATTTTATCTACACATCCCTCCGGCTCGTAGAGGCCTCCATCGGCTATATGAAGGTATCTGACTAGCTGTGGAGACCCCCACGACCCGTGTATAAGCCCTGCAATGATTGGTAATGATTGGGATGAGTGGGGGTTGTGAAAAAGAGACGTGTGGGTGTTTGAAATAGGTTAGAGAGGTGAAAATGGATGTATTACAATATAAATATACTTATAAAGCGTAAAAAAATATTGATTTTTTATAAATGTTATTTAAAATATAAATATATTTATAAAGTGTAAAAAAATGTTCATTTTTTATAAAAGTTTTTTTTGTTATTTATATAAAATGTTTTTTTTTGTAAATGTTGTTTTTAAAAATAACTAGAATTATAAAATGTTTTGGTCATCGTTGCGTAAACATAAACGTTTATGTAATCGAACCAAACATAAATGCTTTGGTAATCCTATACGGCATCAGGAGGCGGCTCCACCATCTCGACATCCACCTCTGGACCACCCTCTTCCTCCACCTCGTATAGGTTCTCAGGTAATGCTTGCCTGAGATTGGTCATTCCTTGTGATACATGAATATTGTATTCTTATCTCTTGGAAGCTTTAGGCAAAGAGGCATAAAGAGTGTTCCACCTTTTGAAATACCACCCTTATGCAAACAATGACACCAACTTGGCAGTTTGATTTTTATCCAACTCCAAATAGACGTGTTTGCTCTCATAGTAGTTATGAGCAATAACAAGCTGAAATTGGTCTTCAGATCAAAAGATCCATAACTGAACAGTTGTTAGAAATTGTTTGAGAATATATTTTCCGATCAAAAGATCTATAACTGAACAGTTATTTGGAATGTTTCTGATCATTACAGAAGTAGAACGATCATCTGGATGAAGAGGAATAATCTCTCGAAACCATAACTTTTTTGTATGTTAATATTATCTAAAAAAATACACCACAAAAACGAGTATTATTCTCTTCATTTGAAAATAGTATTTCTATTACTTTTTAATTAAAAAATTGATATGTTAAGTGATTAACAATGTCTAGGGTTGAACAATAATTGAATCGTTAACTAAAACTAAAGAAGAAACCAAACCAAAATTAACTAAATCAAAACAAATATTTCATGTATTAGTATCTTTTTATCTTTCATACTATCATTTCACGTATTTATACCTCCATTTCATGTACTTATCAGTAAATATTTTAGCCAAACTTTGGTTATGAACCAAAATTAACTAAACCAAACTGAAAACTGACAATCTAACCAAAAAACCGAACCAATTAACCGATTGGTTAATAGGTTCAATCAACAAATGGCTTTGATTTCGGTTGAGATTAACAATCGAACTAAACTAAATCATGCACACCTTTAAAAGTGCATGTGTTATTTGCCGAACCATACACACCTTTAGGAAATGTTTGTAAAGAGAGCAATGTGATGGTCGGTCTTAAATATTGTGTAACTTAGAAAAGTTCACTTAGAAAAAAGCATGTTGTCAAAAATAATGGCGGTGGTGAATCCAAGTACAATGATCGTTTACAAAAGCCGCTTAGAAGAAAAGACTATATTGACTTGTTATAGCTTATCATATGCAACTCTTTTATCATGTATACCGAATTATTAAGTGAAAAAAATTGTTGTATACGCTAATTTACATTTATAACAAGAAATGAAAAAAAATATTTATAAAAACACAAATATCATGCTTAAAATATATAAAACACACTTACAAAATATAAAAAAAAAATGAATTCATGAGGTCGTGTTGAGGGAGGTGTAGCTAACACCGCAGCTACATTGACATGGCTTCCAAATCTTCTTCTTGAGTTGCATGTCCTAGTTCGTCAGACTTCTATTATATACGACGTTACACTTCGACTATACATGTCTCATAACCCGGTACAACATCAATATACCAAGCACGTGGAAATTTATATTCATTTTATACGAGAAAAAGTTCGTCTTGGTTCTTCTATTTGCGTTTTCCATGTTCCCGCTGACTATCAATAGATTGATATCCTTTCCAAGGGCCGCTAGATCTACTTTAGTGTCATGTCTCACATACTTTATACATACCAAAATCAAATTTTAATAAGAGTAGAGGTTTCTTTCGTAAGTATAAACTACCCAACCCTTATCACATGTTGCATCTTCTTAACGTTTGGTACAATCCTATGATTATAAAAAAAAAAAAAAAACTTGATTATGTTTGCCAACTGAAGATCCAAAAAGTGGACGAACCTGCAATTACAGTTAAAACAGGTGTGACTGTGATGGATCTGGAATGCTCCGAACCTAAGCTTAAACCTGCACAAGGTAAAAGACCGTTAGGCTCGTTACAGAGGAGGAGGGAGGGCCTCTCTGTAACCACCCTCCGGCGTGAGGATAAGTATTTGTTTAGTGAGAGAAAGTAGAGAGAGAAAGTGAGATTCGGAGTGTATGCATTCGTGTGTTAATTGTACTTTAAAGGGGGTATTTATACTAGTCAGCCAAGTTGTACTATACTTCGGACCCCCTTTGTACTATCGTTCGGAGTCTTTTGACTTCCGGGAGAGGCTTGTACTTTCCTTCGGTTAGAACATTCGGCCACGGCCTAGTGTCCTGGGCTCGTGCCCAGGGGCAAGCCGCGATATAATTGCTTATACCTCTTCATGTCTTCCCAAGTCCTCAAGTTATTTGTAACTTGCTGGACTTAGGTATGACCGAATCACAGGTGCTTAAGCCGTGGTATAATTGCTTATACCTCTTCATGTCTTCCCAAGTCCTCAAGTTATTTGTAACTTGCTGGACTTAGGTATGACCGAATCACAGGTGCTCAAGCCGCGGTATAATTGCTTATACCTCTTCATGTCTTCCCAAGTCCTCAAGTTATTTGTAACTTGCTGGACTTAGGTATGACCGAATCACAGGTGCTCAAGCCGCGGTATAATTGCTTATACCTCTTCATGTCTTCCCAAGTCCTCAAGTTATTTGTAACTTGCTGGACTTAATCGTCTCGCGGTCTCTTGGTCTTGTTACGGCATTTGTAGGGAGTTGATGAGGATGGCTGACACGTGTCGGGGCCAGCTGTCCAGGAATTTTGTCGTATTCTGAGGACACGTGGGTGTGGTCATGGCCATGCGATCGAATGGCTGATGTGATGGCGGTTCACCTTTCGGGGCAATCTGGAACGCTCATCTTGACCAGCTGTCCCCCACCCAGGCCATTTCAACCGTCGCCCTCTCTTCCTATATAAGCCCTCTTTACTTTTTCCTTCTTTACTTTTTACTGTTTCCTCTCAAATTGCTTTCTTATCCTTCTTATCCCTTCGGCGTTCTTATCATCCGTTCCAGCCTCTTTAGTCTGCTTAAGGTGCGTTGTCTTCCTCCTTCCTTCTTCATTTTTCCTGTTTTATTGTTTTATCTTTGGGTCTTGGAGATGGTGAAGGACGATATGAATATTACTTTTTCGAACTTGTCCGTGGATAAGCTTGCCCGGTTCATTGACACTTACGCGATCCCCCGCGAGTTAAATCCGGTATTACCAGGGCCGCGAGAGGTGATACATCCCTTTCCTGCTGGCAAGTTCGGCTTTTACACCCGAGTGTGTGACTTTGCCAACTACCGTGTCCCCTTCACCAAATTTTTGATGAGGGTGTTGAAGTTTCATGGTGTGCACATCTCTCAAGTGAATCCTTTCGGTCTCAGCCGAATAAATCACTTCGAGCTTTCTTGTCGTGCTTTGGAGAAGGGGGCGGATCTAAACGTATTCCGATGCTTTTATAAGCTTAGCAAGGCCGGTAGTTGGTATACTTTCGAGAAGCGGCGGTCATTAGAGAGTTGTTGGATCAGTTTGCTCTTGTTTGCTAAGTAAGAACTTGCTATCTTGACACTTAAGTGTTTAGCAAGTCCTTGTAAATCAGATTATAAGCACAGCGGAATGTTATAAGTTAAAGCAACACTTTTTATGCAAAGGCAGAGTTATAACTCCCCCTTGATGTTTGAAACTAAATAAATGACAAAGTATTTATTATGAATCTAAGTTGTAAATGAGAATTAGATACTTAGAGAGATTCACAATAAATACAGAAATGGAATATAACAATGAGAGTGTTTGAAGGATTTTTCTGTTGAAAATCAATGTCTAAAATAGAAGGTTGAAGCCTTCTATTTATAGACGATTACATGCATGTATCTTGCCTAAAAAGCAAGCACAGAAAGTCCAGTGACAAGTTGCACAAGTTGCAACATTGAAAGAAACAAATACAGCTAAAAGTAATATTAAACAACAAACTACTGATGCAAAAAGGCGGTGGGAAATATCTTCTGCTAAGTGCTGATGAAGGACAACTACTGAAGAGTAGTTTTGTCTTCAGTACTTCTGAAGTGAACTTGTCTGGTTTGGACTTCAGAACTTCTGCAACTTCAGCACTTCTTCATATCTTCTAATCAGCAGTTTCTTGTCTTCTCTTTAGTACTTCTATACTTAGCCAAAAATGACAGAAGTGAATTAGACTAAGGTTTACAAAAGTGGTTTCACCAATCCTCTTTGTCCTAACAATCTCCCCCTGGATTGATGAAGCCAAAACCTTACTAATTCCTTATGTGTTTCTTCTGTCTTGAACAATCTTCCATATCTCTTTGTACATGGTGTTCTTGAGCTGGTTGTACTGATCATCAGACAGAGATCCTCTCTGTGGTTCTAGATGTTGAATTGTGAGCAGGTCTTGTGTTGACAGTTTCTTCAGATCACTGATCTTCTTGTAAGCCCTGCTTGAGAAGTCTCTTCTTGTCAACAGTACTGAGTTGTTATCAGTAAGTGACCATCTGATGATAGGGATCTTTGACTTGTTAAAGTCAGAAGAATAGGGAACCAGACTTGTCCCTTGGGTTGATGGTCCTGAGTGCTGGATGTCTTCAGTTTCAGATAGCCTCAGGTGGGATTCTCTTCCTTGTTGTTGTTGTTGCATACCAGGCATCTGAACAGTTGGGAGATGGTGTTCAGTCACTACTTTGGTATGCAGCTTTTCTGTGATTGTCTTTTGTATTTGATAAGCAAAAGTGGAAGGATCCCTGAACTGTGTTAACAGAGGTTTCTCCTCAATGTCAAAATCTGAATGGACTATTGAGCTTCCCTCAAGTAGTACCATTTTGAAATCAGTTTTGACATTGTCCTCTGCCTTCTTCTTCTGAGCAGCAGATCTTCTAGATACACCAGAAGTTCTAACTACTGATCTTGAAGGATCAGCAGTTTGAAACTTCTCAGGATTTGCAGCCTTGGCAGCCAAGTATTTTCTATATGTATCCATTAGTCTTTCTTCTTTCCATCTGGATACAGAGGCTTTTGAACCATATCCTTCTGCTACTAGCTCTTCTATTATCTGGGCTCTCTTGGCCTTTCCATCTTTGCTTGTGGCCATTTTGTCTGCAAGCAGTTGTGCTCTTCTTGTCAGCTCTTGCATAGAGAGTCCTTTGAGTGTAAAGGCTTTAGTCTTGCTGTTCTTGGTAATGTAAGACACCAGTTGTTGTCTTTTATCCTGTTCAGCAATCTCATCAAGGCTAGCCTGCCTTTGTAGTTCAGCTGCATAAGCCTGAAGTTTTTCTTCATGGCTTAAGTCCAAATCATCCCTTTCTTCCAGAGATTTCCAAATCTGATCTTCTCTGGCCTTCTTGTTGGCTGCAATTAAACTCTTCTCTAATAGTTCAGCTGATTGAGAGATGGGAGAAGGGTTTAATACAGTCATTGTTGTAACAGATGTAGGCCTGATGGGATCAGATGTTGGTTGAATGGGAGCAGTGGTTCTGGAAGGTTCAGTTGTTTGAGGTTGGGAAGTGTTAACTTCTGATGTGCTGACAACTGCTGATGGTTTGTCAGCTACTGAAGGATTGTCTTCAGTACTTTCTGATTCTTCATCAGAAGTTTGGTCATCAGAAGTTTCTTCATTACACCTTAGGGAATCTTCAGAACTTTGGGTCTCATCTTCTTTCTCAGCAGCTTCAATTTCTTCAATAGAGACACCAAACTGTTTGGCCAATTTTTCTTTCCTGGCCTGATCTTTCTGATCTCTTTCAAGGAGTGCCACTCGTGCCTTTACTCTGGCTTGGAATGACTCCTTAGGTTCCCTGATCTTCTCCCCCTTTTTGGATTCATCAATTATAACCCTTGAAGCAGAGGGTTGGGAGAAGTGTCCTTGAAGATGAGCAAGCTGTTGGCTGTTGAAGTCTATTTTGTTTGACAGATCGTTCATCTTGGTCTTGATCACTCCAAATTGGTTCTTGATTGACAGCTCCAAGTCAGCTGTATATGTTTGGAAGTGATTTCTGATGAGTGTATTCATCATGTGGTACAGGGGACCCTCTGGGCTGCATAGCTGGTTCAGGTCTATGCTTGTTTGCCCAGGGAATTGGGTAGGCATTTGCTGTGAAGGGGGTGTTTTTGGGAGATCCTCTTGTTGTACAGAGGATGCCACTCTAGGGGTTTTAGGGATTGAGTGGGCTTTAACCTGTGCAGAGGTGACTGGCTTCTTGAGCCTGGATACCTTTGCAACAGGACCTTCAGAAAGTGCCGTCAATTCAGTAGTTGGAGTTTTTGAAACATCATCCAAACTAATGGAATCATCTGTATCCCTGATGTTGCCCTCAGTGAGGACTGTCTCAGTTAAATCATGAGCTGAGCCCAACTCAGTTCTCTCATGAACCTCTGTTTCTTGGTACTGAGGATTTCCTACTTCAGGCATTAAGCCTTCATCAGTAGTTGCCACATCTGAGGTCTTAGCTATGTTACTTCTGTCCTCAGATCCACCACTGGGTGGTAACTGAGTAGTAGCAGCCTCAGATGCCCCAAGAGTCTCTAAAATTGGGCTTAAAGACTCTGGTCCACCCTCATCTCTTGGGATAGGGCTAGTGATGTCCACATCCATGTCTGATGTAGTAGTTATGTCCCCTGTTTGTTGTGGTTGATGGGGACTGACATGATCAGATGGGACATTCTCTTTTAGCCCAGAGAGAAGTTTGGCAATTTCTATTGCCTCTTGTTCAGAAATTTGTGGGGATGGTTCAGTAGTTTGGGCAATAGGTTGTTGTTCAGCAGTTTCAAAAGAAGAGTGTGTTTGATATGTTTTTCTAAGTCTTTTTCTTTTGAATTGAACAGATATGGGTGCTCTTGGTGGGGTTTGAGATGGATGAGACTGAGAGGGTGTTTCAGTCTCAACAATTTGAAGAGCAGAATGCTCAAGAGCATGTTCAGGCATCTCAACCTCCTGAACAGCTTTTCTTTTGGGTTGGTGGGTTGCAGTTTTTGTTGGCTTGGGCTTTTTGGCTTTTGGTGGTGTGGGTGTGGAAGATGTGGGCTTCAGGGGGACTTGTTGTTGTTCTCCCTGATCATCTTCTGGCCAGGCAGCCGGTTTGTTTAGTCTTGAGTATGCTTGTGATGTTAAAGGGTTTAAAGTTGAAATTTTTCCCACAAGCACCTCATTACCCAGTTCCCCTATTATGCATTGCATAATGAACCTTGGGTACAACAAAAACTTTTTCTTGGTATTATTGTGATGTAACACCAACTCATGGAAAAACAGTTTTGATGCCCTGAATTTAGTTTCATTCACAATGGAATGAAATATTGGTTGAAAAGTGGAGGGCATCTGGTCATATGACCCTGTTTTTGGACTCAAACACATAATTATATAATGAAACAAAAGTTTGTATTTTGGTTCAAAATATTTTTTGAATATTGTAGCATGGGAGAGAGTACCTTGATAACCACACTCAGTCATGGTTAGATGAATATCTTTGTTAGCAACATGGTCAGGGGCAGCTACATCATCCAGACCCAGTCTTGTTGCTAGTGTGGCCGGTGTGATGGTCAGTTGTTTCCCTTTTATCTTTGAGTTGAGGGAAATGACCTCACCACCCATTGTAACCGTCTCAGCATTTGCCCAGAACTCATTCAGAGTTTCAGTGTGAATTGGTGGGTTAATTGTGAGAGCAGTAAAGTATTGGGATTTGACGACAAGATCAATGATCTCATCGTATTGGGACCAGCCTTCTTGTTTTTCAAGAAAGGCTCTTTGATTGTGTCCCTGTTTTAGAACTAGATCCATTGTGGTTTGGGTGTTTGATCGAACAGTGGATTTGTAGGTGTAGTTTTTGAGAGAGTTTTGAGAGAGAAGGAGGGATATTTTTGAGTTTAAAAGGATAAGTGTGTAGAAAAGGTATTTATTAGAAGTTTTAACCGCTTGAATCTTCTTTATTAGAAGTTTTAAAACCGCCTTTGGTTAAAAATCTCTTTATCAGAGGTTTTAAACTTATTAGGTCAAACCTCTGATGATGGGAAAAGTCAGATTTGCCCTTTTGACTTAAACTGCTGATGAAGGATTACTTCATCAGTAGTTCCCATTTTCTCTTCAGCAGTTTTAACATCTGATGAGAAATGTTTTTATAAATACTTTATTCATAACTTCTGAAGTTTATTTTATCAGAAGTTACACACTTTTTCAGAAAGTTATCCCTATACTGATGATTTTTGTTCATCAGTAGTTTCTCTCAAACTGTTTTTGTTTTTCAGAAGTTTTGTTTCAGACTTTTGACATTTGTAAGTGGAAACCAGAAAAAAGATGGAAAAGGTTAACTTGAAATCCACCAAGGTAAACAGGATGGAATCAAGGGTGGAAAAAGGAAAAAGAAAATTTTTCATTTTGATTCCACCATGGTAAATAGGATGGAATCAAGGATGGAAAAAGGAAAAAGAAAAATTTTGATGCATAACAGTAGTGATTGATGTAGAAGTTTGATGTAGAGTTGGGTAGAATCAAGTGTTAACTTGGATTCTAACTGATATGCAGAAAAAAAATAAAATAAACACTTACAAATTTAGCATTCCAAGCATGGAAACTAACTTCTGAAATGTTGATGTGTCAAGGGGTTTAATGAAGATGTCAGCTATCTGATTAGCTGTTGCTACATGCTTCACCTCAATCTTGCCTTTTTCATAGCAATCTCTTATGAAATGGTACCTGATCTCAATATGTTTAGTTTTTGAGAACTGTACCGGATTTTGAATGATGCTAATGGCAGATTTGCTGTCTACAAACAAAGGTGTCTTGGTCTCTTTGATTCCATAATCAAGAAGTTGATATTGGAGCCATTGTATCTGTGATGTACAACTTGCAGCTGCAATGTATTCAGCTTCAGCAGTTGAAGTTGCAACAGATGTTTGCTTCTTTGATTGCCATGACACTAGACAGTTACCCAGGAATTGACAACCACCAGATGTTGACTTTCTTGTCATCTTACACCCTGCATAGTCACTATCTGAAAATGCTGATAACTTGGTATTGCTTGAAGCAGGATACCAAATTCCCAGTGTTGGAGTTCCTTTCAGATATCTAAAAATTCTTTTGACTGCAATAAGGTGTGATTCCCTTGGTGCTGATTGATATCTAGCACAGACACATGTTGAAAACATAATATCTGGTCTAGAAGCAGTTAAGTATAAAAGGGAACCTATCATGCATCTGTACATGGTTTGATCAACCTGTTTTCCTTGATCATCAGGTTCAACTTGTGTGATAGGTGTCATGGGAGTGGAACATGATTTACAGTCATTTAAAGAAAATTTGTTCAATAATTCTTTAACATATTTTGATTGATGTATAAAAGTTCCATTTGTTTGTTGTTTGATCTGCAGTCCTAGAAAGTACTGCAGTTCTCCCATGGTACTCATCTCAAATTTTGATTGCATGAGTTTCTTAAAATCATCACACAATTTTGTGTTTGTTGAACCAAAGATGATATCATCAACATAAATTTGAACAAGTAAGACATGATTTCCAACATGTTTAATGAAAAGTGTTTTATCAATGGCACCTCTTGTAAAGTTATTTTTGAGTAAAAAGGTGGAGAGTGTATCATACCAGGCTCTTGGAGCCTGTTTGAGCCCATAAAGAGCTTTGTCTAGTCTGTACACCCACTCAGGATGAGAAGGATCCTCAAACCCAGGTGGCTGACAGACATACACCTCCTCCTTGATTTTTCCATACAAAAATGCACTTTTCACATCCATTTGATAAACTTTTATTTTGTTGGAAATGGCATAGGCCAGAAATAACCTGATGGCCTCAAGCCTTGCAACTGGAGCAAAGGTTTCATCATAGTCAATTCCCTCTTCTTGAGAGTACCCTTGAACTACCAGTCTTGCCTTGTTCTTGATTATCATACCAGCTTCATCTTGTTTGTTCCTGAAAACCCATCTTGTACCAATTGGTTGCTTGTTTTGAGGTAAGGGACAGATTTCCCAGACCTGTTGCTTGTTGAACTGTAGTAGTTCATCTTGCATAGCCTGCACCCAATTGTTGTCTTTGAGGGCTTCCTGGTACTTCTTTGGTTCCAACTGTGAAATAAAGGCTGAGAATAGGCAAAAGTTGGAGAGCTGGTTTCTGGTCAGAACACCTGTAGCTATATCACCCATGATTTGATCAAGTGGATGATCTCTATGTTCAATCAGTTGTTGTAAACCACTGACAGGTGTAGGTGGCTCTTGTTCTTCAAACAAACTACTCAGGTCTATGATATCTGGTTCAGCAGTTGCAGCTTCTTCAGTAGTTGCAGGTGCTGAAGCAGATGTTTGAGTTTGGCCTTCAGTATTTGTTTGATCAGAAGTTTGAAAAACTTCTGATGGTGTTGTAGTTGACTTAATGACTGTTTGAGGAGTCCATGGTGCAGGATCCTCATCTTCAAACCTTTGATCACCATAATAAGTAGGTTTGGAAGAAGTAACAGCCTTTTCAGGTCCAAAGTGAAAGTTGTCAAGGTCAAAGAGTTCAGCAGGATGTGCTGGAATAAGAGTGTGTTTTGACTCATTGAACTTGACATTCAATGTTTCTTCTACTATCCTGGTGTGAGAATTAAAAACCTTGTAGGCTTTTCTAGTTGAAGAGTAACCAAGAAAGTAACCTGAGTCAACTTTGGCAGCAAACTTTGAAATAGATTCCTTGATGTTCAAGATGAAACATTGACACCCAAAAGCCCTGAAAAAGGAGATAAGGGGCTTCATGCCATGAAGAACTTCATAGGCAGTCTTGGAATGTCTCTTGACCACAAGAACTCTATTCTGAACATAACATGCTGTGTTAACTGCTTCTGCCCAAAAGTACAATGGCAGTCCAGAATCAGCTAACATTGTTCTTGCTCCTTCTATCAATGTTCTGTTCTTCCTTTCTACTACACCATTTTGTTCAGGAGTTCTGGGAACACTGTATTGTCTAATAATCCCTTTAGACAAACAGAATTCATCCAGAGTTTTATTCCTGAACTCTGTCCCATTGTCACTTCTAATGGTTTTGACAGATAGAGAATATTGTTTCTCTACTTGTAGAATGAAGAACTTGATGATTTCAGCAGCCTCATCCTTGGAAAATAAGAAGAATACCCATGTGAATCTTGAGTAGTCATCAATGATGACTAAGCAGTACTTCTTTTTACCAAGGCTCATGATCTTGACAGGCCCAAATAAGTCCATATGGAGTAGTTGAAGACATGCAGTTGTTTTTGATTCTTCAATAGACTTATAGGAGGACTTATGCTGTTTTCCCTTTAAACAGGATACACAGTGTTCTTGACACTGGTATACTTTCAAAGGTAGACCTCTGACCAAGCCCATTTTTGTGACTTTATTTATGGTTTTAAAGTTCACATGGCCAAGTCTCCTGTGCCAGAGATCTGTTTCTGAAGTTGATGCCCTTGAGAAGAAACAGGCAGTGTTGTTCAATACTTTGTCTTTCTCAATGTCCACTGCATAGACATTGCCACATCTTTTGGCAATCAGCAAAGTATGATCTTCTATAATCTTCTCAATCAACTTCTGGCCTTCTGGTGAGATGATCTTGCAAGCTGTCTTTGTGAAAAAGGAAGAATATCCTTTATCACACATTTGTGACACGCTCAGCAAGTTGTATTCAAGATTTTCCACCAGATTGACCTTGTCAAACTGTATTTTGCCAGAGGAGACATTGCCATGTCCTAGCACATATCCCTTGGCATTGTTCCCAAAGGACACAGATCCTTCTCTTTGGCTGATAAAATTGTTTATCAGGTATCTGCATCCAGTCATGTGCATAGAGCCTCCACTATCAACATACCATATGCTGTTTAAGCCCCTGGAAACTCTCTGCACATAAAAGCAAATTAGTTAGATTTGGAAACCCAAGCCTGTTTGGCTTTGGGTTTGCTCTTGAGAACAGTTACAGTTTGTTCTTGACCAGGTTGAGAAATCCATGTCTTTTTGGCAATGGATTTTTCATTAAGAACCATGGTGGTATCCTTTTTAGGACCACCATCAACCTTGGTCATCAGTAGTTCTACCATGTTCTTTAGATTTTGAATCTCAGCAGTTTGTGAAACTGCTGAAGATTCTGGTCTAACTACTGACAAGGAATTTTGAGAAAAAGATTTTGGATGAGATTTTATCTTTTTCTGAGAAAAGGTATTTTCAGGTTGTTGTTTCTT
Source organism: Ambrosia trifida (assembly GCA_028751855.1). Classification (NCBI taxonomy): domain Eukaryota; kingdom Viridiplantae; phylum Streptophyta; class Magnoliopsida; order Asterales; family Asteraceae; genus Ambrosia; species Ambrosia trifida. Next base: position 10,925,104 of record CM054131.1, read on the forward strand.
GGGTTTAAAGAATTTTTCATAATCATTTCTGATTTGATTTCCCACAACCTGTTGTTTAAATTTTTGATTGAACTGAATTCCTTTTCTGTATCTACAAAATTCAGTTTTGTGGTTGAACAGGCCACAAATTTCACATTCTTTTGCCTTAAGTTTTTGATCAGAAGGCAAATTTCTGACAGTTGTGAAAAGATTTTGCTCATCAGTAGTTTTCAGGGTCTCAACTCCTGAAGTAGATGAAACTACTGATGGCTTGTTGTCAGTTTTTGTAAATACTTCTGAAGTACTTTCTTTAAAAATGCCAGGATTTCTGTTTAGAAAGTTTTCATGGAAAGATGTGCATTCTTTCCCTTCAGAAGTTTCATTTGAAACAATTCTTCTCCCATCTTCAGTAGTTTTGGGAGAAAAATCTGTTGGTGTTTCAACATGATGGTATCCTATGCCAAACTTAACATTTGAAGCACTTTGTTTGTTTAGCAGTAGTTGATACCCCCTACAAGATTCCACCCATTTTTCACAAGTGATCCTGGTGTCAGCAAGCTCTTGTCTGACATCTCCCAGGTCATTTAGCATCATTTTGATTTGTGCTTGGGTTTCAATAGCAGAGTCAGTTAATTTAGAAACCTCTTTTGTTTTAGCACACAGTTTTCTTTCCAAATCACATTTTATCTGTGTGTATTTTCTTTCTAAATCATTGGCTTTGCCTTGTAGGTGCACGTTTGTCTCTCTTATGAGAGCAAAAGTTTCTTTGCAAGAGTTTGAACAAAGTTTTGTCAAAGATTCTTTTGATACCTGAGACAATGCAGATTTTGAGGTACAGCCTTCAAATGCCATTAAGGCAAAGTTCTTTCTGCCATTGTCTGGTTCTCCCCAGTTGATGTCAAACACTTTGTTGTCTGCATCAGGATTACACTCTGTGGTGTCATAAGGGAGACTGCTCCAGTCAACATACCCCGAGGTAAAGAGACTTTGTTGAGGGGGTTGTTGAGGCTGTGGAGGAAGTTGAGCAGCTGGAAAGGGAGGGATTGATTGTTGGCTCTGCATCTGTTGAGCAGGCACTAGAACATATTGTACTTGAGGCATATATTGATGTTGAGGAGCTTGTGCCTGTACAAAATGAGCACTCCCTTGAGTTCCATTGTTCCTATTATAATTGGGGTTATAGTTATTTCCAAATTGTGATTGGTTAAAGCTAGAGCTTCTACACTCTCTAGCAAAGGGGAAACATAAGGAATTGGTAAGGTTTTGGCTTCATCAATCCAGGGGGAGATTGTTAGGACAAAGAGGATTGGTGAAACCACTTTTGTAAACCTTAGTCTAATTCACTTCTGTCATTTTTGGCTAAGTATAGAAGTACTAAAGAGAAGACAAGAAACTGCTGATTAGAAGATATGAAGAAGTGCTGAAGTTGCAGAAGTTCTGAAGTCCAAACCAGACAAGTTCACTTCAGAAGTACTGAAGACAAAACTACTCTTCAGTAGTTGTCCTTCATCAGCACTTAGCAGAAGATATTTCCCACCGCCTTTTTGCATCAGTAGTTTGTTGTTTAATATTACTTTTAGCTGTATTTGTTTCTTTCAATGTTGCAACTTGTGCAACTTGTCACTGGACTTTCTGTGCTTGCTTTTTAGGCAAGATACATGCATGTAATCGTCTATAAATAGAAGGCTTCAACCTTCTATTTTAGACATTGATTTTCAACAGAAAAATCCTTCAAACACTCTCATTGTTATATTCCATTTCTGTATTTATTGTGAATCTCTCTAAGTATCTAATTCTCATTTACAACTTAGATTCATAATAAATACTTTGTCATTTATTTAGTTTCAAACATCAAGGGGGAGTTATAACTCTGCCTTTGCATAAAAAGTGTTGCTTTAACTTATAACATTCCGCTGTGCTTATAATCTGATTTACAAGGACTTGCTAAACACTTAAGTGTCAAGATAGCAAGTTCTTACTTAGCAAACAAGAGCAAACTGATCCAACAATTAGATACTTAGAGAGATTCACAATAAATACAGAAATGGAATATAACAATGAGAGTGTTTGAAGGATTTTTCTGTTGAAAATCAATGTCTAAAATAGAAGGTTGAAGCCTTCTATTTATAGACGATTACATGCATGTATCTTGCCTAAAAAGCAAGCACAGAAAGTCCAGTGACAAGTTGCACAAGTTGCAACATTGAAAGAAACAAATACAGCTAAAAGTAATATTAAACAACAAACTACTGATGCAAAAAGGCGGTGGGAAATATCTTCTGCTAAGTGCTGATGAAGGACAACTACTGAAGAGTAGTTTTGTCTTCAGTACTTCTGAAGTGAACTTGTCTGGTTTGGACTTCAGAACTTCTGCAACTTCAGCACTTCTTCATATCTTCTAATCAGCAGTTTCTTGTCTTCTCTTTAGTACTTCTATACTTAGCCAAAAATGACAGAAGTGAATTAGACTAAGGTTTACAAAAGTGGTTTCACCAATCCTCTTTGTCCTAACAAGAGTTGTCATGATTATCAGACAACAAGCTTGAAGAATTGGAAGAACCAGTTCTTCTTCCTGGACGACCGATGCTTACCTTCGGACATGGTGTGGCGTGAAAGGTTTGAGGCGTCTGAATGGGACTTACCTAAGAAGTTTAAATATAACCGTACTTTGTATTTGGATCTGGTGGAGAACAAGAGTAATATCCAGAAATATCCGGAGCATGTTCTTTGTCTCGGAGGAGTGAGCATGATTTGGATTCTGGATGATAGGTGGCCGGTAGTGCGTTATAACGGAGAGGGTGAGTGGAGAGCCGCGGCTTATTTACTTATTTTTCCGCGTTTGTGTTAGTTTTTTCTAACTTTCCTTTGTTTTTGTTTATACAGAGATGTCGCTGCTTGATTGTTTAAAGTTGACCACTTTCGATGACGCGGCCTTGGAGTACACCAGCGAGGACTTGGGTAATACAAAACCCTTGGTGGAGCAGATGGTGAAGACACACCAGGCAATTCGGCCGGTGGAGGGCACGGGTGTTGGTGCTAGTGGCACTGGTGGGGATGGTCAGACCACGGGGGTCGTGATCGAAACTGTTGGAGTAGCTCTGCCCGCTGAGGGCCTGCCTTTGTCTTCTGAAATTCCTCCCGATCCACCCATTGCAAGTGTTCAGCAACCGGACCCTTCTGTTAGTACGGGTCATCAATCATCCGAGCCTTCTCGTGCCTCCAGGGAGGTTTCTGGTGATAAAGAGGGACGAGCTCTTACCGATACCTCGGTTTCCCGAGGCTCGGGCAAGAGGAAGGCTTTGAAGAGCACCGCCGCCAGTTCAAAACCAAAAAAGAAACTGTGGTTTGTAGAGGATACTACAGAGGTATATTCTAACCTTCTCCATAACCTTGAATATCATTTATTTGGGGGTAAATCCCCCAGAGACTCGGCTCCAATACTAATGGTGGATAATCCTCAAGGCGGGGGTCTTAGTGATGAGGAGGATGTGGATGGGTCTACCGGGATACTTAGCCCGGCAAAGGAGAAGGTAGTGCGGCCTGACAATGTTTCAGCTGGTGAGTTTAGGCAATCTCCCCTTCTTTCTCAAACCAATGTGGGGGATAAGGATGATACTTTCCCCCCATCGTGGTTCGAAACTGAAGCTTTTTCCCTTTATGATTTTGCAGCGGTGGCAGGGGAGGGTTCTGGCGGCGGTGGTGGCAGTTTTATTGCCGATGAAAAGTTTGTCCCGGAGTGGGACTTGAAGAACGGAGACCGGGTGGTTGACGGGCTATCTGCTCGTATGATGTTGTTTAACCTGGATACCCCTGCTGATTGGGAGTTTTACTACAACTTGGATTCTCCTGCCCTTTGTGAGGCGTTGTTGGTTAGCCAGGCCCAGTCCAACTTTTTGGTGACCGAGGCATACCGTCGTTGGACGGATGCCGAGGTAGACAGGGAGCGGTTGCGGAGGAAGGGGGCTTCCTGCAACCATGGGCCGGCCATGGCTGAGTTGAAGAATCTGAGGGATGCTCAGAATCAGGCTTCTTCTACGCAGTTTGCCGTAGCTTCGGCTGCGGAGTCCAGGGACAAAGCCCTTCGAGAAGTTGATCTTTTGAAGAAACAACTCCAGGAGTCCGAAGCTGCTGCTGCTGCCGACTCTAAGAAGACCAACGACCTTCTTAAACAGATGGAGGTTACAATGGCAAACCTGAGGAAAGGTACCGATGCTTTAACTGCTGGTAGATTTTTTGATGTTTAAACTCTTTTTGGTATTAACTTAACTTTGATTGGCCGTTATTTTGTAGAACGGGACGAGGCTGTGGAGGGAGAAAAGCTGGCAAGGCAGGTGTTGGCTGCGGCTGAGAAGAAAATGGCAGGGGACGAGGAGGCATGGAAGGAAGAAAAGAAAGAGCTTGTCGAGAACATTGACGAGCTGTTTAGGTTGAAGACCTTCTTCCTGACGACCGGGGCACAGCTTATTGCTGACCATGTTCACAAGGGCTCGGACATGAAAAAGGCCGTCAGTGATGTGAACAATGCGATGAATGCCATGGGCTTCAACGTAGGTGTGAAGGCAGGTTATGCGGCCGCGGCAAAGGGTATTCCCTTGGAGAAGATGCCGTTGATAAAGCATAACGCCCAGGAGGAGCTCACTTCCGCTGCTCGTGCCTATGATTCCCTCGTTTTCCCCAAGGTTGCCAAATTGGTTGATCAAGTCACTGGCCCGCCCGAGTCTCTGACCGAAGCTTTTGACGAGCTGAAGCTCGAATCCTCTGTTTAGTTTTATTTGAACAATTTTCATTTGATCCGGGCCTTCACGGGTCCCGGAATGTTTGTAATATTTTAAACACGTTCCACTTGATTCGAACCTTCTGTTGGGTTCGAACTACTTTTTAATGTAGGTTGATTCCGGACCTTATCATGGGTCCGGGTTATGTTTTTTGGTTTATGACATGTTTATTTCTAGGTGATATCCTTGGCCTTAAAATGATCGATTCATTGGACCGTAGCTTAATCTACCGTGCGTCCACGTATCTTGCTACGTCCTAATTTTATCCGCGGACTTTGGATATGTTTTTTAGATAACCATGGTTTGTAGGGTTTCCTTACCGGGACGCGGCTATTATCCATGCCGCGAGCTGGTGTTCTAGGTTCTTCCCCTTTATAGATAATTCTTTCTTTTGCTATTGTATTTAAAATTTTAGCAAGGTGCTTGACTTAGGTTAGTTGAGACCCGGATCAAAACTTATCCACTTTGATCCGGTTCTTTTTGCTACTCCTGTTCAACTTTTTGTATAACGTGGCGTTTGTTTGCACCGGGTCCCCTTTTTTGAGTCCCGACTTATTTTTAGCACCTTAGAGTATTTCAAAAATAAAGACCAACCTCTTATTAATATTCTGTCGGGGAATGTCACATCCCGAATAGTAACAGGAAAAAAGGAAATAGTGGGGAATGGCACATCCCACATTACAATACTAAATTATCAAATTACAGAAAATTGGCTGATCGTGCTTACATGTAGCACTTTTTCAGGTGAACGCCGTTCCAGGTGCGAGGTACATCCTTCCTTTCTAGGGTTTGGAGGGTATAGGTACCTTTCCCTCCTGCGGTTTTGACGATGTACGGCCCTTCCCAAGACGCGGCCATCTTTCCTTTTTCTACACCGCTAGCCTCGTTGCACCGGAATACATAATCTCCGGGTTTGAACCGGATTTCTTTTACTCTAGAGTTGTAAAATTTTTCCAACTTCTGTTTATACCGCGCTTCTTTCACGGCTGCGGCTTCCCTTCTTTCATCTAATAGGTCAAGATTCATACGGAGCTCTTGGTTGTTATTTTCAATGCTTTGAATTCGAGGGGAGGGAGATCCGATCTCAACTGGTATGAATGCTTCAGTCCCGTACGTGAGGCTGAAGGGTGTTTCTCCCGTACTTGTTTTGGTAAAAGTTCGATGAGCCCACAAGACATTGGGGAGCTCATCCACCCAGCCGCTTCTTCTTTTTCCCAGCCTCTTCTTCTTTTTCCCAGCCTCTTCTTTATCCCCTCAACCAAACTCCTGTTTATACGCTCTACTTGTCCATTCGCCTGCGGATGGGCCACCGAGGCGAATGACTGTTGTATGTGCAGATCTTGGCACCATTTTTTGAAGGGATTATCCGCGAACTGCTTTCCATTGTCACTGACTATGGTTTGGGGCAGCCCGAAGCGACAAACTATCTGCTCCCAGACAAACTTTTTTACCTCCTTTCCCGAGATCTTGGAAAGTGGCCGAGCTTCTACCCACTTCGTGAAGTAGTCTACGGCTACTAGCAAGAACTTCATGCCTCCAGTGGACTTAGGAAAAGGTCCGACAATGTCAATGCCCCATTGCTGGAATGGCCATGCTGTTGTTACTGGAATCAGGTTATTCTTAGCTCGAAGACTAACTGGTGCGTGCCTTTGGCATTCATCGCACTTTTGGAGTTCGGATACCGCACTGTTATGCATCCCCGGCCAGAAGTACCCGGCGTTCACTATCTTTGCCACCATCATTCTAGGACCGGAATGTATACCGCATATGCCTCGGTGGATTTCTTGAATGATGTATGAAGCTTCAGTCAAATACACACATTTGAGAAGCGGTCCTAAGAATGTTCTTCGGTACAACTGTCCGTCAATCACCTGGTACTGGAGGGCTTTGACTTTTAACTTTCGAGCTTTCACCTTGTCTTCTGGGACGACATCATTGGTTAAGAATTGCATTATAGGAGTCATCCAACTGTCTGTTTGTGAGTTTATCGATAGGACCGCGGCCATATGGACTGTTGGGCTTTGTAGGCCTTCCATGTGTACTTCTTGGTTTACGATGTCCGCGGTTGTGGCGGCAAGTTTGCTCAAGGCGTCTGCTTTCTTGTTCTTGCTTCCAGGAATGTGTACCACCTGGCATGCTTCGAACTGCTTCATTAATTTTTTAGCCTGCATTTTAAAGCCATCGGTTAGTCGATTTTCTTTTTAGCGGGGTCCGGAGTTTTTGGAGGTTCGGGTTGATCCAATACCTCGGCTAAGTAAAGAATCATATTGGGTTCTTTAGCCTCATAATCTCCGGATATTTGGTTTGCCACCAGCAAAGAATCGACATGTGCTATGACCTGTAAGAGGCATATGTGTCTTAGATCTTTGTAATATACTTTGCATTTAGCAGGGAGTTTATTAAGCATCTTATACACTTTGTACCTTTTTGGCTCCGACTTTGGTGGCCAGCCGCAGCCCTGCTAAGAATTCTTCGTACTCGGCTTCATTGTTTGAACTCTTGAAGTTTAGGCGAATTGCGTAAAGTAGCTCGCGTCCTTCGGCTTCACATAAAACCAGACCCGCTCCCGATCCTTCTGTACCTGAGGCCCCATCAGTATGTAGAGACCACGTGGGTTCCAAAGGAGTCGCAGATTCAATCATCAGATTTTTCGGGATCTCAACCAGAAAATCCGCTACTGCCTGCCCCTTAACAGGACCTCGGGTTTTGTAAGTAATATCAAATGCTCCGAGCTCGATAGCCCACTTGGTCATTCTTCCGGAGGCTTCCGGCTTCCTTAAGATGTTTAGTATTGGGTGTTCGGACTGTACTTCAATGTTGAAGGCCTGAAAGTATCGGCGAAGTCTTCGGGAGGCGTGGACGAGTGCTAGGGCCAATTTTTCGAGTATCGGATAACGGACCTCGTATTCTCGGAGGGCCCTGCTGATGTAATACACCGGTCTCTGGACCGTGGCTCGGGTGACGATAAGGACGGAACATATTGCCCCTTCTGAAGCCGAGAGATATACTGTCAACGTCTCTCCTGGTTCAGGTGCGGTTAAGACGGGCAGATTTACCAAGCACTTTTTTAACTCCCCGAAGGCAGCATCTGCCTCCGGGGTCCATTCAAATTGTTCTTTTCCCAGACTCTTTTTTAAGACGTTCATAAAGGGGAGTGTTTTTTCTGCAGCTTTGGAGAGAAAGCGGTGTAAGGCCACAAGACGCCCATTTAGGGACTGCATCTCTTTTAAGCATTTGGGCGGTTGCATTTTCAAAACTGCTTCAACCTTCTCCGGGTTGGCTTTTATGCCATCCCGGGCCATCAATACCCCCAAGAACTTCCCTTCTTCAAGGCCGAAAGAGCATTTTTTAGGATTCAGCTTCATGTTGATCTCCCGTAGTTTGGCAAATGTTTCCTTGATATCTTCAATCATGGAATCTTCTGTTGTACTTTTTATTACCACATCATCTACATAAACTTCGAGGTTCTTTCCTATCTGATCTTTGAAGACCGAGTCCATCAACCTTTGATACGTGGCTCCGGCATTTTTAAGCCCGAACGGCATTTTAGTGTAACAGTACAGGCCGTTGTTTGTTACGAATGCTGTTTTGTCTTCATCTTCTTCGGCCATCTGGATCTGGTGATAGCCCTTGTAGGCGTCCAGAAAACATTTCAACCGGAATCCGGCCACAACATCTACCTTTACATCAATCTCCGGAAGGGGATAACAGTCTTTTGGACATGCATTGTTCAGATCTTTGAAATCCACGCACATTCTCCAGGCTCCATCCTGCTTTTTAACGAGTACAGGATTGACTACCCAGGTTTGATACCGCACTTCCCGGATTATGCCGGCATTCAATAGGTTCTTTACATCTTCTGCAATGGCTTTGACACTGTCAGGGGCCATACTCCGTTTCTTCTGGGCTACCGGTTTTATACCGGGATAAGTGTTCAACTTGTGTTCTGCCAAGCTTCTTGGGACCCCGGTCATATCCGAATGTTCCCATGCAAAAACATCTAGTGAGTTTGAGAGTAGATTCCAAAGCTTTTCTCGGGCTTTGGTGGGGAGCTGTGTACCCACGGATAGTTTTTGTTTCGGAAATCTTGGATGTACCGACCATTTTTCAACTACTGCGGCCCCCGCTTCTCCTGAGTCATTATCGTTCTGCCCCGAACCTAGAGACTGACGTACTTCGGATATGCCGAGCCCAACTTCAGATTCTAGGGTAGCTATTCCTTTTTCTGTGGGGAATTTTAAGGCTCCGTGGATGGTAGATGTTACCATCCCGAACGCTTTCATCCCGGGCCTACCCAATATGATATTGTGAACCGATCTTGATCCTACCACCAAAAAGGTCAGGATAACTGTTCTCTGCAATGATCCGGCACCAAACGTAACTGGGAGGGATAATTGTCCGATTGGTTGGACAATTTCCCCCGAAAAGCTTATAAGGGGCATGGAGACGGGGATCAATCGCTGCTGTGAAGCTTCTGCTAGCAACTGGAAGCATTGAAGATACATTATCTCGGAAGCACTTCCTCCGTCCACATAGATTCGGTGAGTTTTATGGCCGGCCACAATCCCGGATACAATTATCGGGCCTTCCTTGTAGTCATCTGGCGAGATGGAGGGGAAGGTTATGGGCTGGGCCATCCATGCTGCGACATGATCGTTGTTCCTCTTAACCCCCTGCTCCTTGAGGGTTCGGATCATATGTATTCCCGCTTGATCATTTGGATTGGGGATGTTTGCAACGCTCGCCTTTCCTTCTTTGATTTCTTTCACCAGATGTGACAGCTTGCCCGCTTTAAGGGCCTTCTCAATTTCTTGCTTTAGGGACCAACAGTCATCCGTGTCATGTCCCCTAGCTCGATGGTAATCACAATATTTCTTGGTGTTCTTGTCGGATGTGGGTTTTTGCCTCGGGGGCTTGGGGAAATCGACGTTTTCCGTGCTAAGTATCTCACTGGGAGACTTTAATAGCTCGGAATAGGTTGACCCCCGATGTGAGGAGGAGTTTCGACCGGTGGAACTTTTATCGCTTCGGGAGTAAGGTTGGGATCTGTTTTTACCCCAGGAGTTGCTTCGCTCCGAACTTGGGGCTCCCGAGCCCTTCTTCCATGAGCTACTTCTTGACGAGGAGCGGTACTCGTTGTCATACGTTTGGCTACAAGCACTCTTTCCTCGAGCAAAGGCTCGTGCCCGCTCCATTAATACTTCCATGGTTTCGGAAGATCTTCATGTAACTTCTCCACAAGCTGGTTGTTTCGGACTCCGTGGCAAAAACCGGATATCCGCAGTTGATCAAGAGCTCCACTGATCTGCATACTCTCCTTGTTGAACCTGTCAATGAACCTTTCCAGTGACTCGCCGTCTTTTCTACGAATGTTGTGGATCTCGGTGATGTCTTTCGAACATCTCCGCTGTTGGGAAAAATTTTGTAGAAAAGCACGGCGGAGTTCCGTCCAATTCGCGATCTCGCCTGGTGCCAAACCGTCGAACCACACCCTGGCCGCCCCCGTAAGGGTTTGGGCGAACATGTGACACCATGCGGGCATGGGCCATAGTTCGATTTCTGCGGCTCCTCCAAAATCATGAATGTGATCATCCGGATCCGTCGTTCCATCATATCTTTTTATCGTTGTGGGCATTTTGAGTTTTGCTGGTAGAGGAGCACTGGCGATACGGGGTGCGAACTTGGAGTATGCAGCCATATAGGCTGGGCGATAAGGAGTGGTAAGGTCATCTTCAGCTGTGGTGACGGCTGGTATTTGCTTTGCTACGGTGGTGACAGGCTGTATGACTCCGTGGTGCCCCGATGGGTAGCAGCTCCCTTGCGCGGTCCCTATATCGGGAGTGGTAACCACGGTGGAGTAGGTGACTTGTGCAACAGGGCCCGGACCATGTCCGGAGGATGCTTGAAGTCCGTCGGTGGAGAATAGGTTTACCTGCACACTTTTGAGTTTCGCTTCCTTTTCTTGTTGTGCTTTAAGCTGTAATAAGAAATCACGATTCTTGAGTAGAAAGTCTGCATCAAACTCTGGTGCGGTATCTTGACTTGTTCGGAAGGTGTTCTCCACCGAACTCTGCATAGGCATAAAACGTCCGTCCATGTTGGTGAGCCCTGCGGACGGGGTCATGACAACAGAGGCCGCAACAGTGGTTGCCCCGTCGCCATGCTCCGCATTTGTGACATCTTCGATAACAAAACCTTCAGATGAAGCCGCCATGGGAAAAACTGTCGAAATCTTTACCTTTTAAGGATACAGAAAACGGTTGTACAAACGGATGGCGCCAATTGAAGATCCAAAAAGTGGACGAACCTGCAATTACAGTTAAAACAGGTGTGACTGTGATGGATCTGGAATGCTCCGAACCTAAGCTTAAACCTGCACAAGGTAAAAGACCGTTAGGCTCGTTACAGAGGAGGAGGGATGGCCTCTCTGTAACCACCCTCCGGCGTGAGGATAAGTATTTGTTTAGTGAGAGAAAGTAGAGAGAGAAAGTGAGATTCGGAGTGTATGCATTCGTGTGTTAATTGTACTTTAGATGGGGTATTTATACTAGTCAGCCAAGTTGTACTATACTTCGGACCCCCTTTGTACTATCGTTCGGAGTCTTTTGACTTCCGGGAGAGGCTTGTACTTTCCTTCGGTTAGAACATTCGGCCACGGCCTAGTGTCCTGGGCTCGTGCCCAGGGGCAAGCCGCGGTATAATTGCTTATACCTCTTCACCAACATACAATAGACAATAAACGTAATATTGAGTTTGCTTAATTGGTTTTCCCCAAATACATCTCACATGTGAGAATACTAGCGCTCATTATCTTACCACTTACCAGAATCACTACCTCATCTCATTTTGCTCTTTGTTATTTTATTATTGAATGAGTCAAATACCAAATAATGATCAGGTCATCCCACTCACACTGAGCTAAGTTCGTTAGTCCTATAATTCTTCTTGCCCCATGCCTGTCAACTAAAACGTGTTCAAGTCTTCATATTATTTATAGTGTTATTGGTATTAATTAAACGTTCAAAGTTTGTGGTTGAGTCAAAATTTGATATTATTTCTAGTTAGTGATATTATTTATAGTGTTATTGGTAATGTATTAATCACTTGTTATTTCTGTATCATTATTCTTAGTTTGGTTTGCGTCGTAAAAGGGCCGACCCATTAACAAAAGGTAGGGGTTTTAGCCCAAAAATGATCCATTTTTGTGTGTATAAACATAATTTGGTTGTGAAGTCACAGCATTCTTGTGAACACAGGGAGAATAATTATATTTTTACAAAACGTTTAACTGATTGAAATCACAATTTTATTGTCAGGGATTTTACCGACGTATAAATTTCCAATGAATGAGACCAAAAAAATAAAATAAATAATAATAATAATAATAATAATAATAAATAAATAAATAAATAAAATCAGTATCATTTTGAGCCAAAGGTTAGCACAAGGGAGGGATGCATTTTCCTCAAAGCCATCAAAGTTTTTCTAGGCAACCTGAATTAGACAACTTTTGGTCTACAACAGTATGTACAAAGCAAAATCAATTCATACAGCAAGTTAAATACTCATCATTGAAGCGTAATCGATGATCAAGTTAAACTAAGTCATTCCTTGCCGTCCAACGCTTAGAGTTAAGCAACATAACATTGCATAGAATCGATTACAAGGGTTCCAAGGTCCGAGCCTGAAGAACCACCCTACAACGGTTAGGTCAGTTTTTTTTTTTTTTTTTTTTTTTTTTTTTTTTTTTTTTTTTTTTTTTTTTTCCATCAGCCAATTTTAATAATATTAATAAATTAAATATTAAAAGCTGTCTACACACAAGTACTTGATACAACCAAGTAGAGCTAGAATGCACACAAGTTACAAGTTGAGGTTAAGTTTTATTAAATTTCCTTAAACCTTTATAGGAGTGTTATTAATCATGGTTAACGAGTTGGTGTCTTGAGTCTTGACCAGCTCTAGTCTCTTTACAATAAATATTTATTTCAAGACCACGCTTCGCCACCGCGCCGCTAGCATCGACAACCACGGTTCCAGTCTTCTTGGCAGGCTTACTCAACTGAAACACAGGATGTCTGCATAACCTCCTTACTCCTTTTCTCAAACTTAACTTCTCTAATATCCCTTCTATATTTACCAACTCTCTATGCTGCTCATGTCGTTCTTGTTTTGACCGGTTAACGCTCTCTAACAAATCGTTTCTACTTGAAACTGGCGAGATCTTGCCTGACATGTAATCGCATTCCACTACTGATCCGCTCTTTCTTGGAAAACTCCAGAATCGTTCCTCGTTTTCGCTTCCTAGTCTGTTCAAAGTTTCGCTCTGTAAAGGATTATGATACGCGAGTTCACATGTATATATTGGCTTAAAACCGGGAGATGATTCTTCTCTTTCACGAAGCGTTTTTATTACGAGTGTTTTCAACAAGTTCATGATTTGGACCGCGTGAATCAGTGCAGTCAAAGGATCCGCCATCTGCATCACGCAATCAACAAAGTTATAAAAATACACTTAAACGCGAAATGAAGTTATTTGAATGTAAATTTGTGAAATATAGAAAGGAAATGAAGATAGCAGACCTGAGTCATATTGGGAGCAAACACCATAGCGATATTCCGCGCATTCATCTTGTTTATTCGATCATATTTAACAACGTCCGCCATTAAATTTATGGCCCAATCAAGAAGTGCAGCCTCGGTTGGAGGTAAGGACTTAACAAGCTGAGTACACTCATCTTCTGTATTGCAATGCATGACTTGCTCTGGGGTCAACGAATCAAGTACACCGGTAGGAAGTTCTCTAAACCATGCCTGTTTCGCCGATAAATAACTTATTTTGGTTTATTTATAAAATTTAGTCATACCATGAAACCAATATTTGTATATATACCTTAATTAAACCAGCTAAACAATGAACATCAACTCCATGGGGAACAAACCCTTTGTTGAGCTGCTTCCTAATATACACTTCTTGACCGTTTACACCACTTATCCGAAATATTCCTTCCGCCTTCATAACAGACTATGTCAAATGTCGAATGATGTTTAATTTAAAGTAATAAGATGGATGTGTGACATTGGCTTACTTGAAGACCGCCTCCTGAATATAAACGCTTTTGCATCGTTAGAAGTATGGTTGGTACGCTATTCCCTCTCTCGTCATAAGAACATTGCATAGACTCCACAGATACTCCAAACACGCACACACTACACATTAAAGTATTAAACAATACAAACCATTTTAGTATAATAATTCATGTGTTACTAGCAAAAACATCATACACTACCGGTGAAACTTATTTGTACCCAGCAACATAAAGAACAAGACTCATGAGACCGTATATTAATGTGAGTCACGCGCCTCACCGATCACCGATTTTCTTTTCTAGCTGCCAGTTTTGGGCACTGATTTCTAAAGTGCCCAATTTCTTTGCATTTCCAACAGGTAACATCTTTACGGCTCTTCGGCTGCCCTCTCTTTCGAGACTTAGACCTGCCCCGGTTGTTCCCTCGTTCAACCTTCCTTCCCCTGCCTTCCGTATGTGACAAAGAACTCGAAGATGCCCCAACACTCATTCGTCCCATGTCTTCACTCAAAAGAATCAGATCTCTAACCCCTTCAAAAGTAAGCTTAGCGGTTCCAGATGAAACGCTAATTGCCGTGACTGTTCCTGACCAACTCTCAGGCAATGAGCACAACAGAAGTACTGCTTGTGTCTCGTCATCAAGCATTATACCAACAGAGATCAACCGTGATATAATAGATTTAAATTCCTTAATATGCGCAGCGACCGACCCACCTTCCCTCATCTTTGTGTTAACCAACTTGCGCATAAGAAAAACCTTATTAGCTGCAGACGGATTTGCATACATGTTTTGCAAAGCCTTTAATACTCCAACTGTAGTCTTCTCATGGATAATATCGTATCCTACACTCTCCGTCAACGAGAGTCGGATAATCGCTAGCGCCTTTCGATCCATACGCTCCCAATCAGCATCCGACATATTCTCAGGTCTCCGTCCCAATAGCGGCAGGTGTAGATCCCTCTTGTATAGATAGTCCTCAACTTGCATCTTCCAAAACCAAAAATCCTCGCCGTCGAATGTATCAATCGTAACATTCCCTTCTTCGGCCATGATAACCGAAAGTAAACGAGCCCAATCTCTGATACCAGTTGCTAGCTATTTATCAGCTTATAGGTTATAAAAAACACTAAAACTGGACCCGCGTCTACGGGCTGCAACTAATGATTAAATTACAAATACAAGGTCCTCTCTATATACAATAAAAGGATTAGGGTTAAAGCCTTGAATACATTCCTAAAATAATCAAATGGTGCATAATTAGGGTAATTAGGGCCGGCTAGCCAACACACTTTTTTTTATTACTAAATGCATACGGTCATACAGGTGAAACTTAACTGTACCTAACAACATAAAGATCAAGAATCATCAAACCGGTATAATAATATTAGTCACGGATCACCGACTTAAAGTATTTCCATCCAAACAAACAATGAATTCCCCACAACCCAAAGTTACAATAGTTTTGTTATTTGCGAAATTAGTAGGTAAGGGTCAAGTTATACTACACACTGTGTAACTGTGCAACAAAAATAAAAAGAGTGGGAATGTTATAAAAAATAGTGGCGAAGCTAGACCCGAAACTTCGGGGGATCGGAAGTCACCGGGGGGTTGAAAATCATTAGTTTCGGGGGTCAAAACTGTATATACCACAAAATTTCTATACAAATACTGTATAATCGGAACTTCTGAGTGAAAATTCGGGGGGTCGGCCGCCCTCCCCGCCCCTTAAAAGCTACGCCACTGATAAAAAACACAATAGATCACGAAATATGACACAATGAGCCACAAAATATTACACAATGCTAAAGAAAAAAGACATTATTAATCGCAAAAATGACATAAAAATAATAAAAAGACACAATGATATAACGTAAAATCTAAAAACTATAAGCTAAAAATCCAAAAAAAAAAAGTGAAAACTTAAAAACTAAGATCGTAGTTCAATGAGATGGTTTCAGTGCCGCTTGAATGAGGAGTCCGTTTGATACCCTTTCATGACTTCTCATTTTTCTTTTACTATGTATTTGATCCTAACCCTACTAGGTAATGTTATTGTTTTTCTTAATAAATAAACAAATTAACTATTAAGCATTTTATCAAACACTTTAGTTCCCGAGTTTAATTTTTATGTAGTTGAGTATTTGATATTTTAAGTCGGTTGGTTTCAACTTTCAAGGGATCAGAGAAAAGAAACTATAGAATTTGGCTAAAAAGTCATTTCATTTATTTGAAAAAAAAAAAAAAACTCAAAAACACAAACAATATTTCTTAATTAATTAAGTGCTCGGAAACATAAATGTACAATCTCCAAATCTAAAAACAAGACATACCTTGCACTAGGGACTTTACGTGGAACATCAGACTGGAGAGAAACAGGCAAACCAAGAAAACCATTAAACCGGTCAAACGTGACATGCGACACGTGGCGAACATTTGTAGGACACCCAATATCCAAGGAAGAAGAAACATCGTCTGAATCATTAACAGTGCAGGTGAGAAGCGACTTACGTAAGGCAGTTAACAAGATGGACACAATTGTAATATTGTTATGTGATTGAGAACGACCATGTTGACGAGGACTAATAAAGGGTGTAGTAATTGGACTGTTGTCATGAAAGTATTTATAATCTTGACAACAATAACAAACATCATCATCATTGTCATGATCATGATCATGATCATGATCGTCATCATGATTAATATTATTATTAGAAGAAGAAGAGTAACGGAAGAAAGAGGCTTTGTGGTGAGGAATGCCACCACAGGATTTGGATCTAAAGAGGGTCGACATAAATTGTGCTAATTAGAATGAATGAATGAAGAATAAGAGAGAAGAGAGAAGAGTAGATGAAGGATGCATCAATGTAGGAAAATGACATGGGATGATGAGTATTCTTTTATTACAATGGGAGTTAGAATTAAATAATCTAAATTTTGTCGGGTTGTAAGTTAATAATCCAAACTTAAAACCTGAAGTCTAACAGTCTTAATTTGTTTTGGTTTTTATTTTACTGGATTAAAACTAATTGGGTTAACAAGTTATTTTCTGACTATGTGGCATGCCACGTTGGCAGATGGCATGAAAAAATGTCCTGGTTAGCAAATTGGGGTTAACCTAGTTATTTTCTGCCTACGTGACATGTCACGTTGGCAAATGACATGAAAAAAATGTCCTGGTTGGCAAAAAAGATTAGGCAGAAACAAGTGGACCAGTGAAATAAAAACCAAGACACGTTAGACTTGTTATATTTTAATTTTTAAGTTGGGATTATTAGCTTGGAACTAGTGATGAGCTCGGGACGGTATCGGTATAGAACCGATACCGAAAAGTCCAAAAAACCAATACCGACACCGAACACATACGGTACGGTATCGGTTCGGTACCGGTATAGTATCGGTATTTTACCTTAAAATACCGATACCATACCGATACCGATAATACCGAAACCGAAAATCCATAAATATGGGTACCGATACCGATCCCGAAACCTCTCGGTTCGATACGATATCGAGATCGAGACGGAATCGGTATTCGGCCTTATATGTTCATCCCTACTTAAACCCAACAAAGCTGGGATTAGTATGTATGTATGTATGTGTTGTGTCATGTGACTGAGAGTGGTCGGCGTGGGTGACAGTTGGATGCATGGTCCACTTGTTTCTTTTTGCTTGTTTTATTATTATGTAGATCAACACCGTGTGTTTGACCAAACAGGATTAATATTCAGTTCTGTCTTTTTAAATTGTTTTACATTATTTTTAATGTTAAAAAATTAAAATGTAGTTAGGTTACAATGAACTTGACAAATGATATGGGGTTTATTCGGCATACGAGAGAATTATATTAGAGTATCACCGGTCAATGCGCTAGAAAATGAAATGGGTTTCAAGAGGTTAAGGATGTGACAAATGGTGATAAGACCATGCTCTAATTGTTGGACCGGAATATGACAAAAGAAGTTACACCTAATAAAAAAATCTAAAACTAAAAACATTTGGGACGCGTAATTGGCGGTTATGTGAGTATGGGATGCTTAAAAGTTTTCAAATGTTAGGATGAGTATGGTACTAGGTGATACCCTATCAGTATAAGTAATATGTTGAAGTTTTTAAAAAAAAATTGAAATTATTAAATTATATGTTATTATTATGTAGGTGATCATTTGATATATTAAGTCGGTTTTGAAGGTGAGACTAGTATTAGGTTTCAGGAATAGACATCCAAACAGGTTTTTTTTAACCACAAAAATCACAAATTTAAAATTCTCCGGTAAAAGTAATATATCCGTTTTTTTTTGTTATTATTATTATTATTATTATTATTATTATTATTATTATTATTATTATTATTATTATTATTATTATTAATAATCTTTCTTTAATATTTGATGTATTTTCTCTTCATTTTAAGTAGAGTATTATTGATATTTGGTAACGGGTCACGTGGTGTGTTAGGAACAAACAAGTTTTGTTCAGAATTCTGAACGTGCAGCTGCAACCTGTTCCACCTCTAAATTATATTTACTTTATATATAACACGGCTTTGGTCACATCCCAATCATACTCCCTCACTCGCTTTTGTTTCTTGTCACATATATTACTTTATTACTATAGCAGTGGCAGATCATATGCCATTAGGCTTAAAGTGCCTTCTCTGGTTTAACACATTTTTAGCATCATTGTTTTAAGCTCCTTTTCAACCAATTTGGAACATTGATGACTTCAAACCATTGTTAAACTTGATGTATACCACACACACACAAGTTACTATCGGTTGGATTTTCGTGATCTATGTTCAAGTATTGTAAAGAGGGAGTGAAGGGTTAGAGGGTTAGGGACTTAGGGTGTGAGCCGAAGCCTAGAGAACCGTGTCAATGCCTACGCAGGGGACACCCAGCATCTCACTATCATTAAACGATGAATACATTTGAGAACTTTAAGTTAATATTATTTATATGAATCCTTTGCATTAATGGGAGAGTTTTACAAAAACAAAGTGCATTTGGTAGGCATTGGGAAAAAAAATAGAAATGGTAATGCCGCTAAATGGATTGGCGGTATCACCCTATACCTTCTGTGCAAACCTGCAAGCCCACAATGATACCGCCAATTGAGATTGAGTCTTCTTTGATACCGCCAATTCAAAGTGAGGTATCCATTGATACCGCCGAATGAAAGTGGGGTATCACTGATACCGCCAATTCAATGCAAGGCATCAACCTGCAGCCACCATGATACCGCCAATTCAAAATAAGGCATCAGTGGATGCCGCCGAATGAGATTGAGTCTTCTGCCTTGAATGCCAGCCTGCCTCCTGCGTTTTTTTTTTCAGACTATAAACACCCACCCACCACTAAAACACTCTAGGCATTGCATGCAATGGCCTTGGTTTTTAAAATTTTTTTTGCATGTGATATGATAGGCAAATAGTGTTTGTGTAAGACTTTGAGAGTGTAAGAGAAGCATCCAAGGGGAGTTATAAAATGGAGGGTGAGGTGAAAAATGTTAATCATCCACATCTATTTCCACACCATTACCATTACAATCTCAACCAGAAAGCTTTCAAACTTATAAAAAATCATATCATAAAAATTTCTACCACCATGAATCCAAGCATAAACTTACACCCTGGTCCCCTAACGAACGATGTGTTGTATCTACGTGATCGACATAGTTCCTTTCACATTTTCGTAAATGATGAAAACTTCAATGAGCCCCTTATGGTAAAACGTAGCGATAGAAGCATATGGCGGATACTTCGTAACAACCCTGTTGTAGGACGGGTTCGTAACCTTGTCGATGTCGCAGGGTTTGGTGGCCTTATAGATTGTGGTTATCGATACGTTGACCACTCCTTAATAACAGCTTTGGTGGAACGATGGAGGCCCGAAACTCACACGTTCCACCTACCATTTGGTGAAGCTACTGTCACCTTACAAGATGTTAACGTCTTGTGGGGGTTACCTATCGAGGGAAGTGTTGTGTCTGGAGCAAATGATGCACTGACAACTGTCGAGGCAATAGGGTGGTGTCGACGATGGTTAGGTGTTATGCCTGCAGAGAACCAAATGTCCGGCAAATCTGTTTTGGGTACTGTTATTAGTAGTGAAATAATGAAACCGTTTGTTGAAGCTGAGGCTACGGATGAAGCGTGCATTATCCGTGCTCGTTTAATAATTTTTTATCTGATCGGTTCCACTTTGTTCCCTGATAATAATAATAATAGACTAAATGTTTTTTATTTAAGATTTTTACGAGACCTAAGCCGAACAGGATCTTATAGTTGGGGCAGTGCGGTTCTCAGTTGTCTTTATAGGCGGCTTTGTGATGCCACCTAGCCGGATAGAAGAGCCGTGACCGGGCCCATGATGCTCCTTCAAATATGGGCATGGGAGAGGATTCGGTTTCTCGCACCACGACCACCCTCAAACCGGTTTGATTATACTTGTCCGCTAGCGGCTCGGTATATATCGCAAAGCCTAAACAAATATAATGTGTCTGTATGGCATCCCTTTGTATTTTTTACTGAACACGTTTTTTAAAATGTTAATTTTGTAGGTGGCGAGACCGCAACTTAAACTTCAGGGAGGTATCCACACACTGCCTCAGGACATATCGTTCTCAGCTACAATCACTGAACGAGAACATGGTATGTTTATTAATCCCGTGTTAGTAATTATTTTTAATTTTTTGTATTAAGCATTTATTGTGTTTTGTAACTGACTTAAGTGTTTGTTTTTATGTTTTTAGTTCAACTGGACCCCCTACACTCGGTTTTGGATCAACTACCGGCTATCTGTTCAAGTGGGATCGAAAGCTGGAGGAGCTGTTGTCCTCTTATATGCTTTGAGATTGTTGAGCATCATTACCCTCAACGGGTTATGAAGCAATTCAACATGGTCCAGTACATACCTCCGCAAATAAACCTAACCGTACCCATGGCTGAGCTTGAAACATTGCATGGTTTGGGGCGGCAAGGACACAACGGGGTGGACTGGATGCGTAGGCACGAAGCCTACGTGAATGCATGGAATAACCGTCGTAACACGGTTTACACGTCTGATCCCATAAGGATGAATTCCACAGAGCCCGGTTATATGCAATGGTATTCGGGGCGTACCGTTGCATTTATTAGCAATCCGAGTGTAGCACCGGTCCCAGTTGGCAGTTTCCAAGATGACAGTGCTAGAATCCAGTTGATGGTAAAGCATTTTTGCTTGTCTAATTCATACATTAATTATTTGAGTTTACGTGTGACAACCGGCAAATTTCGTACAACGATTAACGTGATGCTAATCATGTTTTAGAAATAATTAACATGGTTTAAGGTTAATTATGGTTAGTTGAGCTGATATGAGTCCTACGATGTCCTTTTGAAAGTTCGTTGAAGTCTTGATGCCTTTAAAGAAAGACTTCGCGTGTTTAACGTAACGAACTGACATCAGCAAAAATTTGTCAAACTGGAATAACATAAGTTTATTCTATGAAAATACGACACGTATTTACTATCGATGCGAACGGATGTGAAATCGGCGTGGTAAACGGCCAAAAACGCAGCGTTTTGGAGAACGCGGAGAGGAACTGACGTGGGATTCGAACGTCGAAACGCGTGGCTTTAACCGTTATCGAACTTCTGGAATAATTATTTATTATAAATAATGTTATCGGTTGAATTTCGAGAGTTATCGGATCATTTAAATGAAGGATAACACAACCGAACCGATTAACGCGATTTTAACGCGTGTGCCGTCTTCACGCGTCGGGTGACGAAAATAATTATGGAATTGCTCGGTCTGGTGTTATTTATGACTACGAACAAAAACCGAGTCCAGAAGCGATAACGGGCTAAAACGGAGCAGTTGGTACGCGACATTGGGCTTGAAGCCCAATCCAAAAACCCACCTATATAAGCCCAAAACCACTCAAATCTTCCTCATTTCCCCCACACCACTTTCTCTCTCTAACACCAAATCCTCTCAACTCTCCCTCTCTCTAGAAATTCCGGCGGCCGGCGGCAGCCCTCCGGCGGCGTTCCGGCAGCCGTCCGGCGGTGTTCCGGCAGCCGTCCGGCGGCGTTCCGGCGGCGTCCGGCGACTTTTTCCGGCGACCTTCCGGCGAGTTTTCCGGCGACCTTCCGGCAAGTTTTTCCGGCGACCTTCCGGCGGTTCCGGCGAGTTTCCGGCGACCTTCCGGCGACTTTTTCCGGCGCGTGACACCTCCACCCCCACTAATTTCGACGCCCCGAACGCGATGGTGAAGGCCGTTTTCCCTAAAACGAAGCGGTTTGAACGTTGGTACCATTCCGGCGACTTTTCCGGTAAGCTCGTTTTCGAGTTTTCTTTGTACAAACGTTTAGATCGGGTCTTTGGGAGACTCCTCACAAGTTTTCACGGGATTTCGTTCTCCGTCCATATTCCGGCGAGCTATTTCCGGCTAGTTGCGAGTTCGGGAGGGACCGGAGTGGGTTTGGATGGGTTCCGGTGGCGCGCGGGTGGTCGGAAAGAGGAGGCTGGGTAGCGTGGATGGTGGTGGTGACCGGCGGCCGCAATTCCGGCCACGGCGGTGGCGTCCGGCGGCCGCGGGTCCGGTCCATTTTGGGTTCGGGACTCGGGGCTCGGGTCAAGAGTGTGTTTTCGGGTCAGATCTGGTGCGGGTTCGCGTTAATGGTCCGGGTTTTGTTCGGGTCTCGTCAGATCTAGTCAACCCCCGGTCAAACGGGTCAGATCCGGGAAATTCGCTTACGGATCAGATTTCGAGCTCGGTCAAACACGAGTCAACTCCGGTCAAACTTTGACTCGGTCAACGCGTCGTTCGAGACGTGTCAAGTCACGCACGCGCATATCGGTATAATTTAATCGTATTTATTTTCGTTACATTTATAAAGCATATTATAAATATAAAACGACTAACTCGCGAACGAACCGATAGAAGTATTAACGAAAAGTATTATGAGATAATATTGGTATATTAGTCGTGACTTGCGTTGTTATTGGACTAAATTGATGGACTATACGTATATATATATATTTATATAAATAGTATGATTTATATAATAGTCACAACGTATAAGTCTCGTGGATTAGAAATGCGGATAAATATAATGTCGTCTTTGTTTAGGTGTTGATTTTGGGAATTTGTAGACAACTTGTGTTGTCTGGTTTATACTAAAAACAGAGGAAACTCTGCCGAAATTTTTATAAATCCGAAGCGCGACAAGTGTGACATTATTGTTCGTTCTTATAAATAACTTTCCAAACGTTTGACAAGTGTAGTCATATACAAAATCACGACGTTATGACAAATATTATTTGTAATAATAATAGTCAATTCCGAGAAATATTTCAAACAAATATATAGTCTTTTGTTACCAAGCGTCAAGTATGACGAGTTTTTAAAGGTTACTTGGTAACTAAAATATGTTTGTTGTTCGGATTAAAAGATGTATAAACGTTCGGTTTTATTTGGAAAATCTCTTTATAAAAAGCAAAGTCTTAAGATTTGTAAGATACTCGGATTTGGGAAAAGAAATAACAAACGTTATTGAGAGGATTTTAATAACTATATTATATTTCGGCAAGGTATATTTCCCGAAAATAACTATACAAGACGATTACATTTATCCGATTTACGAGACAAGCTATTACTCGGGATGAGTTATACGTTTCGTGGTGTTAGTCCAACATGGTTTACACACGAATAGTAACAGGTGCGCGACTTGGGTACTATGTCGTATGTGAACTCATGAAATATGATAAGTCACGATCGGTTCGTCGAGTTAAAACACTTAAAGGCTCGGGTTAGTACACACGAGTCTAGATAGTTGAATAAACTATCTTTTAACCGGAAAATAAGCTAGATTTATATGTGATAGACTTTAAGGTGTCCCTTATTGGTAATTAGGGCACGAGGAAGTCGGTCAAAGCTTTGGATTTTATTTGCTAGCTAAGCATGGAAATTAAGGTGAGTTTCACGGCCCCATTTTACTGTTTTAACTGGGGGAAAGATATGTTTGTCAAAAGTTATCACATATTGAAATGTTTTCAAAGGTTAAAATGTGGTAAGTGGCATGATGAGTACTTGAGTTTTTGGTCGCCACTCGGGGTTGGGTCCTCGCTACTGTAACCATTAATTCAGGTAAATGAAACTGAAGGAATATTTGGATAGTACTATTGGTGCCTGACAAGGCCCACCCCTAATCGATAGCGTCGATTATGCATCGGCGTATGCCTGGGGTGCACGTATTCTGAACTTAAGTCGTTGGGTTCCGAGAAACGACTTGGAGCGGGGCATATTTATTAGTCTTGGTTTGGTTATGGGACTCAGGGGATTGCTCATCATCATAATTTGTAGGAGCTAGCTACTCCATACAAAGGCCACAAAATGTGCTGGATTTGCACAGGATATAAAAATGTGCTGGATTTGCACAGGATATAAAAATGTGCTGGATTTGCACAGGATATAAAAATGTGCTGGATTTGCACAGGATGTAAAAATGTGCTGGATTTGCACAGGATGTAAAAATGTCGTATTTACGAAACTAAAACCTGTGAACTCACCAATATTTTATATATTGACGTCTTTTTAAACATATCTTTCAGGTAACTAAGTGCTGAACAGGTATGCGGCTAGTACGGTGGAATTTGGGATGTCGGACAATGGTTGGGGGTTTCATCTATTGTTACCTTCGGGTTGGGACATAAACGGAAACACCCCACTTTAAAACTTAATGTTTGTGGTTTTAAGTAATGTTTGAAACCAGGTACTCCTTCCCGACATCTTAATATAATGATCTTTTCTAATTAAATATAGTTTGTGTTAATCTTGACTTTGATATGCTTTCGAGCGTCGCGCCACGTGTTTCCGCCATTGGCGTGGTGTGACATTACGGTTTCTAACTAATAATTTTGTTTGCAGAGGGATGCCATGGGTGATATTTACCAGTCTTCGCAGCAGGCATTTAATGATCCTCAGTCCTTCGGCAGGCAGCTTGAGCATATACAGAACACGGCATTTCAAAGTATGATGATGTCACACGATGTCGGACACTTACAAAATCCGACGCATCTTACAACGAACGCCGTCGACTTGTCAGCACCTGCACGACCTCAAAGGGTATGCCGGCGACGCGCTCCCCGTCACGTGCCGGAAAATCAGGACGAAGCTGGAACTCCGTTTGACAATGATGCTGGGTTTGGTGCATCTGTTGCGGCTAGTAACAATCAGAACCAGGGTGGGGGATATGTCCCGCAATTCTCATACGTTGGATTGGGTATTTCCCAGTCCATGTCCTTCCTATAGGGAACTGGTGATGTTGGTGGGTCCGGTGGCGCTCAACCGGCGGTGACAGGTCCACTAGCTAACTTGATAGCAAGCGGAATTGGCATCGGAGATAGTTGGGCATTTCCCTCACCGGATTATGTGACGCCGGTTGGACAGGGGTTGCCACGGGTTGATCTCGACCTTGTTAGTGATTTTCATTACCACCCCCCTCATCATTCGTGTGATGAAGGACCTTCAAGCCGGCCAGGACCATCAACGTCACTGAATTTAAACCTCTTTCCCGATGATCAGTACGGGAATGAAGGAGCACCACCCACCGATGAAACGCAAACCAACACCAACCACCTAGAAGGCAATCTGAACGTCTTATGAATCAGAATCCCACGAACTGGACGAACTGGTTTAACATGTAAACATGTCTTGATTAGTTAGTTTTAATGTAACATTTCAGTTGGTTTATGTATTTGAATATTCAACTAAAATACCAATGTAACATTTCAGTTTTAACGTGACAGCAGATACAACAACTAAAATTAAAAATCCAAATACTAGCGTCAAACACTAAAACAAGATTACATAATCATATAACATGACAAGAAGTTGCCTCACAACGGCATTTGTATAGCTCATCTGCCATGTGTCGTCGATAATTCACACAAGCGTCTTCGACGTCGATTTCTAACAACAACGATTTTTTTTTTCACAAGCCTCTCCATCATCATACAAACCATGACACCTGCATTATCAACCTTTCCGTTGTCTTGGGGCCTAAGCAGTTAATGCGGTGGGAAATTGAATATCGGTCAAGGGCCAATATTTGAGATATAGGTTATCGCGGTGGGATATCGGTGGGAAATCGGTAATTTTAATATCATATAGATTTTTAATATTTATATATTAACATATATATAACCTAAACGTAGTCATATATAATACTAAATTACTAATAGTAATATCAAAATTCAAGACTCCAAAGTGTCAATATTTGAAATATTATCTATATGTAACTTAAAACTAATAATATACAATACTTACATATTTGTTGGTAGTCGTAGACGAATGGTAGCAGACGAAGGACAGACAAATCTGTTTGGTTTAGGGTTTTGGAAGTGTTTTTGGGTAGTTGGGCTCTTAATATTTATGGGCTTATTCCAAAAAAAAATGATTTTTATTGGCTTTTATTGTAATTTGGCCTCTAAAAAAGCAAAACCTGGAAATGCGACGCTATAGCCGATATATGAGAATCAAAATATTGGCGGGATATCGGCAAATATCATTGACAATATCGGTACCGATATTCGGTGTCGAATATTGGTGATGGTCCGATAACCGATATCCCACCGATATCCCGCCGATATCCCACCGATATTGACTACTTAGACTGCAACTGCTCTGGCCTATGGAATATACAAGACAGACTTGCCTGAGAATGAGCAGATCAATGTAGCCTTTGTCGACATTGGGCATGCTAGCATGCAGGTGTGCATAGCAGGCTTGAAGAAAGGCCAACTGAAGGTATTGGCCCATTCTTTTGACCGCTGTCTGGGAGGGAGGGATTTTGATGAGGTTCTGTTCCAGCATTTCGCTGAGAAGTTCAAGGTATTGGCTCATTCTTCACGTAATCCGTATTCGCCTTTCACTTTAAATTTGTGAAGAACCTGGTGTGCCAATATGCTAATCCTGAAACACTCTTTGAGGTAGATCACGATCATTTCTTTCTGTTATGTTCTCTTTCTATTTACACCTCAAATGATAATGTGTTAACTGTTAAGAAATGAGTATGGGCATAAACAAAAATAAACAAATAATTAAGAGCAGTACAGGTTCAATAGCTGTTATATGTATGTCTTGTCTTCAGATGTCAAACCAGAGAAACAGATCACTTTGATGGGTCATTTGTTATCTATTACAACTTAAAGCTGCTTTTTTCAGCAATTATTTTCTTTTAACCGCAATCAGCAAACTAAGTTGCATATAATTAGCCAAAAGTTTCATGTTATACCACTTAAACTTTAGGAGTTATTAAACCAAGAATTAAATATATTTCACAAAGCGGCCTGTTCATATTTATGTTGATAAATTAGTTGAATGAAGGTTAACATATATATGGGGCAAAAGATTTTAGAAATTTATAAATGGGTCAATATCGGTCATTACCATTTCTTCACTTTCTTTGCTGAGTCAAACCCTTGTTTGTTTTCAGTTGCATAATTTTCTCTGTGTTATGTTTCTACTTTGAATTGGTGTACTCTATAAACATTTAGTCCTGTTGTCATCTGGTTAATATCTCTTCCACTATTGTGACAAATTTCCAAGTCACTCAACACATGAATACTTCTGTTAGTGCATGTTTTGTGACTGATGATTATCAGTGTTTGTTAGAGTTGATAGCAACGGTCAAGGGGGAGTTTGTTGGTGCATTTGTGACCGTGGCTATGCAACTCGTATGGGGCTTAGTCTAATAGAACTAGAGTAGGGGCGATTGTGGTAGCCCAGGCAAGTGTGCCTGAGGCCCAGCCCAAACTTAGTTAATTTGTTAGCCTATATATATATATATTTGTGTAAGGGTTTAGGGTTTCTAAGAGAGAGTTGCAACAGTCTCTAGGAGAAGACTACTGTGTGTGGTCTAGTCCAGGTTGGCCTGAGGTTGAGCTCACCTCAGGCCGGCGTCTCATTCAACAACGTATGTATGTGTGTATGTATGAAGAATCTGTGTCGACTTGTTTATCATATATGAAAGTAAGATTCTTAGTTTACACATATATTATTTATTTTTATTATATTCGGTTTGATGTCTTGTGGAGATAATCAGGAGCGATTAGTGATGTAGTATCGATCCTAAACGTATTAACAGTGGTATCAGAGCATGGTTACGAATCGGAAGGTCTAACCGCCTCTCGATTCACGATTGCTCTTGATTTTGGGTTTTATTTCCGCTAAAACTCATAGAAGACATGATACCGAGTAGTATTTGTAGTTCGCAGCAGTTCTTAATGTTCATGCGGTTCATAAGAATTCATGCGTGAGGTTTTTATGTTAGTGTTGGGTGATGGTGGATACGTATGTTGAGCCTTGGTTGTTGTTGTTATGGGATTTGGATAAAGCAAGCTTGACAAATTTTATGATTGTTTATTTTGATTGATCTTTAAGGTTTATATAATCTTCAAGGCTGTTCTTGGGGATTACACATAGATTGTTTATTCAAGTTTGTATGGTTTGATGTTATAATTTTGATCGCATGAGGGTCCAATTATTTTTCGATCTTGTTTAATGGTCCAAAATATTCAAGTGATTGTTTGAGATTAACTTTCCTAAGATTGTGCCACAAACTGTTAATACGTGTAGAATTGATACTACATCACCAATCGCTCCTGATTATCTCCACAAGACATCAAACCGAATATAATAAAAATAAATAATATATGTGTAAACTAAGAATCTTACTTTCATATATGATAAACAAGTCGACACAGATTCTTCATACATACACACATACATACGTTGTTGAATGAGACGCCGGCCTGAGGTGAGCTCAACCTCAGGCCAACCTGGACTAGACCACACACAGTAGTCTTCTCCTAGAGACTGTTGCAACTCTCTCTTAGAAACCCTAAACCCTTACACAAATATATATATATATATATATATATATATATATATATATATATATAGGCTAACAAATTAACTAAGTTTGGGCTGGGCCTCAGGCACACTTGCCTGGGCTACCACAATCGCCCCTACTCTAGTTCTATTAGACTAAGCCCCATACGAGTTGCATAGCCACAGTCACAAATGCACCAACAAACTCCCCCTTGACCGTTGCTATCAACTCTAACAAACACTGATAATCATCAGTCACAAAACATGCACTAACAAACTCCCCCTTGACTGATGATTTCAGTTCTTCTCTGATAAGACTTGATCTTCGTCTCCCAATCAGCTGTGTCTGACTCTGTCTGATATCTTCACAAATCCACCGAATACCCGAAACCTTTCACATCCAATCTCCCCTTCAATGTAAGTCTATCCAAATTACTTTTATATCCACCATAATCTGCATCTTTCCTCTTATGAATAATTTACGCCTGATTAATAAAGGACCCAAGTAACCGGCATATGATAAGGCTCAATCTTCAACTAATCAATAACGAACATCCAGCTTCATTGCAAAAATATTTCAACAAAATTTCGCACATCTATTTTTTCAGAGAACAATGCTATAATAATTTTGCCAAAGAAATAATTATCTCTCCCTTTTTCTCTGCAAAATATTACCGCATTGACGTGTATATTTTTGGTTTCCCCCATTCACAACCCAAAACTTTCAGCCCACGTACAAACAACCCACTCCTTTTCAAACAAAATAACATTCTCGGCCCAATTTCACTAGAAACATACCCGGCCCCAGCTAATATTTCGAAAATATTATCTCTTGGCGCCTAAGTTTTATATTCCATCAATATTTCAAAGTCAAACCATCTTCAGGGATGTATTTGGACGCAAATAGCAGCCATCTACATTATCCTCAAATCTTTTCTCAAACATTATCTCCATTTAATTTGCCATAATCACCTTCCAAACTTGTGAGCCAACTTTACGAAATAAAATATAATCCCAATATTTGTGGCACAATCTTAGGAAAGTTAATCTCAAACAATCACTTGAATATTTTGGACCATTAAACAAGATCGAAAAATAATTGGACCCTCATGCGATCAAAATTATAACATCAAACCATACAAACTTGAATAACCAATCTATGTGTAATCCCCAAGAACAGCCTTGAAGATTATATAAACCTTAAAGATCAATCAAAATAAACAATCATAAAATTTGTCAAGCTTGCTTTATCCAAATCCCATGACAACAACAACCAAGGCTCAACATACGTATCCACCATCACCCAACACTAACATAAAAACCTCACGCATGAATTCTTATGAACCGCATGAACATTAAGAACTGCTGCGAACTACAAATACTACTCGGTATCATGTCTTCCATGAGTTTTAGCGGAAATAAAACCCAAAATCAAGAGCAATCGTGAATCGAGAGGCGGTTAGACCTTCCGATTCGTAACCATGCTCTGATACCACTGTTAATACGTGTAGGATCGATACTACATCACCAATCGCTCCTGATTATCTCCACAAGACATCAAACCGAATATAATAAAAATAAATAATATATGTGTAAACTAAGAATCTTACTTTCATATATGATAAACAAGTCGACACAGATTCTTCATACATACACACATACATACGTTGTTGAATGAGACGCCGGCCTGAGGTGAGCTCAACCTCAGGCCAACCTGGACTAGACCACACACAGTAGTCTTCTCCTAGATACTGTTGCAACTCTCTCTTAGAAACCCTAAACCCTTACACAAATATATATATATATAGGCTAACAAATTAACTAAGTTTGGGCTGGGCCTCAGGCACACTTGCCTGGGCTACCACAATCGCCCCTACTCTAGTTCTATTAGACTAAGCCCCATACGAGTTGCATAGCCACGGTCACAAATGCACCAACAAACTCCCCCTTGACCGTTGCTATCAACTCTAACAAACACTGATAATCATCAGTCACAAAACATGCACTAACAACTTCGCTCCTCTTTTTGGCAATAGTGGAGAAAACTTTGATTAGGTTTAATTCACCTATAAAGTATTAAACTAAAGTTGATTAATTTACTTAAGAACTTGTAATGTTACTAGACCTGTTGATTCAAACTCTGTATTTCCTTGTCTTGAACAACTACTGTTTTCTTTCCACTGAACCATTCAGATGACCACCACTTCAACTAATTTTCCAACATGAATGAGTTTTGCTTTAAACAACAGTAAGGATTGGTTTATTAATTAAAGTACTTCAATTTGTCTAGTTAGATCATAGATGACTAAGAGAATACTGGAGCTAAATGGATTAAATGTAACCCCTGCAACAAATTGGTGGGGTCTTTGTTTGAGCTAAATTATCATTTATATGTTTTAGGTCCCGGATATTGGTTCTTTGGTCCCTAGTAACTCTTTACGAGTTAATGAAATATCATCTTCAAGAAGTCATAATGATAACGGTAATTACTCTTAACTTGTTACTTTTTAACTACTTCGTAATATTAAATGGACGTTCTTATGTTGTAATCTTTCTATGAAATTGATCATCCAAAACTTTCCCTTTTACAGGGCAAGAAATACGTTTGGACAATTGATTTTGAACTTCTTGTTGACATTGCAATTAAGGTGATATGTTGGTTTTTTGTATAGTTAGATGTTTGGGCTAATGGCTACATATTATATTATATTATATGTTGTTTTTTTTTTGTTAAATTGTTAGTTGTTCCAGCCATTTGTTATGCACGATTTTCTTTTGAATTAAGAACAATGAGTTTATTGAATTAAAGAACTTTGAAATTTTGTTGAATCAATACTAAATACTAATGCTTATTTATATGGTTGATGATGGTAGGGTAGATATCATGAGAAGCTTTGAAGCCAAGTTCTATGATAGTGGAATTCTTTCCCAAAAGAATGTTTTGACTTTTTGCTAAGCAGTCAATATCGGTGATATCTCGGTGCTATCTCGGTTATCGGTCACAAGGGCTTATATCGGTCACAAATATCGGTCCCTATCTCGGTTCTGATAATCTCGGCCGATATCGGTGATATATCGGCCGATATGGCTTCCAAAATATCGGTTGTATCGGTGAGAATATCGGTTTGGTGTTTTTTTGGCCCATTTTGATAGCAATTAGATAGAACAGAGATGTAATAGGGATGAGGATGAATATGAAGGTCTGTAAAAGAAAAGGAGATTGAGATGAACCTGTGCTAAAGACGACGGGAGGAAGAACCTACAATGGAGGAAAGAAGACAAAGTGACGGATGCTTTGTTTTTAGGGTTTACCAACATGTATCCTATTATTTCCTTTAATTCTTTTTAACTAAATAATATTTTAACTCTTAATGTTAAGTTTTGGTCAGATTTGGCCCTAAAGATTTTTTAATTTGTTATAAAGTGTTTTACGTTTAATATATTGATCTTACTATTATTATTATATTTTTATAATATGTGTGTGTATATATATATTCTTTAATTACCGATATCCCACCGATATCTCACCGTGATAATCGATATCCTAAATATCGGTCCTTGACCGATAACCGATATTTTACCGCATTAACTGCTTAGACTTTTTGGTAACTATTTGAAATTTGGGATATGTTACTTATTACATATTGTTTTGCTAACGTTTGAAATATGTTTCGGATTGAACTTATTATTAAAGTTATAATATTATGATTTCTACATTTACAGTTTTTATCAAACTTTTGTTTCATATTTAAATTGTTAATAATGTGATTTTTGTGATATAATTATGTGCCACTAAATAATGTACATATAAATATAAGTAGAAGCAATTTTTACCGACACAAAAGGTTTTTCATATTGTGGTAAAAGAAGTGCCACTAAAACTAGTATAGATATGTAACTATAATCAATTTTTAGAGGCACAAAATATGTGCCACAAAAGTCTTTTCTATATTGTGGCGAAAAAAAGTGTCACTAAAGCTCCAAAAACTTTGTGCGGCAGATTGAAAAAGTGCCACTAAAAGGCTTTAGTGTTAGCGCTTCTAGTGACACTTGTGTTGTGTGCCGCCCATTCCTATAAGGGTCTTTAGTGTCACTTTTTTGTTTTCTTATGACACTTTTTGTATGTCATAAAATGGCATTTTTTTTGTAGTGTCTCGCTCTAAAACTCACTCAGTTACATATGTCGTCATGCTTTTTATGAAATGATTTATACGCTTTCTAAGTATTGTTGTTTACATATAATTATAACCACCTTTTACGTCCTTTAGATATTAGTTATTTAAGGGAATTTGAAGACCGATGGATCTAAGCAATTCATTCATTTAAAAAGTATTTAGGAATCATACACCACCTAATTAGGAAACATATACACTGGCCCACATTACACACCAATAGGAGGTTACTACATACCCTAAAAAGTAACGTCACACCCCTATAATGTGATGTCACAGGGTGTATGAAACCAGAACCCTTTAAAAAGTCGGTTATTGGAGTAATTGATGTCAAGTGCTATTAAGGTGCATGACAGGTTGTTGGAATTCATGGAGCGCATGCATACATTCATATTTGCAAGTCTTTTGTTTCAGTTCATATTCCGATTTTGTATGTTTATTTTCCTTGTTAAACTTACTCATTTCCTTAACAATACACCATTAATATTCATAAATGTATTCACAACTTGCTATTTTCATTCTGTGTATACATGTGCGTTATGAGTATCATTATCATTTGTGACACAATCAAGATCACTATGTTGTATTATAGTTCTACTTATCTACAACTTATAATTCTTTGCACCATTGCAACCCTTGAACCTTCTATCGCGCTCAATCTCTCTATTGTCCCCTTTAACGAAGCTTTCTCACCTCTCTACGGTAACCAAAATGTCGCACCTAATGGTATATATGTTGAAATCTCCATGAGCCAATCGTCACCTTCAGGGTCAGGTTTTATTTCACGTTACGCATACAATCATGGCTTGTTCACTGCCTCTATCAAGCTACCAAACAACACCTACTCGGCCGGTGTTATTGCCACCTTCTATCTTCAAAACAATGAATTGATGCGCGACGAAATAGATTTTGAGTTTCTTGGGCACACTGATGGCGAAAAATGGGTCCTTCAAACCAATGTTTATGGCAATGGAAGCAGCAATAAAGGAAGGGAAGAAAGATACACATTACCATTTGACCCCTCTAATGATTTTCACAACTATACTATTCTTTGGAATATAGGCCGGGTTATTTTTTATGTGGATGAATGGCCCATTAGGGAAGTGAAGAATGTTAAAGGTATGGGTGGAGATTTTCCATTCAAACCTATGTATGTGTATGGCACCATTTGGGATGGGTCAAATTGGGCTACACATAATGGCAAGTACACGGCCGATCTCAAATGTGGCCCGTTTGTTACGGGCTATTCTTTCGTCATAAATGGATGTCATGTTGACCGGTTTATGTCAGTGCCAGATGAGTGTGATGTAGCAATTCCTGATGGTCTAATTTCTTATGATGAAAGACAAAATATGAAAAGGTTTAGAGCTCGGTGTATGACATATTCTTATTGTGATGATACGGATCGGTACCCGGATTCTTTACCGGAATGTGGGGTTGAAGGTCCGGGAATGCAGCCCGCCCCGCAACCGGTGGCATCCGGGGCAAGTAGTAGGTTCATATAGTAGTTATAACAACCCTTATCTAGAAGGGTCAATATGTGTTTATCAATATTTATTATTGTTTTGATTTTAAATAAAAATAGTAATCAAGTTTTTTTTTTTTTTTTTTTTGAAAAGTTAATTTTTTTTTAATTCTGTAGTCTTTGGGACTTGAACCCAAGACCTCCCACAACCTGAGTGTTTTAAAGGCTTTGCCTTTGCCAATAGACCACCGCCCCATTGGTGGGGGGCATTTAGTTATGAGTCAAAACCATGTCTATAACTAAAAAACATGGCTAGCTTCTTTAGCCCCAAAACGCTTAATAATTATCTGGCCTTTTTTGTTAAAAAAATGTTTTTAATACCACAAGTAGGGCTGTTCACGAGCCGAGCCGATCCGAACGGAGCTTTGCTCATGCTTGGCTCGTTTACAAACCGAACCGAGCGGAGCGGCTCGTTTACAATCGAGCCGAAAACCGAACGAGCATTCTTCGAGCGCAAATTTTTCGAGCGAGCGCCAAGCGAGAATCGAGCGGAGAGTAATATGGACGATCATAAAATTGCGATGTTTTCTTCGATGTTTTCATTGTCGGGTGACAACTAAGGTCGAAATGTCCGATGATAACACTAATTAATATTGAGATCCTAGTGTCCAAGGATGAGGTTTAGATTGAGGCTGGTGAGGTGATGAGCATACGTCAGAAAACATTTGTTGCATTATGACGTAGGTGTGATATCAATCGACAATTAGCAATAGACGACTAACAACATAAAAAAGTCAAGACTGTCACCTCATGACTTATTGTTTTACAATTAAATCTTTAGATTGAGGCTGGTGAGGTGATGAGCACAGGTCAGAGAACATTTGTTGCATTATGACGTAGGTGTGATATCAATAGACAATTAGCAATAGACAACTAACAACATAAAGAAGTCAAGTCACTTCATGACTTATTGTTTTACAATTAAATCTAGTGTTAAATTTTTTTATTGAGTTAAGTAGGCTATTATATTTGTTTGCATATAATAAGCCAAATTCAATAGAATATTATATATAAAGCCATAAATTTATCTGTAAATTGTGTGTATATCTATTATGAAATAAATAAAAATTATTCGAGCCGAACCGAGCCGAGCGTACCTTTGCTCGTGCTTGGCTCATTACAAACCGAACCGAGCCGATCGGCTCATATACAACCGAGCGAAAGATCAAGCGAGCATTTTCCGAGCAAATTCCGAACGAGCGGCGAGCGATCGGCGAGCGCCGAGCCTTTTGAACAGCCCTAACCACAAGCTTCAATGTCAACATTCAACAATCCGAAAGCCCAAATTTTGTCTATACATAGTTTTCTTTTTAGAATTTTCCTAATTGACAGCCATTAAACAATGCTAACCCTAATTGACAACCTCGACCAATGTTCACTATAATTAATCACTGTCGCTTTTTTTTTTTTTTCACTAAAAATGTTGTTCCATCTACATTTCAAAACCTAAATAACTTTTATATATGTCCAACGTCCAACACTTGTAGCCCAGTTGGTTGAGGGTCTAAAATTTTCTATAGGAGGCTTGGGTTCAATTCTTACTAGCTACATTTGGAGGACATTGGTGGAGGGAAATGAGGGATGACCCAACCATTGGCTTGGGTTCGAGTCCTGATCCCGACTGGTTTTACCGATTATTTCACTGTCGTGCCTTTGGGCGGGTGAATGGTCGGGTTTTCCCGGGAATTGGTGGCCCGGGTACTTTCGAGTACCTGATTCGCCAAAAGGGTGCCCGAGAGTGCTCGGAAATTGATTCGTTGGCGTTTTAAAAAAACTTTTATATATACTGATTATTACTACTAAATAAAAGCGACAAAAAAATGATATTTGGTTCAAGTTCTGTTATCATCATTCTTTTTTCCTTCTTGGGCTTGGCCTGTCTACTCGACATTTGGATGGGGATTAATTAAAACAATTTGGGCAACACATAAAGGCAAGTGGAATAGGAAAAATAATGGACTTCTACTACAAGACTTATCACCTAGAGAAGTTATTCATCTGTTTTAGGTTCGTCTCGTAGGTGATGTGATCTCATTTTTCTTCTTCTTGTGCGCATGAGCTGCAATCACAAGATGCGCAACCACAAGAAACTCGTTACAAGGCCCTGTAGCCTGTGTCCCGAGGGCACTCCAACGCTTAAGTCAGTATGTATACGTATATGAGATATATTAAACATAAGCATATAAATAGAAGAGTGAGAGTAAATATGAGTATGAGGGGTTTGAGCTGAAGATGTGATCTTCTTTTACCTAAGTAATCGGTGGTATTTATAGTTTGGGTGACCCTAGGCCCAAGACTATGCTTCTATTTCTAGAGCCCTACTTTTAAATTTTCTTGGTCTGAACTCATAGAAGTAAGGTGTTCTATTCCTTTTAGCATACGAGGGTTCAAACATCATTAATATGAAGGAAAATCACCAAGATAGCATTTGACCCTCTAAAAAAAGCCAAAATACCCACGTGAGAGAGATGCCTCACTGAAATCCATGCCACTCAAGCAACTCTTAGACCATTCAACTAGTAGCGAATCAAGACACGACATATGGAAAAGTTAACTTGAGACGAATCAAAGAGACAAGAGGAGATAACTTTGAGTCATCTCCTCTCGTCTTTATCCAGCGTTGAGGCGTTGTTAAGTCGTCTCTTTGAGTCATCTCAAGTAAATTTTGCCACGTGTCTTGTTTTGATTAGCTAATAGTTGAAGGGTTTTAAGAGTCGCCTGAGCGACATGTAATTCAGGGAGGCACGTCTCCACATAGATGCCTCACATGGCTATTTTTGCCTTTTTTTGCTAGTCAAATGCTAAAATCGTGATTTTCCCTTAATATTATGTGTCACTATAGTTGACTTTACTCTACTGACACCAGTAATATGTACTTAATAGTTGTGTCATTGTTACAACACCTTGATTGTTTGCTAGTATCGTCGTGTGCACCTGTTATATTCGATATTAGCCAATCAGATTTTCATTCGTATAGTCTCGATACGCTCCTTATTGTTAAGGACAATTTATAAGTGTTTATCTTTCATCCCAAAATACCATGTCTCACGGCTTGGATTCCTCATGTCATGGCTCGGGGTTGTAAAGCAACTTTGATGCGTTGCGGCTTATGGTTCTTGTTGTAAGAGCATCTACATCTCTACACAAATGGACCGGTCCGAAATTTGGATCTCCATTCCAGACCTTCCGTAGTGTTGGAGGAGGTGAGTTTTCCAAGCCCGGTTTGGTGAGGTGGACCAGTCCGGAACTGCAAGGGGGTGGGGGCCACACTCTATCACAAGCATTATTTTATAATTTGTTTTTAATATAAAAGTGGGTTGTGATGTGAATGTTTGGATTGGTTTAGTTTTGGAGGAAAAAGTGAGTGTGGAATGGTTGCAGTTTATGAAGAAACAACGTGTAAGACTCGGGTATAGTGAGAGGGTGGCTACTCGTGTTCGCTACAGGATGTGATCCTTTGCTCACAATGATGATAGATCCGTGGTCCGACTAGCTAAAGAACGAGTAAATAAACAATGCACAAACACACAAGATATAAGTGGTTCAGTCTCGTTGACCTACGTCCACTGAAAAAGAGAGTCTTTATTGCTTTGAGCGATTACAAATATAAAGACAGAATACAAGTGTATTACAAGTGTGTGTTTAAGTGGAGAATTTTTCGACCCTATAAAATGTGTAGAAGTCCTCCTTTTATAGAGGGTGTGTGGGCCGGCTGTCTGCGGACCATTTCAGGAGCGTTGGGCTTGGACCCAGGATTGGTTCACGTGGCGCGCTGTGATTGGTTGTCAGGGGCAGCGCCCTGCCACTGGTACACGTGGCGTATTGTGGTGGACTGCAATTATTTACAATTAAAATTTTAAGGTGTAAATATTTTTTTCAATTTTATTAAACACATTAATTAAAATATTAAAATATATCATGGTTAATAAATGAAGGTACACTCACTTTTACTATTTTTGGAAGGTGATGTTTTATGATGTGGCAGAGTTCATCACAACCCCTCAGAAGGGGATCCCCTAGCCACTCTACAATGGTCAGACTATGTTGTCTTAACCGGGTCCATGCTGACGCGAGAGTGGCCGGCCCACAAGCGAGTCGAGGCTGCACATAAGGGGCACTAAGGCTTCACCCGGAAAATTTCTACCACCTGCCACTTGACAGATGTTGCACCCTCCACAAAAGGCAAGCCTCTCTGGAGTAAATGCACGGTAGTTGAAAACCGGGGGGCCATCAGAATCGAACCTGACCCCTCTGAAGAGAGTAGACGCAACCATCACTTGGCAAAATATTCAACCATAAATGTTGAAAGTGGGGATTGAACCCTTGATCACATAAGTAAACAAAAGCCACTCCACCACTCCACCACTATGGCTAGATAATTGTTCTATTTAACTAGAGTGGTAATTAACTATCCAAAACATGATACGTATTTTTCCTAGATGAGATAGATAATCTGATAAGCTTTGAAGTAACTACTAGAATTGATAATTAACACTATTGTTACTACATCTTTTATGTTTTCTTTGTTGTTAGTATGTCTTAAATGTATTG
Organism: Ambrosia trifida; assembly: GCA_028751855.1. Taxonomy (NCBI): domain Eukaryota; kingdom Viridiplantae; phylum Streptophyta; class Magnoliopsida; order Asterales; family Asteraceae; genus Ambrosia; species Ambrosia trifida. The sequence continues at coordinate 10,964,076 of CM054131.1, forward strand.
TGTTTTTTTCTTTTGAATTTTCTAAATCTTCATTCCTACTATGGTCAAAGTTATTTAGCATTGTGGAAAAAGTTGACTTTCTACTCAATCTTCATATCGTGTTGCATCTGATAATGAAGAAAAAAATGCAATTTATTTGAAAAGAATCGAGCATGTTTAAATATCCGTAGAGTACAACAAGAGTTGGGTTGTTAAAATTTTTGTTTGACATGTGATTCTATAACTAATTTAATTATGTGTTCAATAGTTGTATATTTCTTTTTGTCTTTCGAACATGTCTTACAAAGTTGTTGCTTCTTCTTATGAACATTTAGATAACAAGCACATGATGAAAATACGCTAGAATTTCTTTATTTTTCTCTCTCTGTCACACACTCACACACACACACACACACACACATATATATATATATATATAATTTTTTTGTTATTTATGTTAATATTTTTTTTCAATTAATTATACTTCAAAGTTTTATAGAAATTTCATTTGTTACACCGCGTGTAACACGGGCTATAACCTAGTAACACAGTAAATTAAACATACAATAACATTTCTACGCAAGCGCTAATTTTGAATGATTTTGTGATTGATTTTTAATTTTATTATTACACATTAGTTTAGTAGGTTCATTTAGTTTGGTAGGTTAGAAACTAAGGGGCTGTTTGGTTGATTAAGTGCTGAATTATTAAGAGATCTGAATGGTTAAGAGGTCTGAGTGGTTAAGCGCTGAATCATTAAGTTGGACCTCTTAATGGTTAGTTTTCTTGTCCCACGTTGGTAGGAGAGCCTCAGTAAGGTTCAGCCTAGTTCAGTGCTTAATGGTTCAGTGGTTAATGGTTCAGCAACATCCCAAATCTTAATGATTCAGACTTAACCATTCCATTCAGAAGCTGAAACAAACGCGCTGAATGCTGAATCATTCAGCGCTGAATGGTTAAGAGCCTCATTAAGAGGCTACCAAACAGTCCCTAAGACCCACTGTAGTGGTAAACATTTGGGGCGCTATTTTAGAAAATAAAGCCCCCCACACCGCTACGGGGGGGCTTTATTTTTCAAAAACATGTTTTGGCGTGATATAAATAACGTCGGTTGCAAAACTCCCCCACCAATAAGCTTCTGCCACATCATACTCTCTCTCTCTTATTATTTTATTATTTTTTACTTTAAAAGATATAATAAAATATTAATAGGGGCTTTATAAATAAAGCCCCACCACTACACCCCTTTTTCACTTTATCTCTCCATGCTGACTCAGCTGCCACGTGAACCAATCAGAAAGGGGAGCTTTATATATAAAGCCCCCCACTACGCATGGTGTAATGACAAGTTGGATAAATGAAATATCAAACAATTAGTGATAAAGATTTAGGAATCAAATAACGATATTTTAAGATAAGATACGTTAAACGTTTTATTACTATTGTTTTTTTAGTTAAGAAAATAGATAGTAAGGAGTGAAATGAAATAAGAGAATCGAGGAATTTTCTTTGTTAGGTTATATTACATAGGTTATTACTAGCTGATTACCCCGGGAAGGTCCCGGGTTGAAAATTTTAATATGATTTAATAAAAAAATGATAAAAGAAGAAAACTCAAATCACGAAAAGAGTAAATAACTTAAACATAATCCATCTTAGTTAAAAAAACATTTATTTAAAAATTTAAAAAAAATAAAAACATAAACCATATTAAACATAATAAAACATTAAAAGGAATTAATTTGTAAATAAAATCTTCTATTTTAAATTAGAAGATATGAATATCTTCTTTTATTTATTTTTAAATAAATATTTTATTAAAGTTACTTTAAACAAATAAATAGTTAAATTTTTATGTTAATCCTTATACATAATTCGAAAACAATATTTATATATAGTATATATCGAAAATAATATTTAAATTTTAAATATTGGGATTGAAAAATATAACCATTCTAATAATACTAATACTAATAGTAATAATTATTACTCTTGTAATTAAATAAATAAAAAAATAACCTTGCTATAAGGTGACACCATGTGTTGCAGTGTTGCGCGATTCTTTCTCCTAGCTTCTCTTGATGAAGTATACGTATCCATCTTTAGAAGAGTAAAATTCCAATGATAGCATGACGATTGGGCTGAATTACAACATCGTAGATAAGAACCTGGATTAAAAGAAAAAACATGATTAATGAATAACCTGAACATTTTGTGTGTTTTTTTCCTGTATGAACATAACCCCACAAAAAATAGTCGTTTTTTCTCCGTTTTTTATATAGCACTATGGTACTCGTTGGAAAGATAATAAAACGCTCGTTAATTTGGTGTAATTTTTTTATTTAAAAAATCTCGAATATAAAAGATATTAACGTTTAAAAATTATGGTAGGAACATAAGAGAGAAAAATTTTAATTTGTTTTTAAATTCTTTATTCTAAAATAACTCAATTTAATTTTAGTAATTGAGAATTAAGAGATAGAGAGATAAATTTAGGGTTTTATGTTTATCTTTTTTTTTTAATTAAAAAATGAAATAATTCAAAAACACTAAAATCTTTCAATTATGATGCCACGTGGCAGTTTCATGGAGAGGTTGAAGGCATCATTGCACGCCACGTCAGCAATGTTCAATTCTTTTATATATATTAATAGATAGATATGTTAAGGGTTGGTTTATTCTACAAAGGCTACAAAAAATGAGAAGGGTGAGAAGCCACTAGAAAATGACATGTGTCCAAAGGATTAACAAGTGGGAGGGGTAATTTTGTCAAAAACATATGCACATGCAAGTCACATGCCATTTCCACCTTCATTTTTAAATGCCCGTAACTTTTTTATACGTCATCCGTTTTTAAAAAAAATTATACCATAAAATTGAGCGTCTTTTTATCTTTAATATGAGTACCATATTGCTATACTTTTGTAAAAAAATTTCAAAACCCACTTGCGTAAGACACAATGGAATGTAAAACACAATGAACACCAATTAAATATAGGGTATAAAACAAAATCAAGAGTCTAGTAAAACACAATGGACGACATACTAAAGATAAAATGAATAGAAGACTAAAACACAATGAATACTTTTGAAAAAAAAAAAGTTGAAAACCAGTTGCATAAGACACAATGGATGACATACGAAAGACACAATGAACAAAAGACTAAAATACAATGAATACTTTTGAAAAAAAAGTTAAAAACCCAATTGTGTAAAACACAATGGACGACATAATAAAGACACAATGAACAGAAGATTAAAACACAATGAATACTTTTGTAAAAAGAGTTGAAAACCCAGTTGCGTAAGACACAATGGAGATAACGTAAAACACAATGAGTACCAATTAAATATGCAATGAACAATAGGGTATAAAACACAATGAACAGTCTAATAAAACACAACGGACGACATTCTAAAGACACAATGAACAGAAGACTAAAACACAATGAATAATAGACTTAAACACAATGAACAACATAATAAAACACAATGTACACCTAAATACAAAACTCATTTGCGTAAAACACAATTAAAATCATACTAAAAACACAATGGACAAAGTTAAATCATGTGTAGACTAAAAAAACATAAATAACATATTTATAAAGCACACATGCATACTATAACACAATGAACGTGCAGAAGACACAACGGAGAAAAAAAACCCATTTAGCACGAATTTTTTTTTTCAATTTTAATGTAGCAATGTGGTACTCATATTAAAGATAAAAAAACACTCGTTAATATGGTGAATTTTTTTTGAAAAAAAAAATGTCGTATGAAAAAGTTATAGACGTTTTAAAATGATGGGGGGAATTGACATGTGCATTGCATGTGGAGAGAGAAAGTCAACAAATGTTGTTTTCCTTTTATGCCCTTTCTCTAATTTATTATTTATTTTTTTTCAAACAAACTAATCTCAACCCTTCAAATATATGATCAATGGATCACAATCCTTCTCACACTTCCTAGAAAAAGTATCTTGTGTATTTGATCCTAACCCTATATGTTAAATTGTTAGTTGTTAACATTGGTCAATATAAAAAATATAAACTGAAATCATGTTAACATAAGCAATGTTGTTAAAATCGGGCCTAGTCACCGATTAACTGTTGATCGGTCCTATGCTAATTAATTTTCAATGAATCATTCAGATTATTGTTGGTCCAATTCGGTGCTAAACGGAACAAATTGGCCCTAATCGGACTAAAATCGCCGGTCAAAATTAGGTCAAAACTGAATCAAGATGGGTCAAAATTGGACCAAGTCGAACAAATTAATGTAACAAGTTCTTACCTTAAAATCGAATATAGTTTATGATATCAGACCAAAATAGATGAAATTGCATGAACAAGTTTAGAGTATGGTGATGTAAATTTATACATAAATTGTATAAAATTAACATTATATGTGTATAAATTTGTAAAATAATAAATAAAAAGTTTGATCCGGTTAATCATGATTAATATATCCCGATTAATCCTTAGTCCTCAACCCACTGACTAAATAGTGCCTAGCGAGTTCTACAACAGTGGACATAATAGAAATCACCTTCAAAACCAATACACACAAGCCATATCATATCATATCATATCATCTAAAGCGAGTTTTTTTGCAATGACCTGACTAGTAAAAAGTATATCTATTTAAACAAGCTTAGAATGATAATCGTGACCCTAGTGTAAAAGATTCATGGCTCCACCAATTGTTAGACCCCAAACTTGTTATTAAAACCACAAAATCTATAGATGACAAATTACATATAGATTATATATGGTCAACCACATGATCTAACATGCGTACGTACACATATAGCTATCCAACCCAAACCTTGAAACACCCAAAATATTGGTGTTGTTTGCGGTAATGACGTGTGATGCGACTGATGGTGGTGCAAAAGTAGTGAACGTTGCAAGGGATAGTGATGGTGCCTTTCTGTTCGAACCCATACTCATCTTCAGCCACCTTCAACAGCTCCACGAAGAACGGGTGGTTGAACCACATAACCGGAACCACAAACCTTTGTTTCTCACCTTCCGCTTTACCAACGTTCACAGCCAAGAACCCTTTCGGCACCTGATTCCATTGGCGAACCTCATAAAAAAAAAAAAAGTTCTATCAGCCAAACTATAAAATATTACCATTTTACATTATGAAATAAAGTAGTAACACAATATCTAATAACAGACCCATGATTTTTTTCCAAGGGGGGCTATTGGGGGCGTTAGACCAAAAGTTTATGAAAAACGATAAGGGTTTTAGCGTATAAATAAAGCCCCCCCCCCCCCCCCCCCCCTATTTGCATCACCCCAAAACTTATTTGCATCGGGCTCTATGGCAAGTAGAGGCCTCTACGAGCTGTAGAGGCCTGTGTCAATCATTGTAGCGAGCACCCACCTCTACGAGCCGTAGAGGGATGTGGTTTTCAATGCTCTGACACCTCTACGGCCCGTAGAGGCCTCTACGAGCCGTAGGGAGCTGTAAAATCTTAAGAAACCCGGTGTAAATAACATGACAAAATAAAAGGTAATGGAGGGTGCTTGACCAATGGTTATACCATTGGTCCGCCAATGACCATATTCGTGTAGTTTTCCAAAACGACCATAAAATCTATTGATCATAAGTTTATGAGTTAATTGTCAATTTAGTCCCTGAGGTTTGTCAAAAATTGTCACTTTCATCCAAATCTTTTTTTGTTACATCTGTGTCCCTGAGGTTTCATTTTTTTTTTTTTTGCCATTTTAATCATCAGCACTAACTCAGTTAACAAAAACCCAGTTAAGTCAAAGGCATTTTTGTCCATACACACCAAACTTTTTCCTTTTGCCATTTTCATCCAAAACCCTTTTGAAATTTATTTTGATTTTCTTTTAGATATTATATTGTAACACCCCACCGTAACACGGGTCTCGTTAACGGGTCGGGTCGGGTCATAACCCAAACATGAGAACAGGGTCACGGTTTGGAGTTCAACTTAAGGGTTACCAGGTACAATTCGTAACAGAAACCAAAGGAAATATTATCGGTATTATTGAATTAGACAAGGAACCCAAGACAGTCACCATAACTCCGGTGACTGTCCGGTTACAAAACTGAAGGTGGTTATCGGGTTTCGGTTGATAATTTAGGCTAGAAACAGAAGGATGGTTTTACCGGACTATTATCATAAACAAAAAGGGGTGGTCTTACCGATTATAATCAAGATGGTGCAAGGATGATGATGGTTCGATGAGGATTAGGAGGAGGGGTTATGGTGGTTGCCGGTTCTGATCATTAACAGAAAACAGCAGAGGAGTTATCGGGATGGTGAAGGACTTACCGGAGAGGGAGGACACCGGCGGTGGCGGCGTCGCCGCGCCGGAGATGGAGGCGGCGGCAGGTGAAGGTCATCGGTTGGTGAGGAGTTCTCAACACACACAAGTGTGTGTGTGTGTGTGTATACGTTTGATGTGCAGAGAACCACAAAAAGATGAGGGCTTTTATAGGTGATCCAAATTAGAGGGTGTTTGGGAACTAGGATAGTAGTTGATAAAAGGTGTTTGGTAACGGGTTTAACATCAGATAAGAGGATGTTTGGCAACGAGTTTAATAGCAGAAAAAGGGCGTTTGGCTGCAATAACAGACTTTATTTTTATTATTATTTTATAATCGGGTGGTCGGGTATGACCCGACCCGTTAACGAGACCCGTGTTACGGCGGGGTGTTACAATATAATATCTAAAAGAAAATCAAAATAAATTTAAAAAGGGTTTTGGATGAAAATGGCAAAAGGAAAAAGTTTGGTGTGTATGGACAAAAATGCCCTTGACTTAACTGGGTTTTTATTAACTGAGTTAGTGCTGATGACTAAAATGGCAAAAAAATGAAACCTCAGGGACACAGATGTAACAAAAAAAAGATTTAGATGAAAGTGACAATTTTTTGACAAACCTCAAGGACTAAATTGGCAATTAACTCTAAGTTTATTTTATTTCAAATTGATACTCCTCCGTCCCAATTTAAATGACCATCTTTCTATTTTTGGTTGTCCCAAATTAAATGTTCATTTTCAAAAATAGAAATGCAATTTTCAATTTTGCTCATAAAAGACAAATCACAATCAAAGATTTGAGGATATTATTGTTATTTTACAACATACAAACAAAAAATTCTTAATATGTGTGTTTTTAGGCTCATGACATTTAAATGGGGACGGAGGGAGTAATTATATTTAGGGCGTTGTTACTTTACATTCCGATCTTCTGGATTGGCCTGCTTCTGCTTCCTCCAATATCCATGGTTTTGAGGAAGACGAACCTGGTATTTGCTCATGGTGAAGATGGTGGTGGAAAGGTGGTCGTAATAGGTTATATTAACAATGGTGAGAGCAATGCAAGTGTTAAACAGAAGAGGGTACGGTAAGAGAGTGTACGATGCAATGCGGTCGAGGATATATAATGGCAAATGAAAGGGAATACACGTGGATGTGATGTAGATTGAAGATATGTTGAAGATCGACACATGGTAATCATATGCATATTTTTCAGTGTGTTTGCATTCTCTTTAATGAAAACAGATTCTGCAACTTATGTTTTCGTTTTCTAGCTACTGTATGAACGATATAGCGACCTAACATATGAATAGGTGAAATTTATAATAAGTCTTTAAAAATTGGAAGTAATATATATGATTATATACAAAAATTTGAAATATGTTAGTTGAACTTGTATGTAAGAACTTTTGATCAACACAAGCCCAAGTCTTAATATATCCATATCATATTGAAGAAATGCTAAAAAGTAAGATTAAGATCCTAAATTAAGATTTTGCTATAAATTAATATATTTATAAAACATTAATGCCATCTCCAACTCTTGAGCAGTCCTTGGGGTGAGTTGGACAACCATTCTAAAAGGCATCACTAGAATCGGGTATCTTTGAGCGTAGAGGTGTAAAAAAACGGTATCAAAATTGGAACCCATAAAAAACTTGGAACCAGCCCGATATATGAACCAAAAACTTGGTTTGTTCATCGTTAGTTTTAAACAGCGAAACTGCCAAAATGGTTTGTTGGTTTGGTTTCGTAGTTGATTTCTTTTCTTTTAACTTGGTTGGTGGTTTCAAAGATTTCAAATCGTAAAAAACAGTTTGGTTTACCGTTTATGCTAAAACCGACCGTATATAAACCAAACGAACTCAAACAATGGTGCATATTTTTTAATGTATTATTATATTTATATTTAATTATTTATAACAAGTATTTGGGCTTAGTTGAATTTAAACTTAAACTTGTTAACTGGGTTAATAAGCTGATGGTTTATTTAAAGTGGAAGTGGGCTTCTCCAATCGGATATCCCTACCGACCTGTACTAAAATGAATAGCTTCTTGTTAACAAATTTGGAATCTAACCAAATATTATGCAGTAATTTGAAGTTTAACCGTCAAGGTTTTAAGATTTTAGATTGTTAAATGTAGCCTCATTTAGATCTATCATCTAGCACTAGTGGGAATGCCCGCGCGTTGCGGCGGCTGTCCCAACTAATATTAAAATCATCTTTGATATGTCTTACGAACCACAATCCATTTCGGGTTTCTAACATTTTATTGCGGTAAGCATGTCACAGCTATTGTATTATCAACTAATACATTCATTGTATTACAAAATACAATAATCGATATACTAAAACACATAAACGCCTACCCATGTGAATAGAGCTCATTAATGATAGCCAATAATGGTAAAAATAGCACCAAAGTGAATTGCAGTGCTTGTGATTGTTGAATTTGTATTTTGATTTTTGGCCCAAGTTTCATAGATTGAATGGTTATGAACAAAGGAGTATATACAAAAAATTCCTTGTGTCAGACACCAAATGGGTTATTACAAGTATAGATGGCCTAAAACTGTAAAACATATCCAAATAATATATCTGCTTTAGAGAAAGCTTGTACCAAAATAAACATTTAAAGTTAAGGACCAAAATGGAATCATGTAATGTCAAACGAGTTTAAAAGGCCAAATGTATGGACTAAACCGGCACCTTTGCCATCTTTTATGCGCCGGTTAATTAGACGCCATATACGAAAAAAAGATGTATTCGGTATATGATTAAAGAAACTATCACTATACCAGGTTTAGAATCTATCATAACGTTATAAAAAATAAATAAACCTTTATATATAATATAACAAACATAATATAAACAAACACCCATTAATGTCTAAGTCATGAGTAGGATCTAGGAAGGATAAGATGAGTAGACAAAAATCGTTCATATCTTAAAAAGAAAAAACAAAATACATAAATCTACTAAAAGAAAAGTAAATAAAGTGGGAGTACCACCTAAAGTGACTAAAAGATCAAAGACACACATGGATGGGCCATCTGTTCAACCTCCACCTATCAAGGAGAGTTTTATGAATAATAAAAAATTAATTATTAATATAAAAAATGTATACCTCATTGTAAGTATCACTACGGAAAAAAAACATAGAAACAACACCAGGGCTCTTAAGCAAATCATCGAAGTCTTTGACATAAATCCTCAATTTCTTCCTGCAAAATAACTTTAAACACAAACCAAAGAAAATTGCTACAGAATGAACAACTGTGAAAGAAATTTAATTTTTGCATATACACTTTAGCAAATTCCCAAATAAATAAATATAAACATAACGATGATATCTCGGCGCTTCCTAATCCATACATGGCACTTTTTTGTTGCATCCTATAATAATCTCACACAAACGAAGAAATGTAACAAATGCGAATAAATGAGTACATATTACTACCAAAAAGAGGAAAGAACGACGCATACAAAAGCAAATACCATATAATCAACCGATTCAATCTAAAATCAAATAGAGACAACTAAAAGCAAATACACATACCTCTTTCATATACGCAATTGACCAAACAATAAATTGCCAAATCGCTAAAGTCCTGCCTATTCATTCAACCAAGATTGTTGATGGTGTACAATAAATTGCCACTACTCAGTTTCCAAAGTCTTGCCTATTTATCCAATTAGAAACAGTAAACAAATGGATAATTCAACACAAACGAAATTGAAATCGAAAACATCTAAAATACATTACCTTCAAAACTTTCACATCAAAGCAATGAAAGAAGAACCGCAGGGAGAGCTTCAATGAAAACATACAAATTCTATTTATAAGTAAACGCAACTCGATAAAGAAAATAATTATAACAAATTCATCTACGTATTTTTACCTAATTTGAATGAAACCTAAAAACAAAGACGACCAAAAGCAAATTCTTAGATATAACATTTACCCAATCACAAAAACATTGATGAATGATGTATTTGTTAGAAAAAAAAAGACCAGTTTTACATTTATATTTACCTAATCACAAAGATATTAGTGAATGATGTACAAGCAGGTTTTGAACTTTCAGAAGGTTTGCGTCAAAACTCATGATTCAATTCATCTCTGATGTTGTTTGGAGTTGCGGTCGGTTTCCGATCTCGTTCATGAATCCGGCCATTTGGTTTTGATTGGTTGATTTAGATTATAATATTATGGTTTGATTTGGGTTGATAAATTGGTACAACTGAATTGGATTATATAGGGGAAGGTGAAGTAATCTATGCGGTAGGGAACTTCAAATTGTCAACCAAGATGAAGCGACCATCAATTGATTAAATTAATAATGGTATAATGAATTGTGAATTAATGGGTGAAACTGAATATCCTTAGGGAATTAAGGGTTGGAATAAGTTGCATTACTAATTTATACCATTGGCATTGGAGGTTGTATGTGAGGGGCATAAAAGGAAGAAAGTGATCAAAGATTACACATTTGTGAAGAGCCCTTCCAACTCCCATCTTAAAGTTAGTGTAAAATTACCTTTGAACCCATCTCTCCTCCTTAATAAGATAACATAGATAATGTTTTAACTTATGTTTTGTTCTGCTCAGTTCCAACCGTGATACCAAATTGGTTTGTTTCAGTTTTCGATAGTGTTGAAATACATGAGTTGTTAATATTGTGTAACAACTTATAATTTCATGGTTATAAATTTCTTATAATTATTGGGCTATCATATTTGGGTTTATAAGTTGATGTCATATTTGGGCTTGTAAGTTGATGGGCCGCCAGATTGTTTCAAGTGTTACGAGTCTGGTCCAATAGTGGTCCAGCTCATTTGTGCTTCTTAAAGATTAATCGTAGCCGTTAGTTTGGCGATCCGTGTGAAAGTTGTGATCTAACGGTTGAAGATTATGGAAAGTGTGTTTTCTCTAGAAATATCTTCTAACCCTATAAAAAGGTTCATTGGTTATTGTGTGTAGGTTTGGAGCTCATTTTTTCTTGTGTATCAGTCTTTTGTTCTCTCTCTTTCGTCTTGGCGATTAGGGTTCATCTTCAACCAGAGGTTGAAGATCATCCAGCCTTCATTGTCTTTTGTCTTAGTATTTTGTATCCTGTTTAAGTCTGTAAGGATCTATAGTTGTTTCTGTATTTTGTATTTCGTTTATAGATCAACTGATATTACATCAGTTAATCAAGCATTGTAATCTTTAGGGTTCTTCTGTTTAGAAGAACTCACTGGGTATTGGTTTGGGGTTTTTTGGGTTGGCTAATAATAAAAGTTTTGGCCGCCTGTTTTGTCACTATATCTGGTGTTCTTGTGTTTGTTCTATTTTGTTGTTGTTGAGTTTGAGAGATATTGTATTAGTCTTAGAGTTTTTTTACAGATAGTTCGGTTTCGCTTAGGAGTGTTAATGATTAGCACATCCATTAACAGAATCAGGATTCTTTCCATAAGAGGCAGTCTGTAGACTTAACTGTAAGTCAATACCTTTCTATTGATCGAATAACCTTGTACAATGTCCCTCTTCTTATAGGGATGAATAGGTGAGTTACAGGGAGAGAAATATGGGTAACATATGAAGACCATTGACTTTCCTAGTCAACCTAACAAAGACCATTGACTCTTATAATATTTTACATTTAATTTAATATTCTAATACCCCCTCGCAATCAAAGCGGAAGGAAACCAGAAGCTTAGACTGGGAAAAACAAAACATAGAAAAAAAACAATAATAATAAACGGTCTTCAATATTGGTCAAAACTTTTGCCATAATCTCATAATCTTGAAATCCATAATCTTCAATGAAAATCCACGACTTTAATGATCCTATTATCCGATATGAGGTCTCCAGTGCGGCAAGGCGGCGGCGGCAAGTAGCGGCGGGGCGGCGGATCGTAGTCCAGCAAGCGGCGCGACAGGGGACCGTAGTCCAATAAGCAGCGGCGGCGGGGCGGCAAGGAGTGGCATCACGGAGAAGTGGAATCAATAAGATGAGGGGTAGACAGTCACTATGGCGGCGGCGGTGGGATACTATGGTGTTCCGAAAACAGATTTGATAATAATGGCAAGAACCTAGAACCGAAAATCGAGACTTATTTAAAACGAAATGGAAAAGTGAAACTAGCAAACGGAAAAAAGGGGAAAAGCGGCCAGACAGGGCGACGGCGGCGGTGACAGCTTGCCGCCCTGTCTAGGGTTTTTCTAAGGCGGTGACGGCTAGGGTTTGTATTTTTTGGTGGTGCAGCGGAAACTGTATAGAGCCTAGGCTGGCTCTGATACCATGTAAGTCAATGGTATTGATTGTATTGATCGAATAACCTTGTACAATGTCCCTCTTCTTATAGGGATGAATAGGCGAGTTACAGGGAGAGAAATATGGGTAACATATGAAGACCATTGACTCTCCTAGTCAACCTACCAAAGACCATTGACTCTTATAATATTTTACATTTAATTTAATATTCTAATATTAACTAAACTTTTAAGAGGACAATTAGAATTTTCGAGTAAAAATATCACAACCCCCCTCCCCCCCCCCCCCCCCACACACACATAGTGTGGGGGACATCCCCAACTACATCATATGTATTAGTGACTTGTATGTTATATATATATATATATATATATATATATATATATTTCTAACTTTAAATTATTATATATATATATATATATAATAATTAGAAAGAATGATAAAAATGTAAATTTTAATTTTAAAACCATCAATATATATATATATATATATATATATGATCTGATTCAATTGAGAACTCACTTGAGTTGCGAGAACTTGAGAACTCCTCTAGACCAATGACAAGGTGACACATATATCACCCATCATTATAATATTAAGGGGCAAGAAAGTAATTTATCCCTACCCCTACCCCACCCACCCCCACTCCTACACCTTTTTATAATAATGATTTTTTTTAAAATAAAGATCACACGCACACTCCCCTCCCCCCCTCTTTTTTTTCTCTCTCATCCGAACGAAGGTGGAAGAGGACGGACGTCGACGGTGGCTCATCATCACCCCAGCTCATCACTCACACACACACACAACTCTCTCTCTCTCTCTCTCTCTCTCTCTCTTATGTCATGGATGAGGAGGTTTTTGGGGACGGTGGTCATGGCTGTGGAGGTGGGGGTGAGGTGATGGTGAATGGTGGTGGTTTTTTAGGATCTAAATAGGGTGGGGGTGGGGTCTGAACGTGGTGGGTTTTTCTAAGGTCGGGGGTTCTGGATGGTGGTGGTTTGTGGCTGTGTGAGATAGGTGGGTGGAGGTGATGGGGCGGTGGTCGATGGTGGTTTTGGAGGTCATGGTGATGGTGGGTTTTGGTGGGGGTCGGTTTATGGTGGTGGGTTTCGGGCTCTGAACAGATCTGGAGGCGGAGGGTGTGGTTCTTGGTGGGGTAGGGGGTGGAGGACATGATGAATTGTGGCGGAGGACGACAGGTTTGTTGTTGTTATTATTATTATTATTGTTCATTATTATTATCATTATTATTATTATTATTATTATTATTATTGTTGTTGTTGTTATTATTATTTGAAGGTGATGATGTTTTTGTTGTTGTTGATGATGTTTTTGCAGATGAAGGTTTTTTTTTTTTTTTTGTATAAGGTAAATTAAACAATGGTGTAAAACCCTTTGATTCATGTGTAGTATGATTTTTTTTAAATGTTTGGTTTGTTTTACATTGATGTAATACAATTTTGTTGATGTTTTTGGGCATTTACAGTGGTGTAATACAATGTTATAGATGGAACTATGTATTTTTTACACTAGCATAATAATACGAATGTATAGATGTTTGTTTGGTTTTTACATTAGCGTATTTTGTTGTAGTAGTTTGCGTATGGTAAATTGACACCGGTGTAAATAATTACACTAGCGTATTTGTTGTAGTAGTTTGTGTATGGTAGATTTATACTGGTGTAAATAATTACACCAGTGTAAATTATCCACATCAGATTTATCTTATTATTTGTATTAAAAAAGTAAATTAATTAAAAAATAAAATATATTAAAAAAATATTATATTTTGAATAATTGAATAAAAAATTAATATATAGTATTATCTTACTTCTTTCTCTTTCCATGGTGTTTTTACCTAAAAACCCTTAATTGTACTTTATTATATTAAAATATACTTAATACAAATTTAAATAACATGTGAAGACAAAAAACTTTAAGATGTAATCTCAACCATTAGATTGAGAAGATTAATGGCCTAGATGAGTTCCTATGGTTCTCGCAACTCACGTGAGTTCTCAAAATAACCCAACCATATATATATATATATATATACACATACACTATATAGGGGATGGATATTATGAAAAGCCACCATTAGAGTGAAAACCGTGGAAACTCTAACTTCCCGAGCTTTTTAGGGCCTGAAAATTTTAGGCATGTAATCAAAAAAGCGCCGAGCTTTTTTTTTAAAAAATAAAGTTTTTGGGTAACACATGTTACACGAAAATTACACATGCTATTTTCGTGTAACATATGTTACCCGAAAACTTTTTTTTTTTTTTTTAAAAAACGCTCGGCGTTTTTTTTTTATTTTTTTGGCTCAAAATGCTTAGAATCATGTATATCCTAAAATTTTCATAAAAATAAAAACTCGGGAAGTCAGTGTTTCCACAGTTTTCACTCTAAAAGAGGTTTTCACCATATAGTGAAAACTCTGGAAACTCTAACTTTCCGAGCTATTTTTTATATGAAAATTTTAGGGTATGTAATATACAAAATTTTAAGCATTTTGAGCAAAAAAAAAAATCAAAAAAGCGCCGAACACTTTTTTTTTTAAATAAATAAGTTTTCTGGTAACACATGTTAATTTCGCTTAACATGTGTTACCCGAAAACTTATTTAAAAAAAAAAAAGTGATCGGCGTTTTTTTTTTGTTTTTTTTTGCTCAAAATGCTTAAAATCATGTATATTACACGCCATAAAATTTTCAGGCCCTAAAAAGCTCGAAAACTCAGAGTTTCCAAAGTTTTCACTATAACAAAAGTTTTCTCTGAATCCTAACCTTATATACACACTTTTTGAAAAGTAACTTTATTCATACTCTAGTTTACAATAATAATGCCAAAATATTACACTAAATGTTACTTCTACTCTATTTTACACTAATTTCATATTCATGCCTACGTGTAAGAATTTAATTACTGAACACAACGTACGCAAGCAAATCGAGAAGTTAATAATAACATGGGTACGTAAAACAACTCACATAATGCAACCACAAACAAATAAGAAACTGACCCTTAACAAATTACAGCAATAGCAAATAACCCAAATATTGCAGGACAAATTATCGCAAAATAGACGTACTCCTCGACTGAGCCCAATGTAGAAAAACTAGATCAAGGCAAAAATAACATAAGTTAGCCCACAACGTTTAATTATTTTTGCACTAAATTCATGTGATAAGTATTATACCATGTGTTTCAAACACCCATTCATCAGATAGCTTGCACATGACCAACCATAGATGGATGGATCTTTTTCCTCAACATCTTTCTCATCAACTGCATGTAAACATAAATAATATTTTTATATATCAAGCAACATAGTGGAAACAACACACAACGCACAAACGAATAATAATGCAAAAACAAAAAATAAAAGCAAGAACTACACGACAATTATACGTAGTTCAGAATCGATGTGAATCCTACGTCCATGAGCTGCAACTTGATATTCTTTTTTTTTTTTAAAACTTAAACTTCATTAAAAAACGGCTAAGCCCAAGAAAACAAGGACCGCCAAGACAAACACTTACAACATATACATCGGATATTTCCACCAATCCTTCCAACTAATCTCTCGTTTTTTAGATCTACTACAAAACCAAAGATACGAACACGATTTTATGCAGGCAATCATATCACAAACCCTAGGTGTGGACATCTTCAAAAATAGCCTTATTGCGCGTCCTCCAAATCACCCAACAAACCGTCATCACAATCCCTCTAAAGATGATATTCTATTATGCTTAGTACTAAAATTAGAATACATGATATTGGTATAAATAGAAATATAATTAGGGTTTGTAACTAGGCCTCATGAAAACAATCATGGGTCAAAATAAACCCAAGTCTAGTATGTCATCTCGCTACTAGAAAATTGGCTCTTTTGCTACTCAATTTTCTATGGGAAAAATGAGTCACAAATTTTGACAAAATTGCTACTCATTCGTGACGATAAAAACACTCTTGTTTTTTAGACAAATTTGCTACACAATAGCGATAAATACTTACAAAATTGCGTAAAAAATGACGTAGGAAAAGCGTCACAAATTTTCCACACCATATTTTTGTAGGAAATATGTTGAAAATTGCGTAGTAAATATGTGGTAATTGGTTTCCGACGAGGTTTTGCTTACATCAAAGTTTCGTTGCAAATGCATAGCAAATTTAAATATGTGACACATTTTCAACAAAACCTTAATGTTAGCAAACTCTCGTCGGAAACTAATTACTACGCAGTTTTCAATGTATTTCTTACGAAAATATGGTGTGGGAAATTTGCGATGTATTTCCTACACCATTTTCTATGCAATGTCCTAAGTAGTTGTCCCTATTGTGTAGCAAATTTGTTTAAAAAATTAGAGTTTTTTTTTTTTTTTTTTGTCGTCATGAATGTATAGTAACTTTGTTAAAATTTGTGACGCATTTTTTTTTCCAAAAAAACCTAGGTGGCAAATTGCTACTTTTCTAGTAGTGTATGATATATAGTGATCAAATAAGAAACTCACTTGTTTTGTTTTCTTGATCGGTTGTGTTGAACCATCTTTTCCCAGCTTCTTCTTCACCTTTGAGACCAAGAAACTCTTAATCAATTCAGTGCTGCCGTTATTACTATTATTATTACTATTACTATCAGATAACTCATCGGGTAAGTTATTTTCAGGATCAGCCCGAAGCAAGTCAGCAAGAGTTATTCGCTCTCCGGTCTTCTTAACCTTAGTTGAATCCTTCACAGCATTAACATTATCTTCTTGATGTTTGTCAAGTTTGGCAACTTCATCACATGGTGAAAGATTTTGTTTCTCAACATGATCAAACACACTGTGATTAGAAACTTTCTTCACCAATGGACTTTCAATCTCTTCATCATGATCATCACCATCATCATCCAAGAACATCACATGATTGTTCATAAAGGTGTCCTCATTTGACTTAAAATCACGATAAAGATCCACCCCCAATGTGCCTATAGCGAGTATACCATCGTTCCAGCCGTCATATGCGCTGGCAAAAGCTTCATTTTCAAGCAGTGTTACCCTGTCATAATCATCATCCTTCTTATAAGCAGCTTTATGCATAAACTGACGACGAACCCAACCGAAGATCTGTGTGTTAACATGCAAAATGAAGTCATTAATTATGGTATATTAATATAAACTTAGTTATAACTTGTAGTTAGCTAATGAATATTAACCACTGAATACCTTCATTTTTCTTGTGTTTTGGATGAAGTTGAACTAATTAGCTGATGAGGACTAAACATGAATATAGAATGTGTTGTATCATGTGTGGGATGGTGGCGACAAACAGATGATAATCAATTAATCATAAGGTTAGGTAAAATAAGGACCAAAGTTGAAGAGGGGCTACCGTGCTAACAGTCTTAAATGGTGACACGTAAATTGTACCAAAACTTTTAGCTTTTATTTTCTTATTAACCTCATCGAAAAAAGTTAATTAATGTTATCGTTATATCTAAAATTGACACTATTGGCGGGCACTGATTACGACTTACGACGTGACACCCTAAATCTGTGTTCTAAGGCTAAGATATTGACCAAATTGTCGTTTGGTTACCTTCTTTTTGAGCATCGTTTTTTTGACTCTTACCATTTTCTTAAACGGCAAGGAACGACGTGTCAACCACCATGAAAACGGTCGTTATGGCCAAGGTCGACTACTCGACTGCCATCAGCCCATTGGTTCTCCCAGATGCGCGGAATCCCGACCTTCACTAGCCTGAAGGCATGACAGTGGAATGATTAGTGAAACCTTGTCTCCCATCCGAGTCGAACCGGCGCCACCCGTATTCGCTCTTCACCTGGATGCCGCAGAAAATAATGGGAACAATGACTCGAACTATCTCCAGTAATATGATGCTTCAGGTTTGACTCGAAGCACCCCCTCCCCTATGCAGACACTGAGGCCAAAACCAATGACCTCTCCTAGAAGCAAATGGGTACAACTAAGCCAAAAGGCTCATGGTGATTAGTAAATTAATTAAAACAATAGATCAATAAAAATTTTCACAATGTGGGTAAAGAAGAAGAAATTAGTTTTTGTACCCGCATTACGTCGGTACCATATTGTTAAAAATGTTACATGTTTTATGGTTCAATTGATAAACATTTATTTTGGGCCTAGTATTTGCTAAATAATCCGGGTTTTATATTGTGGGCCTCGGGTTTATAAGCTAGTAAGCCAACTAGCGTTACTTGCGCTTTCGTGTCTCTCAGTGTGGTTAGCATTGGGTCTTTTCCGAGACTGAAAGCCCAGCTGAGGGCCCAGCTTGTTACATCGACTTACAAAGTGTAAAGCCTATATTTCTGGGGTGTTTTTGTGTTCTTTTCATTTGTGCAGGGGCTTGGATGAAACTTGTGAGTATAAAAGGTAGAGATATTTCGAGAAGCTTTGGGATTGTCATTTTTTCTTATTTCATCTTTATACTCGGCTGTCTCAATTCTCTAGGGTTTCATCCCTGTTTGTCTTGTATTTTTGTATTGTAAGTTTGTTCTTGTTTTGTTGTTGATTATCAACAACTGATCTAAACAGTCAATTGTTGGTTGAGAAATTTGTATCTTTAAGGTCTTCAACATTTGTTGAAGATCTAGGGTTTGGTTTGGGTACTTTTCTGGGTTGGTTAATAATAAGATTTTGTCGCTAGATCTTGTGTATTGTTGTTTATGTTTGATTGGTTGTGTTGAGAGATTTAGATTCATAGTTTTTTTTACATGGTATCAGAGCTTTAGCTCTTGATCCTGAGGTCGTATTTGTCTTATGTTGTGTGTATTTGTTTTAGATCCGGTATTTGTCTTGAAGATATGTTAAAAACATTTTAACAAATCTAGGGTTTATGTCTTTGGTTTTGATCTTCTTTATAGATCTTGACCTTGTATTGTTAGTAATAAATATAATCTTATTAGATCTTGTCTATTACTTGCATTGTGTATACTGTTGGATCTAGGGTTTCTTTGGTCAACTATTGTTGGCAAGAGAACTGGAATTGATAGCCTGGTGAGTGTATGTGGATTGGAAGCTTGTAACCTTTAAGTTTTTTTGTTCTTATTCTTGTTTTTGGTTCTTTATTGAGGTTGTCTTGATGCTAGAGTACTTTGTAAGTCATCTCTCTATCTCTTGTAGTTTTAAGATTGTATTGTGTCTAGGCGTTTGTGGTCGGGTTAGAAGGACCGGTGGTTGATCGAGTCTATTGTTTTTTTATCTTTGGTCTAGGAAAAGGCTCCCAAGTTAAGGATTGCACAAGCACCTTTGAGTCATGAATGTATGATCTGGTCCGTGTCTTGGTTTCGCCTAGTCTATTTCAGTGTTTTGTATATTGTTCTATTGTCTGATTTGTATTAGCTATTTGCTAATATTCTTATCTGTATGTATTTGTTGCTTTACCTGTTCTTGTTTGTTATTTGTTTGAGTTATTTACCTATTTAGAATGGGTGATGTTGTTGTTCTCTAATCCCCCTAGAGGGGGAGGAGGAGGAGGAGATGTTGGTACTCTTATTAGCAAACTTGATATAAGTGACCCATTATTTGTGCATCCTAATGATACTACTAGCTTGTCTATAATCAGTATAAAATTAAAAGGAACTAAGAATTATATTGTGCGGGATAGTAATATGAAACTTGCTTTGGATGCTAAAAATAAAAATGGATTTATTAATGGTACATGTGTTAAGTCCGAAGATAATGAAACCCTAGGTAGACAATAGGAAAGGTGTAATTCAGTTGTTCTTTCTTGGTTACTTAATTCTATAGGTGAAGAGTTGTATTTAGGGCAAGTATTTTCTAAATATGCTAAAGATGTTTGGGTTGAGTTGAAAGAAACATATGATAGGGTTGATGGATCTATTGTGTTTAATTTGTATCAAAAGATAAATTCATTAACTCAAAATGATAGTAGTGTTTCTGAGTATTATCAAAGATTGAATACTATGTGGAAGCAGTTTGATGCAATTGTACAATTGCCATCCTGCACTTGTCAAGCCTCAACAAACTTTAACAATTTTAATAGTTTAATTAAACTGATGCAATTTCTAATGGGGCTTGATGATGTTTACCAACCTGTCAGAACAAACCTGTTGACTATGGATCCTTTACCAACTGTAATAACTACTTTCTCAAACGTGTTTAGGGAATAATCTCATAGAGGTTCTGTAGGAACAACAAAAGGACAAAACATTTCTTTTGTGATAAAAGGAAATCGGTTTTTTTTTATAATAAGAAAGGGTTTAATAGAGGTCATAATCCTAACCTAAAGTAATGTAGTATGTTAGGACATACGATTGACAGGTATTTTGAGTTGGTTGGTTATCCACCTGGTTTTAAAAAGAAAAATGCAAATCAATATTGTAAGTCAAACATGTCTAGTAACAAAAATACTTTGTTTGGTTCTACTGCTGGTTTTCCTTTTTCATCTGAACAGATTTCCAGGTTAATGAATCTGACAAGTGAAAAGTCTCCTAGTGATCCTCAAAGTTCTAATGTGGGAGGTAAGAGTGTTAATATTTCTGCCTTTTCAAGTATGTCTAGAATTTCAAATCTTAAACATCTTTTTGAAAATTTTTCAAGTTATTCAACCTTTGTCAAAAAATGCTATTATAAATGGGTTGATCATTAATTCTAATTCTGGGGAAAATCAGCATATGACTAGTGATGATAGTAAACTGTTTAACTGCATAGATGTTTCTAAGTATGATATGAAGGTTACACACCCTAATGGCACTAGTGCTAAGTTAACTAAGATTGGAGATATTAAACTAGGTAATAAGGTTGTTTTGTATGATGTTTTCTTAGTCCATGATTATTGTGTTAATCAAGGATAATAAATTGTCCGTGTTATTTGATGAGTATAGTTGTTATGTCCAGGATTTCAAGTCCAGGAGAATTCTCGTGACTGATAGATATAGTGATGGGATGTATTTTGTTGGTTGCAATGTGAGTGAAAGTCCTTTGTGTTTTAGTAGTATGAATGACACAAATTTGTGGCATAGTAGATTAGGACATCCATCTAATGAAGTTCTGACAGTGTTAAAGAAGAGTCTAAATTTAGGAAAACACGAGTCATCACCTTGTGAAATCTGTCATAAAGCTAAACAAGTTAGAGTTCCATCCCTCCAAGTGAACATAAAACTAAAGAATTAAGTAATATTGTTCATTTAGATGTGTAGGGTCCATATAAAATAGCTAGTAGAGAAGGGTTTAAATACTTCTTAACTGTTATTGATGACTACTCTAGAGTTGTATGGTGTTATATGTTAAAAGGAAAATGAGAGGTTTTTTAAAATTTAACCATTTTTTATGAATTTTTAAAAACACAGTTTAAAAAAAAAGGTTAAAATTTTTAGAAGTGATAATGGGTCAGGGCTTATTAATAAACAAATGAACTCATTTTGTAAGTCAAAAGGTATTATTCATCAAACCTCTTGTGTCTATAAACCACAACAAAATGGTGTAGTTGAAAGAAAACATAGACATCTCTTAAACTTGGCCAGAGCTTTATTATTTCAAAGTGGTGTCCCTCTTAGGTTTTGGTTTGATTATGCACTGACTGCTACATACATTATAAACAGGATTCCTTCTTCAATGTTGTGACGTAAGAGTCCCTATGAGGTTATGTATGGTTCCCCCCAAATCTCGGTCACTTAAAGAACTTTGGATGTAATGAAACTAATAAACTGTCTACTAGAACTGAAAAATGTGTTTTAATTAGGTACTTAGTTTTTTAAAATGGGTATAAGGTGTGGTGTTTAAGGTTAAGACAAGTTAAGTACTCTAGGGATGCAAGATTCTTTGAGGAAATATATCCCTTTAAAAAAGATTTAGAAAACAATGACAGTTTAAATGTTTTAAATAAGTCTTTTGAAATAACACACTTAAACTTTTTTGATAAATTTGAAGATAATAATATTGAAAGTTCTTATGTGGCTGAGAAAAACAAAATACCCAATGATGAAGGGGGAATCATTGTCACACCCCGCCAAGGCGGAAACGTGAGATGTAACTTCGAAAGGTTTTCAAGTACACAAGTCACGCAAGCATCAATTTCATAAAATAAGAGATATATTAAAAGACATCATTGTTTAGCAAAAACAACCATAATATTGTCTTAAGAACCATAGTTAAAATGACATTGTCTAGTATCATTTAATCAAAACAAGGTTCAAGATATCTCCGAGATGCTCATGCGCGACTCCAAGTTCCATGATGCTCGATTAATTGTCTGAAAAGCATGCAAATAAAATATGTCAACAATTAAGTTGGTGAGGTTACGAGTTTTGGATTGTATGTAAACCATGGGTGACTGGATCATAGCCTAGCTAAGACAATAATAATTATGTGACTGTCATGAGCCCGTAACCAAACCTTGACGAATGTTTTGCCTCGCCCATTGTACACTAAAGACAATGAATGTAATGTGAAATACAAGCACTCTTTTGAAATCCGTTATCCGGTTAGAGCGATTAACCAAGAGTGGGGGTGTCAATCCGGACAATAGATCTATTCTGGTGTTTCATGGCCAAGTCCATTGCTAATGGTTACAGTGAATTGTATGACACGGGGGCTTATGATTACTCTGAACCTTTTTGTATCATGTTCACATAATAGTCAAAATGCAATTGAATTTGTACGCATGTTTTCCCCCAAAAGCATGAAAATAGTAAAAATGGGGTTGTGAGGACTCACATGATGTCTGAATGCTAAAGACTGACTGAATCTGGTGTGGGTATGTCTGAACAAAAGTGCCCTATATTCAATAAAGGCAACTTGAGTCTATGTGTTGTCCTATTTACCATGCAAATTGTTCACCCGACTTGTATACCTATGGACTGTGTGTTTCTGTACCATTATCCATATATGTCACACACTGTATGTGTTGGAGAAAGTTTGTTTTTGTCGTTATTATAACCATAGTTAACCACTTGTGGCAAAACAATTGTCTTGGTTTCCCCATGTGTTTTAATGTGTTGCATGTGTGTTAGCTATCTACGCTTGGAAATGACACATTCTCACATTTTCGGCCATCTTATGCAAAAGATGACATATTCATGTGCTTTGCCCTTGTTAGCACATACACTTTGGTTATTAACACATGTTTTCCAAAGGTTCTAGTGTTAAAGCTAAATTAACACATGTTTTCGATGTATTAACACATGTTTCCAAAGTTTGTCTTTATCAAATATGTTATGGTTTGAGTTAAAAATCAGGGTTTTATGGCTTGTCTCGGCCCCATACATACACGCACACACTCGCATGTATGTGTGTGTATGTATATGTTCGAATGTGCACACCTAGTGTATGTATATGCATCGTATGTATGAATGTATGCGTGTGAGTATATATTGAACTAATGATATAAAAATTGAGTGTTTAATCAATTTCAATACATTCTACTCGTGTATGCATGTGTGATCTGTAACATCCGGCCCCTCTCACTATCAATATTGTCCTATTTTCCCCGATAGGTTGCCCATCCAGAGCTCACGGATTTGTTTTTGGTTGCCCCGGTGCAGACTTCCCAGTTGGTCACCCATCCTAATACTGCTCCCACCTGAGCACGCTTAACTGTGGAGTTCTCCTCTCATCCACTAACATTAAGCTCCAAAATGCGTTGGTGATTTAAGAGGCAAGACATTACTTATGAACCAAGATCTCTCCTGGCCACGGCCGATGTGGGATTTTCCTGGGGTGTCACATGATCGATGGTAAGGGCTCGGGTGAACCATGGTTGGGATCGAATTATCGAGATAAAAGAGAGTGAGGTTTGGTTCGACTTACCTTAGCTATAACCGAAGGAAAAACAAGACGAATGTTATCGTTCCCACCACAATGTGACTTCCAAACACTTGGTTGAGGCTTGAAGCTATTGAATGATGATGATGCTCGATCGAGACAGCCCTCTTGGGCTTGTTTATGGCTCGACCGAAGGTAAACAAAGGAAGAAAGGTTTGTAATGGTGAAATGAAGTGTTGTGGGGATGGTTTTGGTGTTGTGGCCGGGTATAAACACCCGAGGGAGAGGGAACGGGAGGTGAGGGATTGGATAGCATTATAGGAAAGTCAACATGCTTGGATCTTGGTGTAGAAAAGGTGTTAACTAATTTGGTATAAGGAGTTGACCATGGAACTTTGTGTATTTTTTCTTGGGAACATGCTAGCCGATTTCTAGGATGATTGGGTGATAATTTGGGAAGTCTAATTCACTTGGGTTTATGGTACAAGAAGATAGGGTGTATTGTTGGTGAAAAAACATAGGAAAATGTGATCATGTGAAAGAGTTTGGTGTATTTGTTTATGTAGGTCGGCCCATAGCCGATTGTGGGGATGGGTTATGTTAGTTTTTGGATAATGAACATGTGTTAGATTGGCTTGGTAGGGTGGGCATAGGTCTACGTTAGTGAATAACATGAAATGGTGTGATGTGAGTGTGTGTATGTGGTGTTTATGTATGCATATATCATGTGTGTGTATGTGTGTGTTTATGTATGTTTTGGATTGTTCTAATCACTAGACAAGTGTGTGTATGTAATCGTGTGTGTATATGGGCATACATATGGATTGTTTATCTTGTCCCAATCACACTTATATATGTGTAAGAGATATATGATAATTTTGATTAATTTTAACATGTTAACTCACACCTATGCATCACATATATGATGGTTTGTTTGGTCTTGATTATCCTTGTGTATAGCCGATCTATGTTCATGATCAAGTGTATATAATATGTTTATGGAAAACATCTAGTGATCTTGTATTGAAATCTATTATTGTGTTTCCACATAAATATCTATAATCACATTTGATAATGATGGCATTGTATTAGTTATATGATAATATTCACATGTTATCATTCCGGTTGGTTAGTTATCTATAATTCTATAAACATGTGTTGTTGGAGAGTTTTTCAACTTATGTTTATTTAAGTGGGCATCTTGACGTGGATATGGGATGTTGTTCCATTGATTTTATATCCAATGTCCATAAATGCCTTAGGAATTGTTTAGGTTGATTATAGAATAGAATAATTTCCCAAATAAGGTTTAATCTCGGGCCATTTGGTTTTACTTGTATGTTGTAATTGGACACTTGACTGCTCTCCCTGTTGAGCGTGTGATTGTCTTGACTGTCGTTGTCAATTGTCCTGTATTTGGTCGGGTGTTGCATGTGTAAATGGAAAAATGTAATGAATCCTGAACTATTTTGGGTCTTGCTACACCTGGGGTGGCACATTTAATGAAATAAAATGTCTAATGCACAACTGAAAATGACAAAATGGTGTAAGTGTGTACGGATCATGACTTGTGAATCTGGCGGGTGTCACAATCATTGACACTGAGGACAACTTAACTAGTTTGCAGTCAGGGCTATCTCCGAGGGCTGCTAGGGGGTAGAAGTAGATCAGCAGCCTAGCAGCATAGGTTGTAGGAGTTCTGATAAGGTTGGCCAGGATGTTGAGAGTCCAAATGGTGAGGTCAACCCATCTGAGGGTAGTGTAAGTGTTAGAAAGTCCTCTAGGGTGTCTACTGTTCCAAGTAATCGCATTGTAAATTTCTGTTTTTTGCCGGCTAGTTTCTTGCTCATTGGTTATAAGACTTCAAACATTCAGAAAATAGCATATTTAACTAAATGTGTTGAGCAAGTTAAGATGAACGCCACACGCTGACTTAAACTTAGTGAACACACAACCTATTTAATAAATAGCGTGTAGTTTAGCAATACCAATATGTGATGAAAATGTGTCATTTCTTATGTGGTTTGAGGTTTTGGTTCTATAGAACGTGTACATTTAAGAGTGTGGTTAGTGCGTGAAGATGTGAGTACCTGAATCCCATCTTTATAACAGTACCTAGAAGCTTATAGCCCCAAAGCTAGAAATAACAACTCCTTAGCTTAATACCATCTCGCTACAATAACACTACACTAGTCGATGTCAACTCAAAGAGGTGTGACCTTAAACCAAAATTGTATAAAGTTCATCTAGTGACTTAACATCCATCTTGAGTTCAAAAGTTCGAGCCTTGCAAAAGTTGGATTTATGTAATAATTTCTTGTTAAAAATAAATAAATAAAGGGAGCCATGTTTATAAGATGAAAATAAGAATTGAGGGTTGCGGTCGAACAAAATGCAATGGAAGGGGGTGGTTTTAAGGCAATATGTTTATATAAATAAAGTTCGTTGTTACATATTTGTATAGAGTAAATTATCAAACCGTCCCTATGGTTTGGCCTAATATGCCACTCCAGTCCAAACTTTTAAAAACTGCTTGAACAGTCCCTGACTTTTGAGAAAATAGGCCAAAACAGTCCAAGGACTTAACCCATATAACTTTTTGACGTTAAGTCACGGGCAATTTGGTCAACTCACCTCTAATATAACCTTCTAATATTAGTAGCATATATACATTCACATGTTCATTAGACAATTAACAATAACCTACAGATGCCAACTTGACACAAGTGTTAAAAAAAACTAATCAAATCTGAAATGCATAAAACCAATATCACCAAATTAAAGCAATTAAAAACGTAATGATGAGATGATAAAGAGAGAGACAGAAACCCGGCGAGCAAGAGACAGGGCATGATACTACTGCATACGAGGGTTGTGACCAATATCACCGAGTACTACAACTGTTGCTCGGCGTATCTTACCCAATTCCATTCCTTCTTCACCTGATTCAACAAATTTTTGTTGAATGTGTATGATTTGAGCTAATCTGTAGTTGATTAACAGTCCTTTATCATAAAGGGACAAACATATGAAAATCCTGACTAGAAGACCCTCTAATCAGATTTCTTATTTTCCTTCCGGTCGACCACATGTTTGGGCGTATCGTGTACTTGTAAGTCGATTTTATTCATGCCATTTTGTTCTTCGTTTGTCCCTGATTAAAAGCCCCATGGATCTTATTTGTTATCACATCTTTTTTAGTTGATTTAGTTTTGGCTAGGGTTAGGGTTCTTAAGAGAGTTTATCTGGGGAAGAAGAAGACACCATAGGGAAGAAGACAATATTAGAGGCGAGTTGACCAAATTGCCCCTGACTTAGCGTTGAAAAGTTAACTGGGTTAAGTCCTTGGACTGTTTTGGCCTATTTTCTCAAAAGTCAGGGACTGTTTAAGCAATTTTTAAAAGTTTGGACTGGAGTGGCATATTGGGCCAAACCACAAGGACGGTTTTGGTAATTTACTCATTTGTATATATGTAAACTCGCTTGTTACAATAAACAAGATGGTTTCTTATTACATGAGTTGTTACTGATGGATAAGTAATATAAGTTGTTATAATAATTCTTTTTTCTTTTTTCAGTTGTGTTACAGTTAATTATTATTTAACAAAATTAATAAGTGGCATAATTGTTATAGTTACATAAATATATTTATAATAGTAACACAAGATTTTATTATAATTGTTTTTCAGTTTGAAAAGAGAAACTAGTCTTTAAATTTGAAAATAAAATATGATGTACCAAATTTGTTTGTACATGTCTGATTTGAACAGAGAAGCATGAAATACATTAAAAGTGTCCTTTTTTACTTTTGTTTATATAAATAAATCAAAAGTAACTTTAACTTTGTTGTGATTTAATCACAACCATTCATCTCTAGATCAATGGATTAAAACAAGTTTACAAAGTTTTCACAACTCTCAAATATATATATATATATATGTAACACAACAATTTCAAAACTTTTTTTTTGAAAAAACTTAGACCATGTAACAAACATGTTTTTAAGAGCTTTGAGCAAAAAAAAAATCAAAAAAAACGCCGACTAGATGTTTTTTAAAAAAATTTGTAACTTTGTTGTAACCTACTTGTAATATATGTAACACAACAATTTTATTTTGTTTTTTTTTTTAATTTCTTCAGCGCTTTTTTTTTATTTTATTTTTTACTCAAAATGCTTAAAAATATGTTTGTTACATTGTGTAATTTTTTCAAACAAAAAAAACCTTTTGTAACTTGAGTTTTCATGGGTTTTCTTAACGCAGGGGGGTTTTCAATTTATCCTCCCCTATATATTATCTGCCTACCCACCACCATACTAAGTCTTTCACTCCAGTTCCACCCTAACCCTTCACCACCGTCAGTAAGGCTATAGGGGTGTGGGAGACCTCTCCCCCTTCTTCCCCCAAGTCCACAGTGTCACGTCATTTTCCCCTTCCCTTCTCCAAATCAAGGAAATGGTTCCCCCTTTTTCCCTTTCCCCCTTCCTTTTTTTAATTTTTTTTTGGAGCATAAAGATGAAAATAACGAAAAACGATATCTTATTATTTATTTTTTGAAAACTTCATGTCTAAAATTACGATATCTTATTATTTATTTTTTTTCCAAAGTATGTCCAACAAAAGCATAGGTAAATAATGTTTTCAAAATTCCCTCTTTATTCAAACAAAATGTCATATATAACTTTGATTATGAAAAGTATTCGTATTACTATTATTGTATAGTCTTAAAAATTCGGGGTGTTACAAGAAGATTGCCATCCATTAGCCCTGTGTTTTTAGCACCGCCTCGCAACGCCTGTGCAAGAACATACAGGCCAAGGCGGAAAAATCAAATTGGGTCTCATCGAACACAGTGTCGAGATTCTTTCTCACAACATTGGGTTTTAGCACGGCCGGTTTCTTTGACTATTTAGAAACAGAAGACTTGTTTTTGTTTGGTGTTTCCTTTCTCTTGTTCTTGCCAGGTTCAGGAGGGAAACTGGGAGCAACACAACAGATGTGGATGACTTCTATATAAGTTGTTACAGGTGTTGATTGTGCAAAAGAAGGCCCCTTGTCATTGGTTTTAGACATCTTAGCTTTTTAAAAAAAAAGCCTTCTCCAAAATTTGACTACAAGAAAACCCATACAAATGAACATGGTTGCCTAGGTCAGTCAATTGGGGAGTTGCGAGTACTCAACCTATACAGAGAGTTCTCGGGAAGTACTCGAACATGGTAAATTATAAAGAAATTAATTTTCAGAAAATTATATGTATGTCAAATATCACAATTTTATTAATATTTATATCAAGATGATTAAAGATCTGAACCAACAAGAGTTTCAATTCCAAATTAATATGGTTTTCCAATTATCACAGGTAGAAATTCTCACTAAGTTTTAATAGAATAATAATGCGTACATGTTACCTAATAGCAATGTGTCATAATAACTGAGGAACAAAATTGATTATGATTTAGCGTCAGAAATACAATGCAATCAAGGAGAATGAGTGGATAAACAATTAATTATAATGTGATTAAAAATCTAAAGATTGATGTGTTATAGAAGGAAGATTGAAGGTTCGAATCATCGGAAGAAAATGATATAAGAAAAGAAGGTCAAAGTGTAACAGCAGAGATAACAAAAGAACTTAGACTAAGGGGTATGGTTTCGGTTGAGTGTTCGGTGAGAGATGTGTCACCTTTCCCAAGGAGAACACCTTCCATGATAAATTGGTGCCCATGGAGAAATTTCCCCTCCCTCCCCGAGCTCGTTTTTCGTTATTTTTCATCTTTATGCTCCAAAAAAATAATAAAAAAAAGGAAGGGGGAAAGGGAAAAAGGGGGAACCATTTCCTTGGTTTGGGGAAAGAGAAGGGGAAAATGACGTGACACTGTGGACTTGGGGGAAGAAAGGGGAGAGGTCTCCCACATCCCTATAGCCTTACTGACGGTGGTGAAGGGTCAGGGTGAAACTGGAGTGAAAGACTTAGTATGATGGTGGGTAGGCAGATAATATATAGGGGAGGATAAATTGAAAACCCCCCTAAGTTAAGAAAACCCATGAAAACTCAAGTTACAAAAGGTTTTTTTTGTTTGAAAAAATTACACAATGTAACAAACATATTTTTAAGCATTTTGAGTAAAAAAATAAAATAAAAAAAAGCGCTGAAGAAATTTAAAAAAAAAACAAAATTGTTGTGTTACATATATTACAAGTAGGTTACAACAAAGTTACAATTTTTTTAAAAAACCATCTAGTCGACGTTTTTTTGATTTTTTTTTTTTTTTTGCTCAAAACTCTTAAAAACATGTTTGTTACATGGTCTAATTTTTTCAAAAAAAAAAAAAGTTTTGAAATTGTTGTGTTACATATATATATTGAAAACCCTCCTTTTGAGAGTTGTGAAAACTTTGTAAACTTGTTTTAATCCATTGATCTAGAGATGAATGGTTGTGATTAAATCACAACAAAGTTAAAGTTACTTTTGATTTATTTATATAAACAAAAGTAAAAAAAGACACTTTTAATGTATTTCATGCTTCTCTGTCCAAATCAGACATGTACAAACAAATTTGGTACATCATATTTTATTTTCAAATTTAAAGACTAGTTTCTCTTTTCAAACTGAAAAACAATTATAATAAAATCTTGTGTTACTATTATAAATATATTTATGTAACTATAACAATTATGCCACTTATTAATTTTGTTAAATAATAATTAACTGTAACACAACTGAAAAAAGAAAAAAGAATTATTATAACAACTTATATTACTTATCCATCAGTAACAACTCATGTTATAAGAAACCATCTTGTTTATTGTAACAAGCGAGTTTACATATATACAAATGAGTAAATTACCAAAACCGTCCTTGTGGTTTGGCCTAATATGCCACTCCGGTCCAAACTTTTAAAAATTGCTTGAACAGTCCCTGACTTTTGAGAAAATAGGCCAAAACAGTCCAAGGACTTAACCCAATTAACTTTTCAACGCTAAGTCAGGGGCAATTTGGTCAACTCACCTCTAATATTGTCTTCTTACCTATGGTGTCTTCTTCTTCCCCAGATAAACTCTCTTAAGAACCCTAACCCTAGCCAAAACTAAATCAACTAAAAAAGATGTGATAACAAATAAGATCCATGGGGCTTTTAATCAGGGACAAACGAAGAATAAAATGGCATGAAAAATCAAATTGGGTCTCATTGAACACTGTGTCGAGATTCTTTCTCACAACTGTATTGTTTTCGTCCCACTGAGTAAATTTTACTCAGGCGTGCATATGTGTTTTATGTACATTAGGTTCGGGAATTCAAGAAGTCTTAAAAAAAAAGCATGGGCTCAAGGGAATAAAGATCAAGGGATTTGAGACTCAAAGATCTATTTTTTAAATGAAACTTAATGATGTTTTTTGTAATTGTTGTAAATTATTGTAAAGTTTTATTAATTATGGAATGATCTATTGAATTCCGATTACTGTAAGTGACACCTCATCCCTAGAACGTGTGGGGTGTTATTTGTGGTTGACTTAGAAGCTAGTATCTGCTGTTTAGAATCTTAGATGTTGGGGACAAGCTAGTTGTAAATATATTTATGAAACTGTCTTGGTATGGCTTTTTACTGCTATTATAACTATTACTTGTTACATCTACTGATTTTCTTGTTTTAAAGGTTAAGGATTACATTATATACCTATGAATATTTTGTATACTTTTTTTATGTTTGAATCTTATTATAATCAACTACAATATTAATGAATGGAAATAAGTATATCTATATAGATAGGGGAACAACCAGTGTTGTAAGAATTGTTAGGCGCTAGTCGGCTAGTGGGGGTACCGACTAACGATTAATAGGGATTAGCCGGATTGGGATTTTACATGTAATTTTTAGTTTTAAATGTATACATGCACGTTTTTATATGTAAATTTTTAAGTAGAAATGTTGTAACACCTTCCTCAATCCATATTTTGAAGTCATCATTATCATTATACTCAATTAATCCATCAAATAGCAAAAGCTAAGGTAGGATCTGAGGATTGTAAGATGTAGACAGCCTTATCTCTACCTCGTGAAAATAGAGAGGTTGCTTCCAGTGAAACACCCGATTAGTGCATGTACTGAATCGACCAGACTCCTTTCCAAACTACATTTACATCAAAACGTATGTTAACTAAAAGTTATACCATAGAATGAAAATGTATTACATTTGACCCAATTCGTTTGTAAATAAATTTACGTAAAAATGTATATATAAAGAAAACATCTCATAATTAACCCGTCGTCCCCTCCTCCCTTCTGCCGCCACCTCCTTCTTCCTCCCTCCCTCCTTCCCTCCTCCCTTCTGCCGCCACCTCCTTCTTCCTCCCTCCCTCCTTCCCTCCTCCCCACGCCGTTCCCTCCTCCCTCTTCCCTCACTCCCGACAGTTAGTTGCTGGTTTTATGATGGAGACGCAATGGTTGTTACTGGTTTGATGTTGGAGACAGAGAAGGTGGTAGTTTCGATGGATGGTGCTACTCGGTTTGGTGGTCAGATGCAGTGGGTGTATGTGGGGTTTGGTTACGGTAGTGGTGACAGGTTTGGTTGGTGAGATTTTGTTCCAAATCTGGTTTGTTTGAAAGTGGGTAGAGGTGGAGACGGCTAGTGACAGGTTGGTTGTTTTGGGTGGAGGTTTTATTGTTGATGACTGTCGGTGGGGTTTATGGTGGTTCGTGCGTGGTTGGGTATGTGGAAGAAGGTGAAGGTAGAACAAGACGTTGTTGGTGGTTGTGACGTGGTGGTTGAGGTGTTGGTGACGGTTTTGGCTGGTTATTGTGTCGGTTACGGCTGTGAAAGTGTTTTGGGTGGTTATGGTTAGGTTACGCAGACGTTAACTAATAAACAGTCTTCGTCTTGCAGACTGCAGACCTTTTACCTCTTCAAAAACAAACAGCATCTAAGTGATCCTTAGTATTGAAACACACCAGCCATTACATTTGCCAATACAAAACTCTCTAACTCTCTCAACATCTGTTCTAAATTCTTGCAAGGTATTCTTTCAGGTTTAGAGGTCTTCTCCGGCAGTACACACTGCTCCGACTATTGCACCCTGGGAAACAAACGTGTTCTCTTATGAGACATGGAAATTGTTTTAAGGGTCCTGTGTCGAACACGATCCTTAGCCAAATTTTGCTTCTTGTCTTGTTTTTTATAATGTTTTTCTTTTATTTAAGTTGTAATTGTACTTGTAATTTATTGCTTTCCTTTGCTATTGTTTACTTATTTTTATACATGAACGGTTTCTACATATATACCGGTTGAATGCTTTTAGCAAACTTGTAAGAATATATTAATCTTAAAACAAACAACGAGGTTGTATAAAAATATAAAGTCATCACTGTTACATATATATATCTTCAAACATACAAATTAGGAGTGAGCAAAAGTAACCGCCATAACCAATAACTGAATTGATTTTAACCGCTAGCCGACATAACCAATGGTTATGGTTATGAAATTTCTTTATCCGACCGAGCGGTTATGGTCATGGTTATGAAACTTTGGTTAACCGATATAACCAAAACCGAACCGAACTTCTAATTTTAAGTCTTGTAATAGGTTTATGTTTTACACTAACTATGTAGAGATTTCTACTAAGATAAAAGTATGCTATTAACAAAACGGTCTTAATGTAGGTGACCTTTATTTTAATAAAGAATTAAACTTAAGCTTAGGTAAGTTTGTTTATTGTCTAGAAATATCTTATTAACAAGGATCTCACATTAATAGGTTAACAAAAAAATGTAATCTTGTTAGTCTTATAAAAAAAAGCTTAAGCTAAGTCCACCATCGTAGGTTCCATTTTTTATTTTGTAGACCCACGCGATTTTAATTTTTAAACTTTAGTCGAAAGTTAGTTTTAGTTGAAGTTTATGGTTAATAACCGAAATAACCATAACCAAATTCATAACCGATTAACCATAACCGAAGTTTGGTTATGGTTATGGTTAAGGAAACCCCATAACCGAAATAGCAGTTATGGTTAATGGTAAAAACCGAACCAAACCGACCCATGCACACCCCTAATACAAATTACTCCCCAAACATTACACCATACAAGCTTGGACCGAGCAAACTATTCACATCTTGACCTTAACCTTTAGTTTTAATATGGAAGCATACATTACATGGGTAGCCATGCTAGGGAATAGATAGAGGTGGTTACACCCTAATCATAAAATTAAAAACATTTGAAAATATTTTATAGGACCACCCTATAAACTTACTTGAGCCAGGCCCTAACAAAACAATGCGCCCACATGTTCATCGGAATCCATTGATATTAAGGGCCCAATACTTTTAAATGTGCTGGTTTTGGGCCACAACTTACAAGGGTGCATTAAATGAAACGGTTATATTGATCATTGATGATTGATGCACTCTCATTACAATATTTGTGGTTTACAAGCATGATTTCCGTGATTCACTTCAAACTATACAACCAACACATCACACGACATATAACTTGAACACCCAAATTAGTTGAACCATACTTGATCAAGGTCGTATTCAACACGAGCACGACGACAACTTTTTCATCTCACTTATCTCCAACTCTGGACCACCATTGACATCGATTTTTAACCCCTTAAGTGTCACGGTATCCCCATTTCGGGCATCATGGTCCAAACTCTTCTTAGAAGCCACAGAATAAATTTCCTCTAGTAACTTAAAAAAAGCGGCTTCCACATTGTCACCCGTGAAGGCAGAGGTCTCAAAGAAGTACAAACCTTGATTTTCTGCAAACTCCACCGCGTCTTCAGATGGAACTGCCCGCTTATCTTCAAGGTCAACTTTGTTGCCTATCAATGCGATGACAATTGAGTTATCTGCGTGGGCGCGAAGTTCTTCAACCCATCTTGCAACATGATCAAATGACTCCCTTTTGGTTATATCGTACACTAACATTGCGCCCAATGCTCCTCTGTAGTATGCACTTGTTACCGCTCGGTATCTATAATTAACCATAAATTATGTTGTTAATTATCTCAAAATATATGATATTAACATAGGAATAATTTGAAGTAAATAATAGTTAACTAAAGGGAAGTATAAATAAATTATAATCCGAATGGGGCCTAAACAGGATGGCATGAAAGGCTTACGCACATGGCAATGCCAACAATGCTACATCATTCATGTTGTCTATAAATGCTTTATATTATGACAATAAGTTGTTAGTGTTATGTTTTATATAAGTAACGAAATATAATATTAATTATGTCTTAAAGTAAGTTAGATATTTAGATGTCTTATAAACATCTTCAATCTAATTAAGTCATGCTATGAGCTTACTAGTTTAACTTGGGTTTGAAATTCCAACACTACATAAAAATGTACACAACAAGAAAATTGTGGGATTGAATTTAACCTAAATGGGTCCATGTCAGTTTTTGGATGGATTCGTGATCGAACACGTTCAGTTAAACAGTTCAGGTTCAAGCGAACTTTCAAGAGTTGGCACGTTTATTTATTTATTTAAACTAGAACGTTTATTGTTATTTATGATGGACGTAATTTGGTGAATACGGAACTTTTAGTTAGCGGGGGCTTAAAATGGATCATGTTAGAACATGTCACGTGTGACCGGTAGAACGGGTCCGGTCAGAAAATTACAATAATTTGTAGCAAACTCCACATGTTGTAGTAAATAATATCACTACAAGAATATTACCATTAGTGACGACCCGCCTGATTTCTTGTAGTGAATACTATCCACAACCAAACCACAGTAATTATATATTAACCGCACATGACATTAGAATGTCAAAATTTAATAAGGCATTAGTTGGGTCCAAGATTCCAGCGTCCCCCACTGGTCTTTAATGTTTTCATCATGGGTCCGTTCGTATACGAAGCTTCCAAGGAAACATTATTCCCACATGATGAAACGATGGCTTGATTTAGTCAAGAGTTATAAGTTAAGGAATTTAAAAAATGTTGTTATGATTAGTTAAAGGATGTTGGTGTTAATTAGATATACCACCATCTTTTTTTTTTTAATATTTGTTTTGAGAGATATATGTTTTAGTGGTAGTTTGGTAATTCTAGGGAAGATCATGTGTTGTTGCTATGTATTGTTTAGTATTAAATGCCCCACCATTTGATGGAGTGGCATGGGTAAATGAAGATAAAAGTTTAATGTTATTTAGTCTCAAGTTCAAATTCGATCTAATGAGGTTTTACTGAAGTAGGTTTTCGGGCAAGGGATTTTACCCCGAATCAGTGGCTTGGTAGACTTGGGCTGCCCAATGAACACTCATTTGTCAGTGCTGACCCAGTGGCAATCCAGTCAGTAATAAATATTACATAAATCTGCCCAATATAAAACCAAAATGGATGGCTTTGTGTGTTTGAGAGCGGAAAGTAAAGCGGGGAAAAGGGGTGTGGGAACACCGCTCATCCATGCGGGATCTGCAATTTTTTAATCCCCGGAAACATTTCCTCATTTCCCATATACCCACTCCGACAACCCTTATAGCTTATTAAATCTGGGCATGCAAAAAACGTAAAGAGGGCCTGCCAGAAATTAATGGCTTGGCCTCATTAGTTTTTCCAATGAAATGAAACCTTATTAAGTCTCTAGTTTGCATATCTTTAGTGGGGGCTTGCCATCAGACCAAGTGAATCCTAATTCCTAAGGGTGTAAAACGATCATGACCTACATGAGATCGTCTCGTTAAAAAATGAGAGTCGAGCCAGACTTAAATGAGCTTTTTTATTAAATATATTTTGTATATTTATATAGTAACTATTATTATACATAAAATTATTATATATTATATCAATTTATAATTATAAATAAATGTGTAAATAGTTATGAAAAAATATATAATAAAATAATTACTAAAGTAATAAATAAACAAACAAGCTGAGCACGAGCATGAAAGTCTACTCATGAGTTGAGCTAGAGCTTAAAAAAAAAAAAAAAAGCTCTAAAGGAGATTAAACCAATTTCAAGCACTTTAAAACTAAAACTAGCCAAGCTCGCCTCCTTTACACTAAATCTTCCCAGTGTCAAATTGTTAATGCTTATATAACACTATTAATTTGGATTGGTTACAAATAATAGTTAGCTCCATTCAGGTTTTGGCAATGTTTTTTTTTTAATTTAAATTTCACCCATTATACTTTAAATAATATATTAAATAATATATGTATTTAACCCATTTAATTTTTATTTAGTTTGATTTTTCCCTAATAACTTGTTTTCATAGACTTAAAAAAAAAAAGCTAAATATGCAGGTGCGCTTGGTCGACGTTACGGTATACATTTTGTTGAAAGAAGATTTGTCTGTATTACTTGTTGTACATTTATAATTTTAAAATATTAATATGCAAACAAACTTAAACCGAGTAATCCCACCTAATCACCCATAAGGGTGGACGTGGCGGTCCGTGATACATGTTGTAATGGTTGTGATACACTACCCTGCCACCCATGTGATGGACAAAAAACATCACGATTGTGATGTACATCGTGACCGTGAAAAAAGGTGTGTAGGGTGGTTTGTTTGGGGATGAAATGTAATAACCACCACATGTGTTTAGTAATAGATGTGATAAAATGTGAAAAATTAAGGTGGCACAAGATGATTAAGTGCGATAAAGTCATTTTAGTGATAGTGTGATGACCATATCATCCCTAACAGAGCTATTGGTAGAGTCACAATACTATGTAAAGGAAGTAAAATACTAATATGAAAAAATATTAAATATAAAAGAATTGGATTAAGAACCAAATTTTCACTTAGGTGATTATGGGTTCAATTCCCACTTCCAACATTATGGTTTGGTATCCGTGTGAAAATCGAATACGGGTGGCGCCGGTTCGATTCTGACGGGCGGCGAGGTTTTACCGAGTTCTATAACACTGTCGTGCCTTCGGGCGGGTGGGGCTCGGGTTTCCGCGCATCGGGAGAAGGCGGGGGCTGCTGGAGGTCGAGTAGTCGATTCTTGGGCACGGCGCCCCGCAAGGGTGGTTGACACACAGTTGTTCGCCGATAAAAAAAAAAAAAAAAGAACCAAATTTTTTTCTTCTAAAATGAGCAACTTTGAGCTCCATGATTGGTTGTGTTTTAGTGAATAGTGACAGTCTGACAGATAAAAAAGAGAGTGCAAGACATACCTTTCTTGACCAGCAGTATCCCAGATCTGAGCCTTAACAACCTTAGACTTAATAGTCAAAGTCCTGGTCTGAAACTCAACTCCAATGGTGGACTTAGAATCAAAACAGAACTCATTCCTCGTAAATCTTGACAACACCTGTGTCTTCCCAACAGCTGAATCACCGATCACCACAACCTTATACACATAATCTATCCTCTCTTCACCATTACTCCTCCCCACTACTGCCACACTACCATTACCGTTCATCTCTGCATTCATTTGAAAACAAGTAGTAGGTGTGTTTTTGTTGTTGGTTGTTGATTGGAGTCTGTTTTTAAGGAAAGAATGTAGTCACTTTGTTGGGTT
The DNA here is from genome assembly GCA_028751855.1 of Ambrosia trifida. Classification (NCBI taxonomy): domain Eukaryota; kingdom Viridiplantae; phylum Streptophyta; class Magnoliopsida; order Asterales; family Asteraceae; genus Ambrosia; species Ambrosia trifida. The sequence goes on from CM054131.1 coordinate 11,002,882, forward strand.
TATATCTTTATATCACTAATTTAGCCGAAATGCCCGCCAACACTAAGTTTACTAAACTGCCCTTTGCTTTTTATGATGGTGTTTTGTTTTATTTTAGTATGTTAGTTTGATGCTATTATTATTGTTTTGTTATTAACCACCACCATTTGGTAGTGCGGTACGAGGAAATGAAAATAAGAGTTTGAAGTCATTTGATCTCAAATTCGAATCTGATCCATCGAGGTTTTACCGTAGTGGGCCTTCGGACGGTGGGTTTTTCTCCGAATTTGTGGTTTGGTGGACTTAGGAAGTCCAGTATATAGCCATTTGTCCAGTGCTAACCTACTGACAGTTCAAGTAATATTTAGTTGTCCGTTCTAAAAAAATTATTGTTGTGTTATTTTATTGATATTATTAAAGGTTAATGGATTTCCAATTTAGCAGCTTTTTTGCTATGGCAAAGTAGCAAACGACACCACATGTCCACATATTCAACACGAGTTAAATTATTTCTTCTTGAATAGTATACACAAACTTAAATATAAAAACAAGAACTAACTTTTAATAATAAGAAAAAATTAAAAGATCGTTTAAACGGTATAAAAAAACAGGTACTACGTATTACGTTCGTGATACATTTTGTTTTTTTATAATAAATGGTGGGTCTCCATTTGAAGTTAAGAGTTCAACGGTTCAAGTACTTTACTATAATGTACTATGAAATGAAATTATAAATAAATAAGATAATCTAACAACACCATGTGTTAAAGATGTCATATGAAATTAAGGGTGTTAAATACCACTCATCTCTAGGCGTTATGAGTGTTAAAAGAGTCATTCGTTAACATGTTAACGGGCGTGAAAGAATATTTGGTGAGTCATTTACATATAAAATCAATTTAACATTAATTTTAGAGGGGCTTTAATGGAAGGGGATCAATTTTTAGGAGCGTGAAGGGCGTTAAGGTGATGTGTGTGTTAAAGATGTCTATGTGGAATGACTACGGTAAGATTATATCCAATGGGTCTTAGGGGGGATGGGGCACTCCCGGAAAAGTTGTCGAGCCCCACCCAACCCCCACTTTACCATGTCAAAATCACATTCAAAATGTGGTTGTCAATCGGTAAAGTTTGAAGATGGTCGAGGGGGGTGGCGGCAATCTAGCTGTGCTCCCCCTGCCGTGTACAGGGGCGCAGCTCTAAAGGGGCGGGGAGGGGCAGCCGACCCTCCGAATTTTCGCTCAGAATTCTGATTATATAGTATTCGTATAAAATTTTTTGGTATATAAGGTTTCGACCCTCCGAAACTGGTTTTCGACCCCCCGAAACTAATGACTTCCGACCCCCGACGATTCGGGTCAAGCTTCGCCACTGGCCGTGGAGTGCCCAACCCCTTAGAGGAGTGTGTGAGTTGCACATTAAAAAACTAAATATAAATATAGGGTTAGGTTCACGTACAAACACTTTTTTCGTACGAACTGTACGAATCAAAGGAAAAAACACGCGGGGTCGTGTATAACTAGAGTAATTATATAATTACTCTAGTTATATACGGCCCGCGTGTTTTTCCGTGTTTTTCCTTTGATTCGTACAGTTCGTACGAAAAAGTTGTTTATATTTGATCTTTTGTCTATAAATATATACATAAGATATTTTGTATTTTTTATTAAAGTATGAACAGTTTGACTTATGAATTGAAACCGTACAAAAAGGATTTTATTTTGTGAAGCAAATGACTGTTCGTTTTATAAATCTGTTTTTAAAATACATATTTTGCACCTGTAGATACAAAGAAATGTAGCACCGACAAAAGATTATTCGGTGGAAAACCAAAAAGACAAAAACTAAAGTGGTAATGTCTGGCAAAATGTACACAAGTCATTAAACACCGTCAAATCAACAGCATGTTTTTGGTCCTACATCCTCGAGCCCAATGGGTCATCAAAGCCCATTTTCTCCCTCTTGAGCAGTGAGCACGCCGTTAGGTGCACAGTAGGGATGGCAACGGGCCGGGTTTGGGACGGGTATGGCTAATCCCAACCCCGTACCCGGTTATAAAAACTTGTCCCATACCCGGCCCAAAACCCATCGGGTATGGGACGGGTAATTACCCGTCGGGTAGCGGGCATACCCACGGGTTTCGGGTATACTAGTGGGTTTTAGGTTTCGGGCATAACTATCGGGCGTCAACGAGTTAAGTTTGAAACCAACACAAAATGATAAGTGAGTAACATGACATAATTCTAATAAAAACAAAAGCAAATATTATGATATTAGTGAAGAGGTTACACTGTTGTTTTCAACAAAAGCAAAAGCAAATATTATGATATAAATGAGTAACATGACATAAATCTAATAAAAACAAAAGCAAATATAAATGAGTAACTTTGCATAACAAGAGATTACACTGTTGTTTTCAATTATTATGATATTAGTGAAGAGGAGAAGAATAAAAAAACTACCGATTTTTATGTCCTTTGGTCACTTAGAGAAGAAGACAAAGTTTGATCTTTGTAATCAGTGCCTCATTTTTGGATGCTTGTAAAAGAAGAGAAGATGAATAGACTTTTGTTAATGGAAAATTGGGAGGGTTAACTAAAGGATAAAAAAATGGGCGGGAATTTATCATTGGGATTTGGGAGTTAATATAATATAGATAAGTAAAAAACATATTTATGTAGTGTGTATTTGTCACACCACGTCTAAGGCGGAAACACGTGGCGCGACGGTTCAAAAGTATTAAGCCAAGATTAATGCAAAGCACAATATTAATTAGAAAACGGGCATTTATTCAATGCTAATAATCATGTCAAATTATTCATACATAATCATAAATTGTTTTCGAAAATGATAAAGAGGCTTCTCCCTTTATCCCTAAATCCATGGAATAAAGAGATAAGACCCCGTCACGACATTCCCAACGCCCAATTTGGAGACATCCCCGACCCTGCTCGCCATGCTAACTTCCATCAATCAATTACCTGAAAGATATGTTTGAAAATCGTCAATATATAAATATTGGTGAGTTCACAGGTTTTAATTTTAATAAATCTTTATAGAGTGGGAATATCCTTGTTATGACATTTATAGGAGTTGCAAAGTCCTACAATTTACTTGAGCCTATAACCAAACCAAGACAATTAATAATGCCCCCGCCCAAAGTCGTTACTCGGTATTTCTACGACTTTATTTCAGAATAAGTGCACCCCAGGCATACGCCGATGCATAATCGACGCTATCGATTAGGGGTGGGCCTTGTCAGGCACCAATAGTACTATCCAAATATCCCTTTGGTTTCTCATTCCTGAATAAATGATTATAGTGGGGAGGTCTCAACCCCGAGTGGCGATCTTTACTCAAGTATCCAACCCGTCATACAATCCCAACATATCTTTCCCCCGTAAAAACGTTAAATAGTTTAGAAATGGGGCCGTGAGACTCACCTGTAACTGTGCTCGGCTCAAAGAAAATAGTAAAGTTTGTGATCCCGTACCTACAAAGGTTCTAGGCGTATAAGTCACTTACACCTATGGTGTATGTGCCTTGGCAAGTTGTACACCCAACTTCCCGACCACGTCTTTATCCCAATTCCCGTTTAATAGTTTCGTATCCTAGGTTCAATGGCGATGGATTACCCTTTCCTTACAAGTCATATATTATTCTTATAATTATTCTTTATGACTTGTACAACATTATACTTGACACGACTCCACCCAACGTATAATTATTTTCCCATTCAAATAATTATACTTAGGATCTTTTCGCTCAATATAAAGTGTTTTCTTATTAACCGACCCGACTTACTTTGCCACATATTTATTTTCCCATTTAAATAAATATGCTAAGTCTTTGTCGTTTGGTAACATAATCTTAACGCCCGACTAGACTTACCATACCGTACATTTATTTTCCCATTTAAATAAATGTACTAGGATCTTGTCGGTATTCACGCGTTCGTAGATATATTTCACCTACTCGTCTCGGTTTTCCTTCTCGCATATCTATTTTCCCATTTAAATAGATGTACTAGAATTTCGTCGGAAACGAGTATATGTACATATATCATCGCGTGGATACTACTTGTTAAGTTCATGTGTCGTTTAGCGTTTTTAGTTTGTTACGTTATGTTTCTCTTTTCCCACGAATATTGTTACTACACTTAGGAAAGTGTTACGCACGTTTCACCCTTGTTATATATATTTTATTTCCGTGAAATATATATGTATATTTTTATCTCGACGTAATGAGTCCGTTCACGTTGGTTCGTGTAACTAAGTTCGTTAGTTAGCGTTTTTCGTATTTATTCCCGTTGCGTGTTCTTATGGAAGTATTGTTCCAACTTCCGATTCCGAACGTTTATTTCTTGGAAAATATATCATGTACGTTTTAGTCCGACTCGTCCAACTTGTTACCAAAAATGTCTCCGATACTTTTATATTCCCATTTATATAAAAGTACCTTATTTTTGTACAAGTCTTCCCAAGTATTTATTTTATGAAATCTTACTTTATAAAATACTCGCGTTACTCTATTCATTTTTATAAAACGTCCATTTTATAAAAATATACTTTTTACTTAAAATGCCCAAGTAGGCTATTATTATTTACCAAATCAACCTTGTAAATCATTACTTACACTTTTTGACACCGATATTTCCATCTTTGTGTTTTTGGTCCAATAACTTTCTAAAATATTTATTTTAGTCCATTGGCTTCCAATGTTGTCATATTAGTACTTTAATTTACACTTGTAGCATTTTTCACTAAATCTTTCAAGGTTATTATTTTTCTTCCACTTTAGTGGACTTTGAAGAATCCTTTTCACCATGTTTAATTGTTTTTACCTCTTTTTACTTCTAATGCTCTTTTAATCCATTCAAGGTATCAATAACATGTTTATTTCATATCTTTATCCAAAACATCAAACTTTCACTCATCCAAGTGAGTGGACTTTGAAGAACTAATTTTTCCACCTATGGCTTTCTAACCCATTTTAATACTTTTATGACTTTATTATATCATCCTAAGATGATTAAAACCACTTTTCATCATATTCAAGTTACTTTTCAAAATATAGCTTTTCTCATCTTCAATCATCCAAATATGTTCTTATTATTACACTTTCTTCAAAATACCACTTTTATTAATAATAATCTAAGGTTTTATTATATTATTATTCTTTCATCTTCATCTTTAATCAAAACCCATTACTTCTTTAGAACCCATTTTTGTTACCCACATTGTACAACTTGCATTCATAGCACAAAAACATGATATTTAAATTAATAAAACAATGCAAGACTTACAACTAGCTCAAGGCTAGGGAAGACAAGTTCTTGGATTTTGGATGTGGTTTAGTGTGTTCTTCCAAGTGGGTTATGCTCCAAGCTCTTAAACACACAAGAAGGGGTTTGAATGAGGATGAACTAGAGGTGATTTGAAGTAGTAAAAATTGAAAAAGAGATGTTGGTGGGGTGGTGGAAGTTCACGGCCAAGAAGAAGAACAAGAAGAGATTTTTGTGTTTTTGCTTAAGTGTGATCTTGATGTATCCTTATAATCTTCTATCCAATCTCCAAAGATTACCAATATCTTGCAAGGATTGGTTAGTGAGATTATGGAAGATTTATGAAAGATTTTGAAAATCTTGGGGGATTAAGTGGGTGTTTGGGCCGAGTTTTAGAGGGAGAGGGGTGGTGATTTGGTGAATTTTATTACCCAATACTTTTACATGCAAGGTCATGATTAATATCCACCAAATGATTAACTTGAGATAGCACAAGTAACCTTCCACTTGGGTGGGCCATGGCCGGCCCCAAGGGGTGTCTAGGTGGGGTCCACCTTGCTAAATAATATCCCATTACTTGTTAAGTTAGTTCCTTTCGGGTACCGCCCGGGTATTTCTCGAATTTTCGTCGCGTTTTCCCTCGATATTAAAATACCGTTAATATTCATAAAATTATGTCCAGTTAAATTACTGATATTTTATTTCGGTTTCTGTCGGGTGAATTTACGTGTTACGCGCGTATCGGGTGCGGTACGCGCACTTTATTCGTTACCGGGAGATTTGTGCGATAAGCTTTTACGTATGGCTTTGGGTTTCCAAAACTCATAATATTTTGTGAAAATATTATTTATTTTATATTCCGGGTGTCCGGTGTTCGTTTCGCTTATTTCAGTTTTACCGGGTAATCGCCAGTGTCCATACCGGATAGTTTTGTCTGCGCACGATCCTATCATGCTTTGCTATTAAACTCATGCATTCCTATGCATTATTTGGGAATTCCTATCTTTCTAAGGCCTCAATTAAATATTCAGCACATAATTACGGTTAATTACGTTAATCGCGTTTAATTAATTAGTACGGAATTTCCTTAATTTTGCCGGTTGTTACAGTATTACGGGTAAACGGGCATATAAAATTGAGTAATCGGGACGGGTAGACGGGTATATATAATCGGGTAAACGGGCATATAAAATCGGGTAATCAGGGCGGGTAAATGGGGTTAACATTAAATCCCATACTCATCCCAAATTTTCAAAACAAATCTCATACCCGGACCCATACCCGTTTACCCGACCCCAAACCCGTCCCAAATGTGTCGGGTATCGGGTTTTCCCGTCGGGTTCGGGTTTGATTGCCATCCCTAGTGCACAGCCACAAACAGGGTACTGGGTAGTTACGGGTTTGGTTAACAAGATCAAAAACCGGGTATGACGATACCTGAGGTTATGTATGGGATGACCCGGCCATTGGCTTGGGTTCGAGTTCTGATCCCGACCGGTTTTACCGACTATTTCACCGTCGTGCCTTCGGGCGGGTGAGTGGTCGGGTTTTCCCGGGAATTGGTGGCAATTGGTGGCCCGGGTACTCTCGAGTACCTGATTCGCCAAAAGGGTGCCCGAGAGTGCTCGGAATTGATTCGTTGGCCGTTCAAAAAAAAATATATAAATAATTATAAATGGCTACTAATAAATATAAAAGACATAACGTATATTTATTTTAATAGTTTATTTATTTCACTGTAATATAATGCGTAGCCTATGTTTGGTGTTTGTTTTACTCCTACTTGATTCTCAAAACTCAAATCTGTTCTCTTTTCTTTATGCAGGTATTCTTTTTTTTTTCCTTATTACAATGTTTTTTTTCCATCTTCTACAACAAATTTTTAAAAGAATAAAATCACTATATTTTAAGAGAAATTTATTCCTTTTTCTTCTGATTTTAAAACTAATTTGTGTATACAAAAATATTAAACAAACATCACAGGATGATACTTTGCACATCGGCAATATGCCAATATCAGCATATCATTCAACAAAACAGTAGGATATGAAATTTGTTCCAAAATTTTAGGTACCCAAAATGTGGAACATGCTTACACATATTTTCAACATTATATCATATGCATCATAAAAAAGTGGACTGTGTTTTCATCTTTCTATAATTGAACTTTATTGCCTATTTCTTGGTGTTTTTTTTTATATAAGGGAAATGGAATTAAATAATTCTTACTTTGCCGATGCGTTTAGGTGGTTTGGGCCTTCTTTCAGCTCGAGATGTTGGGGTCTATGCCTTTGTGGCGTCCAGAGCTCAGTCTTGGGAACTTCAGGATCATATCCTCCGAAACAGTGGGGTCATTGGACTAGACCCAGACTATCAACAGGCGCTCGAACGCTTAAATGTCTATCTCCCGGACTTTGATATTGGCGGTTTTTCTAACAAGGACACCGCCCCCCCAAAGCCACAAAAAACTTTGGCAAATGCTCTTTTTAGCAAAACTGCTCAGAGCCTGGGAGAAGTTTTTGAGTTGTCCACTCGCCAGAAGGCGGTGATTGAATGCCTAAAGGGCCCTCATGCTCAGGATTTTTTGTCCGTTATCCCGATTGAGGGTTTGGGTCAATGCATGTCTGCAGTAGAGTACAGGGCTATACTCAAGTACCGATTGATGATCCCTATGTACCCGGAAGATGAAACATGCCCCATCTGCCGTAAAACCTGCATGGATAAATACGGGGAGCATGCAATTCATTGCAAGGAGCTCCCTGGTTTCAAATATCGGCACGACTGGGTGAGGGACGTTTTGTGGGATATCTTGAGAAGAGCTGGGATCTCTACCAAAAAGGAGGCCCCTGTAAACTTCCTCACAGACCCCACGGAAGGGAGATCCACCCTACGACCCGCAGATCTGCTTGTCTTTGGTTGGGAGAGGGGGAAACATGCCTGTGTGGATCTCACCGGGGTATCTCCGCTGGTTGGGTTAAGGGAAACAGGGTTCGTAGTTGGGCAAGCATCAAGAAAAGCGGAATCAAAGAAAGTAGATAAACACGCTAAAGCTTGTGCAGATAACCAACATGTCTTTATCCCTCTGGCCTTTGACACCTTTGGCTCCCTGGCGCCAGAAGCTATTCGTTTCTTGACCAGGGTCCAACGGGTCGTCCACAGCAATGTTTCATCCCCAGGGGGGCAAGGTTTTGTCTTTAGTAGACTAGGGTTTGCAATTCAAAAAGGGGTGGCGGCGCAGCTTGTTGCCCGTCTACCTGCTATTATGATGTAACTTTCGTATTTTGTTTTAATGAAAATTGAGTAGTATTCATTTAAAAAAAAAAAAAAAAACTTGTCAATGTTTTTATTTTGTTGGTCCCAAATTAACCCCAGTTAAGTTTTTCTATTAAGTGCCAACGTGGCAATCCACGTGGCAGTCCACGTGGCAAAATCTGTACACTTGGTTAAAAAAACGTGATCCCACAATGAAGGTGTCTTTTCTTTTTAATTTAAGTGTTTTATTAAATATATATATATATATATATGATGAAATGAATTCTTATTGCCTCTTCACATTGATACAATCATATATATAATATACAAATCAAATCTCCTAATAATGAGGAGAGATATACTACAAAAATAGTTACAATCATTCCTTAATTATAATAAGTCTATTACACCCCCGCAGTCGAAGCGAAGGGTGGCCGAAGACTGAGACTGGATCGGAAATCATCAAACAGGACTCGTGGCAACCCTTTGGTAAATATGTCCGCGATCTGATGTCTAGAAGATACGTGTAGAATTCGAACATTGCCGCGTTGTACCTGTTCACGAACAAAATGGATGTCCAGTTCAATGTGTTTGGTGCGCTGGTGTTGAACTGGATTGCCAGATAGGTAAATGGCACTCACATTATCACAGTAGACAATAGTGGCCTGAGTTAGGGGATGATGAAGTTCAAGTAGTAGATTGCGAAGCCAACAAATTTCAGCAACTACATTTGCGACCCCGCGATACTCAGCTTCTGCACTGGAGCGAGAAACAGTGGACTGTCGCTTATACACACATACAATATATACACACACATATACACACTATATTTCATCTCTCTCTCTCTCTCTCTCTCTGTCTATCTACCACCCACCACCACCACAACCATCACCACCAACCACCTGCCACCACAACCAACTACCCGTAATAAAATGATCAGAAAAGCGTGCTAAGAGACTAAACAAAAAAAGCAGATCAAGAATGGATGCTTATTAAACAACAAGAGGAAGTAGATCAACGTGGAGCCACATGATGCAATGTTTGTCTTCATCTTCATCGTCTCCTCCCACCAACCACATAATGCTAATTAACTCCCCTACAACAACACTTACCACTAATTTTCCATCACCCAAAACGTCACCATCTCTTGTCGTTTCATCTCACCATGCTGACATGGACTCTTATGAAACCCTAGAGCTCCTTCCGGTGAACAACACCGCCGACGACCGCAGAGATCACCACCCAATCCCTATCCCATACTTGTCCCTGTCTTCTTCCCCTGGCAAATTAGGGCTTCTTCCCCAAAAGCAATTAGGGCTTCAACAATTAGGGCTTCGATCCTACTACTTGTCCTTGTCTTCTTCCCCTGTCAAATTAGGGCTCCATTCGAGAAAGGAAGATGAAGATGAGGACGATGAAGCCCAGGTCCTTGTCTTCGATCCTCACACACACACACACTCTCTGTTAGCAAAGTGGAGAGGGGATAGATGTTGGTGGTGGTTGCAGGTTGTTGTCATGGTGTGGCGGCAGTGGGTGGTGGTGTGGTGACAGGTGGTGGTTATGGTGGGTTGTTAAGGTGTGGTGAGGATATGTGGTGGTGGTGTAGGTAAGTGTGTGTATATATAATTCTTTTATATTATTATTAAAATATTTTTTTAATAATTATAAAAAAAATTAATTAAAAAAGACATGTGTCATTGTGGGGCCCACGTTTTTAACCAAGTGTACAGATTTTGCCACTTGAATTGCCACATTGGCACTCAACAGAAAAACTTAACTGGTGTTAGTTTGGGACCAACTAAATAAAAACATTAACAAGTTGGGACTGTTATATTATAACTTTCAAGTTGGGATTATTGTCTTCTAATCCCCTAAAGTTGGGATTATTTAATTCCATTTCCTCTTTTATATATTGGGTCAATCATAACTATGAATTTATCTTTTTTGTATTTGATATATGATATATGGTTGATTAATGTTTATGACATGTAGGATTAGTTCTTTGGAACATTATAGCGACAACAATAGCATGGATTAAAGGAGAAGGTTGGTGATATATATATCATAGTGTGTGGTGTTCTTTAGGTTGCGACAACTGTATGGACCAGTCTATTTTGCTCAAGACATTGTGATTTGGGGTCAAGTTCATGTATTGATAATGTTAAAAATATAATTACTAATAGATGTAATTATATTTCACTTTTATACTTACCTTTTATTATTTGATATTTCTTTTATTATATATTCTAATTATGTGTTTTTGTTTTAAATAAATATGAGGGTTAGGGCTTGGTGTTTATTTTTGGATCAGGATTGGAGCTGCTGGTTGATAGGCTCGAATAGATAAAGCCCAGATAGGAGAGCCCGTGGTGTGTTGATCCCAGAAAGGAGAGCCCGTCTGTTTGGCCCAGCTTGTGCTTATTCGAGGTGGATTTCCAGCGTGGCAATCCCCTAGCCTAAATATGGATGGATCAGATTTATTGATGGTGTGTTTCTTTCATGTTGATCCAACGTTGATAATAGGCTCGGGTGTGTTTTCTCTCGAGCCTAATACCTGGCTATATATAGCTTGTCTCGTCCATTGTGTACCAGTTTTGTCAAGTCTGAGTTTGTTGTTTCTCTTTTTCTCTCTGTGTTAGGGTTTGTATTTGATCATCTGTTAATGATCTATCGTAGCCTTTGTAATTGAGATCATATATTAATGATCTCAGATTAGTGAGAGTTGGTCAAGATCATATGTTAATGATCTGTGTCGTTGTTTAGGGTTTTGATTCAGTTGATCAAACCTTTTGTTCTTGATTTCTTTTTAACAGTCTTATCAGTAATTCCAGTTTACAGTTTGTTTCTTTGTTTATCACCATATTTTGACATGGTATCAGAGCTTTAAGGCTCCGGTCTGTTCGTCTTCCGCTCACTTTAGGGTTTCTCTGTGTTCTTGTGTTCTTGAGGGCTCCAGAGTCTGGTTGTTGATATATCGTGGGATTTCTGGTTGAAAGAAGACGGTTTATTCTTAGATCTGAAGTTCATCATCAGATCTAGGGCTTGGTACTTCTCTAGGAGCTGATTGGATTCTGGAATGACTTGAAGCTTATTTTCTTGCTATCTGACTCGTAACCCTAAGTGAAGGTTACAAGTTACGAGTTTATTGGCGAAACCCTAACTTGGGTCCTCTTGGTGAGACTGTTCCTTGACCTTGTTTAATTTCTGTTGTATCTAGGAGCATTGTCCGGATTAGGGGGACCGGAATTGGCTCAACAATTTGTGTGTCTATTTGTGTTGTCTTGATTTACATTGTGTATGATCAGTCATTTGTTGAGTACTTACTGGTGTGCATAGGTAGATACAGACTCCCTCGTTAAGACATGTCTAGGCACTCTTGAGTGATGAACCTGGAATCTTGACACTAACGCGGCTTCGTTTGTTGCATACTTAAGTTCTTAGTAATTGATTGATCTATACTTGTCTAGGACTGTACTTGTTTTAATTGGTAGATACAATGTCTGATAATGATAATGATAATGATAATAGCAATAGTTCTAGTGAATGTAGAGAGAGACTTGGTGGTGTTACTCTAATCAGTAAACTTGATTCAAGTGATCCTCTCTATCTTCATGCTAGTGACTTAGCTAATCTCACTATCATTAGTGTGAAACTTAAGGGAACTAAGAATTATACTGTGTGGTCAAATGCTATGATTCGTGCTTTACAAGTTAAGAATAAGTAAGGATTTGTTAATGGTGATTGTGTTAGACTTACTGATGACCCTGTTTTAGGAAGACAATGGGATCGTTGTAATTCCATTGTTCTTACTTGGATATTAAATTCTATTGCTGAAGATTTGTATATGGGTCAGGTCTATTCTAAACTTGCATCTGATGTATGGAAAGACTTAAAAGACACTTATCAAAAAATTAATCATTTTAACCAGAGTGGTATGTCTGTTGCTGAGTATTATCATAAGTTGCATGTTATGTGGCAATATCTTGATCAATTGTTACATATACCTGCTTGTACTTGTGATGCTTCTAAACAGTTTAATGATTTCAGTCATTTGATAAAACTAATGCAATTTCTAATGGGATTGGATAATATGTCGGGCCGGCTATGACCCAAGCCGGGGAGGCCAACCGGCTTGGCCCAGTTTTATGGGGGGCACGATTTTTTTTATAAAATTCCTATATATATATATATATGTGTGTGTGTGTGTGTGTGTGTGTATTTTTTTCAAATAAAAAACTCATTTACACTTAAAAGTTGGGCCTAATAAAAATCAATTTAAAATTTAAAAAATAATTACTCAAGAGCCCACAACATTGATTAGCCCAATACCTATTTAACCTAAAAAATAACAAAAAATTAAAACAAAGCATCGATATTAATATATTATTGGAAAATATATAATAAAAAATCAATCGGTGGCGCTGAAAAAAGACGAAGAACATCGATAGTTGGGTCATAATTCCAATTACAATTTGTGAGTTATCTTATCTAGATTATAATTTTTTGATTCTAATGCTGATTATAATTTAATTGTAATTGCCTTTATGTTTTTTTTATTACTTTCAGCATATTTACTTTGATAGATAATTAGGTTTTGTGTATTTTTTGATAAATTATTATTGCAATTAGGTGTCTTGTTGTGCCCTAAAATTAGGTGTAATTACTTAACTAGGTAATTTTTGTAAATTTAGAATTTGGGGTTTTGTTGAAGTAGCCGTAATTGAGCCCTAATATTAATTGTTAATTGTAATGATTGAGTAATTTTTATAGCGTTGAATTTGGATTTAATTTTCAGAAAGTATGCCTCCCAAACAATTATCCGATTGTCAAAAACGTAAAAAAAGACAACGAGATGAACAAATGGCCAAGTCTCTATCCGGTAAAATATTTAAGCTGTGGTCGCCTTAATGAATGTTAAAGAGCAACAACCTGTGGAAGTAGAACAAGAAGAGAGAAAAGAGCAAGAATTCGAAGATGTTGTTGAGGAAGAACATGTTGAAGTAGAACTAGAAGATGAGGAAGGGAAAGAACATGTTGAAGAGGAAGAACATGTTAAGGTAGATATAAATGAATAACATGTTGATCGTGTTGATATATTTGATCCAAGACAGTGGGAAGGACTTAATTCTGATGAGATTAAACTTTTGGTCGAGAAAGGTCCTAAAAGAGATACTAATATAGTATTTGGTCCATGCAATAACATTGGTAGACGATTTAGCGCTGCAATATATACAAGAACTTTATCAAATTTGGAGAAATGTGATAGAGAATGGCTAGTATATTCGAAAGAGCTAGACAAGCTATTTTGTTTCTGTTGTAAAGTGTTTAGAAAAGGGATTCCAAAAGGTAAATTGGAAGGTGAAGGTTATTCAGATTGGCACAATGCTCCCAGTAGAGTTAAATCACACGAAGGTTCCTTGGATCATCTCATAAATATGAAAAAGTGGTTGATATGCGCAAAAGATTGAAGTTGAACAAAACAATTGATAAAGTTCAATACGAGCAATTTAAGAAAGAAAGAGATTACTGGAAACAAGTTCTTTTGAGAATCATTGCACTTGTGAAGTTTCTTGCTAAACATAATTTAGCATTTCGTGGTAAAAACGAAAAGTTATATAAAAAAGGTAATGGCAAATTGTTTTCTTTTTGACTTTTTTTTTCCTCTTCCATCTAATAATTATTTGTACTTGATTGTTATAACTGATTCAACTTCTTATTTGTTAATTATATTTAAAAGGTAATGGAAATTTCTTGGGTCTCGTTGAAATGTTGGAAGAGTTTGATCCAGTTATCAAAGAACATTTGCGGCGGATCATAAATGATGAGATCCATGTACATTATCTTGGACACAACATCCAAAACGAGATAATACTTATGCTTGCTCAAGAGATCAAAAAGGAAATTATCAAGAAAATAAAAGAAGCAAAGTACTACTCAATCATACTTGATTGTACTCCGGATTCAAGTAACCATGAACAAATGACTATAATAGTGAGGTATTTAAAGTTCTCATCAAATTTTGTTACTGTTGAGGAGTCATTTTTAGGGTTTTTGAATGCTAATGATACCACCGGAAAAGGACTATTTGATATCACTTATGCTGATTTACAGTCACTTGGTCTTGAAATTGATGATATGCGTGGTCAGGGGTATGACAATGGAGCAAATATGAAAGGGTCACGCCAGGGAGTGCAAACAAGATTTTTAAAAGAAAATCCTAGAGCATTTTACACTCCTTGTGGTTGTCATTCTCTTAACCTTACATTGTGTGATATGGCTCGCTGTTGTGTTAAAGGAAAGAGTTTTTTTGGAAAGATCCAACGTATTTATACTATCTTTGCAAATTCTATTAATCGGTGGCAAATTTTGAAAGATAATGTTAAAACGTGGACTCTTAAATCATTGTCTCAAACTCGTTGGGAAAGTCGAGTTGAGAGTGTGAAGGCTATTAAAATGAAACTTGTCGATGTACGAGAAGCTTTACTTGAAGTTGGAGAAAAAGATAACGATGATGCCATTGCAGATGAAGCAAACTCCTTAGTAGAAAAATAAATTGGTGAATTTGACTTTTTAGTATCAATTGTCATCTGGTATCAAGTATTAGACCGTGTGAATATAGCGAGCAAAAAGTTACAAGCAAAGAATATGCATCTCGATATTGATATTAAAGAAATAAACAGATTGATTGAGTTCTTTAAGGATTATAGAGAAACTGGTTTTTCAAAAGCGATTGAAGAAGCTACAAAGATTGCTAGTGAAATGGGTATTCATCCGATATTTCCAGAAAAACGTAAGATTCAAAGGAAAAACGGAATGATGAGAGTTCAAGTAGCCAAGAAGTTTCACTTACACCTGAAGAGAATTATAGAGTAAATTATTTTTTTATATATTGTGGATCAAGCTATTGTTTCTCTTGAGGCAATATTTGACCAATTCAAAAAGCACGATGAATTATTTGGTTTTTTGTTTCCACATAAGTTGAGGGGAATTGTAGATGAAGAACTTAAGTTGGTTTGTCATCGTCTTGAAAATGCACTTATGTTTGAAAAAAGATCGGATATTAACGCTGAAGAACTTTATTCAGAGTTGAAGTTATTTGACACATCACAAAAATTTAGCGACCCTGTAGATGTTTTGGAGCATATGATAGAAGAACGTTATTTCCCAAATGCATGCATTGCATATAGGATATTGTTGACCATTCCAGTCACGGTGGCATCTGCAGAAAGGAGCTTCTCAAAATTAAAGTTATTGAAATCATACTTACGATCCACAATGTCCCAAGAAAGACTTAGTGGATTAGCGATGATCGCTATCGAGAACGAAATCTTAGATAGTATAAATTGCGAAGAGTTGATCCACCAATTTGCTAGCAAGAATGCTAGGAGAGCTTCACGAATCGTCGGTTGGATACTGGCGTATTACGATATGTAATTTCACTCACTCTAATACTATTATTTTGCTAATTGGTTTGTTCATTGCTATACTATTGATCGTACATAAAATTTAGTTTAAATTATTTAATTCATTAAAGCCTATGGGGCATATTTTTTAACGGCTCAGATAGGGTACGTAAATACTCGGAGACGCCTCTGATAATATGTATAGTGCTGTAAGGACCAATTTGCTAATAAGGGATCCTTTACCTACGGTAAAGGAGGCCTTTGATATAGTATCAAAAAAAGAGTCACATAGGAACTCTAATGTTACTATGTCTAAAGAACAAGGACCAACTGTGGGATTTTTTGCTAAAACCAGTCAAAACCTAAATACTAGGAAAAAGAATGCCATGATTAGCAATCAAAATCCTAACCTTAAATGCTCCCACTGTGACAAAGTAGGACATATTGTGGACAAATGCTTTGAAATCATAGGATATCCTACTTGGATGAAAAATAAAAGGGGTTTTAAAAAAAGAAATGTAACCAATAACAATGTCACTAGTGGTCCTTCTCTTGACACTAATAATAATAATAAGGGGTCTTTAAGTTCTTTGACTGCTGATCAGGTTTCTCAATTGCTAAGTTTGTTGAACAAGAAGAATGAAGAAGGTACAACTAGCTGTAATTCTGCAGGTAGGTCATGTAACTTCTTCTGTTCAGCAAGTAACACTAAACCTATTTTTTCTTTCTCAAATGTGCATTCACTGTTTAAGAAGCTAGGTTGGATAACTGACTCTAGTACAAATCAGCACATGGTTATGAATGTTGATTATGTCATAAATAAAATTGATGTTAGTGACTTAAATATGAAAGTTAATCATCCTAATGGTACTAGTGCCAAAGTTATTGTCATAGGAGATGTTAAACTTACTGATGAAGTCACTCTATATGATGTCTTTGTGGTCCCTAATTAATGTGTGAACTTAATGTCTCTTCGATTTTTAGTTTTTCGTTCTTCACCTTTAGCTTTTCCTCATTGAGTCGGTTGAAAGCTTTAATTTGAGCTGTCAAAACTTCCATCTTCGATGCGCTACTGCTCCCCGACGCGCTTTGTTTTTTCACCGCCGCATCCCTTTTTGCTTTATCCTGACTTATTTAATTAACGACATACAAATAAGAATATAATAAATTTTAAAAACAATGACAAACCAATGGGACGATGAGCCTACTCGATCGGGATGTCAAACTCCGCTTCCTCGTTGATGTCGATTTGCACACGAGCACTCGAGCTTCCCTCTTGTGAAGCTTTAGCATTTGTCTTTCTACGTGTTGCTTTTGCCACGGGGTTTGGGACCGTCGCTCACTTTGGTTCGTTCCTCAATAGTTTCCAAGCTTGAACAAAATTGAATTCCCCCTTTCCCATATCACTCCCCTTCTTCATGGCGTCATTGAAAATCATGCTTTCGTTGTAATCACTAGGGGGGTTCGACTTACTTTGGTTGTAAAAACCGTCAAATTTAAGGCATGCCTTGTTTATTTTCCTAAACTTGCCGCTTACTGGGTGTATGTCTCGGTAGGGCTTCCGTGCTTCCATCTTTCTGTGGAAGTTGCTTACACATTTTGACCAAAATCCGGTACCATTTTTGTTAGTGCCTAAAATTTGTATAAGTTTATTTTGCTGTGTTAGACAATATATAGTTGTAATAATTAAATACTTTGCAAAAAAAAAAAATTGTAACAATAATAAATTGTAATAAAAATTAATTAGTAAAGTAATTACTAACAATGGGGCATGTGGATGTTTCTAGCCACGCAAGAATCAACGCCTCAATTTCGGTTCCGGTCCGTGGTTTCTTTGGCATTTTTTAGAAGCCTACGCCTTGCCTTTGCCTTTTTTGGTTGATGGCGATGGTTATGTTTCCGAAATGACATCGTCATCGTCGTCATCATCATCCTTGTCAACGTGGCCCGCTCGAGCTATTGGTGGTGGTGAAGGAGATGGTTGAGTCGGTGTAAAAGAAGTAGGAAACATATGTGACATTTGCATTTGATTAAACAAATTCGATTGCAAAAGTTGTTGCATCTGCATTTGACTAAGTTATTGAAACGCGTTGGAGAAGGATTGTTGGTAGTTCGCAAACGAGGATGGAACCTCTGGCCGATAGCATCCGCTAAAACTCAACGGGATGTTCGCGTTTTGATCCGCGTTTCAATTGGGGATTTGGTTCGGGGTGTTCGGGTTATTTTGGTTGAATGGGTTGAAAGGATCCATGTATTTTTTTTTTAAAGGAGAGAAATAAGAAGAGATTATTGAATAAAGGTGAAGAGAAATGTGTGTTTTTGAGTGTTTTTTTTTTAAAAAAAAAATTGTTGGGATGTATTTAAAGTTCGAAAATTGCTTTTTTTTTTTTTAAATGTAACGGTCATATAGCCGTTTGAATGGCCCCACTAAACAAAACCCACCAATCATTTAACCCGTCTTGAATGTCCATATTTGGATGGTTTGGACGCTTGAGGAACGGCGGGGGCAATATAGGCTGCCCTTGAACGGGCTGGACGAGCCGAAGCCGCCCCACACCTAATAGCCTAAGTAAAAAAGCAAAAAACAAAATGAAAGTAAGAAACCTAGAAGTCCTATATGGTGGCCACATTTATGGGGGTATTTTCAAAGAAAATTTATGGGTGTTGACACTTGAGGAAGGAAGGAGACAGAGAAATCGTGGAAAAACAAGAAGGAATATACTAGATTCAGACCAAATTAATTTATTTTGGATACATAGCCAGACTTCATAGATGATATGTGTGTACTTCAATATATATTATAGTTTTTGATAACTTTTATTTTGTCGTGTTAACTGTGTATTACTTCTTCTTTTAACTATGTTTAGTGCAAAGTGTCACTATTTATGATAAACATTCCGTGTATTTATGCTCAATCATGTAAAACATGTCATGTCGTGTTGTGTCATTTATGTTATTGAAGTAGTTACCTTTAATCATGTAAATATATCACGGCATGTTATTGATGTAATTCTCCTAGTATATTGAGATATGTCCTTTTTTAACAATGTTTAGTGAAACATATGTTTAATATGTCGTGTCTTTCGTGCAATTGAACTATTTATATTTAATTAAGTAAAATATTGTCTCATATCATTCATGTTGCTGAACTAGTTGCCTCTAATAGTGTGAAACATATTATGGAGCGTTATTGACACTAGCAAGGAACTCGCGCGTTATGGCGGAGTCGATAATACAGGGCAAAAACGTAGTTCAAATTTTAAAACGATTAAAAGAATCAATATGTAAGGTGTATGTTTGTATGTGTGTAAGCACATGTGTTTCGTAGTGGGGTAATTTTTTAAAGGCTACAAGGATACATGATAGCATGCTACGTTCTATATACCATATGCACTTTGACCTACATGCCAATAAAAAATGGAAGTAGCGGTTTGACTCATTAGCAACTATTATAGTCCTACTCAATATGTTGAAAGTGCCAAATCTGGAGAGATTGCCGAGGAGAAGAAAGTATAGGGACCTTTATAAGATCCACATTAAGAGGAGATTGGAACGGCTCATATGTAATCAATCTGCAAAGAAGCAAACCCATAACTTTTTTCACATCGATCAGGGTTTTGATGAAGTTTGGGGTTTTTATAGAGAGGGTTTGTTATCACAGAGACTGTTTGGGAGAGATGGTATTGGGAGGGTTATCTTGAGAACAAGGAAATTTGTGAGAACACTAAGAACAATTTTCATCCCTTGATCATTATAATTAAGGGCTAAGATTAAATGGGGATTAAATGAATAGAAACAATGAGAAAAGGGCAAATTTGTAAAATACCAAATCATAACAAACCCCAATACCATCTCTCCCAAACAGTCTCTGTGATAACAAACCCTCTCTATAAAAACCCCAAACTTCATCAAAACCCTGATCGATGTAAACCCTCTATATATATATATAGGGGAGGGTTTAATTGAGAACACCCATCTTTTGTGAGAACCATGAGAACAAATCTCAGCCACCCATTTATATTACTTCATGTTTTAGTCAAAAGGGTATAGTGGTAATTGGTCATAGGTAAAACCAAGGTTTTCAGAACCGGACCGGACGTCGAACCGGCCTGCTTACCGGTCCACTGGTCGGACCGGTCGGACCGGTTCGACCGGATTTAAGAACCGGACAACATTATAAAAATTATAAAAAAATATATAAAAATTCAAAAAAATTATAAAAACTCGTAAAAAGCATAAAAATTCAAAAAAACCCATAAAATACAAAAAAAAAACCATAAAAAACATAAAATTTTAAAAAGAAAAATTATAAGAAACTCTAATAAAAACAACAATTGATCATTCAAAACCAACCAAAAAACAAAATGCAACATAATCTTAAAGTAACAAACTAACAAACCAAATCTTTAAAGTTTAGAACATCACCAACAATTTAACACCACAATACAAGTATCAAAATACACAACCAAGTACCAAATTCAAATTGCCATCAACAAAAACCAAAAGTGCAACTTGCTATGAAGAATCTAAATCATCATCATCATTTTCGCCATCAGCATCATCCATATATTCATCTTCATCACTAACATGAACCGGGTCATTGAAACATTGCCCTAAATTTTAATAAATGAGAAGCCATTAAATATATAGTTTTTTGTAATCATTTTATCTAAAAGGAAATACTTACCTTCGGATGCTTGTGTTTCTAACGGGTCAGTGTTAATTGGCGGCACTTCCTCTAACATATTTTCTAGCTCATCATAATCAAGTTCCTTTTCCGCCGCATCTTCCACTACCCAAAAGTCGTTATCATCAATGGTTTCGAAATCAATAGGGTCATATGGCCTTTTATGCTTCCTAATACATTCAAAATCAAAACTTTTGTAAATATTATTTGAACAAAAAAAAAACAAGAAAGATACTACTTAAATTGTACCTATTTTGTAGACGTAAGTTGTAATGAACATATACGAGGTCACAAAGTCTTTGATGCTCCAAGCGGTTCCTTCTTTTGGTGTGGATTCTCTCAAAAACACTCCAATTACGTTCGCAACCAGAAGAAGATGCGGTCTGACTTAGAATTCTTACCGCAAATTTTTGCAACGGCGGTACATCTCCACCAAATGCTTTCCACCACTCATCTAATTATAAAAGTAACATAATAGGTACAATGGTGTTAAAAAAAATAAATATACAAAACTTATATCAAAAATAAAAAGTAAAGTATACGTACCAGGACGAGTGTTCTTTACAGAAGACATAGCAATAGGTCGACCAAAGCTACCCTCTCTATCACGAAATTGGCCTAGCATTGTAATAGTTATTTGCTCTTTTGGATCTAAACTCGCCATTTTCTCCATCATATCAAGAACGCCTACCCATCCTTCAGACTTTTCGTCACAATTATCCTTTTCATATTGAAATATTGGATTGAGCCAATAAGCTGCTGCATGGAGACTCTTGCGTAACATCTTATCCCAACGAGCATCAATGATACCAATGTACTGCTTGTAAAGATTCTTTTTCCTTTTAAACAAGTCTTTTACTCCGTTTTTTACCCTAAGCATACCTTCATAAACATAACCTAACGAAGGTCTTTCATCGGAGTCACAAATACGCAAAAGTTTCAAAATAGGAGTCATCACCTTCACCGTTATCAAAGAGTTTTGCCAAAACCTATCATCCAATATAGTCTGTCTCACATCCTTAGCTTTTGGCATTTTCATCATCTTCTTGAAATCATTAGAAGTTACTAACGCTTGCAAGTCAGATTGGTGATCACATAAGCTCTTCAAGGCAATGAATGACGTACCAAAGCGGGTGGCCCCTGGTCGAATGATTTCTGTCCAACCAGGTCTTTTCCTCAACCAATTTAAAGGCCACTTATGGTTGTAGATGAAAACTGTAATGCGTGATGCAAGTTGAATCAAACTAGCCACATCAGGTGTCTCTGAAATATCCTTCAAGATCAAATTAATACAATGAGCAGCACATGGGGACCAAGAAATCGATGGATATTTTTGACTTAATAACCTTCCTGCAGCCTTGTAATTTGCAGCATTATCAGTGACTAAATGAACAATATTCTTATAACCAACCATTTCTACAATTTCCGCAAACAAATTGCATAAGCTTTCCGCGTTACTTTCAATATCAGACGCATCAACAGATTTGATAAATGAAATCCCCTTTTGACAATAAACCAAGAAATTAATTAGAGGTCGTTGTCTCATATCCCTCCATCCATCACTCATTATAGTGCAGCCTCTTTCTGACCAATGTTCTCTATAAGAATCAAGTATGAGTTTCACACTTTCTTTAGCATCTTTCAACAAACTGACACGAATTGCATGGTAGGAAGGTCCTGTATATCCATGCCCCATTGTAGCTACTTTGCTCATTGCAATTGGAAAAAGAGGAGAATTAACAGCATTCATCGGTATACAAGCATCATATAACCACATAGCAATAGCTAAATCTGTATCATGTACTCTTTCTTTACTTTGCCAAACAGATTTAATCGAAGGCTGAGTAGCATCATGTATACCTGTTTTGAAATATGACCGTGTGTTGTCGGATGTTGAAGAAGCTTTCCTTTTACCAAAACTTTCTTTACTTCTTTGTGTGCTACCCATCTCATCTTCTTGAACTAACCCACCACGAGACGCCTCTTTTGATTTTTGCGTACTCTCTTCGAAATTATTTTTCATGAGACACCTGGTATCCGCGGGAACCTTTAAACATGGTGCAACATTTCCTTTAATTCCACCAAGGTGTTGTTTCATACGGTTAATGCCACCTCCACGAAATGTCTTGGCGCAAAATGTACAAGTAAATGTCCTTTTTCCCGCTTCATCTCGACCTTCGGTAACAAATTTCCACGTGATATCCTTCTTCATACGAACATTTGATTGGGCGGTCGACTCGGAATGGGGTTCAGTCGGTTCAGATTGATTTTCGTCTAGCGAATTCATGTTCTACAAAATGAACACAACAATAAGAACAAATACTTACTGTTATGGACAAAAATACAAGAACAAATACTTCATAACGATCTTAAATATCATATATTATTTAAAATAATAGATAAGGGATATAATCAAAGATGTATCTGTCATAACGATCTTAAACTCTAATAAACGTATCAGAATCAAAGATTCAGAATCAAAGATTCAGAATCAAAGACTCGAACAGATTCAGAATCAAATGACTCGAACAGATTCAGAATCAAAGATGTATACAAAGACTCAGAATCAAAGACTCGAACAGCTTTCTCCTCTGTTTCCCACTATGGTTGTGGCTTTTACAAATGACTCGAACAGATTCAGAATCAAAGATGTGTATACAAACTACAAAGTATAGACAATCCAATGATCAAATATATATGTATACAAAGTATAGAAACAGAGCATTCATCAATCATCATAGTAAATGACTAAATGACTAAATATATATGTATACAAAGTATAGAAACAAAGCATTCATCAATCATACAAAGTATAGAAACAGAGCATTCATCATTCATCAATCATCAAATATATATGTATACAAAGTATAGAAACAGAGCATTCATCAATCATCATAGATGCTGATTCATGATACCTTCAATGAAATAAAAGATCGATGATGATGATCAAACTTCAAAGATTAAAGGATAATGATGATGGATTATAAATTATGTCTTTGGTGGCTGTAAAAAAAAAAAATACAGAGGAAAACAAACAGACGTAGGGTTATCAATTATCATCTCATATTTATCTCATTTGAAGTTCAAAGGTTTGAAAAAAAAAAAAAAAAAAATAGTCCGGTCCGGTCCGGTCCAACTACGCCGGTTCCCGGTCCGACCTCCCGGTTCCCGGTTGAACCTCCGGCCCAATTGCAAGTCCGGTCTTTATACGCGAACCGGCCCGCCACACTCTCCGGACCCCGGTCCGACCGGTCCGACCGGCCGGTCCGGTCCGGGTCTGAAAACCATGGGTAAAACATTCACCACTTTTCCCTGTTTCGGTACAAACAACAACCTTCAACCATTCGAGATCCATGCAACCTTCAACCTTTCTTCAATTGATTCTAGATCCATACAATTTCTACATATTCAAGTATGTTCTTGCTAATCTTTTAAATCATATCAAGTATGATCCAATCAAATCCACATGTTTCTCAAGTTTTCACCGATCAAGTCGTCTTTTATAATAATCGATGATTTATGATTACAAAATATTAATCGATCCAACTTTAGCCTCCATTAATTTGATTATTCGTTGTTTGTTGAGGTGATTTATGTGATTGGATTGTAGATTTTTTTTTTTGAACTTGATGTAATTTATCTCTATTTATAGTGATTCAGTTATCTTATATTTGATCTTAGTTTATAACATATTGTTGTTTTGCTAGCAAACTTTGAAGGTTAAAATTTGTTTCATTCGTGCTGTGATTTAGTCATTTAGAATTGTTTTGTGTTGTTTATCTTTGTGTAATTCGATTTTGAGATGGGGCACTCTGCAACTGTTTATTGTAGAATAATGTATCATATTATTTTTTAATTTTTCTGATATATATGTTTTTGTAGAAGTCGAAGACGGCTAGAAATGCTAGAATGGGTGATGTAGTTGTGACTGAATAAATCGATGAAGAAAATGGTTTAGTTGATTAAGTTGTGGCTGAAGAATCAATCTTTGAGCAGATTCATGATGATCTTGATGAAGTTCAAGAAAATAGTTTGAATGTTGATGAAGGATTTGTGGCTAAATCAGAAGTTGTGACTGAAGAAAAGTTTGAAGTTCAAGAAACAAAATCAGAAGCTAAATCAGAAATGGTGCAAAATGATGTTGGAACAGTTCCGAATGTTGCAGATTCGAGTTCTTTTTGGACACAACTAATCACCACAGTCTACGTGGCTGCTTTATCCATGGTGGCAATGGTTGTTTCAAATGTTTTCTACATGCAGAAAAAGAGATCAAATGCGTTGAAAACAGCCAAAATTTGTGTTAACGACGACAATATGCCAAAAGAATCAGGTTCTTCAAAAAACATTAGTGTGCAGAAAAGTAAGAAGAAGAAAACTAACAAAAGAGAGTCATTGGCTTCCTCACATCAGAGTTCTCAACGTGTGAATCACTTGGAAGCATCACTACATTTGAAAGAATCGCGATGAAACATGTGAGACAAATCTAGTTTGTGAATCTTATTTGGCTGACTTGTGTTTGTATTTATGTTGTTAGAACTTAATCGTGTTTGTTTGATTTTGCAGAAAGATGAAGTGATGCTTACACCGATTCAGAGATCAAGCCAGCTCCTGAAAAACCAAGCCATTTGTTCTTGATTGATCATCTTTAGTTGTTGTTGCACCGGTCTTTGAGTGCTTGAATAGGTTTCTAACTTAGTTTGTGTTTAGATTGATTGATAGAATTGGCGACATTTAATTCTGGTATTAGATGTTTGTTTTTTTGGTTGAATAGATTTCTAATTCCTAATGGAGCCATTAGGTTGTTTGAATGTTATTTTAAGCATTACTAATGGCACATGGTGTTTACTTATTACCACCGGCATTGAAGAAATTTTGGGCCGAACAACTAAGGCATTAAAATAGACAAAGCAAATCCGACGACGGGTTGGTTAGGTTGGACAAACCAGCTAGAATTTCACAACCAGCTGAGTTTTCATGGTTTGTTGGTTCAGTTCCAATGTTTGTACACTAAAATTCCCAACTCAAACCTTCATTTGCATATATTGTTTGCACACTAAAATTGCCAACTCAAACCTTCATTTTCGTAGATTCTTTGCAAATTAAATTTGGGTTTTTTTTTCTTTTCATTATCAGATTTATTTGTGTAAGTGTCTGATTTACACATGCGTAAGTATCTGTTTTACACATGTGTAATCATAAAAACAAAAGTTGTAATTATTGAAATATCCTAGACATGGTAACATAGAAACAATTCATAATCGATTATATCATCTATTTTTTTTTCATTTTTGTCTCTCTCATGTCACTTATTTCTTTGTGTTTTACATATGTATGAGTTGTTCCTTGTCACTTATTTCTTTTTGTTTTACACATTGGCAGCTTTAATTACATGGGCATCTTCAATGTCCCCTATTTGTTTCTATTTTACATATGTGTAGCAGTATTACACAAGTGTAAATTGTTAATTACCACATATTTGGTCCGTTTTACCTATTTGTAGATGATTTACACATGTGTAAACTGGTCACTATCACTTATTAGTATGACATTGAAGTTTTATTCTGATGTTTAATTT
Organism: Ambrosia trifida; assembly: GCA_028751855.1. NCBI lineage: Eukaryota > Viridiplantae > Streptophyta > Magnoliopsida > Asterales > Asteraceae > Ambrosia > Ambrosia trifida. The sequence continues at coordinate 11,029,062 of CM054131.1, forward strand.
TGCAGTTTTTAATTTTTATTTTTTACAATTTCAGTGTTCTAATATTATGTGTTGCGGTTTGTTTCCAATTGTTTGTTTTACACATGTGTAAGTGCCTGTTTTACACATGTGTAAGTTACTCACTGCCTGTTTTTTTTGTTTCTGTATTATACATTTTGCTGTTGTGTTACACATGTGTAAGTGTGTAGCTTTTTTCAATTGTCTATCTTACACATGTGTAAATTGCTTACCGCCACTTATTTTGTTTTATGTATTATACATTTTATGTTGTTTTACACATGTGTAAATGTCGAGCTTTTTCCTATTGTCTGTCTTACACATGTGTAAGTGCCTAGTTTTGTTCAATTGTCTGTCTTACACATGTGTAAATTGCTACTACCAACTTTTTGTGTTTCTGTATTATACATTTGCTGCTGTTTTACACATGTGTAAGTGCCTAGTTTTGTTCAATTGTCTGTCTTACACGTGTTAATTGCTCGCTCACTATCACTTTTTTTTGCTTCTGTATTATACATTTTGCTGTTGTTCTACACATGTGTATAGTGTTTTTTTTTTCAAGTGTCCGTCTTACACGTGTGTAAATTGCTTACCGTCACTTATTTTGTTTCATGTATTATACATGTTCTGCTATTTTACACATGTGTAAACCATTTTTTATACAAGGATAGCATTCAACCGCATATCAAAAGTACAAAATATCATTCAACCATATATCAAAAGTATTCAGTTTCCTATCAAGTCATATAAATCCTTCGAGGTATCTACCCATGATTACATGAAAACAAGTTATAACAATTCATAATACGCAAAACAAGTCTAAATTCAACATATCAACTACTCTAGATCACACTTTGTTGATTCATTCACAGTTCTTTGAACAAATTTCCTTGTAGGTTTCCATGTGTCGCATCAGGAACACGCCACATTCATAGTTCTTTGAACAAATTTCCTTGCTTTTCTCTATTTTGATACCACATTCACGCTTTCTCGATGGATATTTGCCTTTGATAGCTTATAGCAAAAGCGAACTAGCAAACAAAATAAGCAGGATACACTAATCACTGTTTCAAACCAATCCGCTTCAAACAAAACCTGACCGATTCAAAGCAAGCTAACGATGAGACAAAAAAATAATAAAACAAAATTTCAACCAAAAAACAAAGTCATAACAGAATCAATGATCCAGAAATATCTATAGGTCTAAACAAAACAATATTTAAAATGATGAAAAAACCTCAATCGTTATGTAACCAACAGTGTTCAAAATTGTTTTGTAATGTAGTTTATTACACATAAAAAAAACAAACAGTGTTTAAAATCGTTGTGTAACAATGAAAAAACTTCAATTGATTAAAAGAAGATTATAGTCAGAATAATGATTCAGTAGATCTACGTCGGAAGAATATAGTCAGAATAATGATTCCTTGATCTACGATCGTTTACATCGATCAGGGTTTTGATGAAGTTTGGGGTTTTTATAGAGAGGGTTTGTTATCACAGAGACTGTTTGGGAGAGATGGTATTGGGGTTTGTTATGATTTGGTATTTTACAAATTTGCCCTTTTCTCATTGTTTCTATTCATTTAATCCCCATTTAATCTTAGCCCTTAATTATAATGATCAAGGGATGAAAATTGTTCTTAGTGTCCTCACAAATTTCCTTGTTCTCAAGATAACCCTCCCCTATATATATATATAGGGGAAAGTTAATTTGAGAACACCTATATTTCGTGCGAACCGTGAGAACGGCATCTAAAACCATTCAAATTCAAAATTTCTTTTACACTTGTCTTTATTACTAAAAGACAATCCCAAAAACACAATTTACGCGTAAAAATTCAAATGTATACGAAAATAATTTGTTTTTACACATGTGTAAATTTACTGTTTATACATGTGTAAACTGTTTCATTTACACATGTGTAAAAAGTTAACTTGAAAGTGTTTTTGCAAGAGAAGGTGAATTATTTGGAAAGAAAATTCATTTATTAATGTTGTATTATGATTATAATGAGGTTTGCATTAAAAAAATTGATTTTGATTGATTTTTTTACTTGTTCTCACGGTTCTCACAATATTTAGCGTTCTCAAGATAACCCTCCCCTATATATATATAGGGTATGGTTCAAATAGGAACCACACCTTAAGTAGGAACCATAGGAACCACTTTATAGCCATTGATCTCTAATGACATGATTGTAACTAATTAGAAGATTAATTAATTGTTTATTTTAATGTAAGGGTATTATGGACTTTTGGTCTTCCACAAAATTAGGTAGGTTATCATAACACATAATTTAAATTGATTATACCATAAATACCTCCTAAAAACCCTCTCCTTCTCCATTTACTGATTTAGGGATAATATTAAAAAAAATTGGATCCTGCAAAACGTAATTATCACGTCAAAAAAAATGAGATGCTTTATTATTATCAAATGCCTATACACTAGTGTATATTATACGTTGGTGTATATTACGTAAAGAGAATGAGAGACATAACCGCTATAAGGATAAACAAAGCCAAATGCCTATACACAAGTGTAAATATATATTGGTGTATATGTGTGTCCAAATTATCAGTTTCTTTTTTTGTTAATGTGAACACATGTATATAATTTGGACACACATATATAATGGTGTATATCTTTGTCGAAATGTAAATTAAATACATCAGTGTACACCATAATAGATGTTGAGGCTTCTTCCTTTTTGTATATGAACGAAATATACATTGGCGTATATTCTTTTTTTTCCCATCTTATCAATGACTATAATTTGGACACAAATATACATTGGTGTATATCTGGGCTGGAACCTATATGAAACTAAATACACCTATATCTTTATCGAAATGTAAGTTAAATACATCAGTGTACACCATAATAGACGTTGAGGTTTCTTCCTTTTTGTATATGAACGAAATATACATTGGTGTATATCTGCACTAGAACCTATATGAAACTGAATACACCTGTGTATACGATCAAACAAACCCTTTGCCCATTGACACGAACGTTTAATCGGACAATAAAAATATAATATAACAAATTATTGTGATATTCCAATTAAAAAGAAAAAAGAAAAGATACACATGAATGAATTAAGAATAAAAAAGATGGAAAAGAAAAGAACTTATACAACTGGAGAAAAAATGAATTAAGAACTAAAAAAATGGAAAAGAAAATAACTTATACATGTTTTTAGGGCAAATGACGCCATTGGTTGTTGTCCCTTTTCCACCGCCTTTGATTTGTAAAAGCAAAACGGTTCATTATGTCTTGCTGCACAAACCCGAGATCTGAAGGCGAAAAAAACACACCTCTGACTAACGCATTCTCAAACCACTCTGTAAATCGGAGCCCTTGTTAGTGTTTTGTTGATTTGTATGTAAGCTTTGTGTTGATTTCGAAAAAGACGATGAGGTTTGATGAAGATGAGTTTTGTGTTGATTTTGAAAGAGATAAGGAGGATGATGATGAGAGACGATGAGGTTTGAACGAGGATAAGTTTCTCTGTGCTGGTTTTGAAAAAGATGGGAATGATGATGATTAATGAAGATGAACACCTGTTAAAGAAAAATAATAAACAAACTTTCGTGAAATGGAGAAGATAATGGGCATTCTAATTTAGTGTTTCCTTAAAACTCTCAATCATATTTGAGTAAATTTAGTAACTGCTTTGAATATTAATTCTAATTATAATAAAAAGATAATTATTTAAAGGTATATTTACATCAATACCCATTAGATCAAAACCAAAGATGGATGGCTAAGATTGGTTCCTAAGGTTCTTAACTAGGGTAGTGGTTCCTATTTGATCTCAATCCTATATATATATATATATATATATATATATATATATAGATAAGTCTCCTAGTAAATTGACATATATTTTTTTGTAAGTTAAATATATATATATATATAGGGGAAAGTTAATTTGAGAACACCTATATTTCGTGCGAACCGCAAGAACGGCATCTAAAACCATTCAAATTAAAATTTTCTTTTTACACTTATCTTTATTACTAAAATACAATCCCAAAAACACAATTTATGCATAAAAATTCAAACGAATACGAAAATAATTTGTTTTTACACATGTGTAAATTTACTGTTTATACATGTGCAAACTGTTTCATTTACACATGTGTAAAAAGTTAATTTGAAAGTGTTTTTGCAAGAAAAAATGAATTATTTGGAAAGAAAATTCATTTATTAATGTTGTATTTTGATTATAATGAGGTTTGTATTAAAAAAAATTGATTTTGATGGATTTTTTTACTTGTTCTCACGGTTCTCACAATATTTATCGTTCTCAAGATAACCCTCCCCTATATATATATATATATATATATATATATATATATATATATATATGTATATATAGGGAAACTATAAATTGAAAACCCACTCGAGTTAAGAAAACTTTGAAAACCATGGAAAAACCATCTAAAAATGTTTTTTTTTGAAAAAAATACACAAGGTAACAGCGATATTTTAAAAAATAAATAAATAAAGTTTGCGTTGTTACACATGTAACAGAGCTCTGTTAAATGTGTAACAACGCAAACTTTTGTTTATTTTTTTTTTAAAATATTCGTTCGGCGCTTTTTTTATTTTTTTGGCCCAAAACGCTTAAAAACATGTATGTTACCTTGTGTATTTTTTTTCAAAAAAAAAAAAAAAAAACCTTTTTTAGATGGTTTTTTGACGAGTTTTCAAAGTTTTCTTAACTCGAGTGGGTTTTCAATTTATCCATCCCCTATATAGGATTTGGATCATTTGAGAACCACCATTTAGAGAGAGAACCAAAGAACCAGTGTGAACAGGTGACATTTTTGTAAATATGGAGGGTGTCTACAAAAACCCCTCCATCAAAAAATAAAAAAAATAAAAATAATTATATAACATAAATAAATAAAAAAATAAAAAAAGTTAAAACACCAAAATGGTTATTTTGCATTATTAATTCGATAAAAAAATAAAAAAAAATGGTTGTTGTGACGTCATATGACGTCATCCCTGATGCACATGTGCATTTCACTGTTATATATAGAGAATACACTGTATGCACATGTGCATTTCACTATTAAATTACACTTTTGAATAAATTGTCAATTACCATACTTAAATGATTATTAAATGGACGCAATACAAATATATAAGGGGTCACAAATTCTATTCAACGATCATTAAATGGACGCAAAGTGAGCCATAAAATACACTCAAACTCGTCAAGTGTTTAGTCATGCATATTATAACATAAATTGAAAATAAAACATGTGTATGATAACAAACATGAATAAACTTAAAACACCTTTATATAAGACCTATAAAATAAGAAACGTGTGCTGCATGCACATGTGCATTACACTAATATTGTTAGATTTTTTTAGTGGTTTAACTTTTCGGGCATACATATATGCATACATCATCCTTCAAATAACAAAGTTTTTATACCAATTTGCTTTTATCATACAACTACATGTAGTCTCTACCAAACGTATTAACTCAATAAAACAAACGACAACAAAAAAATATCTGTATTACAAACCAACTATGTTAACCACCTACATAAAAAATTCTAATTATCTCACAACCTCACGTTCATCAACATAACAAAATGTTAAACCAAACATACATTGCACAAAATGTTATACAAACTTCTTTGTTTGTTTGACAATTTCCTTATCCCTAACCAAAGTTGATGTGATGTAACGTGTGTTTGTTTCAAACGCCAATGTGCTTTTTTCATAACCCTCTTTTGAGTTGACTTCATTACCACCGTTTTAACACGCTTTGATGTTTTTTTCTTTATTGCACTTGCATCTGCACACACATTTGTCATAAAACACAATATATCACATTCATCCATAATTATGCACATGTGCATAATCAACAATATATGTTAAATATTGCGCAAATCAACATACCATCATTATTCGCCGTTTCAATATGTTTCCGCTTGTTTGACCTCGTTTGAACCTTCCTTTTTAATTCCAAATCTGCACATAGGATAAACATCCATTACATTATTAGCTTCCGATTCTGGGATATCAAATGGAGTTCGATTAGTTTCTGCTATACAATAATTAATGAACATAACTAATAAACAGAATGAATTAACTACCAAGTACATCCGGACTAAACAAATAATACCAACCTGATTCAAATTTTTGATCAACAATCGTGTCACTATCTTCAATTGCATCCGGTAACCTTTTTGTTCCTTTATCCCTCGATTGTAATACAAATGTTACTTTCTTTGATTTTTCCCCATCTATTAGCTACAATCAATAAAAAACGCATAAGAAAACTGATATTTTGACTTGAATGCACATGTGCAACACCATTACTTTGTTAATTACAACAAAACACATGCAATTGTGCATTATTGTTACTAACTTACTTATACCAATATGTGCTATAACATTAATTTAAACATTATAAATTACGTTTTGCACATGTGCATTAACAATCTTAATGCACATGTTTTGACATTCAATTAACACTTAACCTATTTTGACCCTTAACACATAAGCTAACAGACCCTTTTCTCACCAAAACCCACCAACAACTATTAGCGTGTAGGACCAGCCCGACGCAAACTTAGTTATAGACTAGGCTAAAAGGCATTCTAATAACCTAATTCCCTATAACCATGGCTCTGATACCAATCTGTAACACCCCAACCGATGGCGGAAACATCGAGGTGTCACGTAGTGACGATTGTTCAATAGCTCATGGACTAAAGTGTAAATTTGAATACATTGATTTAAATAATTTATTACATTCAAATGAAATACAACGATTCTAACTGCCAACTAAATTGAAATACAATGAATCAAAATATAAATATAAATCCGAAAGCTTAAAGGATGCATCTCAAAACAACCTGAAACATGTACGAAAATAATTTGTCAACACAAAAATGTATTGGTGAGCATACCCTGTTTTAATATAAATAGTGAGAAAAGTGTTTAGCAATTCATGTGCGGTACCATTTGCAATTATGTAATAAGTAATATCCGTTCAAAACCAAACCTGAGAATAATGACTAACACATGACTAACCAACTGAATAATGAATTAACAAGACAATGACCAAGATTCTCTCAACAGAGTCTCAAGGGGGTATACCATAGTACTATTCATTGAAAAGCTAGGCCGCCCAGCGGTTAATGATTTTGACAAGTCATAGACACACCAATTAACATAAAGCAAACACACATGAGAATTGCATTAAGTATAAGAAATTGAAACTTGATTAATATATAGGTACATGAGTCACCCCAAAGTAGTAAAATAGTAAAAAGGGGAAAGATATACTCACCTTGCTTGGTGATGGACTTGTTAGAATCCAATAAGAATCAAAGGACTTATGCTTGAACCTAAGTAAGTTAAAAATGTTATTTTAAAATTATAGTGTTCATGCAAAACTATAATTCTTTATCTAACTATTTTATTATTATCACTATTATTCTTATACATTTCAATAATATTTGTGTTTTAACACTTTTGGTTTTCACCTAATGACATCGATCATAAAAACAACACTTCTTTTTTTTAAATAGTTCCATCGATTTTTGAAAGCTATCAATATATTTAAAAGTTCCAATATTTTGCAAAAATAGTTCAATTAATAATTAGTATAACTAATAACATAGACAAGAAAAAAAAATTAGTAAGTCTTATTTACTTATCTCATATAATAATATACATTAACCTTTTCATTTAAGGATTTTAACAACTAGAATAATATTTATAAAAACAAACTATTTTGAATTTAATTACTTCACACGTAAAGCATTAAAAAAAAATATAATTCCCAAAGTGACTAATTTTATCTTGAAGTTGAAGGAGTAATTCAAAACAATGTTTTTACTAACGGAAGTCGAACCGAATAGAATATTATTTAATATATATAATTTCATTAGGAAACTCATCTTCTTTGTTTCAAGTTTTCCATAGTACTGTAAATAATTTTCTTATACATTTACTTAATTATCCTAAATAATTAAGCATGGTAGAATCATACGGTATAGGGAAACAAAAGGATACCTTTAAAAGTGAGGAGAGATCGATGGCTTCTAAAACAAAGACTTAAAGCGCACGCCTAGAGTAGGATCTGAACTGTCACTCGAATTCTTAACCCGTTTGTACTAGAGGCTAATTGATTACTTATGAACCCTCAAAACTTGTTTACGAGATCGTCGCATGAGGAAATGGTTAGACGCATTTTCCTTTCGTAAGTTCAGTTGGGTTTCGGGTACATCGTAACCCTTGCTAGGGACTCGTGACAAACATGTAGCAACAAGGAAGCATGCGATTTTGAAATCGTTTTTTTTATAGCGAGGGCACTGTAACAAATGGAGTTCTTATATGATAGGTTGAGAGGTTGTTTGATTATTTTGAGTGAGTTTGGGTGCTTGGTTTGCGCATTGGTTCTTTTGTAGGGATGTTAAGAAGGTGACAAAGTTACAATGAGTATATAAAAAAAAACAATGGTAAGTAAGTTTGTAACTGCGGCAAAACTTTAAGGACATTAATCAATCATCATAAATTGTTATAAATTCCTATTAAATAATATTATTAAGACCACTTGAATAGTGAGACTACAAATAGTGATGTTTCATTTCTTATAAAATTGTTAATTTCCTTATTTATTGAAAATCAAAGAAACTAATTTATTTATACAATTTGACATACATGTTTACGATTATAATATGAAATGGAAAAATCAATTAAGTTCAAACCATCGACAATATTTAAATTATTCAAAATAACAATTAGCATAATTTTAAAGTTTCGAATTAGATTTTTTTTTTTAGTTTGCTCTAAAATTAAATTTGAAAACGACGAACTTACATGGACTATAATGGAAATATTTGAAGGGTTATTATTGTCAATTAGATAAAAGACGAGGGTGACGAATGTCACACTTAACCTATTTTGACCCTCAACCCATTTTGACCCGTATACTCAACCTGCCCAATCGGCCCATTTTTCCAAGACTAATTCTAAGCCATCATCAAATATCTCATTCAACTAACACTTAACGATTATGTCATCATCCTCAATCGCAACCTGTAGTTTTTTAACCTTTTCTCCATCGACTATAACACAAAAATTACCTTCTTCGACTTTTATCTCATCTTTAACTACAAATGGTAAACAACACATAAGAAAAACACAATTTCAATCTTAATGCACATGTGCATTAACGTTATTTTTTTCATTACCACATAACATATGCACATGTGGGTTAGAGCGAAATACCTTAATGATAACAAGATTTTAACCTTAATGCACATGTGCATTAACATTAATTTTATCATTACCTTATAAATTATGCACATATTTACTAAAGAAACAAACAAATAAATGAACATGAACACTCAAAGAAACGGATCTTTTTAGTCGTACTCGTTTATTAAAGAAACAAACATAAACGACTTTCCACCGAACGGTTTACTAAACGAGTTTGTGTGTATCAACAAGACACATGTCATATCTGCGTGTTTTCCAATACCACACATGATGTTTTCCACTTCCCGAATTACCCTTCTTTATCTCTTTTATCACATTCATTACCACTCTGTTAATCATCATCCTTTCAACTCTTCATTCAGTCCTTCTTCTTCTACTCACTCTCTCTAAAACACACACACACACGCATACTCTCTCTCTCTCTCTATTATCTTTCCCTGTCTAGGTTAATAATGTTGTCCAGCATGGTGACGGAGCAGCCGAAGGTGTACGGAGACGACTTCCTGGAACAAATTCTGGAGATTCCTAATTGCAACATGACTGGATGCTTACCTGTTAATACAACAGATTCTACTGCTTCTGAAACAGTTTCTGTTCGTCATCAGCAACCTGACTTTCCGTTAGGTTTGAGTTTAGATAACTCATAAGAACTTAATCTGCAGAATCATATAAAATATATATACTTGAAAATATTCAAATAAAACAATAGAAACTGATTTGTTGGATTAGGTCTTACCTTGTGAATCACCGGTAGTAAAAGGTAAAGCAGCACTTCCAGAAAACCAAGGCGATAACGACATATTATGATTCAGCAAAGCCGATTGCATATGGCTCATATCAAACAACTGCAGTTGAAGACACAGAATAGATCAATTGATATTACAACTGAAATTATACACGAACAACTTACCATACACGAATAAATCTGTTGTAGATCTGTAGATGGAGATATATATATATATATATATATATATAGATGGAGATATATATATATATATATAGAGAGAGAGAGAGAGATAGATAGATAGATAGATAGATCGAAGAGAGAGAGAGAAAGTTGTCTGAAAGTTTAGATGTGGAAGAATAAGAAGAATGTGAATTGAGAAGATGAATTAAGAATAAGAAGAGGGTTAGCATCTTTTTTTTTTAATTGGATATTTACAAAATTGTCCCATGTTCACATTGGTTCTCACAATAAAGTTGGTTCTCGTATGATCCCTACCCTATATATATATATATATATATATATATATAGGGGAAGGTTATCTTAAGAACGCTAAATATTGCGAGAACCGTGAGAACAAGTATAAAAATCAATCAAAATCAATTTTTTTAATACAAACCTTATTATAATCAAAATACAACATTAATAAATGAAATTTCTTTCCAAATAATTCATCTTTTCTTGCAAAAACACTTACAAATTAACTTTTTACACATGTATAAATGAAACAGTTTACACATGTATAAATAGTAAATTTACACATGTGTAAAAACAATTTATTTTTGTATACGTTTGAATTTTTACACGTAAATTGTGTTTTTGAGATTGTATTTTAGTAAGAGTTAATAGCCAAAATCCTCCCTAAGGTTTGGTCACTTTTGCCACTTCAGTTAAAAACCCGAACCTTTTACATCTGGGTCCTTCAGTTTTATTATTCTTGCAAAATTCTCCCTGACAAGGTTGGGGTTTTGGACTGAAGTGGCAAAAGTGACCAAACCTCAGGGACGAATTTAGCAAAACCCAAACATTTTCAGGGATGAATTTGGCAAAACAAAATAAAACTGAAGGACACAGATGTAAAAGGTTTAAGTTTTGGACTGAAGTGGCAAAAGTGACCAAACCTTATGGACGATTTTGGCTATTAACTCTTTTAGTAATAAAAATAAGTGTAAAAAGAAATTTTGAATTTAAATGGTTTTAGATGCCGTTCTCGCGGTTCGCACGAAATATATGTGTTCTCAAATTAACTTTTCCCTATATATATATATATATATATATATATATGGGGAGGATCATTTGAGAAGAATTTTAATTTGAGAAGAAAAAGAAGAAATCACATTAAATACTTTAACTCATTTCACATTAATTATCCAATTAATTACACACATCAAAATTAATCTTACACGCATTGAAATTATCATACTTTTATCCTATACATATCTAAATTATCATTAGGTTTATCATACACACGTAGAAATTCATCCTACACATACCGAAATTTATCTTTCACTATAAATTATCTTTGCATTAAAGATATACCGAAATTTTATTTATTTAACTAGTTTATGGGAGTTACAAAAACTTTAAAATTTATTTAATAATAAATACAACTATTAAATGAAAGATTTGTATTGGTTTAAATTTCTTCTTTTTCTTCCTACAAAAAAAATTATTTTCATTTGAACTTTCCACTATATATAGTTAACATTTTAAAAACTCAAGCATAGCCTTTTCATAAGTTAACATTTTAAAAAATTCACCATAAAAATAGCATTTTATTATCTTTAATTTGACTATATTATTGCTATATTACTTTTTTATAATTAGTTTTTTTAACATGTTTGTGTTTACTGCTGCGTCGGCACGCCTCTAGTATACACACACATTTCAACGAACATTAACCTTTATTTTATTGTTTTTTAAGTTTCTATTTCACCATTTTATACTATATAAAATAGCAGTTCGTGGAGACGTAGGATTAAGGTAAAAGACTTTTAGGAGATGGTACAGTTTGTGCCTTAGCCAGGTTGTCGGGGTTTAGATTTTCCCTACGTCGTAGTTTGGCTGTAATCACCGTGTTTTTATATTTATGTGTTGCCTCTTGATGTGTTATCCCTTTCTGTTTCTTTATCAGTTTCTTTCACTCTCTGTAGTTATTTTATTTAAGTATTACTATCGTTGTTGTTGTTGTTGTTGCTTTTATTGTTGGGTGGATGTCTATTTATATCTTTTAATAACCTTGGAGCCGAGGGTCTTTTTGGAAGCAACCTCTCTATTCTTAGGGATAGAGGTAAGGCTTGCCTACATCCCACCATCCCCAGACCTTGCTAATAGCTTTGCTATCTGTGAGATTTTACTGGGTATGGTTGTTGTTGTAAATTTTATATGATAACTTATGTTTTTTAACTTAAAAAAACTAATTATGTGATTGTATTTATTTTAATTTTCCACTTTCCGAAATAAATGTTATTGAAAATGGAGTTATATTCAAAATCGAGTATCTTTTTGGTATCTTAAACTTTATGGTGTAGCGAGTATTGATACCAGTATACATTGAACGTACCGAGTACCAGAACCATAATGAACTGAATGAATGTTGTTAGAACAACATCAGTACCCGTGTCGATATACTTTTTATGGTTTTCGATCGGTGTAGTAATGAACCAAACCGATAAAACAACATTGTACCGGTATCGATATTCGTTGTTATAGTTTTTAATCATACTTTATCATTTTTTGGCATATTACGACTTTATTTTTCGTTGATATTCTTTTTATGATTTTGTGATATGCTTTTGGTATTATTTTTTGGATTATATGATGATCGATAAACGTAGAATTCGTCGGGCTGGCATGGCTTTTTCCATGTTGCTGCCTCCAGCTATGAATTTATATATTCCATAGACTTTGACATTAAATTTCAACCCCTTTATATTATTATAATATAATTAGATATTCAACATGTTGAAATTAACAAATGCTTTTATAACCTATGAAAGACGGTCTCGATGGACCAATTAGAAAACAAAAAAGGAAAAAATAATACCTAGTAAAAAAAAAAGAAGTTATAGGAAGACTATTAATAGAGTCTGATTGAACTCACACAAGAGACATTGAAATTGTCTAATTGAACCATACGATCTTAGTTTTACGTTTTTGGTTTGTTGGATTTTTAGCTTCTAGTTTTTAGAATTTGTGTTATATTATTGTGTCTCTTATGTTGCATTTTATCTTTTCTTTATTTTTTTCAATGTGTCATTTTTATGATTCATTGTCTTTTTTCTTCGGCGTTGTGTCATATTTATTGACATTGTGTTATATTTCGTGACTCATTGTGTTATATTTCGTGATCAATTGTGTTTTTTATATCATTCTCACCCTTCTCATGTTTGTTACACTTTGTAAGATAGCTTGACCCTACGATAATAAACTAAAAACGAAACTTGAAATAGTATTCCTATATCCCATAAATAAGATTTTATAAGATTTTTTTATACATTTTTTTATAAATCATAATCGTTGGTTTCCGGTTCGACCGACCAGTCCAGTCAACTTGCAACTACACCTTGTCACAAGATTTAAATATGCTGATGTATAAACAAGCATCAAATGTAAAAGTAAAAAAACAAAACAAAACATACATGTCTTTTTTTTTTAACGGCAAATTTTTATACCACCTTATTTCCACCTAACCTTACATTTGCAAGGATTTGAATGAACAACCTTACATTTATAAGGAGGGACACCATACCAGTAGACCAAGAGGTCATGAGTCATACATGTCATGTCTTGTTAGTTATCATTTATCAAAGAAAATAAATCTATTTCCTACTTGTTTGTTGACCAGGACAAGTGGCCAGTTTAGTTTTATCTTCTCTCTTCTATTCTCTTGTCTCTTCAAGTCAATACCCTTTTAATAAATCTCTCTCATAAAATCCCCAAAAATGTTGTCAATTCAAAAGGAGAGTTTGATCATGTCAAGTGCTCATCTTCTTTGCATTCCATCATAATTACATGTTTGTTGGTTGGGTTGTTTTCAGGTCAGCTACTTTTACAATTCTTTCCATTATTATTATTGTCTTTGATTAATATTGCTGTTGACTTCCAAGTCTTCCTATTTTTTTTTTAGTGTTCCAATCAGAAACAAAGAGTTGCATTTAGGATTAGTTCTAGAGACTAAGACTGTCTATTTGTGAACATTTAGAATGCAACTATGCCCTTTTATAGCAAACTTAGAATCATGGTTGCAAAAGTCGCTAGGCGCTCCCTAGTCGGAGTCGGGAGTACTCGGGGAGTTCTCGGCCTAGTCGGAGAGTACCCGGGGAGTACTCGGCCTAGGCGTAGAGTACTCGGTCCTCGGCAACCTACCTTGTAGCGATTACTCGGGGAGTACTCGGCCTTCGAGACCTTGTTTCAACAGAGCTTAGAATTATGTTTAGTTAGCAACTGCCAATGATCTCCGGCCCAGCTGGTTTGAGGTGGGAGGGTTCCCGCCCGGGGTTGGTTACATGTTCGATTCTCGTCCATCGAAAAATCATACCCATTAAATTAAGGTTGAAAGGGCCGACGTGTGGGAGGACTCGAACTTGTGACCCGGAGGTTGTTAGGACTAGGATTTCACCATTGAACTACGCCTTTCAAAAAAAGTTAGCAACTTAGGAATTATAGCAAAATTTAGAATTCTGTTTTATTAGCAATTATAGCAAAATTTAGAATTAAGTTTAAGTAGCAATTATAGCATAAGATAAAGGAGGGGAGATTGAGATGGTTTGGATTTGTCATATGTGAAGAGGAGGCTGACGTTGATGTCGGTTAGAGCGGTAGAAACGCTCATTGTGGTAGGGAAGAGGAGTAGAGGCAGGCCCAAAATGATTTCGGATGAGCGGGTTAGTCAAGATTTGTTAGAGTTGCACCTCTATGAGAACATGAGTATGCAAGGTTTCCAGGATAGGAGCTCGTGGAGGCGTAGAATTAAGATTCAGGACCTTCTTTTTTTTTTTTTTTGGGGGGGGGGGGTATGATTTGCCTACATCCCGCCCTTCCCAGACTCTACCAATAGCAAGATGGGATTTACTGAGTATGGTTGTTGTTGCTGTTGTCGTTGTAGGTGTGTAGCATAACCAACAAATTTGTTTAATTAGGTTAATCATGTTTTGTAGCATGATCGAAATCCATTCTTCAAATCTGCAAATATTTGCGCTGAATACACCATAACACACTTTATAAACTACATTCTCAGGTCGCCGTTCGTATCCTAACGGGATGGCATCACGAGAGTATGAGGGTATTAGGCTGAGTCAACCAGCAATACACAAGGATACATAATGATCCCAGCTATATCACATTGGTAGCATTTATTTATAATAACTGCGCTGCAATGGAACTAATCACAAGCTCTTCTTCAGTAGCAGCTTCAGAGTGCATCTCTCAGACTATAGATATAATTAGCGAACTAGCCTTTGAAGCTAAGAAAGTTTTTGTAGAGAAGGAGAGTTTTGCGGAACTTACTTCATACGTCGATAGAATTGTTCCTCTTTTAAAAGAGTTGAACAAAAAAGATACGAGTGATGTTGAGAATAGTTTTGTTGAGGTTCTGAATCAACAAGTCAAAATCGCTAAACGATTGACTGCTGAATGCAGTCAGAAGAATAGAGTGTATCTTTTAATAAATAGCCGGACGATCACGAAACGCATAAGGGAAATTACAAGGGAAATTAGCCGAGCGTTAAGTTTAATTCCTTTTTCCCAATTAGGAATTTCGGCAAGCATGAAACAGGATCTTGGTCAACTATGTGATGTGATGCAGTCTGTAGAGTTTAAAACCGCTATAGCGGATGAAATGATTTTGGAGAAAATAGAGTCGGGAATTCAGGAAAGGAATGTAGATCGCTCATACGCCAACAATTTACTAGTTTCCATTGCGCAAGTTCTTGGAATATCGACTGAACGGTCTTCGTTAAAGAAAGAGTTTGAAGATTTTAAGAGCGAGATAGAAAATGCACAGATGAGGAAAGATCAAGCTGAAGCAATTCAAATGGATCAAATAATCGCTTTACTGGAACGAGCAGATGCAACGTGTTCTCCTGAAGAAAAAGAGAGAAAATATATGACGAAGCGGACGTCATTGGGAAGTCAACCGTTAGAACCACTTCAGTCGTTTTACTGTCCAATTACCCGAGAAGTTATGGTGGACCCTGTTGAAACGGCTTCTGGTCACACGTTTGAAAGAGCCGCCATTGAGAAATGGTTGGCTGATGGGAGTAACTTCTGTCCTTTAACCATGACCCCTTTGGATAGATCATCATTACGGCCTAATAAGACATTAAAGCAATCGATCGAGGAATGGAAGGATAGAAACACCATGATCACAATTGCTTCAATAAAACCAAAACTCTCGAAGCCATTGGCAGAAAATGAGGACGAAGTGATTAGTTCTTTGGAGGAGTTGCAAAAGTTAACGGAAGAAAGAGTTGTGCACCGGGAATGGATAGTTTTGGAGAATTACATTCCTACCCTTGTGGAATTACTTGGTGGTAAAAGCCGAGAGATAAGGACTCGCACACTTGTCTTACTTTGCATTTTGGCAAAGGATAGTGATGATGCAAAGGTACGTATACTTTATTTGCGTTGTTTATTAATTGCATAAAAAGTTGCCAACTTTGGTCAGTTTTTGTTATGGGTATTTACCTAACATAACCGGTTTTCAGGCGCCATGGTTTTGACATGTTTGCGCATCTGATTACCTAAAATTTTAGTCTTTGAATGTTGGCTACCCTGGGTTTTAAAAAGCGCGCCTAGGCGCGAGGCGCATCAAGGCGCAGCCAAGGGCGCCTCAGGGATCTGCGCCTACCCATTTTCCCAGAAGCCCAAGAAAAGCACAAATTTTGACTTATTTTTCGTCGCTTTTGGCCCTGAGGCGCGCGCCTCTCATACACCATGCATTTTTATGCATAAAAATGTTGTACCTTGGTGTTTTTGGCATGTACACATAGGTAAAATCATATAAAAACCTTATTTATAGCTATATCTTGGTTAAATGAAGCTAAAAACCTACGGGATATATATGAGATATATAAAAAATTATATAAATAGTGCGCGCTTCGGGTACGAAAAGCCCACCGCTTTTGCGCTTCGCGCAATGCACTTAGACCTCATCGCTTTTGTGCGCCTAGCGCTTTTTAAACCCAAGTCAGGCTACCTTTAATCAAAGTTTTGATACTTTGATCAGTTTTCTGGTAAAAAAAGGTTTTGTATCTAGAATAGGATTGCAAAAGTTTTTGCTGCTTTGTATCTTCTTATTTTGTGTTTATTTTCTTCTCATACTCAAAGCTTATTTTAGGATAGGATTGCAAAAGTCAATGGTGTGATTGAATCTATAGTTCGGTCACTTGGGCGTCGACTTTCTGAAGGAAAACTGGCCGTTGAATTATTATTGGAATTGTCACAAAATGAGACTTTGAAAAATTGCATTGGGATGGTTCAGGGATGCATACTACTTTTAGTGACCATGTCCAACAGCGAGGATACTCAAGCTGCGACACGGGCACGTGAACTTTTGGCTCAACTTTCCTTTTCTGATCAAAATGTCATCCAGATGGCAAAGGCTAATTATTTTACACATCTGCTTCATCGACTCTCTTCAGGTTATTTCTGTAAACAAGATACTATTTTATATCAAATTTATTACATTCCATGTGGTTTCGACCCATTTACTTATGAGTGGTTTGATTTTTGGTATTTTTTTTGCTCTCAAATGGTTGTAAGTCCCCAAAAGTCTATTTATACAGACGATAAACATTAAAACCATGATTGTATTTAACGTAAAATGGACAGAAAACGTTCACGGGTCAGCGGCCAAGTTGACTTGGCCCGGTCTCTTTTGACCATTACTAAAAAGGCATGTTTTTGATGGCAGGATCAGAAGAAGTGAAGATGCGCATGGTGACAACATTGGCAGAAATGGAATTAACCGACCACAACAAATCTTCTTTGTTTGAAAACGGTGCACTTGATTCACTTCTTCACTTGGTCTCACAAGGAGACCCAAGGATGAAAGAAACAGCAGCTAAAGCACTTCGGAACCTCTCAAGCTTACCTAAAAACAGCATACAAATGATAAGACATGGTTCAGTGAACCCGTTGGTCAATCTTCTCTACAATCACACATCATCACACTGTTTACAGGATGAGTTGGCAGCCGTAATCATGCATCTTGCCATGTCAACCATGTCACAAAATTATAATGAACCACCTGTTTCATTATTTGAATCTGACGGAGATATTGATACCCTTTTTTCTTTCATCGTTGTTTGTACTAGACCGTTGGTGCAAGAATGTTTGCTTCGTTCTTTTTACGCCATGTGTCACTCTCCTTTAGCTGTTGCAGTGAAAACAAAGTTGAGACAGGTAAAATCTTTATTCCGATAACTTCACTTTTGATTTTCTGTTAATTGCATAAAAGGTAACAACGGTCCCATTTACTTTAATTTTTGTTCCGTAATTTTTCAGAATCCAGAAAACGTAAAATCGTTGGCGCGTTTGTGTGATGATGAAAGCCAGAAAGTGAGATCAAATGCTGTCAAGTTATTCTGTTGTTTATCAGAAGATGGTGACGACAAAGAGATTATAGACCGCATTGGGCTTAACTCAATCCCGACACTGATAAAAATAATAAAATCTCCCCTTGACGAAGAGGAGATTTCTTCTGCAATGGGTGTGCTTTCAAACCTGACTCAGTCATCTCAACTAACCGAGGCACTATTAAACGCAGAGGGACTTCCTGTTATTTCCACATGTCTTCGTGACGGAATGCAGAACAGGCCACACAAGAAGCAGTTAATCGAGAATACAGTCGGTTCACTGTGTCATTTCACCATCCCCACAAACCGGAATTCACAGAAGAAAGTAGCCGAGTCCGGTGTCATTCCCTTATTGGTCCAGTTGTTAGAGCTAGGAACAAGTTTGACCAAAAGAAAAGCATCCATTGCTCTTGGTCAACTTTCTAAAAATTCATTCGAGTTAACTCACTCAATCCCGAGATCCTTGGGGGGAATATTCAAATGCTTCTCGTCTCAATCTGAATCAGCGTGCCCTGTTCATCAAGGAATCTGTACAGTTGAAACGTCGTTTTGTTTAGTGGAAGCCGATGCAGTCTCACCCTTAGTGAGACTTCTAGGAGATTCCGATTTAAACGTCTGTGAAGCTTCTTTAGATGCATTGTTGACTTTAATTGAAGCCGAAAGACTACCAAACGGGTCTAAAGTTCTTGCTGAAGCTAATGCCATACATCCGATTATAAAACTACTGAACTGTCCTTCTTCAAGTTTGCAGGAAAAGGTACTGAATGCGTTGGAGCGAATGTTCCGTTTGCTGGATTTGAAGCAAAAATATGGACATTTGGCTCAGATGCCTTTAGTTGATCTAACTCAAAGGGGAAACAACAGAACAAAGTCTTTGGCGGCCCGGATTCTCGGTCAGTTAAATGTGCTTCATGATCAATCATCTTATTTCTAGGAACTTAAGTTGATGTTTGTTAGGGTTATGGTTTGTATTATTATGATCAGTGGGTGGGTAGTAGATAGATGATCACTTATATACTGATTTTTAGTGAAATTCTTTTTACATTGATTTTGTACACAGCTAAGCCTTTGTATTATAATTGTATATGACATTATATAGTGTTACATAAAGTTTTCAGTTTCTTTTTAGCAAGAATTGTAACATTTTATTCTTCTTCAGATTATAAGTTAACATTATATATTTGTTTTCATGTCGAAGGCTACACGCGACGCTACACTACGAGGGTATGCTCGTCGTATGGTCATTGTAGAACAGGCAATTAATCCTTTTCCAATCCCTTTGAATTTCATTTAATTCATGTGAACCAAACGCACCCTAAGTCTATATTGAATGACTGTAGTCCACTAGTCCTAGAGTTGGAAACCTTTAAAAATACATATTTGTCAAAGCTTTTACCATTTCTCTAGTGTACGTTGGAATACCTCAAATATAATTCACAACATGATAATGGTGCATAGCATACTCTATATTAATAATCAATATAATGGTGTATATATATAAAATGGTGCACATTAACATATTAGTAAATGTAAACATCATACTCACCAATGATCAATTCACAAACACCACCTCAATGTAGACGTGTACAAATTGGGTTTTTTTAAAAACCGAAACCGGGTTTTTTCAAAACCGGTTTTTTTGTTAGGTTTTAAAACCGGTTTTTTTTAAAACCGGTTCGGGTATAAAACCGGTTTCTGGTTGAAAAAGTGTAATTATTAAAACCGGTTCGGGTCAGGGTTAAAACCGGGTTTTAAAAACCGGTTTATATTATCGATTTTAAAAACCGGTTTTTTTAACCGATAAAAAAAACCGGTAAAAAAACCGGGTCAGAAAGCTTGCTGCTGTTTTTTTGCTGCTGTCTGCTTGCTGCTGCTGCTGTTTTTTTTAATTTTTTTGCTGTTTTAATTTTTTTTTTCACTACAAACAAACTTCAAACCATGGATTAAGAAACTTATAAATTTAAACCTCCAAACCATTTCATTAACTACTAAAACATCCAAGTTAAACAATAAAAACATCCAAGTCATTAACTACTTAAAGTCTTAAACAAACTAAAAATTTAAACAACTTAAAGTCTTAAACATAAGCGAGCATATCTTCAATACATCATCCGTCTCTTGAGACTTGAATACATCAAACTTCTCTTGAAAACATCTTTAATCTTCGCCCGAACCCGAGTTGTTTCGAAGGTATTCATCAAGTTCGGCTTCTTCATCGGTCATTGGTTCAATCAAGGCCATATTCACCTCGTCCTCGTACAATTCGGCTTCGTACTCCAATTCTCCCTCAAGTGAGCGCTTATCTTGTACTCTTTCCGCCGCATCCAAGTAATCCTTTAAGCAAATAGACATCTCAACCGCCTTTGGAGTTAGCCTCGTTCTCCTTATCGATAAGACCCTGCCACTAGTAGAAAAAGCGGATTCCGAAGCTACCGTAGAAGCTTGGACACTTAGTAAATCTCGGGCCATGGCGGCTAGAATCGGAAATTGTTCTTCCTTTTCTTTCCACCAAGCCAACAAATCAAAGTTTTTAAATTGTTCGGGAGTGAGGTGTTGTAAAAAGTTTGTACCACTATATCTCCCGATTTCGCTACTTGGTGTGTTAGTAGCTTCATCTTGTTCACTTACATTCCATAAATGACTATAAAAAGCGAAATCGGAATCACTTGAATTCTCGTCCAAAGTGTTTCTCAATGCATCATGAATTTGTGAGCTTGAACCATACTTTGATTGATAAAAAGCATACATGGAATTAAGATGAGTGCTAAATTTACTTTTCAAAGATTGGCTAAAACATGGGTCTTCGGCACAATTTAAACCCAACTCGTCCGCAATTTTATCAATCATAGAATTAACGCCCCTTATGTTATAGCAAGGGTTTAAGGCGGCGGCACAAGAAAAAACCGGTGGTATCTCTCTAAAATATTTTTTAAGTTTTTCTTTCATTTGTGTTACCATATCCGAATAGGGATGCCCATATATACTTATCTTGCTTAGTTTAGATGTCATTAAAAATATTTTGTGAATTGCTAAAGGACTTGTGGGATAATAAACACCGGATAAAGCGGTTGTCGACGTTTTAAAAACTTGTAGCATATCGGCTATACGCTCAATAGTTTCCCAACTCCTAGCATGGTAAGGGTTAACCTTACCACGACTCGACAAGATTTCATGAAAAGCCATTAAAGTTTCTTTTTGTGAAATCGCCTTTTCAAACATGTTACATGTAGAACTCCATCTTGTTGGGCAATCCAAATTCGGACCCAAACACGGTTTTTTCGCCTCCGCACAAAACTTTATATATTTAGTATGTCTTTGTACGTTGCTAAAAATATCACACAACATTCTTCTAAAACCCTCCTTTTGTGACTCAACAATTTTTAAACCTTCTTGAACCGCCAAATTTATGATGTGTGCAACACATCGACTATGAAAAAATGCACCTTCACAAATGGGTTTATATTTTAATTTTAATTGTGTTATTGCAACGGTATTGTTGGAGGCGTTATCAAAAGATATAGAAAATATTTTTTCCTCCAACTTATAAGTTTTAATAACGTTGTCAATAACCTTAAAAATATTTTGACCCGTGTGTGGATAATCGAAAAGTTGAAACGCAATCGTACGTTTCATCATTTGCCATGAATCGGGTTGAACCCAATGTGCGGTGACACAAATGTAAGAGTCGGGTACACCATGAGGTGTCGACCACACATCGCTAGTAAGGTTTACACCGGTTTGTAAATTTTCAAAAAAAGAAATTGTTTCATTTTTAGCTTTTTTCCACATTTTTAAACAATCCCTTCTAAGAGTTGCACGACTTACATGAGTGTATCGTGGTTGGAGAGTTCTTTGAACAAGGCGAGTGTACCTTTGGTTGTCGAAGTGGTTGAAAGGAAGGCTTTCTTGAATGACAAAACATGCCATTTCCTCACGAACCGCATCAATGGAGTAAGCGAAGATCTCTCCTTCACTTGTCATTGCCGGTTGATCCTTCGAAGCTTGTGATTTCAAAACCTTGCAAAATGGCTTTGTGATGTGCGTTTTCAAAGAGTTGTTTGCTTCCGGCTTGTAGAACCCTTTACAATATTTGCAATGAGCCTTTTTTTCACCCGAAGCCATTTCACACATATCGTAGTGTTGCCAAACTTCTCGATTTCACTTGGTAGGGACAATCCGAACCACCACATCGCTAGTTGAAGCACCAATGTGAGTCGAATCTTGTTGGCTAGAAGACGCCATTTGAGAGTTTTTTTTTTTCTAATACTAAATGGTTTTTTATGATTTTGGAGAGTATTGAGAGTGTGTTAGAGTTGTGTAATCAACCCAAAACATCATGGGGTATTTATAGGAGTCAAGAATGAAAGATTGGGGCCAAAAACACCAAAAAAAAACGGTCAAAAAAGACCCAAACGGTCATCAGACCGTTGCTGCTGCTGCTGCTGTCCTCATTCCAACGGTCAAAACCGGTTAAACCGGTTAAACCGGTTTTTTTACACTAAACAATAACCGGTTTTTTGGATAAACCGGTTTTAAACCCGGTTTTTTGTCAAAATCGGTTTCTGACCCGGTTTTTATTAAAACCGGTTTTCAAAAAAACCATTTTCCATATACCTACAACCGGTCTACATCATTCGAAGTGGGTCGGGTTGAAAACCGGTCATAAAAAAAACCGGTTTTTATAAAAACCGGTTCCGGTTTTTATTTTCGGTTAAAAAAAAAACCGGTTTTTTTGTACACCTCTGCCTCAATGGTTAGTGAATTCATGCTAGTTCCACCTTTTGTCCTTTAGCTATAAGGGTAAAATACTAATTTTGTAATAAATTAACATTTTTTTTTGCACAAGGGGACTCACATAGTCATGTCAACACATGAAAGCAATCGTGTTATGTGTTTATTCTCGTTACACTCGCTCTTAAGCCTCTAAAATGACATACTTATGTCTATGTTTTTTTACATCTAGTATACATATTAACTTCACTATTCAGAGTCTCTTACTTCATCACACATCTCATTGGTTCAACAATCAATGGTGCAGAGGTTGCCAACGAGCCGCTTACTTCTACCTGAGAAAATCAACAACATCATCATCATATTCAGTTAATCCCACCAATAGCAAAAGCTAAGGTAGGGTCTAAGAAGGGTAAGATGTAGACAACCTTACCCCTACACCGTGAGAATAGAGAGTCTGCTTCTAGTGAGACCCCCGACTCAATAGTGGTTTTGTTTCAAGCCTTAGTGACATAAGGCACATAACACTTACCAATCGGGACAAACCCGATTGGTGCATGTACCCCCTTGTCTTTTGGCTATCAACGTCACCACCTGATGCATGATTAGCCGTTCGTCATTTTTAACGTTATTTTCACGAAATTAGTAAAATAACGTTAAAATTAGTTCAACTTTACTTTTGCCCCCCGAGGGCCACACATATATACAATATATGCGCACAACCGTAAGCGGGGCTGCTACCTGAGAAAATATAAACTCATTTCTAAGTTTTCTCTTGAAGATATTTAATACTTTTATTGCTAATTATTTGAGTTTCTTTGGTATGAGGTAATGAAATGGACGAGGGAATGGAATGAACAAGGTAATGAAATAGACAAAGTAATGTAATTGATGACTACCATTCCATGGTCTTGTTTTGTTACCATATGAGAATGGAATGAATCATTACTTTTGTTTTGTTTGGCAGGTAGGAAAAGATGAATGAATAAAATCGACGGTGGTGAGTGGTGGCGGCGAAATTTGACAATGGTTGCCAACGATAGTGGTTGGTGGTGACAACGGCGGCGGAAGCGACCGTTGACAATGGGTGCCGACAGCGGTGGTTGGTGGTGCTGGTCGGTGGGTGGCGGCGGTGGCAGTGGTTGTTGGGTGGTGACAATCGGTGGTGACCGTAGCGGCGACAAGGAGTGGCAGAGACGGTGGTGGTGGTGGTTGATGGTAGCGGTGGTCAGTGGGTGGCAGTGGTCGGTGACGGAGAGTGACGGTGGTCAGGGGTTATGGTTAGTGGGTGGATAAAACGAATTTTGGGGTTTTAAGAGGAGATAAAATGAAGGAGACAATGGATTATTTCATTACCTTGACAAATCAAACATCTTTTTGTTTTTCATTCTACCGTAATACTCATCCATTCCATTCCGCCTCTCATACCGCACATTGCATACCGAACACTATGTTAGTTTGTGGTAAAAATGAAGGGTAACTACTTACATTTACATAGTGAAACAAACCAAGATGCGTATTCGCGATCTCACCAGTCATCATTCTCTATCTGTCCATGTTCGAAACCATATCGTAAAATCCTAACACGAGTTTCATCAGAATTCATTAATGGGGGACGAAAAGATGCAGCAGCAGCAGCAGATAATATATCATGAAAGGCAAAAGTTACAATTTTGTCTCTTACACGCTCTCAATAATCTTTTCCAGGTTTTATATTCATTCTTCAAACCCTTTAATTAATTAATTAATTAATATGTAACTACTGAAATCAGATCAGATCAACTCTTTCAAATAAGGCTCCATGATGATTCATATGTTTCACATCTTATTAGGCTTCAGATTTTAGAGATTCTGGCTAATTTTGGTAACATTAATTTACATCAATGAAAATTGATCAAATTTTACTGTTTGGAACAAGACCGTGTGTAGTAGCGGGCTTTAATTTTAAAGCCCTCACTTGGGCAAATTGCGACACGTGGCGTCCTAGTCAACGTAGGAAATTTAATTGGTGGATTGAAAATGGTTTCGAGCATTAAAATTTCCACGCTCTCAGTTGTTTGCGATGTTTAGCGCCCCTAGGGGCAGTGTGTAGTTTAGTTTCCGGCGCTAAATTGGGCATTAACGCCCGAATTTACCGTCCAGTCCACTACGGATAGTCTAAGGAGATTATTTATTAATTAGTTACCCCATACTTCCAAAATTTGGTATATATTCATAGTAGTTTTATGGCTTCAAGTATTAAATTTCACTTCATTTTGTTAAAATTGTATTTAAGTTCCAGTCTGGTGTAACTGGATATCAAAATGAAGCAATTCTTGATCCGGAAATTGATTTGATGCTATGACTCTGAGAGATACAGTCACCCCTCAATCTGCCAAGATTGAGTTAGCAAAGGAAAAACTATTAATCAACACTTAGAAGATAAAACTGAGGGTAGTTTTTCTGCAAAAGTAATCGACCATTTCATTCTCGTTTGTTCTCGACTTCTCTACCAAAAATAGGATCAATTACAAGCGGTGATAGAAAATATTACTAGGCCGCCATATCTCTTCTATCAAAGCTAAAATAAAGCAACTAAATTGGAAACGGTAAACGTGCAGTGACTACTAGAAACATAATGCATAAGAATTAATAAAAAAACAAAAAGATTATGTGCATGGTTTAAAAAAACGTTTGAGGCGTACGCCTCGAGGCGAAACTCTAAGAAAACGAGTCTGAGGCGCGCCTCATGGGGTTCAGATTGTACATACGCCTCTAAGGGCTGAGGCGCTAAGAAACTTAGCGCCTCAGGTGGTTTAGGGTGTTTTTGATGTGCTTTTTTTTTTTTTTGGTGTTTTAGACTTTTTGGGTCAATTATTTTATTTTTTGACTGCGCCTCGAGCTTACTCCTCGGTTCGCCTCAAGGCTTAGGCCTCATGAGGCTAAGGGAAAACGCCTCGAGGCTCGTTTCCGTTCTTTTAAACTTTTATTGCGTGAAAGGAAAAATGAGATAAGTCGATAACTGCATGGAGGCAAACAAACATGGGATGAACAGATCACGGTGGGAACGAAGTCTGCTGCTTGGCTTTATACTGATCTTCCCTCTCATGTGCGTCTAACTCAGTTGGGGAGCTGACCCAGTTGACCCACTTATCCTTTTCGTGAACCTGTTGGTTTTGTAGTAGCTCATGATGAAAACCGTGTACATCACAGTCTTTGCGCAATTTTGGTAAAATTAATTTCATTTTTTGTTGCGATTCAGGAGAAGGATGCATTTACACGAAAAGATTTGGATGAAATAGCTGAAAAGCTTGTTCTTGAAGATCCATACAAAGGAAACTGGACGCCCCTTCGAGTCATCTTCAAGCCTCATCATAATTCACTAACCGGTAATTATGATATAAACGTGTTAATTGCTGCAGTAGAAGGGAAGGGTAAGAAGGTAATTTGGCATGATCGGCGTAATAAAGCTTCTTCAATTAATCTTGATGAATCTGAAAGTAAGTTAACAGGAATCGTGTTGAATATTCCTGTTAAAAGATACGGTGGGATTTGGAAAAGCAGACATTGGGTTTGTTTGAGAAAGATCAATGGTGTTTGGTATAATTTGGATAGTGATTTTGCATCTCCGTACTCGTTTGAAAGCGTTGAAGAGTTGAGGGATTTCTTGGATGCTGCGATTAGTGGTGGTACTGAAATACTGATTGTAAAGAAGGATGAGTAGTTACATACAGTATTGTGTTTGTATATATCCGCTCGATAATAATCTCAATTCTCAAGTTAAGGTAACACTCATGCTTGTAGCAACCTGTTTGATAATGCTATGTAAACCATGTTTAGGAAAACAGTTATAGTGAATGATCCTAGTATCTATTCCTGATATACTATGATTTAAGAGGTTATATGTATTAGGAGTAATAGTGTCCTGACTTTCTAAGTGCTTGACCTATTTAGCTAAAAAAGCTTGTCTGAGGTAACACTATCTTACTCATAAGTAATGAACACTAACAATTTATGCATTGCTGCTTTTATTTTTTGTTCGTTCCGAGTTCCGACCACCATGAACCACCATTGAAACGGAAACCTTACACCGCAGCTGCTAGACTACCACCCTGGAAAATCATCGGCTACCGGTTTCAGTTACATGCAAAAGGGCGTGATGAATTAGATGAAGAATTTTAAGTCTTGACTATCAGAGTTCAAGTTACAGGCGCCATTGACAACATGCCCTA